>CM059429.1:118466200-119855893 GCA_030390025.1 Squalus acanthias | reverse complement strand
AGGGGGGGGGGGAGGGAAGTGATCTCACTGGCATACTCATGAATGGCACTTATGTTTATTCTGTGCTTACCAAGCACCCATTGGATTAATAGAAAGCTTTATATTTTACCACTACAGTAGGCTGAACAAGAGTCATAAATTAGTAATACAATACATTTAGGTTTTACCATGTTGTGCATATGTTCTGTCACACTTCCTCCCAAAATGAATCACCTTACATTTCTCCACATTAAATTTCATCTGACATCTATCTGCCCAATCTCTCTGCCTGAAGGAGCTTACACTCCTTTTCATAATTAACCATGGTGCCTATGTTCCTTCCTCTGTCCCCATTTTGTGTTGTCTGCAAATGTTGATACCCAGGTCCAGATCAGTTAGAGGAGCAATGGTCCTGAACAGTTGATAATTATGTCGCACCCTATTACTAACAATGCCTGTATTATTAGACTTGCCTGTTATTAATGATGTGCTAGTCTTTTGTTAACAAAGTAGGAGAAATTACAGGAACTTTCAAAGTTGGAACAAAATGTTGGCATTTGCGTGATGTTAAACTGGCTGTGCTTCATTCTTGCAAACTGTGACATCTTATGAATTCCTTTGTGTTCTAGTTTCAAATCACACACTAGCCTAATTGTATTTTCTTTAGTAGTATGTCTGAACAATTATTTAAGAACTCAAAGTTTGTTTTGCCATTATAATAAAGCTTTCTATTAGTCCACTGGGGATTTGGTATGCACAGGATAAACAAAAGTACTGCCAAAAAAAGGGGCAAGTGAACCATGACTTGTTGCTCAAGTTTGGCTTAACTACAGATGCCCCAAACAGCACCTTCAGAAAGTTTCCAGGCAACGATACTTAGCAAAGAAAGTAAAATTATTCCAAATAGCTGGAGTCCAGGGGGACTGATAGATTTGACCTAGAAGGTTGCCACAGCTCAAATGAAATGAGCATTTAGTTCATCTGGCAGTTGTTAATCTGCTATTTCTGCAACTCCTACAGCAATACATTGTTCAGTGATTTTATTTCAAGACTGTTTCAGTAACGAAACAAAAAACTGTACAGACTTAGTGAAACATTTAGTCTTAATAGCTTAGTACATCAGAAGTTCGCTAAAGATATCTAGTTAGTAAAACCTGCATTCAATCTCTAAGCAAAGTTGTGATGAAAAGAATTATGATAATATCTCAAGATGGAGTTATGAAGTTCAAATGGAAAAAAAAAATTAGTCGATGTTAAACAGGCTGATTTGTATGGCAAGTAAGATCAAGCAGACCTGCTACGACAGCTTGAAGCACAGGCCTGATGAGCTAAAAACAGAATATAGGAGCATCACCTTCAAATTAAAAAAATCATAAATGACTGAACCAAAAGAACCAGATACAAATAAATGAAAATTAGGTTAACCCTTTGCATAAGATCACAGGTCTCCTGATTATTACGTGATATTATCCAGTGAGCAGCTAAGATTTACAAGCACAGTAAAGCCCTTGGTTGGAGCCCCAGCCTGTGTTAAGTTAGCTGATGGCTAGGGCATCAGTGGGGCACTGAATTGTCCTCATGGAGTGGGGGGGGGGGGGGGGTGTGGGGAGAATTGACCAGCGTTCCCACTTATCATTTCAGCAACCCATGCTGGAACTATACTTTTGGATTTCAGGTGAGGACAGAATCTGGGTCAGCTGCGATGCTCCTGTGGTTGACTAGTCTGTCAAGATTCTTATGTGCATAATGGCCAGTTGAGTGAGGTCTAGGAGGCTTAACTGCCACTTTGTCAATCTCCTGGAGAATGGAAGAGGAGAAAGATAGGAAGAGAAAAAAAATTCTTAGATCCAGCTGCTCAAATGATGAAACAGTTCATATTGAAAACAGGAATCCTTCACCATCAGACTGGTACATGATTGGTGACAATGTGGGGGTGGGGTGGAGTGAAGCTGAAGCATAACAGAACTGAGCTGCAACATATCATAGCTGGGACAAAGCAAAGCTCGAGATTAACACAATGGCACATAGCAGGGCCATTCAGGAACCATTCCGCTGCATAACATTTCCACACTATTTGCCAATATCATTTCAAACTAAGCACAGCAGGGAATAAAGTAACTTCCTAGACAGAACATTTTGAGATGTCCTATTTGGCACATAATGCTGCTGTTAGCACAGCATGCAAGGTGGCACTTCTAGCAGAGTGTCACCAATCTGGAACAGAATTCCATCAAAGTAGGTAGGTCATTTTCCCCACAACTACAGGCCCACTTGAATTCTAGACCCTTAGCCATTATAACTTTTGGTAATTGTCCCATCAAACTAATTGAAAACTCCCAGTAACTTAAGGAAATTCCTGTCTGATTAAGCTCACCGGTTTTGTCTTTTTTCAGCTTATGCACTGTGACCCTGAAATAGAAATTTAAACTAATTAAACTGGTCCAGAAGTAGTTTTATTACTGTATTATTCTACAGAGCTAAAATTTAACAAAATTTTAATTAAAATTTAAAAAATTAAACGCGACTAATTCTGCTCATTTCGATGCAATTTTCATCCTATTCTTTCTCACTTTGTCATTTGATTTTCCCTACTTATTCTAACCAATCGCATCATGCGTAACCTTTACTGTCCTAAAAAAATTGATACAAAATCTTTTTACCTTATTTCTCACTTTCTTGGCTCCAACTACCCACTTTGGAGATGAAATCAACTTTTTAAAAACTAACGTTCACTTGGCTGCAAACTAGCTTTAAACATTATAAGCAACCCAAATTTCAATAAACACAGCTCGATAGTGCAGAACTATTCAATTTAAATCAACTTCAATCAAAAAGGTTATAAGATAGTGATGCAAGAATTGGAAAATGACAGTAAACAGAAGCAACATTGCGCTGAGTGGAATGAGCTTTACCCAATTTAGGACTGCTTAGTTGCCAATACTTGTGCCAGAAATGGAAAAATGTTCCATTCACCTGTATTAATGTCCTTCATCTGGATGAGCTCACTGAAAGTGTCATGGTGGTATCCTAATGGCAGAATAAATCATACTCTGCAAGAGATGCTGTCCGCTTTCTGACAATCCTGTATGAATGGCCAAAATGCAGAGTATCTTGGGACTTCCTCATGAACTATCAGGTTTCCCAGCTCATACTAACTTCATTACAAGTAGTTACAAAAATTTAAAGTTTAGGTAATTATCAATGTCCACTGGAAAGATTAACTGTCTTTGGTAGTTTTCTCATTTTCTGAACATCCACATACAGATTAACAACCAGAGAGGCAAGAATTACAGGGTACTGTGCTTCCAGGCTCAGACATCTCAGAAACCATTTATGCATGTGGTTTCCTTTGGCTACTACTGCATACATTCTGGTATCAATCCCTTCTTCTGAACGACGATACAGCAGGATAAAGTTAATACAAGGAAAATTTACACTCATGAAAAGCATCAAGTAACTATCAGAAACAATCATGGCAGGAAGTGCAAACCTCAGCTTGAAGCATCGACATTGAACAAGGTGGTGATTGGAAAAGGTTTGGATTGAGATTGATGCCAAAATATGAGATCAAAGGACTTAACATAAAAATGCATTCGGAGACCAGAACAATAACTGCTGCAAATGCAAAAAAAAAAACTTGGCATAGCAATTACAAAAGCTTGCAAAAACATTTGCATAAAGAACTACAAAAATGCTACATTCTGACTGTATAATGGATATAAACAGATGAAACTGGAGTAAGTTCAAGCAGGTTAATGACCAAGAACTCCACACCCATGAGGTCTTGTTTACATTCGGGAAGAGGGGCAGAGGCCACAGGAGGTTCTATGCTCGTGTGGCTACTGTCTGGCAAATTCTCTAAGTATCCTATGGTTCATGATCTTCACCGTCCCTCTATTTGGATGACGACATTCAATTGTATATACAAACTTAACCGCATATACGCGCCATCACCAAGTCCGCCTATTTCCATCTCTAACATCACCCAACTCCACTCCTGCCTCAGCTCATCTGCTACTGATCCCTCATCCATGCCTTTGTCACCTCTAGACATGACTATTCCAACGCACTCCTGGCTGGCCTCCCATCTTCCACCCTCAATAAACTTAAGCTCATCCAAAACTCGACTGCCTGTATCCTAACTTGCACCAAATCCTGTTTACCCATCACCCCTGTGCTCGCTGATCTACATTGGCTCCCGGTTAAGCAATGCCTCCGTTTTAAAATTCTCATCCTTGTTTTCAAATCCCTCCATGGCCTCGCCCCTCTCCATCTCTAACCTCCTCCAGCCCTACAACCCTACAAGATAACTGTGCTCCTCCAATTCTGGCCTCTTGCGCATCCCCGATTTTAATCGCTCCACCATTGGCAGCCATGCCTTCAGCTGCCGAGACCCTAAGCTCTGGAATTCCCTCCTTAAATCTCTCCGCCTCTCTTTCCTCCGTTAAGACACTCCTTAAAACCTACCTCTTTGACCAAGCATCTGCCCTAATATCTCCTGATGTGGCTCGGTGTCAAATTATGTTTGATAACGCTCCTCTGAAGCGCCTTGGGGCGTTTTACTTTGTTAAAGGCGCTATATAAATGCAAGCTGTTATTGTTAACAAATGGGAAATTTAAAATAGAAACAAACAATACTGGAAGTACACAGGTCAGTCAGTATCTGAAAAGACAAATTTACATTGTAGATCCTTCATCAGAAAGAAAAAGGTTAAACATTTTCTTTACAGATGCTGACTGATCAGCATTTGCAGTCTTTTTCTCAAAAAAAGCAGAAATGTATTTGCACAATTAACAGGTGTTGTTCAATGCAGTACATGAATATATATGACCAACATTCACAACTATACAAGTTAAGGTGCAAGAATGGTTTCATTAAGCCTGCCTATTTTGTCAAGCATCAAATGTCACAGACAATGAAGAGTAGGCATTAAAACCCAAGTTAACACTTCCCTTACCCTCATGAAATGTAGTAAAGACCACAAACCTCTGGACTGTAAAAGATCAATTTCTTTCAAAGTACAGTCAATGTCAATTTGCAGTTGTCTGTTTAGACTTCGCAATCTAGTCATCTCCTCTGGCTGCGAAGACAAAAAACCAGAAATAAGAAAATACAGACTGCCTAAAATATTAAACTTAAAACACTTCAATACACTACTGTACTCAGATTAGCAGTACACAACATTTGACCAAGATGATCTTGTAAATAATATTGGTTGATGTCATGAATACCAGTCACACCACCAGACTTGATGAATATTTTTATTTGACAACTTAAGACGACTCTTTTTAGAAGAGTTGGAGAAAGAGGGCAACACTGCAATAACAAACAGAGTGATTAAAAAATCAAGTACATGTTTGGCTTCTATATTAAGACAGCAATATATTGTGCCATCATTCCAGAACCATGGTGAAACAATTACATGTTTTATATATAACAAAGTAATAATATTTGGAGTTCTACTGTTCATTCATAAAAAAACTTCTAAACACTAGATTATTGCAAAAAAAATGCTAATGGATAATAACCACTGAATAATGCAGAACTTTTATTTTCAAAATTACCAGTAGCCACTTTAAAACAGCAGCTATTGTAAAAAAGATTACTCATCGTTAACTGTAGCAGTCAGTCATCAGCTAGCACAGGTAAAGCAACCAATCCAGCAAGAACTAAAATCCCTGATGCTCATCTATTTCCTGTAACCTAACCCTTCCAGAACTTTAAGTGTAACCAAAGGAAATCCTCAGTTGTTTTTAAATGGAGGAAACATCCAGCACAAGATTCAAATGTGAGCTTTTTCAAAGATCTATTTTCCTGATAATGCAAATAGGAATACAGTGCCTACATACACAAGCTTTTCCCAACAGAAATATGATAGAACAGATGAAACATATCCAAAGTAGCAAGATGATAACATGTGAACCAGAATAGGTCCATGGGTTAGAGGAGAAACACTGCATGTAGAATATACCTTCACGTCAAAAATTACCATGACTGCCAAGAATAAAAATCGATCATGGTAACATCTCGGGCAAGCAGAAAACCAGTATCGATTGTTATGATGTTAGATTGTTAGGACTTGGGGGTGACCTACAAGGGATCATCAGTCCCATTCAGTAGCCAAACAAAAAAAAAGCCATTGTCTAAGATACTTATCTCATCACTGGTTTCTGAATTTAGCAGCACTGAAAGATTTCTATCAAAACACAGCTATTCTTCTCTCGAACCTACTATAAAAGGTGCAAGAAGGGCAGAGAATAACTTTACTAGAGCCATATTTTTGTTAGGCAAGGGTGTTAAGGGTTATGGAACCAAGGTGGGTAGCTGGAGTTAAGATACTGATCAGCCATGATCAAACTGAATGGTGGAACAGGCTCGAGGGGCTGAATGGCCTACTCCTGTTCACATATTCTATCAAGTTCAGTTGGAGAGATTAGGTGAAAGGGTTTAAATTAGTTTGGATGAAATTGCCTGCAATCAATCCCATTTCATTGGCTAACCTTGTTGCCTGCCTACTGTCCCTTAAAACATGATCAGGATCATCATCTCCTTGGAGACACAAAAAAGCTGTTGCTTCCATACAGCAATTTTTCACAAAGGTCGATAGCTGAGGGAGCAGCCCTGAAACATACAGCCATGTGTGTCAGGATATAAAGACTAATGCAACAAACTCACAGGAATATCCAATCTGTGGAGCTAGAAACTAGATGGTCAGCACTTAACCTAGTCACATAGCCTGCCTGGCAGAATGTCAAATATATACTGGAATTGTTCAATCTACTAACAACCCTGTGCCCCTCCCACCAAACACAAAAATGCTGGATAGGCAGCGATGCATGACTTGAGAGAAAGTTTGTGTTTAACTGAGTCCAGGTGTTTGGACTCCCTTCAAAGGAACAGCTGATGTAAAAATAGTTAAGAATTTAGTGATTTAATGGGCAGTTATTCTTGAACAAATGTATAGTTTAGAAAATACTCAAGTTATTTTGGCTAAAAAAGGTTTAGCTTGTGATCTGTCAGCAATTTACCAGGAATATTATAATTTTTATTTTGACATCTATCGAGATGAAAGCCAACAAAGTCATAATTTGTACCCTCAAGCAGGCTCAATGATTGGTTATTGGGACTCCATTAAATAAACTTGAATTTGGAAATGGACACTTTGTATTTTCCGCCCCCTTTTGTGTCATTGATGACTAACCATTTATCTCACGTCATGTCCCACTTATGATCACCTAGTTACAGGGTGCATGGGTCCTGGGATATTGCCCAGAATATAACATGAATTCATTCTCGGGATATGGGCGTCGCTGGCAAAGCCAGCATTTATTGACCATCCCTAGTTACCCTTGAAGTGGTGGTGGGCCTTCTGCTTGAACCACTGCAGTCCATGTGGTGAAGGTACTCCCGCATTGCTATTAGGTAGTAAGTTCCAGCATTTTGTCCCAGCGACGACAAAGGAATGACAATACATGTCCAAGTTGAAATGGTGTGTGACCTGGCGTGGACCTTGGCGATGATGATATTCCCATGCATCTGCTGCCGTTATCCTCTCATTTGAAGCCAATTTCACAATAGCACTACCTACCAATGCAGTACTGTGCTTTAAATGGAACTAAGATAGCTGTAATATTAGACATTTTCTCAGGAGATAAAAAGTATTGGCAACAACTTTGCCCGGTATTTGGTGATTGTTTTTGCATCTCAGTGATTAATGATATATATCCACATCTCCCCACATGGACTTGTTTTTAAATTGTGTTTATCTGCTTACTTTTGTCTTTGTGCATAAACCATTTCTATTTTAACTAGAATATCATCTGTGACATTTTTATTAGGTAGTCCAGGACCAATAGAATGATTTAATTTGATAATAGTCTGCCTATCATTGTAATCCAATAAATTTACTGAAGCACTACATCTAGAGACTGGCGTGAGGTAAAACGATGTACACTTTACCTATACTGAAAGTGGCCGAACAGATATGATATTGCAATACTCTAACTATCACTTCACAAAATTGTTTAGATTCTAAGTAACTGTTTATTCTTCCCTTCCCAAAACCTCAATGCAATGTTGCACAAAGGAGGCTTCTCTCTGGAGTTTAGAAGAATGAGAGGTGATCTCATTGAAGCATATAAGATTCTGAGGGGGATTGACAGGGTAGATGCCGAGAGGTTGTTTCCCCTGGCTGGAGAGTCTAGAACTTGGGGGCATAGTCTCAGGATAAGGGATCGGCCATTTAAGAGTGAGATGAGGAGGAATTTCTTCACTCAGAGGGTTGCGAATCTTTGGAATTTTCTACCCGAAAGGGCTGTGGATGGGGAGTCGTTCAGTATATTTGAGGCTGAGAGAGATTGATTTTTGAACTCTAGGGGAATCAAGGGATATGGAGATCGGGCGGGAAAGTGGGGTTGAGGTCGAAGATCAGCCATGATCTTATTGAATGGCGGAGCAGGCACGAAGGGCTGTATGGCCTACTCCTGCTCCTAATTCTTATGTTCTTGCGTTTTCCCCAATGTCAAGTTTTCAATTAGCTCCTGAACCTGTGGTCATTCACCATCATCTGGGCTTGACTGACCAGCTGGCTGAATGACATGTCAGCTCAGCATCAAAGCCATCCCAAACACCACTTTTAGTTCAGAAAGGTTATTTAACAGCTTAAACTCTAAAAAGGTGAAGAGTGAAAATTTTATTTTTGATTCCTCCATTGCGCCTCTGGCTATTTGTAAAAATGTTCTGTGTACTGGTCATGCGAGAGAGGTTGTTGCAGTGCACTAAGGGTATTGTAGTCCTACAGGAGAGGGGGGAAAACCACCACTCCAATAACACAACCCTCAGAATTTACTGACAGCTTGAACAGCAGAGCAGAATTTCAGCCCCAAAAGGAATGGGGAAACTTTCTGGAAGAGTTTTTAAACCTATAATGGCTAACTTTATAGGTAATTTTACTCTTTTTGGATTATATAGTATTTTTTTTGGTATAAATGTAACTATCTTGTAAGTACCTGAATGTATGAGCAGCAACAATCTCTCAAAGGACAAATAAAATTGAATACGAATGATTTGTAAGTTTGGGGGGAAAAATGATTTGATTTGCTGGTTTCCCAACAATTGTTGATTTGTAACATTTCCTACCTGTCTAGTGAATGATTTGCATTCGGTCAATAGGATTTTGAGCCAGTAATTATGATTAACTTATCAAGGCCAATCACAATTCCCCACCCCCGCCCCCTCCATAGATGGCTTTGAAATTTTTGATCAGTAAATAAAATGAGTAATAGACACCATCGTTGGGCATGTTATCTCAATACTCATATTCACACAGCGTGTGCATGTACTTTAACCGGTGTGTTTACTGATAAAATGGCAAGATAAAAAGCAAAGTGTGCGAGTGGTTTTTGGTCTTTTTGAATGCTTTACTTCCTTTGGTTACTGAATGGTGGTAGATGTTTGTTAAGTTACTATACACATGTAAAGTACATTTACTTGCATTGAGAGTGTATGTAAGGCAGTTTCCACCAAAATTAGTGCATGTGGCTAAAACAGTGTCACTGGTGGCTAGTCAGCAATTTCTAATGGACAACACTGCACTAGATGCCAGAGACTTTTAGACAGGTGTTCCATCCTAATAGGGAACACTTTCAAATGTAAATATCATCAGAAAGTGTGTTATTTCTATCTGCAAGATGATTTTTTTTTTTAATTGGACAGGCTGCCACGTTGGGTCAGAGTCTGAAAAGGGCAACACCAACATGTGCATGGCCCGTCAGAGGTCGCTCAGATTAGACCAAGGAGAAATACACATCTTCATGGTTCTGGATGTTAATTCAACAGCACTAAATCCATTAGCAAGTTTAGTAGCAGCTTAGCTTTGAATCACGTAGAGAGGGAGGGCAAGGTGCAGCTATTGTGAAACTGTCCTGCAATATGAAGAGAATGGTTTCACAAGCAGGAATTAATGACCTCCAAAGTGCACTGTACAAGACATTTCCACTTGGATGAGTCAGCTTAGGATATAAAAGATCCACAGAAAGTTAAAGCATATTCTATTTAAATGTACAAAGTATTATTTACTTCGTAAATATACAGCAAGTTGCAATTAAGTAGTGGCCTTACTGTAGGTATTGACGTGTTGGAGTTCACTCTCCTCAGCCGTCGTTGCATTAAATCATATTCCATTTCATTGACTTCAGCCTTCAGTTTCTCCAGCTTTTGCTTTTCCAGGTTTAGCTCTTTTAGTAATCGCTCCATTCGAGCTCTCTGATGGAGCAATAGTGCTAAAGACATATTGTAAAAACCAGTCACACAGCAGAAAAACTGACATCTAGTTCAGATGGACAGAAACGGTGCATGTTAAACCAAGGCTGAGCAGGACAAATAAACCCAAGCTATTTTTCATAAGTGTTCTCTTCTCTTTTTCTTCTCCCCAACAAGCAAAATGTTGATAACAAAGACTCGTCGCCCAATTCAAAAATTATCTCCATCTGTGACTCAGAGGCATCCAGAATAACAAGTATACCAAAGATGAAAATTTTCTTTGCATGTTCAGAGGTTGTTATAAAAATGTGTCGAAGGCTTACTATGTATAGAGAAAGGAATTTACTTTCAGCAGATTATTCATAACCCTCTTTACTGACAACGCAGATAAGAATCAGTGTCACAGAGATGCAAAGACAGCAATTCTTGCCAATGGAAACTACAGTGGGGTTATAAAATGATTAAGACTTAGCCATTCCCACAGGAATACACTGTAAATCATACTGTATCAAAATTTGTATACTGTATCTGTATCTGATTTTAAAAGCAAATCTCGCACTACAAAAATATTGAGCCCCAAACACTGCTATCATAAATGGCATACATCCAAGCATACTCATCTTAACAGCTTAGAAATTATCAGAAAATTAGTGCCATGATCTGAAAACAAGAGTTTGACGCATTATGACTTAGCCAAGTAGTTAACAATGAATAGTAAAGCAAGAATAGAGTCATAGAATGATACCCACAGAAGGCCATTCAGCCCATCGTGCCTGTGCCGGCTCTTTGGTAGAGCTGTCCAATTAATCCCACTCCCCTGCTCTTTCCCCATAGCCCTGTAAATATTTTCTCTTCACATATTTATCCAATTCTCTTTTGAATGTTACTGTTGAATCTGTTTCAGGCAGTGCATTCCAGATCTCAACAACTCGTGTAAAAAAATGTTTCCTCATGTCACCTCTATTACACAACAGAAAGTTACAAATTCCTAAAATACAATGATGGGGTTTTAATCTACAGGGTTTATTTTTTTCTTCCTTTTAAATAAACCAAACTACAAATTTAGGACCTCTTAAATTTCAGAAACCATAGGCAAAACATCATCTGTTTTTTTTGCGTCGAACAGCTATGCAAGCCAATGCAACTTTATAAAGGATTGTATGCTTCAATTTTGGTCAAACTAAAGGAGGCTTTAAGCAACTTTCTGAATCATAACCATGGATTACTATGGGATCCTGGGATGTTTCAGTGAATCCCAATTCAAAATCTACAATATTGGCATAAAAATCACATCAACAATTTTTTTTAAAATAGCACTACAATTATATAGCCAGTATCCGGGTTAATAAATGCAGTTTTAATGATTCTAACTGGCATACAGCTACTTTCAATCTCATATTTTGGTGCTGCAGTATGTGTTACTGTAAAGTGAAGCATTTTGTTCCATAACAGTGAGTAGCTATTCCCATTTCCACATTTGTAGCCTTAGGCCAGGTGCAATACAGAAGCTACTCTGACAAACTGTACAAAAATCAAATTCATTCTACAAAAGTAATGAAGACCTATTAACTTACTCATAACTTTGGCACCCAAACAGCTGAAGTTTTTTCCTCAGCAAACAGAACAAATTCTGTGTCACCCATGAGCAATTAAAAGCACACAGGATGGTTTAATAAAGCTCCGGTTAAGTGAGGTGCCTCTCAACTCCCAGAATTTTGTAGCTATTTTGACAATCCCTTCAGCGGGGATAAAAAGCTGAAATTCAAAAGCTACATCAGCCAAAAGTAGAACATACGGCAGGGAATAGGAAAAGGCTCATTGGCCCAGTAAACCCATTTTTCCAAACCACACACATGTCCTCGAATTTCATATCTTTGTGGCCTCTAATTCTTCAATCATAGTCAAATAATCTTTGTTAAAATGACGATGTGGATAATTTTGAAGTAACTAAATTAGATCTCCTGATCAGTCTTTCTTCAACGAAAACAAATTCAGCTCTGCCGTCTTTTATAAAGCCCGAGAATCGCCCTTTTTTACTTTCTCTGATCTCTCTCCAATGCATTAATTTCCTTTTGAAGATAGGATGCCAAAATTGCTTTGCCAGAGTGTTAAAATAACTCATTTCAACATACAACAAATGCCCTCCGATTGTAAGTTATACTAACACTCGTTGACAAGGTTAGATTTAGAATATTGCAGGCAATCTTCAGCATCCTCATTTCAAAAAGATACCTGATGTTCATTAGGTGAGGGTATCAAGGGATATGGAGCTACAGCAGGTAAATGGAGTTGAGGTACAGGTCAGCCATGATCTGATTGAATGGCAGAGCAGGCTCGAAGGGCTGAATGGCCTACTGTTTCTATGATCTCATATTTTATTTTCTAGCACAAAAATCAGGTAACCTCAACACCAGTTTGGCCAATGTTTGAAAATTAAAACTTTTTTTGTTTGAATTACATTTGGGATCCAAGCCCATTTTTAAAGAACAATCTGACATTCTGCCCTTGTATTGAACTAGGTTACTAAAACTGCATTCTGTAACTAAGTGGAGAAAACCTCTCTTTTGGGATGCAACAAGCCTATGAATTTTATTCCCAATTTACAATAAGAGGAACTTTTCCCGATTTACAATATGAGGAACTTTTCAAGATAGCTTTATAGAATTGCTATCAAAATGGATAGTTACAGCACGTATCCAAAAATTTTCAAATCGCATTGCCTTATCTCACATACATGGAGTAAACTGCATGTCATAATGCAAAGTTTAACCCATGCTCTTGCAGTACAATGTATAAAAATACCCAACTTTTGTGAAACAGAGTACTGTACCTTGAGTATAAGCATAGTCATCTGACCCTGAACTCGACTTCCTCCGCTGCTCCTCATTTTGTTTATCAACACATGATCCTGTTAGTGCCGATATTGGCTGTATAGGTTCTGGGGCTCCAGGATGTTCTCCTTGATAATCAACTAAATTCAAGATGCTCCCAGGATCAAAAGTAGGCGATGCCACACCTCGTGAAATTGAAGGTGGTCTGTTTGGGGAAACTGTAATTTTGAAGGTGTATTTAGTATTTGGCTGAGTTACAACCACACGAGGAGAGTTCACTTGGTTACTGCCAGCAGTTGTAGACCTAGGTCGTGATGGTTGATGGTGAATATACGTGGGTGGTACACTGTACATTGGCTGCGGTTGAACGACACTCATTTGTCCCGACATTCCTCTTGACGGTGAGCCAGAAGGTGAATTGGTGGCAATATATAGCGTAGGTTGACTCCGTAAAGGAGGTTGACTGCTTACTGGGGACGAACTTCGTGTAATGTTGGCACCAGATCTTTGGGGTGTTTCCAATTTGATTTCGATCTGGTTTTTCATAGGACCTTTGGACAATCCAGACACAGAATAAGGGATGTAGGACAATGACTGACTGCCTTGTTGTGGATAATTCTGTGGAGGCTGGTACGGGAGGTGCGTCATTGTAGGAGAACTGATAGGCATGAAGACATGGGAAGTCTGATGACCTTGTTGGTTGGATTGTACCTGATGCTGTGGAGAGCTGTAGGGCGAGCTGAACTGTGATGGAGGTGGCGATCGAAATGCTTGCTGAGGAAGCTGAGGCTGCTTGGGAGAATACTGAGAAGGCTGATAGGACTGCTGTGGTTGATAAACAGGTGGAGGATGATGATTATACTGTGGAAGAGGGCACTGGCTAGAAGTCCAAGCTGTGTTCTGAGGAGTCTGTCGTCCAGATGCTGGCCTAATGTAAATAGAATTACCAATCCCATAGGGAGTATTCTGCATCTGTGATGGACCACCATGTATGTGCAAAGCAGTAGGAGCAGTCTGACCAGATGGTATGTTCTGTGACAAGGTTACGGTAATAGGGTTCATGGTGTACCGAGGTATGGGCTGATATGTTGGAGAAAGACCTTGCATAGGTGATGCGGTCATGCCTGGTTGAAGGGAAGTTGGCTGCTGAGATGGCGGGGGAGGAGTACCTGTATTTCGTCCCTGGTCACTTACAAAGAAAGGGTTGTAGCCAGATGGATTAGCTACAATTGCAGGGGCAGAATGTGGCTCCTGTATTAGTCGCACAAGTTGTTTACCACCTCCACGTTGAGGCTCGATGTGGCCATCACTTGCGCTATGGACCAGCGTTCGACCCCCATTGATTTGACCACCATCCCCTGTCTGGTATGTTGCTGGAGGCTGGATACCCAGGTTAATCTGCAGCATGTGGTTCCTGCTCATTCTGGCGTCATCGGGGCTGTGGAACTCCCCATAAAGGTATTTGTTGCTCTCTTGGGCAAGGGCCAAACAACAGGCTTCCAGATTATTGTTATTCTTAATTGAAAAAGAGAAATAAGGAACATTAAGTTACAACAGCATTATTACAGCTTACATAGTAACACATGGATAGTTTCAAACATGCACAATTTTAATATGAATCCAATGTACAATGAGAGGAAAATATTTATCAAGTAACAAACAAAAAGTTTAAAAAAATTGGGGTTATTAAAAAGTACTAGACAATGCCATGATGGGGAAGAGGAGTGTGGCAGCTATCCTTTTTGGCTAAGAAGTTGTGAGGAGAGTTGAGCTAATTTTAAGTTGTGGCAAATACTAAACTTCTAAGCATTGAGAAATGTGAAGTGGGCTTGTGAGGATGTATTTTCAATGGCCTAGCCATTTGGAGAGACAGAGTGCAGCTGAGGCAGGAGGAAAGAAAAAGAAAGTCACTTGAAATCTTTGCACACAAGAGTGGCATATTCAAATGCAAGTTAGACAGGTCAAAATAAGTGGGCTGGTGGTGCAGGGCGTGCGGTTTGCAGTTGGGAATTAAAATATTATGTGCATGTCAAAAATAACTAAAGGGCCCACACTACTTATTGCCGAGAATAGTCTTAAATCCCAGTTTAATAATACCCACAGAATGCGGGGAATATTCCAAAATGCACTTTCACTCAAATAGACATTAACGTCGTTATTTATACACCTTATGTATGTTTTAAACTTTTCTTCTCTTAAGGCTGTGACTAAGGCTGGGGCACAGTTCCTCGAATGCTGGCTAGCCCCGGTACCTCATTCTGAACTCCATTCTTCATGTTTGATGCAAACAGTGAATGCTAGTAGGCTATTCAACCTGGTGGTATCGTAGTTAAGTTCCATCTTAGCCGTACACTTTCCAGCATGGTGTCACTGGATAGCCATCAGGAGTAGGAACCCTGCAGATTTTTCTCCTCTTTTGTCCACCTAGAGAGGAGAAAACACCCCTGACCTAGATCAGCTAAATTAAGAGAGACCAGGAATCAAACCTGTATTGCTCAAGTACCTTACCATGAGGTGCATTTCTTCATTGCACCATTGGGAAGCACCATTTCTGTGAAGGAATGGGAATGTACCACCAGCACCAGTTCAATATCCTCTCAACAGCATGTTCAACTTACAAAAACTCAAGTTAGAAGAAAGAGCATCTATTATAACTCTTGAACCATAACTGTATTAAACAATGTAAAGTTCTTTCTATGTTGGCCAGCAAAACATAGGAGCCAAAACATAATATTGCTATCAAAAATATGCAAGCTGATATTATGGTCTATAAACCAATTACAAATCATTTTCTGAAGTGTTACCATTTAATAAAAGATAGTTGGTTTTCCACAAATCAAAATTTATGTTCTTCATGCTTTGCATTTTTTCTCCGTAGAGTATCAGTGGCACTATTTAGTATTTCAGGATGTGAAAGTTGGTGTTACTGTAGTTGTTAGAGGTAGACATGGGTGATTCAATCAAACTGAAAAGTCCAGAAGGTTACAACAGACTTTTTATCTCTCTTACCTAGATTCCAATCATTCCAGACTGACGGATCATCACAATCACCATAGAAGGGAGAAGTTTATTCCAAGATAAAATGGGTATGGGCAGTTTTCATTCAAACCCTAGTTTGCATGATTCCACTGCACAAATTGCACACCATTCAGTATGAAACTGGATGCCTTGGTCAGAGGACATTAGGGGGTGGAATTAGAAAATGTCACATTGATGCAGTATTAAATGTTTATTTAAGGTTGGAGTTAAGGTTATTCATTGGGGAATTTTAAAACTGCATCTGGCCCATGCTGTACTAATCTGAAATATTTAGTTCTAATACTAGATGCAAAAAATGGAAAACAAACTTTTCTCTCTCCCAATACCCAAGTTCTTTACTTGTACAAAATTCCCCCTTGCCCCCACAGGAGGGCAGAATAAACCATGCACCAGATAGAGATGTAGGTTCTTCTACTGTGAAAGACCAGTCAAAATGAACTTCCATAACATATGGTCACTGGTGCAATATCCTACATTGATCCTGTAATATATTCTGTGAAATATCCTGGTACTAGAAGCATTCACAATAAATCAATATGATTTACTTTCAAACTTACTATATTTGGGTTTTCAACATTTACGGTTTTGATACACAAAATTATACTTCATCAGAAGCATCTCTGAAGAATTATAGAATCTGAGAAAGAGACCTGCATAAACAGCTAATTGAACACATCTGCAGGATTATGCCTGCAGTTAATGGACCGGAATTTGCAGTCAGGATGACGGTGAACTGGCCGCCTTCGCCGTCATTCCGCCTTTGAAACTGACCGCAACGTCAGGATTTGGTGCATACGGAAATCCCGATGTTACGGTCTGTCAATGACAGCTCCGAAACAGGCACCCGCCCCCCACCCCCCGATAGAGCAGGCAATCAGTGAAATCTCAGATCATTGAAACGGACGACAAATTTGGCTCTTCCTCAGTAAGTATGCTGTTAAATTCTCCACTAAAAAAGTTAGACCCAAAGGGATTAGGTGTAACTGGAGTTTTAACAGCTTATTGACTGCTAAACAAATATTAAGGGCCTGGAAAACTAATTTTAATTTTGTGCAGTGTGAAATTTGTCCATTTTAATGAAAAATTAAAATTAAGAAACTTTAAAAAAAAAGTCTGTCCTCCTTTATTTTAGGTTTGTCTTTTCCCCATGCGAGAGCCCCAATCTTTCTTTCACTCTAACTATTTTAAAAAGTGCGAATTTTAAGAGCTTACTCATTTCTTGGTTTTCTGCGTTTTGATTGGCTGCTTAGACAGCCTGTTGACGTCACAGCAGTTCACACAAGGGGATCCCCACTACAGTTCTTGAATTGAATGTCGGAAAACTCGAACTTCTTGACACAGGGATTGCGAGATCCTTGTGCGGAGTATACTTCGGGGCCAGCAGCGAACGCCTTCACATCGCTGCTGACCACAAATTCCAGGCGATTAACTGTTGCTTTCTCACTGCACAGAATGCAGATCTGCAATCATACACTGTCCTCCCATACAATCTGTTCTCGTGTAGTCAGTTGTTACTAAATTAAACCATTTTCTTCAAATTCAACAATGCTGTCAGCAAAAATGCTTTGTCTAGCATCAGTGTCTTTTAATAGAAACATTGGTCTGGATTTTAGCCCGGTGACGTGTTCCGTGCCGGGGGCCTGTTTTGAGGCCGGGAAACCCGGAAGAACGGGTTTCTTTAAAAAAAAATCTGCCAGTTTCCTGCCAACAGGCAGCCTGATTGACAGGCTGGAGGCCTGTTGGGCGGAGAAGCCTACAGCACAAGGTCGCAGCTGAGGACAGCAGGTAGATCTAGTGTGGGGGGTGGAACATACACTTCACCGGGGATGGGGGTGAGAGGGGGTTACTGGCTAGCTTGTTGGGCCGGGAAGAAACACTGCTCCTCCTGGCCCACTAGCAGTGCTATAAAAAGGCACTCACCCCATGGCTCTTCCGCAGCAAGTTCGCTGTTAAATTCCCCACTAAGAGTTAGACCCAAAGAGATTAGGTGCAACTGGGGTTTTAACAGTGTATTCAGCTCTTCTCGCCTCCTTTCACCTGCCTGGGAAACCCAGCCGACAGGAGTTAAAAATTGAATGACTGTTGAAATGAAGGCGTGCAGTTTCATTGTAATATTCAAATGACCAACCCGCCTCCTGCGAGCGGATTGGTTGTCCGCCCCTCGTCCCGTTAAAACTGGAAGTGGGCGGGATCGAGGCAAGTTGGGCAAGTTCAGATTTTTTGAATTTTAACCTCTGACCCGACACCAACCCATCTGTTTTTGAGTTAAGATTCAGCCCGTTGTCCTCAAATTACATATCTGTACAAACCAAAAAAAAAAGTGAGGAGTTTACATAATTACTTCTGTCATAGTGGTTTTATGTACATGTGTGTGTTTTTTTTTAAGGCTATTGTCACTTTATCATCACAGATTTTGTCCTACAAGTGTAAGGTACAAAGCTTATTCCAATATATGTTCAGCATTCTGTGGGGTACACATGACTAAGAGCATAAGTCTGAGATCAGAAAAGCCTATTGGATTCCATTGAAGCTTTTCCTCTGGTCCTGTCACAGTATCCAACTGTATTTTGAACTCCAACTCAAATCGCCTCTACTACCCTGCCTGGCAGATTATCCCAAAACCATTAAAGCTCCCGATATATTAAAAAAAACGTTTTTCTATTTATGTACTCTGCTCCTACTTTGAAACAATAATGTGGGTTATCTTATCTGCACTATTTAATATTTCATAAACTAGGAGGAGGTCCCCATTTAATTGTCTTCTCACCAGACTGTAAAATAAAGTTTATTCAACTTATATTTATAACTCATCCCTCTTACAATTGAGACAAGTCTTGTTGCCCTCCCTAATGCATGCGTATCTTTGCTGGAGCATTGTGACAAAAACTGGACATGAAGATTGGTCTTGCCAGTGCATTTTAAAGGCTTGGCGTAGCTTCCAGAGACTTACATTCTACTGTTCTTGCTATATATCCCAGCAATCTATTTTTTAAAATCCTTTGACACTAGACAATAAAAGTAACAGCCATTATTCCTCCAAGTCCCTTTCTAAGTATCCGTTTGCTAATTTAATTCCATTCAGTGTATACTTATGACCCACATTTTTGACTTATGTGCAACACTCATGTTTAATGCTGTTAATTTAATGTCATTTGTATGTCCAAACACATTACCAATTTAAATGCTTTTACAAATCTTAGCTGCATCCTTTGTCTCCACTGCTCTTCTTTTATGTATTGAGAAAATGTGACAAGCTTAAAATTAGTTTGAGTATCCTGGTCAATTATGTAGATCAGAAATAGGGTTCCAAGCATCAAGCATCGTGTGACTCCACCCAACATTCCTCTTCCCCTCACCCCCCACAACCCAATGAACATTATACCTCATGAGAACAGTTTCTTATACATTTTTTTTTTAAAAACAGCTCCTTATCTGCTCCCATATTCAGTTTTGAATTCCTGTGGCTTTTCATTAATTCAAAGTCCTTTGTGTGGAATGTTTTCAAAATCGTTGAGATCTAAATCTATACCACAGGGAGTACCGCTATCTTCTTTACCTGCAACATCCTTAAAAGTCAAATTAGTGTGCCAGGTATCTTCCCCTTTTAAATCCATGGGGCCGTTTCATTATTTTACTGCCATGTATTTACTCCACCAGCCTACTCCTTTAAATATATTCCATTACTTTGCCCATCATCGATGTTAAGCTGATGGACCTGCAGTGCCTGGGTCAGATTTGCGACCCTTTTTAATATAGGCAACATGGACACCTGCTTTCATTCCTGCAGAACCACACTTGTGTCCAGTGATTCCTCCATGGTGATAGTCAATAACCAACAAATTTCCTCCCTGGGCACCTTCAAGCAACCTAGGATATATACTCATCTGGCCCAGGTGATGTTAGTCTTAAGTCTTCATAACGTTAGTATCTTAACAAAATTGGCTTTAAAATCTTCCTTGATATTGGGCATATTACAGAAATTGTACAGCAAGTTATCCTCTAACTATTTCTTCAAAAATTCTCCTTAAATATTGCTATTTTTAACTTGACATATTTTTGGTTCTAACTTCCTCTTTAACTACTCTTTTATGATACTGCAAGAACATTACAGTATTGTGCTTAGCAAAACTCATCTCTGGGGTTTACTTTGCACCTCAAATATCCCTTTAAACTCTCCCAGAGTTCACGTGTCCTGTCTTTATTTCTATTTTTATTGAACTATTTATTCATCTATTTTGCTGTTTCTTTTCTATAATTTTAGTTTATATTTTTAATTATAGAAACTTCCATACTAGTTAAAAATTATTCCACGAAGTATTTTGTTCTTTTCACTGTAAATTCTAATCTGTATGAAAACATACACCCATGTGTCAGGTTACAATGCCAGTCACACATTGTTAGGCGACAAGTAATTCAAAGCAACTTTGCCTGCACATTGAGAGGTTTTTTTGTTACGATTCTGGTTCGAGCTATAGTAAAAGAATGGTCACGCCCATAACTGGAGGTCCTTTGTAATCAGTCACAATAACCGTCTTTGGATAGTTAAAACTTCTACTTCATTTTATTGTGGTATTGAGTTAGCATCTATGCAATTATTTAAAGCAGCACAAAGACATACAACTACATCAAACTTCTATTTTGCTGCTGTTCCAAAATGCAAAAGGTATTTAGCAACTGATGGGTCCTATTTTCACACAGTACCTGCAGCATGCACTGAGACACCACTCCTTCTGGGATCTCAGGGAAGCGCTGCCGGAGGTCATGCAGCACCTGAATATCAATCTGCTGGCTGCCCTGCGCCATTGTCAGGATTGGATGGATATACTGGAACAGTTACAGGGGATGGATGTCAATGGGCCTGCCAGTGCCTACAGTCCTCCGACCCTTCTGGCATTTTCTGTACAGAGAGAGAAAGATGAAATAAGTGAAAATTTGAGGAATGGATTAAAACAGCTAAGTTTTACTGCTAGTCAGAAAAACAGGCTAACCCCCAACCCCTCTAGCAGTATGGGTATATACATTCATAGACTGTAAGAACCCTTAATGAGTTATAGCCGCAACAGGTCATTAAAAACACTTGCATTTATGATGCACATTATCAAGTCAAAACGTCTCAGAACACTCTAGTGAATTACATTTGGAGTGCAGTGACTGTGATGCAAGCAAACATAACACTTAGCAAGTATTAAATGCCTTCAAGACTCTTCCCTCACCCAGTGGATGCTGAACATCCTTAGGGAAAGGCAGAATTCTCTAAAGTATCCAGGTAAATGAGGCAAAAATAAATTCAGTTATTTTAAATATATCTCAAGATGCGGATTCTCAATGTTTGAGCAACTACACAGAAATGATGCATGACAAATATACAGCACAATTTCAATGTGTACACCAGAGACTGAGGCATTACAGTGTGCATAAATGACAGATCCATAGAGGCTTGTAGCACAGTAGGAGGCCATTAATGTAACTCAGCAAGTTAGCGATATTGGAGACTAGTCATGGAAGCTGCGCTTCTGGGTTAATTTTGAGTTACAACGGGGCTCACACATTTCAGATTCACACAGCACGGAGACATATTATGTTGACTTTACTATCACAGCAGTGTGAGCAGAAAATCATTTTCACTCTCTGGTAACACTGCTATTAAGTTAAAGAAAAACACAGCACTGTACATGCATACTCAACTGTGCATACCAAGTGCTGCTAAATGACATCTGGCTCTTGGTATTATTCTAGATGGGAATATACTTTTAAAACTACTGTGGCAGGGCTTCACACTGGCTCGTTTTATACAGCAGCTGATGGGCACAGTTAGCAATGTGAAACAACCTCTTCCAGGTATCTTGCTACCAACACACCAAAGAGCATTTCCACTTCTGTCCTGCATTTTGGTGATGGCTCGGGGCCCAAGAAGATCATACACCAACACCAAAAGGGCAGTTTAAAAGCTGTCCCATCTCTGCAATACATTCGCATAAACTGTACATTAAGAAATAAACTGCATATGCTATGCTAAAGTTAACTTTGAATTTTATATATAGTACTATAGTGATGGTGCAACAGCAGCTGTTAAAGCCTTGATCTCACAACAATTTGCATCTGTTGGATGCAAACAACTGTCCATATTGGGCTTACAGGAGGATAATGCCAAATGGCCACAATTGAAGGTGCATTTATAGGGAACCAAGAATATAGAATCGAAGAAAAATGCCAAGTAGAGTGTTATTGCTACACTTATTTAATATACTGGTCCCAATGAGCTGTAGGAAAAAAATTAAAAAGCTCATATGCCTCGTCTGACATGCTTCTTCTGTGATACTTTTAAATTACCTCGCCTGCTCCTGCTATTTCCATACTGTCTTTGGGGCACATCAATATTTTATCTGTCACTTAAGACATTATAATACAGCATTTACTTAATTTACAGCAACTAAATGATGCAAACACCATTCATACTGCACAAAACTGTAACTGACAGGACACCAATTCCTTACCAGAAGTGTCACTCAAGTTTTCCTACCAAAATACCAGTATGGAACAGAACTGGTGATGAGTGTACATGCCTGGTTAATGCTGGTAATTACAAAACAGTGCAGTATAAATGGAACTACAATTAGACAGTATTAAAACATTAAGGATTTGAACTATGACAGTCATATCAAACTTAAATTATGTAAATTCTCACAAATGATCCCATCATCGTTCCAGTGCGCCACAGACAGCAAACACTCATATTGTCAAGTAAATCAATCAAAAATTCCAGGTTTGCAATCAAATGAAGTTTTGCTTCTTTGACAAGCAGATTTTTTTTTTTTTTTTAAATGCCAAATCTATGCTGCAACTAGCCAGAGAAAGAGCGAAGTCAGTGAATTGAGACTATAAATTGGCAAACATCTGGAATTAAAAACAAATCCATCATGGCTTGTGGTCAGTAAACTAACCACTGTAATTACCACGATAGCAAAATACTGCGGATGCTGGAAAATTGAAACAACAGAAAACGCTGGAAAAACTCAGCAGGCCAGGCAACATCCGTGGAGAGAGCAACAGAGTTAACGTTTCAGGTCGAAGACCCTCCGTCAGAACTCTGACGAAGGTCTTCGACCTGAAACGTTAACTCTGTTTCTCTCTCCACGGATGTTGCCTGGCCTGCTGAGTTTTTCCAGCGTTTTCTGTCACTGTAATTACCATCTGGTCCCAACTATCCTCAAAATGCAATTCGTTGTAAATTTAAGTGTTCTCATGGAGGTAGAGAAAAATATTACACTGACAAATTCTGCAATTTAATAGTTGATTCCAAACATAAAATATTAACCAGATGTTACACAGCGCATTAGAATTTAGAAAAAAAGGGAATAGCTGTAAAGGTGCAGAGAGTATGAGATGGCAAGTTTAGAATTGGAGCTTTTGAAAAGACATTTGTAATTGTTATCGGAGGTAAGCTATTTTATTTCTTCGGAGATAGTCAAATCTCAACATGTGTAGTATTTTATAAATGGATGACAATGCTAGTCCAAACCAATCGAATATCCAGCAGCCAACGTTATAGACTGGCAACATTAGAACAACTTGTAAATGTCGTATGCATGCAAGACCTTCAAAGTAACAACAAACTGATTTATTTACAACACTTGAAGCTGCATACACACATTAACCAAGGCTTTGAAGTTTTGAGCCAGAAAGCAGAATTGGGTAGGGAAATCAAGGTCAGGTCCAATACAAAATCTCCCAACTCAGTAGGAGAACCACAGGCGCATTAGGCAATCACCAGGACAACCATGGCTAATCTACTGTGAACCGTTCCAACTCTGCCCATATCAGACCATTATCAAGCAGCAGCGACAGCAGAACTGGGACATGTGGGTCTCAAGCCGCATACACACGTCTGTTGCATTATTCCGCTGTGGCTCAGTGGGTAGCACACTCGCCTCCGAGTCAGAAGCCTGTGGGTTCAAGTCCCACTCCAGGGACTTGAGCACAAAGCTAGGCTGACACTCCAGTGCAGTGCTGAGGGAGTGCTGCACTGTCAGAGGTGCCGTCTTTCAGATGAGACGTTAAACCAAGGCCCCATCTGCTGTGTCAGGTGGACGTAAAAGATCCCATGGCACTATTTTGAACAGCAGGGGAGTTATCCCCGGTGTCCTGGCCAATATTTATCTCTCAACTAACATAACAAAAACAGGATTATCTGGTCATTATCACTTTGCTGTTTGTGGGACCTTGCTGTGCGCAAATTGGCTGCCGCGTTGCCCACATTGCAACAGTGACTACACTTCAAAAGTACTTCATTGGCTGTAAAGCGCTTTGAGACGTCCAGTGGTCGTGAAAGGCGCTATATAAATGCAAGTCGTCGTCTTCTTCTTCAGGAAAATCTCCACTTCAACAGTAATTGTCACTGCATTTATTATTTTACACACCTGCTTATTTACCAATAAATATCAGTTAGCACTGGAGGGTGTCATTTTGGCAGGAAATTTGACCGAGTCTGACAAACTTCAGCCTCAGGTTAGCAACAGTAAGAGTCGCACATAGTTTCTGAAAACATGTATGTTTAGGACAAGGAACAGTTAAGGATAGAACTGGTCTGTTGGGAAAGACCTGCCATTTGCAGAACAGGTTGACAGTACGGCCAGAGTTACTTGTTGGTGCAGGTTCATCATCATTCGAAGGCCGCAGTGAAATAGCTGCCTGCCAACCCTATCCAATGAGGGAATTAAATTCCACAAACCTCAGCAGAAATTAACTCAAAAACACCCAGAGGACTGGACTATTTAAGTGCCTCCACCTGTCAAAAAAAAACCTTCAAAGGTGCAGCCACTGGTTTGAAGGTGGCCCTGAAGGCTTTTGTTACTGAGTCACTGTGTGGCTCAGTTCATGAAGTCACACACCTTTGCCAAGGAGTTTGTTTATAGCAGCTGGCTTAACTTGTATGTGTGATGGCATACAAGGTGGCAGCAGCAAAGCTAAAGGTAGTCTCTTTATCCGACAATACTACTTATTGCAGGATTAAATCATATAGACTGTATAAGTATCGGTTTCCTGGAGAAACTTGCATTAGAATTTGAGACAGTGTTTTTAATTAGTTAGATTAGATGATGTATAACATCCCACACATGGGCCCAAAGTATAGCCTTGTCACCCAACAACAGGATAGCAGTCTGTTGTTTGTAAGTTAGAATTTTGACTCTGTTGTTGTGTCTTTCATTTGGCCAATGAAAGGCCCAACCTATGTTTCTTCCATTATTACTAATAACCATATTATAATGCTACAGTAGAATCTGGAGTTTGTTTAACAGACCTGCTTACGAAGTTATCCCGACTCTCTGTTTTCTGTTAGTTCGCCAATCCTCTATCCATGCTAATATATTACACCCAACCTCGTGAACTCTTATCTTGTGTAGGAACCTTTTATGTGGCACCTTATCGAATGCCTTCTGGAAATCCAAATACATGACATCTACTGGTTCCCCTTTATCCACCCTGCTCGCTACATCCTCAAAGAACTCCAGCAAATTTGTCAAACATGATTTCCCTTTCATAAAACCATGCTGACTCTGCTTGACTATATTATGATTTTTTAAATGTCCTGCTATCACTTCCTTAATGATGGACTCCAGCATTTTCCCAATGACAGATGTTAGGCTAACTGGTCGATAGTTGCCGGCTTTCTGTCTCCCTCCTTTCTTAAATAGGGGCGTGACATTTACGGTTTTCCAATCCGCTGGGACCTCTCCAGAATCCAGGGAATTTTGGTAGATTACAACCAATGCATCCACTATCTCTGCGGCCTCCTCTTTTAAGACTCTAGGATGCAGGTCATCAGGTCCAGGGGACTTGTCCACCTTTAGTCCCATTAGTTTCCCAGTATTCTGTCAAGTGCTTGACTTTCACCAAGAGCTGCACACATTCTTTGTGACTATACTTGAGAAAAGAGGCACCCACTTCAGAATCCTCACAGAACTCAAGTCAAGTTAAGTTGCTTGCTCAAACATTGGACAATGCATCTCTGTAACTAGCCAGGAGGGACATGACAGTAGCTTGTATTGACTGAACTGGTGAGGTCTTTCACCTTGCAGGTATTGCTTGGGTTCTATTCAACATTTGTCCAGATTGACTCAAAGATCAGGAACTCGTCGTGTAAACAATTCACTATTCTGTGGCACAACCTGCTACAATTCACTAGACTACAAGGCCAAGAATTTAACGCAACTGCTTGCAACCATCTTGAATCTTACAGCAGTTTAAATCCCTGCATGAAAAATGTTCATTGAAGAACTGTTTCCTACTGCTGCACTATTTTTAAAGTCAAAGTCAATCACTTTGCAAAGTAGAGTCCACATAAATAAATTTTAAAAACAGCACAGAATAGAATGGCTTTTCCCCATGAAACATGCTTTCACATGCAAGAATATAACCAAAATGCTTTAAACCTGGGAGCCAAATACAGAAAATAAAAAACACTAAAGACAGATGAACGCAAAGGAATACAATTGAATATGAAAAAAACTATGCAACTGCAAAGAGAAAAAAAATGACTTATGAAAAATATTCAACTTTAATTTAAAAAAAATCCTAGTATAAATAGCAGCCAAAACTGCAAACATTTGCGAGATGGTGGCTAATAGTTATAAGTACCAGTTAGCCCAGAGTCTCAAGATGTAAACAGAATGTTTGGATTATTTTGTACCAGAGTAAGCTAACTGCTCTGTTTTAACTTAACAAGTGGGGTAGTCTTACTCTAAGGAATCAAGCTTGCAGTCCAAAAACTGAACCAACCAACACTGTTCAACATGAGCCAGCTCTGCATCTCAAACCCAGGCTACCTAGATAAGAGGAAGGCACTCAAATGTGTGTTACAGCAGGTTTTAATTATAATAACACTACAGTAACAGTTCACAACATTTTTTAAATCAAACCTGATTTATTTTAGTCAAACAAAGTCCGTGATTTCACACATGACTCCTGGGCCTTCGCGCTCATGCTTTATGCAACAATGGAACACACCGTAATGTGCAATATGCATGCCTGCCAAGGAATACACGAGTGATTGTATTTCTCTATAAAAGACTGCTCTGCTTCCTTCAGCACGAAGGAGGAAGTAGTCCTAGTTCTGTCAGTTTCCATGGTCAGTAGATACAGGACAGCATTTACAGTTCTTCCCGCTCTTTCCTTCCGACCCCTTTTCAAGTCACACAATCGTGATGAACTTAGCACAGCACACGGTTTTTAGCAGCCTGAATGCTAACCAAAAAAGGTTATTGCGACAACTGTAGGTACATTCAAATGACCAGCAGTCTTGAAGGATATTTCTAAAGAAAGCATCACTCCCATTTGATTTCAGTGACTTGTCACTTTTATAGAAAACAATCTCAAGACAGAGTAAATCATGTTGCAATATAAAGCAGGCACAGCTGAAGATATTTTTTTCCATGAAAGTATTACAATCTTAGACAAAACAATTTGAATTCAAAAATTTGTGACGTTCAACTACACCTATTTGTAGCACACTTTGAATTAACCAAAACAAAATTACAAGAAAGCTGGCACATCGGTTTCAAGTTTTCAACTCTGAACAGAAGACAGATTTGACCTATTATGCCTATGACAGCAATAGCCCATTGACCTGATCATACAGCAATCTGAAGGGACAGCTTTAATATGTCACATATCAACAAGAGTGCAAAATATGCTCTGTGACCTGCAGGTTTATATCCTGCCGAGCTACAGCAGAGTAAAGCTGTGCTTTAAGCTTGTGACTATGGAGAATAGATGAAGTTCAGTATACGACAGAAGCAATTTCTAAAAAAATAAATCAGTAGATTTTCATCCTTAAATTATTTTCATTAAAAAAGTATGTCTTTGATATTGCGAGTTATTTAGTACCCTCAAAAAAAATCTTACTGGCAATTTTCTCCTATTGTGTTGGTTTTTATCCACATGGAAGCAAACCATTCAATCCCCCCCAAACAACATCTGCAGCCCAGAATCAGAAATCTCATTCTCCGATTGCAATGTTTAGAGAGAAACGGGGCCAAATCTTTTCTGAAAGCTAAAAAATAAAATGGACAGCTGATGTCCTGCAACTTTTCCTCACAGGCACACTGCAATCATTTGACGGCTAATACGGCACAACATTCTAGTCTCAGAGTTGCAAGTATAATATATAATCAAATGTACTTAAAATACATCATTTGAATATTTGTGGGGAGGGAGGGGAGGGGGGGTTATTTCCCCAAAGTCCACAAAAAAGGAAAACTGCAAATGTAAAAAACATATTATAGGTTATTATGAAATGTAGTTAATGAATAATTCATAGAGGAAAGGGCTCACCAGCCTCGTGCTGAAAAGCTTGCTGCTGAATGGGTTAAGGCGCATGCAACAGAACCACCAATTTTAATACTCCTTCATATATTTTAATTCTTCTACTCCCAAAGTTGATTTAGAAGCAACTTCATATTATAAAGCACATTTCTAGAAAAATGTGGGTCTTCAGACCACTGCCACATTATACAGAGAAAAATTGGCCAGTTACAAAGCAGTGCACAGTATGCAAGCTGGCAACTATTTTGAAACACAAGTTTCCTGTTGGCACTCCACAAAGGCCACTGACTTCCTATCGTCATCACATACATTAGTGACGAACCAAACTAGACATCCAGAATTTTATATGGAACTTGGGAAGCAGACAGTATATTTCAATACTGTATCCACAGACTGACAGAAAGCTACAGTACAAAATAGGCCTCAACAGCATTAAATATATGGACAACTCTTCATTCATTATTTAATAAACAGCCAACATGCTTGGCACAAAACTGGTTAATAAAACCACTCGCCACAAATTTGCAAGCACCGGTTTAGGAGCAACTCATTCAGCTCCCAAGCCAATTATCTAAAACTAGAAAATAATTCACACCAATAAAAATTGACCACATTATATAGGCACAATGGACCTGAAATTGTGGTCGGAAGCTTCCCGCGGGCGAATGCCTCCGATCCGCAAGAAAAGTACGCACCTACCTGGTGCCTCTACCTTTGGACTCTTGCAGTCCTGGGCCTGCAGGCATACAGCTTCGTAAAGGTCCACGTATCCATGCGGTTTGCAAGCGTCCCTGGGATCACGTGGGCCGGCCCAACCAATCAAAAAGGGGGATTCCCATTATGCTTATCGGGATTCCATTTACATACGGAATCCCCATAAGCATATAAGGAATGACATAAAAAAAAAACTCACAAGCTAATTAAAAATTAACTGCATGTTTAAAATTAATACAATTTAATTAAACATTTAAAAAATTTAATTTGAAAAATAAATTTAAACATTTTTAAAGGGGCCAAAAATAACCTAAACCAATTTTAAATATTTTTAAATATTTAAAAGATTTTAAAAATGTAATATTTATTTTCACCCTTACGCTGGTAAGAGGCAATTAGGGATGGGCAATAAATGCTGGCCTTGCCAGCGACGCCCACATCACATAAATGAATTTAAAAAGAGGCCCTACGCCTGTTTTTACCAGGCGTAAGGGTTTTGTGGGTATTCGCTGGGCAGTAGCCCCTGCGCCAGTGAATGTCCATTTCTTGCACATGCGGATGATCTGTCAAGCTGATGCAATCATAGGTCCCATAAAATCTGGGCCATTGTTTTGATGGGGATAAAAGCATTGTGAAAGCAAAGGAATATAATTAGCACAAAGGTTTCCTGGTGGTTTTAAAATATAAGCTAATTGTATCTTAGATACAATGCAAGAGGAATTAATTGAAATGGTTCACTGCACCAACATCAATAATTGTCAGGGAGCATTAGAGCACTTTATAAGCAAGCACTGATGGCCTGCAGACCAACATGTCAGCACAGTTTTAATATTGTATATAATATTGCAAAAATTATCCTTTTTCATACATGTCTCATAAACCAGTCACATGTTTTCGAAGGGGGAAAAGCAAAGTTTTGTGACCATCAATGATTTAATACTAAAATAGGGTGTAATAATTACCACTAAATACAACTGAACTAAGGCTTTGTTTAAACATGGCAACAGCTGTATTACAGCAAGAGCAGATACACAGGGCCCTCACTAGGAAATAAAACGGTCCAATTGAGTTAAGGTGCTTTCTTGGTGGAGAAGCCAGTTACTTTCTCCTTGTCAGCACTCATGCCTCGGAGTCAGAAAGTTGTGGGTTTAAGCCCGACTCTCAAGAGACTTGAGCACATAATCTAGGCTGACATCAGTCTGTACTAAGGGAGTGCTACACTGTTGGAGGGTTGTCTTTTGTTAAAATAGCATGTTACACACATACACAGTATACAGCACGGAAACAGGCCATTGAGACCAACAGGTCCATGCCAGTGTTTATGCTCATGATGCGGAGATGCCGGTGTTGGACTGGGGTGGACAAAAATGAGAAGTCGCACAACACCAGGTTATAGTCCAACAGTTTTATTTGAAATCACGAGCTTTCGGAGCGCTGCTCCTTCGTCACGTAAAGTGAAGGAATACAAATCAGCAAAGCATATATAGACAGAACAATGTGTAGTGTACAATGTCAGACGACTACAGTAAATCTTACTGACTGCCCTCCATCACACCTTGGCAGAGATACAATGAGGTCAGTCAGGAAGGCATTACATCAAAGACACAGCAAAATACAGCTAAGACAATGAGGTGGGGTCACGGGGTCCAACGTGTCAAATGCTGCAGTCTGTATGGTTAAGCTTTTTACTTTTTTTTTTAAAACTGGAAATCACATGTGTGAACAAGCCAACGACGACTCGAGTCTGGATGACTCTACGTCATGTAGCGTGACATGAAACCAAGATCCCGGTTGAGGCCATCCTCATGGGTGCGGAACTTGGCTATGTTTCTGCTCGATGATTTTGCGTTGTCGTGTGTTTCAAAGGCCGCCTTGGAGAACGCTTACCCGCAGATCTGAGGCTGAATGCCCTTGACTACTGAAGTGTTCCCCGACTGGGAGGTAACAATCCTGCCTGGCGAATGTTGCACGGTGTCAATTCATACGTTGTCGCAGTGTCTGCATGGTCTCGCCGATGTACCATGCTGCGGTGCATCCTTTCCTGCAACGTATGAGGTAGACAACGTTGGCCGAGTCACATGAATATGTACCATGTACCTGGTGGGTAGTGTCCTCACGTGTGATGATGGTATCTGTGTTGATGATCTGGCATGTCTTGCAGAGGTTGCCGTGGCAGGGTTGTGTGGTGTCGTAGTCGCTGTTCTCCTGACAGCTGGGTAATTTGCTGCGAACGATGGTACTTTTGAGGTTAGGCGGCTGCTTGAAGGCGAGTAGTGGAGGCGTGGGGATGGCCTTAGCGAGGTGTTCGTCGTCATCGATGATATGTTGAAGGCTGCGAAAAACATGACGTAGTTTCTCCGCTCCGGGGAAGTACTGGACGACGTAGGGTACCCTGTTGGTTGTGTCCCGTGTTCGCCTTCTGAGGAGGTCTATGCGATTTTTCGCTGTGGCCCGTCGGAACTGTCGATCGACGAGTCGAGCGTCATATCCCGTTCTCACGAGGGCGTCTTTCAGCATCCGTAGGTGTCCATCGCGTTCCTCCTCGTCTGAGCAGATCCTGTGTATTCGCAGGGCTTGTCCATAGGGGATGGCTTCTTTAACGTGGTTAGGGTGGAAGCTGGAGAAGTGGAGCATCGTGAGGTTGTCCGTGGGCTTGCGGTAGAGTGAAGTGCTGAGGTGTCCGTCTTTGATGGAGATTCGTGTGTCCAAGAATGAAACCGATTCTGAGGAGTCGTCCATGGTGAGTTTGATGGTGGGATGGAACCTGTTGATGTTATCATGTAGTCCTTTCAGTGATCCTGGTTTCATGTCACGCTACATGACGTAGAGTCATCCAGACTCGAGTCGTCGTTGGCTTGTTCACAGATGTGATTTCCAGTTTTAAAAAAAAGTAAAAAGCTTAACCATACAGACTGCAGCATTTGACACGTTGGAACCCGTGACCCCACCTCATTGTCTTAGCTGTATTTTGCTGTGTCTTTGATGTAATGCCTTCCTGACTGACCTGATCGTCTCTCTGCCGAGGTGTGATGGAGGGCAGTCAGTAAGATTTACTGTAGTCGTCTGACATTGTACACTACACATTGTTCTCTGTCTATATATGCTTTGCTGATTTGTATTCCTTCACTTTACCTGACGAAGGAGCAGCGCTCCGAAAGCTCGTGATTTCAAATAAAACTGTTGGACTATAACCTGGTGCTGTGCGACTTCAGTGTTTATGCTCCACACGAGCCTCTTCCCATCCTACTTCATCTAACCTCCTCAACATATCCTTCCATTCCTTTCTCCCTTATGTATTCTAGCTTCCTATTAAATGCATCTATGCTAGTCATCTCAACTACTCCTTGTGGCAGCAAATTCCACATTCTAACCACTCTTTAGGTAAAGAAGTTTCTCCTGAATTCCCTATTGGATTTATTAGTGACTATCATATACTTATGGCCCCTAGTTTTAGTCTCCCCCACAAGTGGAAACATCTTTTCTATGTCTACCCTATCAAACCCTTTCATAATCTTAAAGACCTCTATCAGGTCGCCCCTCAGTCTTCTCTTTTCTAAAGACGATACGACTTTACTGTATTATAGCATAGCATTAGTTTCTTAGGTGATCCTTTTAGCTGGTCAATTCAGGACATCAGTCTGACCAGTACTCTCAACAAAAACATATTCCAGTGAGAAAGAAAGATTTTAAAGAAGGGAGCACCATCCGTGGCTAACTAAGGAAGTAAAGGATGGTATCAAATTGAAAACGAAGGCATACAATGTTGCCAAGGTTGGTGGGAGACCAGAGGATTGGGAAATTTTAAAAACCAGCAAAGGATGACTAAAAAGAGATGAATGATGAGAGTAAACTAGCAAGAAATAATAAAACAGATAGTAAGAGCTTCTACAGGTATATAAAAAAGGAAGAGAGTAGCTAAAGTAAACATTGGTCCCTGAGAGGATGAGATTGGGGAATTAATAATGGGGAACGGGGAAATCGCAGAGACGCTGAACAAATATTTTGTATCTGTCTTCACGGTAGAAGACACTAACAACATCCCAATAATGGATAATCAAGGGGCCACAGGGAGGGGGGAACTAAAGACAATCACTTTCACTGAGGAAAAAGTACTTGGTAAAATAATGGGACTAAAAGACGACAAGTCCCCTGGACCAGATGGCCTGCATCCCAGGGTCTTAAAAGAAGTGGCTGTAGAGATAGTGGATGCATTGGTTGCAAGATACCAAAATTCCCTGGACTCTGGAGAGGTCCCAGCAGATTGGAAAACCACAAATGTAACACCCCTATTTAAGAAAGGAGGGAGACAGAAAGCAGGAAACTATAGACCAGTTAGCTTAGCATCTGTTGTTGGGAAAATGCTGGAGTCCTTCATTAAGGAAGCAATAGCAGGGCATTTGGAAAATCATAATGCAGTCAAGCACAGTCAGCATGGTTTTATGAAAGGGAAATCATGTTTAACAAACTTGCTGGAGTTCTTTGTCCACCCTGCTCGTTACATCCTCAAAGGTGAGCCAGTGGATGTGGTGTATTTGGATTTCAAGAAGGCATTCGATAAGGTGCCACATAAAAGGTTACTGCATAAGATAAGAGCTCACGGAGTTTGGGGTAATATATTAGTTAGCCAATTCTCTATCCATGCTAACAGAAAGCAGAGAGTCGGGATAAATGGGTCATTTTCCGGTTAGCAAACGGTAACTCGCGGGATGCCACAGGGATCGCTGCTGGGGTCTCAACTATTTACAATCTACATTAATGATTTGGATGAAGGGACCGAGTGTAATGTAGCCAAGTTTGTGGATGATACAAAGATGGGTGGGAAAGCAAGTTGTGCACAGGACTCAAAGAATCTGCAAAGGGATATAGACAGGCTAAGTGAGTGGGCAAACATTTGGCAGATGGAGTATAATGTGGGAAAGTGTGAGGTTATCCACTTTGGCAGGAAAAATAAAAAAGCAAATTATTTAAATGGAGAGAGATTACAAAATGATACAGTTCAGAGGGACCTGGGGGTCCTTGTGCATGAAACACAAAAAGTTAGCATGCAGGTACAGCAAGTAATCAAAAAGGCAAATGGAATGTTGGCCTTTATTGCAAGGGGGTTGGAGTATAAAAGCAGGGAAGTCCTGCTACAACTGTACAGGGTATGGGCGAGACCACACCTTGAGTACTGCGTACACTTTTGGTCTCCTTACTTGAGGAAGGATATACTTGCATTGGAGGCTGTTCAGAGACGATTCACCAGGTTAATTCCAGAGATGAGGGGGTTGGCGTATGAGGAAAGGTTGAGCAGGTTGGGCCTATACTCATTGGAATTTAGAAGAATGAGAGGTGATCTTAGTGAAACATACGATACTGAGGGGGCTCAACAAGGTAGATGCAGAGAGGATGTTTCCCCTCGTGGGGAAATCTAGAACTCGGGGGCATAGTTTCAGAATAAAGGGTCGTCCTTTTAGAACTGAGATGAGGAGGAATTTCTTCTCTGAGGGTCATAAATCTGTGGAATTCTCTACCGCAGAGAACTGTGGAGGCTGGGTCATTAAATACATTTAAGGTGGAGATAGACAGATTTTTGCAAGATAAGGGAGTGAAGGGTTATGGGGAGCAGGCAGGGAAGTGGCTTTGAGCCCAAGATCAGCCATGATCTTATTGAATGGCGGAGCAGGCTCAAGGGGCCAAGTGGCCTATTCCTGCTCCTATTTCTTATGTTCTTAGGTACTGAGCAAAGAAAATCCAGCCCCTCTTTTTGGATGGGGGTGGGGACTCAGATTACTGATTTTATGGCCCAGTTAGAATTTAGGGCGTTCCATTACCATAATGATTCACATCATCTTGGATATTTCAGCACAGAAAGAGGCATTTCACCCTGTCATGCTCTGCCAATGCCATCTCCACATCTGAGCTAGCTACTTTAATTGCTTTGCGCTGTTGTTGCCTGGTCCTTTAATATTTTTCTTCAAGTAATTATCTAAACCCTTATTAAATTAGATTAGTAACTTGATTTTAATAGGCATTTGTAGCAATCCTTTCCTTATTCTAATAACCCTTTGCAATTAAAATACTTCTTCTAAACCCATCCTCTTTTATACTTCTAGTTTACTCATGTTAGCTTAGCTCTGTTGGTAACACTTTCACCTGAATCAGCAGGTTGCGGGCTCAAGCCGAACTCCAAAGACTTGAGCACAGAATCTAGGCTGACATTTCAATGCAGTAGAGGGAATGCTGCGCTGTAGTGCCATCTTTTAGCTGTAACGTTAAATCGAGGCCCAGTCTGCCCTCTCAGGTGTATATAAAGGATCCCATTTCATTATTTGAAGAGCAGCAGGGGAGAACTTCTGGTACCCTGACCAACATTTATCCCTCAATCACTATTAAAACAGGTTAGCTGGTTATTTATCTCATTGCTGTCTGTGGGATGTTGCTGTGCACAGACTGGCTGCTGCGTTTCCCTACATTACAAGTGACACACTTCAAAAGTACTTCATTGGTTGTGAAGCGCTCTGGGACATACGGAGGTCATAAAAGGCATTACAAATGATAAGTTCTTTCTTTTACTTCATGCACGTCCTGCAATACAATTAAAGACATTACTGAAATTGTAGGAAACTGAGAATTAGCACCAACACATACCACTAGCAGCTATACCTTCAGCTGGCTAGGCCACACTCTGGAAATCCCTCCCTAAACCCCTCCGCCTATCCACATCCCTCTCCTCCTTAAAACCCACCACTGACCAAGTTTCCCGTCACCTCTCCTAATACTGTATCTCCTTCTTTGGGTAGGTGTCCATTTTTGACCAATTACACGATTACACGTGTGAAATGCCTTGGGATGTTTACGTTAAATGCACATTGTTGTTGTAAGTTGCATCTGCCCATGGAGAAGCACCTATGCTACCAAACAATTTTTAATTGTTTAATTCAGAGAAAATACAGACATATTTTATGCAGTTGTTATACAGCTTACAGAAAGCATTGTTCAACAATTTCAATGACCCAAATGTTGGAAAGCACTTGCTTTTGGGTCAGAACAGTTTGACTGTGTTCCTGATGTTTTGCTAGGTCAAGCAGATACAGGAGTATAATTAGCACAGAGAGGGCCATTGCCATGTTGGCTTGTTACCTTATGGGGTGCATCAGTGGCTTGAACAGAAGAAAACCCTTGCTAGTGCATATCAAGGTGGCCCGATCCTGCCCTCCTTTTGGGGGGGGGGGGGGGGGGGGGGGGGGAGACAAAGAAAAAGAGCAGTCTGAGATGCCTGGAGCGTTTAGGCTTCCAGTAAGGGGCTTCAGAGCTCAGGGCAGAATCCATACTTCTCCCATTCTGACTGGTATATGTTTCACTTGCATTTGTTGTCGGGAGTGTTGCCCTTCATCACAGGGAAGAATGAATGTTCTTACAGCTAAATGTACCTTTAGTTTAGCAGAATTGGGATCATACTCCAGCGGGTAACTCAGACACAGGCCTTGGCGTGCAGCAATTTAGAGTTTGGTCATATTCTAATGGGTGAATGTGGGGGCATGACGAGAACATGTGTTGCAGAGTGCCTTTCTGATTTCTCCAGGGAGGGGTGGAATTTGAGAAGCATCCACCAGATGTCACACACTTCATACATTTTCAGGAGGTGCTAATCATCAGGGTATGTTTCCATACCTCGCTCCATTCTTGTTCTACTATTTGATGGCCTAAGTCTCATTCCCAGGCCCCCTTCAGACCTTGCTACAATCATTTGGAGGCGAATGCAGAAAAAAGGTGGAGGTATATTTGGGTGGCTCTGTTGCAGATTTGAAGTACACCAGAATTTTTTGTTTTTAAAAAAGGAAAGCCCAGTTGTCTCTTTGTCCCAATTTGCTTGAACGCGAATCTAACATACATATTCCAGTTCTGCAGCTCCAGGTGGCGCATCTACATAGCCAGGGAGGATGATTCTTACTTTAACAGAGAATTAATTTCCTAATTGTCAAAATGTGTATGAATAGTACAGCTGCATAATGTCAAAAGTAAGCTTTCAAAATATATGTTTAACTTAATGCAGTCAGGACACCCTGGTTTAAACTGGTCTTGCTGCATTCCAATAAATATGCATAAAGAAAATATGTTGGGCAGTATTGCAATAGAAACTATTGCCAAAAAAGCAGATGGGTGGATAATAATTCCCAGTGGGGTAGGTCCAAACTTAATAGTCTCTAGAACATGTTCAGTACATTACTATAGATGTTTAACTCATGAATGTAGAGCGCCCCAAGTAAATAATCAAAACACCATAATTCTGCACTCTACTGTAACTTAAGACGACCTCAGTTTTATCAGCTGTAAAATTAGTTTGTGTCTGAAGCAAATATTGTCTAACTAAGGAAGTAAGGAGAAAAATAGTTCCTGTAGTAACCGATTTTGTTTGATAACGCTCCTGTGAAGTGCCTTGGGATGTTTACTACATTAAAGGCGCGATATGAATGCAAGTTGTTGTTGTTGATGCTGCATTCTAGGGACCTCTCCATTAGTGCTGAAGGTTTCTCTTTCCTGGTCTTCTCATGAAGACAAGTGTCGTAACTTTTCAAGTATAATTTCTAAGGTCCCTATATGCTTGAAGCTGGCCTCATGACCCGTGACATTTTTGTTTTGTTTGAACAGGTCTTGTGCTTAAATGCCTGCCCACACGAGATACTTGAGAGAACATTATAGGCAAAAGAGATCAATTATATGATGTTACATAATGTAAAAACATTTGACTGAATCTTTGGAATACATTTCTCATATGGTACTGTATAAATACACTTTCCATCAACACCTATATAGAAAATATGAAATAAAAACACAAAATGCTGGAAATACTCAGCAGGTCAGGCAGCATCTGTGGAGAGAGAAGCAGTTAATGTTTCTGGTCAATGACCTTTCGTCAGAACCGTTTCTCTCTCCACAGATGCTGCCTGACCTGCTGAGTATTTCCAGCATTTTCTGTTTTTATTTCAGATTTCCAGCATCGGCAGAATTTTGTTTTTGTATTAACACCTATATATTGTCAGCAAGTTAACCAAATCTCCTCTGTACTTCAGTTTTAATGCCATTCAATGCCGCACTAAATTTTGAGTATAGATTGACCTCTGCAGTCCTATTCTTACCTGTGCCACTGGCAACAAGTATTTGCAGACAAAGGAGTATAAAACTTAACCACTCGACAAATTCTAATTTGCACGAGAAACTTAGCTGCTCAAAGTTGTACAACCTATCTGTCACCACCACGTACAATTGGCTGTGTATGGGGGAGAACTGGCAACCATCTTAACAAATCAGTCTATGTCCCCAAATAGAAGGAGGCATTTTTCATTCTGGTTTTACCCAGCGTAGCCCAGCTGATCAGTCACCTTCCAGAAGTTTCCAATCGGAATGATCCAATCTGGAGGTAGAGCACATCAGTTAGGACTGGGTCAGAGGGATACTCTTAAAAGAAAATGTACATTTCAGCATGTTGCAATTAGATCACAGAGCATGCAGTTTTTTAATTATAAACTGAAGGCCGAGGAAATGAATGTTTGCACAGTACTGTACACAATGTACCATTTCTAAACATGTCTGTTGTATCTCAGCAAATCAGCACAGATGAGTTACAAAATGCAAGAAAATATTAGTAATTGAATTATTACAAAAGCAGCAAATTCGATCTGGACACAACTGTAGAACAAGGGCCATCTCATAAGCTTTGAAGTCATAAGGAAGTTACCTTCAAAAGGCTTTTCATGAATTGCAGTTCTCTAAGTACTATGAATAACAGATGCAAAATCGTATCCAATCTCTTCAATTTGGTGTGCACTGAAATATTCAGGGTCACTGGTAATGGAATCAGGCAAAGGTATTTCTCTACATTTTGGCATAGACAAACAAGAAAACATGGTAAGGTGTTTTCTGTGCAGGAAAAATACAAAATAGACTAAACTCTAGTCATAAAGGATGGACGTACATACACTGTTAAGGTGCAATACAACACCTTACATTTATATAGCACCTTTAACATAGGAAAATGTCCCTAAGAGCTGCACAGAAGCATAATCGGACTAAAATTAACACCAAGCCAAAGGAGGAGATATTAGGAGGGGTGACTAAAAGCTTGGTCAAAAAGGTAGGTTTTAAGGAGGGTTTATAGGAGGAGAGGGGTGGAGAGGCAGAGGGGTTTAGGGAGGAAATTCCAGAACTTCGGGCTTCGACGGCTGAAGGCATGACCGTCAATGGTGGGACTCATGGAGTGGGGGGGGGGGGGGGGGGGGGGGAGGCATAGGAGGCTAGAGTTAGAGGAATGCAGAATTCTTAGAGGGTTGTAGGGCTGGAGGAGGTTACAGAGATAGGGATGGGTGAGGCTATGAAGAAATTTGAACGCGATGGTGAGAATTTTAAGCACTGGTGGACTGGGAGCTAATGTAGGTCAGTGAGCACAGGTGCGATGGGCGAGTAAGACTTGGTGTAGGTCATTATCTGGCCAGCAGAGTTTTGGATAAGTTCAAGTTTATAGGGTGAAGGATAGCAGGCCATCCAGGAAAGCATTGGATTAGTCCAGTCTGGAGGTGACAAAAGCACGGATGAGGGTTTCAGCAGCAGATGGACTGAGGCAGCGATAGAGGCAGACGATATTATGGTGGAAGTAGGCGATCTTGGTGATCGAGAGGATATGGGGTCAGTGGCCAGGGAGGGGGATGGAGTCGGTGACTAGGGAACAGAATTTGTGGTGGGGGCCAAAGACAATAGCTTCAGTCTTCCCAATATGTAACTGGGGGAAATTTCTGCTCATCCAATACTGGATGTCAGACAAGCAGGCTAACAACACAGTGGAGCGATCGAGCTGGGTGTCATCAGCATACATGTGGAACCAGATGTCATGTCTTCAGATGGTGTCGCCGAGGGACAGCGTTTCGATGAGGAATAGGAGGGGGCCAAGGATAGTGAAAAATAGCTACAGTTGTTCAGCAGTTTAGGTTTGAGAGAGCAGGAGGTGGGTTTCAATGAGCTCAGAAGGGGCATGAATGGAGTTTGGTGAAAAGCTAGAGAAGGATCCGGGTTCAGGGATAGGACAATGGAGAATCTTGGGGAAATTTAGCTTGGTGGGCAAGGGAAAGGGAGTCTGCGGCAGAGGCAGCCGAATGGTTGGTCTTACTGACCAAGTCGTCCATGAACTCCCTGCACTTATATTTGGAGGCGAGGGTGGAGGGGCCAGGGGAGAGGGTTTTAAGAAGGTTAGTAGTGGGTTAAAGAAGCTGGAAGTTATTGTTGCATTTCAGGATGACCCTGGAATAGTGAGCAGATTTAGCAGAGGAAAGATGGTAATGCACAATGTGGTTCAGCCACATCTGACGACAAATAGCTAAATCAATTGTGCGCCAAATATGTTCAAGCCTGCGCCCCTTGGAATTGAGGCTATGAAGATGGGGGCCATACCAGGGTGGATGAAAACAAGGATTTTACAATAAGTGGTAATAAGAAAGTAATTTTTAATTTAGAAATGGTGGTAAAGAAAGAACTTGCATTTATATAGCCCCTTTCATGACCTCAAGACATCCCAAAGCATGCTACAGACAATGAAGTACTTTTGAAGTGCAGTCACCATTGTAATGTAGGAAATGCAACAGCCAATTTGTGCACAAAGTCCCAAAAATAGCAATGAGATAATGACCAGATAATGTGTTTTAGTGAGGTCGATTGAAGGACAATTGTTTGCCAGGACATTGGGGATAACTCCTTTGTTCTTCTTCAAAAGTGTCTTGGGATCTTTTACATCCACTCGAGGGGGCAGACAGGACCTCAGTTTAACATCTCATCCAAAACACAGCACCTCTGACAGTGCATCGCTCCCTCAGTACTGCAGTGAAGTGCCAGCCTTGATCATATGCTCAAGTCTCTGCAGTGGGACTTGAACTCTCAGCCTTTTAACTCAGAGGCTAACACCTTAAGCTCAGTGGTATTATCTGCACTAACTTTGCATTTTAATGATTTTATAGAAACCTTCCAAATTGTTTTCCACTAGATGGTCGATTGTCAATACCATGCTTGTTTATCAGTGCAAGCCCATTAAAAAATACCCAGTTTTGTCTAATCTACAGTACACATCAATTACTGTCAATAAACCAGTACTTCCAGGTTTCAAATGGAATTATATCAGTTACTCAACATGTGGGTGTGCCTACATTCTGCAAGGTTCATTCACAGGTTTTGCCAGCTTTGGAATGATAATGTATTGTACCTTACTTAGTCAAGTTTCACTTGCAGAAGCTGGGCTACGATAGGCTTACAGTGGTCATTGAATGGGAAAGACGGATTTAAGACTGGTCAAAAGTTAGGATTCAAGTTTGAACATGTATATTTTCCACATACAAGTACTGTACAGCTACTCTACTCGGACCAGCATGTATTGAATGAAAACACTTTAAAAAGCACCTTAAGTTGGGGGGGGTCCAACACATGGCTCAAAGGCCAAATCTGGCCCACAAGCTCCTTTCATCTGACTCCAAACCACCTGCCGGTTCTTCTCATCTGAAGCATGTGTAGCTGACTTCAGCTATGGCTCAGCTTCAGCGATTTACATCTCCCGGTACTTAAAGGTGCGAAAAGGCTGTCCCAATTGGTGCACTTGGGCAAATCAAGGAGGAGGCTGTCGCACCAATCCTCCAGGCTGGGAAATCTGAAGTGTTCAGGCTAAAAACATCCCAGTTTTTAAGCTTTGGTGGGATGGGGAAGGCAAGCTTATACATTTCTGTACATGAGGACTTGTATGCATGTGGAGCAATGTGCTTGTTTGTATACGGGTCTGGCTTTTAAAAAAAATAAATACAGGTGGGTGCACTTGCTGGAGGTCTCGATATTGGTGTGTCTGGGTAGTTCTAATTTTTTCCGTGTATAGCGTATCTGATTTTTTGTGCATAGGCGGTGCACTTCTGTGTACAGTGTTTGAATGTTTGTATATTGTGGGGGGGGGATATTTGGATTTTTTATGTAATCATGCAGCCCACTCACTGGTTTGGACTCACACATCCAGTCCTGAGCTCCAAAAGATTGGGCATCCCTGCCTTAAATGAACACAGGTTTTTTTTTACATCAATTACACTTCCTGTACTAAACTGACAGTTCCTTGGCTGTTTGAATTTCATTTCAGCTGCGCTTTTTTATAAACCATTTCCTGTGCAAAGAAGTTTTTTTTTACCCTCATGAGCCATACAGCTTTATTAAAAGCCTGAAATAATAGTATCAAGTACCTTGCCAAGATGTATACATTGTGAAAAATGGTGCATCTAGCATGAAATTTATCACACTGTGTTGTATGCAAATTCTTACAGCTCACTGGCTTAAATGTTGTATTTGTAAAACAATAAATCAGAAATGAGGTAGGGAAGGCAAAGAGCAAAATTGAGGACAACAACCAGAAAATTACTAGGGATATATGAAAACAAATTATGCACGAGAAGAAAAAACTAATAAAAGAAATCAGAACTAAAAGAATCAAATGGCTCCAAGAAAATGTTGTGAAGTTTGTTTGAACGGCCATGCTGAATTTTTCACCAGCTAAAAAGTTTACCTCTTTCTTCTGGCCAAAAGTGAGCTTTATTACACAAGTGACCCAAGATCATATGATTCGTGGATGCTTAATCTTTTATACCAAATTTTTTTTTTTTTACAAACTTAGTTTCCGGTCATTTTTATTAAATCAATTCTAACTGGTGCAGTTTTAAAAAGATCGGGTACAATCGCGCATCACACTACTAGGACTCAAACCTGTGTGTGTGGGCAGATCTGCAAGATTGTCGTCTTTAAAATTTGAATTCAAGTAAAAGTAACTCATTGCGGATTCCAATGGCGCACGGTTTAAATTGTTTCCATGTTCCTTCAATTTTCTTCTGATTTTTTGTTTTAAAAATCGGGGTTAAATCGCTCATGCGCTTTTACAGCTTGACAATATGGGAACTGTTAGGCATGGCATTTAGAGTGATCCTTTTGCATTGTATTTTTAGGTATGTTTCTGTGGCATTTTTATGTTCCTGGTGGTGAATTTAGTGACCCTGGTGACCTTTTGACTGTACAATTGCATTTGAGTCAAAGTTAATTTTTTTTTTTGATAATGCATTTGTATTAATGATTCTCTACTTTATGTTTGTATGAGTTTTGCTGGTGTGTCTTTATTAGATAAATATATTAGTTTTTTTCCCCTCAGTAAGCAGGCAACACTGACAAGGCCGCGTTAATTGCCCATCCCTAGTTGGTCTAGGAAAGTGGTAGGGGCTATTTGGAGTTCCCTTCCCTGAAGGACATTAATTGAATACATAGGATTACACAGGATATACGGCACAGAAACAGGCCATTCGGCCCAACCAGTCCATGCCGGCGTTTATGCTCCACTTGAGCCTCCTCCTGTCTTTCCTCATCTAACTATCAGCATAACCCTCTATTCCCTTCTCCCTCATATGCTTAACTAGCCTTCCCTTAAATGCATCTATACTATACACTTCAACCAATCCCTGTGGTAGCAAGTTCCACATTCTCACCACTCTCTGGGTAAAGAAGTTCCTTCTGAATTCCCCATTGGATTTCTTGGTGACTATCTTATATTGATGGACTCTAGTTTTGCTCTTCCCCACAAGTGGAAACATTCTCTCTGTATCCACTCTATCAAAACCTTTCATAATTTTAAAGACCTCTATTAGGTCACCCCTCAGCCTTCTCTTTTCAATGTACCACTTGAATTTTTATGACAATCTGGCAGCTTTTCAGTCATCTTTCTGGTGCTTATTACAATTTCAAAATTTGCCATGGTGGGATTTGAACCCAACCTCTGGGCTGCTAATGCTAACCACTAGACCAAACAAAACTGAAATTCTGCTTATAGGGTCAGTTTTTAGTCCAATGGTCTGGGCATGCAGTGCAATAGTAGGGTTGCATGGTCAGTTTTGTTTCAGTGGGTCACTGCAGCTGTTTCTAATCTAAGTGTATTTGATCACTAATCATGCAGTGTCAATATCTGGGAGTCTGGGGTTGGGGGGGAAATAATGGAGGCACAGTATTTCACGCTATTATAAAAAGGGTCTTGCACCTAATTTTACATCTTTGGGCAAGCCTCCAGACATAGAACAAGCTTCACCCATAAAGACTAAATGCAGCAAAATCCCAGGACCTGGCATGCTGAAGCAAACTTCTTAAAAGGAGAGATGTTAGCTCTTCACGGTTACTTTCTTGGGGTTGATTTGCATTTTTATCTACCTTTTGCTGCATCATACGATGCATTAGTTGGTTTTGCTGGACGGTTCTTCACTTCTGCAGTTATTTTTCGCTATGCTTCTTATTCCTGGTTACTGCTGGTTTATTTGCAAAGAGGTAAAGATGAGTATTCCCTTGGTGGTTCCGAACACAATGCATAAATTGAGAGGAGGGAGTAACTTGCGATGGCCAACAAATGTTGGAGAAAGACCTCCAAGATATTTTGACCACACCTGTCACTAAGCATGGACCCATGTTTATAGACTGTATCACATGTTAAAGTAGAGGTATGTTATCTCCTCTGCTCACAAGACAGCTGAGCCATTGCTAAACAATGACCTGCATGCAACATCTGGATCAGGAACAGAAGTTTCCGTAGAATTGAAGGTTACCACAACATGAAGCTTTCCTGCTGCCAGATTCATTCACACCCCCTGCCCAAAAAGACATATACCACATCAGGTAGTCTGCAATATATGCATCAAGCGAGTCAGTTAGCTTGCGAAAAGGAGGTTATCAGCTGGACAAAGCGCACTCGGTCAATCAACTCTGCATCCGAGCGGTTACAATTCCTCAAAACTACCATATGCCTGAATTTTTCTGACAAACCTCTTGGATCCCTTATCGAACACCTTCTGAAAATCCATATACATATCATTCCCTTTATCTATCCAGTCACTCCTTCAAAAAAACACTATCAAACATAACTTGCCTTTAACAAATCCATACTGGCTCTCCTCGATTAACCGATGCATTTCTAAATGCTCATCAATTTGATTTTAAATAATGGATTCTAAGAGTTTGTCCACAACGAAAGTGAGACTAATTGGTCTATAGTTTATCCTTTCTTGAATAAAACTGTTACATGAGCTACTCTCCAATGTCAAGGGACAATTTCCATATTTAATACAGAATGAAAAAATGTGACAAGAGCCTCTGGTAGCTCCTCTTTGATTCTCAATATTCTCAGGGGCATGCCATCAGGGCCCAGTAACTTATCCACCCAGAGTTCAGCTATTTTGTTTCCAGAACACGTTCCTTCTCTACAGTTACCTCTCAATTGTTCAATGTTGACAAGCATCTTAGAAACTGACAATCAAGTGCTGCCAGACCCAGGGCAACCAACTCCCCCACCCAGCACTGTCAAAAGTCAAGCCCTTCCATTCCCCTCCACCACCTCTCACTGCTAAACCCCAAGAATCCATGAGCCAAACCCCACATTCCACTCCCAATTCTGCCAAACACCCAGGTTCCCTCTCCACAGTACTGTACTACAAACCACAAGACAGCACATGCCCATGCTGCAAACTTTAAGAGCACTTTGCGCCCCCCCACCCCAACCAAAACCGAGGACTACCTTAGTTCTGCTAAACCCCCTCCCCTCTCCAGTATTGCTGAACACCAGTCACCTACCTCCAAACTGGTACTTTTTTTAATGCAATCTTGCTGCGCATCCTCAACTTTAACAAAAACAATAAGGTATAAAAATTCAATACATAGATATTTATTTATATACTGAAGTTTTGCACTGCACACACTTCCTCCTGCATATTAAAATCAGTACAAGCACATCATGCACTTCTTTTTTGGGCATCACCAGTCATCCGTTAACAAGGCTATAAAAAAAGCAAACTAAGCACGAGGGTTTATTTCTAGAGGGATAGAATTGAAAAGTAGGGAAGTTATGCTAAACTTGTATCGAACCTTGGTTAGACCACACTTGGGGTACTGCGTACAATTCTGGTCGCCATATTATAAAAAGGATTTCGAGGCACTGGAGAGGGTGCAAAAAAGATTTACAAGGATGATATCAGAAATGCGAGGGTATACCTATCAGGAAAGGATGAACAGGCTGGGTCTCTTTTCTCTTGAAAAGAGAAGGCTGAGGGGTGACCTAATAGAGGTCTTTAAAATTATGAAAGGTTTTGATAGAGTAGAGAGAGAGAAGAGCAAAACTATAGGCCATCAATGTAAGATAGTAACCAAGAAATCAAATAGGGAATTCAGAAGGAACTTCTTTACCCAGAGAGTGGTGAGAATGTGGAACGCACTACCACAGGAAGTGGTTGAAGCGAATAGTATAGATGCATTCAAGGGGAGGCTAGACAAGCACGCGAGGGAGAAGGGAATAGAGGGTTATGCTGATAGAGTTAGATGAGGAAAGACGGGAGCAGACGCAAGTGGAGCATAAACGCTGGCATGGACTGGTTGGGCCAAATGGCCTGTTTCTGTGCTGTATAACCTGTGTAATCCCTCTAGGTGGTACCTCAATAGGATTGCCCATTCTTAAGTGAGCAGCTGTGAGCTATGATGGGTCTCAGACACACTATCAGCTCCATTTCTACTAATAGATGGTGCTTCAAAAACTCCAGTTACCCACTGCTAAGCTGCCATCAACACGTATGGGCCCTTCAATGCTTGAGGACAGAACCAAACCTACAGCCTCCCTACATATTAAATAGTACATTTAAAAAAAAATGTTTTAAAGCACTTAGTTTCGCCGAGATCGGGCCTCCAGCCCTGACTGCCATCTTTGGGGAGATTCAAAGTCAGACCTCCAGAGAGACCTTTCTCCTACTCATTTGGCCTCTCTCCAAGTTTTTCTGATTTTTGAAGTCTCTTGACTTCTGGATATTCTTTGTTTCATTATTTTGGCACTCAGCCAATTCTTTTACTGTCTGAGATCAGGCCTCAGGATGTTCCTGTCCCCATGACCAATTGCTGCCTCCAGGGCTCCCCTCCTACCCATTTATCCTCTTAACCATTTTGATAATTAATTAGAATTCAAACTGCATCAAAGACAGAAGAAGTTAGCAAACAGCTACAAATAGAAGGAAAACACAAAACAATATCACTAAATATTTTTGCCTGCTATCTTGGAGTTTCACTACCTGAGAAATTTACAACCAGAAATAAGGTTTGTAACATGATAAAGACATACAAAATGTGTCGGAATTATGAAATGTTTTTAATCAGAGGTCTCAGCCTCTAAGTTGCCTAGGGATTTCTTCCTAGAGCCATTGCTGACAGCTGAAAAGACACCACTACAGAACACCTGCCCCTCTGTGTGGAAAAGAATCTAATCTTTCCCTTCAATCTTCTAGCAATAATCCGGAGTTTTTTGATGAGGTAACAGAGAGGGCTGATGAAGGCAATGCGGTTAACATGGTGTACATGCATTTCCAAAAGGCGTTCAACAAAATGCCACACAATCGGCTTGCCAGCAAAGTTGAAGCCCATGGAGTAAAAGGGACAGTGGCAGCATGGATACGAAATTGGCTAAGTGACAGGAAACAAAGTAGTGGTGAATGGTTGTTTTTTCGGACTAGAGGAAGGTATACAGAGGTGCTCTCCAGGGGTCGGTACTAGGACCACTGCTTACGTGGGTGTACAGGGCACAATTTCAAAATTTGCAGATGACACAAAACTTGGAAGTATAGTGAACAGTGAGGAGGATAGTGATAGACTTCAAGAGGACATAGACAGGCTGGTGGAATGGGCGGACACGTGGCAGATGAAATTTAACGCAGAAAAATGCAAAGTGATACATTTTGGTAGAATGAGGGGAGGAAATATAAACTAAAGGGTACAATCCTAAAGGGGGTGCATGAACAGAGAGATCTGGGGTATATGTGCACAAATCATTGAAGGTGGCAGGGCAGGTTGAGAAAGCAGTTAAAAAAGCTTACGGGATCCTGGAACTGATAGCCAAGTTCCGCACTCATGAAGACGGTCTCAACCGGGATCTTGGGTTTATGTCACGATACATGACGTGATCCGGACTCGAGTCGTCGTTGGCTTGTTCACAGATGTGATTCCCAGTAAAAAAGTAAAAATTTTAAAGCTTTTCGTTTTACATACAGACGGCAGCTTTTGACACGTTAGAACCCCTGCGACTACACCTCATTGTCTCAGTTGTATCTTGCTATGTCTTTGATGTGGTACCTTCCTGGCTGACCTGATTAACTTTATCACACCTCGGCAGATAGTCAGGATGATTTAATTTAGTTGTCTGCAATTGTAATGTACACATGCTTTGTTCTCTATCTATATATGCTTTGGCGATTCTGTATCTACTTACTTCACCTGAGGAAGGGGCAATCGATAACTCCGAAAGCTTGTGATTTCAAATAAAACTGTTGGACTATAACCTGGTGTTGTGCGACCTCTCAATTTCATAAAGAGAGGCATAGAGTACAAAAGTCTGGAACTTATGATGAACCTCGATAAAACACTGGTTTGGCCTCAACTGGAGTATTGTGCCCAATTCTGGGCATCGCACTTTAGGAAGGATGTGAAGGCCTTAGAGAGGGTGCAGAAAAGATTTACGAGAATGATTCCAGGGATGAGGGACTTCAGTTACGTGGATAGACTGGAGAAGCTGGGGTTGCTCTCCATAGAGCAGAGAAGAGTGAGGAGATTTGATAAAGGTGTTCAAAATCATGAGGGGTCTGGACAGAGTGGATAGAGAGAAACTGTTCCCATTGGCAGAGGGGTCGAGAACCAGAGGACACAGATTTAAGGTGTTTGGCAAAAGAACCAAAGGCGACATAAGAAAAAACTTTTTTACGCAGCGAGTGGTTAGGATCTAGAATGCACTGCCTGAAAGGGTGGTGGAGGCAGACTCAATCACAGCTTTCCAAAGGGAGTTGGATAAGTACCTGAAGGAATACATTTTGCAGGGCTATGGGGAAAGGGCAGGGGAGTGGGACTAGCTGAGGTGCTCTTGCAGGGAGCCGGCACGGGCTCGACAGGCCGAATGGCCTTCTTCCATGCTGTAACCATTCTAAGCTTCTGTGATTCTGCCTCCTTGTTATCAACTCACCGAGCAGTGAAATTTTTACTATTTAGCTTCTCAAAGCCTTTCATAATTTTGGAAACCTCGAGATTCCCTCAACCTTCTGATTCAGATTCAACATTTTTGGAGCGATCTCTAGTCCAAATATCAATCTCGTGAATTTTCACTCTACACTTCCTACGGCTCCAATATCCTTTCTATAATGGCATGGCCACAACTGCATGCAATACTTGAGCTGTGGCCTAACCAACGTCTTGCACAAATTCAACATTAATTACCTGTATATTCAATGGTGTGAAGTATAAAACCCAGAACCCCATTTGCCTTTGTATGGCCTTTTCTAACTGCTGGGACGCCCTTCCCTGGCCCTGGAAGTGGCCCCAGTGTCCTAGGAATATGAAACCCTCTTTTCTATACCACAATTCCAGGCCATGTGTTGGTCATCCTAATCTTTTTCTCCCTGTCTGGTTCAGTCTTTTCCTGATCATTTCTTTTTCAAATTGTTATCCACTTCCATTTTGAAAACTAATATGGATTGTACTTCCACCACTGTTTCTGGTAGTGCATTCCATTGTAATTCTCCTAACTTCTCCCCTTGATCTTTTGGTGATCACCTTAACTTTATGTCCTCTAGTTTCAGACACCAGTGGAAATAGTTTTTCCAGAGTACTCATTTAGTATCTGTGCCATTCCTTCATCCTCCATAACATTTTCTATTTTAATTGGCCCTAACTTTTCTTACTTTTTGTTTTGTAAGATGCTTTACTACTTCCCTTTTATGGGAACTGATCCGTTCTAATCTTTTTTTGCTTCCCTTGCTTTTGTATTATTACCCCTACATTTATTAAATGCTTTTTTAAAATCTCATTTTAATTTCTCCTCATCCAAGGAACTCAGCATTTGCTGCACCACCGTTACTACTTAGGCAGATGTGTCTGGGCTATACCCAAATACTCTCCTGTTTAAATGCATTCCATTGTTTGTGTACTGTTTTCTTTGCAAATTTTTCTTTCCAGTTTATCTGGGCTAGTTCCCTTTTTATCTTGCTGAAATGGGAGGTGGCAGTTCAATGCGGAGAAATGTGAAGTAGCACATTTTGGGAAATGCAGTGAAAGAGTGTACCCTAAATGGTGAGATTCTTAACAGTGTGGGAAAACAATGATCACGGGAAGCAGATATATAGATCTTTTAAAACCATGCAGTTAGAAAAGGCCATACAAAGGCAAATGGGGTTCTGGGTTTTATACTTAACACCATTGAATATACAGATAATTAATGTTGAATTTGTGCAAGACGTTGGTTAGGCCACAGCTCAAGTATTGCATGCAGTTGTGGCCATGCCATTATAGAAAGGATATCGGAGCCGTAGGAAGTGAAGAGTGAAAATTCACGAGATTGATATTTGGACTAGAGATCGCTCCAAAAATGTTGAATCTGAATCAGAAGGTTGAGGGAATCTCGAGGTTTCCAAAATTATGAAAGGCTTTGAGAAGCTAAATAGCAAAGGGTAAATAGGGCAGTGGGGTAAGATTTAAACTAGTTAAGGGGGTGGGAGGGGAAAATCCACAAAGTCAAAGCGTGTGTGATAAAGACTAGCAGGGCACATGCGCAGAGTGGGGACAGCTATCCAAATAAGAATTCAGTACACAAATGCATGTAGCAGAAGAAATGAGTGATTTAAAAACCACAAATTCAGCTTAAATTATAATATAGTAACTATTCCTGAAAAATGGCTGTAAGTTGGCATGATTGGAAGCGTAATAATCCAGGCTATAGGATCTTTAGAAAATACGGGGAAATTGGGTAAGGAGGGAGAGTAGCAATACTGATAAAAGCCCAGTTACAGCAGTAGAAAAAAGGGATTTCAGTAAGGGTGATTAGGCAGTGGAAAAAACACGGTGGTTATAATGGGAGATTTTAATTTTCACAGACTGGGAAACGCAGCGCACAAAATTTGAGGAAACCGTGCCACGTGGATTGGTAACCGGTTCGGAGGTAGGAAAGAGAGCAGGGATAAAGGGAATGTACTCTGGTTGCTGGGATGTGAAAAGTAGTGTTCCCAGGAATCTGTACTGGGGCCTCAGCTTTTCACCATATACATCAATGACTTGGATTAAAGAATAGAAGTTGTATATCCAAGTTTGCAGAGGACACCAAGTTAGAAGACACAGTAAGTTACAAAGGGACATACAGATTAAGGGAGTGTGCAAAACTGTGGCAGATGCAGTTCAGTGTATGAAAATGTGAGGTCCTCCACTTACGATCCAAGAAAGACAAATTGGAGTATTTTCTTAATTAGGAGGGGCTAGGAGTTGTGGAGGACCAAAGGCATTTTGGTGTCCATGTACACAAAAGCTAGTGCACAGGTACAAAAAGTTATCAAATAGGCTAATGGAATGTTGGCCTTTATCTCAAGGGGGTTGGAATTCGAAAGCGAGGAAAAGATGCTTCAATTGTACCGAGCCTTGGTCAAATCCCATCTTTTGGTCACCGAACCTCAGGAAAGATACGATAGCAAAATACTGCAGATGCTGGAAAATTGAAACAACAACAGAAAACGCTGGAAAAACTCAGCAGGCCAGGCAACATCCGTGGAGAGAGAAACAGAGTTAACGTTTCAGGTCGAAACCCTTCGTCAGAACTGAGAAAAGAGCAGGAAATGAAACAGATAAAAGATATGTTGGCCTTGGAGGGGGTACAGTGCAGATTCTCCAGAATACCAGGGTTTAAAGGGTTAAATTATGAGGCTAGGTTACATAAACTTGGTTTTATTCCCTTGAGTTTAAATGGTTGAAGGGTGATCTAATCGGGGTCCTTAAAATAATTAAGGGATTTGATAGGGTAGATACAGAGAATCTATTTCCTCTGGTGGGAGAATCCAGAACAAAAAGGGGCAGAAGTCTTAAAACTAGATCTAGGCCATTCAGGAGTGTAATCAGGAAGTACTTGTTCACACAAAGTAGTAGAAATCTAGAACACTCTCTCCTAAAAGACTGTGCTCTCTGGGTAAACTGAGATCAATAGAATTTTGTTAGATAAGGATATCAAGGGATATGGCCTACTCCTGCTCCTATGAATGGCACTAAGTAAGCTCTTTCAGAGAGCCAGCACAGGTACAATGGGCCGAATGGTCGCCATCTCTGCTTTAAATTTTATGTATCTACATATCTGCCCACTCAGCTAACTTGACACTGCCCTCCCAGCACAGCTGGCCATGCCCCCTAATTACAGCAAACTCTTGCATCATTCCTCTTGGGCCAACTCCAAATGACCGATTTTAATTGAAAATAAAAAAGTGCAGGTCTCCGCATCTCATCAAACTTCCAAATAGTGTTTGATAAAGTCCCACACAAGAGACTTACGAAGATTAGGGTCCACAGTATTAAGGGTAAACTGATGGTGTGGAATAGAGGGATGACTGAAGGATGGAAACACAGTAGGTGCAAATGGATATTTCCAGACTGGCAAGATGTAACTAGTGCAATGCCCCACGGCTTCTTCACTCTCTGAACACAAATAACTTGGATGTGAGGTAAAGAAACATTAACAAAATTTGCTGACGTAACAAATTTTGATGCATACAGAACTACAAGACAAAATATGGGAGCCTACAGAAGAACATTGGCAGGTTACCGGAATGGACAGATATATGTCAAATATAGCATAGCATAGATCAATGTGGAGAAGTGGTTACGGCCAGCTCCTCAAAAATTTCGATGACATTAGTCAAGCATGGCCTGCCTTTTCAAATCAGCATTGACTGCTCCCATAAGCCCCAACAGTTTTAAATTTAGCTCAAACATGTCTAAATTTTCACTTGCGTTATATTAGTCTCTAGCAGTTTTTCTATACTCGCGTGAAACTAACTGGTCTATTGTTACTTGGCTTATCCCCGTTTCCGTATTAGGGTGTAACTTTTGCCACCTGCCCACTGCTTAACAATCGTGAAAACGTTTGTGATATCTTTGCTTCTTCCACTTTAAAACATGTGTTTGAATACCTTCCCCATCATGGTAACCTCCTCCAGCCCTATAACCACCCCCACCACACTCTCCATTCATCAACTCTGGCCTTCTGTGTATCCTCCCTCTCTTCACACCACCACAATGAGCCATGCCTTCAGTTGTCTCGACCCCACCCTTTGGAATTCTTTGCCTAAGCCCCTCTGCCTCTCCACCTTCATCTCCTCCTTTAAAACCCAACTCTTTGACCAAGCTTTTGGTCACCCCTCCTAATAGCTCAGTGTCCATTTAGCAGAATGGGCAGAGAGGTGGCAGATGCAATTTAATGTGGATAATTGCATGGCAACACATTTTCAGAGAAAAAACAAGGAATAGAAGTATACACTTAATGGAAAAACACTGAAGAGTGTGGATGAAGAGAGAAACTTAGGGTTTCAATTCATTATTCTATACAAGTGTGGGTGTAGGGAAATAAAGCCATTAAAACAGCCAACAGAATTTTGGGTTTTATAAATAGGGCTTGGAATACAAAAGTAAGGAAGTAATGATGAATTTATACAAAGCATTAGTTAGGCCACAGTTTAGAGTACTGTGGGTAGTTTTGGGCACGCCATAATAGAAAAGACATTAAAGCGTTAACGTGACGTGGATTCAATAGGATAATGCCAGGGATAGGAAATTCTAGTTATGAGTCAAACTTGAGATACGGGGACCATTTCCACTAGGGCAAAAGGAGATTTAATACAGGTTCTTAAAATTACGAAGAGTTTTGATAGCGTGAATAAAGACTATTTCCTCTGGTTAGGGAATCAGTGATGAGGGGCTATCAATTTAAAATCGAGTGCGGTTAGGAGAAATGTCTTTACCTAGAGGGCTGTTGAAGCATAGAATGCTTTGCCGCAGAAAGTACTTGAGGCAGAGACCATGTGCATCTTGTAAGGGAAAATTGGATAAATATTGGAAGTAGAGGACGAGAGTCATGACTATGGAAAGAGCGCACAGAAGTGAGATTAGTTTTGGATTGCTCTAGCAAAGATCCAGCACAGACATGATGGGCCGAATGGCTTCCTTCTATGCAGTAAACCTCTGTGGTTCTGCATTTGAGTACAATTGTTTAGAGAACTCCCAGAATGAACCAGTGCCACTCTGCAAGCAACTATCCAGGTAATTCTATGCCCTATAACTCCCAGAATGCAGTTTAAGGCTATATCCTTTCTGGAAATGAGCCTTAGGGCAGATGTCATCCTGGAGCTAGTCAGGGAGGGAACAGGACAAAAAACACACATTAGCTTCAGTGGTTCAAAAAACTTATTTCCAAATTTTCTCAGCAGCCATATGCACACCTCCCCCACTTCCCCTTCTCTTGCAACAGTGTAACCTCCGACTCACCATGAGTAACATTGCGGCAAATCTGCCAGTAATTCTTTGAATTATTAAAATAGTCTGACAAAGGAGACACTGCAGACCCAGTGAGAATCATTTTAACTGCAGCATGCGTCAGTTCTACTGTAATGGTAAGTAATCAATCCAAACCAGAACATACAATTATATTGAAGATCTTTTAAGTCTTCAGTTCTGGAAGATTGCTCTGCATTGCGAGCAGGAACTCCTCCATGCTTATTGTACGGGGAATGTACTTGCAGTGCTGGACTGCACATTGCACTTCAACGTCAATAGATTAGACAGAATAACCTCAATATCATTCCACTGAGTCATTTATACACTACTATAGAGAGAGTCCAAAGCCACTGTTAAGCTAAACATGCAAATGAAAATGGTTCAATGCTTGGCTAGTCCCAGGTTATGTGCACACCACAGTATAAAGATCTGACAGTTCCCATCACCAGTACATTACTTTATGTACTGTATAAAGTAATAGAAGTACTTAAAGTCAAAAGCTGGTGCATTCCAAATGGTTCTTCTGTCACAATTCCCATATCTTGGCCCCCAAACGCATAAACTAAGCATTATCAATAGTATTTTAGGAGTGCTTGAAACTTGGCACAAACATTTTGGTCAAGAAAAAATATTAACAAGACTGTCACACACCCACTTCAAGAGGCAGCTATGAAAAAAATGGATAAAAAATGCACTGCTTATATATTTTCAAACATTTTAAAAGTAGCTACTAAACACTCTATATAAAATAATTTGCTTTTGGTACAATATCCAAACCCTTAACCGCCTCCATGACTTATTAGGGTGGTGAAATGAGACTGTGTCATAGGGTACACAGTTCTACCAATACAGCAGAATTTAAATAATCGTTGTAATCAGCCAGTAAAAGCAGAAATTGAATCATCAACCTGCCACTGTAGAATACCAGCTGGCACTTTTGGATGGAGAGAAAACAGAACATCATTGCTTAAAGGTTAGTTCTTTAAGCAAATACAAACAACTGGACATTAACCTTATACATAGTGGCAACAAATGCATTTGGAAATACAATCCAGGCTCTGAACAAACAACAACTTGCATTTATATACAGCCTTTAATGTAGTAAAACGCCAAAGCGCTTCACAGGAGTGTCATCAAACAAAAACCTAGCAAGTTGCTTGTACAATGTTGCCTTCATTGTATGGCGCTTCATTAACCTCCATTATTGGCCTGAACGGAGGAGATTCCTTCTCCTCAGTGGATAATGGGAATAGGACGATAATACAATCACCAAATTTTGGTTTTATGGAAATTGCACAATACAGTACTCCAAGTACAGGAATAAAGCAATTTTTCTTGGAGTGAGATATTTAGGTCAGAGAGAAATTGGCATTCGTGAGCTGTGCAATGGGACAACTTTAATGAAAATTTTAGCAGGTAATTGGAGTGCAGATAATGAAGACTCCACTGTGATACTCTAGTTATCTTTGTAAGAACTTGTTGTTAGCTTGAATTCAGATATGATGCGGAGATGCCGGTGTTGGACTGGGGTGGACAAAAGTGAGAAGTCGCACAACACCAGGTTATAGTCCAACAGTTTTATTTGAAGTCACTTCACCTGACGAAGGAGCAGCAGCTCCGAAAGCTTGGTGATTTCAAATAGAACTGTTGGACTATAACCTGGTGTTGTGCGACTTCTCACTTGAATTCAGATAAATTACACTGTGGCCAAAGCTGGTTTGAATCTTTAGTTCTCCACACAAGCTCTTAATGTTGGTCAGGTCATCAAAAGGAACGTGAAGGGACTCAGACATTTCTCCAACAGGCTGGAGGAAAGCTTGAAGGGCCAGTCACTCCTGACTATCATTTGTCACCTAGCTGCTGTGAGATTATCTTCTCACCCTGACAGCTAGGAATGGTGCAAGTTGCAGGCACGCACAAAAGAAAAATAGATCACAAAAATCTACTGAGTTGCATCAGGCTTTTTTTCCAAATTTTGTTTTCACATTTGTTAATTTTTATTCTCAATGGTTATTTCTTCTGCAGTCACGGCACTTTCAACAATGCAGCACTCGGTCAGTACTGCAATGGAACGTCAGCCTAGATATGATGCTCAAACCCATAACTTTCTCACCCAGAGGCAAGAGGGCTACCAATTATGCCAAGATGATATTCCAAAATAACCGGGAACAGGTATCCAAAACTGAAAACTGATCTTGCATCACTGAACTAGCCACACTACCGTTCCAAGATATACTCACTCACATTTCAAAATGTGTTTTCTTCCTTTTGTTTTTCCTGTTTCTACATTACTCAGTTTGGTACTTTCTGTTGCATTTCACACTTCACTCAAGTCTCGCTCCGTAACTTTCACTTATCTTCCACTGCATGCAATCCAATTATTGTCAGGCTATATATTGCTGAAGACACAGAGCCAACAAAAATTACTCAAGATTAAATCTGGGCCTACCAACAACTACTCAGCATGAAAGGAGCCTACGAGATGCAAGTACACTCCTTCTTGTACAACATGTTTTTAAACGGGCAGGGAAGTACTTGCTGATCGTGGTCAGAGGAAGTGTAACAGCAATTTGGCACGTCTGGTTCGAATTACCCAATCTATGGCCAACTAAAGAAGGTTGTGAAAAACAGTGATAATAGTTCTCAACTAGGAATGAACGCAAAATGTAGACTCTAATGGTAATGGAGAAGTGTGAAAGCCATGACAAAGAGGAATTAGTCTTTAAAATTGTTCCTGTTAAAAACACAATTTAACAAATGATACTACGGATTAGATGGGAATTGTGCGTAGTACTTTCTGCACTGACTGATTACTCTGCATGTATTATAGATTTTGAGACAAAAGTTATACAAATAATAAATCAATTAGTTCATAAGAACTAGGAGCATCTTCTACCTCAACTCCATTTTCCCGCACTATCCTCATATCGCTTGGTTCCCTTACTATCCAAAAATCTATCGATCTCTGTCTTGAATATAGTCAACGACTGAGCAGCCAGCACCCTCTGGGGTAGAGAATTCCAAAGATTCACAACCCTCCGAGTGAAGAAATCTCTCCTCATCTCAGTCTTAAATGGTCGACCGCTTATTCTGACACTGTGACCCCCTAGCTCTAGACTCCCCAGCCAGGGAAGACATCCTCCCTGCATCTACTCAGTCAAGCCCTGTAAGAATTTCATATGCTTCAACGCGATCACCTCTCATTCTTATAAATTCTAGGGAATATAGGCCTAGTCTACTCAATCTCTCCTTGTAGGACAATTCCGCCCCCCCCCTCCATCCCAGGCATCAATCTGGTGAACCTTTGTTGCACTCCCTCTAAGGCAAGTATATCCTTCCTTAGGTAAGGAGGCCAAAACTGTACACAGTATTCCATGTGTGGTCTCGCCAAGCCCCTACATAATTGCAGTAAGCCTTCTTTACTCTTATACTCCAATCCTTTTGTAATAAAGGCTAACATACCATTTGCTTTCCTAACGGTTTGCTGTACCTGCATGTTAACTTTGTGATTCGTGTACAGGACACCCAGTTAGTACTTAACCAAGTTACTAGGATGCAAACCAACAGTGCAGATTTTCTTAAGGAAAATCTGAATCTATTTTTAATAAGAGCATTTGATCAACAGATTGCTGAGTTTATCTGGAATGAAGGTAGCCACGCATACAGTTAGGTTGTCTCAGGCAACTGCGTCTCAGGGAGAATTAGCGCTCCCTAATTGCATGTTTTCTTATTGGCTGGCTGAGCTCACATCCTTCCTGGAATGGAGCCCTGCACCTCAGCACCACCCAGGCAACCACAACAACTTGCCTTTAAATATCGCCTTGAACATAGTAAAAGGTCCCAAGGCACTTCACAAAAGTGTAATCAGACAAAAATTGACACCAAGCCAAAGAAGAAGTTATTAGGATGGGCGACACAGCTTGGTCAAAGAGGTAAGAGGTACAGTTTGAGGAGGAGAGATGGAGGCGGAAAGGTTTAGGGAGAGAATTCCAGAGTTTAGAGTCTAGATGGCTGAAGGCATGGCCGCCAAAGGTGGGGCAAAGGGAGTGGGAATGCACAAGAGGCCAGAATTGGAGGAACACAGAGTTGTAGGGCTGGAGGAGGCGACAAAGATAGGATGGGACGAGGCCATTAAGAGGTTTGAACACGAGGATGAGAATTTTAAATCTGAGACGCTGGTGGACTGGAAGCCAATGTAAGTCAGAGAGCACAGGAGTGATGGGTGTACGGAACTTGGTGCAGATTACGATACAGGCAGAGTTTTGGATGAGCTCAAGTTTATGGAAGGGGAAGACGGGAGGTCAGCCAGGAGAGTATTGGAAAAGTAGACTCTGGAGGTAACAAAAGCATGGTTTAGCATTTCAGCAGCAGATGGGCTGGGGCAAGGACGTAGACAGGGCAGTATTATGGAGGTGGAAGTAGGTGGTCTTTGTGACGGAAAGGATATGGGGTCGGAAAATCAGCTCAAGGTTAAATTAGACAGAGATTGTGAATAGTTTGGTTCAGCCCGAAACAGTAGCTGGGGAGGGGGTGGAATTGGTGATAAGGGACTGGGGTCTGACAACATAGAAGCTGCGTAGGGGTCAAGGAGGAAAGTATGGAACAGCCGTGGTTTTTGATACCTGGAATTCCAGGGTCTTCAGTCACCCAGGTTATTAGTGGAATCAACTTTGTTGAGTCAAGGGGTGGTTCAACTCCTTTCACTTTGTATGCATACGTAACCCTCAACCTTCCAAACTCAAGGGAATACAAGCCATGTTTATGTAACCTGCCATCATAATTTTATCCCATGCTCCTTCCAAGGCCAATATATTCGTCCCGAGGTTCAGTTCACAGAAATGAAAGTAGTACTCCAGATGGGGTCTGACCAAGGCTCTGCAGAACTGAAGCATAACTTCTTCCCCTTTGTATTCCAGCCCCCTTGAGATAAAAGCTAACATTCCAATAGCCCTTTTGATTACTTTTTGTACCTATGCATTAGCTTTTAGTAATGTGTACATGGACACCTAAATTCCTTTGCTCCTCCACAACTCGTAGTTTCTCACCATTAAGAAAATACTCCGATATGTCTTTCTTGGATCCGCAGTGGATAAGCTCACTTTCATTCACTGAACAGTTTTGCACACTCCCTTAATCTGTCTCTGTCCCTTTGTAACTTCCTGCCCTCATCTACACAACTTACTGTTCCTCCTAACTTAGTATCATCTGCAAACTTGGAATAGTGAATTGTATATCCTTTATTCAAGTCATTGATGTATATGGTGAAAAGCAGAGGCCCCAATACAGATTGCTTTTCACTTTTCACATCCCGGCAATCAGAGTACATTCCCATTATCCCTACGCTCCATTTCCTACCTCTCAATCAATTACCAACCCATGTCAAGGTTACCTCCAATTTCACGCGCTTTCATTTTTGCCATTAATCTCTTATGCAGAATCTTATTAAATGCCTTCTGGGAGTCCATTCAACTACATTAGTCAGACCTAACCTACCCTTCACAAATCCATGCTGACTCTCTGATCATCTCATACTTATCCAAGTTCTCAGTCACTGTCCCTGATGAATGATTCCAGAAATTTCCCCATAACTGATGTTAAACTGACAGGTCTATAGTTTCCTGGTTCCTCCCTCCCTTCCTTCTTAAATAATGGAATGACATTTACAGTTTTCCCAATCCAAAAAAGGTACAATTCTTGAATCCAGAAAACATTGGAAAATTATGTCTGCAATTTCCTTCCCCATTTCTTTTAATACCCTGGGGAGGAAAACAACAGGTCCTGGAGGTTTATTTATCTTAAGTCCCATTATTTTCTCCATTACCATTTTCTTACTTACATTAAATCCAAGAAGTTCCTGCCCTTGACTTATTTTTAGATTCCATGGTACCACTGGCATTTTGTCCTCTCCCGCCACTGTGAAAACTGACAAAGTACTCGTTTAACATGTCTGCCATGTTCTTGCTGTCCATTATCGCCTTGCCTGCATCTGTTTTTAATGAGCGCACATTCTGCCATACCATTAATATATATATATTTATAAAAGTTGTTGTTAGCTTTGCTAGCCCCTTGCATTTTTTCTCATTCTTTTTCTACAACTCATTACTTTCTTTACATCCCTTTGTTTTTTAATGGCTCTCAGTCTACTGGAATTTCCACCGTACCTCATTTGTTGACCATGGTTGCTTAACTACATAAGTGGAGCCATTGCCTTTCAGAGGGTATGTACTGGTTTTGTATTGTACCAAATATTTCTTTGAACACTTCCCACTGTCTGTCTGCAGGTTTACCAAATAACAGTTCAGACCACTTTACTGTGGTCAATTAATTTCTCATCCCTTCGAAGTTTTCCTTAAATTTAAAACCTTGGTTTGTGACTCTCCTTTCTCCCTCTCAAACCTACTAGAAAAGTTAATAATTTTATGGTCACTATTTCCAAGATGTTCTCTTACTGCCGGATTGTTAACTATTTCTGGTTCATGACTCAGCACTAAATCTAGTATGGCCTGTTCTCTCGGTTCAAAACATGCTCCAGAAAACTGCCTCAAATACATTCCAGAAATTCATTGATTTTACTACTGGAGCTGTTCTGCTTCTGCCAGTCTGTGAAAATTAAAATCTTCCCTTATAACCACATTGTTTCTGCTACACGCTTCCCCGATCGCCGCGTTTATACGTCACCCCCCACTACAACATGAGTGTCAGGAGGTCTCAACTCCCACCAGAGTATTGCATCTATTGAGGTTTCTTAGTTCTACCCACTGTATTCCCACTGTCTGATCACCCTTACTGAAATCCTTTCTTTGCACTGCTCTAATTGTACCCTTTATCAATATTGCTACTACTCCTCCTTTCTCAATTTCCCAGTCCTTTCTAAAGATTCCATAGCCTGGAATATTTAGTTCCCAGTCATGCCTAGATTGTAGCCAGGTTTCTGCAATGGCTACTACATCAAATCATTTAACTTATTAGTTTTATTTCTTAGGCTATGTGCATTTGTGTACAGGACTCTTATCTGGGTAACTGCCCTCACACTGCCCTTGTGCCCTGATGGTGTATTACCATTATTTGACTTGTCACATTTTTTGTTGCTGATGCTCAATACATTGCTATACAGGCAATTTAATGTGCCAGATTTTGCTGTCAAAATAACGGTGAGGCTAATGGCGCCAATGTTCCCTTTAATCTTTTTTGGATGTGTGGCCCATTCAAAATACCGCGCATGCGCAGTTTTTCCTGTTTAAAAGCCGGTGAGCCAGCTACACAGGAGCTACAAAGCGCTGCGCGGCTGAAAGGGAACACTGAATGGCGCTCACCGTTATTTATGCGTAAATGGTACAGCAACTTCAGACGATGAGCAGATTTGTGGTTAAATGCTAATATCCAAACATTGCTGACCGAATTGCGCTGCTCCGCTGTTAGGCTTCACGAGAACGGCATTTCGCTGTCTGCCTCACCATTGACATGAATTGAATGACGGGAAGTTACTGTATTTTCACGGTAGATACAAACGAAACCCGCAGATATTCAGAGCTAGTAATTACAAGCCAAACAAGCGATTTTAAAGTCAAATTTTTTTTTCCCCCCCTCTTTTTTTCTCTCTCTCAATTCAATCTTTCTTTCCCTTTCTGTACGTGATTTGACATTGAAATCACCCACTAATTCACCCTCCTTCTCAGTCCTTCAGTTGTTTATTTCCCAATCTTTCAATCTCATTGGTTAAGGAGATACCCTGCTGGTTGCCCTGTTCACTGCACCATCACCAGCTTGCACTTTTAGCGATTTAGTAGATGTCGTTAAATGCCCTGCTACAGCAAAATCTGGCTTAATATGTTCTTATTTTTCATCACTCCTGCTATATTTTTAAGTTATTTTATTACTTCTTATAACCACCTCCATTCCCAGGGTATTTACATTATCTTTATCACATTTTGTACACTGATCTTTGCTCTTATTCCCCCTTCTCCTCATTTCAGCTACTAATATTTCCATCCAGATCCCACCCCCTCTAACTATGTCAGATCAGACTTGACCAGGATACAAGTTGGATTACCTGACCCCTAGTATTTATTCTAGCATCATGGACTTTGATATATGAAATGCAGGCCACAATAACTCCAGTTTAGGAATTTAATTAATTGAAATTTTCACATACAGAAACCAAAAATTAATATATAAAAAGAATGGATACTTGGACTGGTGTATGATGTACAGTGACCAAAATAAAACTAAAATTCAGCACTGTAGCGGGTCTGGTTTGTAGAACTCGAGGTTCCTATCACTGAAGAATTTCCTTGCATATGGTTCGATTCTGCAACTTGTGGCGTATCCCCAGATTTTGGGAAATATTTTCAGTCTCACCTTTCCACTTCTCCTGAAGGCACAGATTTAAGCTGCAGTATTGGTCCATGATTGTCACCTGTCCGCCAGTATCTTGCCTAAGTAGCCATTATTGAGTTGTGAGCCTAGACAGGGTTGGCAAGCTATCTGATCAATCACCCTCATCCAACATCCACTAGGATAATGATAAAGAGAAACCTTGCCAGATTCTTCTTCTCCCTAGTTTGGAGCACTAAAGCCAAAAAAGAAAAAAAGTTTATATAGTGTCTTTCACGACCTCAAGATGTCCCAAGCAGCTTAACAGCCAATGAAGTACTTTTGAAATGTAGGCACTTGTAATGTAGGAAACGCGACAGCCAATGTGTGCACAGCAAGCTCCCACAAACAGCAATGTGATAATGACCAGATAATCTGGGGCTTTTTTTTTTTTAGTGATGTTGGTTGAGGGAAAAATATTGGCCTGGACACAGGAGAACTCCCCTGCTCTTCAAAATACTGCCATGGGATCTTTTACATCCACCCATGGCGCCAGACGGAGCCTCGGTTTAACGACTCATCCGAAAGACAGCACCTCCGACAGTGTAGCACTCCCTCAGTACTGCACTAGAGCATTAGCCTAGACTCAAGAAGCAAGGGTACTACCAACTGAGCCACAGTTAACACCTGTACTGATGGAGTGCTGCACTGTAGGAGGTGCTGTCTTTAGTACAAGATGTTAAATCGAGGCCCCATCTGCCCTCTCAGGTGGACACAAAATCTCAAGGCACTATTCAAAGAGGATCAAGGGAGTTTTCCTGATGTCCTGTCCAATATTTATCCCTCAACCAACAGCACTAAAAAAGATTAACTGGGCATTTATCTCATTGTTGTTTGCAGGACCTTGCTGCACAAATTGCACATTTCCCTACATTACAATTGTGCCTACACTTCAAAAGTATATAATTGGCAGTCCTGAGGTTATGAAAGGCACTACATAAAAGCAATTTCTCTCTCTTCCCAACAACTCCCCCAGCTGAAATCACCTATAGCGATACAGATCAGGGATCGAACACAGAATACTGCTGCTCTAAATTAGGCAGTGATTTTATCAATGAAGCTAACGTGGGAGCGAGGACACCATTTTCTTACTTCATGAGAACATTGAAGAAACAGTTGCACAGTGACAGCAACATATTTGCAAGTCAATGTTATTGACCAAGGGAACATTCATCATGTAATAAAAAGCTCATTAAAAAAGGAATTACAGAAAACATTTGTGATTTCTGCAACTTTTGCAAATACAGCAGGGAAACTCTTTAAACTAAGCACTGTGGGGCTAATCAGCTTTAAAATGCACACAATGAATACTTGTTGCTATTCTATCAGTAAAAATAAAACTCAAGTACAGTTGTTGGTTTGATAGCGAAAAATTGCTTATATCTCAAGTTAATTTGAAACAAGAGTATTTTAGTTGTATCAAGTTGTGTTCTTCCAAATTTTAAGTTGAAATACAAGGAAAATATAATTAAGCCATACGACATTATGGAGGAGCTGGTAGATTTATATAGCACCTTTAATGTAGAAATTCATCCCACAGTGCTTCACAGGCCCAGGGGGGGAAAAAAGGTGCTGAACTAAAGAATGGGATGTTAGGAGAGATAATCGAAAGCTTGGTCAAAGAGGTGGGTTTTAAGAAGAATATTAAAGAGACTGAGGTGGAGAGGCAGAAGCCTTCAGGGAAGGGAGATCCAGAGCATGGAGCTAAGACGACTGAAGGCATGGCCCTCAATAGCAGCCTGGGTCAGAGGAATGGAGGGTTGCCATGCTGGAGGAGGTGAGCAAGAGAGGAGCAAGGCCATGGAGGGATTTAAACACAAGGATGAGAATTTTAAATCTGAGATGTTGGAGGCCAGGAGCCAATGTTGGTCAGCGAGGACAGAGAAGCATTTGAATTTAACAAAAAATCGAAAGTAGTGAGAAGAAACCATTATGCAGTAATATGCACTGTCATTCCAAGCCAATTGTGACAGGTGTTAACCAAATACACAGGAAATCCACTATTGGATTTACGCTGCATTTCAGTTGACTCGAGCTTTCACTCATTGATCATATAATCTGTGCATCAACAGGAGCTGAAGAGGAGCAGCTTGTGACCCCTAATCATGCGAGGATTTCAGAGCTTTTGTTTTTTTCCCCCCAAAGGCATTACATGAAAATGGAGACTGAATTCTTTAAAAACTTAAATGCAAGCAAATCTGACATTTATTTATTTTGATCAGCAAATGCTATTTTTTGTTATGAGCTATTCAGACAGACAACACCTGTAACAGCAGTACTTATGGTTTCTTTGCTGATGGCTAGAAAAAACAAACATTGTTTACAGAACATAGATTTCTTTTAGCCATACCTGTTTATTGTTGAAAATTCAGTTAAAAACATCTCTCGTGAACCATTTTTGAGGCTTAGGGATTTTTTCTTAATAAAAAATTAGAAACTGCATAAACAGTGAACTTTTGAGCATTCTCTGAGGTTATTTTTTAAATGGAAATTTATGTTTATTAAAGACTATGCAAGTCAGCAAACTTGAACAATGCACTAAACTTTCCATTTCTGGCACACGCCAGGGATGCTATCAAGAAACTGCATACACCCAACCTGCAATTTTCCCTCCATTCATTTTAATAAGCATAACATTTACATTTAAATGCCTCAGGGCAGGAACTAGATGATAGTTTTTGGCCCCATTATCCTGAGTTCCTCCCCCCAACAAGACTATTGAACTCTGCTCTTACCCCATGCCCAATACTGCCAGATACCAGCAAACCCCAATACTGTTCAACTCTGGCCCTGCAAGTACTCCAAAACTCTCTCCCAGTCCTTCCAGACCCAAGGACCCTCTCACGCCCCCAAATGATCCCAGACCCTGTCCCAGTGCTCCTGAAAACACATCCTCCAATGTTCCCAAAAACCTCCCTTTCTCTGTATGCTTCCCTCACTCAAAATATTGCTCGACCTCGAGACCAAATCCCAGTATTGCCAGACCCCTTGCCCCATTTGCAATGATCCCAGGACCATCCCCAATGCTGAAAAGTAATTGTCCCGGGCAATACTACTTGGCATAACACACTCGTATAAAACCTCCGACTCATTGTGAGTAATGGCATGGAACATCAGATAGTATACTTCAAAACTGTTAGTAATCACAGTAATTCTTCTAAATCAGACTTTTTCTGCCAATTTCCACCCTTCCTCTGCTGAAGATGCTGCCTTTTACTGGGGTACAGGTCTAACGGTGCAGTCAATCCTGCAGTACCTCACCCAAGTGCCCATTCTTCACCTGTGAAACTAGAGAGTGTGTGAGCGCAGGCAATTGCACCAGGGAACGCATCACAGCCAAACCTTATCCTGTCCTGTCCTCATTCACACATCCACTTTCCAAAACGGATCACTGGATAGAAGTTGAAGTGGGAGCACTGAATGATTAATTATACCGCTCCGTTGCACATGGGAATAGAGCCCAATTAAGTGCCCTAAATATTATCTCAGCAGAGACCAGCCAACTCAGCACAGAGCAATCAAATCCGTGAACTCTTTGGTTAATAAAACTTAGTACCATACCTGGCAGCCCATTTACTAGCCATTGGGCAATTTTCAAAAACATTTGGGTTTTAAAGAATGTAACACAAGTCCATTTTAATCAAACAAATAGCCCCTTTAGGAATATATGCCAGGTTTATTCGACAGTCAGTATCCATAATCTGTACTTTATGGCCTTGTGCCATCAACAAGAACACAATCACAATGGGCTCACAAGAGTAGAACTTGTTCAAATCACTCTTTAGGGGGAAATTAATTGTCAAATTTCCAACTGGATCACTAAACATTGTTTTCTATTTTAAAGCATCAAAGTTGAAAACAGAAATTGAAAGTTCTGGGAAAACCCGTTTGAAAACAATCTGAAACATCCATACCCACAATTCTTTGTAGAAGACAAACTTTTTTTTAAAAATCGGTACAATTACTAAGCAAATAGGAAGAAAGCAAAGTACACGACTCTCTCTCTCTCTTAGGCAGTCCATCGGAACCGAGGATAACTTGCTTCCACATTAAAAATATGAGTTCTCAGGTGACTGATGAGTCATAGAAACATAGAAGATAGGAGCAGGAGTAGGCCATTCAGCCCTTCGAGCCTGCTCCGCCATTCAATGAGATCATGGCTGATCATCCAAATTCAGTACCCTGTCCCTGCTTTCTCCCCATATCCCTTGATCCCTTCAGCCTGAAGAAATATATCTAACTCCTTCTTGAATATATTTAATGAATTGGCCTCTACTGCCTTCTGGGGTAGAGAATTCCACAGGTTCACCACTCTCTGGGTGAAGAAATTCCTCCTCATCTCAGTCCTAAATGGCTTACCCCTTATCCTTAGACTGTGACCTCTGGTTCTGGACTCCCCGACCATTGGGAACATCCTTCCTGCATCTAGTCTATCTAGTCTGTCTAGTCCTGTTAAAATTTTATAAGTTTCAATGAGATCCCCTCTCATTCTTCTAAACTCCAGCGAGTATAAGCCCAATCGACCCAATCTCTCTTCATACGTCATTCCTGCCATCCCAGGTATCAGCCTGGTGAATCTTCGCTGCACTCCCTCCATGGCAAGAACATCCTTCCTCAGATAAGGCGACCAAAACTGCACACAATACTCAAGGTGTGGTCTCACCAAGGCCTGTACAACTGCAGCAAGACATCCTTGTTCCTGTACTTGAACCCTCTCGCTATGAAGGCCAACATAACATTTGCCTTCTTAACCGCCTGCTGCACCTGCATGCCTACTTTCAGCGACTGGTGCACAAGGACACCCAGGTCTCATTGCACTTCCCCTTCTCCCAATCTATTGCCATTCAGATAATAATCTGCCTTCCTGTTTTTGACACCAAAGTGGATAACCTCGCATTTATCCACATTATATTGCATCTGCCATGCTTCTGCCCAATCACCCAACCTGTCCAAATCATACTGGAGTTTCTCGGCATCCTCCTCACGGCACGCACTCCCACCCAGCTTTGTGTCGTCTGCAAACTTGGAGATATTACATCCAATACCCTCGTCTAGATCATTAATATATATTATGAATAGCTGGGGTCCTAGCACCGATCCCTGCGGTACCCCACTAGTCACTGCCTGCCACTCGGAAAAAGACCCATTTATTCCAACTCTTTGCTTTCTGTCTGCCAACCAGTTCTCTATCCAATGCGGGACCTACAGTCTCTGTCACAGGTGGGGCAGACGGTGGTTGAAGGGGCGGGTGGGTGGGGTGCTTGGGTTGGCGTGTGCTCTAATGGGTAGCGTGCAGAAACTAACGCAGCCATGTCCCTCAAATGGTTTTGGTATCACATATGATGTACCATATTATTTTATATTTCAAGAGCATCTTCTGTATTGCTTTTTTTGGAGAGCTACAAAAGCATGTTAAATATTGTGGTTTCGCCAGTAGAGATGGAGTTTTGTGGTAGCTGCTATGCCACCGAGTGGTAGGGTACAGGTTTTGGATCCATCGCACAGATTCCCAATCTTAGCCATGGCAACAGGGTAAGATACTTCTCTGCAGGGAGTGGGGGGGGGGGGGGGGGAGAAAGAAAGAGGAACTCTGTACAACTTTTGACTAATTCGAGAGTGGCATATACTGTGACCTTGAAGCATCCTAGCTAAATTTCCTTTTGCCACAGGTAAACCTAAAAAGGCAAGAAAAATAAGTTCGGCGAGACTGCGATACCTTTTCTCATGGCACATGTCCAAGTCGCCATAAACGGTTACTATGCATGCTGATTAAATGGACTGGTATTTAGTCTGCACACAAGTCAAATAATGCCTTGTACCCTTAAACCACCTTCGGTTATGACATACAGTAAGCAGAGTTACTGTGTGCTGAATCACTGACCAAGTATTGTAACTTCATAGCTTACATTCACTGCACATGTCTCACAACTTCATTAAGGACACACACAAACAAAAAAATATATATATTTTAGAGTCAAGCAAGCTCATCACAGCATGAGCAAAAATTCTCTCTGCCAATCCCTTTCCTTCCTATCCAGCATTTTATTAGCAGTAGAGCCTAACTGGAGTATCTGAACCTTGTTGCTCCCGGCTCTTCCTTAGTTTTAACCACCAATTAACCCTCATTCAGCAGGGAAGCTACTCATGTCCAATTTTCCAACAGTATACAGTGGGCCAAAAATTCGGCCCTTCCCGGGTGATACGCGCTGTGTACTCACCCGTAAGACGTCCCGAAGTGCCTGTTTCCTGCATGCACTGCGAATGCGTGGGAAACAGGAACTTCCGGTCTGGTGAAGGGGGCGGTTCATAGGTGAACCGTGTGCGCGGGACAGGCTGCGCGCACGCAGCAAACTTAGTTTTTTTTTCAGGTTTCTGCGGGAGGGTAAGTATTGAAGAACCTGCACTTTTAAAAAGGAGGCGCAGGACCCGTTTTCAACAAGGTAAGTAGTTAATTAAGTATAATTTAAAAAAAATTTCAACAGGTTTATCTTTTTTAGATACTTTAAAGAAAGGTAAGTTTATTTTTAGCACTGTTAAAAAGTATTTTAATTTTTTCAAAAATTTACATTTTTGTTTAAAGTAGTTAATTTATTTAACTTAGTTATTTTATAAATGTGATGGTTTTTTTTTTAATTTATTTTAAGTTTAGCTGTTCTTTTGGGGCCGATTTCAATTCATAGATTTGACAGGTCTGTCAAATCTATGAATGAAAGATGGTCTGCTGCCATTGGCTCTCCATGGCCCACGTGATCCCAGGGGTCGCATCGCACTAACTGCGCCCCTGTGACACGCACGCACTGCGCGCCGTCACTTGGAGCAGGCCCAGGAGCTGAAGTCCCCGTGGGCCCAGAGGTCAACAGCAGGCGCGGTAGGTAAGTGCGCGCGCGATCCTTACCCCCGCGGCAAGCCGGAGAGGCGAATTTCAGGGCCAGTGTCTAAAAAAAAAACACCTCCAGGAAAGGGGAAAAAAAACCTTCATTATGGTTAGGTCGCAGCCAAAGTCCTTTACAAAGCACATGTAACATTATTACCCGCTGCATATTAATCTACAGCTTGTCTTCAAAACTTTTTGTGCATAGCAAGGTAAATGACATTAGTGCTGGGGAATGGAACTCCCTATTTCATGCACCCAGGTGAAACACTCCCAGGTCAGGTATAACACAGCCAAGTGCACAGTGAAGCTCTCCCTGGTCTCCTCCAACAACCAACCTTAGTCCTTGACTTGAGTGTCTCCCCTACCAGTGAAACATTTTACACTGGCGGTCATCCTCTAGCTTTTGAGCGAGATTGCCAATTAATGCCAAATTAGTACCGTGCCCAATAGGAAATGGACTGAGACTGCTCAAATTCATCGGATTCTTGCAGCTCATAGAGGAAACTTTCATCCCTTTAATCCGAGTTGAATTTGGACTGAAGTCCCAGAAGTGAAAGGCCAGTGTTTAACCCACGGCATCAAGTGGCCTCTTGCGACCTTATTTTATGACAACAGCTCAAATTCAAAATCAATACTGTCCTTTCAATATACATTAGAAATCCCAATGTTCTACTCCAGTAATCCAGAACCATTACAGGTGCAGTGATATAAAGCCAGACAGGCAGAAACAGTTTGGTGTTTTTTCTGGCTTAATTAAAAAGTATTAATAAATAGGGTAATTTACATACATTCTCTTTAAAGTCTCTGAAAGGGAAGACTTTAACAAAAAATTATAGGCTACATTATATTAGGGAGTCTCACAAAGAGGGATTTAATAATCAATTTCATCCAGACATATTACATTATGCACACAATTACAGAGATAAGTAGATCAAATGATTGGTAGCAGCAGTCCCTATAAGGATTACCAGCAAAAAGTCTTGGTGGATACTATCTGTACCGATTCCAAAACTTGGACTGCCTCTACAACAAGCCATTAGAACAACAGCCATCATCATGTATCATAAACAAAACACATGTAAAGTTCCCATATCTCCTGATGCAATTCACTGCATGTTATACAGGAACTTACTGATTCAGTGGACTTCACTTATTGTAAATTGACAAATAACCTAAGATCTGATACTGATACCGCCAGTCTCTAGGAATAAATAATGAAATGAAAGAGTGAACAAACCTACAGATGAAAGATTGGGAAAGCTAGCTGCCTGTTCCTTTTGATTAAATAGCCAGCTGTCTTCAGCAGACATTTTCTCAGACCTACCAATTTTCTAATTTCAATTCAGTGCAAGACCTGCAACTGAATGAAGCAGTCAATTTCAACATGATGATCCAGTCTTATGGCAGTTGTAAATAAATAGATGCTGCACCTGGATCAAGCAATTTCAACTTCAAGAAAAAGTGCTTATACTTGGGAAGGGTGGTGGAAGCAGATTCATTAATAACTTTCAAAAGGGAATTGGATATATACTAGAGAAGGAAAAATCTGCAGGGTTATGGGGAAAGAGCAGGGGAGTGGGACTAATTGGATAGCTCTTTCAAAGAGCTGGTACAGGCACAATAGGCTGAATTGCCTCCTTCTGTGCTGTATGATTGTATGATACTCGAGTATTTCTGGAAAATACACCAAATTTATTTTTCCAAATGGGGAACATCAATTTTAAAAAAGCCTTGCAATACAGTGAACAGCCTCTTGATCGAAGCTACAACTTCAGCATTGTTTCGTTGGCTGGGTGCTGAAAAAAGACATCTTAGCAGCCCTTTTCTTGCCTCGCCTCCCCTCCCCTCCCCCCTTACAAGGCTGCTGAAAGCTTTAATGAAATAGTGAAGGGTGCTGGAAACTAAGGCTGGAAGAAATGATCATGTTTTAGCACCTCAAACACTTGCGAAAATTATATCCTGCTCAGGAAGTCATCCACTACATCACAAGTCTTTTCAAATAGAAAATGTTGTTAATACGAGGGCTGTTTTCCTCAAACACCAAGGAGTATTCATTTTAAAATGATCGGTGTTTCAAATTTTCACTTTTATTTTAATGATTGAAGTTCGTATGCTTAAGTCACCTGGGTTCAACAACTGCCCATCTTCAGCACCTATTTGGTACAATCCCAAGTGTGATCACTCAATACAAGTTTTACAACTTGGATGTAAAAAGAGTTGCACCAATATTCCACAAACTATAACATGCACTTCCTGGCTGCATAACTACATGCAAAAATTAACAGCAGAAAGTAGCTAATGTAAACACCAATGCAACATTGGTTTTTCTAAAGATTTCAGTACAAGTATCGTCCAATATATATGTGCAGGTTTTCAGATGCAATGTTTAATGGCCCGAAAATTAAACCTAATACGCAAGAGTACGCACTGTGTACTCTCGCGTATTAGATCCCGAATTGCCGGTTTCCTGCATGCACTGCGCATGCGCGGGAAACCGGCACTTCGTGAATTGAAAAGGGGGCGGTTCCTAAGTGAACCGCGTGCCCACTACAGGCTGTGCGCACGCAGTGCACTTAGTTATTTTTCCAGCTTTGAACACGCAGGTAAGTGGTGAAGATTTTACACAAAGAAAGCAGGCGTAGGACCCCCTTTTAACAAGGTAAGTAGTTAATTAAGTGTTATTTTAAATTTTTTCAACAGGATTATCTTTTTTAGGAGACTTTAAAGAAAGGTAAGTTTATTTTTATAACTTTTAAAAAGATTTTAAATTTTTTCCAAAATTTAATTTTTTGTTTAAAGTGGTAAATTTATTTGACTATACTTATTTTATTAATGTGATGGCTTTTTAAAAAAAATTTAATTGAGGTTTAGCTGTTCTTTTGGGGGGGTGTAGTATTCATAGCTTTGACAGGTCTTCCTGTCAAAACTAGGAATGAAAGATGGTGTGCTGCCATTGGCTCTAACTGAATCACATGATCCCAGAGCTCGCACAAACGAATTGCGCCTCTGGGTCACGCAAGCACTGCACGGTTCCAACAGAGAGAGCCTTTGAAACTAAAGTTCGTGTGGGCCCGGAGCAAAAAGGTAGGCGCGGAGTGCGATATCGCGGGGATTCCTTACCCCCGCAGGAACCATCCATGTTTAATTTCTGGGCCAATATGTTTGTTAAACACATACAAATATACAGATTCTATAAGCATTTTGCATGACCTTGTAATCCATGCTGAGTATAGCCCCACTAGCTACTTAATTTCCATGGATGGGCTGAAGTAGTTGTATACATGACTACACTGCACACTAATGAAGCTAAATCTCAGCTTTATAGATATTGTTTCACAGTTTCTACATTTTTATATATCTATAATTGTCTTTACAAAATAGGTTTAAAGTCACAAAGTGGAAGAAAGAAAATGTTCTATTGTACTTGTTACAGTCACCAAGATTCAACAAAGTAGGAATGTATGTATGGAAAAGGAGAACCTGGTTGGACTAAAACTTAGTTCTCATCACTATGTTTTCACTATTTTTCTGTAATTCAATCCCCTTTTAATGAGATTATTTTTAACGATTATGTTATCAGCCTGGCCATATTTTCTAATGAGCACAGCAAACTGGAACAAGCACGAGTCAAACCCTCCGGTGCCGTAGGGGACAGTCTGAACACTGCCGAATGTTGTCACTGAAGCAATCACAGCATCAGTTAGGACCTATTTATCGATTTGAAACTATTCAGGTACAAATTTGTCTCCCTTTATCCCGATCAACTTTGAAGAGATGGGAAATTAAGCACTCTTGTAGCGATGTCAATAGAAATTGGCAATCAAGTTCCTAGTCCTGTGACTAATTGCAAAGTGGAGTAATCCATTCTCAACCACTCCACCAGAAATAAATAATTGAGGGCCAGGGCATGAAAAAAACACATGGCACTGACTATGAAGCAGCATATTATACAAAACTATTAATTAGTATCTGGAATAAGGCAGAAAATACTGTAAATAAATAGGTCTGTTAGCATCTGGAAGTATGGTGGCACCAGCACTGATTTTATTTTGCCAGTAATTGTATTGTATAACTTCGAATGACAATGCACAGGAATGGAATTACTACATCTTATACTAAACCAACATGACCATGCAATAAGTTAGCATAGACAAATCACCATACTGTACATACAAATCTATAACAATTAACAGAGACATTACAACACCTCTTGTAGCAGTGCTCAACTTTTAACATTCATAGATTTTCTAGATTTGTCAGGCAACTTTCCCATCATTATGGCTCTCGGAGCTCGATACTTTTCAGTATTGTGCAACACTTTGCCAATGCATTTATCTGCTACTCGGACTCATTTCCACTAGTAAAAATTAACATTAAAATTGAAAAAGAGTTTACTTAGACTTTAGTATTGCCAATTAACCATCAAGATTGCACTGGCACCAACTTGAGCCAGCACACAAACAGGGCTGGACTTGGGAAACTAAAGCTGGACTTGGCACTTTCCTAACACAAAACAAAAATCATACAGCGTTTCAATTATAATAAATTGACAAAGCAACTAGGTTTGAGGACACAGCTGACAGTGGCAAATCAAAACTTTCTGCCAACAAATAGAAAATCCTAGCTTTTCCAAAACAAGTGACCATAATAGAGTGATGTCTCCCAATCAGTGACACATTGAACAAGCACAGCAGCAGGTCTGTGTGTGAAATGCTGTGTTGTAGAGGGAGGAAGCAGGAGTGAGTGGCAGCGCTGCAGAGATGAATTCCTCTCTGAAGATGGGAGTGTGGGCAGAAGGATGGGGAGGAGCAGCAGCAGCAGTGATTGCCTCCAGGTTTACTGCAGACAGACACGGTGGGGGGAGAGAGGTGGTGCTGCTCGCGGCTGATCCCCTTCTCGGGGCGCACACACAGGCCGAGACGGGGACAGGAAGCGCACACACACACACACTGGCTGAGATGGGGGCACACACACACACACGCTGAGATGGGGGAGCACACACACACTGGCTGAGATGGGGGCACACACACACACACACACACACACACACACACACACAGGCTGAGATGGGGAGAGCACACACACACACACTGGCTGAGATGGGGGCACACAGGCTGAGGTGGGGCACACACACACACACACACACACACTGGCTGAGATGGGGGCACACAGGCGGAGGTGGGGCGCACACACACACACACACTGGCTGAGATAGGGGCACACACACACACTGGCTGAGATAGGGGCACACAGGCTGAGGTGGGGGCACACAGGCTGAGGTGGGGGCACACACACACTGGCTGAGATGGGGGGCATAGGCTGAGGTGGGGCACACACACACACACACACTGGCTGAGATGGGGGCACACAGGCTGAGGTGGGGCACACACACACACACACACTGGCTGAGATGGGGGCACACAGGCTGAGGTGGGGGCACACACACACTGGCTGAGATCGGGGCACACAGGCTGAGGTGGGGGCACACACACACACACTGGCTGAGATGGGGGCACACAGGCTGAGGTGGGGCACACACACACACACACACTGGCTGAGATAGGGGCACACACACACTGGCTGAGATCGGGGCACACAGGCTGAGGTGGGGGCACACACACACACACTGGCTGAGATGGGGGCACACAGGCTGAGGTGGGGCACACACACACACACACACACTGGCTGAGATAGGGGCACACACACACTGGCTGAGATGGGGGCACACAGGCTGAGGTGGGGCACACACACACACTGGCTGAGATGGGGGCACACAGGCTGAGGTGGGGCACACACACACACTGGCTGAGATCGGGGCACACAGGCTGAGACGGGGGCGCACACACACAGGCTGAGACGGGGGAACAAACCTCCCCTCCCTCCACTTACCGCCTTTCATTCCTCCCAGAGTCTCATTCCTCTCGGCGGGTGGGCGGGCGCTGTGTGCGGGCTCCCCTCCCCCGGGTAGCTCGATGTGGCCCAGGCCAGCCCCGAGCCCGCTCTCTCTCTCTCTCTAACTTATTAAAAGGCCGCAGCCAAAATACAACATGGCGGCCACCGAGGCCAGGTCTCGCGAGACTTCCTCCCCATTCGGCCTGACAGACAGCACTTCCGGTCTCCGCCACTGGTTGCTCGCTGCTGCCACCTGGAGCCTGCTGACAGAAATCTGCAGCACCAGTTGTGCCTGTTGGACATCATTTTTTCTTTGATAAAGCTTAACTGCAGAAGGAACAATGGGACCTGTCAAGAGCCACTCACTACCCTCAGAAGCAGTAATCACACATTTTGTTTTAGTTTGAATTTAAGCTATTTTAATACAAGTCAAAGTTAAATTTCAAAATAATTATTAACAGAAAATGCTGGGAATACTCAGCAGGTCAGGGAGCATCTGTGGAGAGAGAAACACAGGGCTGGATTTTGCCAATGGGGAGCTTTTGGAGGCGGGACTCCCACGTGTCGGGTTTCAGTCCCGCCTCCATCAACTTCTGGCCAACCCACGCTATTTTCCCTTGATTGACCTTGTTAAGCCCGCCCAGCGGGCTTAGCAGGCCAATTAAGGGAAAGCCGGTTACAGAGAACGTCAACATATGACGTTTCATCTGTCAAACATTTTTGACAGATGAATTGTCATTGTTTGACAGCTCTGTGAAGCTGTCAAACACTGACATTCTCTGCAGCTTGATGAGTTCTTGAATTCAAGACCTCATCAAACCTCTTTCTTTTGCAGATATTAGATGGTTGCTGACTTGGAGAATGCAACGGCCATCTGTCATCTCTACCGCGGAGGTGCGAGACTCTCCGCATACACACCGATTGAAGCCTGCAGGAAGAAACAAAGGTAAGTACATTTTTTCTAACACTTTGCACTTACCTCAGATACTCACCTCTCCACACTTGCACCCATCACTCACCTCCACAGCACACTTTTGGACCCCTCCGACCCCCGCAGACCCACTACTCGCCTCGGTGACCCTGGCGGGGTTCGGAGCCTTCGGGAAGCCTGCACTTGTGTGGGCAAAATGGGGATAATCCTATTTTCTGCCTGTTAACTACCTGTTAACAGGCAGTTAGCAGGCTGTAATCCCTTCCCGCCTCCAGGGAGACGGGACCCGGCGCGGGACGGCTACCCGCCTCCTGGCAAGATAGCATGGAGGCGGGTTGGGCACCCGCCCCCAAATTCTGCCATTTTCCCGGCAGTTCCGCCTCCAAAACCACCTCCCCAGGGCTGGCAAAATCCAGCCCACAGAATTAACATTTCAGGTCCGTGAACCCGTCGTCTGAAGTTCTGACAAAAGGTCATCGACCTGAAACGTTCCGACGGAATGTCATCGACCTGAAACGTTAACTCTATTTCTCTCTCCACAGATGCTGCCTGACCTGCTGAGTATTCCCAGCATTTTCCGTTTTTATTTCAGATTTCCAGCATCCGCAGTATTTTGCTTCTCTATTGTTAAATTCCATTTGGTTCAATTGATTTGCACACCATGGGGGAGAAATTCGGTATCGCCCCGTTTGGGGCGCAATTATCGGCCGGGCACAAAATTTAGCGCCTGGCGCTAATTATTGCCTCCAACTGGAAACTTGGCTTCTATCGCCCTTAGAGGTGATTGGAGTGCTAAATCAGGCACTACACACCTCTCTTAAGGCGCTAACGCCGAGGAGCGATGCACTACCTCAGAGTGCTGGCGAAGCTCATGTGATGTCAGTCAGCAATGAAACACAGACACACTGGTGCCGGCCAGTTCTTAAAGGGGAGGGTCGATCTTGCTCTCCATCTACACCCTGCTCATTGCAGCCTTGAATCTCGGCCTGGAGAGACCTGTACATCAATTCTGCTGGAAAGAACAATGGAGAGGCCCAGGGAAAGAGCTCAGAGTGCAGCCCCCATAATCTCTTCTAAATCAATGCAAGGAAGGTCAAATCAAAATGAACCTGCAAAGTGCTGCTCAGTACCCAAAACTCCTTCACACAGCGTTGAATCTCTCCAGAAGCCTCTCTCTCTCAGAATGCGTGGTGTAAAAATGTCGCCGACAAAAGAAGGCAAGAAGCGGCCACCTTTAAATAGCGCTCCCCCAGTCCCTTCCTGACTGCAAAACATTCCCCTCAACCTGTCGTTGCTAGCGGCAGGCGGAAAGGCAGGGGGCGCCACTCAATATCCGCTCCGGGGTGCTACTGGGGCGTTGCACGCTCGACTGACGTCATGATCTGCGGGCGCAGGAGATTGTGGCGGTAGTGTTTAGCGCCGCCGCAAAATGTCTGGTCAATTTCGCAAGTGGCGCAAACATCGCCGCACCTGGGCGCTAGTTGCTTTGCGCCCCATTAGCGCCCTCTAACGGGAGGTGCAAAGCAACCGAATTTTCCTCCCATGTCTTCCTTTGTAATCTAAATCTTACTGCAAATATTTCTTCTAAATGAACATTTGAATTGAGTAAGCTTATAAATGATAATATAAGCAAATTATAAAAATAAAGTTGGACAAAAGACAATGGAAAATCAAATTTGATATAAGTACAACTTGCTGAAATGTTTAGATTTAATTTTTTTTTGCTTTTTACTTAAGGAAAGGAGGATTCCCAAAATATATATATTTTTAATTACTTTAGCTTTAAAGGAGCATTGTGATCCTGGCAAAGTGAAAAATAAATTATTTTACAATGTATCTCTAAAAAGTGCTGAACGATTAAGTTTATGATGGCATCATCAATCATGGCTGCAGAAAAAAAAATGACTTAAAACCTTGTATTAATACACTTAAATGGCCTGGCAAAAACTATACCACAATAGGTGCACTGAAAGGCTCTGTGTTACAGTACAAGCAGTTTATTTTACTTTTCAAAAGGCAGGGTTCTTTTCATGATGCATTCATCGGCATGGGAACTCTCGGCACATTTTTTCTTATTTATTGGATGGCTCAAAGTGTCAATTCTCACTGCCAAATAATTACCTGCTGGGACATTTAAATCTATTTTTGCACATTTTTATGTTACCACACAAGAATTCTTTGTGTATGCAGAAAGGAAGAAATAGCCTCATAAGGCCAATAGTGAAGCCATTTGCTTTTTTGGATTTAAAAGCAAAGGGGTCAAACTTAAAAGGGTTTTTTTGCCTTCTAAATTAAAACAACTATTATTTTCCTGTATGCGCTGCTAATATGGCACCTTTCCATTTTGTAGTAGGTATGCCACCCTGAAAGGTACCAAATTCTGTTTTGGGCATGGCTGTGAGCTGCATGAATATAAACGACTTTTTCACAGGGGACTTTACACAAAAACAGAAAAAAACAAGGCAAATAGGGGTGGGACGCATTTATTTGCATCATGGCAAAATGAATTTGTAATCCCAATTTACATTTGCTGCAACATGAATGAAGTAAAATCTTATGCTGAGAGGTTGGCTACAGTTCCTATAGTGTTAGCAATGTGGTTCTAAATTGCTTTAACATTTGTACTGTGGATGCAAATTCAGGATTGACGTTTAGGCATTTGGTAAAATCAAGACAAAAACTAAGTTCAGAGTTTATATATTTCAATTTACATAAAATACTAAAGTAAATCAGGTGACTTTCTTTTGTTTTTAATACGCTAGTCACTACAGTACTGAAGATACTTTTGTAAGGTATCATAATATCAAGATATGATTATTCTATTAGAAAGTACAGCCTAAAATTCTTGGTGAATTTTTGCAGAGAATATTTTTATTATTGCCGATTAACTACTAAATAAGATACTGCTTTAAAATAAATACTCAGTATCACAACAATTGTAGCAAATCGTCCAAAGAACAGACTTCTAATCTCTTCCTTTCAGCATTGACTAGTTCCCAATCCTGTTGCACTGAATTAAACAAAAGCCATTTTTTGAAATGGTGAAATTCCAAAAATTCCATCTGAGCAAAATTGATTCATTCAGAACTTTTTCCTTACTCTACTGTACCAGCTTGACTCAGTTAGTGGCACTCTTGCCTCTGAGTCGGAAAGTTGTGAGTTGAAGCCCCACTCCAGGACTTGAGCACATAATCTAGGCAGTTGTGAGCCCTGTCTCAGTGGTTCCGGTTGATTTAAAAGATCCCCTGCTGCTATTTGAAAAGCAGGGAATTCTCCCAGTGTTCTGGCCAAACACCACTAAAACAGATTAACTGATCATTTATCTCATTGTTGTTTTTGGGATCTTTCTTTGTTCAAATTGGCTTCGACTTAGAATCATAGAATAGTACAGCACAGAAGGAGGCCATTCGGCCCATCAAGTCTACGCCGGCTCTTTCAAAGAGCAATCCTGTGAGTTCTACTCCCCCGCTCCTTCCCTGTAATCCTGCAATTTTTTCTCCTTCAAGTATTTATCCAATTCCCGTTTGAAAGCTAATATTGAATCTGTTTCCACCAACCTATCAGGCAGTGCATTCCAAAACGACAGTGACTACGCTTCAAAAGTAATTCATTCGCGGTGAAGGATCTTGAGGCATGCTGCAGATGTGATGAGGCATTGGGCCAGAAATTCGGCTGTGGTCGGGTGAGTACGCGCTGTGTACTCACCCGTAAGGCCACCTGAAGTGCCGGTTTCCTGCATGCACTGCGCATGCACGGGAAACCGGAACTTCCGTTCCCCTGAAGGGAGGGGTTCAGAAGTCGAACGCGTGCACAGGAGAGGCTGTGCGCACGCAGCGAACTTCAGGTTTTTTTTCAGGTTTCTCCGGGAGGGTAAGTATGGAGAAGCTGCACTTTTAAAAAGGAGGCGCAAGGCCTGTTTTTAACAAGGTAAGTGGTTAATTAATTACAATTTAAACATTTTTTCAACAGGTTTATCTTTTTTAGATACTTTAAAGAAAGGTAAGTTTATTTTTAGCACCGTTAAAAAGTATAATTAATTTTTTCAAAAATGTAAATTTTTGTTTAAAGTAGTTAATTTATGTAACTTATATTTATTTTAAAAATGTGATGGTTTTTAAAAAAAATTATTTGAAGTTTAAGTGTGGTTTTGGGGCCGATCTCTATTTATAGATTTGACAGGTCTTCCTGTCAAATCTATGAATGAAAATGCCCTGCTAGGATTGGCTCTCCATGGCCCACGTGATCCCAGGGGACGCTTCGAACTAACTGCGCCCCTGGGATACGCAAGCACTGCGCGCCGGCAGCTGCAGGAGGCCCAGGACCCGAAGTCCTCGTGGGCCCAAAGCACAACTGCAGGCGCGGTAGGCAAGTACGTGCGCGATGCTCGCACCCGCAGGAAGCCGGAAAGCCGAATTTCTGGCCCATTATATAAATGCAAGTTCTTTTCTATCAATGTTCAACAAAGTTGCAGCATTACAGTTTTGTTGTGCAATGGTAAACCCATCACTCGCTTCTGCATTCAATGCAGTTCTATGTACATAATCCGAACAGTTTACTCCATCTAAGAGAACACTTTCTGCAACATCATGCGTATATGGCTGGCTGTTAGTCCTCCACAAGATTATGACTGGATCAGCAACAAAAGGTTCTTAGTGCTTAAGCCAGACCTCCATGTTTATGCCAGCAGCACAAGAGCTGCTCCAGCTGCATCTAAACTGTCTGCAGCAATCCAAAATTCGTGCACAAAATATCAGTGGTGAAGTTTCCAATATTGTTTTTCCTGCCTGTGGCATTGTTTCCCCGCTAGGTTCATTGCCTAGAAGTCTGGCCCTCACATGAGCATAGCCAGGTGCACTTTTTAAGTATTGGGTGCCAAAAATTCGCTCCGCTCCCTGTTCAGCCCCTCAATGCCACTCCCCGTTCTGAGCTCCTGCTGCTCAGGAAACGAAACGCTGCTGTGGATGGGAATTTTCACAAGTGTACAGAAGTCCCAGTCTTTCAAAACTATTGTGAGAATTGTCACTCACAGGAGCGCTTCATCTCCAGAGCAGTGGGAGATAGGAGCAGAAGCGGAGGGAGGGGGAGCAAATACCGGCAGGAACTGAGGGCTAAACCAGGTGCCAACATGAACGAAAGGAGGAGGAGGAAGGGTAAAATCTGCCTGTGGGACCTGAGGTGGGAAAGGGATGAAAGCTGTCAGAATGGAATGAGGGAGGGGCAGAGAGAGTGAAAGGTCTCAGCATGAGCTGAGAGGGGAGAAGAGGAAGAATGCCAGCATGAACTGGGATGGGGAGGAGAGTGCTGGTGTAAAGTGAGGGAGGAAAGGAAGAGCACCAATATGAACTGGGAATAGGAGGTTTGAGCAAGAGAGTGCCTCTATGAATTGGGGGAAGATGATAGAAGTGAGGGGAATGCCTCTGTGAAAGAAGGGGATTAGTGACTGTTGAAGTAGCCTTTGGGGATGTTCTGGTTTGGTTGATCTACTGAATATGGATAAACCCAAATATTACTTATGTTTCCTACAATTTTTAAGATCAAAAACCTATCAATTATGAGAAGTGTTAAAATGAACCAGAATGCACCAACTTTAATGTCAAAAAAAATCTAAATTTCCCTGGACCATCTAAAAATGTGTTCACAAGCAAGTGTGGGGTGGGAAGGAGAGAGCAACATTTCAAAGAGGTTTGTAATATTTAAAATTTGGTGCCAAAGCCCTGGGAGTCAATAAAACAATAGCAGTTCCCTGGAATATCAGGTGTTCAGGCTCGAGTCCAAAGCACTCAGCTCATCTCAATGTGGGCACTGAGCACACAAGGTCAGGAGCCAGAGCACAAGCTGTGTGGTGGGGTACTAGGGCCAGATGGGTACTTGAAAGGGAGGTCATCGTTAAATGAAAAAAAATTGGTCACCTCTGTCATGCCCCCGTTCCCCCCCTCCACCCCGCCCCACCAATCACACCCCTCCCAGGGCACCTGGCACCAGTGCTCCCCAAGCCCGGCATTCCCAGTGCATCATAAGAGGCAACCCCAGACTGACAGTAAATGTTGGAAAGGATGTGACCTCATGTGAGTTGGAAAGGGAGGATGTTCTTGAGGGGACAAGGACAGAATCCATTTGGTTAGAGTTCAGGAGCAAAAAGGGTATGATCACGCTATTGGAGTATTCTATAGGCCTCCAAATAGTGAGAGGGAGGTAGAGGAGCAAATCTGCAGGGAAATCGCAGAGATATGCAAGAGCTTTAGAGTGGTGATATTGGGGGACTTTAATTACCCAAATATCAATGGGAATAATTCTAGGGTAAAGGGAAAGGAGGGGGAGGAATTTCTGAAATGTGTTCAGGAGAATTTCCTTGACCAGTATGTTCTTGGCCCAACTAGGAAGGAGGCAATGCTGGATCTGGTGCTGGGGAATGAAATGGGCCAGGTCGACCAAGTGTCTGTGGGAGAACACTTGGGTACGAGTGATCATCGTATCATAAGATTTAGATTAGCAATGGAGAGGAGCAAGGAACAATCTAGAGTGGAACTTTTAAACTGGAATAGGGCTAACTTCAATGGGATGCAAAAGGATCTAGCCAGGGTCAAATGGAACCAAAGACTAACAGGAAAAACTGTAACGGAACAATGGTTGAGCTTTAAGGAGGAGATGTTCCAAGTACAGGCTAGGTACATTCCAACAAGAAGGAAGGGTAAGGGAACCAAAGCAAGGGCTCCTTGGATGACAAGGGAGATAGAGAAGATGATGAAACAAAAAAAGAGGATGTATGATAAATGTCAGGTGAATTCTTCAAGGGAGAACCAGACCAAATACAATAAGTTGAGAGGGGATGTGAAGATGAAAATAAGATTGGCAAAGAGAGAATAGGAGAGTAGAATGGCGGTTAACATAAAAGGGAACCCAAAAATCTTCTACCAGTATGTAAACAGTAAGCAGGTGGTAAGAGGCGGGTGGGGCCTATTAGAGACAAAGAAGGTGATATATGTTTAGAGGCGCAGGGCAAGGCTAGAATACTCAATGAGTACTTTGTATCGGTGTTCACTATGGAAGTGGATGCGGACAAAATATCGGTAGAAGTGGAAAAGGTAGAAGCAATGGAAGGGGTGAAAATTGATAGACAGGATGTACTAGAAATGCTGGGTATGCTTAGAGTGGATAAGTCACCTGGTCCAGATGGCTTGCACCCCAGGTTGCTAAGGGAATTGGGGGAGGAGATAGCGGAAGGGCTTGCCATAATTTTCCAATCTTCCCTAGATGCGGGGGAGGTGCCTGAGGATTGGAAAGTGGCAAATGTCACGCCATTGTTCAAGAAAGGGTGTAAGGACAATCCTAGTAAATACAGGCCGGTCAGTTTAACATCAGTGGTGGGTAAAGTTTTAGAAACAATAATCAAGGAAAAGATTAATGGGCACTTGGAGAGGTTTAAGCTAATTAAGGAGAGCCAACATGGATTTGTAAAAGGCAGATCGTGTTTGACTAATCTAATTCAATTTTTTAATGAAGTAACAGAGAGGATTGATGAAGGGAATGCAATGGATGTTGTCTACATTGATTTTTGGAAGGCGTTTGACAAAGTACCACATTGAAGGCTAGTTAACAAAATTGAGGCTCATGGAATAGGTGGGTCAGTGGCAGCTTGGATAAGGAATTGGCTTAAGGACAGAAAACAGCGAGTTATGGTAAATGGCGGTTTTTCCAACTGGAGGATGGTAGACAGTGGTGTTCCCCAAAGGTCAGTGCTGGGGCCACTGCTTTTTTTGATATATATATAAATGACCTGGATATTGGAATACAGAGTAGAATATCTAAATTTGCCGATGACACCAAACTTGGGGGTGTGGCAACAGTGATGATGATACTAATCAACTGCAATAGGTCATAGAAAGGCTAGCAGAAAGGGCAGACAAGTGGCTATTGGAATTTAATACAGAGAAGTGTGAGGTGATGCATTTTGGCAGAAGGAACAGGGAGAGGCAATATACCCTTAATGGCACAGTTTTAAAGAGTGTGCAGGGACAGAGGGACCTGGGAGTTAATGTGCATAGGTCCCTGAAGGTGGCAGGACATATTGAGAGAGTGGTTAACAACGCATATGGGATCTTGGGCTTCATAAATAGAGGTATTGAGTACAAAAGTAGAGAAGTTATGCTGAACCTTTATAAAGTGCTGGTTGGGCCACAACTGGAGAATTGTGTCCAGTTCTGGTCACCACACTTTAGGAAGGATGTGAAGGCCCTTGAGAGGGTGCAGAGGAGATTTACCAGAATGGTTCCGGGGATGGGTGATCTTAGCTATAAGGACAGGTTGGAGAAGCTGGATTTGTTTTCATTAGAGCAAAGGAGGTTGAGGGGTGATTTGATAGAGGTGTACAAGATTATGATGGGTTTGGATAGGCTAGACAGGGAAAGGCTGTTCCCACTAATTGTTGGTACAAGGACTAGGGGACACAGATTTCAGGTTTTGGCAAGTGATACAGGGGGGATGTGAGGAACTTGATGGACCGAATGGCCTTCTTCTCTGCCGTTATGACTCTATGGGCTGGACTTTGTCAATGGGGGTGCGTTGGAGGCAGGACTGCTGGTTTTTGGGTTTCAGTCCCGCCCCCAACGACGTCTGACCAACCCACGCTATTTTCCCTTGATTGACCTTGTTAAGCCCGCCCTGACCACTCAATCTAAGCAATGTAATTTTTATATGACATACATGCGGTCAAAGTTAAAAATTTAACTGAAATTTATATGTTCATCAGAGCGATGGCATAGCATGTTAGAGCTCTGAGCCGAGTGGTGGGATGAATACTCTTGCTTGTGTTATCTCGAACAGCTGGAACTTCTTCAGAAAGATACAAATGGTTGGAGAGTAACTGGGGTTTAAGCCCATTTTTGGACCCGAAATGGTGGGAGGCCTGAGGCTCGTCTGAAATTGGGCCTCATCTGAATAATTCCGGGCTAGCTGCGAGTGCCTCTCAGGCCTCCTAAGGCATTGCACCGGTTCCCTCGGGACCAATTTAGGCCTGCCGAGATGCTGGCAGTGGCACTCAGGTAGGTCCTGGGTGAAAGACTTAAGGCAGGTGGGGGGAGCACAGCCGGGCAGCGGCCCACAGTAATGCTATGGAGCCCGGAGGAGTACTCCTGCTCCTCTTGGTTCCACATTAAGGTGAGTTAAAAAGGGAAAAAAACTTACTTTTCTGTTGGTGGCCTGCAGTGATTCTTAAAGGGACTGCTGGTTAGGCCACAGAAGGAACCGGAAAGACTGAGCAGAGCATGCCTGTTTCCAACCAAATTTGGAGAGGGGTCCTAAAACAGGCATTAGGCCCCTCATTAACATAAGCAAAAGGCCTAACACCTGTTTAAGATGCCTGAATATTGTTCAAGCCAGACATATTTTCGGCACCCATGGAGTACGGGACAAAGCCCCGTGAAATTGGACCTTTCTGTCCCCATCTGGCGCCCAAGAAACAGGTGACACGAGGCCCAATTTCACCCTCAATGTAACAAAAATTATACATTTTTGTCTAATGTTGCTGTGGTAGCTGTTACCTTAAATCTCAGTCACTGCCCAGAATGGGCAGCATTTTCTGAGGCCTTGTGCCACTAGCATGGCCTTGCACACAGCAGCACCTTATCGGAATATCGCGGGTGCAGTGCCTGTAATTATCCATCCATTGGCATTAATGAATGGAAAATCGCAGGCATTGCGCCCAGTGGTTTCCGATAAACCGGACGGTGTGTGGGAATCTCCACCAGTGGTGTAGAACCTCAGAAAATTCTAATCTGAAACTTCCGGAAATAATGGGGAACCAAGGGTCTAGAGAAAATGAGGAACTTAAAGAAATCAGTATAAGTAAAGAAGTAGTACTGGAGAAATTAATGGGACTAAGTGGCGACAAATCCCCTGGATCTGACGACCTGCATCCTAGGGTTTTAAAAGAAGTAGCTGCAGAGATAGTGGATGCACTGGTATTAATCTTCCAGAATTCCCTAGATTCAAGGACAGTCCCCAAGATTGGAAGGTAGCAAACATAACCCCGCTATTTAAGAAAGGAGGAAGAGAAACAACAGGAAACCATAGGCTAGTTAGCCTGACATCAATAGTAGGCAAAATGCTGGAATCTATTATTAGGAACGTGGTAACAGGGTACTTAGAAAATCGTAACATGATTAAGCAGAGTCAACATGGTTTTATGAAATGGGAAATCGTGTTTGACATATCAGTTAGAGTTTTTTGAAGATGTAACTAGTAGGATGGATAAGGGGGAACCAGTGAATGTGGTGTATTTGGATTTTCAAAAAGCATTCGATAAGGTGCCACACAAGAGGTTATTACACAAAATTCGGACTCATGGGCTTGGGGGTAATATATTAGCATGGATAGAGGATTCGTTAATGGACAGAAAACAGAGAGTAGGAATAAATGGGACTTTTTCGGGTTGGCAGGCTGTAACTAGTGGGGTACCGCAAGGATCAGTGCTTGGGCCTCAGCTATTTACAATCTATATCAATGACGTGGATGAAGGGACTGAGTGTAACGTATCCAAGTTTGCTGATGATACAAAGTTAGGTGGGAAAGTAAGCTGTGAGGAGGATGCAAATAGGCTGCAGAGAGATATAGACAGGTTGACTGAGTGGGGAAGAACATGGCAAGTGTAATACAATGTGGGGAAGTGTGAAGTTATCCACTTTGGTAGGAAAAACAAAAAAGCAGAATATTTTTTGAATGGTGAGAGACTGGGAAATGTTTGCACTCAGAGGGATCTGGGTGACCTTGTACATGAATCACGAAAAGTTAACATACAGGTACAGCAAGCAATTAAGAAAGCAAATGGTATGTTAGCTTCTGTTACAAAGGGATTAGAGTATAAGAATAAAGAAGTCTTACTACAATTATACAGGGCATTGGTGAGGCCACACCTGGAGTAATGTGTACAGTTCTGGTCTCCTTACCTAAGGAAAGACATACTTGCCTTAGAGGGAGTGCAGCAAAGGTTCACTAGACTGGTTCCTGGGATGAGGGGATTGCCCTATGAGGAGAGATTGAGTAGATTGGGCCTATATTCCCGAGAGTTTAGAAGAATGAGAGGTGATCTAATTGAAACATATAAAATTCTTAAGGGGCCTGACAGGGTTAATGCTGGGAAGATGTTTCACGCTGGCTGGGGAATCTAGAACACGGGGTCACAGTCTCAGAATAAGGAGTAGGCCATTTAGGACTGAGGTGAGGAGAAATAATTTCTTTGGAATTCTCTACCCCAGAGAGCTGTGGATGCTCAGTTGTTGAGTATATTCAAAAATGAGAAGTCGCACAACACCAGGTTATAGTCCAACAGATTTATTTAAAATTACAAGCTTTCGGAGCTATCGCCCCTTCTTCAGGTACAGTTACAATGAGTGAATCTACAAAAGTTCACAGAATATAAACACAGAAAATGCAGAGATACAATCTTTCCTTACATCAAAGACACACCAAGAGCACAGCCAAGACAATGAGATGTGTCCCAGGGGGTCCAACGTGTCAAATCCTGCTGTCTGTAGCAGATCTCTCTCCATATCCCTTCCTCTCTCTCCGTCTTTTTTGGGGTTTGTTTTTTGGGTTTGTTTTTTTGTGTTTGTTTTTTAAAAACTGGAAAGACAGACAACAATGTCAAGTCACGTTCTGTAGCGTGACATGAACCCGATATCTCTATTGAGGCCGTCCTCATGAGTGCGGAACTTGGCTATCAGTTTCTGCTCGATGATTTTGCGTTGTCGTGTGTCTCGAAGGCCGCCTTGGAGAACGCTAACCCGCAGATCCGAGGCTATTCAAGACAGAGATTGATAAATATTTGGGAACTAAGGGAATCAAGGGATATGGAGATAGTGCGGGAAGGTGGAGTTGAGGTAGAAGATCAGCCATGATCTTGTTGAATGGCGGAGCAGGCTTGAAGGGCCAAATGGTCTACTCCTGCTCCTATTTCTTACGTTCTTAAGTTTAACAACCAGCTAAAGCCAAATTCTGAACCTGGATTTTCCTGATAGAATGTTGCAAGGTTTGTTGTTGTGGACTCCTTGGTAACAGGTTTAAATGGGGGTCATTTTTACTTTGAGCGATAGTGTAAAACAGGCGATATCGATTCTGTTGCTCGTTATACATCTCTCCCGATTTATATTTCCATTGGACCAACTCACCAACTGGGACTCTATCCAATAATTTATATTATTCTCTGCTCCAGTGACAATAGTCCCAATATCTCAAGTCTCTCCTCAATTTCCCATCCCTAGCATCATGCTGGTGAATCAGTGCTGAACAGTCTCTATGGCTTCAATACACTTTCTATAAAGGGGTGCCAAAAACTGTTGTCCAACTAACATTTTACATAAATTCATCATCACTTCTTTACTCTTGTACTCTATTCCCATATTTATAAAAGCTGAAATTCTATTGGCTTTCTTTTTAAGGCTTCACCTACATTCACACTTTCAGAGAATTATACATTTGGGGGGAGAAATTCGGTATCGCCCCGTTTGGAGCGCAATTATCGGCCAGGCGCAAAGTTTAGCGCCTGGCGCTAATTATCGCCTCCGACTGCAAACTTGGCTTCTATCGCCCCTGGAGGTGATTGGAGCACTAAATCAGGCGCTTCACACCTGTCTTAAGGCGCAAAGGCCGAGGAGCGAGGCGCTAACTCAGAGCGCAGGCGCAGCGCAGGTGATGTCAGTTAGCGATGGAACACACACACACTGGCGCCGGCCAGTTCTTAAAGGGGAGGGTCGATCTTACTCTCCAGCCACACCCTGCTCATTGGAGCCTTGAATCTTGACCTGGCGAGACCTGTGATTACATTTTCCAGCCAAGGACTATGGAGAGGGTGAGAGAACGAGCTCAGCGCTTCAGCGAGCGGGCCTTGGAGCGCAGAAGATCTATACTCTACCCTGAGAGTGGCAGGAGGCCTTTGCCGCACGACTACAGAAGAATGTGGAGGGAGGTGGCTCAGCATGTCTCCTCCAGGAGCATGGTGCCCAGGACCCATACTCAATGTCGCAAAAAGTTCAACAACCTCACTTGGGTCGTCAGGGTGAGTGGCTTTTTTTCAATACCTCTCCATCCCTCCATTTCAACCTCACTCTATGGCCAGCAGGTCTTAAAACCACAATGCCCAACACTCATCCAACACCTATGGCCCTCTCATGAAGCACACACACACATTCCACACCTTGCATACAGTAAGGGCTATTCAACTATGGGAGGCACATCAGGCAAGACCATGGCTGCATACATTAAGGGCTATTCAATTATGGGAGGCACATCAGGCAAGACCATGGCTGTATATTTACTCAGACGCCGTCCTTTTTCTTGCAAGCCAAGCTATCTCATAATAGGAGACAGCAGCAACGGACGGGTGGAGGGAGGCCTCAGCTGCAACCCCTCAGTGATTTTGAGGCGCGCGTCCACAGGATTGTGGCAAGCCAGGTGATCGGTCCTGTTGCCCCTGGAGAGGCTGACCCCGTTCGGGACAGCAATGGTAAGGTCATCAGCTTTCTCTCCTCTCTCATTCCACTTGTCCCTCACAACACCTGCATTTGACACTTTCAATCCAACTTACTAAATCGCTCCACTCCTTCCTCCCTTACTGCCCCCCTGTCCTCACGCTAAAGCCACTCTTGTACCTCCCTGCTTTCAGATGGTGATTCACCAGCTGAGGAGACGGGCCTTGAAGCTGCCAGTGGGAGCGAAGCCGCAGGCGAGGAGGAAGAGGAAACCGGAGCATCAGCGCCACCCTCTCCCGAGGAAGCCCATGCCCACACTGGGACCACGTCTTCCCTGGAGGGGAGCAGGGGGGAAGGGTCTGATGAGGGTGAAGCTCCGGGACCCAGCGGGCTGCAGCAACGCGATGTGGTTAGGGAAGCTCGGGGGCCTTCTCCCCGGAGGGAGAGTAGGCCAGCGAGTCCTGCTGCACTGGACGCAGAGGAGGAGCGGCTCATCGCTGAAATGAACACCCAGGCGGTAGACATGCACACTCAGCTCATGGGTGCAGTGGGAAGGGTGCCCAAATGCATTGATGCACTGACAAGGAGTGTGGAGCACGACGCTGTAGCACAGGCGGATGCCACGCTAATGCTTAGTGCTGCAATTCAGTCAGTGGCTGCCGTGATCCAATCTCAGACTGGTCTCATGCAGACTCAGATTGAGGCCACGCAAGCACTGACTGCTGCCATTGTCGCTGGTTCGGACACATTTCCCTGGGGCTCTCACCGCGCTGCAGCAGGCCAGCAATCTGTGCTCCAGCAGATTGCTCCGGATGCTGATGTGCTGCCCCGTGGGAGTGTCAGTGTATCGATCGAGCAGGGAGTTGCTGTCCTCTCTCAAGATGACAGCATTCCTGCTGCCACCACTATCACTTCCCCATTGCACTTGCCACCGCCTGTAGCCCAGACTGCTGCCGCCCATGCAGAGTTGGTGCAGTCTGCAGCCAGGCCCTCCAGACCCAGAGCTGGTCGAGGCTTTCCTTCAAGGGCATCTGTAGTCTCAGGTTCTGACAATCAGCAGCCTTCCACCAGCCTTGCTGCAGCTACTGGGGCCCCATTACGGAGGAGCAGTAGGGTGGGAAGGGGGGAAGTGCGCAAGGGAAGGAGATCACCCTCGAAGGGCAAAAAGTAGGAGGTATGACGAAATGTTGTTAAATTTTTTATTAAAGGCCGAGGTTCGTGTTCAAACTTTTGTTTAGTGTTTTGGACATTATCTCCAGGTTGTGAGAACCAGTAATGTTAATGAATGATTTTTTGCGTTTGTTTCTATTAGTTTATCATGAAGAAATGACACACACAGAGTTTGTAAAATAAAAAAGTTTTTGTATTCAAAATGTACAGGTTTGGCCTTTGGAATCATTGCTGCCTTGGCCGGCTTTGGGGTTGCGGGTTGCTTTCATTCATGTTGTTCTCCATGCCAGAAGCCATTTCCTCAGTAGGGGCCTAGAAGCGGCTTGTTATCAGCCGTTGACGGACGGCCCTTGCAGTTTCAACATTGTGGGCCTCCCTCCCGCCTTGGTGCTGCTGCTGATCATCCTCCTCCTCTTCCTCCTCCTCCGGTGGTGCTCCAAGGCCTGGTGGCATTGGCTGGGTCCTGAGGATTGCCAGGTTATGAAGCATGCAGCACACAACTATGAAGAGGAAGACTCGCTCAGGCGAGTACTGCAGGGCTCCTCCTGAGTGGTCCAGACAGCGGAACCGTTGCTTGAGCACGCCGATTGTCTGCTCAACGATGTTCCTGGTGGCGAGATGGCTCTTGTACCGCAGCTCAGCAGGGGTGTTGGGGTTACAGAGCGGTGTCATCAGCCAGGTGCACAGTGGATAACCCTTGTCCCTGAAGAGCCAACCACTTGGCTGATGCGGTGCCTGGAAAAGTTCTGGCACAGCAGTCTGGCGCAGGATGAAAGCATCGTGGCTGCTGCCAGGATAGCGGGCATTGACAGCGAGTATCAGCTGTCTGTGGTCACAGAACAACTGGACGTTTAAGGAGTGGAACCCCTTGCGGTTTCAGAAAACCTCTGCATTCTCATGTGGTGCCCGCAATGCCACATGCATGCAGTCAATGGCACCCTGCACCATGGGGAAGCCCGCTATCCTCGCAAAAGCCCAATGCGCGTTAATGCTGTTTGGCCTGGGTCATCGGAAAAGAGATGTACTGGCGTCTCCTTTTATAGAGGGCATTTGTGACCTGACGGATACAGCAATGGACCGCGAACTGGGAGATATTGGCAATGTCCCCAGTAGCTGCTTGAAAGGAGCCGGTGGCATAAAAGTTCAGAGCCACTGTGACCTTCACAGCCACCGACAGAGACATCCTGGTCCTCAGTAGAGGCTGCAGATCTGGCTGCAGCAGGTGGCAGAGTTCAGTGACCACCTCCTTGCTGAAGCGCAGCCTTCGCTAACACTGCTCCTCAGACAAATTAATGTAGGAGAATTGTTCCCGGAATACCCTGGGAGGGTAAGGTCTCCTGTGCAGCGGCCTATTGGCCCTCCTCCGTCTGGCCATGATTGCCACTCTCTCTCTGCGTCTCTGTTCCCTCTGATTCTGCAGGCGCAGGATGACGCCCTGAATCAGTGCAGCCCCCATAGTCTCTTGGCAATCGAAGTAATGAAGGTCAAATCCAAAAGTACCTGCAAAGTGATGCTCAGTAGCCAAAACTACTTCACACAGCGTTGACTCTGTGCAGAAGTCTCTCTATCTCTCTCTCAGAATCTCTCTCTTTGTCAGAATGAGTGGTACAAAAATGTCTACCACAGAAAAAGCCAGGAAGAGGCCGCATTTAAATAGCGCCCCCCCAGCCCCTCACGGACTGGGAAACGTTCCAGTCTCCCTGTCGTTGCTTGCGCCAGGCGGAAAGGAGGGGGGCGCCACTCAATATCCGGTCCGGGGTGCCAACAGGGCATTGCACACTTGACTGACATCATGATCTGCGGCCGCAGGAGATCGGGGCGGTAAACTTTTGCGCTGCCGCAAAAACTCTAGTCAATTTCACGAGTTGCGTAAACATCGTCGCGCACGGGCGCTAGTTGCTTTGCGCCCCATTAGCGCCCTCTTAGGGAATTTTAAATTACCGAATTTTTCCCCCTTGAACCCTTAGGTCTCTGTTCATCCATATCATTCAGTGAGCTAGAAATTGGGCAATGCCCGAAATCGGGTGCGATTCTGGCGGTGCCCAGCGATGGTGTGTCAGAATAGAGATGCCCGAGGACCATTCTGAAATAGTCTTTGAGCCTTATCATCATAATTCCAGTGAGCTGCAGGTGCCAATTGGGAGCCTCGACGCATGTCATTGGTCGGGGCCTAACCAATTTCATCTGGCTCCGAGGCCCAAAAGTAAGTCCAAGGGGGTGGGGGGAAGTGGGATTCAGCAGTTGCTTTATGGAGCCAGGAGGAGCATTCCTGCTCCTTCCAACTCCACAAAAAGTTTTGTGGCCTCAAAGACTTGCTTTAAAGACTGCTACTTAGGTCGCTCAAGATCTGAAAAATTCTAATTGGAGCTTGCGCAGCACAAGCTTCGCCAAGTCCAACTAAATTTAGGAATTTGGGTCGGAAATAGGTGCAGGAGTCTCATTTCAAGATTGAAATGAGGTCAACGCTTATTTCAGGCAGCCACTAGAGTTGCCTAAAAAAATCCCGACCAATTTAACAATGGCCCAAACGCCAGCCTGTGCTCTGCTAAGTTGGTTATCATTGTGCCCATTTTACACTCATAAAATGGGTGCAACAATGTTGAATTTATGCCCCAGTGTCTTTCCATTAAGTGTTTACTCCCATCCCTTGTTTCCTTGTTTTTTCTCCAACATGTATTATCACATACTAATCCACATTGGCCCAAAAATTCGGCCCTTCCCGGGTGAGTACGGACTGTGTACTCGCCCGTATTGCTTCCCGAAGTGCCGGTTTCCTGCATGCACTGCGCATGCGTGGGAAACCGGAACTTCCGGTATGGTGAAGGGGGCGGTTCCTAGGTGAACCACGTGCGCACTAGAGGCTGCGCACACGCAGCACACTTAGATTTTTTTTCAGGTTTCTATGCGAGGTTAAGTATGGAAGATGCTACGCTAATGAAAAGGAAGCGCAAGACCCGTTTTGAACAAGGTAAGTGGTTAATTAAGTATAATTTTAATTTTTTTTCAACAGGTTTATCTTTTTTAGATACTTTAAAGAAAGGTAAGTTTATTTTTACAACTTTTAAAAAGTATTAAAATTTTTTCAAAAATTAAAATTTTTCTTTAAAGTGCTTAATTTATTTAATTATAGTTATTTTATAAATGTGATGGGTTTTTAAAAAATTTATTTTAAGTTTAGCTGTTCTTTTGGGGCCGATTTCAATTCATAGATTTGACAGGTCTCCTGTCAAATCTATGAATGAAAGATGGTCTGCTGCCATTGGCTCTCCGTGGCCCACGTGATTCCAGGGGTCGCATCGCACTAACTGCGCCCCTGGAACACGCAAGCACTGCGCGCTGGCAGTTGGGAGAGGCCCAGGACCCGAAGTTCCCGTGGGCCCAAAACACAACGGCTGGCGCGGTAGGTAAGAGCGCGCGCGATCCTTACCCCCGCGGCAAGCCGGACACGCGAATTTCTGGGCCATTATATTGCATCTGCTATATTTCTGCCCATTCCCGAACTTATCTATATATTCCTGAAGCCTCTTACAGTCTTGCTCATGGTTTGCTAATCCTCCTACTTTTGCATTGTCAACAAATTTTGAGATTGTGTGCCCACAAGAAGATAGCAAAACCAAGAAAGCAATGCAGAATCCTGGTGGAACCAGGTTTCACCTCATTTTGCAGTCTCCCAATAGGAGATCTGCCGGGTTTTCACCTGGGCCCACGACCAGAATTTCAGAGCCATTATTTGCAAATGAAGAATACTGGGGGCAAGTTGAATTTTTCTTTAAGAGTTTACTGCGCAACACGATTATCAAACTGTGAAACTCTCAGCAAAAGAATCATGTTATAGTCACTTTATCGAAATACTTTGGAGGGAAAATTTGGTTGCTTTGCACCTCCCGTTAGAGCCCTAAGAGGGCGCTAACGGGGCGCAAAGCAGCTAGCACCCGGGCGCGGCAATGTTAGCGCCGCTCGCGAAATTGACCAGTCGTTTTGCGGCGGCGCTAAACACTACCGCCATGATCTCCTGCGCCCGCAGATCGTGACGTCAGTCAAGCGTGCAACGCCCCGGACCGGATGTTGAGTCGCGCCCCCTGCTTTAGCACCTGCCGCTAGGAACGACAGGTAGAGGGGAACGTTTTCTAGTCGGGAAGGGGCTGGGGGAGTGCTATTTAAATGTGGGCGCTTCCTGCCTTTTCTTGTCGGCAAAATTTTTGGTTTTAACGCTGTCCTAAGGAGTTTTGGCCCTCAGCACCACTTTTGAGGTTCCTAAGCGCCGAGCTCTTTCCCTGGGCCTATCCATTAGTGGTTCCAGCACAATTGCTTTAGAGGTCTCTCCAGGCCGAGATTCAAGGCTGCTATGAGCAGGGAGTGGCTGGCCAGCAAGATGGCCCCTCCCCTTTAAGAACTGGACGGCGCCAGTCTGTCTGGCTTCCATGGTAACTGACATCACCTGAGCTTCGGTAGCGTTCTGAGGTAGCGCCTCGCTCCCTGACGTTTGCGCCTTAAGAGAGGTGTGTAGAGCCTGATTTAACGCTCAAATCACCTCCAGGGGCGATAGAGGGGAATTTTGCAGTCAGAGGCGATAATTAGCGCCGGGAGCTAAACTTTGCGCCCGGCCAATATTAGCGCCCCAAAATGGGCGATACCGAATTTTTCCCCCTTAGAAGTTATAACATGGAAACAAACCATTCGGCCCAACCAGTCCATGGCAGCATTTACCCTCCAGGTGAGCAAATGGTCCCAATCACACTTACCAGCCCTGTTCCCATATCCCTTTACCCTCTTTCCCTTCATCCACCTATCCAATCTAGTTTCGAATGTTGACATCGCCACTGAAATCTATGAACTAATTTGGGGTAATTTTTACCTTCACTGCTTGTCCAGTAAACTGGTGGAGCAGATCGCCTGCCTATTATTGAACCTGGATGATTTTCACCCCTTTTCCTGGATCCCTTCTTTATGGTGGAAGAAGTGAACCTCTCTCCTCACTCATTTAGTGATTCTTTTAAATTAATGACCCCATAACACTGACTCCCCAGTCCAGTGGAAATAGTCCCAGTAACTCAAGTCTTTCCTAATAACTATAATTTCTCATCTCTGGTATCATCCTAGTCAACCTATGCTGAATGCCCGCTATGACCTTAATATCCTTTAATCCCCTAAATTGCAAACAGTACTCTAACTTTGGCATAACCATTGCCTTGTACAAACATGCATTACTAATCTTTTTATGTGGATATGACTGAGTACTTATGAAATCCTTCCATAACTGAACTGTCATAACATTATAAAATCAGCAAATGTCAACAAACAAAAGCTAAAATCATACGAGTTGGCAGTGCTAAAGGTTAATGGGCTGGAATCAAAGATTATAGGGTGGGGTCAGAGATTATTCAGGGCACTGGGCTACAGGGTTATTGGGTGAACACTGCGTCTTAACAATTTGCACTTTAAACATGCTTTTACATTATAAATTCTGCCAAAACCACAAAAAAAATCTATTTGAAAAATGTTTTGCCTTAGGTCTGTCAGCAGTAGTAAAGTTTGTTCCAACTGTGGCTTGCAGTGCTGGTAGTGTATGCAATTCTAAAATGCAGAAAAACGACTGTTACTTAAATTAATTAGTTTCACCCCATAAAAGTTGGCTTAATTTGTGCTTTTGTTCACTGGAAGTAATATGGCAGCACTGTGTTAAACCAATATTTATCAGAAATTAAATAAGATTCCATAACTTCAAAACATTCTGCTTTTATTCTTTTTCTAAATATAGAAAGATGCAGACTTTCAAATATACATCATTATTATAATAAAAAAATAAAATTATACTAGTAAACAATTATTCTCTCAAAGAATATAATAGAGAGAGAGAGAGAGAACAGGCAATAACATATTTGAACTTTTTTATTTATTACTGTATTGCATACACCAGGGACTCGGAAGATTTTTCTGTGAATTACCACCCAACACCATGGTGGATAATAAAGAAAGATGGGGCAAGGAGGCCTTCCACTGAAACCAGACCCCAAAAGAGATTTCCCTGCAAACCTCAGCATCCAACGGCAGCCACCCACCCATAACCCACCTCACCACATGGAAATGCCGGTGAAACCGGCGGGACTTCCTTCACTACTCCATTTTCATACATAGGATTACATAGGCTATACGGCACAGAAACAGGCCATTCGGCCCAACCAGTCCATGCTAGCGTTTATGCTCCACTCGAGCCTCCTCCTGTCTTTCCTCATCTAACTCTATCAGCATAACCCTCTATTCCCTTCTCACTCATATGCTTATCTAGCCTCCCCTTAAATGCATCTATACTATTTGCTTCAACACGGTGGCATAGTGGTTAGCACTGGTGCCTCACAGCGCCAGGGACCCGGGTTCGAATCTGGCCTCGGGTGACTGTCTGTGTGGAGTTTGCACATTCTCCCCGTGTCTGCGTGGGTTTCCTCCGGGTGCTCCGGTTTCCTCCCACAGTCCAAAAATGTGCGGGTTAGGTTGATTTGGCTATGATAAATTGACCCTTAGTATTAGGGGGGGATTAAATATGTGGGGTTACGGGGATAGGATGGGATATGTTAGGGGGAATTAAATACGTGGGGTTACGGGGATAGGGTGGGATATGTGTCGGTGCAGGCTCGATGGGGATTCTGTGTGAGAAAGCAGGGACAGGGTACTGGATTTGGATGATCAGCCATGATCGTATTGAATGGTGGAGCAGGCTCAACGGGCCGAATGGCCTACTCCTGCTCCTAGTTTCTATGTTTCTAACCACTCCCTGTGGTAGCGAGTTCCACATTCTCACCACTCTTTGGGTAAAGAAGTTTCTTCTGAATTCCCTATTGGATTTCTTGGTGACTATCTTATATTGATGGCCTCTAATTATGCTCTTCCTGACAAGTGGAAACATTCTCTCTGTATCTACTCTATCAAAACCTATCATAATTTTAAAGACCTCTATTAGGTCACCCCTCAGCCTTCTTTTTTCAAGAGAAAAGAGACCCAGCCTGTTCATCCTTTCCTCATATGTATACCCTCGCATTTCTGGTATCATCCTTGTAAATCTTCTCTGCACCCTCTCCAGTGCCTCTATATCCTTTTTATAATATGGCAACTAGAACTGTACGCAGTACTCTAAGTGTGGTCTAACCAAGGTCAATACAGGTTTAGCATAACTTCCCTACTTTTCAATTCTATCCCTCTAGAAATAAACCCTAGTCCTTGGTTTGCTTTTTTTATGGCCTTGCTAACCTGCGTCGCAGTTTTAGTGATTTGTGTATTTGTACTCCGAGATCCCTTTGTTCCTCTACCCCACCTAGACTCGCACCCTCCAAGTAATAAGTGACCTCCGTATTCTTCCTAACAAAATGAAATACCTTACATTTATCTGTGTTGAACTTAATTTGCCAATTATATGCCCATTCTGTAAGTTATTAATGTCTTCCTGTAACTTGTTGCAGTCCTCCTCAGTATTGACTATCCCCCCCGCAATTTGGTGTCATCCGCAAATTTAGAAATTGTGTTTTTGATTCCTAAGTCTAAATCGTTAATGTAAATTGTGAACCGCAGTGGTCCCAGCACTGATCCTCGTGGAACACCACTACCCACCTTCTGCCACTGTGAATAGCTGCCCTTTACTCCTACTCTCTGCTTTCTGTCCTGAAGCCAGCCAGCAATCCATTCTGCTACTTGTCCCCTGACTCCGCATTCTCTGACCTTGTTCATCAGTCTATTATGGGGTACCTTATCGAAGGCCTTTTGAAAATCCAGATAAATTACATCTACTGCATTATCATTGTCTACTCTCTCTGTTACCTCTTCAAAAAATTCAATAAGGTTGGTCAAGCAAGACTTTCCCTTTTGAAAGCCATGTTGACTATTCATTACTATGTTTTTGGTTTCTAGATGTTCTTCTATTTTCTCCTTTAGTAGGGATTCCATTATTTTTCCTACCACCGATGTTAAGCTGACTGGTCTATAATTCCCTTGGCATGTTCTATCCCCTTCTTAAATATTGGTATTACGTTAGCTATCCACCAGTCCTCTGGCATTATACCTTTTTCTAACGAATTATTAAATATGCGTAATAATGCCTCTGCTATCTCTTCCGTAGATTAAAATGCGTGGATGCAATCCAGGGGTTTTATCCTCTTTGAGTTTGATTAATTTATTTAATATATCCCCTTTTTTATTTTAAATGCACTTATCTCATTAATAATCTCATCATCCAATGTCATGTCCATCTGTTCGATCTCCCTGGTAAATACTGAAGCAAAATAATGATTTAATATTTCTGCCAACTCTCTATCGTTACCTGTGGTATTGTCCTGACTATCCCTTAATGGCCCTGTTCTCATCCCAACCTTCCTTTTTTTATTGATGTGCCTATAAAATATTTTACTATTTTGTTTTATGTTCCTTGATAATTTAATTATCATAGTTCCTATTTGCCTCCCTAATTTTTTTTTGATTTCTCTCCTAATCTTTTCATATTCTCTCTTATCATGCACTCACCTGCTGTCTGCTGTCACTTTCCTTACACTCAATTGTTCCCTATGGCCTTATTCATCCATGGAGTCTCATTATTGTTTAGCTTGTTCTTTCCATTTAGTGGAATATATTTTTCCTGCACTCTGTTGAACACCGTTTTAAATGTTTCCCATTGCTGTTCTATATCGTTTTTTGCCAATATTGTAGCCCATTTTTGTTTCCCAAGTTCTATTCTCAGCCCCTCAAAATCAGCTTTTCTCCAATCTATTAACCTGGTTTTCGTCATACTTACGTCCTTCTCAATTATCATCTTAAAGCGTATTATATTATGGTCACTATTGCCTAGATGTTCCCCAACCTTTACTTCTCTTATCTGCGCTGGTTCATTCCCCATTACTAGATCCAATAGCGAATCTTCCCTTGTTGGGCTTCTTACATATTGGGTTAGAAAGGAGTCCTGTACACACTATAGGAACCCTATTCCCTTATCCCCTTTACCTACCTCTTCTGTCCAATTAATATCGGGGTAGTTGAAATCCCCCATGATTATTATTCTATGTTTTTTATTCATTTCCCTAATTTGTCTGCATATTTCTTCCTCCACCTCCCTTCCACTATTAGGTGGTCTGTATACTACGCCTATTAGTGTGATTGATCCTTTATTATCTTTTATCTCTATCCATATGGATTCTATTTTTGTCTTCCTGGTATCTGCGTCACTTTTTTCTACTGCCATTATGTTATCTCTAATAAGTACCGCTACTCCACCTCCCATTTTTCCCTCCCTATCTTTTCTAAATATGTTATACCCTGCAGCGTTTAATTCCCAGTCCTGATTTTTCTGTAGCCATGTCTCAGTAATCCCCATAATGTCTGGTTCCTCGCAACGGATAATTGGCTCCAGCTCCCCTGTTTTATTGCGGACATTGTGTGCATTGCTGTACAGACAGTTTAACACATTTTTAATAGGATTTCCTCTCACTTTATGTTTAACCATCTTTTTAGATTTATGTTCTATAATTCTATTTATTCCCTTGCTATGTATGTCCTCCCTTACTTTATTCGTTCCTGTGCTCTCTTTTCCTGTTTTGTTTATATTTAGGTTGGTTACGTTTCTTGTAGATCTCTCCCCCCATCTTACTAGTTTAAAGCCTTTGCCACTTCCCTATTTACCCTTTGGTTCAGGTGATAGGGGACTCTATAATTAGGGGGATAGATAGTGTCCTCTGCAGCCAAGAACGAGAATCCCGAAGGGTGTGTTACCTACCTGGTGCCGGGTTAGGGATATCTCACGGCGGCTAGAGAGGAACTTGGAAAGTGAGGGTGGGAATCCAGTTGTTCTTGGTTCAGGTGAAGCCTGTCCCATTGGTAGAGCTCCTTCCTGTCCCAGAACTGGTGCCAGTGTCCCATGAAAAGGAACCCCTTTTTCCCACACCAGCCCTTTAGCCACATGTTAATTCTTCTGATCAGTCTGCTTCTATGCCAATTTGCACGTGGCTCGGGCAATAATCCAGAGATTACTACGCTCGGGGTCCTGCTTTTTAATTTAGATCCTAACTCCTGATACTCTTTCAGCAGAACCTCCTCCCTGTTCCTACCTATGTCGTTTGTTCCAACATGGACCACAACAACTGGATTTCCACCCTCACTTTCCAAGTTCCTCTCCAGCCGCAGTGAAATATCCCTAACCCGGCACCAGGTAGGCAACACACCCTTCGGGATTCTTGTTCTTGGCTGCAGAGGACACTATCTATCCCCCTAATTATAGAGTCCCCTATCACTACCACATTTCTATTCTGCTCTTCCCCCCCTTGGACAGCCTTCTGAGCCACAGTGCCTTGGTCTGCATTGCGGCGGTCCTCCCTGCAGTCTTTCTCCTTGTCCTCACAGGTAGCGAGTACATCGTACCTGTTGGACAGGAGCAGTGTCTGCAGGACCTCCTTCTCAACCTCTCCTAAATCCCTGCTACCCGTCTCTCTAACAGTCACATGTTCCCTTTCCTGAACCTGTGCTTTCCTCTGGGGTGTGACTGTATTCTGGATAAAACTGTCCAAAAATTCCTCCCCCTCCTTTAGTACCGTTCCTTTCCTGGCCTCAGGAGCTGTAGGAGATTGTGGAAACCATAACTGTAGGTTTGTGAAGAGCTGCAAGTATTCTTGGTATTTTATAGGCATTTGTACTTGAGAAGGAAATTAGACCAGGAATATTTTATGCAAAATTTAAAAATACTGGAGACATTCAAAAAGTGTTAAGTTTCCACTTGAAATTTACTTGTTCTCTGCTATGACTGAAGAGGATGATAAGCATCAGGAGGATGAGCAGATGGGGCCAGGCTAATCCAGCAGCATCGATGCTGTCTAGCCCCAAGAGGCAATATCGACACCAGACAGCTTATAGACAAAGGCGGACTTTCCAGAGTTTGTCTCAGAGGCTGTACTTTCCACCTGAGGCAATGGCCCTGATATTTACTGAGGCAGCATTTCCAAGCAGGGGGAAGGAGTTCTGGTCAGGAAACCCAGAAGTCCGGGTTTTCCCAAATGCTGTGGAATTTTAACTCCACAGCGTGTGTATTTTATTTTCCCCCCAACAGGATCCCTGCCCAGAAGCCAGCCTGATTGACAGGCTTGGCTCCCTGTTGGGCAGGGAAGGCTGCAGCAGAGGCCGCAGCCCAGGAGCAGTTAAGTTTGTGCTGCTGGGGTAGAGATTGCGAGGGTGGAGGGGGGTGGGTGGATATAGAGTGGCTTGTAGGGGATGATCACGGGGGATCGGAGACAGATCGGGGCAGCGATGGGGGTCGGGGGGGGGGTCAGTGATAGCGGAGGGTGTCTGATCATGGAGTGGGGTTTGGTAATTGTGGGGGTGTCCAATCATGGGGGGTGGGGGGGTCAGTGATATCATAGGGTGGGGTCCAATTGTGGCAGGTGTTCAGTCAAGGGGGGGGTGGTGGGGTGCGGGGATGAAGTCCAATCATGGAGAGGGAAGCAGGTTAGTTTGGGGGTCGGGGGGGAAGCACTCCTGATCCTCCTGGCCCACAAGCAGCGCTGGAAAGGCACTTACCTCTTCCACGCCGCAGTCCTTGCCTCCCTTTCGCTGCCGGGTTAAATTTAAAATGGAGAAAAAATGAGGCATGCAGCCTCATTAAAATTGTTGAATGAGCGAACTGTCTCCAGGGAGCAGGATGGTCACCCGCCCCCCCGTCAAACCTGGAAGTGGGCGGGTTTGGTTCGGGTTTGAGATTTTCAAAATTTTTACTTCTCACCCGATCCAAACCCACCCGTTTTTGGGGGTTAAAATTCCCCTCAATATCTGGGTTTTGCCAGCTGCTGCTCCCTGAAATGCAGCCCCTTTGAACCAGGAGTACAACCCTTTTACAAGCTACACCTGCTTTGATTTTTTTTATATTACAACAGTGACTAGACTTCCAAGGTACTTCATTGGCTGTGAAGCGCTTTGGGATGTCCCACGGTCATGAAAGGCGCTATATAAATGCAAGTTCTTTCTTCTTACGACTGCATCTTCCCAGACTGCTTTGGAGAACATAAGCCACATGAGTCAGTCTGCCGTGTATTAAGCAGGTGACAGATGCCCTGTTCAGGTGGACACTGCAGTTCATATTGTTTCCTATGGACCCAGCGAAGCCGAGAGAGTGTGCAGTTAGCTTGCACAGAGTGGCTGAATTTCCCCCAGGTTCAGGACGTCGTGGATGGGACTCACGTGGCAATTAGGACTCCATATGAGCACCCGCTAAAATATTTCAACAGAGAGGGTTTTGACGATCTCCGTGTCCAGCTGATGTGTGACTACAGCCACATTATTCTTCACATGAATGTATGCTATCTGGGAAGCTGCCACAATGCTTTTGCACTTCGCTAGTCTACTATCCCAGGTTTATTCAGCACGTGTTCAGATGGTTGCCCAGTGACCAGGGATACCTTCCTCAGCCGTGGTTGATGACTCTGCTCTGTCATCCAAGGACAATAGAGGAGAATCGGCTCAATGAAGCACTTTGTGCAATAAGAATCCTAATTAAACAGTCATCAGGATACTCAAGTCCCACTTCATGTGAAGGTTTTGGGGGAGTATGGCAGTATAGCTTTGCAAGAGTCTCAAGCATCATGGTTGTGCACTGCGGGCTGCAACATGTTGCTGTTTATAAAGGGTTGATCCTTCTCTCGGTGGATGAGGAAGAGGAGGAAAGATAAGGCCCTCAGACTTAGCAGCAGGAAGATGTTATGAATGATGAGGAAGAGGTAGCATTAACTGCCATTGCCACTTTCTTCCACAATGGCTGCACCACTTTCTTGTTAGGCTTCCTCTCCGCTGTACCTTAGACCCAATCCCTCTTTGCCAGTATTTCTGCCAGAAGTACCTACACAGAGGCATCGGTGAATTTAGAGGCTCTTGCCACTGTTGCTGCAGCCAAAGCTGCTTGTTCTTTAGAGAGTGGGGCTGATTTTAACTCACCCCATCTGGCAGGAGTGGGGCAGCGGCGAAGTTAAAATCAGCTCCAAAATCGTACCGCCCCATTCCCGCCACCTTAACCGGGCCCTATTTTTAGGCGGCAGAGGTGCCCACCTGATTCAGGCAGGAGCCTCATTGACGCATGCAAATCAGGGTCCAATGATGGCATTGGAACACCGATGGCATTTTGACGGTCACTTGACTCACTAATACCTGTTGGGGAAGAAGCAGAGGTCTTGTAAGGTAAGTTTTAAACTTATCTTTGTTCTCCTCTGGGCCCCACAATGAAAGGCAGGGCAGCTGCTGTCCTGGGCTCCCTCCATAAGACCTTGCCGAAACTCCCTCCTGCAAGTTACCCGAGTGCCAGCGGGTAACCTCCAGGCCACCTGATCTTCATTCACTGGCAGTTTGGCCAACAGTCTCTTTGTGCTCGTTCTGGGCGTGTAGCTGTTTGGCAGGATGTAAATTAGGTCCAGGAGTTAAAATAGCCCATATTTCAAATAGCCCGGACCTCAAAGTAATGATGTCGGGAGGATTTGTCATTCACCGCCTGCCCGAAACCAAATTCTCCCCATTGCCGCAGTTTGACGTGTTGCTGCCAGGGTTTCTGAAAGTCACCTGCCCCTTTAAGCAGCTGATTTATACACAGCAAATGCATTGCATGTTCCTCCCTTTCAGTGGTTGTGAGCCATTTAGGAGTGGGGATACTGCTGTCAGCCCACCCTGAATATTGAATAAGCTCTGCTCATGGAAAATCCAGACCTCAGTAACACAGTTTAATGTGAACTAAGGTACATGTCAACAGCTTTCTGCTCATATAATAAACGACCTGCATCTAACGTGTCTGGCATGCCTCAAAGTGTCACACTTGGAAATGTCACAAACTGTAAAGTGTATCTCATGCTTGCATCTGGTTGGCTCAAATATCAAATTCATAAAATAGCAACAAATCACAATTGAACAATTGTAAAAAAAAGAGAAAGATAATGCTTGCTAGTCCTGACATGAATAACTGGGCCTAACCCAAGGGGGAGCTGCCAACCTAAAACATCAAGAGGTTGATGAACTGTTTCCTTCTGCTGAGCCTCAGGAGGAGGAGTAAAAATTGCTGTTTCAAGGGTTTTATTTTACAAACTTCCATCAGCAACAGCAATTAGCCTTCAATTGAATTAAGAGAGCACTGATTTAGAGCAGCGCCCCACAGAGCGTGGTTAAGCAGGTAGAATACTTCAGCCCGGTTAGGTTAGATTTTAGGACCCCAAAATGACAGGGTCTCTGCTCCACCACCAGAAGTGCAGTGGAGCGAGGAGCCAGGCTGCCCGCTGCGCTGGAGCGAGGAACACGGCCGCCTGCTGCGCTGGAGCGAGGAGCCAGGCCGCCCGCTGCGCTGGAGCGAGGAGCCAGGCCTCCCGCTGCGCTGGAGCGAGGAACACGGCCGCCCGCTGCGCTGGAGCGAGGAGCACGGCCGCCCGCTGTGCTGGAGCGAGGAGCCCTGCACGCCCGCTGCGCTGGAGCGAGGAGCCCTGCACGCCCGCTGCGCTGGAGCGAGGAGCCCTGCACGCCCGCTGCGCTGGAGCGAGGAGCCCTGCACGCTCGCTGCGCTGGAGCGAGGAGCCCTGCACGCCCGCTGCGTTGGAGCGAGGAGCCCTGCACGCCCGCTGCGCTGGAGCGAGGAGCCCTGCACGCCCGCTGCGCTGGAGCGAGGAGCCCTGCACGCCCGCTGCGCTGGAGCGAGGAGCCCTGCACGCTCGCTGCGCTGGAGCGAGGAGCCCTGCACGCCCGCTGCGTTGGAGCGAGGAGCCCTGCACGCCCGCTGCGCTGGAGCGAGGAGCCCTGCACGCCCGCTGCGCTGGAGCGAGGAGCCCTGCACGCCCGCTGCGCTGGAGCGAGGAGCCCTGCACGCCCGCTGCGCTGGAGCGAGGAGCCCTGCACGCCCGCTGCGTTGGAGCGAGGAGCCCTGCACGCCCGCTGCGCTGGAGCGAGGAGCCCAGCCGCCCGCTGTGCTGGAGCGAGGGGCCCTGCACGCTCGCTGCGCTGGAACGAGGAGCAAGGCCGCCCGCTGCGCTGGAGCAAGGAGCCCTGCACGCCCGCTGCGCTGGAGCGAGGAGCCCGGCCGCCTGCTGCGCTGGAGCGAGGAGCCCTGCACGCCCGCTGCGCTGGAGCGAGGAGCCCTGCACACCCGCTGCGCTGGAGCGAGATGCCCTGCACGCCTGTTTGGAGTGGGTTGTTTTGTGGGTGGGAAATCAGGCGTCTCTGATGCCACTTAAAGGCAGCCAGTACCTCTTACTCTGGCTGCAGACAACAGGGAAACTTCCCAGATTGAAGAAAATGGCTGGAGGAGGGCCAGACAGGTCACTCAGGTTACCAGATGCCACATTGGAGGCCCTGGTCCAGTTGGTGGACAAGAGAAGGAGATCCTGTTCCCTCCGCCATCGGTAGAAAGAGGTCACTGAGGGGGGTCAATGCCAGGTGTTTAGCTCCCAGGGCATGGCTGCAATGCTGAAAGAAGTTCAATGGCCTCACCGGAGTTGTCAGGAATAGTGCTCTCTTACTTCACACTCACACTTCCATCATCTCCTACCTCACTACTCATAATACTCCCCTCCCACACTTCCCTTCACTCCACTATAATCACTGTTCCACACTTCACCGCACCTTCTTCTCCTAATACTCACATCCTCTCTTCCCCACACCTCACCTCTTACACACTGCATCCCAACCATTCGATTATGAAAGCCACATTCTCCAAATACGTCACAAGGATGTCACTACCACACTCCCTTCTTTCTTGCAGGAGGAGATTGCGCATAACCTGAGACAGGAGGATGCCTCAAAATAATGTATTTGTGATTTCACTATAAATATGCAGCAAGAAATATTTACAGACACATTTACAATGCTGCTACACTTATCAACCTGAAGAATCCTTGCCCCATGGGGTGTATCCTGTTGCTTGAGGAACAGCACCTCAGTTATTAAACTGAGGGAACAATCTCTTTTGGATCTGGGCCTTCCATTTCGGGTAGACTGAGAGTTATGATCAAATTGACATTTTCTACATATTCTTGCTGCCATTAACGTGGATTTTGCGCACTGCACAGATGGAATATATACATTTTAATCGGTTATACTTGTTTAGGTGGCAATGTGGTTGTTCTAACTAAGACCGCCTACTTCCACCTCTGTAACATTGCCTGACTCCATCCCTGCCTCAGTTCATCTGCTGCTGAAACCCTCATCCATGCCTTTGTTACCTCTAGACTGGACTATTCCAATGCTCTCCTGGCCGGCCTCCCATCTTCCACCCTCCAAAAACTTGAGCTCATCCAAAACTCTGCTGCCCGTATCCTAACTCGCACCATGTCCCATTCATCCATCACCCCTGTGCTCTCTGAGCTACATTGGCTCCCGGTTAAGCAACGTCTCGATTTTAAAACTCTCATCCTTGTTTCAAATTCCTCCATGGCCTTGCCCCTCCCTTTCTCTGTTACCTCCTCCAGCCCAAGATATCTGCACTCATCCAATTCTGTCCTCTTGCGCATCCCCGATTTTAATCGCTCCACCATTGGCGGCTGTGCTTTCAACTGCTGAGGCCCTAACCTCTGGAATTCTCTCCCGAACCCTCTCTATCTCTCTTTCCTCCTTTACGACGTTTCTTAAAACCTATCTCTTTGACCAAATGCCCTAAAATCTCCTTATGTGGCTCGGTGTCAAATTTTATTTGATAACGCTCCTGTGACGTGCCTTGGGATGTTTTACTATGTTAAAGGCGCTGTATTGTGCTGCTTATAAATTCAAGTTTTGTTGTTTGAGAAGTGTGAAAACAAGCATTACTACATCATACAAAAGCAAAATACTGCGGATGCTGGAACTCGGAAATAAAAACAGAAAATGCTGGAAATACTCAGCAGGTCAGGCAGCATCTGTGGAGAGAGAAACAGAGTTAAAGGGGGCGATTTTCCCAATGGAGGCGGATTTCAATTTGGGTGGGTTCCAAACCCGCCTCCACTGGGAGGTGGGAAAGAATTGCAATTTTCCCCTAATTGGCCAGTTGATTTCAGAGGTGTGGGTTCCCCTGGGCCAATTAGTCTTTTGGGACTGAAACTCACCTCTGCTGATGTCACTTTATCCAGCTTCATTTAAGGGCTGCTTGCTGCCTTGGCTCATTCCACTGGATTTTAGTCAATGGTGCACCGCCTCCAACACTTTTTCTGCTTCAACAATGGCGAACTCCAAGGCAAGGGCCTCCCCGAGGTTCTCTGATGAGGCGCTGGGTATGCTGGTTGAGGGGGCGAGAGCTAGCAGGGAGGTGCTCTTCCCCTCATCTGGGAGGAAGAGGCCTCCCAAAGAAACCAAGGCTGTCTGGGTCCAGCTGGCAAGGGTGTGCAGCAGAACATGGCTGCAGTGCCGTAAAAGGTTCAATGACCTTGTAAGATCAGGCAAAGTGAATATACCTTCAGCTTGACCCTCCTTCTGCTCCCCTTCTCCTCTCATCACCAGCACTCTGCATTGTCAACCTCCTCCTCCACATCCCACTTTACCCTTACACCTTTCACTATCCCTCTCACTCTATGAACCCAATCACTTGACTATTCGACTATGCTGCCCTCACACTCCCTTTCAATGTTATGCAATGACTACGACTAACAACGCACAGGCAGGGCCCTTGGACATGGAACCTCACTCCATCTTTGTCTCCTTCTAAGCATCTATGCTCTGGACTCTCTACACTCACTCCATCATTCTCACTCCAACTCCACTTGTCTCCCTCACTGCAGGAAAAGAGAGCCCACAATAGAAGGGAAAGGGCGAAGACAGGAGGAGGGCCACCTTCCCTAGCTATTCTCACCCAGGCTGAAGAGGCGGCCCTGGACATCGCCGGTGCAGAGGTGGAGGTGGAAGTGGGGGACGGACAGACGGGCGAGGCAGAGTAAGCTGGTGACAGAATAGTTTTGCCTCTTTCTCATTTACACTGCTTGAGTGACTGAAATGGCTGTTGGTGTACATTATTAGAATGCCACTTGAGCATCTGCACTATTGCATGTGCATGCCAGACTTCCGTCAAATGTCTAACCCATGCCTTTACTCCCCCACAGGACCATCCGCAAAGCCCCCCACCCCAGTGTCGACAAGGAAGAGGCTGAGCAGCAAGGCTCCTCAGGGGAACCTGCAACCTCTGAGGACACAGTGTCAGCAGAATTAAGCGCACCCAGCACCAGCGCAGATACACATACCTCGGTGGGACCTTCGGGACATAGATTAGTGTTGTCACCGTGTGTATCACATCTCACAGGTGAGCATCAGCAGGTGGTGGAGACAGGGACAGCAGTGGAGAGTCCTCGGCGGAGAGCGCAGGACTCTCCTAGCTCTGCTCCGCTGCATGTGGACCCTGTGCCTCTGGGTCCAGCCAGAAGGAGAGCGGTGCTGGAACTCCAGGAACAGGTGCAGGAGTCTCTGGCAGGTCTTGTCTCCAGGGTCGCTGCGAGTGTGGAGAGGATGGAGGAGTCCAACTCTAACCTGAGCAGTGCCGTTGGGGAGGCAATGATGCATATAGGCAGCACCATGGAAAGGATGGCAACCTCCGTGGAAAGGCTGGCTACGGCCATGGAGGCAATAAGTCGCCAGAGTGAGGAAAACATGGTGATTGTTCAGAATAGACTGACATCTCTGGAGGAGCGATGGACAGCTATTGAACAGAGAAACCAGAGCTTCATGGAAGTTCTTTTGAGTAGGACTGCCAGTGCAGAGACAGGTCCCCATGGCCCCGCTGATGTGCAGCAAGCTGTTCTCAAGCCACTTGCAAGCGCTGAGGTGGACCTGACCCATGAGAGGGAAGTTGGTGGCAGGCAACAAGGAAGTGGGGGCTCCTCTCCAAGTGCTCACACATCCATGACACTGCATAGCTCTCGGTCAGAGCACCACCAGAGTCCGCACCCAACTGAGATGGGCGTCTCAGCCCCTGCACTGCCGCAGGAGGAGCAGATGTTTGGCAAGCCCTCACAGGCTTGTAAACCCAGAGGATGCTCGCCAAAGGTGTCGAAGCAGGAGCAGCATCAAAGTGAGCAAGGGGCCTCCACTTCTGCTGAAGCCACAGGGGGAGCACCACGTAGGAGCACGCGTAAGAGAAAAATAAAGCACCATTAGTCACAGGGGTAGCCACTTGGGTGAATGTTTGTGTATTGACGAAATGCCATCCCTGCATGAAAGTATAAAAATGATTTGATGGCAAACTGTTGGCGTGATGGCATCTGTTATTTCACCTTAGGCACACATTGCAGGCTCCGCGATACTTGCGTGGTCAGGTTGGTGGCCAGAGTGAAAGGAGGCCAGAGAGTCATGTCCATTGTCTATCATGTCTTAAGATGGAGCCAAGGACATGTACCAACATGGGCAACCTATGCAAATCTGGCCAGGATAAGTGCATCCCTTGCATCACGGGCAGCCATGTGCTCGCGTGCTGCTGCTGGTTGATAGGCCGGCGCTCGGTCCTCCTCCTGCTCCTCCTCCTCCTCCTCCTGCTGCCCCTCCTCCTCCTCCTCCTCATCTGAGGAGGCTATGAACTGAGCCACTTGCTCATCAGGAAGCTGCAAGCCACGACGCTGTGCCATGTTGTGCAGTGCACAGCAGAACACAACCATTCTGGAGACCCTGGCTGCTGAATACTGCAGGGCTCCACCTGATCTGTCGAGGCATCGGAATCGCATCCTCAACAAGCCAATGGTTTGCTCGATGATGGACCTGGTCGAAATGTGGCTGGCGTGGTAGCGCTCTTCAGCCTCGTTAGCTGGCCTCCTGATTGGTGTCATTAGCCACTTCTTCAGGGGGTAGCCCTTGTCACCAAGGAGCCATCCGTTAAGTTGATTTGGTGGATTGAAGAGCGGAGGAACACTAGAGTTCCGCAGGATGAAAGAGTCATGGCAACTACCACAGAATTGGCGCAAACATGCAAAATCTCCTTCTTGTGGTTACACACCAGCTGTACGTTGAGGGAGTGGAAGCCCTTGCAGTTGACAAAGATAGCTGGGTTGTGATGGGGTGCCCTAAGGGCCACATGTGTGCAGTCTATGACACCCTGCACCATTGGCAAACCTGCCATATTTGCAAAGCCAACTGAACACGTGGTTACACTTGCTTGATCCCTTGAGAAGTGGATGTAATTGTGGGCCTTTGTGAAAAGGGCATCGGTAACCTGCGTGATGCAACTGTGGGCGGCCGACTGTGAGATGCCGCTGATGACTGCTGATGATCTCTGGAAGGAACCTGAGGCAAAAAAGTTGAGTGCGGTGGTGACTTTGACAGCCACTGGTAAGGGGTGTCCACCCGCTCCTCTGGGCTCCAGGTGTTGGTGCAGCAGGGCGCAGATGTCTCCGACAACCTCTCGCGAATGTCTAAGCCTCCTTTGGCACTGCTGCTCACTCATGTTGAGGTAGCTCATCCTCTGTCTGTAAACCCTGAGAGGGGGGTATCTCCTGCGGTGACGTGCTTCCATGCGCTGGCGCCTTCTGCCCTGTGCAGCATCAGGTGGGTGAGCAGGAGGTTGGGGCTCCTGCTGCTGTTGAGCTGCCTGGTTCTGCTGCTGCTGTGGCTGCTCCTCATTCGAATCTGAGCTCCGTGGTGAAAGGAAATGAATGGTTCCCATGCTGCTGGCAGATACCTCTGTTGGGGAAGCGTTCAGTCCAAGCGGGGAGAGAGTCTTCCAAGGAGGTCCCACAGTTGAGAGATAGAAGCTGCAGCACCTCCGACTTCAGTAGGCCTGCTAAAAGTGCTGAAAGGCCTGTGGAACAAAAGTTCTGCCACCTGCAACTGATCCCTGATGAAAGCTCCGTTTTAATGGTGGCGCTGCAGCTGTGAGGAGGCCACCCACTTGTCAACCTGCCAGGATTAGCAGACGTGGCTTAGGAGGGTCGTGGAACACGCTGAAAATGTGGTAAAATAACGAGGGCCTGTCAAAATAGGATTATAGAGGCCCTTAACTACTATTTAAGGGTTGTCATAAATCGCAAGTAACAACTCAGGAAGTACTACTGGGCGGCCAGCTGGGGCGCCATCCAGGGAATATAAATACTCAGGCATGGGCCCACCTTGGCCAGAGACAATCTGGAAACAGGAAGCTAGTGACTGCTAACTAGACCTCCATGTTTTGTTACAAGTTGATTAAAGCCTTGCTTTATGTTCAAGTGCGTAGTGAGTCTTTATTACATCAATTTAATCAACTTGGTATCGTCTCCACGCTTTGGGTGATTCGGAACAACCAGCTGCAACTCGAACCACAGAAGGGAACTAGGGCAAGAAACTGATCCATCATGGAAAAACTCCTTAGACCCGCTCGTCTCGACCTGGACCCGAATGCACCTGCGGCAGCAAAGGTATAGAAGCATTGGTTTCGTACCTTTAGCAACTTTCTTGAAGAATGTGGGGCGGATGTCCCTAATAAGTTACGAATGCTTATCAACTACGTGTCTCCTCATGTGTATGATTATATTGAGGACTGTATAGTCTATGACACTGCTATCAAAATCTTACAGCAGCTATATGTCAAGTCCCCAAATGAAATATTTGCTCGACACCTACTGGCCACAACTCGGCAGCAGCCTGGGGAATCACTCGATGAATTTCTCCAGAAACTTCGCAGGCTCAGCAAGGATTGTAACCTTAAAGCAGTTACAGCTGAACAGTATCAAGAGGAACTAATCCGCGATTCCTTTATCAATGGGATCGCGTCCCCTTTTATACGTCAGCGCCTGCTGGAAAATAAAACCCTCAATTTACGGGCTGCTTATGACCAGGCGTGTTCCTTGGACTTGGCCAAGAAAAATGCAGACACTTATCTCCCACCACGTGCACGGGCGGCGGCTATCTCCTTTAATGAGTCTTTCGGTAGGTCTCGGGCGGATGCCCCCACTGATGTTGACTCTACTCTAACGGACGACGACCCTACCCTAGAGGCCTTCGCTGATGATGACCCCACCCTAGCAGCATCCTGGCAATCAGGAAGAAAGTGTTTCTTTTGTGGAGGGGCGTGCCATCACAGAAAATTTTGCCCGGCTCGTAATGTGACCTGCAATCATTGCAGCAAGAAAGGACACCTTTCCAAGGTATGCCAGTCACGGGCCTTTGCTAACAAGAAAGGCCGCTCCTCTAAAGTATACCGGTCGAGAGCTCCCGTTAGCTTCACAGCTGCTATCTATGGAGCTGCTCCTCCCCCAAGAACTACTGTTAAGGCTACAGTTGCCGAAGGGAAAATTGCCCCTCCTCCCATCACGGCTGTTTTTCCCCAAAGTTTGTCCCATGCAGCCACGAAGGTTTCAGTAAATGGGCACACTCTAAGCACGCTAATCGACTCCTGCAGCTCTGACAGCTTCATTAGTAAGCGGGCTGTCAACAGGTTAAAACTGCACATTTATCCCTCGGACAGGGAGATTGCAATGGCTCTGTCGACTCTGACCACCAATTCTTCTGGCTTCTGTCTTGTCAACCTCATCCTCAACGGCCGCATGTATCTCTCCACCCGGCTCGGAGTACTCGCAAACTTATGCAGCGATGTGCTTCTGGGACAGGACTTCCAGAAGCAGCACAAGAAGATCACTTTTGAGTTTGGAGGGTCAAGGCCGGAGCTTACCATTTCTAAGGTGCCGTTTTGTGCACTCTCGGCGGCCTTACTCGGTGAACCCTCCCTGTTTGCCAATCTTCCCCCCCGCTGTAAACCCATAGCCACCAAATCGCGGCGCTTTAGCCAAGACGATCGAGCGTTTATTGAGGCGGAAATCTCTCGCCTTTTAGTCGACGGTATTATCGAGCCATGTTCATCTCCCTGGCGGGCTCAGGTCGTCATTGTGAGGAATCCCTTAAAACAACATAAAAAAACGTCTGTGTATCGATTATTCGCAGACTATTAATCAATATACCGATCTGGATGCCTACCCGCTGCCACGCACAGATGACATGGTCAACAACCTTGCCAAATACAAGGTATTCTCGACCTTCGATTTAAAAAGCGCGTACCATCAGGTGCCACTGCAAGACTCCGACAAGAAGTATACGGCCTTTGAGGCCAATGGTCGGCTTTTCCAGTTTCGCCGCCTTCCATTCGGGGTCACCAATGGGGTGGCCGTCTTCCAACGGGCCATGGATGGCCTAGTCCGGCAAGAGAACTTGACGGATACCTTTCCGTATTTAGACAATATCACTATTGCCGGCCATGATCAAAAGGAGCATGACGCCAATCTTCAGAGATTTTTTGACGTACTCCGCCGTCGCCACTTAACGTTAAACGAATCCAAGTCGGTGCCATCGGTGAACATTCTTGGCTACTGGGTGGGCAACGGTGTTATTAAACCGGACCCAGAGCGACTTCGTCCACTTCAGGAGCTCCCTCCCCCGACGAACCTCGGCTCTCTTCGTCGGGCACTTGGCATGTTTGCTTATTACGCAAAATGGATACCACACTTCTCCGATAAAATACAGCCCCTGCTCCATGCGAAGTCTTTTCCATTGGAAGCTACGGCTATTTCTGCCTTCAACCTCCTCAAACGACAGCTGGAGAAAGCCACGCTTCGCTCCATTGATGAAAATCTTCCTTTTGTGGTCGAATGCGATGCATCGGAGGTGGCGATCTCCGCTACCTTGAATCAAGGTGGCCGACCCTGGCATTCCTATCCAGAACCTTGCAGGGTAGCGAGCTCCATTACCCCCCCGTCGAGAAGGAGGCTACGGCCATCATCGAGGCTGTACGCCAATGGGGTCATTTTCTTGCTCGGCGTCATTTTACGCTTATAACTGACCAGCGCTCTGTGGCCTTCATGTTGGATAACCGGAGGCGCACGAAAATCAAAAATAATAAAATTCAACTCTGGAGGATGGAGCTGGCTGCCTTTGGATATACTATCTGTTACCGACCCGGCAAACAGAACGTGGCCCCAGATACCTTCACACGGGCATTTTGCTCCTCAATGTCAACGTCGACTCTGGCGGATTTGCATATGGACTTATGCCATCCTGGTGTGACCCGCATGTTGCACTTTGTGCGCTCCAAAAATCTACCATTTTCAACCGAGGACGTAAAGAAAACATGCTCCTCCTGTAGGATTTGTGCAGAATTGAAACCACAATTCTTTCGCCCATCAGATGGCTTACTCATACATGCAATGCAGCGGCTCAGCATAGACTTTAAAGGGCCATTGCCTTCGTCGACAAGGAACACCTACCTACTTACGATGGTGGACGAGTATTCACGCTTTCCCTTCGCCTTCCCCTGCCCTAATATGCTTACCTCTACGGTAATTAAATGCCTCGATCAGGTCTTTTCCCTTTGCGGGACGGCCAATTTTATCCACACTGATCGGGGTCCCTCCTTTATGTCGAGTGAACTTAAAAGTTCTCTCTCCCAACGGGGAATCGCCTCAAGTAGGACACCATATCACCCAATCGGTAACGGACAGGTTGAACGATACAATGCCATCATCTGGAACGCTGTCCGTCTGGCACTAAGGTCACGCAACCTGCCGGACCAGCAGTGGGAAACGGTGCTCCCCGACGCGTTACACTCTATCAGGTCTCTTCTCTCCACATCTACTAACGTCACGCCTCATGAGCGATTCTTCAAATTCCGGCGTCGCTCTACACATGGGACGTCTCTACCGTCATGGTTGGTGGCTCCAGGCCCGGTACTACCGGAGGTTCGTCCGGTCTGCCAAAAACGACCCTCTCGTTGACGAGGTGGAGTTAACGGAGGTAAACCCCACGTATGCGCACGTACGGTACCCTGATGGCCGGGAGACCACCGTCTCGCTCCGAGATCTGGCTCCCTGCCCAACCGGTCACACGGGCCTGAATGATGAAGGATCCCCCGACAATGATATCAACACTCCGCACCCCTATGAAAATGACGCCCCGCCTGGGACATCGGGGGATCTGCCGGCAACGCTACCGGATCAACTCAGGGAGCTGGACGCTCCCCGTAGGATGGCCACCCGAAACCAGGACGCCGGACAATCTCCAGCCACGACCCGGGATGAGGCCAGCTCAGCAACTGTGGGGACCCGCACCCGGAGTCATGATATTCCCAGTCCTCCACAGGATGATCAAGATGACGCGGACTCTACTGACTTACCGGTACGGGCCAAGCGACCCAGGGACCAGGACACGGTCCGGGGAGACGTGCCTTCCAGTCACAAGCAGAGAGCTAAACGTCTGCGGCTATTTCTGGTCCGCCTAGTCCGTTAAAGGAAGACTGGACTTCCAAACCTTTTAGGGAGGAAGAATGTCATAAATCGCAAGTAACAACTCAGGAAGTACTACTGGGCGGCCAGCTGGGGCGCCGTCCAGGGAGTATAAATACTCAGGCATGGGCCCACCTTGGGCAGAGACAATCTGGAAACAGGAAGCTAGTGACTGCTAACTAGACCTCCATGTTTTGTTACAAGTTGATTAAAGCCTTGCTTTATGTTCAAGTGCGTAGTGAGTCTTTATTACGTCAAGGGTCTTAACTACCTCTCTGGACTGATGGAGGCGGGACCGAATCGCACCCATTAAAACCGCCTCCGGCAAAATTGCGCGGAGGCGGGTTGGAGGCGGGTTCCTAACCCGCCCTCAGTTTTTGCCATTTTGCCAACTGTCCCGCCTCCTCAGGGCTGGGAAAATCACCCCCAATGTTTCGGGTCGATGACCTTTCATCATGATTGGCCAGTTTTCTTTCAGTCCTCTTATCGGATTTAAAAAGAAAGAGTTGCATTTATATAGCATCTTTCACGACCACCGGATGTCTCAAAGCGCTTTACAGCCAATGAAGTACTTTTTGAAGTGGAGTAACTGTTGTAATGTGGCAGCCAATTTGTGCACAGCAAGCTCCCACATACAGCAATGTGATAATGACCAGATAATCTGTTTTTGTCATGTTGATTGAGGGATAAATATTGGCCAGGACTCCGGGGATAACTCCCCTCTCTTCTTCAAAATAGTGCCATGGAATCTTTTACGTCCACCTGGGAGAGCAGACGGGGCCTCGGTTTAACGTCTCATCCGAAAGACGGCACCTCCAACAGTGCAGCACTCCCTCAGAGTGTCAGCCTAGATTTATGTGCTCAAGTTCCATGGAGTGGGACTTGAACCTACAACCTTCTGACTCAGAGGCAAGAGTGCTACCAACTGAGCCACAGCTGACTTCTTTATGTAGCAAGAGCGGATTCACAGCCAAATCATTCATTTCCACCAGTTTGTTTTGGGTCCATTAAAATCCATAAAATAGGGCAATTAAACTTTTGCGTTCAAATAATGACTTAGCAGTGAACAGTATCAAACTGCTCTTATCGTATTTTATATACAACTTGTTTGTAGCGATACCGCAAACTTGGAATTAAAGAGGATCTGTTTATTGTGAGATGCTTTCTAATGCCAAAAGTCAATGTTATCATTTTGACATTTTCATGACAACAGTTTGACTAAATATATTTAAAGGGTAACATCGCAGTGCAATCCAAGACCCAAACTTTTTGCTGCAGTTCTCTGATTAACCAGAGGTGTAGCTGTAGACAGAGAAATCTAATCGAACTATTTCACTGGAAATGCTGAAAGAGCGAGAGAGGAAATCAATGTTTCCCATAGCAACACAAAATTAAAACACTTTCTGGAGATGATTATTAATTGGCAAACATCTCCACGAGTTTACCACTCTTCAATCTCACTAACAGGTACAGCATGGCCTGAATTCCGGCAAACTGAACAAGTAACAGGTGGCATCCAAACAAAGCTTTAGGGTCACCAGTGCTTTGGCAGTTTATGTGATCTCTGTTGTAGCTTGTGCAAGTTACCACAACAAAGAGAGGGGGAAAGTAATAGAAGAGGTTGAAAGAAAGACATCATGAGAAAAGAAAAATTACAGAAGGAAGATCACACAAAATATTTTGAAACCAGAGACAAGGTCAGTTTTATTCCATCTACCACCCAATTTTGTGCTTCTCTATTTCAGACTCCTTGGGGGTAATTTTGACTTTGGGCGATATCGGATCAGCCGCCTGTTATACATCTCTCCCTACTTTCATTTTCACTGACTCCAAATGAAAATCGGGAGAGCTATATAATGGGTAAAAGTTACCCCCATATACCTTACAAATCCTTTCCTTCTTCATGTGTCATGTTAAAGGGGATTAATGGGAGATTTTGTGCTGCTATTGTATTTTGATTGGATGCTCAGTTACATGTTAGTTGTAATGCATCCCTGCTCCATAATCAGTAAGCCTAGGTGCTCGCACGAGTGTGGTTTAAAAAAAAAAGGTAGAAAAATTAAGTGGTAATGATTTCACACTGCAAAGAGATAGATTATCACGGGGTCCCGATATGCTTTCCTAACAGACAAAACTCGCGCTGGGAGCATGAATTTTTAATACAGTCAGGCCCATTTAAATTAATAACTGTTAAAAGAATAAAATGTTTTAGAGAATAAAATCTCCATGCACAAATCCCCTTCCAATGATAGCTGTCCCTGGTAAACGAATAATTGTTAAATGAATAAAACATTTAAATGCATTGCAAAAATCTTGGTTTATTAATTTAAGTGTTGTACTGCCTCGCTAACCCGATGTGTTAAGTCCTTTTTGCAAGCGTTTTTGTGGAAATCGTCTAGTAACCAATTCAATGATGTTTCTGAGTCTTTTTCACCTCATCAGGTGTGAGGGCTCAAGCACTTTTGGCAATCAATGTGACTAGCACATTTTGGTTAGGTGTGAAAACTGCCTCATCAGGTGTTAGTGTTCAAGCTTTGCACTGCTTATAATTTACCCATCTGATGTGTCTAGCTAAACGACAAGTGTTAATTAATGAACTGTTTCTAAAAAAAATAATTAACTGTTAAATACTGCACAGTATTGTTAAATATGGATCATCTGTTTTTAAAGATCCTTTTACAAAAGATTTTAAGTCCTTTTATTTAAACATTTGTTGTGCTGCACTGTAATGTGTATATAATAAGGAAGCAAATGACATAAATACACTTTCAGCTATCCATAACCCATTTTTACAATACTGTAATTACAATCCAGTTTGCATCCTATTGTTAGCTTCTTGCCAAATTTGATACAATAATTAATACAGATAAAAGAACTGAACAGTTAAGTGAATAAAATTACGTGGAAAAATCGTTCTTCATTTTACTGTTTTTTATTTTATTAACCCTTAAGTCTCAATTGACATAATCAGATAATCTGGTTACATTTCTAAATCTCTAAAATAGCTTGAACTATTTTTAGAAAATGCTCAGAAATGAATCAATTACAGTAAACTTCAAGTCATAGGAAAGTGTTCCCTTTTCTTTTAAAAGGTGAACGGTTTAATGTGCACTTAAAAAATCAATTGTGTGTTAACTGAGAGTTAAGAGATAATATTACACATTCATGCTTCAGGTGTGGAGCCTAACCTGCTATGAGTCCATATCAGGACCCCATGATATTCTATCTCTCTGCAGTGTGAACTCATCAAATAACCCACATAATTCCCCCTTTTTTTTAAACTGCACTCGCATTTATTGACATTAACTTCCAAAGATTCAGGACTCTTTACTCTGGCTGAAGCAGATTCGTTATTGTGCAAATCAGTATTGAACTGCTACTTTCCTGCTGTATTTTTCTGTTTCAGTATAATTATCGTTCTTATAAATAAATTGGACTATCAGTTTTAGCCTGAATGTTAACAGTGATATTTACTGCTTTCGGGGAGAATATTGTAGTGAGCATTCTTTGTTGTCTCTGGTAAGTACTCCCAAAGTAAAAGAGTATTAGTCTTATGCCATATAAAGAAATTCACATCATGAATAAGGATGCATAAGAAATGAGTTCATAAGAAATGTGAATCTACTTATGGAAAGTGCCTTTGTGCTGTGAACATGAATTAAAAATGTTGTGAGAAAGCCTGAATTGTAACAGTGTGGTCTAGAATGTGATGGACGCATGCTAGCTGCAATTTCTTGCTATATTTATATATAGATTGACATACTGGTCCTTGACTTCATTAAGGTAAGGCTTCTGAATGGTCTTTGTGCGCTTTCTATTCTTCAATTCGATTTTTTATATCATGCAAAGTTGGCAAAATGCAATTTTGCTGCATCATTAATAGTCAAAACTGATTGCAGTAATTAGTGGCTACACCAAATCTCTCAGGAACTTTTCAAAATCTGGTTTGAATACCCATCCTACAGTGCTAGCAATCATTGAGCCAGATTTTTCTGCAGCAGGGCATCTAACGGCATCTGCCATTAGTTAGATTTGCCCCTGCACTGTTCAGCTCAAAACACTTTTGCCTATTAAGTTGCTGGAAGTGCGAGTTGATAATATCACAGCGAGGAAAACAGGGCATCTGGGACCTGAGTGAACAGGGCACCCAACTGTGTATCTCCTTTACCAGTCAGATTGAAGGAGTGAGAAATAAACAGCAGAAGGACAGAGAAGGAAGTGTAAATTAGAGTGGATGAATTCAATGTCAAATCAGGCACAGAAAGAGAGGGAAAGAAAGATTGGATTAAGAGAGAGTGAAAAAAGAGACGAAAATTAAAAAAAATTAAATTTGACACCACACTTCTAATAGTTAATTTTCAGTGCCAAAGGGGTTGATTGGCAACAATGAACAATTATTACATCATTAAAAGGGTGCTTACACTTGAAATGACAAGATTTAACTTCCTGCGGCGAGTTTAGTTCATATCTACCACGCAAATACAGCAAATTCATGACATGCAATTCATGTCAATGCTGAGGCAGACAGCGAAATGTCATTCTCGAAGATAACGGCGAGACAGCGCAACTCGGACAGCAACTTTTGGATATTGGCATTTAACCGCGCATCTGCTTCTCGCCTGAAGTTGCTGTACCATTTATGCATAAATAACGGCGAGCGCCTTTAGCCTCACTGTTATTTTGACAGCAAAATCTGGCCCATTGTGTGGACCATACTAAGTGCAACTTTTTTTGTGGTGGTGGTACATTTTGTGCTTTTGCTGGCGTTAGTGATAAATTGTGATGATAAAACCTTGTGCTGAGTGTATTAGTTAGAGGCCATGTAATCTTACAGATAAAATTACTTGGAAAAATTGCTTCAGCTTTATTTTCACAGTTTTGTGACATCATCTGCACTTCTTGGCCTTATCTTTTGAGAATTTTGTGCTCATTATAAGATGAAGCAAGTTAGTGCGGAGGATTGGATTGCTTTACAGTTCAGGTAACCGGGAGTCGATTTAAAATCCCGGGCAGGAACACGGCCTCGTGGGTGGCTGGCCCATCCGGGAGTGGCAGTGGGGAGGCCCAGCAGAGTTTAATGTCTAGGCCTGATTAATATGACTCTGACTTTTAAAGTAATACTTTGGTTGTAAATGCTTTTGGTTAGCCTGGAAGTATGATAAAACACTCTATAAATTACCCTGGGATGAAAGGGCAGTGTCTAATCCAGTGCACCATCCAGTAAACACATCCTTTATTGTAGCATACAATGAAATAAAATTGTGTGAGGAATCAGCATTCCATAGGCACAAGACAGAAGAAAAAGAGGATCAGAACTTTAGTGGTAGATTTTGACTTTCACCCCACCGGGCACAGGAGGGGTTAGAATCACTTGGGTCTTCTTCCAACCCGAGGCCACACCAATCCTGCCCGGCGACCTTTTATCTTCACCGACCGCAAAGTTGCTGACACTCGAACTGCTGGCAGACAGGGGCCTAATTTAAATTGGCCTGATGATGTCATTGGCGCTGTGACCCCCATTTTAATTCATGGCTTCCGGAGGCGCACATGGGGCCAACCCTGACAGCTGTACCATGGTGGGAGTCCGCAGAGCGGCCAGAAGAGGCCAAGATAAATTTAAAACTAAATACTTTTATGTGGAATCCTTATAGGCCAGGAAAAGCAGGAGTGTTCCCCGGGCCCCACAATTTGTCCTTGGGTATCCCTAGCCTCGGCCTTGCTTCTCCTTTCCCGACCGGTATAGGCTCTGGAACCTCCCAAAACACAAGTCCAAACATAACTAACATTAGCTTGTCGGTTCTCTTCACTGTTGCTGACGACCCTGCTGAGTGGTTACAGTACTTGCTGTTTTTATTTTTGAAAATTGTGGCTGTCTTGTTTTTTCCAATATTTGGATTACAGAAAAGCACAGGACTTGAAATTTCAATGTGGGATACAGGAAACTTTCGTTTATCCGGCATCGACGGGACCGGCGTGGTGCCGGTTTATCGAAAGTACCGGATAATGGAGAGTTATATCTACCGAGGCTATTTTTAACAAAGAGACTCCAGGCAGCGCGGGAGAATCAACTCCTGCTACTGCAGTGTTTCGGACTTCCGACAGCGCCAGGAGGCCGAGTAGTGGCACTTTTGAAAAGTACCCCTACTGACTAAATCGGCGTTCGCGGACTCGGACTCGGACTCGGGATCGGCAACATTGCCGGTTATTTGAGAGGAGTTTTCGGAGCACTCGGCGTTCGCGGAGACTCGACTGCGACTCGGCAACATTGCCGGTTATTTGAGAGGAGTTTTCGGAGGATGATTTTTGCCGGTTAAGCGAGAATTCCGGATATTTGGGTGCCGGATAAACGAAAGTTTCCTGTATTAGCATATGGACATGTGGCACATTTGTATGAAATTCTTTAGTTCGAGGGCATTAACTCAATTGTTTAAACAGGTCAGTTTCTGTCAGTCCGTTAAATAACAGTCGATAGAATTTCATCAAGGGATGAGGGACTTCAGTTATGTGGATAGACTGGAGAAGCTGGGGTCGTTCTCCTTGGAGCAGAGAAGGTTGAGAAGAGATTTGATAGAGGTGTTCAAAATCATGAGTGGCCTAGATAGAGAGAAATTGTTCCCATTGGCGGAAGGGTCGAGAACCAGAGGACACAGATTTAAGATGATTGCCAGAAGAACCAAAGGCGACATGAGGAAAAACTTTTTTATGCACCGAGTGGTTAGGATCTGGAATGCACTGCCTGAGAGGGTGGTGGAGGCAGACTCAATCGTGGCTTTCAAAAGGGAATTGGGTAAGTACCCGAAGGAAAAAAATGTGGAGGGCTACAGGGAAAGGGCGGGGGAGTGGGACTCGCTGAAGTGCTCTTGCAGAGAGCTGGCACAGGCTCGATGGGCCAAATGGCCTCCTTCTGTGCTGTAACCATTCTACGATTCTATGATCTGAATACATTAAGTGCTCATATGCTGATATTGTGCAGCATAATTTCAAGGCCTCAGCTTACAGCATAAAGTTCTGTAAGTGTCATGTAGTCTATTTGATGATTTAAAAATATGAATTGAGTCTCTATTGGAAAGGTCTCTGTATTGGTAATTCTTTGATAGAGATTGTGTAGGGAAATGACAGATTTCTTGAACTTCATTTAGTACGTCTTTGATAATAAATATATATTACATTTCCATTGACAATGATAGCTTTGAGTTAAATATTACTTTGAATCCACTATATCTTGTAACAAAGACAGTACTCCTTATCTGTAGTGCGCCCATATCATGAATGGATTTTCCATTAACTAGAGAAGCCATAGCCAAGAAGCCATGTTGACTTGGAATCCCACCAAAAAGGAAGTTTCTTACCAGTATCCTTCATTTAGAACTATACCCCCATAAAATACAAGAATCCCTGTGAAGCTGGGTACACTTAAACTGTAGTATTTTCCACCAATAAAAGAAGAATTGATTGCGACTTACACAAGTAAGTGCAATAGGCCCCATTAATACAAAGCAGCACTGTCGCCGTATAATAGTGTTATGGGGAAGAGAGGAAAATTAAGCTTCCTCTTTTCAGCTATTTTCTCCTCTTCTCTGGCCCCAGGAATCTGCCAAAGATGCTGAGAACCAACCGCTGGGAGGTGCATGAGAGCACTCGAGGGACGAGCCTCCATCGCTGCAGGGCAAGTGTCTTTGCTCTACATCTCCACAAGTTATCATTGCTTAAGTCCCAATAATAATTTTTAAATGACCCGATCTTCAATTTCTTTTGTTTGCATTCACAAGTACCAAACAAGCTCTATTCTTCATATATTTCACACTTCTTATAAATACATTTTTTACTCATTACATTATACAGTACATTCTGTTCAACTTTTGTTTGTTCACACCACTAATTATAAGCATCCTGTCTTCCATGCCGTGCCACGAAGCACTCCGACTGCAATGGTTCAATTGGCAGCTCAAAGTGTAGTACTCTGCACAGCTACACAGGAACAGTAATCTTCATACTACAAAAATATCCACAGCATATCTGCAAGGATTACAATTTACTCCTTACCCAAAGAAAATCTGCTGTGAATTCTGCGCAATGGGCCAAGACTTTCCAGCCCTGCCCCAGTATCTGGAACTGTGGCAGACTGGGCTGGAAATATGCTCAGGATGCATTCTGCTGTGACTCAGTCTCCCATCCATTCTGGTAAGTGAGCCCAGCAGCCTAAAATGTGCCCACACAAATATGAGTGGACACGTGCAAATGAAAGCAAGATGAAGGAAACACAGCCTTTGCCGTGTTTCCACTGTTTGTCCTGATTGAATGCTAGATGCCAGTGCCATCTGTCATTGCCATCCGTCATTGCCATCTGTCATTGCCATCTGTCAGTGCCATCTGTGAGAGCCATCTGTCATTGCCATCTGTCATTGCCATCTGTCAGCCATCTGTCAGAGCCATCTGTCAGTGCCATCTGTCAGAGCCATCTGTCAGAGCCATCTGTCAGTGCCATCTGTCAGTGCCATCTGTCAGTGCCATCTGTCAGTGCCATCTGTCAGTGCCATCTGTCAGAGCCATCTGTGAGAGCCATCTGTGAGAGCCATCTGTGAGAGCCATCTGTGAGAGCCATCTGTCATTGCCATCTGTCAGTGCCATCTGTGAGAGCCATCTGTCAGTGCCATCTGCCAGAGCCATCTGTCAGAGCCATCTGTCATTGCCATCTGTCAGTGCCATCTGCCAGAGCCATCTGTCAGAGCCATCTGTCAGAGCCATCTGTCAGTGCCATCTGTCAGTGCCATCTGTCAGTGCCATCTGTCATTGCCATCTGTCAGTGCCATCTGCCAGAGCCATCTGTCAGAGCCATCTGTCATTGCCATCTGTCAGTGCCATCTGTGAGAGCCATCTGTCAGTGCCATCTGTCAGTGCCATCTGTCATTGCCATCTGTCAGTGCCATCTGCCAGAGCCATCTGTCAGAGCCATCTGTCAGTGCCATCTGTCATTGCTATCTGTCAGTGCCATCTGTCAGAGCCATCTGTCAGAGCCATCTGTCAGAGCCATCTGTCAGAGCCATCTATCATTGCCATCTGTCATTGCCATCTGTCAGAGCCATCTGTGAGAGCCATCTGTCAGTGCCATCTGTCAGAGCCATCTGTCAGAGCCATCTATCAGTGCCATCTGTCAGAGCCATCTGTCAGTGCCATCTGTCAGTGCCATCTGTCAGAGCCATCTGTCAGTGCCATCTATCATTGCCATCTGTCAGGCCCTGGCACCCAACGTTCAAATGTTAGCAAAATAGACATTGCAGTTTTTCCAAAAGAGGGGTCTGTGCAGTCATTCACACTGCAGTGCCGTGCACAGGCTGCAAGAACAGAGACAAAAATGTAGGCCAAAATACTCCTGATTTTTTTTTATATACGGTTGGAGTTTGGCTCTTTCTGACTCTGCAGTAGGAGCCAGAGGCCCACTGCAGTAACCTCTCTGCCCCAGTTCAGTACGCCTGCATGACAGAGGCTAAGGATCCCTTCCACGGGATAGAAATAACCCCGGGCTAGAAATCCAGCTTGGGCCAGGGGGTGCAACTCCAGGCCAGATAGAAAGCTTAAGCAACAAGCTCTATAAATGTGTGCCTTTTTAGAATGTGTTGTAAAATAAATTGAAACTAACAAATTTTGGCCGAGAAATTACGCTGTGGGAGATTAGTAGATGGACCTCCACCAACTTTTTCACATGAAAGTTCTTAATACGTTATTTTAACAGATGCATTAATCCGCTTAAATTAAATGTGATGACACCATTGTTAAATGGCAGGCAAAGCAACGACATACACTTCTGCTAATATCACAAAATGGAATTTTGAAGGCCTTACCGGTTCTTTCTGTGCACCTGTGGTCCAGAATACTTCTTTGGATAATGTACAAAGAAAATTAAGAACCAGGTCAAAACTATGTGGAAATATTAAAAATTGTAGAATTCTAGGTAACCTGACATTTAATTGTGGGGCAAATATTTCAAATTGTAATATGCCCCTACAATGCCTTTTTGCAGCAGAGTTCAGTATCTGAGTCAATGGGGGTAATTTTCACCTTTGCCCTCTGGGTAGTACTGTAGGAGAGCGGATCACCCATTGCAGAACCCGCTCGAGATGAAAAGCGAAAAGACCAAAGTGGTGGACCAGAAATACTCCCTCTGTCTGAACCAGGCAGACTTGTTGTTCAGAAATTATCTGATAAGGATTCCCTTGTCATGGAGGAACAGCATGATTAAAATGTTAATTGATGCAGCATTCATCAGACTAATTATGACTTCCAGCTGGAGTCATCTGAAAAAATAATCTGTTTCAAATTCCAGAAAGGAAATACAACTGTTAAATGCCATTAAAACAGAAGTAAAATACTGCGGATGCTGGAAATCTGAAATAAAAACAGAAAACACTGGAAACAATTAGGTCAGGCAGCATCTGTGGAGAGACAGAAAGAGTTAACGGGGGGAATTTCTCGGGGGGTCAGCGGGCATGTTTGGTGGTGGGTCGGCTGGGACCATTTTTTTTTTCCACAGCAGGTAGGGAACCCGCTGTCAACCCACCTCCATGCTAGTCTCCCAGATGTCGGGTCTGTCATCGTTAAACAGACCCGACACCAAGCGGCGGGGGAGGCAACTTAGATCATTAAGAGATTGTTAAGAGGCACTTAAATAGTATTTTAAGCTTACCTTTCAATTTTACAACTTCCCCCATGGCTTCCCCGCTGCTCGGGGAACACATCAGGTAAGGAGGTCGGGTGTTGTGTCAGCATGGGATGATTTACTAACTTGACAGCTGCAAATGTGTTCTAAAAGCTCCCATTTCACAGCTGTTCACTTTCCAAGGTTAGAAGCTGTTGCTTACTGCATTTGGAAGACAGATTGAGCTTTATGTAGCTCGCAAGTGTTTGGAGCAAACTCTCTATCCAGTGTCACCTCATTGGAACAACCTCTCTCATCATTGACAGATCGCTTCTGTCATCTCAACCTCAGCTGCCATCTATTCCATCAGCATCGGTGCCCTTGAAACTATCTCACCTTGGTCCTCAGAATCCCACCACGATCAGCCCCAACAGCAGCATCACCAGGCACAGCAGCTGCACCAGCAACAACACCAACCTTCTCAGCAATCACCTGATGCTGCACAGGACAGAGGGCATCAGCACCCGATGACATTGCTGCCCGGGACGCCAGGGATGGCCTCACCATGGCCAGATTTACTTCACTTGACGCTGCACACCCTGGCTGCCACATGATGCGCCAGGTTGGCACCACCCCACACCAACACCATAAAGCATCCCTACAATGCCCAAGCCATTCCTTTCACACTCATCACCATTGCGGGGGGTACCATTATGTCTCACCATTCACTGCAACTCACTAAGCCACTTCCAAAGGTGCACATAAATTTGTCCAAGAACGCAAAGTGTTCAAAATAAAGATTTGAATATTTGACAGCACATTAACAGAAACTTCACATGAACATTGACTAAAACACACAAGTGCCTACCCTTGTGTGTTGTTAGTTGGTATGATTGGACTAGGATGAGGGTGAGTGTGAGGAGTGCCTAGTGAGATGGGGAAGTGATAATGTAGATAGAGAGGGATGGGTGGAGGTGCAAGGTAAGTTGGTGTGAGTAAGGATGTGCAGGAGTAGGGTAGGGAAGGCAGAGTGATGGGGATGTGATGAGTGGCACAGCAGGATGAGGTTGAGTGTGGCTTTGTACTAACGTTTCGTGATCCACTGAGATCATTGAAAGGTTTGCGCCACTGCAGCCTGGTCCTCCTGACGACATCCCTGCTTGTGCCGTCCTGTGCAATGTGCAACCAGGCTGCGTTGGTCTCCTGGGGAGGTCTCTTCCGCTCACTGGAAGGGAAGAGGACCTCCTGCGTGCTGTGACTCCCTCCATAAGCATATGGAGGGAGTCATGGGAAAGCCTGGGTGCAGCCGTGCACCTTTGTGTAGTACTAGTCAGTGTTTGCAGCACCTCAATGCTTTAGAACACTGACAGCACAAATGTCAAAATCAATTTGCGCATGGTCCCCTTAAGGAAACCGGCTGATGATGTGTCATCAAATGACGTCATCAGACCCGCTTCCTTTAATTGGGCGGGAACCTTGCTGGGCGGGCTTAACAAGCCCAATCAGGGGGAAATCATTTCACAGAGCGGGCTGGAGCCAGCAGCGGGGTCGCACACCGCCACCGACCGCACCGGACCCGCCGAGGCAGGGGAAATCACGGCCAACGTTTCAGGTCAATGACCTTTCAACAGAACTGGATGATATTAGAGATGAACAGCTTTTAAACAAGTACAGAGGCGAGGCGAGGCGAGGCGAGGCGAGGGAGGGAGGATGGGAGGGAGTGAAGGAAAGAACAAAAGTGGAAGTTCTGTAATGGGTGGAGGGCAGGTGCGATTAAATAACAAAAGGGATGCTGGTGCAAGTCAAAACAGGGTGAGAATGGGACAAGTAAGGCAGTGAATGAGCAATGGGAGGCATTCAAAGAGAGAGTGTTCAGACTAAACACATTCCACGAGGGGGAAAGGAAGAGCATCCAAAGCTAGAACTCCCAGGATGACTGAAGATATAAAGGAGGTTTATCATAAATGTCAGGTTCATAATTCAGTAGAGAACCAAGCTGAATGCAAAAATTACAGGGCAGAACTGAAAAAGGAAATAAGAGAGGCCAAGGGAATGTATGAAAATAGATTTCATACATTGTTTTGACAAAAGGTCATTGACCTGAAACGTTAACTCTGTTTTTCTCTCCACAGATGCTGCCTGGCCTGCTGAGTATTTCCAGCATTTTCTATTTTTATTTCAGATTTCCAGCATCTGCAGTATCTTGCTTTTGTATGAAAATAGATTAGCGGGTAACATAAGGGTCGGTAACCAGAGGACAAAGATTTAAGGTAATTGGCAAAAGAACCAGAGGCGAGATGAAGAGAAATTTTTTATGCAGCGAGTTATGATGATCCCGAATGCACTGCATGAAAGGGTGATGGAAGTAGATTCAACAATAACTTTCAAAAGGGAATTGGATAAATATTGGAAGGGGGAAAATGTGGAACGGACAGGGGAACGGGACTAATTGGATAGCACAGCCATGATGGGCCGAATTGCCTCCTTCTGTGCTGTATCATTCTACGATTCCCCTCCTGGAAGCCAGCATGACTGACAGGCTTGGCTCCGTTGGGCGGGGAAAGCTCGGGAGGAAGCCAAAGCCCAGGAGCAGGTAGGAAGCCTGCTGCTGGGATAATGATAGCGTGGGGGTCGGGAGAGGGGGGTGGGGGGAGAGGGTCTGCGGATCCCGGGGGTGTGGGTGGTTGCCAAATCCAGTTTTTTGGGGTGGGGTTGGTCGCCTATCTGGGGGGTCCAACTCCCGATCCCAGCAGGGGAGTCCGATTCCCGATCCTGCCGGGGGGTCTTTGGATTTGGGGTACGGGGGGGTCCGCTGGCGGGCAAGGAGAAGATAAGCTTGGTGGGCCGGGAGGAGGCACTCCTGCTCCTCTTGGCCCACAAACAGTGTTGTAAAGGCACTTACCTTTTCCACAAAGCAGTCCTCGCCTCCCTTTAGCTGCCAGGTTTCCCGAGGCCCGGGTTAAAGCTGGAAGACAGGTTAAATATGAGGCACGCAGCTTCATTATAACATTTAAATCGCTAACCTGCCTCTTGGGAGTGGGTTGGTTGGCTGCCCTCTGTCCCCCAGGGGAAGTGGAAGTAGGTAGGTTGGGGTCGGGTTTGAGATTTTAAACATTTTAAAAATCCCACCCAACCCAAACCCACCTGTTCTTTGGGGTTAAAATTATGCCCTTTGATTCTAAGTAAAGAACAAATGATCGGTCCATAGGTGTAAATTTTTATAGCAAAATAGCAGAGGGGGAAGGAAACATTATTAAAGAACATTGTCTACCAGGTGTAAAGACCGTTAACATGATGTCTGCTTGACTGCTCCAAAGAAATAGCTTTACACCAAAGATGATCCAAAGGATATAAATCCCATTTACGGCTGCTGGGCTTTAGTTCTGGTAAAGTTGCAGAAGGTTCTGTGGAACGTGCAGAGTGTGTGAGTAGGTGGTGAAAGAGGTGGGGTGACGTGTGATTGTAGGAGAATGAAGGGTTGCGGGGAGAGAAGTGTTGTGAGTAGTGAGGCTGCAGGTCTGAGGAGAAAGTAATTGAGCTAAGGTGCTTACCTTGCCAACTCTGATGAGGTCATTAAACTTTTACAGCATTGAAGCCATGTCGCCAGAGAAAATATACCAGGTGTGTCCACTTAGATGGTCCCTTGAAAGCATTTGAGTTTACCTGTATAAAACTAACTGCATTTTCCTTACTACTAAAATAACACATGAGTTATGCATATGCTTCACTTTCCCCAACTCTAATAGGAAAAAGAAGTGTGCTCAAGATGAATATCTTACCCGAACTCATTTTTTTCCCCAGACGGTTCCTACATATCCTGCTGAACCCCCGGATCAACCTTGGCTGGCTAATGGGCAACTCTCTGCTCCTCCTCAGCCCTCTGATTCCACTGGATAACTTCTACCAATACCTCAGCTGATACTTTGCCTCTTTAACAGCTCCTGGATTCACCCCTTCACCACACTGACTGAACTTGGATACTGTTTTCATGGACATGAGAAGCTGACTCTATGCTGTCTACAAGTTGACTTCAACCCATCACAGGGCCTCAGATTTTAACTTTGGATTGTTTCATATCATCTGCTCCCTGTCCTCTGTTTATGACTACTACATGTCTTGCCTAAGCTCTGCCTTGCCCATACAACCCAAATTCCCCAGTGATCATTTACATGCACACATGTATTATGGCCAGTCAAGTCTGTTCCTTCTATAAATCATGTATAAGCTTTTTTATCATTGATTTTGGCCAACTTTGGCCAATAAGTTGAGAGAGGAAGTGAAGATGAAAATAAGATTGGCAAAGAGAGAATATGAGAGTAGAATGGCGGTTAACATAAAAGGGAACCCAAAAATCTTCTACCGGCATGTAAACAGTAAGCGGGTAGTAAGAGGTGGGGTGGGGCATATTAGAGACAATGAGCTCGATTTTGTCATGGGGCGAGCTGGGGTCATGTCATCCACTTTTCGTGTTAGCCACCCGACTCCAATTGGATGTGGGAGAATTATTCGATTTTCCCCTAATTGGGCAATTGAGTTCCAGCATGTGGGAACCCATGACCCAATTAGTTTTTTCAGTCTGAAAGTCGCCTCTGATGATGTCATCATTGCTGCTGCATTTAAGGTCTGCAAAGACTGGGAACCTTTTGGCCTTTGCTGAGAGAGGGACCTGGAGGCAAAATGAGCAGCAGGAGACCTAAGTCTGCTCCCAGAATTTTCCACCACCACCACTAAAAGTTCCCCCAGAATGATGATTGATCAAATCTCCTTCTTAATACTGGAGCTGCAGCTGATAGTCAGCAATCCAAGTGTGCTACCGCCAGGTTTCACCGTCGTGTTTCAGAGGAGGCGTGCATCACGTCAGAAACGTGTTAAAATCAGAAAGGCCTCTCAAAATGAGATTATAGAGGCAATTAAGTGGTTGTTAAGGGCCTATCCCGCCTCTTGGAGGTGGAACAGAAATGGGATCAGAAACCACACATTTGGGAAAATTGCTCGGAGGCGGGATGGAGGCAGGGTCTTTTTTGCAATTTTAACACCCCACACGCCTCCATTCCCGCCTCCTCGGGCCTGGCAAAATGAAGCCCAAAGAAGGTGATATATGCTTAGAGGCGCAGGGCAAGGCTAGAATACTCAATGAGTACTTTGTATCGGTGTTAACTGAGGAGGTGGATGCTGACAAAATATCGGTAGAAGTGGAAAAGGTAGAAGCAATGGAAGGGGTGAAAATTGATAGACAGGATGTACTAGAAAGGCTGGGTATGCTTAGAGTGGACAAGTCGCCTGGTCCAGATGGCTTGCATCCCAGGTTGCTAAGGGAATTGGGGGAGGAGATAGCGGAAGGGCTTGCCATAATTTTCCAATCTTCCCTAGATGCGGGGGAGGTGCCTGAGGATTGGAAAGTGGCAAACGTGACACCATTGTCCAAGAAAGGGTGTAAGGACAATCCTAGTAAATACAGGCTGGTCAGTTTAACATCAGTGGTGGGTAAAGTTTTAGAAACAATAATCAAGGAAAAGATTAATGGGCACTTGGAGAGGTTTAAGCTAATTAAGGAGAGCCAACACGGATTTGTAAAAGGCAGATCATGTTTGACTAATCTAATTCAATTTTTTAATGAAGTAACAGAGAGGATTGATGAAGGGAATGCAATGGATGTTGTCTACATGGATTTTTGGAAGGCATTTGACAAAGTACCACATAGAAGGCCGGTGAACAAAATTGAGGCTCATGGGAAAGATGGGTCAGTGGCAGCTTGGATAAGGAATTGGCTTAAGGACAGAAAACAGCGAGTTGTGGTAAATGGCTGTTTTTCCGACTGGAGGATGGTAGACAGTGCTGTTAGGTGATGCATTTTGGCAGAAGGAACAGGGAGAGGCAATATACACTTAAATGCACAGTTTTAAAGAGTGTGCAGGGACAGAGGGACATGGAAGTTGATGTGCATTGGTCCCTGAAGATGGCAGGACATATTGAGAGAGTGGTTAACAAAGCATATGGGATCTTGGGCTTCATAAATAGAGATATTGAGTACAAAGAAGCTATGCTGAACCTTTATAAAGTGCTGGTTAGGCCACAACTGGAGTATTGCATCCAGTTCTGGTCACCACACATTAGGAAGGCTGTGAAGGCCTTTAAAAGCGTGCAGAGGAGATTTACCAGAATGGTTCCGGGGATGGGGGATCTTAGCTACAAGGACAGGTTGGAGAAGCTGGATTTGTTTTCATTAGAGCAAAGGAGGTTGAGGGGTGATTTGATACAGGTGTACAAGATTATGACGGGTTTGGATGAGCTAGACGGGGAAAGGCTGTTCTCACTAGTTGATGGTACAAGGACTAGGGACACAGATTTAAGGTTTTGGTCAAGAGATACAGGGGGGATGTGAGGAAAAACTTTTTTACACAGCGAGTGATGACGACCTGGAATTCGCTGCCGACAGAAGTGGTGGAAGCGGAGACACACAGGGCTAGATTTTACCAGGCCCGAGGAGGCGGGTTCGGAGGTGTGTGAGTTATCAAAATCGCAAAAAATGGCGGGTGGGTTCGATCCCACCTCCATCCCGCCTCTGAGCAATTTTCCCACATTCGTGGTTTCAGACCCTGTTTCCATCCTGCCTCCAAGAGGCGGGATAGGCCCTTAACAACCAGTTAATTGCCTCTATAATCCCATTTTGAGAGGTCTTTCTGATTTTAACACATTTCCCCCCATCCTGCACGTCTCCTCTGGAACATGCCAGGTAATCCTGGCGGCCTCACAAGTGGATTGCTTACTAACAGCTGCAGCTCCACCATTAAAAAGGAGTTTTCACCAATGATCATTTGCAGGTGGCAGAACTTTGTTGTCTCAGGTCTGGGGGAACGTTTAGCAGGCCTACTCATTGTTGTGGAAGTTTGGAGCCTGACACCCATCTCCAGTGTGACCTCCTGGGAAACCCCTCTCCCCAGCTTGACTGAGCGCTTCCTCAACTGAGGTCTATACCAGAAGCATGGGAACCATTTATTTCCTTTCCTCCTGGACATCAGATTCGGACGAAGACCAGCCGCGGCAGCAGCAGAACCCTGAACAACAGCAGCACCAACAGCAGGAGCAACAACAGGAGCACCAAGCTGCTGCTCACCCACCTGAAGCTGCACAGGCCAGAAGGCGCCAGCTCTCGACCACATTACTGCCCGGGATGCAAGGGACACACTCATGTTGGCCAGATTTGCTTAGCCTGCACAATCAAATACTTTTGCCTCACACCTTCTTACCAGAGCATCGACAATGGACAAGAACCTGCGGATTCCTATCACTCTGACCACCATACTGACAATTGCAAGTCGCCCTCAATGTGGAAGTCCCATTTGCGAAATGACACAGGCCACAACTTCAACAGTTTGCCATCAAATCTGTTTATCATAACAATTCAAGGATGGCTTGTCAAAAAACAATACAACAGAACACCCAAGTGACTACCCTTGTGACTACTTGTGCTTTATCTTCCTCTTACACGTGCTCCTATGTGGTGCTTCCCCTGTGGCTTCAGCAGATATGGAGGCCCCTTGCTCACTTTCTTGCTGCTACTGTCTCGACACCTTTGGCAGCCGTCCTCCGGGGTTGCGAGCCTGTGAGGGCTCGGCAACAGTCTGCTGCTCCTGCGGCTGTGCAGGGGCTGAGACACCCATCTCAGTTGGGTGGGGACTCTGGTGGGGCTCTGACCGAGGGCTCTGCAGTGGCATGGTCGTGTGAGCGCTTGGAGAGGAGCCCGCACTTCCTTGTTGTCTGCCACCAACATCCCTCTTGTGGGTCAGCCCCACTTCAGAGCTAGCAAGTGGCTTGACAGCACCTTGCTGCACTTCAGGGGGGCCACGAGAACCCGTTTCTGCACTGGAAGTCCTACTCCAGAGGACTTCTATGAAGGTCTGGTTTCTATGCTCAATAGCTGACCATTGCTCCTCAAGAGATGTCAGTCTATTCTGAACAATGACTGTGTTTTCAATACCCTGGCGACTAAGCTCCTCCATGGCTGTAGCCATCTTCTCCTCTACTGTAGCCATCCTCTCCTCTACAGTAGCCAGACTTACCATGGAGGTAACCATCCTTTCCACGGAGATTTCCATCCTTTCCATGGTGGTGCATTCATGCGCCAATGCCTCCACAAAGGCTCTGCTGATGTTTGCGATGGACTCCTCCATTCACTCCACACTCGCAGCGACCCTGGAGACAAAACCTGCCAGAGACTCCTGCACCTGTTCCTGGAGTTCCAGCACCACTCTCCTTCTGGATGGACCCGGAGGCACAGGGTCGGCATGCAGCTGAGCCAAGCTGGCAGAGTCCTGCGCCCTCCGACGAGGACTCTCCACTGCTGTCTCTGTTTCCACCATCTGCTGATGCTCACTTGTGATCTGTGATACACCAGGTGACAACACTACTCTATGTCGTGAAGGTCCCACCGAGGTGTGAGGGTCTGCGCTGGTGCTGGGTGGGCTGAATTCTGCTGACGCTGCGCCCTCAGAGGTTGCAGCTTCCTCTGAGGAGTCTTGAGGCTCAGGCTGTTCTTCCTGGACAGTGGGGACGGGGGCTGTCGATGGTCCTGTGGGGGAGTAAAGGAAAGAGTTAGAGATGTGAGGTAAAGATTGCATGCACATTGAATTGTGCAGATGATCATAAGTCAATCTGTTAGAGCATCAGAATCATTATCAGTCACTCATGCAATGTCAATGAGAGAGATGCTAAACTATTCTGTCACCAGCTTGCTGTGATGCGCCCGTCTGTCCGTCCCCCACTTGGGAATCGTCCTCGATCCCGGCGATTTCCAGGGCCGCCTCCTCCAAGGTGGTGAGCTGGGCTACTGAGGGTGGCCCTCCTCCTGTCCTCGCCCTTTCCCTCTTACTGTGGGCTCTCTTTTCCTGCAATGAGGGACACAAGTGGAGTTTGAGTGAGAATGAAGGAGTGAGTGCAGAGAATCCATAGCACAGATGCTTAGAATGAGACAAAGGGCCCTCCCTGTGTGTCGTTAGTTGTTGTCATTGCATCACAGTGATAGGGAGTGTGAGGGCTGCATGGTCGAATAATTAAGTGAATGTGACCATAGAGAGAGAGGGAATGGGTAAGGGTGCAGGGATGTAAGGGTCAAGTGGGATGTGGAGGAAGAGGTTGGCAAAGCAGAGTGCTGGTGAGGAGAGGCAATGGGGATCAGATTGAGGCTGATGGGAATGTCATACTCACTTTTCCTGTGCGGAGAAGGTCATGAAACCTCTTCCTGCACTGCAGCCAGGTTCTGCTGCACTTAGAAATTGCGTTTACCTCTTGGGCCACTTGCAACCACACAGCTTTAGTCTGCTGGGGTGGCTTTTTCCTCCCTGAGGAAGGGAAGAGCACCTCCTTATTTGCTCTTGCTCCCTCCACCAGAGCTTGGAGGGAGGCCTCATCGAACCTTGGAGCACACTTTGGTCTACTGGTGGACATAATTACTGAAGGAAGCGTTCAGAGCAAGGGGCATAAAGTTTAAAGGCTGAAAAAGAAGCAAGGCTGCATCAATCTAGCAGCATTGATGACATCATCGGAGGCGACTTTCTGTATGAAAAGGCTCATTGGGCCAGGGGTTTCCACACGCTGGAAATCAAGTGCCCAATTAGGCAAAATCGCACTTTTGTCCCACTTCACATCGGAGTCGGGATCCTGACACGACGACCACCTGACACGCCCCCCAGCCCGACCCCAATGGCAAAATCCAGCCCTCAATGTTTTCAAGGGGAGACTGGATAGGCACTTGAGTCAAATAAACTTGCAGGGCTACGGGGATAGAGCGGGGGAATGGGACTGACTGGATTGCTCTACAGAGAGCCGGCACAGACTCGATGGGCCGAATGGCCTCCTTCTGTGCCGTTATGACTGCATGGCTCTATGCCTCTATAACTTGTTTAGTCTCCTGAAAGAGCTTTTTACAAAATTGTTCCTCTCTAGTAAAGATATTTTAGGAAAAGGTCAAACAAAGCTATCTAACCGTATAAATTCCATTATTTACCCTTTGCCATTTGCTTTCTATGGATGATATTTCCATGACTCTGGCAGTACAAAAACCATTATATCCCACAGAGTATTTGATCATGCACGTCTCCACTTATCATTTCAACCTTCAATCCAGTTCAGAACCAGATATTTTGTTCAGAGTATGTTTCACATATCCACTATGCTGTAGGTATAAAAGAATCTTCTATTTTCTAGTCTTGCTCTAGGCTTTTTTTAAAAACTCATGACTTATTGTTCTGGGCTCACAGTTCAAATTAAATTATTTTCTTATACTTTCATTATTCTTGCCCCTCAGAGATGGATCATATGCTTTTTCGGTGTTATCTTAAATGAAGACCAAATTCAGTCCTGGGAGTTCCTCTTCATAAGTTGCACCCCTAAGTCCTCGAACATAAGAACATAAGAAATAGGAGCAGGAATAGGCCACTTGGCCCCTCGAGCCTGCTCCGCCATTCAATAAGATCATGGCTGATCTTGGGCTCAAAGCCACTTCCCAGCCCGCTCCCCATAACCCTTCACTCCCTTATCTTGCAAAAATTTGTCTATCTCCACTTTAAATGTATTTAATGACCCAGCCTCCACAGCTCTCTGGGGCAGAGAATTCCACAGATTTATGTCCCTCTGAGAGAAGAAGTTCCTCCTCATCTCAGTTCTAAAAGGGCGACCCTTTATTCTGAGACTGTGCCCCCGGGTTCTAGATTTCCCCATGAGGGGAAACATCCTCTCTGCATCTACCCTGTCGAGCCCACTCAGTATCTTATATGTTTCGATAAGATCACCTCTCATTCTTCTAAATTCCAATGAGTATAGGCCCAGCCTGCTCAACCTTTCCTCATAAGTCAAACCCCTCATCTCTGGAATTAACCTAGTGAATCGTCTCTGAACTGCCTCCAATGCAAGTATATCCTTCCTCAAGTAAGGAGACCAAAACTGTACGCAGTACTCAAGGTGTGGTCTCACCAATACCTTGTACAGTTGTAGCAGGACTTCCCTGCTTTTATACTCCAACCCCCTTGGAATAAATGCCAACATTCCATTTGCCTTTTTGATTACTTGCTGTACCTGCATGCTAACTTTTTGTGTTTCATGCACAAGGACCCCCAGGTCCCTCTGAACTGTAGCATTTTGTAATCTCTCTCCATTTAAATAATAGTTTGCTTTTTTATTTTTCCTGCCAAAGTGGATAACCTCGCACTTTCCCACATTATACTCCATCTGCCAAATGTTTGCCCACTCACCTAGTCTGTCTATATCCCTTTGCAAATTCTTTGAGTCCTGTGCACAACTTGCTTTCCCACCCATCTATTGTATCATACGCAAACTTGGCTACATTACACTCGATCCCTTCATCCAAGTCATTAATGTAGATTGTAAATAGTTGAGGCCCCAGCACCGATCCTTGTGGCACCCCACTAGTTACCGTTTGCCAACCAGAACCTGCTGTCCTCTCAGGATGACAGCATTTGTCCTCCCACCATAGCTACTCCGCCAGTGCCCTTGCTGTTGCCCGTCAGCCAGCCAGCCCAGACTGCTGCCGCCCAGGCCGAGATGGTACAGTCCGAAGCCAGGCCTTCGAGGCCCTGAGCTGCTTGAGGTCATCCTCCAAAGCCATCTGCAATCTCCTCCACTGAATGTCAGCAGCCTTCCACCAGCCATGCTGCAGCCACTGGGGTAGCACTGCGTAGGAGCACTAGGACGGGCAAAGGCACACAGAAGACAGGGAGTGCACAAGGGTGATTAGTTGACATTTGTATGCAATATGGCATACTTTGATTTATAAATTTGGTTTGGAATGTTTATCTTGTGTTGGCTTTTATTTTTGCATTGTGGCCAAACAGGTGCTGTGATGGTCAGTGACAGGGGACAGGTAAGGTGTGGAGCTGTTGGTGAATGGAGAATTGGGGTTGCGTTTACTGGTATGGCAGTCGGATGAGTCGTTCACGGACAGCCCGGGCAGAAAGGGGCTGTCTAGGCTGCGTCCTCCCTTCCCCTTCCTCCTCCTCCTTCTGCTAATCCTCCTCCTGCTGCTCAGCTGCTTGCCATATAGCTGGTGGCAAGAGCTGTGCCCTCATGATGGCGAGGTTGTGCAGCATGTGGCAGACCATCACGAATCTTGACACACGCTCTGCCGAGTACTGCAGGGCTCCTCCAGACAGCAAAAGCAATGGGCCAGAAATTCGGCTCCCTGGCTTCCTGCGGGTGCAAGGATCGTGCGTGCACCTACCTACCGCGCCTGCCGTTGACCCCTGGGCCCACGAGGAATTCGGGTCCTGGGCCTCCTGCAGCTGCCGGTGCGCAGTGCTTGCGTATCCCAGGGGCGCAGTTAGTGCGATGCGGCCCCTGGGATCACGTGGGCCATGGAGAGCCAATGGCAGCAGACAATCTTTCATTTATAGATTTGACAGGAAGACCTGTCAAATCTATGAATACAGATCAGCCCCAAAACATCCCTAAAACTACAAATAATTTTTTTTTTTAAATCACATTTTTAAAATAACTATAAATTACATTAATTAACTATTTTAAACAAAAATTTAAATTTTTGAAAAAATTAATTACACTTTTTAACGGGGTTAAAACTAAACTTACCTTTCTTTAAAGTAATTAAAAAAGATAAATCTGTGAAAAAAATGTTAAAATTTTAATATAATCAACACTTACCTTGTTAAAAGAAAAAAATGAGAAGTCGCACAACACCAGGTTATAGTCCAACAGATTTATTTAAAATTACAAGCTTTCGGAGCTGTCGCTCCTTCTTCAGGTAGGGTAGCTGTGAGAGAATCTCCCAGAATTCACAATATAAACACAGAAAAAATGTATTCAAATCTTTCCCTACATCAAAGACACACTGAGAGCACAGCCAAGACAATGAGATGTGTCCCAGGGGGTCCAACGTGTCAAAATACCTGCTGGCTGCATATCCTCTCCATTTGGGTTTGGTTCTTGTGTTAGTTTTTTTTAAAAAACCTGGAAAGACCGGCCATGATGTCAAGTCACGTTCTGTATCGTATTGCGCCTCCTTTTTCAATGTGTATCTTCTCCGTGCTTACCCTCACAGAGGAACCTGTAAAAAAACCCGAAGTGTGAGGCGAACGCGCTGGCCCTCCGGCGTGCGCATTCGACCTCTGAACCCCTTCCTTCAGGGGAACGGAAGTGTCGGTTTCCCGCGCATGTGTAGTGCATGCAAGAAACCGGCACTTTCGTTCCGTCCACGGGTGAGTACACAGCACGTACTCACCCGTGGCGAGCCTAATTTCTGCCCCATTGTTTTAGCACGCCAATGACGTGCTCTATGATATTTTGTGTGGCAGCATGGCTTCCGTTGTATGCATACGGCCCACATGTGCGTGGGATGCGCACCAGTCATGAGCCATGTCTGCAACACATTAGCCCTTGTCACCAAGTAGCCACCCTTTGGTTTGTTGTCGTGGCTCAAATGCAGATGGCACAGCGGACTGCCGCAGAATGAAGGCAGAGCGGACTGCCGCCAGGATAATGGGTATCAGATACCTGCATGATTCGCTGCGTATGGCCGCACACCAGCTGGACTTTGAAGGACTGGAATCCCGTTCTGTTGCAGTACATCTCAGAAAGTGACGCGAGTGCAGTCAATTGCACCATGGGGAAGCCTGCAATCCTCGCGAAGCCATGTGCTCGCTCTGCCTGCTGTTCTCTGGCAAGTGAGAATTAAATATCTTCAGCTCTCTTGGAATACAGAGCCTGAGTGACCTTCCTTATGCAAGAGTGGACAGCAAACTGGGAGATGTTGCAAATGTCTCCTGCTCCAGCCTGGAAGGAGCCCGCGCATACAAGTTCATGGCCACGGTCACCTTCACAGCCACTGGCAATGCGGTCCTCGCCTTCTTTGAGGTTGTCGTTGTGGCTGCAGCAGGTGGCAGATTTCAGTGAGGACGTCCTTAGCGAAGCACAGACGTCTGACACATTGTTCCTCGCTGAGATTCAGGTAAGTTAATTGCTCCCTGAACATCCTGGGTGGATATGGCCTCCTGCTGAGAGCCCTTCTCCTCTTCCTCCCTCTGCCAGCAGCTTGTCCTGCTCTGTGTCGCCTCTGCTCATTCTCCCAGTCATGCTGTAGTCCAAGGGGAATGCCTAGTACTGCACCCATGTCTGAGAGCAAGTGGTTTGTGCAGAATCCTTGAAGTCAGGACAAAGTCCTTCAGCATGTGCCACACCACTCCCTGTAGACTTTAACGACTTTAAAGAACTCTAGAAACCACCAAACACTTTTACAATCACTCAGCAACTTCATTCCTGCTACTGAATGCGTGTTCAGCTGTGCGTTTTTAAGAGAGGGCATTAGCTGGAGCGTTGAACTCCAAAATTGCAGCGCTGGCATCAAATCAGCATTACCCGCTGATTGACATCACGATCTACCTACTCTGCAAACTTCTAGCGGATGCTCCCTGCGTGCGTGCGCTAATGCCCTCACCAAGATGGTGCCCGGCGTGACTCGCACAAGAAGTGTGCGTACGTGCTGTGGACGCCATTCTGGAACCTAAACCGCACTGGTAGCGCCCAAAAAACGGGCGCGACGGAGCCTAATTTTGCGGCCTACGTTTCTTTCTTTCGCCCTTCTAATTGTAAGAAAACTAGGCCTATACTGGACACATCTGTTGGAAGGTTTGTGTTTCTGAACACACTACATACATTCTGGGAAAGTATCCTTGAATGGTGGAAAATCTGAGACACAAACAAAGGATACATACATCTTAATATCACCAGATATATCTCATTAAAACTGGTGCCAGCTGCAACAAGGGCCTAAGTGAAACTGTACACCAGTAGATGGGCTTATATGTTACAGTCCTTGAACAGGTAAGACTAAGAAGCTGCAGAGAATTTTGAAAAACCATTGGTATCAGAAACCTTTCTTCCTTGTCATGATTTAAACTCTCAAAAGAGAGAATGGTAGAGGACATGGGTAGAAAAGGGTTAATATGTAGCTTAAAGAACAGAAGTTATATTTTATCTTTTGCCTTCTCTACTGAAAGTGGGCCTCCCAAGGAAGATAGCACCTGCGTTCTTATCATGCTCCAGACCCTTAAGCTCCAGACCCTTAGAGAAACTGTACTTAATTGAAGCATAGTCTGGTGACCTCAGGAAAGTGAGATAAGGAGTCTGAGAAAGTGCAAAGTAAGATATTTGAGAAATGGCGTTATCTTCACCCGTGTCAATCAATAGACGTATTGTAAAATTACCCATTATTTTAGTACTCTGTAGTTTAGAAATGTAAAACATACACATGAACAAGGCATGATCAAGTTACGCTCAGCCTGCCTGCCACTTAAGGACATTTGATAAAGAGACCAAAAAACAGTTCAAGGCATATAAACCAGTGAATTATAACGGGAATTTGGATTTGAAGGTTTGATCAACCTGAATACTGAGCTCAAAACTGTAACGTGTTGAATCACGTAATCATCAGCTATGGTTGTAAGTGCTATTTTAAATGTATAAGTATTGTTGCATGTACTACATACTTAATAAATCTATGAGCGCTTGATCATCAAGAACCTTATTGATTATGAGAAATAAATGGAACATCTAATCATAAATCAAAGTATCCTCAAACAGATCCTTTAACAATAACATTTAATTGTCTCGTCAAACGAATTAAAATCAGGCAATTATAGCTTATGAGATGTGCGATTGAATTCATCATCTTGGTCGTTCTTTAATGGACGTGTCATCTAAATGCACTTTCATTGGATTAAGGTACTTGAGGTCATACTTTGCTCATCCAAAAGAGGAGGTTTACAGAAGGCCGAGAAGAAAGAAAGACTTGCATTTATGGAGCACCTTGTATGTCCTCAAAATCCTTCACAGCCATCAAATTATTTTTGAAGTTTACTCACTGTTGGAATGAACACACAACAGCAAGGTTTCACAAACAGCAATGAGATAAATTGCCAGTTAGTCTGTTTTGGTGGTGTTGGTTGAGAATAAATGTTGATCAGGACACCAACAAAACTCTCTGCTCTTTGAATAGTGGAATCCTTTACATCCATTTGATCAGACAGCTGGGGCTTCAGTTTAACATCTCAGCCGAAAGATGGCACCTTCAACAATTCAGTAATCCTCAGAGTCATAGGCCCCGATTTTAACTCTCCCCGTCTGTTGGAAACCGTGCATGTGGGGCAAATCTAATGAGGGGAACGACTTACCCTCCAATCCCGCTGCTTTCCCGATGGGTCCGAATGTTAACCTGGTCTTTTGCACAGGCGAGCAGGACACCCGTCTCAAGCTGTGGGTCCCGTTTAAATATGCAGATCGGAGCCGGATGACAGGATCGGAACCCGATCTTCTATTTTAGTCTGAGGCCTGAGCGGGGGGAGCAGTGACGGCTTTTCCGCAAGGCCAAATCTGTCGGGAATTGGACTGTGGGCCAGAAGAGGCAAGTCTTTTAATTTTTATTTCAGATTTCCTTCTGGGCCAGAAAGAACAAGAGTGCTCCTCTGGGCCCCACAAGGAATCTGTGAGAATCCCTTACCCCAGGCTTCACCACCCCTCCACTTACCATGCCAGGGACTGAACCCATGGGATAGCAAAATACTGCGGATGCTGGAAATCCGAAATAACAACAGAAAACGCTGGAAAAACTCAGCAGGCCAGGCAGCATCCGTGGAGAGAGAAACAGAGTTAACGTTTCAGGTCGATGACCTTTCATCAGAACTGGGAAGAGCCGGAAATCAAATAGATTTAAGGCCAGGGTAAAGCTGGGAAAAGGGGGAGGGGATAAAGACTCTTCATCTCCCCCTTTGTTCCTTTGTCCCCTCCCCCTTTTCCCAGCTTTACCCTGGCCTTAAATCTATTTGATTTCCGGCTCTTCCCAGTTCTGATGAAAGGTCATCGACCTGAAACGTTAACTCTCTTTCTCTCTCCACGGATGCTGCCTGGCCTGCTGAGTTTTTCCAGCGTTTTCTGTTGTTATTTCTGAACCCATGGGTACCTGGCTGCGGCCTCCACATAGCTGGACTCCCCAGGTACATCGCCCCCTTCAGGGCTCGTGCACACAGTACCCACTTCCCCATTAAAATGGGGGCCACAGTTACAGGTCTCTTTATTTAGTATTTGTTGCCTAATAAGTTTTATATAACAAATAAGCTGTTAAAATGCAGCTTTTAAAAATGTCTGAGTCACACCCAGCTATGGTCTTTTTTTCAAAAGTTGTTAGTCACTTTTGAGATAAGAAGAATGTTACTGGTCTGAATACAAAATTTTTACAAGGCTTGACAGGGTAGACGCAGGGAGGATGTTTCCCTTGGCTGGGGAGTCTAGAACCAGGGGTCGGCCATTTAGGACTGAAATTAGGAGAAATTTCTTCACTCAGAGGGTGGTGAATCTTTAGAATTACATAGAAACATAGAAACATAGAATCTAGGAGCAGGAGTAGGCCATTCGGCCCGTCGAGCCTGCTCCGCCATTCAATACGATCATGGCTGATCATCCAAATCCAGTACCCTGTCCCTGCTTTAATCCCCACAGTACACATATCCCACCCTACCCCCGTAACCCCACGTATTTAATTCCCCCTAACATATCCCATCCTATCCCCATAACCCCACATATTTAATCCCCCCCTAACACTAAGGGTCAATTTATCATAGTCAAATCAACCTAACCCACACATTTTTGGACTGTGGGAGGAAACCGGAGCACCCGGAGGAAACCCACGCAGACACGGGGAGAATGTGCAAACTCCACACAGACAGTCACCCGAGGTCAGATTTGAACCCGGGTCGCTGGTGCTGTGAGGCACCAGTGCTAACCACTATGCCACCGTGTTGCCCTCTCTACCCCAGAGGGCTGTGGAGGGTCGGTCGTTGAGTATATTCAAGACAGAGATCGATAGATTTTTGGATATTAAGAGAATCAAGGGATATGCGGATAGTGCAGGAAAGTGGAGTTGAGGTAGATGATCAGCCATGATCTTATTGAATGGCAGAGCAGGCTCAAGGGGCCAAATGGCCTCCTCCTGCTCCTATTTCTTATGTTCTTATGTAATACATTAACTGACCTTATTCCTGTTGCGACATTTGTGGAATTTCCAGAAACACAAAAAAAATGGGAAGTAGAGTTGGACTAGTAATGCTTATTACTTAATTTTAGAAAATTATGCTCAGAATCACAGCAGGCTCCAAAATGCCTCAAAAAAGCAGAAACACAAGAAGTTCAGGGTGGGGCCCTCAGAACCCCCTCGCCAAAATTAACTTCCATGTCTTCAGCACTCACTTCTATCTTCAGTAACTTTAAAATCCACTGCTGCTGCAAACTTTGTTTTTGTGTACTTTGTCTTCACACATCATAAAGCCTACACTGGGGGCTGTTTGTCAGATTTTTTGGAAGCTGCTAGCCAATTTTTCATACTTTTCCAAGTCAGAATGTAAGTTGTTCTTTGAAACAAGCTGTTGCAGGCCCACGACCCAGTGGTCAATTAGACATGCAGACCAAACCTTAAAACAAGTGAGGTTTATCCACCCATGTGGTATCTTTACTTGCAGCGATGAATAAGACAGTGATAGCTAATTACTTTCCAGTCTTCTCCCTCTCAGTTCCTTCCTCCACCCAACTGAGATTTTATTCTTACAGGCTGGGAGCAGTTTCCGATTAAAGGCAATTAAGGTCAATGATTTCTTAAAGCTATACCGCCTTTTATATAACTTCTTAAAGCTGTATCCCTATCTTGGACACAGAGCTCTCAACATCCTAAGGCTTACATATCGTCCCTCCCTCTCTCACTCTGTTACATTATTATATTTCATACTTCGTCTCACTCGCTCCTGGAGAGACATACACACAACAGCACCAGCCTCACACACAGTAACTTCCAATGTAAGTTTTGTTTAAAGATGCATTGGGAAGCATTGAATATTGGGAATATTTGTCAGATATAAGTCATGGTAGGCCTGGAAATGCAGTCTGCCAACACTGTCAAGCCCTGAAATTCCATGGGTGGTTCTCCCAGTCTTTTGCCATAACTAGGAGACCAGTGGAACCCCTGGAGAAATGGCTTAAACAGCCATTTTCAGCCATTCTCCAGCGGTTCCACCAGTCTCCCGCTGAAGTTACGTTGGGAGGCCAGGAGAACCTGTATGGAATTTCGGGGGCCCCAGTGTCACCAACAAGGCATCACTGCACAACACCCTGCGCTCCTCTTACCAAAGTCTGCAAGTGCCAGCACAACTACCCATTTCATGGTGAAGACAGTTAATGAGATTGAGTAGGTAGCACCGACTGAGGCATCTTGCTCAGGTGAGAAAAATTCGTGGTGTTGGCAGAGGAGGACCAGGAACCTGCTGGCCAGAGGGTCACATGGGCCTCCTCGATGAGGCCGTGCACTTTTGGCAAACCAGCCACGCTGGACAAAAGTGCTGTGCCCTCTGCTGCTGCGAGTGGCCTCCTTATTATAGAGGGAATGAAATTATTTTCCCTGGCAAACAGGGCATCAATGAAGTGCTATATGTGCCAGACCACTGCAGAGTGATTGACTTGACATTTATCACTTGAAATGAGTCAGTCACACAAAAGCTCCAGGCTGTTTCTGGCACAGACACACTGGGCCGAATGACCTCCTTCTGTGTCGTAAACTTCTATGTTTCTATGATTCTGTGCTCGCTGGTCACTTTTGTCTCTGTCCTCGACATAATCTGCAGGTTGGTTTGGAGAAGATGGGTTTTATTCAGAAATGGTTTCCCTGGTGAAGGTCACGTGGTGAAGGCAGATCTCTTCTGACATGTCCAAGTAGTTCTGGCAGAGTTTAAAGACCTGCAAACTTGGGCAGTAGCAAGTTAGTGCAGACTGCCTCAGATTAACCCTCTGATCATTCCTCCTCAAGCTCCCCAAAGGCAAAAGGAATTTTTGGAGGAATACCCTTCCCAACACTTTAGAATTAGTAACAAATATATTTTAAGATTCTTGAACTACTATAATGTGAAAAATAAGAAAACCAAAAAATTTTCAAAACAAAGATCATGCATAAAAATGTTGGTTAGCCCAGAAATTGTGCTGGGAAACTAGTGAGAACTAGTGGGATGCTTTTTTTCTTTGGAAATGATACTTACAGCAGTTCTGGTCTATGAAGCCAGTTGGTGGCAATATTTAACAGGGAGTGTTCTATTATAAAATGAGTGAGAAAGTACAAGGAGTGGATGGAAGAATACTCGACCAGAACAGGATCCATTAAAATTCAGAGAAATAAAGGAGAGAATTCCAGAACTTAAAGGATAAGAGGAAGATTTTTCAATCAGCGCAAAGGTTTGCACTAACCTGGCTTGGGCATGTGGGGGATTGAACCCAGATTCTAGAGGCGAATCGATGATGTCTGACCCACGACATTGCCCCGTTACCAGGCAAAAGCATTGGTTGTGAATTTGAATAAATGTTATCTTAATTCTTTAAAAAAATATATATATATATTTTTCTGTATTGTTTTTCTTTTTAGTTTTGTATTATGCTTTTTTTGCATCAGGATTTGGTAACGTTTATGTGGAAACAAAAATATATTGTCCGCAATATTCCTGGGAAATCCACTGTAATTGAAACATTTATAATAGAACATGATGAAGATAAGAGCAGACATGAACAAGGCTTTTACAATACAATTGTTCACTCTAGCTCAGGGAGTGACAAGCCATCCAATTGCAGGCTACAGAGCCGCATCCCGATTGGCAGGACAATTTAAAATGAATGATGGGATTGCTTTCAGAGTGCCACAGTTTTCTTTTTATTCATTCACGGGATGTGGGCATTGCTGGCAAGGCCAGCATTTATTGCCCATCCCTAATTGCCCTTGAGAAGGTGGTGCAGTCCATGTGGGGAAGGTACTCCCATAGTGCTGTTAGGCAGGGAGTTCCAGGATTTGATCCAGCGACGTTGAAGGAACGGCAATATATTTCCAAGTCAGAATGGTGTGTGACCTGGAGGGGAACTTGGAGGTGATGGTGTTCCCATGCGCCTGCTTTCCTTCTAGGTGGAAGAGGTCGCGGGTTTGGGAGGTATTGTCGAAGAAGCCGTGGCGAGTTGCTGCAGTGCATCTTGTAGATGGTACACACTGCAGCCACGGTACGCCGGTGGTGGAGGGAGTGAATGTTTAAGGTGGTGGATGGGGTGCCAATCAAACGGGCTGCTTTGTCTTGGATGGTGTCGAGCTTCTTGAGCATTGTTGGAGCTGCACTCATCCAGGCAAGTGGAGAGTATTCCATCACACTCCTTACTTGTGCCTTGTAGATGGTGGAAAGGCTTTGGAGAGTCAGGAGGTGAGTTACTCGCCACAGAATACCCAGCCTCTGACCTGCTCTTGTAGTCACAGTATTTATGTGACTGGTCCAGTTAAGTTTCTGATCAATGGTGACCCCCCAGGATGCTGAGGGTGGGGGATTCGATAATGGTAATGTCATTGAATGTCATGGGGAGGTGGTTAGACTTTCTCTTGTTGGAGATGGTCATTGCCTGGCACTTGTGTGGTGCGAATGTTACTTGCCACTTATCAGCGCAAGCCTGAATGTCGTCCAGGTCATGTTGCATGCGGGCATGGACTGCTTCATTATCTGAGGAGTTGCGAATGGAACTGAACACTGTGCAATCACCAGCGAACATCCCCACCTCTGACCTTAATTTGGAGGAAAAGTCATTGATGAAGCAGCTGAAGGTGGTTGGGCCTAGGACACTGCCCTGAGGATCACCTGCAGAGATGTTCTGGGACTGAGGTGATTGGTCTCCAACCATCACAACCATCTTCCTTTGTGCAAGGTATGATACTAGCCAGTGGAGAGCTTTCCCCCTATTTCCATTGACTTCAATTTTACTAGGGCTCCTTGATGCCACCTCGGTCAAATGCTGCCTTGATGTCAAGGGCAATCACTCTCACCTCACCTCTGGAATTCAGCCTCTTTGTCCATGTTTGGACCAGGGCTGTAATGAGGCCTGGAGCTGGGTGGTCCTGGCGGAACCCAAACTGAGCATCGGTGAGCAGGTTATTGTTGAGTCAGTGCCGCTTGATAGCACGGTCGACGACACCTTCCATCACTTTGCGGATAATTTGTAGACTGATGGGGCGGTAATTGACTGCGTTGGATTTGTCCTGCTTTTTGTGGACAGGACAAACCAGGGCAATTTTGCACTTTGTTGGTTAGATGCCAGTGTTGCAGCTGTACTGGAACAGCTTGGCTGGAAGCGCGGCTAGTTCTGAAGCACAAGTCTTCAGCACTACAGCAGGGATGTTGTCGGGGCCCATAGCCTTTGCTGTATCGAGTGCGCTCAGTCGTTTCTTGGTATCACGTGGAGTGAATCAATTTCACTGAAGAATGGCTTCTGTGATTGTGGGGACCTCAGGAGGAGGGCGAGATGGATCATCCACTCGGTACTTCTGGCTGAAGATGGTTGCAAATGCTTAAGCCCCGTTGCACTATTTCATGGTTGAAGTGGTACAACATGAAAGAAGGTATGCCAGGGAGATCAGTCGACTCCACAGCCAGACTGCCTGCACCCATCATAATGTCATCAACCGCATCTGCAGGCTCCAGCGTACCTACCTGGCAATAACGGAGGACAACTTCCTGCACACTCCCCGGGTAAGCATGGAATCAGTCGGACAGCTATGCCATCAGCTGTATGGCTATTTGCATCCAAAGAAAAAAGAAAGAATTTGCAAGTATATAGTGCCTTTCACAACCTCAGGATGTCCCTAAGCGCTTTACAGCCAATTAAGTACTTTGGAGGTGTAGTCACTGTTGTAATGTAAGAAACACGGCAGCCAATTTGCGCACAGCAAGGTCCCACAAACAGCAATGGGATAATGACCGTATAATCTGTTTTTAATGATGTTGGTTGAGGAATAAATACTGGCAATGATACTGGAGAGAACTCCCCTGCTAGTCTTGAAAATAGTGCTATGGGATCTTCTACGCCCACCTGAGGGGGCAGATTGGGCCTCGGTTTATACCATAAGGAGAGCTGAGCCATTGAGAGAGCTGAAAAGTTTAAAGTAGTTCTAGTAAGACTGTAGATTTGACATTTCTAGTCTATTATTTCTGAAAACCTTGCTTATTTCTTTTGATAATGACATGAAACTATTTGGATATTCAAAATGTTTTCTGCCAAAAACCATATTAAAAAGCACAATTTGTTTGCAGTAGACCCACTTCAACGACAGATGATTCTCTTCATATGGATGTATTACAGCTGAGTACAGTTGACTGCAGATTTACAGATGGTGGTAATGGCGCTTTGCACTTCAGATTTATTAAACAGAAAATATCACCTCAAGACCTGTTTGTCAATAAATCTTGTACTGGCAGCAATATTTCGGAATGCAAAACCATTAAAGTATCTTTGCTTTTCCTGGCTATAATGTCAGTTAAATAAGATGCTAACATCTAAAAAAACAATTGTTCAATCAACAAAAGATATAGGACTGCACAAGAAATTGTAAATTATCATTTGATTACCATTATGGGTTTTGCAGAAACTCTTCTAAAATAAAAGAAACACTCCAACCATCAAAAGGAATGGTGACTACAGCTTGTTTCAAGGACATAATGGTTTATGGGAAAATCATTGCAGATTGACGAGGTACAAAATAGGTGGAGGGGGGGATTGTTTTCCAGTGGTCCGGGTAATACCTATCAAGAATTCAGAGCACAGGAAAGCAATGGAACTAAGAAGAAATGTGGACAAAACTCCTCCAATTTCCGAATATGTTTTGGGGGTTCTATTGCAGTAAATGCAGCAGTGGAGAGTGGTCCTACTTTGGAGCCAAAGGGAACCTCTCCTGTGGAAGCAAAAGCAGAAGTTCAGCTTGTTTGGATGAAATTGGCCCATTGAGTAAATGCAGTGTCCCAGGGCTGAGCTGGAGGAGAATATTTTGGGTATCAGGCGGAATGGCAAGATAAATGCATTGGCCATTGCTACTACTGGGACCCAGCAAACATGGCACGAACCAAAATTGTGAGGTGCAGCATTTTCAAGGGAATAATGTGCAAAGCAAGGAGACAATGGGGATCATTTTGACTTTGTGCAATAGTGTAAAATGGGGGATATCGGATCAACCTCCTGTCATACATCTCTCCCAATTTTCATTACCATTGACTTCAAATGAAAATTTGGAAAAATGTATAATGCGTGGCTGATCTGATATCGCTCATTTTACACGATTGGTCAAAGTCAAAATTACCCCGAATCAGTTCCTCTTGAAGCTTATTCCATAGAAGCTTTAGGGCATACTTTATGGGACACACAAATGGCTTTCATTCTGACACATAAAAGGTGTGCCAAGAAACAACACTACCACCAGAACTGATATTCATGCTGCATTCAAATACCCTCACACAAGGAGGGATGTGGGCTGGCCACAAGGATGGCTGTTGCCATGCTCTGCTAATTTATAACATCTGGATGTCTTGTGCATGTATCCAGGAGAAAGCTGTTTGCAACCACCATGGGCAGATGCATACTGAGGGACCAGCTAATTTGAAGGAGCTGTCTGGATTTGAAGAGATGGCCTTTGGCACTTTTGTCCCACAGTCTCGGACAGTTGTCTAGGCCACTCAACACCAAGTACCAATGGACGGAGTGCTTGCTCATTGGTACTTCAAAATTGCACTAGGGTCCTATTGACCTCGTAGGACGCTGATTTACATCGGATAATGAGGCTCCCTCGTGGTACTCGTGGGTGCCAGGATGCCCATTTCAAGTCCCCAACCAATAAGGCGGTGACCCTGATAGCAACAGGGCGATAAGTGCTGTGCTGCTATTTTAATCATGCAACTGCCCTGTTCCCACCTGACGGAGGGAATATAAATTGGCCACTACCTCTCCCTGTTCCTGGCTCCATATTCTGCCCCAGCTCTGCACAGCCTAGTTGCAGTTCTATACCTTCCTAAAATTCAATTGGAAACATCTCTTTGTAGGATAAATGCAAAACTTCATGCAGCAGTTATTCAACAATCTCTCTGACAAGAACAACAAAGCTGACAACCTACATAAAACATTAATTTCTTCCACCTCTTGTTCCCAAAATCAAGTTACCAAATGAACAAAACAATAGATCGGCAATTTTCATCTTAAAGGACAATAGATATTTATACAAAAATGAAAATATACATGTACAAATATAATTAGAAATAAAACAATTTCAGAGTATGGAGATGTGCAAAATAACTTGTACACCAAACTTACAGCCTTCAGTAGCAATATTTGAGAAGAGGAAGGATGTATAAATCACCAACTGGAGGGCAATGGAACTGAGGCAGTGCAAAAAAATACACAGACTAGTTGATCTGCTGTTCACCATCTACAAGGCACAAGTCAGGAGTGTGATGGAATACTCTCCACTTGCCTGGATGAGTGCAGCTCCAACAACACTCAAGAAGCTCGACACCATCCAGGACAAAGCAGCCCGCTTGATTGGCACCCCATCCACCACCTTAAACATTCACTCCCTCCACCACCTGGCGTACCGTGGCTGCAGTGTGTACCATCTACAAGATGCACTGCAGCAACTCGCCAAGGCTTCTTCGGCAGCACCTCCCAAACCCGTGACCTCTTCCACCTAGAAGGACAAGGGCAGCAGGCGCATGGGAACACCACCACCTCCAAGTTCCCCTCCAAGTCACACACCATCCTGACTTAGAAGTATATCGCCGATCCTTCGTCGTCGCTGGGTCAAAATCCTGGAACTCCCTCCCTAACAGCACTGTGGGAGTACCATCACCACACGGACTGCAGCAGTTCAAGAAGGCGGCTCACCACCACCTTCTCAAGGGCAACTAGGGATGGGCAATAAATGCTGGCATTGCCAGCGACGCCCTGATCCCATAAACGAATAAAAAAAAAAAAATCTCCTGCGATGTTGCTTGTGCACAAAAATAGAATACAATTGTTTCACTTCATGTAACTGTGGGGAATAATTTTAACCCCTCAACCATGGGTGGGTTTGAGTCAAGTGGGATGTTAAAATTTTAAAAATCTCAAATCTGACCCCAACCTGCCCACTTCCAGTTTTAACTTAGACACGATGGGGGGCGTGCAACCAACCTGCTCGCAGGAGGCGGTTCGCCCATTTAAATATTTTAATGAGGCAGCTTGCCTCAGATTTTGTCTCTCTTCCAGCTTTAATGCTGGCCGACCGAGTTTCCTGGGCCTCGGGAAACCCGACAGCCAAAGGAAGGTGAGGACTGCTGCGTGGAAAAGGTAAGGGCTTTTCCAGGAGGAGCAGGAGTGCTTCCCCCTGGCCGACCAAGCTAAACTGCTTTATACTCCCTGCGATCAGAACCCGCTCGCATTCGGAACCCCACCCCCGCGATCAGATTCCCCCCCCACCACCACGATCAGTTCCCCCCCCCACCACAATCGGACCCCCTCCGCGATTGGACCCCCTCCACAATCACCGATCTCCTGATCCTCCATCTCTGCCCCCAATCTCTTTCCAAACCCCCGATCATCCCCTGACCCACCAAACCACACTGTACCCACCGCCACCCCGCCTCGTGATCTACAATCCGATGAGCAGGAAACCTACCTGCTCCTCGGCTGCGGCCTCATCTGGAGCATTCCCCGCCCAACAGAGAGCCAAGCCTGTCATTCAGACTGGCTTCCGGGTGGGGAATCTTTTAAAAAAAGACACGCACACATGTGACCAGAACTCCTGCCCAGCGCTTGGAAATCCTGCCCCAGTAAATATCAGGGCCTGTGTGTCTGCTTATGTCCCACTCTCTAATTCTTTCAGTCTCCCTCATTCTATTTTCTACTTGTCTTCCATTCTTTTTGTCTCTATGTCTAGTTCTCACACACTTTAGCCAGAAATTTCTGGGGTCGTGTGGGTGCGATCGGAGGCAGGTCGGGTGGGAAATTTGAAATAAGTTGGAGCGGGTCAGGAACCCGCCGTCATCCCGCCCCCCACACGCCTTTCCCTTGGGCACGTTTGCCGGTGCAGCAGCGACCCGAACGGCAGAGGCGGGCGACCTCATTCAAATCATTATCACCTTGTTGTCAGACCCTTAAGCACCTTTTTCAGCCTATCTTTCAAATTTCCCTGGCTGACCATGGGATTCACGCAGCTCGGGGACCACGTCTGTCAGCCTGATGCAGCAGTTGAGTGGCCATTGATCCAGCAGATTAGATAACAGCATAAAATGTACTATAAAAGCTCCCACCTCACAGCTAATCACTTTCCTCAGGCAGAAACTATTGCTGACTGCATTCCCAGCACAGATTTAGCTTTCTACAGGCTGCAAGTGTTTGCAGCAAAGTCGCCATCCAGTCTCACCTCATTGGTACAACCTATCACACCATTGACAGATTCCTTCTCTCATCTCTACTTGACCAGCCATCTATTCCATCAGCATGGGTGCCGTCTATACTGTCTCACCTTGGTCCTCAGAGTCGGACCATGATAAGCCCCAACACCAGCAGCACTAGGCACACCAACAACAACACCACCAACCTTCTCCTCAACCACCTGATGCTGCACAGGACAGAGGGCATCAGCGCAGGGCAGCACTGCGCTGGAGGCGATACCCCCAACACAGGGTATACAGGCAGAGGATGAGCTTCCTCAACATGACAGAGCAGCAGTGCGAAAGGAGGCTCAGGCTATCGTGCCAAGTCATTGCAGACATTTGCACATTGCTGGAGCAAGACCTGCAGCCCAGAGGAGCGGGTTGACACACCTTACCAGTGGCTGTCAAAGTCACCAGTGCCCTCAACTTCTTTGCCTCAGGCTCCTTCCAGGGATCTGCAGCAGACATTTGCGGCATCTCGCAATCGGCCACCCACAGATGCATCACACAGGTCACCGATGCCCTCTTTGACAAGTCAGCCAATTATATCAACTTTGCCACTGATGAAGCCAGTGTTACTGAGCGGGCGCTCGGCTTTGCTACTCTGGCTGGCTTCCCATGGGTGCAGGGCATCATCGACTGCACACATGTGGCCATCAGGGTATCCCAGCATAACCCAAGAGTCTTTGTCAACCGCAAGGGCTTCCACTCCCTCAATGTGCAGCTGGTCTGCAACCAAAGGAAGATGTGTGTGCCAAATTCCCTGGCAGCTGCCATGACTCTTTCGTCCTTCGTCAGTCCACCCTCCCTCAGCTCTTCGCTCCTCCAAACAGACTTTCCGGCTGGCTGCTTGGAGACAAGGGCTATTCTGTGGCTCATGACACCCTTTCGGAGGCCAAGTACTGAGGCCCAGGAGAGATACAATGAAAGCCACATTTCCACCAGATGTGTCATAGAGCAGAGAATAAACATGCTCAAAATGCGCTTCAGATATCTTGACAGGTCTGGAGGAGCCCTTCAGTATGCACTAGCCAGGGTCTCCAGAATCATCGTGGTCTGCTGCGTGCTGCACAATATAGCGCAGCAGCGAGGATTAGCACTGCATGAGGAGCAAGGACTGAGCGCACAGCCTCTTCAGAAGAGGAGGAGCATCAGCTGGAAGACAAGGAGGTGGAGGAAGCTGTGGGCCAGATCCCACCAGCACCCGAGCACATTGCTGCCCGGGAGACCAGGGAGGGCCGCATCATGGCCAGATTTACTTATTTACGCAGTACATCCATATGGCTGCCACATGCTGTGCCAGGTTGGCACCAACCCACAGCAACACCATAAAGCATCCCTACAATGACCAAGCCATTTCTCTCACACTGAACACCATTGCTGGAGGTACCGTTATGTCTCACCATTCACTGCAACTCACTAAGGCACTTCCAAAAGTGCAAGCAAATTTGTCCAAGAAAGGAAAGTGGTGAAAATAAAGATTTTTATGGTTGACATCACATTAATGGAAACCTGACATTAACATTGAATAAAACACCCAAGTGGCTACCCTTGTGAATCTACTTGTGTGTCATCTTTCGCTTACGCGTGCTTCTACGTGGTGCTACACCTGTGGCTTCAGCAGAGGTAGAGGCAGCCTGCTCATTTCCCTGCTGTGTCTGCTTAGACACTCTTGGCGGACGTCTTCTGAGTTTTGGAGCCTGTGATGGCCCCGCCAAAGTCTGCTCCTCCTGCGACTGTGCAGGGGCAGACTCGGCCATCGCTGTCCGAGGAGGTATCTGTGGCTCTGACTGAGGGGGTGGCAACAGGGGAGAAGTGTAAGCGCTTTGAGAGGAGCCCCACTTCCATGTCCCCTCTCACCATTATCCCTCTCATGGGCCACCGGCACTTCCCTGCTAGCAAGGAGCTGGAGAGCACTTTGCTGCACATCAGTGGGGCCATGAGGACCCACGCCTACACTAACATCCCTCCGAGACAGCCTCTTCCATCTATTCTCCATAAATATCCATCTCTTCTCCATAGAGACCATGTGCTCCTGACAGTAGCGCATTAGCTGCTCCATGCAGGTGGCCATCCTATCCATGGAAGAGCCTACAGTTGCCATCGCCTATGACACGGTGATGCTCATGTTGCAGATGGACTCCTCCATTCTCTGAACATTTGCAGACATCACAGTCGCAAAACCTGTCAGAGCCTCCTGCACTTCTTCCTGCACCTCCAGGATTGCCCTCTTTCTGGATGGCCCCCAAAGGCTCAGCGTCTGCATGCAGCTCAGCAGAGCTTGGAGCATCCTGCGCCCTCCGGCGAGGAGTCTCCACTGCTGTCCTTGTCTCCACTATCTGCTCTTGCTCACTTGTGAGTTGTGACAGACTAGGTGACAACACTACTCTATCTCATGTGGGACCCACCGAGGTGTGCATCTCTGCGCTGGTGCTGGGTGCACTTATGTCTGGTGACGATGCGCCCTCAGAGGCTGGAGGCTCCTCTGAGGAGTCGTCTTCCTCTTCCTCCTGGACAGTGGGGGGCGCTCTTGATGGACCCGTGGGAGAGTAAAGAGATGAGTTCGATATGTCATATGAAGAATGGGTACAGATACCATTATACACATAATGACGATTCAGTAGCTGATGACATCAGTGCCCATATGAGTGACTGCTGTATGCCATGTAGCTGTTTGATATGTAATTCTGTCATCAAGTTGCTGAGATGTCCCCCTCTCACCGTCTCCCACCTCTAGCTGCTCGGCGACTCTCGATACTTCTAAAGCAACCTCCTCTGCTGTTGTGAGGGTGGCAAATGATGGAGGCCCACCTCCAGTTCTCTCCCTCTCCCTCTTTTTGTGGGCTGTCTTTTCCTGCAAGGAGGGAAAGAGAAGGTTGAGTGAGAGTGATGGAATGAGTGTAAGGAATGGATGGGTTACATATTTAGAGGGAGACTATGATGGATTGGGGTGGCAATGCCAAGTGGCCTCCTTGAATGTTGTTAGTTGGTATGATTGCACTAGGATGAGTGTGAGTGTGAGGAGTGGCTAGTAAGATGGGGATGTGATAATGTAGATAGAGAGAGAGGGATGGGTGGAGGTGCAAGGTATGTTGGTGTGAGGATGTGCAGGAGTAGGGTTGGGAAGGCAGAGTGATGGGGATGTGATGAGAGGCACAGCAAGATGATGTTGAGTGTGGCTTTGTACTCACCTTCCCTGATCTAATGAGATCATTGAAACGTTTGCGGCTGCACCCAGGTCCTCCTGACCACATCCCTGCTGTTCAACTCCTCTGCAATTTGGAGCCAGGCTCTTTTTGTCTCCTGGGAAGGTCTCTTCCGCCCATTTGAAGGGAAGCGAACCTCCCTGTATGCTCTGATTCTCTCCACAAGCATATGGAGGGAGTCATCGGAGAACCTGGGTGCAGCCCTCTGCCTCTGTGCGGTCATATCTCCACGTGTTTGGAGCAATCAAACCCTCCAGTGCACACTCCTAGATGAACCTTCAAATGCAATGTGGCCATAGCTCCTTTAAATATCCCGCCTTAAAACGCGTCATGCATGACGCCATCAGACCTGCACCATTTAATAGGGCCGGGTAACGCGCAGGCCGGGCTTAATAGGTCCCATTAGCACAAAGTCGATTTCTGCAGTGGGATGGAAGCAAGGACGGGGTCGCAACCCGCCTATCGACCGCCCGCACCCGACCCGTCCAGGTAAAGAACATTTTGGCCTATGTTGCTGTTACCATATTTTTCATTATTGTTTCTGTATCATCCTGCCTTTGCCTCTCTGAGGAACATTGCATCAATGTGTCATTCAAGTTCTGAGTTATTCAGTCTTTTTCCAGATGCTGATAATATGCATAGCTTGCATTTTCTGAGAATGTATGTGTGAAAGTAATGATTTTTTTGAACCGATTGCATCTTTTTGAACTTGTTAGTCAAATACTCACTTTCAGTCTTTGATGATGGTTGCCTGACCTTGAAGAGCTTAAGGCTGGACTATCTAGTAATCTTCAAAGGGTCTTATACTGGGTCCAACGCGACTGTAAAAAGAACAAAAGGCATGGTTTATTCCAGTGCAACTCTAAATAAATGCTGTAGAAGAACACTTCTGGGTCAGATGAACCATGAACACATAATAGAATGGTGAAAGTGGAGGAGGAAAATGGATTAACTTTCATAATGTAGTTTTGGATTTCTTGAACAATATGTGCTCTGACTCAGACTTTTAACCTTTTCTTTCATTGAATCATTTATTCTCCCACACAGTATGTATTGAATGTCAGCTATTTTTTAAACTTGGAGCTAGATTTGACTCTCAGTTGCAAATTCACTGTTGTAAAACCGGAGAGATTGCTTTTAATAACACCTTGGGGATGATGTCGGTTAATTTCCTCACCGTGTTCAATGAACCTACCAAGCAGTACCTGCCAGGGTCACCTGATCAAGACAGAAATGAGGCGTTTGTGAGGTTGAAGAGTCTGGAATCTTTGTACAGTGACATCTGCAGCTTGGAAACACTTTTTAAAGCTTCTGTTTACATTTTTGTTCTGCAGATGACCGCACTTGATTGTGACCGACTCGCACAGGATCATCTCACCAGAAGATATTTGGACCCCTCCCCCCAGTAATCACCTGAGTAAGTCAGCACCAAATGAGTCCACCTTTCCTGAGTGACTCTCATCGACATGAATAATAAAGTGCCTTGTCAGTGAACAGTGGAGATAAGGTAGAAGATCAGCCATGATCTTATTGAATGGCGGAGCAGGCTCGAAGGGCCAAATAGCCTACTCCTGCTCCTATTTCTTATGTTCTTATGTCTATTTTAATACAATAGTTGTTGAGTATAAACAATCACCTTACTCTATCTGAGCATTGTGCATTCCTTGCCAACATGTGCCTATTCTATTGCTTCCTCTCAGTGCCACCTGAGGACCTGGATTGTGGGAGGTGGTTGGCTCTACATGTTGTACAGAAGGGTCAAGGGACTGACATGGCCTTAGTCTCCTAGCAGCTGGTGCCTGACATGGAGCCACCACTGTCTGTATCTCTGGAGGGTGCTCCTGGGCGCCTAGCCTCGCCTCCCACATTCCACTGGCATGATGTTCTGAGGGGAAAGGTCGGAGGCCTGGCAGATGTTGCCATCTTGAGAGACAGCAGTATCAGACAGGTAGACACCAGCTGCCACCATTCCACAGGGCCCTGGATCCTTGGCCCCAATGATCAGCCGCATCTCTGGTCTAATGGTAGCTATCAGATCCTGAAAGCCCCGAGACACAGCAGTCACCAGAGTCTGGAAGTCGCAATTCATGGTGTGCTCCAATGTGTCACCTTATCTATCCAGTCGTAGCCAAAGAATCACCTGCAATGGCTTCCCACTCCCGCACTGTTACCTCTAGTGTTCCCCAAGGATCTATCCTTCACCCCCTCCTATTTCTCATCTACATGCTGTCCCTCGGTGACATCATCTGAAAACACAGCATATTTCCACATGTACGCTGACGACACCCAGCTCTACCTCAACACTACCTCTCTCGACCCCTCCACTGTCTCTAAATTGTCAGATTGCTTGTCCGACATCCCGTACTGGATGAACAGAAATTTCCTCCAACTAAATATTGTGAAGATTGAAGCCTTTGTCTTCGGTCCTCGGCATAAACTCCGTTCCCTAGCCACCAACTCCATCCCTCTCCCTGGCAAATGTCTGAGGCTGAACCAGACTGTTTGCAACCTTGGTGTCATATTTGACCCCGAGATGAGCTTCCTCGCCGTCACTAAGATGGCCGATTTCCACCTCCGCAAAACCGCCCGACTCCACCCCTGCCTCAACTCATCTGCTGTTGAAACCCTCATCCATGCCTTTGTTACCTCTAGACTTGACTAATCCAACGCACTCCTGGCCGGCCTCTCACATTCTACCCTCCTTAAACTTGAGGTCATCCAAAATTCTGCTGCCCGTGTCCTAACTCGCACCAAGTCCCGTTCACCCATCACCCCTGTGCTTGCCGACCTCCATTGGCTCCCAGTTAAACAATGCTTCGGTTTTAACATCCCTCCATAACGTCGCCTCTACCTATCGCTGTAATCTCCTCCAGCACTACAACCCCCCCGAGATATCTGCACTCCTCCAATTCTGGCCTCTTGAGCAACCCTGCTTATAATCACTCCACCATTGGCGGCCATGCTTTCAGCTGCCAAGGCCCTAAGCTCTGGAATTCCCTCCCTAAACCTCTCCGCCTCTCTTTCCTCCTTCAAGACGTTCCTTAAAACCTACTTCTTTGACCAAGCTTTTGGTCGTCTGCTTACTTATGTGGCTCGGTGTCAAATGTTGCTTGATAACGCTCCTGTGAAGTGCCTGAGGATGTTTTACTATGTTAAAGGCGCTATATAAATGCAGGTTGTTGTTGTCCACTATTGCCTCCAGAGCGGCAGTCTGTGTTTCGGTGGAGGTTGAAGCAACAGCTGGTCCCTGGCTGCTTCTTACTTGGGGATCTGCTGCAGATTACAATGAAGCTGCCACTTGTTCCATTGGTGCCTGCAAGGAAGACAAAGGGGTAAAAATTCAGTTGGTTGCGCCTCCCGTTAGCGCCTTAAGAGGGCGCTAATGGGGCGCAAAGCCGCTAATGCCCGGGCGCAGCGATGTTTGCGCCGCTCGGGAACTTAACTAGAGATTGTGCGGCGGCGCTAAACTTTACCGCTGCGACCACCTGCGCGCGCAGATTGTGACGTCATTCCATGGTGCAACGCCCTTGTGGTGCCCCGGAGCGGAAATTGAGTGGCACCCCCTGCCTTACCGCCTGGCGCATCCAACGACCAGAAGACTGGAACGCTATCAATCGCTGTGGGGCTGGGGGGGGCGCTATTTAAAGGGGGCCTCTTCCTGTCTTTTATTGTTGGTGGCATTTTTGAACTACGCATTCTGAGAGAGAGAGGGAGAGACTTCTGGAGAGATTCAACGTTGTGTGAAGGAGTTTTGGGTACTGAGCAGCACTTTGCAGGTTCATTTTGATTGGCCATTCCTTGTATCGATTTAGCAGAGACTGTGGGAGCTGCACTCTGAGCTCTTTACCTGGTACTCTCCATTGTTCTTTCCAGCACATTTGATGTGCAAGTCTCTCCAGGCCGAGATTCAAGGCTGCAATGAACAGGATGTGGATGGAAAGCAAGATTAACCATCCCCTTTAAGAACTGGCCCGTGCCATTGTGTGTGTGTTCCATTGCTGACTGACATTACATGAGCTTCGCCAGCGCTCTGAGTTAGCGCCTCACTCCTTGGCCTTTGCGCCTTAAGACAGGTGTGCAGCGCCTGATTTAGCGCTCCACTCACCTCCCGGGGCGGTAAAAGTGAAGTTTCCAGTCAGTGCCGATAATTAGCGCCAGGCGCTAATATTTGCGTCCAGACGATATTTGCGCCCCAAATGGGGCGCGACCTAATTTTTCCCCCAAAGTGTGTTGCCACAAAGACAACTGTAGACGCAAGAGTCACACCTGTCAGTTGCCGCATGTTCTCAGAGATTGACCTCAGAGCCTGCACGCAAGTATGATGTTGCTCAAATATTCTTCTTTTCGGGCAAGTACCCATGAGATCTGGGTCCCAAAACTCTGAAGCCATAGGCAATCTTCTCCTCAGCTCCATTGAGAAAGGGGTACTTTCTCATCAGGTTTTCTTGTGTTCTGTTACCCAATATCATGTTGTTCTCTTACTGGGTTGTCCCCCAGTCTGCTGCTGAAGGGTGCAGGTTGAACTGTGCACTTAAAGACTGTACAGAAGTTCCAGGTACTTCAGCTGCTTACAGCAATGCCTGCACCAGGAAGAATGAAAATGAGTAGACCCAGGACACCTCTATTCAGAAGCCGCAAATTCTTTTTTTTTTTTAAAGCTGGCAACAGCAGTGTAACTCGTTTTGAGGCAATTATAGGTCAATGCGTATATTGGGTGAAAAGAATAAACTGTCGAGTGAGAAGTTCCTGTTTCAATAGAGAAGATAGATCCTCTTTTCACACTTTGATGCTTTTGGCTAGAACAATCTCAGTCTGGATTGTGAACAGAAATCTTAACCCAAAGCAGATGTTAACAGTCTGGAGAAGAGTGCGAAATTGGAGGTTCGACCAATAAGAGAGTGGTTACTCATTCCACACGAGTTCAGCAGTAGCTATTCGACCCAAGGGTATTTTGAATCAATGGCTGATGCAAAGTACGTCTATACAATAAAAGCTGACAATCTCTAGATTACAGCTATTTTACAGGAAGGATGCAATTTTAAATCTTACTCTGAATGAAACAAATCTGAAAAACCTTTATATCCTACTTAGTATTAATAGGATCAGCTTGATATTGCGCATCTTCGTCATATCTTTTTAGGTGAAAAAAGTCTCCTTTGTATAAAATGAATATCAAGGCCAAACCAATTCTCCCAGTCATTAATTCCTTATTCTGCTACTCATCAAAGTGAACAGAGAAAAATTCAAACACATCAGTGGTTGACACAATTTCAATCTTGTTCTATAAATTATTCCACATGTTACTAAACTCATTTAAAAAAAAAACCCAAAACACACAGAAATGATCAAAGGATTCAGCAGCCATCACAGTGTTCAACTTCTGCCTTTAAAAGACTTATGAGATGCTGCGAATGTCGTATTCATTTAAATTTTCATAATGTTAGCTACATGGTGTCAAGCTGGTAAATCTCTGTTTTCCTGCCTTTGATTAGTGAAGCTACTATAATCTCTGCTATTTATGTGCAGTCAACATTTTCCTCTCTTTAATTAAACAGAGACACTTCATTCAACAGAAGTAACCCTGAGCTATAGTTTCATCTTCTTTTTCACAAAGAATTCATAACTTTTCTTTAGTAGATTTTAACAATCCCAATCAAAATGGCAGATGAGAGCAATTTTGCAATGGATTATTAAATATACTTCATTTACAGAAATGACCGAAAATCAGTCAACCAGAATGCAATAATGCTCCATTAACACTTCTGGAACAGCTAGATAATTATTTAACTGTTGGAAATGATGGACAGTTCTGCAATGCAGCTGTGGAGTGTGCAATATTTGTCTCAAGAAAAATAGGCAAAATCTAAATTTACCCATGAGGCCCTGCATGTAGTTAGAATTCCAGTGGAAACATGATTAGTTTAGGATTGTGATAAATTGTAAAGACAGCATTGTACAGGGAATGAATTCATTGAAGTAAAAACTTGAAAAATAAAATTATTGTAATCGGGAATGTAGTAGGTGACATTTGGAATATGGGGTGCAATTTTCAACTGCTGGCCACCCGTTTCTTGCCTGAAAAATGGGTGGCCAAAAATTGAAAATCGGCGGGATGTGGAAGAACATCTTGGCCGCCCATTGTGACTGATCATATCTTTTGTTACTCTGCATCTTTCAGATCAGGAATGAACGGATAGACGAGGCAGTTAAACAAACCATTCAAGGAGCTGCACCACAACCCCGGAAGGAGTCAAATGCAGGTTGTGAGCCCTCAAGTCTAGGGGAGTGCTTACTGTTCAGGAGAAAATGATAGGATCACCTCAACTTTTTTTGTGAAAAAACCCACCAATCTTCTTGTCAGCATGACTTGTTGAAAAGGGACTACAAGACATCAGGCTAGAAATTCGTGTTAGCCAAGAAAGTAGCTGGTGTCACCGGCAACTGGAGTTAACCGCCGCTAAAAATGGCCACAACGCTAAGAAGAATAACTTCGTCGGGGGCCGGGGGTTGCTGGAGATTGGTGGTGCAGCGCTAACTTTCCATGCAGCGCCCTCCTGGTGGCGTTAGTGGAGACCTCTGAGGCGAAGTTCCTGTCCTGAAGTGGCGTTCGAGTTTTGCATAGCCTCTGGGAGCGAGGCTGTGGAGCTCGCAAGGAATTGTGGGCAATTAAAAGGGCTATGAATTAAAGGGGCAATGCACTCAGAACGACAAATAAAATAAAATACAATTTAAAATATAGTGAAAAAAATGCAATTTTCAACCCTTACTGCCTTTCAAAAAAAAATTATTGAAAAGAAGTCCCAAATGTGATTATTAAGCTCCGGAAGTTGAATTCCCTTCCAAACTTTAAAAAATGGGAAAAATGCTTCAGCACTATCACAAATGGCTCAGCAAGCCAAGGAAGGGGAGCCCAGGGTCTCGCACGCAGCACTCCAGCTTTGTGCAGGGGGTCAACCATGCAAGTCAGGTCCTCTACCCACAAGGGCCAGGAGCCCTCCAGAAAGAACGATGTGGGACTACATCACCGAGGCCGTCACTGCCAGCAGTGTCGCCCCCACCATCTGGCTCCAGTGCCCAAAGAAGCTTCATGACCTCAGATCAGTGGTCAAGGTCAGTGAATGCATCTTCAAAAGCCGTCACCTACCAACTGCACCACTAGCCTCACACACTGCTCAATGCACGACCCGCCCCACCCCCAATCTCTCGCCTATCAACAATCTGCAACAAACACGAGTCATATTTCCCATTCCTAGCCTCACCTCACCCCCTTGAAGGAGACGGTGCAGGCCATTCTTGGCAGGGGCGTGGCTGAGCCCTGGGCCAGCGGTGGAGCTGAAAGGATAAAAGATGCTGGTATCCTCATCTGTTATCCTCCTTCTGGCATGCACCTCTCGCCCTCCCATCACCACAACTCCACTCTTGTGCAATCCTCATTTCACACACCCAAGAAATGCAGCCTGCCCAGCCAATGGTTGACCAAGAAGAGGGAGAGCAGAGTGAAGAAGAAGAAGAACCGTCACATGATTTCACACTCCCAGCCACCAGCTCCTCAAGGTCGACCAGCAAGGCCATTTGCAGTGTCCCCCACTGAAAGTCAGCAGCCTTCCACCAATCATGCTGCAGACACAGGGGTAGCACTGCGTGACAGCAGTAGGATAGGCAAAGGCACACACAAGACAGTCATTAAGAGAATGCATAAGGGTGATTAGTTGATTTCTTGATGTCATATTGGATGGATAGATGTATAAAGTTGGATTGGCAGGTTTGGTTTGTGGTGGCATTTATTTCAGCATTGTGGCCAAGAGGACGCTGTGATGGTCAGAAACAGAGGGAAAGGAAGGTGTGGGACATATGTTGAAAGGGGAATTGGGGTTGTGGTCACTGGTACCGCAGGCAGATGATTCCATACCGGATATTCCGGCCAGAAAGGGGTTGTCTGGGTTGCCTCCTTCCTTCTGTTTCCTCCTCTTTGGCTTCTTCCTCTTCTGTGTCTTCCTCTTCCCTCTGCGAGTGGATGCTTGAAATCTGAAATGACAGCATCAAATTCTGGAAATACTCAGCTAGTCAGGTAGCATCTCAACCTGAGACGTGAACTCTGTTTCTCTCTCCAGTGATGTTGCCTGACCGCTGAGTATTTCCAGCATTTTCTGTCTTCTCATAAGCCTTCCTTTACCATCCAAGGCCTTGCAAGCGTCCAGCAGCATTCCCTACACACTTAAAAAACTTTTAACATCTATTGCAGCAAGCCACTACTTCAATAAAAAATTTTAAAAGTCCAAAAGCTTAAATCTAAACTTATCTGAAATTGTGTGTGTCCCTTTAAGAGGTGCTGACATCGCCACTGTCAGCCTGCTTGCATGCCGGGTTTACCTAGCGTGCTTAGGACCCAGAGCTGAATTCAGCACTAGAGTCGAAGTTCGGAGTGGTGGCATTAAGTCGGCGTTGCACGCCGATTGACGTCACCATGCTGCCATTTTTTTTTCCAGGGCGCTGCCAGTTACCAGCATAGCAAAGGGAGGGGAAAAAATGGCAGCCGCCATGGGACCCGCCACCAGCTGGTGAAAGAGCGGCAGCCACCATTTTTTCGCCATTTCATGGCGCTATGGAGTGGCAGGAAGCAGATGAATTTCTAGCCCATCTATTTTATGTTGCAAACTGCCATCTTGTAAATTTATTGTAATGGAAATATGAATGAAGATTAAATAGACTTTACTTTGAAGAGATTTCTGAATTATATACAGTCTCTTTGGGATTCTGGATCTGGTGTAATAGAATAAATAAACTGTAGTGAAATGTTGCTCAACAATATTATAATGGCTACAAGATTTAGAATAGGTGCTCTTCTACCATTGCTCCAAAATTTCCAATACTGCTTAGTGAAAGATCCTCACAGTTCACTGCCATAGCCAGAACAAGTAATTCTTTCAGAATCCCCTGGTAAAAGTCATTATCATTTGTCAGTGGTCTGTGCTTCAGAACTTCCGCCTTATATATATGAAACACTAACCTTTTAAGATATTTTAGAATTCAATCATATTTAATAATTTTGTCTAAATGGTACGCTTACGTTAAATTAAATAGTGCAAACTGCCGCACGAGGTCAAAATGCTGCACTGTTCTTTGTTATAGACAGCAGTGATCGCCTTCCTGATGTTAAAAGTAACATACTGAAGAATGTTGCGACTGGTCTTCAGACTGTGTCCCATGGGGCTTACTTTATGTATTTTGGTTCGCCATAGTTTGATTACTATTCAACTTGGATGGGGACTTAATTACACAGAATGACATAGTCTACAGCACAGAAACAGGACATTCATTCCAACTGGTCTATGCCGGCGTTTATGCGCCACTCGAGCCTCCTCCCATCCCTTGTCATCTAACCGTATCAGCATATCCTTCTATTCCTTTCTCCCTTAAGAGAAGTGAACATTTTTCAGAATTATGTTAAGTGTTTACCATCAGTCCAGTAGTTAAAATGTTTTGGAAGGACTTGGATTGGAACAGTTAGAAGCAACAATATGATGGTCATTTTGGAATGCTGGCATTGGTGGAACCTGCTGAAAGGCTTGGGCCACGATTTTCTGAGTGGAGGTGGGTTGGAGGCGGCTTTGATGCTCGACGGGTTCCGGTCCCGCTGCCGCTTTCAGCCGTCCTTCACTTGCGAATTTGCGTTAAGTGGGCTGATTAAGCCCGTCGTGCGCGTTTACCGGACCAACCAGTGGCTCGGGTCTGCTGCTCGCCTCTGCTGACGTCTTTCAGCCTGTTGTATTTAAGGGGCCATGCATCCTTGTTTTTGGTCAATGCTTTTCTGCTGCTTCTAGCTGTGCCACTTCACAGAATGACTGCGACAAGACCCAAGGTTTCTCCCAGATTCGATGATGACTCCCTCCATGTTCTTGTGGAGGGAGCGAGAGGGCGCCAAGAGGTATTCTTCCCCTCTAACGGCCGGAGGAAGCCTCCTCAGCAAACTAAAGCAGCCGGGCTGCAAATTGCTGAGGAGGTGAGCGCCAGGTCATTGTGTGGTCGCACCTGGGTTCAGTGCAGGAAGAAGTTCAATGACCTGCATACGCAAAGCAAAAGTGAGTATAACATCACATTTACCTTCAATCTGCTCCCCATCTCCTCACATCACCAGCACTCTGCATTGTCAACCTATTCCTGCACATCCCACTTTACCCTTACATCCTTGCACCCTTAACCATCCCTCTCTCTCTATGTACAGAATCACTTCACTATTCTACTACGCACCCCTCACACTCGCTCTCACTGTTATGCAATGACAACAACTAACAACGTACAGGGAGGGCCCTTGGTATTGGCACCTCACTCCATCTTTGTCTCCCTCTAAGCATCTATACTATGGATTCTCTACACTCACTCCAACATTCACACTCAAACTCCACTTGTGTCCCTCATTGCAGGAAAAGAGAGCCCACAATAAGAGGGAGAGGGCCAGGACAGGAGGAGGGCCACCATCCATTGCCCAGCTGACCACTGCTGAGGAGGCTGCTCTGGAGATCGTAGGAGGTGCTGAGGAAGTGGGGGACGGTCAGATGGGCGCAGTAGAGCAAGCTGGTGACAGAATAGATTTGCAGCCCTCTCATTTAGATTGCATGAGTGAATGATATGGCTTCTGATGTCCATTCAGATTGAGTACTGATCATCTGCACTATTCGATGTGCCTGCTATGTTAATATCACATGTCTAACTCATGCCTTTACTCCCCCACAGGACCATCGAGAGCTCCCTTCCCCACTGTCCAGGTGGAAGAGTCGGAAGACTCCTCAGAGGAAGCTGCAACCTCTGAGGGAGCACTGGCAGCAGAATTGAGCGCACCCAGCACCAGCGCAGAGACACACACCTCGGTGGGCCCTTTGCGAGATAGAGTAGTGTTGTCACCTGGTGTATCACAGCTCACAAGTGAGCATCAGCGGATGGTGGAGACAGGGACAGCAGAGGAGAGTCCTCGTCGGAGGGCGCTGGACTCTCCTAGCTCTGCTCAGCTGCATGTAGATGCTGTGCCTCGGGGGCCATCCAGAAAGAGAGCGGTGCTGGAACTCCAGGAACAAGTGCAGGAGTCTCTGACAGGTTTTGCATCTACGGTAACTGCAACTGTGCAGAGAATGGAGGAGTCCATCTCAAACATAAGCAATGCCATGGTGGAGGCAATGGCGCATGAACGTGCCGCCATGGAGAGGGTGGCAACCTCCTTGGAGGACATAAGTCGCCAGACTCAACAGAGCATGGTGACTCTCAATAGATGGTCTGCTATGGAGGATAGATGGGCATCTATTGAGGAGAGACACCAGAGGTACATGGGCATCCCCGTTATGAGGACTGTCAGTACTGAGACGGGTCCTCATGGTCCCACTGATGTGCAGCAAGGTGCTCTCCAGCTGCTTGCTAGCAGTGAAATGCGGGCGACCCATGAGAGGGATGTTGGTGGTCGACAACAAGGAAGTGTGGGCTCCTCTCCAAGTGCTCACACTCCTATGCCACTGCGGAGCCCTCGGTCAGAGCCCCAGATTCCTCACCCAACTGAGATGGCCATCTCAGCCCCTGCACAGCCGTAGGAGGAGCAGACTGTTGCCGAGCCCTCCCAGGCTCCCAAACCCAAAGGACGCCTGCCAAAGGTGTCAAAGCAGGAGCAGCATGAAAATGAACAAGGTGCCTCCACATCTGCTGAAGCCACAGGGGAAGCACCACGTAGAAGCACGCGTAAGAGAAAGTTAACACACAAATAGTCACAAGGGTAGTCACTTGGGTGTTTTGCTGTTATACGAATTTAAGATTATCTTCCTATTTTGCATTGTAATAAAGAAATGCAATGGCAAACATTCAAAGAGTTGGCCTATGTGTGCCCAGAAATGGAAGTGTCACAGTGAGGTGTCAGGGCACTTTTCGTCTGTAATGATGGTGCTGAGAATGATAGGAATCCACACTGTATTGTACAGATGGTGTTTGGTGTGTTAAGAAGGTGGCAGCCACATGTGTTTGCTGCGTAAACTTAAGCAAATCTGGCATGGATTAGTGCATCCCTTGCATCACGGTCAGCAATGTGCTCGCGTGCTGGTGGAACTGGCACATCCGCGTCCACAAGGTGTTCCTCCTCCTCTGAGGAGGAGGAGGCTGTGTGCTGAGCCATTTGTTCCTCAGGCAGCGGTAAGCCACGCTGCAGTGCGATGTTGTGCAGGGCACAGCAGACCGCGATGATTCTGGAGACCCTGGCTGGTGAGTACTGAAGGGCTCCACCTGATCTGTCAAGGCTTCTGAATCGCATTTTGAGCAAGCCGATGGTTTGCTCGATGATGGCTCTATTTGAAATGTGGCTGGCATTGTAGCGCTCCTCAGCTTCGTTCGATGGCCTCCTGAATGGCGTCATTAGCCACATCTTCAGGCGATAGCCCTTGTCTCCAAGTAGCCATCGGAAAGTTGGGTTGGCGGATTGAAAAGCTGAGGTACAGTAGACTGGTGCAAGATGAACTAGTCATGACAACTGCCAGGGTACTTGGCGCAAACATGCAAAATACTCTTCCTGTGGTTACACACCAGCTGGACGTTAAAGGAGTGGAATCCCTTGCGGTTCACAAATACAGCTGGGTTGTGATGGGGTGCCCTAATGGCCACATGTGTGCAGTCTACGACGCCCTGCACCCTTGGGAAACCTGCCATATTTGCAAAGCCAACCGCACGCGCGGTTACACTTGCTTCATCCGTGGAGAAGTGGATGCGCCTTGGCAAAGGGGGCATCGGTAACCTGCGTGATGCAAGTGTGTGCGGCCGACTGGGAGATGCCGCTGATGTCTGTTGATGATCCCTGGAAGGACCCTGAAGCAAAGAAGTTGAGTGCGGTGGTGACTTTGACAGCCACTGGTAAGGAGTGTCCACCTGCTCCTCTGGGCTCCAGGTTTTGATGCAGCATTGTGCAGATGTCAGCGACTACGTCTCGTGAAAGTCTCAGCCTCCTTTGGCACTGCTGCTCAGTCATGTTGAGGAGGCTCCTCCTCGGCCTGTAAACCCTGTGTTGGGGGTATCTCCTGCGGCGAGGTGCAGCCCTGCGCTGACGCCCTCTGCCCTGTGCAGCATCAGGTGGGTGAGGAGGAGGTTGGCACTCCTGTTGCTGCTGCTGTTTTGCCTGGTTCTGCTGCTGCCGCGGCTGCTCTTCCTCCGATTCTGAGGACCAGGATGAAAGGATATAAATGGTTCCCATTGCGCTGGTATATATCTCAGTTGAGGAATAGGTGTTATAAGCACTCAGTCAATGTGGGGAGAGGGTTTTCCAAGGAGGTCACAGTGCATATGGATCTCAGCGTAACCACTTACAAGCTCAATAGACCTGCAAAAAGTGTTCCAACACCTCCAAAAATGAAGTTCTGTTTTGTGGAAATTAGCCATTGTTACAGGTCCGCTTTTATGCTGCAGGAGCAGCTGTCAAGAATTTGTGTAGTTGCTGAACCCGGCACAATCAGCTGGCGTGTTTTGGGAACGGCGTGGAACATGCTGAAAATGTGGTAAAATGGGAAGAGCCTGCTAAAATCGGATTATCTAGGCAGTTAACAAGCTGCTTGGTGGTGGCTCCGTTCGGGACTCCCAGACCCGACACTTGGCAAAGTTGCGTGGAGGCGGGTTGACGGCGGGTTCAAGACCCGCCGTCAATCAAATCAAATTTAACCTCTGATCTGCTTCCAAACCCGCCCTCTGAGCGCTGGCAAAATCGCAGCCTTGGTGTTTGCATCGTCTTTTCTGAATTGTTACAGAAACAATCATGAGGAAAAGATAACTAACTTTTATGCTGCACAATCTAGTTGATTTAACTTTTGATGACTCTATTCTCTCAAAAGTAGTTATATTTGGAATTCATCCCATTCACAAAGCTGACTACTTGATATTCTGAACTAGAATTCAAGACTTATTTTTGTTTTCTCCTTCCCTCTCCTCTTTCCCATCTTGTCACTTTCTCCCCATCTTACTCTCTTCTTCCTCCCATCTCTCCCTCTCTTTCACTTTGCCTATGTGATTCAGCAGGAGTTTACTTTTGATTGAACTTAGAGAAACCCTTAATAGCTCTTAGCAAGCAATAAGATTTTTCCCCCCGTTATTTGCAATGAACATATTTTAGGATGAGAACAAGACGCAGCGTAGTCCTGCTCCTCTGTTTATTCACATATACCTCGTCATAAAAATTAAACAGGGAAAAATTTGATTGAAGACAGAAAACAGGAATGTGTTAGAAAGAAAACTTTTCCCAAGTACTTTTAATTGTGCTTCTCTGTGACTACATGTCCTGTGCCCAGGGCTTAACTTCAAGTTTATCTTGCAGTAGAGTGCAATTAATTAAATATATAACAATGTTCCCAGTGTCACAAGTGCTATCGCTGTTGTTGAGTCTCTTTGTCGCTGCAGACATATAGGGGGCAAAATTGGGCTCAGTAACTCCCGTTTTCTGGGCGCTACGAGTGCCCTTAGGGTTCCAAAATGGCGTCCGCAGCACACACTTCTGACGCGAAGTGCGCCGGATGCCATCTTGGTAAAGGGGTTAGCGCTTGCACACACAACGTCTGCCGGAAGTATGCAGAACTGGCAGATCATGACGCCAATTTAGCCGCTATACTTTCTTGTTGATAACATTGGCCTGGATCTTATGGCACAGGTTTCTGATTTTTGATTTGTTTCTATATGGCTTTGCTTTCTGAGCGCTCTCTTACAACACCAACAGCAACAACTTGTATTTATATAGCACCTTTAACATGGTAAAACATACCAAGGCACTTCATAGGAGCATTATCAAACAAAATTTGACTCCAAGATAAGGAGATGTTAGGGCAGATGTCCAAAGACTTGGTCAAAGAGGTAGGTTTTAAGGAGCGTCTTGAAGGAGTAAAGAGAGGTAGAGAGGCGGAGAGGTTTAGGGAGGGAATTCCAGGGCTTAGGGTCTTGACAGTTGAAGGCACGGCCACCAATGGTGGAGCAATTAAAATCAGGGATGCTCAAGAGGCCAGAATTAGAGGAGCGCAGATATCTTGGAGGGTTGTAGGGCTGGAGGAGGTTACAGAGGCTATGGAGGGATTTGAAAACAAGGACGAGAATTTTGAGGCGTTGCTTAACCAGGAGCCAATTTAAGTCATCGAGCACAGAGGCGGTGGGTGAATGGGACTTGGTGTGAGTTAGGATATGGGCAACAGAATTTTGGATGACCTCAAATTTACGTAGGGTAGAAAGTGGGAGGCCGGCCAAGAGTGCGTTGGAATAGTCATGTCTAGAAGTAACAAAGGCATGGATGAGGGTTTCAGCAGCAGATGAGCTGAGGCGGGGTGGAGTAGGGCGATGTTCTGGAGGTGGAAATAGGCGGCCTGAGTGATGGTGCGGCTATGTGGTCGGAAGCTCATCTCGGGGTGAAATACGACACCAAGGTTTTGAAAAGTTTGGTTCAGCCTCAGACAGTTGCCAGGGAGAGGGATGGAGTTGCTGGCTAGGGAACGGAGTTTGTGGCTTCGAGCTTCCCAATATTTAGTTGCAGGAAATTTCTGCTCTTCACGTACTGGATGTCGGACAAGCAGTGTGACAATTTAGAGACAGTGGAGGGGTCGAGAGAGGTGGTGGTGAGGTAGAGCTGGGTATCGTCACTATGTCAGGTTAGCAAACTGTAACTAGTGGGGTGCCACGGGGATCAGTGCTGGGGCCTCAACTATTTACAATCTATATTCATGACTTGGATGAATTCTTCTTCTTCTTCTTCTTCTTCTTCCTACAACAACAACAAAAAATCTCCATTGTAATAGTGGACCTGCAGCTGATAGTGTGCTCCCGCCAGGTTTCACATTCATGGTTCAGAACAGGCATGCTTCACGTAGAAAAAGGGTTAAAATCACAAAGGCCTTTCAAAATGGCATTATCGAGGCAATTTACTGCTTGTTAAGGGCCTTAACAGCCTATCCCGCCTCTTGGAGGCGGGACGGAGTCGGGACCAGCAGACACGATTTAATGAAAATGGCGTGGAGGCGGGATGGAGGTGGGCTTGTGCCTGCCCGCCAGTTTTCGCAATTTTAACCCCCCACACACCTCCAAACCCGCCTCCACGGGTCAATGAAAATCCAGCCCAAAGAGTTTGCAAAAGGATATAGATAGATTAAGTGAGTGGGCAAAAATTTGGCAGATGGAGTATAATGTGGGAAAATGTGAGGTTATCCACTTTGGTAGGAAGAATAGAAAAGCAAAATATTATTTAAATGGAGAGAGATTACAAAATGTTGTGGTACAGAGGAATCTGGGTGTCCTCGTACATGAAGCACTGAAAGTTAGCATGCAGGTACAGCAAGTAATTAGGAAGGCAAATGGAATGTTGGCCTTTATTGCAAGGGGGTTAGAGTATAAAAGTAGAGAAGTCTTGCTACAACTGTGCAGGGCGTTGGTGAGACCACACCTTGAGTACTGTGTACAGTTGTGGTCTCCTTATTTAAGGAGGGATATACTTGCATTGGAGGCAGTTCAGAGAAGGTTCACTAGGTTGATTCCTGGGATGAAGGGGTTGTCTTATGAGGATAGGTTGCGCAGGTTGGGCCTATACTCATTGGAGTTTAGAAGAATGAGAGGTGATCTTATTGAAACATATAAGATTCTGAGGGGGCTTGACAGGGTAGATGCAGAGAGGATGTTTCCCCTCGTGGGGGAATCTAGAACTAGGGGGCATAGTTTCAGAATAAGGGGTCACCCATTTTAGATGGAGATGAGGAGGAATTTTTCTCTCAGAGGGTCATGAATCTTTGGAATCCTCTACCCCAGAGAGCTGTGGAAGCTGAATCAGTGAATATATTCAAGGCCAAGATAGACAGATTTTTGAACTACAGGAGAGTCAAGGGTGATGGGGAACAGGCAGAAAAGTGGAGTTGAGGCTAAGATCAGATCAGCCATGATCTTATTGAAGGGCGGAGCAGGCTCAAGGGGCTAAATGGCCTAATTCTGCTCCTATTTCTTATGTTCTTATGCCAGCATACATGTGGAAACTGACACTGTGTTTTGGATGATGTCACCGAGGGGCAGCATATAGAGGGCCAGTGGTACTGTAGCTCTGAGTTTCCTGCTTTTGCATTTGCAATGCACTTGATGTAAGTTAGACTCAGAATTATAAGGTGGAGCTGCTGCCAGGATCAGCTGAAGCAGGCAAAAGTGAAAACTTTCTGAGCCTGAAGAGTGGAGACAAATTCATTAGTAATTTCTGCAGCTGGGAACAACTTCTTGCAATAATTCTTCAGCCATCTTGCCTAAACAGAGCTAGACTTGCCTCTTACTATATACAGGCAGCACAGTGAAATGAGGACCTTAGTGGAGATTTGTTTTAAGAAGTGTGTGCTTCACCAAAGAGGCAACAATGCAGCTCTACCATCTGTTGCATGAGGACCTGCAGCCATTGCCACCTGCCCACACTGCTCTCTCTGTGTGACTATGAAGTGACAACCACACTCAACATTTATGGCACAACCTCATTTCAGGCAACTATAGGGGATTAGTCAGGATGCAGTAGGGGCATGCACTCGTCAGGTGACTGACGTGCTTTACAAGAGAACTGGGAATTCATCACATCTTTGGAATCACAGCAATCCAGCAGTGAGATAGGGCCATCAAGTTTAATAGGATTGCAGGCTTTCCCAAGGTGTAGGGTGCAATCGATGACACCCACAATGCTTTGTGAACTCCTACAGCAAACCCCCTCAACAGCAAGAGCTTCCGTTCCCTCAGTGCACAGATTATCTGATAACATGCAACAGATCCTACATGTCAATGCCAGATATGCTGCAAGTTGTCATGATGCATTCATCCTTAGAAACTTGATCCTCCCTAACCTCTTCAGGGAAGAAAATCAGGCCAACAGATGGCTTCTAGGTGAAAAAGCCTCCCCCCTCCCCCGCCCCCCCCACCCCCTCCCAGGGCTAATGACTGTAATGGCCTGAACAGCAGCAGAGATGCACAACAATGAGGCACATGCTTGTGTAAGACTGGCCATCAGGATCATAAAGGCATGCTTTCACTGGCTACACAGGTCTGAAGGGGCTCTGTACTATGTTCCAGATTGTTGAGTCATGCATTGTTGTAGCCTGCTGTGTCCTTCAACAACTTCATACGAAAAGGGGCTTACTGGCGAGGAGGCCCTAGATTCATTGCAGCCAGAATCTGCAGGAAAGAGGGGAAAAGCAAAGAATGGGTAAGCATTACCCCCTTAAGATTAAGGAGACAGAGAAGGAGATGGAAGCTTGTGGCTCTGTGGTGCTTCATAGGAATTCCAGGGCAACAGTACAAGTGTTCAGTCACTAACCTTGCACCAGCACTCTGCCCCCAACCTGGCAATCTCCCAAGACAAGAGCAGAATGGCTCCACATGAGCTCCTCGGCCTTCTCCTCGTAGATTGGGGATGGACCTTCTGCAGTCCTGCCTCTCTCAGGTATTGTGTGCCAATTTCTTCTGCAAGAAGATAGAGTGAATGAGGGGAAGGCTTGCAGTTGAGGAGTGTGTACCAAGTGGCATGGAAGAGCTTAAGTCAGACATGTTGGAGTATCAGCCTGTTTGAATCAAGGAAGAGGTTTTAGGGATGTGCATGCAAGGAGATGGGTAGCCACACTGCAAGATCCCAAGTTAGAGACCCTGTCGCCAGAGTGCAATGTGAAGGGTTAGCTGTACAGGTGTTTGTTGTCTTTAGAGAGTGAAGAGTGGGCGGCTACCCTGGGTGGTCAGGCAAGAAAAGAGAGAGTGGTTGGTGTGTTACCTTGACTTTCCTAGTGAAGTCCTCGAACTTCTTGCTGCACTGGTCTGCAGTCCTGCAGGTGAGAGAGTTGACACACAGTGCCAGTACAACCTCCCTCCAAATCACACGAGTGACATGTCTGGCAGGTTTTCTGTCACGGACACCCAACAGTCTGTGTCTCCTGATGTCCTCGAGGGGGGTTAGCAGGTCAGAGTCTGTGAAATTGTGATATCTTCTTCTGTGCCTATGTGTGCCATGCCCTGCTCCCTTGTTTGGCTCCATGTGCCAGCTGCTCCTGGTGTAGCCATTCTTCAAAAGTAGCAGGAAAAGATTGATGAGGCATGCAGTGAAGTTAGCTGAGAGTCAAGTGAGTGAGCCAAACCCTGCTCTTTCTTACCTGCCGCTGTTCCAACAATGGTAGAATAACAAGGGCTGCAATTGAAAACATCTGCAGCATCATAATTATGTGTCCCCACCAACTGAGGAAGCAACAGTTTGGACTTCACAATAGTGCTCAGCAGAGCAAAAACACGTTGGAGGCGAAATTCCCCTTGTTTGCGCATCCGGTGGCGAATGACTTTGCGACCCCCCCCCCCCCCCCCCCGAGGTGAAATTCCGCGGGAGGTTAGCAGCAGTGCTACCGGGTAGCGCCCCGATCTTCTGCGCCCGGAGATCATGATGACATCTCTGGGCGCAGTGCCCCGGTAGCATCTCGGATGAAAAATTCGCAATCGCGTCCCACAGCAGCGCCGGGCAATGTTACCGAATGTTGCAGGGGTGGCGAACACTGAGGCCGGCCGCTCACGGGACGCAACTTAAAGGCGCAGTGGCCGACCGGCCAAAAAATCAAATTACTTAAATAATGCCATCTACAATCACCAATAAGCATCAGCATTTTATTTTACCCCAAGCATCAGATGTTACTGGAACTCCAGTTGTCTTCTATCATGTAAAGCTGGAAGATAATTATTATCTGAAATTCCCTTCCATCTGCTATTTTATTGGCCCAAAAATTCATCCCGGTGCGCGAGAGTACGCACTGCGTACTCTCGCGTATTCCCTCTGCAATTGCCGGTTTTCTGCATGCCCTGCGCATGCGCTGAAAACCGGCAATTGCTCTTTTGAAAAGGGGGCGGTTCCTCGGTGCATCGCGTGCGCGCTACAGGCTGCGCGCACGCTGTGCACTTCATGCTTTGGACGCGCAGGTAAGTACTGAAGATTTTAGAAATGTAAAAAGGAGGAGTAAGACCCACTTTTAACAAGGTAAGTAGTGAATTAAGTATTTTTTTGAATTTTTTTTTACAGGTATATCTTTTTTAGAGACTTTAAAGACAGGTAAGTTTATTTTTATAACTTTTTAAAAGATTTTAAATTTTTTCAAAAATTTAATTTTTTATTTAAAATGGTTAATTTATTTAACTATACTTATTTTATTAATGTGATGGTTTTTTTTAAAAATTTAATTGAGGTTTAGCTGTTATTTTGGGGGGGTGTAAGATTCATAGATTTCACAGCACGTATGTGAAACTTATGAATGGAAGATGGTGTGCTGCCATTGGCTCTAACTGAGTCACGTGATCCCACAGCTCGCACGAATTCACTACGCCGGTGGGATACGCAAGCACTGCCCGGCTGATGTCTGGAACATCAAGTTCGTGCGAGCTGGATCTGAAAAAGCACAAGCGAGGTGAGAGATCGCGGGGAAGGCTTACCCCCGCGGGAACAGAGCGAGATCAATTTCTGGGCCATTATCTTTCTTACAGAATAGATATGGTTAGAATAAACATAAACTATGGCCCAGAATTTGCTGGAGCAGGGCATCTCACGGCAAGCCTGTTGCTTAGACTTGTTCCTGCACCTTCAGCTCCAAACAATCTCCAACAATAATTCATTACCTGAAGGAATGAGACTCCACACTTTTAATTGTTCACTTTCTGAGCAAGAGAGGTTGATTGGCAGTCATTAACAATTATCATGTTGTTAAAAGGGTACTTACGCTGTTAATTGCTAGACATAACTTTCAGTGGCGAGTTTAATGGGCAATTAATGTGCAAATGCAGCAACTTCATGAAAATCATGGGGAGGTGAAGGGCGAGATGCTGTTTTCGCGAAGCTAACGGCGGAGCAGCACAAATCGGCCAGAAATTTGTGGTCATTCACAATACATGGGGTATCTCTTCCTAGCCACAAATTGCTGGTCAATTTGCATATTAATAACAGCATGCGTCTTTCACACACCGTTATTTTTTCAGCAAATTCTGGGCCATTATCTTTCATACGCTAGTAATTTCTAGATGTTTGCAGTATTATTCAACATAAGATTAATGCCAATTTAGTTATCCAGTGTTGAAGACTTGTTTACAGTTTTTGAGCAACTTCCTGATATTTGGTAAGTGTCCTAAGCAGCAATAACGTAAGATCATGTTTGTTCCTAATTTCCACGCAATGTCTTGCACCTTTTTTACGGCAATGGAAAATGAGATGTGCCCGACGATGGTCTGGAAAGGTATTTACGTGAACATTTCTTGGGTCAGATCATTTGCATATCCGCTGCAATAATGATTGGCGTAAAACCCATAAGTAATCTGCTAGGATGCATGGAAATTAGAGTAAGGCCTTTAAAAAGCCATTTCTACCGAAGACTGGGGAAGCAGCAGGTAAAGAAAGAACTTGTATTTAAATAGCATCTGTTATGGTCTCAGGCCGTCCCAAAGTACTTTTGAAGCATCGTTACTGTTGTAATGTAAGGAAGTGCGACAGCCATTTTGTAAACAGCAAGGTGCCACAAACAGCAATTGAGATAACTGAGCAGATAACGTTTTTAGTGGTGTTGCTTGAGGGATAAACGTTGGCCGGGACAGCAGGAGAACTCCATGCTCTTCTTCGAATAGTGTCACAGGATCTTTTACATCCAGCCCAGAGGGAAGACAGAGCCCCGGTTCAATATCTCATCCAAAAGGCAGCATCTCTGACAGTGCAGCACTCCCTCAGTACTACATTGGAGTGTCAGCCTAGATTATGTGCTCAAATCTCTGGATTGGGGTTTGAACCAACAACATTCTGGCTCAAACACAAAAGCAAAATACAGTAAACTCTTTTTTATCCGGCACCTATGGGACCAGGATGGTCCCTGTTGATAAAAAATTCTGGATAACCGAGAGGTATACCTACCACGGTGCTGCTTTTCCACTCACCGTCACCACTGACTAACTCAGCCACCGCGGGAGACTTGGACTCGGCAAAACGAGTGCTGGATGGATTCGGCAAGATTACCGGTTATTGAGGTGTTGTTTTGTATTGAGATACCTGTATATCTATTTTGTCGGTTATTAAAGTATTCCGGATGATAAAGTGCCGTTTAAACAAGAGTTTACTGTACTAAGGATGCTGAAAATCTGAAACAAAAACAGAAAATGCTGGAAATACTCAGCAGGTCAGACATCATCGTGGAGAGAGAAACAGAGTCAATGTTTCAGGTCGATGACCTTTCATCAGAACTGGAAAAAGTTAGAGTTGTAACAAGTTTTAAGCAAGTACAGAGGCAGGGAAAGGGGGCAGGGGCAGAAGAAAATGGAAGGTCTTGCTCTTCCCAGCTTCACATTAAGTTACGTCTTTTTGGGCATGGGGTGTTGGCCCCCTAAATTGGACCTCTGTGCCCCCATTTTCTGCCCTGAAAACAGGCACAATGAGGTCCAATTTTACCCCCTGCAGTTCCAATAAATCATTTAAACAAACCAAGTTGATCTTTTGATCAAAGGTCCAATCTGTTCTTTATGTAAATGAAACAAACTCCTCAAAATCCTCTACGGTGTAACTGAAAACATCTGGCACATCACTGTGACTAAGTCTGCATTTTCAACAGAATAATTCAGGAGTGCCACTGAAGAAGCTGAAATCATCTTTTTCTGAAAGCAGAGGTTGTTCGCTACATATTAATCTCAGATTCCTATTATTTTCACTGTTGGAAACACTTTCAGCTGAAAAGTCTAATTTCTCAACTGTTACTCTCATCCACAGAGTCTCTTTGCTCCTTCTCGTGGAAGCATTGGGTATTAAATGCTATAAGTTTAGAGAGCAACATTGCTAATGTTTTGCTAATTTGATGTTCATTTACTTTAATGTACAAGGTTACTTGTAGAAATATGCTTCTTAGCGAACAAAACAGCAGAAATGAAATCCCAATCACATAATCGCAAAACCTTTCAGTATGAAATTTAAAATTATACAAACAAAATGATTCTCGATAAGGTACTGGTAAGTTAAATGTAGGAAAGTGTTATCTGGCTGTAGTCTTCCAACATATTGTTCGAGCTTTCAGACCACATCTCCGTTCCAGCCTCAGCTATCTCATTGCTGTCCAGTGATCTGCTCCCACACAGATCTCTAGGCAAGCTGAGTGAGTGTCTAGCAGCAGGGAATGACAGGAGCTGGCATGGATGATGAAGATATCTGTCGGGGTGACATCATTCTCTGACCTACTCAATTCTAGATGTGTCAGAAAATATACAGGCCCAGTCATCCACCACAACAATACCTGTGGTGCTCGTCGTTGCATGACCATCTACTGACCCAATGCAAGGAGGTATTGCGCTACCTCCATGATCCCTTGAGGCAGCCATTGATACACAATAGCCAATCACCTCACTTCTTCCTCCCACTGTAGAAACACTTGGAGGAAGCACATGATTCGGAAGAGGACATAGACCAAACACTATCACAAAGCTGAAGCCCACTGAACACACCTGCACTACGCACTATCAAGGTGAGTAAAATGTGGGTTAACTGGTGTCCTGATGTGTTGTGACAGTTAATTTTGGAAGAGAGAGAGCAATAAGTTATTTGTGGAGAGATTCTGTGGTATTCATGTCCCTTGGTTCTCCAGCAGCCATCCACAGGAAACGTAATAAAATCCACTCACTCAGGTTGAACAAGACCATTCAAAACCTAAGTTGAGCTTCAAACCCACATCATCCCCATCACCAAGATTCTTTATTTCCATCTCCACTCATATCTCAGCTCCTCTGTTGCTGAAATCCTAACATTGAACATGTAAATGAATAGTCTAAGCACCAACACAATATTTCCATTAATTACAAATATTACTAATCTCCTTGAAATCCTCATTTCAAAAGGATGAATTTCTCATCCTTGTGTTCAAATCCCTCAATGGCTGTGCTCCTCCCTATCTCTGTAACCTCCTCCAGCCCTACACCCCTCTGAGAACTCTGCATTCCTCCAATTCTGGCCTCTTGTGCGTCCCAGATTTGCTTCGCCGTGCCTTCAGATGCCTAGGCCCTAAGCTTTGGAGTTCCTTCCCTAAACCTCTACACCTCTCTCTCCTCCTTTAAGACACTCCTTAAAATCTATCTCGTTGATCAAGCTATTGATCACTTGCCTTAATATCTCCTTATGTGTCTTGGTGTTCAATTTTGTCTGATAACGCTCCTGTGACGTGCCTTGGGACGAATTATTATGTTAAAGGTGCTATATAAATGCAAGTTTTTGTTGTTATTGTTGTTGAAGATACCATGTGAGAAGTCGCACAACACCAGGTTATAGTCCAACAGGTTTATTTGAAATCACAAGCTTTCGGAAAGATTAACTGTAATCATCTGGCTGTGTTCTCTGACTATATATGCTGTGCCGATATGTATCTCTTCACTTCACCTGACGAAGGAGCAGCGCTCCGAAAGCTTGGGATTTCAAATAAACCTATTGGACTATAACCTGGTGTTGTGTGACTTCTCACATTTGTCCACCCCAGTCCAACACCGGCATCTCCACATCGAAGATAACCATGGCCTAGAAATTCGATAAGGCCTGAAAATGGGCAGTGGCACCGCAGGGCAAGATATGCTCGTGCCCGTTTAAAAAGCACAGGCAGCACGTTATTTTGGTGCTGCCTGCTGATTTGAATGATTTCAGTGCACAGCCTAGCGACGAACGTGCTGCCTCAGGCTGTGCACTCAGCAAGAGGCTCAATGTCGTGTCCCTGTAGTGTCCCTGGAGCAGGGCTGCATTCTCTTAAAGCAAGGCTGTTATTTTAGAAAGTAGTCTTGAGCCCTTAAAGGTGAACTGCCTTCTGAAAAAAAAATTAAAATCATTCCAAACTAGGCAGTCTTCAGCTCTTAAAGGTGAACTGCCTTCTGCACATAAAAAATGGTAAAAGTGCTTCAGCACTAACACAAATGGCTCAACAGGCCAGGGAAAGGGCACTCGGGGTCTTGCATACAGCACTCCAGCTTTGTGCAGGGGGTCAACACTGCAAGAGAGGTCCTCTACCCACAGGGGACAAGGAGGCCCTCCAAGAAGGAGGAGGTGGGACCAGATCGCCGAGGCCATCACTGCCACCTTCATGACCTGGCTCCAGTGCCCAAAGAAGTTTCATGACCTCAGATGAGTAGTCAAGGTCAGTGAATGCACTGTCTCCAACAACTGCACCACTAGCCTCACACAATGCTCAATGCACCACACCCCCATCACTCACTTACTCAACACGAGGCACACCTCACATTCCTAGCTTCACCTCACCCCCTTGGAGGAGACGGTGCTGGCCATTCTTGGCAGGGGCATGGCTGAGCCCTTGGCCAGCGGCGGAGCTGAAAGAATACAAGATGCCAGTATCCTCATACTTTAACCTCCTTCACACATCCCATTTCCCCCTCATCCACAATTATCTTCTGATGTACAAGCTGCACATGGTGTAAGCATGCAGCTCTTGCTTTCCCCCCTCCCCTCACCACAACCCTACCCTTGTGCCTTCCTCATTTCAGGCACTCAAGAAATCCAGCCTTCCTAGCCAGTGGTTGACCAAGAAAAGGGAGTGGAGAGTGAAGAAGAAGAAGAAACACCATCACTTGATTTCACACTCCCAGCCACCAGCTCCTCGAGGTTGTCCTGCAAGGCCATTTGCAGTGTCCCCCACTGAAAGTCAGCAGCCTTTCACCAGCCATGCTGTAGCCACTGAGGTAGCACTGCGTGACATCACTAAGATAGGCAAAGGCACATACAAGACAGTCACTAAGGGAATGCACAAGGGTGATTAGTTGATTTTTTGATGTAATATTGGATATATATATGGATAAAGTTGGATTGGAAAGTTTGCTTTGTGGTGGCTTTTATTTCAGCATTGTGGCCAAGAGGATGCTGTGATGGTCAGTAACAGAAGGATGGTAAGGTGTGGGGCAAATGTTGAACGGGGAATTGGAGTTGTGATCACTGGTACCGCAGACAGATGATTTGATCCCTGTAATGTATTATCACATGATTTGTCACATGGTTTAGTATGAGCATGCTCAGTTCGCTCTGGCCTAATAAAGCAAGCACATGGACTAGCAACTCATCCTGTCTCTGTCCTTCATTTGTTCTACCCACACATATTACATTTTGGCGAAGAGGATGGGATCCCAAAGCCATTTTTAGGGATCATGGAAGGACACAGTGTTCAACCTTAGGGTGGAAAAGTTTACAGTGAATTTGTGACACCTAAACTGAATTTTTTGCGATGTTGTACTGTTAATGCTGATGCAGAATTGTCTGTGCTTCACCTTCATGTATATGTATACACAGCAACAGCAGCGTTGATTCTCACAGGTACACAGGTAGCGTGCTGAGTCACTGTTGGATGGGATCGGGACAATCATGGCCACGCCTACAGGATTCATCAGAAGCCTCGGCATGTATGACCGAGCTCGCAAACCATTCAGTTCTTACATTGAGCGGATGAAGATGTTTTTTAAGGCCAATAACATTATTGAGACCGAAGGTGCAGATGTAAAGTAATTCGTGAACGGAAAAAAGTAATTTTTCTAATGGAGATCGGGCCAGAGGTCTACCGAACATTGACTATCTATGAGATGACATTTAAGAATGCTAGGGGGCTCCGTCCAACTCAAGTGACTAGTGCAGCTGAGGTCTACAGTCACAAAGCCACCGCCAAACCTAAAGCAGTGAGACTGGGTCAAAAGCATATTGGTGCGAGCAGTTCAGTGAATTGTTATCACTGCAATAGAAATCACTCACCACAGTCCTGCCAATATAGAATTGCAAAGTGTTTTCACTGCTAGAAGCAAGGCCATATTTCAACAGCTTGCAGAGCTAGATCTAAAGCAGGAAGTAAGAACCATTCTAGTGGCAATGCAAAGCAGTGACAACGAAAGGGAGGAATTCACAATATTGAAGTGAACACACCTGATGTTGAAGAACTAGGCATCTACACTATCTATGCCATTAGCGGCAACGCTAGCAGTCATGAGAAAGACTTCTGTACAAAACTTTTGACCAACGAGCAATATACTGATACCTGTATCAACACGGTGATGGACTGCTCTATCATGAGTAAGGACACATATGAGAGTAAGTTTAATCAAGTACCACTTACAAAGAGTACCGTAGAGTTAAAAACCTACTCCGGAGAAATCCTAGAGACATGTAGACAAATGGAATGTACAGTTCAACACAATGGCCAGTCAGTAAAGCTGCCTATTATTGTAGCGAGCTACAACAACAGGCCAACCCTCATGGTTGAGAAAGTTAAAACTAGATTGGAAAAACATCTTCCGTGTAGATGCTTCAAAGAAGCGACTCGACACAATGCTGAACAAGTACGAAAGCATGTTCACAGACAGTTATGAGGGCATCACTGGGTATGACGTGCATATTCGCATCAAGTCCAACGCGAAGCCTGTCTATTGTAAGGCAAGGCCGGTTCCCAATGCGTTGAAAAGTCAGGTGGAGGAAGAGCTAGAGAACGGAGTGCTAGTAAAAACTGACAAATGAGAATGGGCTACTCCGATTGTGGTAGTGCCCAAAGCAGACAAAACTGTACGCTTGTGCAGTGACTACAAAGTTACTATCAACCAAGCAGTTGACGATGAGCAGTACCCATTAACTACATCACAAGATTTGTATGCAGCACTCTCTGGGTCAAAGGTTTTCTCTAAGCTTGACCTGTCGCACGCTTATGCTCAGCTGAATGTTGACAAAGAGAGTCAACAGTATCTCACCATCAACACACACAAGGGACTGTACTCATACATCAAGCTGCCGTATGGTGTAAAGTCATCCCCCAAAATCTTCCAGGCTACGATGGATAAGATTTTGCAAGGAGTTTCAAATTGCTTATGCAATCAATACGATGTGCTGATCGCAACAAGCAGCGAGGAAGAAAATCTAGAAGTGTTAGATATAGTGCTTCAAAGGTTGAATGCCCACAACATCAAATTGAAAAGGAGCAAATGTGCTTTTGTGCAGCCTGAAGTTGTGTACCTTGGTCTGAAAATTGATGCAAATAGCTTGCAACCAGTGAAGGAAAATGTTGATGCTGTCATCAATACTCCAGAGCCACAGAATGAGTCTGAGTTAAGATCTTTTGAAACAACTCACACTTGTGAGCTGTCACTCGTACTCCGTGCTTCTCTAGCCGTTTGAGCACTTCATTCAACACCTCATCATGGATTTGCCTGTTTGGTGCTGAAATGAGTATGTCATCCAAATAACACACTACCCCTTCAATTCCTTCCAAAATTTGGTCATCACCCCCTGGAATATGTCGGGGGCAGAAGACACTCCAAATGGTAGCCTATTGAACTGATATAGGCCTCGGTGAGTATTTATAGTCAAGCATGACTTGGACTCTTCATCTAACTCAAGTTGTAGTTAGGCGTTTGTTAGATCTAACTTCAAAAAGATCTGGACACCTGTCAGCGTTGTGAAAAAATCTTCCACATTTGGCAACGTATTGGGTAGATTACACTCTAGGACCTGCTTTACGGTTACCTTATAATCACCACACAACCTTACCTTACCATCTGACTTAGGTACAACAACAATGGGTGTAGCCCACTTGCTCAGATCTACCTTAGAGATAATGTTCTCAGTTTCTAGTCTTTTGAGTTCTTGCTCAACTTTCTCCTTGAGTGCGTATGGTACGGGACGTTGCTTGTAGTAAACTGGTCTTGTGTCCTTCTGCACTCTGACACTCGCCTTTAAGTCTTGGATTGGACTGCCCATTTCATAGAAGATAGAAACATAGAAGATAGGAGCAGGAGTAGGCCATTCGGCCCCTCGAGCCTGCTCCACCATTCAATGCGATCATGGCTGATCATCCAAATTCAGTACCCTGTCCCTGCTTTCTCCCCATATCCCTTGGTCCCTTTAGCCTTAAGAAATATATCTAACTCCTTCTTGAATATATTTAATGAATTGGCCTCAACTGTCTTCTGTGGTAGAGAATTCCATAGGTTCACCACTCTCTGGGTGAAGAAATTCCTCCTCATCTCAGTCCTAAATGGCTGAACACCTTCGGATATTGCTTGATGACATCATCTTTGGATGCAAATTCGCTTCCACGCGAAAAATCTCATTCCAATCCAGCTTCAGTGATCCCAACCAATTTCTACCGATCAAGGCAGGCTTGTCTCCTGCCACTACTATGAGAGACAAGCTCTGACACTGATCCTTGTATTTCACTGGTATGGTGACACTTCTTACTACAGGGATTTTCTCTCCTGAGTAGCCTCGAGCACTACCTTTGATTTCTCTAGTCGATAATCATGCAACTTGCCACGATATAGTGATTCTAGTACTATGCTCACGGATGCAGCAGTGTCGATTTCCATGGGTATCCTGGTTCCTGCAACATCTACTTGGATGACGATACTTCGCGCATCGCTGTTAGATACCATCGTGCTCCTGATGACGTGAATGTCCAGAAACCCTTCGTCCTGCTGCTTCTCTTCAACGGTATGTCGGGTCTGGCGATTTCTACTTCGAGCATTGCCAGTCAGTTTACTCTCCTGTCGGCACGCCTTTGCAAGATGCCCAGTTTTCTTGCAGTAGAAACACTCTGCCTTCACATATGGACAGCTTTGAGCGATGTGTTGTCCCAGGTACCGATAGCACGACTTCAATGCACTGTTACCTTGGCCAGTAGCTGAGGCCTTGGGGCCCAACTGCCTTTTACTTTTAGCCTGCAGCCGATTCACCTTGGTTGTCTGACGACTGGAAATGGCGCGGAACTCTCGGGAGTATCGGTCGGCCATATCCATCGACATAGCTGTCTGACAAGCAAAGTCAAAAGTCAAGTTAGGGGTTGTCAACAGTTTACTTCTAATACGTTAATTTTTCAACCCACAAACAAAGCACTCACACAAAGCTCGGTCCCGAAAGTTTTTGAAATGACAGTGAATGGATACATTGTACTCACTGATACCCTCGTCATTTAATTGATCACGTGTTCCAAAACGATAACTTTCAGCAATTTCCAGGGGCTCAGGACTGTAGTGCTGTTCTAACTTGGTTAGGATCTCCTTCAGTGGCGTGTTCTTCGGCTTGGCGCGAACAAGCAAATTTTTCAGGGTTTCATACACCTCGGGGCCTGCTTCAGTCAAAAAAATAGTCTGTTTCATTTCTAAAACCGTCCGGTTACGGTTTACATCATCGGGGACTTCGACAATACTATTCGCAGTGAAAAACATTTCTAGCCGCTCCACATATGCTCCGAAAGTGTCTCGGTCATGATGGAACTCACCCAAGCGCCCTATTATTCCCATAGGTGCGACCATCTGGACTCTGGCAACGTCGACAGTTCAGCCACGTGTGCCCGAAATTTACCTCGGATTTTTAAGTTTTTCTGCAAAACGAAGAACCTCTAACAGTCTCTCCGTCGGCTGGCAGGATTATCCTCCAACAAAAATTTCAGCTAGGGAATCCGCAATCGCATCATCGCCAATTCTGTGACATCTCGGGACACAGCATATATACACAACAGCACAACATGGCTTCCGGTAAGAACTCTACATGGCTTTATTATTATATACATCAGTAGTCCACCAGGTGGCTCTATTACAAAAAGGAAAGAAATTAATAATACCTCAGACAAAATTGCTTCATTGTTGCCACATTTAAGTCCACAAAATGGAGTGGAGGGTACTGAACTTTTATTTTGCCGCATACTCACTGAAGGATTGCTGGAATGTGGATACGTCCTATCTCCAGATCCATGCTTTGCTAGACAAAACCTTTAATACTTTGTCTCCAAAGATAACAATGGGGAAAATCCAAGGATCTAATCTCATTTCTCTGACAATTTCAAAGCTATCAGAAAAACACTCTATCCATCATGTTTCGACAGCATTTTTAAGGATCGACTGCCAGTGATGTATCATGAAAATCAGAAGGCATGCAATGACAACTTCCCTATTGACTGAATGCTTACCAATATTTGATTGTAAAAATGAAAGTCAAGACTATAAAATTGTCCTATGCCTTCACTACTAACCAGCATACCCTCACGATCTGCCAAGAATATCGTCATCCTGAACACCGTCCACTGGCTGTCTCAGCACAGAAATTCTTTTCCAAGTTTCAGTTCAGGAATGTGGATGCAGAGTTTTGAATGAAGGTTACAGACTGTGGAGGAAGATAGGAGGCCAGCCTGAAGATAATTGGAGTAATCGAGTCTGGTGGTGACAAAGGCATGGAGGAGGGTTTGAGCAGCATCTGTCAATCATAGAATCATAAACATTTATGGCACAGAAGGAGGCCATTTGGTCCATCATGTCTGTACCGGCCGAAAAAGAGCTATCCAGCCTAATCCCATTTTCCAGTTCTTGGTCCATAGCCTTGTAGGTTACAGCACTTCAAGTGCATATCCAAGTACTTTTTAAATGCACTGAGAGTTCCTGCCTCGACCACCCTTTCAGGTAGTGAGTTCCAGACCCCCACCACCCTCTGGGTGAAAAAGTTCTCCTCAAATCCCCTCTAATCCTTTAACCAATTACTTTAAATCTATGCCCCCTGGTTATTGACCTCTCTGCTAAGGGAAATAGGTCCTTCCTATCCACTCTATCTAGGCCCCTCATAATTTTATACACCTCAATAAAGTCTCTCCTCAGCCTCCTCTATTCCAAACAAAACAACCACAGCCTATCCAATCATTCCTCATAGCTAAAATTCTCCAGTCCTGGCAACATCCTTGTGAATCTCCTCTGTACCCTCTCTAGTGCAATCACATCTTTCCTGTGCTGAGATAGGGTGGAGTCAGGAAATGTTAGAGGTGAAAGCAAGTGGTCTATGTGATGGAGAGGATATGGGGTCAGAAGCTCAGCTCGGGGTCGAATAAGGGCCAAGGTTGTGAACAGTCTGGTTCAACCCAAGACAGTGGCCAGGAGGAGAACTGATCTGATGGCAAGAGTACGGAGTTTGTGGTAGGGGCCTGAAGATGATGGCTTTGACCTTTCAAATGTTTAGCTGGTGGAAATTCTGGTTCTTCCAAAACTGCATGACATACAAGCAATCTGATAGCATCGAGGCAGTGGAGGGGTCAAGAGAGATGATGCAGTGGTAGAAGTGGGTGTGGTAGCTGAGCGTATGTTTATGATGATGTCACCTAGGGACAGCTGGGATCCTTGGGGACTCCAAAAATGATGGTGTGGGAGTGGGAAGTGATGCCATTGATAGACAAGCTCTGGCTACGAATGGATAGGTAAGAGTGGAACAAAGTGCCACAATTACTTTGGTAGCATATATCATCTTCATATATTGCAACCTACAAAACTCAAAAAAGCTGACAAACAGCTTGAAAAAAGATGCTAAGTTGTGAAACAACGCATTACTGAAAAACAATCTGACATAAAGGCCTGTGACTAAGGTCATTACATCAAGGCAACTGAATTAGTTAAATCCTTTTTAATTACATTGGGTCTCAGGACTTTTGTTGGCATTGTTGGATCACATTTGGAAATTCAGTTTGTTTTTCTGTGAAAATTTAAGTTCAATGGTCTCAAGTATACTATAGAAGAAATACAGTCCCCACGACTTAAAATGTCCATGTTTAAAATGGGCAGTTGCTTATATTGGCTATAAAGCGATAACCATTATCTATTTGCATTAACGTCAATTTCAAAGTTGCCGGTTACAGCGTCTTAAGTGCTGTTTATTTTGGACAGAAACAGCGGTGCTTACTCACTAGTTCGCACCTCATTAAGATGCATGCAGTCTTGATCTATAACATTCTTGTTATATTCGTGTGAATTACACAAGTTTTCAGGGTCATTTTTTCATTACCTAACAAATTTAATGGATTTCATCAAAAGAGCAAAAAATGAAAAGGATTGAATTATCGAAGTAGCGATTAGCGCTGCAGTTTCTACTAATGACAAGGTTCACAGTCAGCTATTGGCACAGAATCGATCAGATTCATCAAAGATAGAGCTACTGCAACGGTAAGTGTTCGTGTCCAAATTTATATCCTCAAGGACTACATTCATTCATCAAGAGGACACAAGTGACTTCCTTGATCACCACATCAGGACAAAAATCACTTTTCACAGCTAGCAATTCTGACAAAATCATGGTGTGTGAGCACTGTGGAGATTTAATCTCCAACATTATCCCAGAAATACATTATCAATGCCAAACCCATCTAACTTGTCGATAGTACTGTATAGCGCTACCACGTTATACCGGCCATCACGTAGAACAGGCAAACTGCATTTGCATGAACGTGCCCACTATAAGCGATGGCAACTGTAGTTACATAAGAACAGAAGAAATAGGAGCTGGAGTAGGCCATTTGGCCCTTCGAGCCTGCGCTGCCATTCAACAAGATCATGGCTGATCTTCTACCTCAACTCTACCTTCCCGCACTATCCCCATATCTCTTAATTCTCTTCGTTCCCAAAAATTTATCGACCTCTGTCTTGAACATACTCAATGACTGAGCATCCACAGCTCTCTGGGGTAGAGAATTCCAAAGATTCACAACCCTTTGAGTGAAGAAATTTCTCCTCATCTCAGTCCTAAATGGCCTACTCCTTATTCTGAGACTGTGACCACGTGTTCTAGACACCCCAGCCAGGGGAAACATTTCCCCAGCATTAACCCTGTCAGGCCCCTTAAGAATTTTATATGTTTCAATTAGATCACCTCTCATTCTTCTAAACTCTCGGGAATATAGACCTAGTTTACTCAATCTCTCCTCATAGGGCAATCCCCTCATCCCAGGAACCAGTCTAGTGAACCTTTGTTGCACTCCCTCTAAGTAAAGTATGTCTTTCCTTTGGTAAGGAGACCAGAACTGTACACATTACTCCAGGTGTGGCCTCACCAAAGCCCTGTATAATTGTAGTAAGACTTCTTCACTCTTATACTCTAATCCCTTTGTAACAAAAGCTAATATACCATTTGCTTTCCTAATTGCTTGCTGTTAACTTTCTGTGATTAATGTACAAGGACACCCAGGTCCCTCTGAGTGTAAACATTTCCCAGTCTCTCACCATTCAAAAAATATTCTGCTTTTTTGTTTTTCCTACAAAAGTGGATAACTTCACACTTCCCCACATTGTATTCCATTTGCCATGTTCTTGCCCACTCAGTCAACCTGTCTATATCTCTCTGCAGCCTCTTTGCATCCTCCTCACAGCTTACTTTCCCACCTAACTTTTGTATCATCAGCAAACTTGGATACGTTACACTTAGTCCCTTCATCTAAGTCATTAATATAGATTGTAAATAGCTGAGGCCCAAGTACTGATCCTTGTGGTACCCTGCTAGTTACAGCCTGCCAACCATAAAAAGTCCCGTTTATTCCTACTCTCTGTTTTCTGTCCATTAACCAATCCTCAATCCATGCTAATATATTACCCCTAATACCATGAGTCCTAATTTTGTGTAATAACTTCTTGTGTGGCACCTTATCAAATGCTTTTTGAAATCCAAATACACTACATCCCCCTTATCCATCCTACTAGTTCCCCCTTATCCATCCTACTAGTTACATCTTCAAAAAATTCTAACACATTTATCAAACACGATTTCCCTTTCATTAAACCACATTGACTCTGCCTAATCATATTATGATTTTCGAAGTGCCCTGTTACCACGTCCCTAATAATAGATTCTAGCATTTTACCTACTACTGATGTCAGGCTAACTGGCCTATAGTTCCCCATTTTTTCTCTTCCTCCTTTCTTAAATAGCGAGGTTATGTTTGCTACCTTCCAATCCTTGGGTACTGTTCTAGAATCTAGGGAATTCTGGAAGATTAATACCAGTGCATCCACTATCTCTGCAGCTACCTCTTTTAAAACCCTAGGATGCAGGTCGTCGGGTCCAGGGGATTTGTCGCCACCTAGTCCCATTAATTTCTCTAGTACTATGTCTTTACTTATACTGATTTCTTTAAGTTCCTTATTCTCTCTAGACCCTTGGTTCCCCATTATTTCCAGAATGTTTTTTGTGCCTTCTACTGTGAAGATAGATACAAAGTATTTGTTTAATGTCTCTGCCATTTCCTTATTGCCCATTATAATTTCTCCTTTCTCTGCCTCTAATGGGCCCACATTTACTTTCACTAATCTCTTCCTATTTACATAGCTATAGAAACGTTTACAATCTGTTTTTATGTCTCTTGCTAATTTACTCTCATAATCATTTTTCTCTTTCCTTATCAATTTCTTGGTCCTGCTTTGCTGAATTCTAAAATCCTCAGGCTTACTATTCTTTTTGGCAACATTATAAGCCTCTTCCTTTGATCTAATACTATCTTTAACTTCTCTTGTTAGCCACAGTTGGATCACTTTTCCTGTGCGGTTTTTGTGCCTTAAAGGAATGTATATTTTTTGTAAATTATGTATTAATTCTTTAAATGCTAACCATTGCTTGTCTACCATCATACCTTTTAATATAGTTTCCCAATCTACCTTAGCCAACTCGCCCCTCATACCTACATAGTTTGCTTTGTTTCGATTTAAGACGCTAGTTTTGGATTTAACTAAATCACTTTGAAACTCAATATAAAATTCTATCATATTATGGTCACTCTTCCCTAAAGGCCCCTTTACTACAAGGTTATTAATTAACCCTTTCGCGTGCAGTCGGACTCCCTGGGCTAATTTTAACCCCCCACCCTGTCCCTCTCCCACCCATCGTGGGGTGGGGGTTAAAATTAGCCCAGGGAGTCCGGGGGGGGGGGGGGGGGAGGAAGTTAAATTTGTAAAAATGTGAAACTCAACCAAACCCACCGTGAACGTGTCTACTTCCAGTTTTACCGCGGCGGGTTTGGGGTCAGCTGAGTAACCCACTCGGGAGAGGTGGGTCAGTGATTTTAATATGTTAATGAGGCTCCATTCCTCAGATTTTGGCTGCCATTTGAATTTAACGGGTGCTGGCTGGGTTTCCTAGGGCCCGGAAAACCGGCAGCTAAAGGGAGGCGTGAATTGCCAGATCCAGCAGGAAAGTGGCCAAATATCTTGCCTGGAATTAGCCCTGACTATGCCAAGTGGCTGATGCCCTGTGAGATGACAGAAGCGAGTAATTAAGTCAACCAATACACCGAGCGCTGCTTAGAGCCTAAATACTGTGGCATTATTGCATAGGGAATCCACAATGGTACCAGGTTTTAGGGATCCAATTTATGAAAATTATGAAAGGATAAGTGAAGTTAGGTTTGTTCTTATAGGGGAAGAGGAGACTTCAAGACAACTAAACAGAAATTTTCTAAATCACGAGTGCTTTGATAAATTTGATCCAGAAAAATTGTTCACACTGTCAAATATTTCAAAAATTAAGAGTAAGCTGGGCATTCAGACAGAACTATTTAATATAAAGAAGATTTTAGATATAAAGGATTAAGTTGCCAGGGATGATATTGAGGTTAACAGTGGAAATGGGTATGAGGCAGGGCGGGGGAGGGGGTGGTGCGGAGGAAGAGGGATTTGGTGAGAAGTGAGCACAGCGAGGTTTGAGAATCATTCCAATAGGGCTTGTTGGGGTAAATGGCCTCTCGATGTTCCTGTGCAGTTAGAGTAAGGGCACTCTCGTCTGCTCCATGACCTATTCTGACCTAAGAATGAGCCATTGCTGCAAAACCCTCCCAAATTTGGCCAATCATGTCAACACAAAACAAATTTAAAAACTCACATAGGGCAATGCTGACAGCTTCTTCAATCTTGCTTTTTTTTCCTGTATTCCAGTGCCCTTCCTTTCTGTAATTCAACATTATCCTACCAATATGTATTATTTAGAAAATTAACCAGCTTAAAAAAATCATACTAAATACATTAAAATAGCCAAGCTTGCACAATGAACAAGATGGATACAAAAGTAGTTTGACTTCTTACTTATGAAAGAGATCTGCTTTAAACATCTACTTAATTACTAACAAACTACAGTGAAACCTGTAATAAACAGACAGCTGCAAGAAATGGACACTTTAAGACCTAAATAACTGGCATGGTAAAATAAACAAGGGGCACTCTGAAACCATGGACACTCACAAATTACGAACAGCCTTCATTGCACCAAGCCCTTTTACAACTTAAAACACGGGACACAACCTGTTACAAAGCTGTTGTATCTGTAAATTTCACTGAGTAGGGATCACTGGTGCTTCCCCTTACAGCTTGCTCCCTTTCTGCCACTAAATTCTCTTGGGCCCGTCACATTCGTGACGTCAGTGTATGCAGGTCAGCGCGAGGAGGCAGCGGGTTTTGTGAAAGAAACGGCTTTTATGGAATGAGGAGCTCTTTACCCAGCATCCATAGCAGTAGAGAAACCGCTATCTCTGGGATTGAATGCTTGCCTGGCTCTATCCCAGTAGAGAAACCGCTATCTCTGGGATTGAATGTTTGCCTGGCTCTATCCCAGTAGAGAAACCGCTATCTCCGGGATTGAATGCTTGCCTGGCTCTATCCCAGTAGAGAAACCGCTATCTCCGGGATTGAATGCTTGCCTGGCTCTATCCCAGTAGAGAAACCGCTATCTCCGGGATTGAATGCTTGCCTGGCTCTATCCCAGTAGAGAAACCGCTATCTCCGGGATTGAATGCTTGCCTGGCTCTATCCCAGTAGAGAAACCGCTATCTCCGGGATTGAATGCTTGCCTGGCTCTATCCCAGTAGAGAAACCGCTATCGCCGGGATTGAATGCTTGCCTGGCTCTATCCCAGTAGAGAAACCGCTATCGCCGGGATTGAATGCTTGCCTGGCTCTATCCCAGTAGAGAAACCGCTATCGCCGGGATTGAATGCTTGCCTGGCTCTATCCCAGTAGAGAAACCGCTATCGCCGGGATTGAATGCTTGCCTGGCTCTATCCCAGTAGAGAAACCGCTATCGCCGGGATTGAATGCTTGCCTGGCTCTATCCCAGTAGAGAAACCGCTATCGCCGGGATTGAATGCTTGCCTGGCTCTATCCCAGTAGAGAAACCGCTATCGCCGGGATTGAATGCTTGCCTGGCTCTATCCCAGTAGAGAAACCGCTATCGCCGGGATTGAATGCTTGCCTGGCTCTATCCCAGTAGAGAAACCGCTATCGCCGGGATTGAATGCTTGCCTGGCTCTATCCCAGTAGAGAAACCGCTATCGCCGGGATTGAATGCTTGCCTGGCTCTATCCCAGTAGAGAAACCGCTATCGCCGGGATTGAATGCTTGCCTGGCTCTATCCCAGTAGAGAAACCGCTATCGCCGGGATTGAATGCTTGCCTGGCTCTATCCCAGTAGAGAAACCGCTATCGCCGGGATTGAATGCTTGCCTGGCTCTATCCCAGTAGAGAAACCGCTATCGCCGGGATTGAATGCTTGCCTGGCTCTATCCCAGTAGAGAAACCGCTATCGCCGGGATTGAATGCTTGCCTGGCTCTATCCCAGTAGAGAAACCGCTATCGCCGGGATTGAATGCTTGCCTGGCTCTATCCCAGTAGAGAAACCGCTATCGCCGGGATTGAATGCTTGCCTGGCTCTATCCCAGTAGAGAAACCGCTATCGCCGGGATTGAATGCTTGCCTGGCTCTATCCCAGTAGAGAAACCGCTATCTCTGGGATTGAATGCTTGCCTGGCTCTATCCCAGGGCTAGAGTGACTTCACTGCCACTATGGATGCTGGCTAAAGAACTTCCAATTCGACAAAAGCTGTTTTTTTCACAAAACCCGCTGCAGCCTCGTGCTGACCTGCATGCACTAACCTCACCAGCCTCCCAAATCAAGGAAAGTGCGTGTGAACAGTGAGAGGAGCCATCCTTTCCTGCCCCAGCGCTGTGTCCATACAGTCTTTCAGCAGTTGTTCGCAGTCCCTCTCCCTTACCATTGTCTTCTTTCCCTCGGCTTCTGATGGTGGATCCGCTTCTAAGGTTTGCCTTTGGAAGCTTCAATATACCCGCACAACCTGTCAACATATCATTTTTTTGTCCTGTGACTGCCCTAATGCTGGTAAGTAGAACTAAGAAATGCAGTTCATTGCTGAAGTTACACTCTGCTCCAAGTGAGAGCAGTTTGAAATGAAACAGTAAATTAGACTTCAAAAGTGTTAAGTGAACAGAGCTGAACATTGGTGTGTAAGAGGGGGATTCTTAGCATTGTTGCAGCTGATTAGGTGCTGATCATAATGGCCCAAAAATTTGGCCGTTCTCGGGTGAGTACTCAGTGCGTACTCACCCATATTCGATCCTGAAGTGCCGGTTTCCTGCATGCACTGCGCATGCGGGAAACCGGCACTTCCGGTATGGCGAAGGGGGCGGTTCCTAGGTGAACCGCGTGCGCACTAGAGGCTGCGCGCACGCAGCACACTTAGGTTTTTTTTCAGGTTTCAACGCGAGGGTAAGTATGGAAGATTCTACGCAAGTAAAAAGGAGGCGTAAGAACCCTTTTGAACAAGGTAAGTAGTTAATTAAGTATAATTTTAAATTTTTTTCAACAGGTTTATCTTTTTAAAGACTTTAAAGAAAGGTAAGTTTATTTTTATAACTTTTAAAAAGTATTTTAATTTTTTCAAAAATTTAAATTTTTGTTTAAAGTGGTTACTTTATTTAACTATAGTTATTTTATTAATGTGATGGTTTTTTAAAAAATTTATTTGAGGTTTAGCTGTTCTTTTGGGGCAGATTTCAATTCACAGATTTGACAGGTCGCCTGTCAAATCTATGAATGAAAGATGGTCTGCTGCCATTGGCTCTCCATGGCCCACGTGATCCCAGGGGTCGCATCGCACTAACTACGCCCCTGGGACACGCACACACTGCGCGCCGGCACTAGGGAGAGGCCCAGGACCCGAAGTTCCTGCGGGGGCAAACAAGGACGGCAGACGCGGTAGGTGATATCGCGCGCGATCCTTACCCCCGCGGCAAGCCTCCGAATCGAATTTCTAGGCCAATCTTTTTTTAAATTCGTTCATGGGATGTGGGCATCGCTGGCAAGGCCGGCATTTATTACCTATCCCTAGTTGCCCTTGAGAAGGTGGTAGTGAGCCGCCTTCTTGAACTGCGGAGGGCAGTTGAGAGTCAACCACATTGCTGTGGGTCTGGAGTCACATATAGGCCAGACCGGGTAAGGACGGCAGATTTCCTTCCCTAAAGGACATTAGTGAACCAGAGGGGTTTTTAACGACAATCCGGTAGTTTCATGGTCACCAGTACTGATTTTAATTCCAGATTTATTTAATTAATTGAATTTAAATTCCCCAGCTACCTGTGGTGGGATTTGAACTCATGTCTCATGGATTATTAGTCCAGGCCTGCTGACATACTAGTCCAGTAACATAACCACTATGCCACCGTACCCTGATACTCTCAGTTGGTTCTTCAAGGTCGTTGGGAAAATTTTTACAGTACATACAATGACCATTTTGAAAATAAGGTCACCTGCAAAAAAAAAAAGACATGATGCCAGTCCCTAAGGTGTCCGTACTTTACAGGTTTCACTGTAATAAAAAAGCAACAGTTAACAGGTTCATCCCAGCCACAGTGGTCATATCATGAAGAACTGATGAGTGGAGAAATTAGCACTTTACAAAGTATCACTATTGACCATAATCTAATTAATAAATATTAACAGTTGTCTTCTTAGCATTACAGTGGCAAGATAGGCACACCAACGTCAGTGTTCTCGCTCAGGCCAACATCCCCAGCATCGAAGCTTTGACCACGCTCGATCAGCTCCGATGGATGGGTCACATCGTCTGCATGCCTGATACAAGACTCCCAAAACAAGCGCTCTACTCGGAGCTCCGACACGGCAAGAGAGCCCCAGGTGGGCAGAGGAAACACTTCAAGGACACCCTCAAAGCCTCCTTGAAAAAGTGCAACATTCCCACCGACACCTGGGAATCCCTGGTCCAAAGTGGAGGAGAAGCATCCGGGAAGGCGTCGAACACCTTGAGTCTCTTCGCCGGGAGCAAGCAGAAGCCAAGCGCAAACAGCAGAAGGAGCGCACGTCAACCCAAGCACCCCACCCACCCGCCCCTTCAACCACCGTCTGCCCCACCTATGACAGAGACTGCAGGTCCCGCAATGGACTCATCAGTCACCTGAGAACTCATTTTTAGTGTGGAAGCAAGTCATCCTCGGTTCCGAGGGACTGCCTAAGAAGAAGACGACAGTTTTTAAGATTGAAACCAAATAGCGTACTTTGCGCTACAACATGTAAATAAAGAACCAATATAAGTAATATAACTGCGTGCTTTATTTGTATACACAGTAAAGCAATATATAATACAATAGTAAGGCATATATTGTGTGGAACTTGATATGTGGTGATTATGCAGGAAAATATACTTTACAAAACAATTAGTATATGTATTGAAGATGTTAACATAATGCATAATGCAATATATTATGATGATATTTGAATAACAAACAATACTGGTTAAAATGACATAACATGCCATAGTGATATTTATGCACCAAGTTATACTGATTACTTCCATAGTCAAATACATTCAGGTCATACAAAGTGAACTCAAATGTTTCTCATGATATTTTTAAGGTAACAGTAATTCATATTTTGCATCTGTTTTTTTTCTGACTCACCCCAAAAAACTAATATTCTATTTAATGAAATCACAACCAAGAACACAGTTGCTGCAAGCAAATACCAATTTTAGTGGCAACATCTGTAGTAAACTAACCCTTAGTTTGCATCTGTAGTAAACTAACCCTTAGTTTGTACCTTATTTAAATGGATTAGAAAACTGATGACGCCTTAAAAAAGTTGTTTCAAGGTTGCCTTAGAAAGATAATGTAACTACGAACAGCCACATATACTCTTGAAAACTTCTGTCCGATCGTGGAGAGGCTATTTGTGAGATTTAATTTGAGAAGTCTATGGGAAGATTTTATGCATCTAACTTTTAAATTTAAGAACTTTTGTTTCGAATTACAACTTAACCTGTATTTAATCTGTGGTAAAATTTATCTAAAAACAAAAAAAAAATGAGGTAGAAATAACATGGTAGTTAATGACTGATTTTTGTAGATAAAGGTATCGAATGCCTAACAAATAAAAGCTCTCCCACATGTGGCTGTTATGCTCGAGTGATTGTGATTTCCTGGGAGATGCAGCGATTCATTCCTGGCATTTCATTAAAAAAAATGGAGATTTGTGAATGAATGTCAGATAAAGAGTTTTGGTACTGCTATGTGCTACAATATTTTACTGATTAAGAAGAAAAAAAGAATAACACTGATCATGAACATTTTTTCTTATTTGATTAGAGCTGTAATTTGCAAAGACAAATGCATTACCTCTTACAATTTCAAAACTGTCTTGTTCTGGGGATGGGGGTTTATAAACAATAAAATTATGTATATTTTGTTAGAAAGCACCCTTTTAGTGAACAATCTTCATAATTGTTACAAATTTAACAATCCGAAACACGTTCCATACAAAGAAATGGCAAGGTATGTAGCTACCAAGATTTTATATGTTTTCATTCTATTCTTTTGTACAATTGCATAGAACTGTAAAACCTGCCATTGTTAACAAAACAATAACAGACTTAGGAAACTACTGAAATCTACAGTATATTACCACTACCTTTCACAAAAAAATAGATGTTTTCTTTTTTTTTTTTAACTTGTAAACCTGTACGGTCCAATCCATTTATATTTTGTATGAACATATAAAAACCATGCTTGACATCTGAAGCCAATGTTGTGATAAAGCACATCTGGTTACTCTGCTGTCTCGTCGTCGGTCATGACCGTCACCAAGGTTTCCATTGCTCGGCCCAGGTCGTCCACCATATGGAAGAGACTGCCTACATTGTTCCCTGCAGAGGTAAAGAAACCAGAGAGGATTACCAGGGTCACTTCGGACAGGCCTTGCAGCAGTTACCCCTCACCTTACACCCTTGGGGTGCAGGGGACGGGGATGAGCAGCTCTGGATGAGTGGGTTATGATTTCATAGCGCCACACTAAGCAGATGAGTGTGAATTTTATCAATGCGTTAGAAATCATGATGTTTTCTGCAAAGAAGTAAATTCAAGGGATGACTAATCAAAATGAGTTCCTCCAATGGTTTTTATTTTGGGTGTATATGCATGGGCACGGTAGCATTAAAGTTCACTTTTACAGTTCCCCCTCCGTCTATCGTAGGACTTGACTGGAGATATGTGTTGTGAATAAGCAAAGATCAACTGTAATGGTGCAAGGTGTCCTGTACTTGAGAAGGCAAGAGATGACATCATGATTTTTAACTTTGAATTAATTAGAGAATTAGCTAAAAGACGCAAGAGACAATTTGAAATAAAAGGTAGTTTTTCTTTTGGTGACCTCTTATGGTTATGATTCTATTGATCAAAAATCAAAGCTGAGTAAAATGCATTCCAACACATAAGTCTCAACAGACGAGTTCCAGGAACCTCTCTAAAACCTTTCCCTCCAATTAAGTAGCACATTCGTAAGCTTTTCGATGGATTAGTGGGTCAACCCACTCCCTTGTGTGGTACTGAGCGTGCAAGCCAAGAAGGCTCCAGGTTCAATTCCTTATCTGAGTTAACTAATTCCAACTGATGTGCCATTAGCGCTGTTACTGTTGAACCTGTTGCCATTAGCGATGCTACATCTGCCCCTGAACTAGGGAAGGAAACATATTCTGGGGTTCCCATTTCTGATTGCTAACCAGTCATCCTGGTGGCAAGTAAGTGCATGAGGATTGGGGATGTACCTGTGTGAGTTGTTTAACAAAACTACGATTACTTGTTACATTTTTAATGTACACTGAGCTGGTTTAAAAATGAATAACTTTTCACTATGACTAGTTGTTAACTCAAAAATGTAACTGGCGCTTACAGAATTCCATCTTATTCCCTTAAAACCCGCCAAAATGCTTGGTGAGATATCTATAGCTGAAACAGATTTGATTTTTCACCATTGAAAATGTGCCCAGTACAGGTCAACAATAAAAATACTATCTTCTTTCACTCTGCAAAGCTACACAGGGAGCAACCAGTGTTGTGTTCAAATAAACTGTTCCTTGTGACACTCCGAATTGCCTTGATCATGACAAGATTAGCCCACTGCTGCAAAGAGCGGTTACAATCAATTACTATTATATACCATAAAAATAAGTGCCAATGTTTCTGCTCCAAAGCTTTACGAGTTTCATAACAGCGATTTTGCCAATTATTGTCTTGGTGCAACTGCCAAATGACTTTTTTGCAGTTTGAATCAAGTTTATCTTCTTATGTTTTAAACATAATTCTTGTTACGTGTTCCATCTGACTGTTATGTTATCTCAAGGGAATCATCCTAAAGTTAAGTAGTGTAGTCCATAAACACTGTTGAGGACTTTTTAATGTTGAAAGCATGACAATCAGAGAATTTTAGAGAAGAAATCCTCCTGTTGAAAATTTACTGAAAACGTTTTATACTAACACCCACTTTTCTTTTCACATAATTGAAAGAAGGAATTTCACACTTTATATATATATCTTACATAACAAAATGTATTCTATAATTTAGAAAAATTACTTTTATGAAATAACCATTGAGATTATTTTTCTTGAAGTAAATGCCAAGAGTCTCATGCTTTTCTTTAATGAAAGAAATATTAAAAAAAAATCAAATTTCACATTAAAAGCAGAAAGCTTTGCAAGTGAACATTTGGCAGCTGTGGAAATATATTACAGAGAAGATGCAATTTTAAATAAGCAATCACAAAGATAGATTTTTCTTTTGCTAACACTGGGTACTCGGTACAACAAACAGGAAGCAAGCGTTAGAATATTCTGGCGCTGATGCTTGTGGCTGCTTCACTTGGCAGTAATGGTTGATGGGGGATTCTAAACCTCACCGATATTTAACTGTTTCCCAAGCCTAGATTAGCAATTTGTCACTATTGTGAAAACTTCAGATCTAAATTAGTCCAAACAGTTTACTGTGATTTTATTGTTATACAGAAAGAAAATTAATCAAGCAGCAAATTGCATTTTAAAGATTTGTTTAATTACATGAATGATGAGTAAGAAGCTGGGCCTTTACCATGAGCTTCAAGCACATCAAGGACATTTTCACTATAAAATGGATCCCGCACACCTGTCCTGTCAATTCCACTAAGTATGAATACTTCTGGTTTTTGTGAATATAATTTTTAAATTTACTTTGCATTATTTCTGATGCACCTGACTTCACAACAGGTCATCTGTAGAAAGAAATGTATCAAGAGTGGGTTTACCGGTTGTAGTTTTTTTTTTTAAGGTGAATGCCTCAGTAAAATAATCCACCATTTTCTGGGGAACATGTCCCAGACAGACCCCCTCCCCTATTGAAATGTATTACCAATTTTGTGCCCTCATATTTGTACTTCTCCCTTTAGACTTTCATGAACATGCGTTTTGTTTTCTCCACTGCAGGTGAAGGAATGTTGAGTACACCTACAGCTTGAGCTATAAAGCTCTTGTAACTATTTGTTTTCACATGTCATAGGCTTATAAACCAGGCCAGTTTGGAGTTGGCAAACTTTTTGGGGCAATGTGAGCTGTTTGGAAGCTGTTGGTCAGCATTTGCTGGTTTTCTATGCTGGCATCTACAGCTCTTCATCATCAGAATTATAAAGGCCAAATTTAAGGTTGTTTTGCATTGTACAACTAATCACATTATTAGAATTCATTTTACTTGTGATTTTTAAGGGCTAGCAAGAGGAAACATCTTGTCAATGCATAGTAACATGCATTTTTTCTGCTTTTCTCATGGGATCTTTACTGCCATGTGAGGCAACTCTACAATATGGTGTGAAACAGCAAGCGTCTGGGTAGGTGATGCATAACAACTATTAACAACAATCACCCAATTTTATAGCTCTGGCTTCCCAGCATGGCAAATATATATCTCGCTCAACATGTTAGCAGTAGGCCATGGATAAATATTCATCTCTTCCTAAAGTTCATTTTGTTTACTATCAATCTTTTTTCCATGTGAATTAAAAATACATGAACAATGTAAGCTCCACATAAACTTGAAACCTGGGGTGTCACAGGGTAGAATTATTTATACTATACCACACAAATATAAAAAAGAAAGCATGTTAGGACAATCTCTGATTAGTTGCTGTTATTTAGCAAGCATTTTTACAAACTGAATAGCTGCACCAGTGGACTAACAGTACAGACCTATACTCATTAGTACTTAAGACTGCCGACAAGTGTGAAATGCACATAAATACACATCTACTGCATATGCCAGTAGCAAATGGAAGAAGCAGGCATGTCAAAGCAGCATTGCTCTGGCAGTGAGTTTGTCTCACCAACCTCTTTCACTTGCTTTCCAGGGGCATCCCTCCCTTTAGTGATAGGTAGAAAAGATGAAAGGAAAGGAAAAAAAAGAAACAACACTGTAGATGAATGCACTGTTCCACATTGACACTGTAGAGTTAAACACTTCCATGCAAACAACTGAATATGAGAATGAAGACAAACAGTTCAACGTTGTCTCAGATCGAGTGCCATCATTTGGGGACAGAAATATATTCATTTGAGCTTTCTATTGGGAATACTGGAAAGCTCATTGATATCTAGTGCGATTTGGTATCTATCATTCACCAGGGCACACAGATGAGGTTTTAACATCTCATCTCAAGGACAGCGTTAGCCAATATATTAGCACCTCCTTGCCACTGCACTGGGATGCCAGTGTTGGATATGGTGCAGACCTCTCCAGGCAGAGCTTGAGCTCTCAAACTTCTCACTCAGCTACCAACTGAATTAATTAACGCTTACAACAGCAATTACTACTGTGGGGCACTCAGTACATTTATTCAGGGCAAACGTTTTTATGGATACTTTTTCTCTCTCACATTTCTCTCAATCTGACTCCACACCAACAGGCATCTTCTTTGCATTCGTGCGATGAGACAATCTCGCAAAGGGAACTCATGCATCAATACTGTTCCATAGCCCATCAAGAGTCATCATCCGGATATACCAGAGAGTGCTAAAATCCATAACTGGAAACATTGCACATCCTGCCTCTGTTAATGACTTTAAACATTTATGTCGAAGCTCATATTTGTAGTTACCATTTTTCCCTTAGAATTTTGGGTACGATGCTGCTCACATTTGTGTTGTGTTGAAGTCACTCATTTGTCATATATACAGTAACGATTTACCCGCCCTCAGATACCATTTAAATGAAATGCATTTTCCTTTTGACTCAGCAATTTTATTGAAATAATCCAATCAAAAAAACCCAAACATTCAAATGTTAATGTTATTTTTTTTATTGGTATTAAAGTCCATTTTTGCAAATTCTAATTATTATTATGGCCGGCTACTCCATTAACTCAATATATACATAATATTTGGTGCTCACTGCTGTTATCATCTCGCTTTTTGATTCTCACTGTAATAATACTGGTAACAACTAAAGTGGGAACAAACAGCTGCTGCTCCTGAGTGATGTGTGATCACTTTTTGACATCTAAACCTTGCGAACAAAAGACTAGAAAGCATCATTTATGGAGCAAATATCACAGGATTGCATCTCTCGTGTACTGAATTCATTTTTGTTAGGCTAAATGCCAAGCAAGATTCTGTAAATTTGACAAAATAGGCATTTCCACCCACCCCCCCCACCCCAATTTTTACAGTTACTCGATTCTAATATATACCAATAACAAATGCTTTCATCTATAAAAAGAAAATAGGTAATTCTGCAGGTTATGTGACCCAATATACCTTCAGCTCATAAATCACAAATTGACAATTAGCTTTCTTCTATGTCACTGCTTTCAAACTCAAGTAACGCTGGAAAACCTCATTGTCAAAGAAATGGATTGCCATAACAGGAAGAAAAACTAGTTTGAACAGAATTCTCTATTTGATGCATATTACAAGTGCAACTGATACTTGTAAGTGAAATTAAGCAAGTAATCCAATCTAAAGGTACACGTAAACCATTCCAGCACCCACCTCTCCCCACCCCTTGGGCTTATAACATCACCCGAACCCCTAGATTGGATGGGGTATAAATTGGTATGCGTTGCACCCATTTTTGAAGCGTAAAATAGGTGCAAAGCAAACTAATTTAGCAGTAAGATGACTGCATGCCCAATCTGCACAGGCGTGGGTCCTGCTGCTAAATTTATGGGGCCTGTTTTTCAGGTGCCCGGGCGCATACCTTAAACAGGCACCTTGATTATGTTAATGAGGGTCCTAACGCCTGTCGAAGAACACCTTTTCAAAACGAGTTCCCGATGAGCACTGCACTGTTCAGGATTCTTCAGCGACCTCCGTGGCCGCCAATGAAAAGTAAGTTTAAAACAATGTTTCTTTCCAAAAGCCCTTCCTGTGGAGACAGGAGGTGCAGGATTGTACCCCCAACTCCACAGGCATCCCAATCACCACCCCGCACCCCTCAACACTGCAGCTGGTTCCAACACCTCCCTCCCAATACTTACTTGAGGGCTGCTACTGGTGAGAAAGGTGGCCAGCGATTGGTTTTCTTTGTCAGGTGAGCAGCCTATGGAGATGCGATCAGCGCCGGCAGCTCACCCCAATTATTCAGAGGAGGCCCGGAGATCAATTTCTATCGATCCTCGGGCCTCTTGGTTCGAACACATGCTGCCTCCACAGCGTCGAGTCTGGGCCCAGACTAATTTCTACCTCAATGTTTTGTATTTCATTTACCGGTAACTATTAGGTTTGCTTTAGTTCATGAACAGCTACTCTCAATCTCTTCAAATGTACAACAGCATCCTTCATATCTCCTTAGCAGCACACCCAGCGATGCTGCCTCGACTTAAGAAACAAGGTTATTAAGACTAATCACCATTCTCATTAACATTTAAATTTTTAACATTATTATTCATATCAGTGCCTTTTTACAAATTCAATTTCACAGAGGTCATAATGATCAAAACTACCCAGCATCCTGATGGTACATTCTAGTTTCCTAACAATATTCAGCATCTGCCATAGAGATCAAGCAAAAAACACCAGCATCTTTTGCAATTTTTCTATTGAAAAGTTATTACTTAATTAACATTGACTTGTAGATTACCCTCACTTTCAACCAGCATGCGCACATGTATAAAAATATCTTCAGTAGACACCACCCCTCCAACACCGATAACGTTTCTCGCGGCGACAGTACTCACGATTTGCATACACACAAGCTCATTCTCTCAAACAAACACAAACTAATCATCAACTACTTGTTCAGACTTGTGCAGATGTACTTTCCACCACCATTCTTACAGAGAATTACCTGTTAATGGAAGGGGAAATTGGACCTGCCCCACATTTAAAATAAATAAAACATGTACTTAACAGGTTACTCTTATGAAATGATGTTATTTTCATGAAAGAAACCTTCAGAAAGTATCCTGTCCCCACATGGCAGTACCAGTCACCATTACATATATCATTTGTAGGCAGGTTGCCTACAATGTGGCGTCAGCTGTTTTGCATGGATCTAACAGCTGCCTAATTCATTTCACAACACAAGAACCAACATGAAGAACAGTAGAAAATCCCTCTGGGGAAGCAGGGATTGAATTCCTTTCGGAGTGCTATTAGTATCTGGTTATTTCAGATACTCTGTCCTCCCCCCACCCATCCTCTCAGTAAATGATATTAAAATGACATGAACAACACAAAGGTAATCGGATAAAAACACCGCTGATGTTAACAGATTTATGTTTGTAAGAAAGATGTCATTTGAATAGAGAATTAATTCTTAAACACTTGATGGTTTAATTTCCTCTGCTAGTGCTTTTGGTTATTGTGCTCATGTAAAATTCCTTTTGTGCTATCTTAATGACTGTTTTAATTATGTACATTAATTTTATGCAAATGCATTAACCAGTATGCTACCAGAGGAAATTAAACCTCTGAGTATTGCATTCTGCTCCAGGGCCTTATTACTAGTCCATATGTATATTTATTGTTTCAAACTAAAAATATAAAGAGCTCCTTTGATCTGCTGGTAAATGCATTGTGTGGTACTCGGCGACACAGCTCGGGAAGATTCTGGGTTTGATCTCTGGTTCCTGAGTTAGCTGATCTCAGCTGGGTGAGGATGTTTTGGGAGTGGGGGGGAAGCTGTTACAATTGGACTCAGTGCTCCTTGTCTAGGGAGAGCAAACATCAGCCAGAATCCCTGCTCCTGATTGCCATTCCGCGACTCCTGCTGGAAAGTGGGTTTATTTGTGGATGTAAGGAGAGGATATAGTTCAGCAGCCTGCTGACAGTCACACACAAAAAAATGATCACTTGAGCAGGGGGCTGACAGAGCTCTGGAACCTCAACAAGTATAACTATATCGCGAAGGGTAATAATTAATGACTGCTTTCACTTGGTTCTACTCTTACCTATCTACAATTGGCCAGCAATGGTTTCTCTTACCATCCTGGCACTGTCACCTCTGCAGTCTTCCAAGGATTCATCCTTGACTCCTTCCTTTTCCTCATCTATATACTGCCTCATTGAAGATACCATCCACAGAAAAAAGGGTCAGCTTCCACATGTATACTGATGATACCCATTTCTACCTCGTCAACATGTCCCTCACCCCTCCACTGCTTCTGTATTGCCAGACTGTTTGTCCAACATTGAGTGTTGGATGAGCATTCACTTCCTCCAATTAAACATTGGGACGACCAAAGCCATAGTCTTTGAACCCCACCACAAACTCTGTACCCTCAGCACTGACTCCACCCTCTCTGGCTGGCCACTGTTTCAGGCTGAACGCAACCTTGGCATCCTATTTGATCCATCACACAGAGTGCCGACTTCTATCTCCATAACATCACAGCCCATCTGCTGCTGAAACTTGCATTCATGCCTTTGTCACTGCCAGACTTAATTAATCCAATGCTCTCCTGGCCGACCTCCAATCCTCCACCCTGTAAATTTCAGCTGATCCAAAACTTTGCTGCCCATATCCAATCCCACATCAAGTCCCATTCACCCATCCTCTCTGATCTACGTGGGGCTGGATTTTGTGAATGGAGATGTGCTGGAGGCGGGACTGCTGCTTGTTGGGTCTAAGTCCTGCCTCCATCAGCCTCTGGCCAACCAGCGGGATTTTCCCCTGATTGACCTTGCTAAGCCCGCCCTGCGGTCTCAGCAGGCCAATTGGGGGAAGTCACTGACAGAGCATGTCAACGTCTGACATGCCATCTGTCAAGACTTCTTGAAAGAAGAAGTGTCAGCGTTTGACAGCTCTGTAAAGCTGTCAAACACTGACTTTCTGTGTAGTTTGATGAGCACTTGTGTTCAGGACTCATCAAACCTTTCTAGTTTGTAGAAATCAGATGACTGTTGGTTCGGAGGATCCAACAGCCAGTCTGTGAAATCTACAACGAAGATGTCGGGACTCCGGAACCACCGCGGCTGAAGGCTGTAGGCAGAAACAAAGGTAAGTGAACATTTTATAACACTTTACACTCACCTGCCTACATACTTACCACTCCACACTTGCACCCATCACTCACCTCTACATTGCACTTTCAGACCCCTCCGACCCCTGCAGACCTCCTACTCGACTCCTCCACCCCGGCGGGGTTCTCCGAGGTCGGGAAGCCTGCACTTGAAAAGGTAAAATGGGACTAATCCTTTTTTCGGCCCGTTAACTACCTGTTAACAGGCAGTTAAAAGGATTTAATCCCTTTCCCACCTCGAGGTGACGGGACCCGGGGCAGGATAGCTTCCCGCCTCCTGGCAAAAGGACACGGAGGCGGGATGGGGACAGGTTTGCCATCCGCCCCCACTTTCTGCAACTTTACCGGCAGTCCCGCCTCCTCGGGGCTGGCAAAATCCAGCCCATTGGATCCCAATCCCCTAGCAGCTCAAATTTAAAATTCTCATCCTTGTGCTTAAATCTCACCATGGCCTCACCCCTCCCTATCTCTGTAATCTCCTCCAGCCCTTCAATCCTCAACTCTCCATTACTCAGACTCCGGCCCCTCTTGTGCATCCCTTTACTCCACAAGTGGTGACAATGCTTCAGCTGCCGAGGCACCATGCAGTGGAATTCCCTCCTTAAATCCCTGTACCTCTATATCTCTCACTCCTCCTTTAAAATCCTGCTTAAAACACAACTCTTTGACCAACCAAAATGTACCACATCACACTTATCTATATTGAAGTTCATTTGTCAATTACACTTTCTGCAAGTTTATTAATGTCTTCTTGTATTTTGTCGCAGTCTTCTTTTGTATGAACTACACCCCCTAATTTGGTATCATTCGCAAATTTTGAAATTGCACTTCCGATCCCCGAGTACAAATCATTTATGTAAATGGTGAACAACAGTGGTCCCAGCACCAATTTCTACCTTCTGCCAGTCTGAGTAACTACACTTAATCCCAACTCTGTTTCCTATTTTGTAGCCAGCTTTCTATCCATTCTGCTGCTTGTCCCCTGACTCCACATGCTCTGACCTTCATTATGAGTCTACTATGCCGTACCTTATCGAAGGCCTTTTGAAAATCCAAATATATAGTCCCGGATTTTCCGGGGCCTATGACCGCGTTCACGGCCGTTACATACGCGAAAACCCGAACTTGTGCTCTGTCAAGAATCTTCTCGACAGATCCTCTGCATCCCCGGGAAATGGACATTCGCTGGCGAGATTTGCCCAACTCTCGCCCAGCGAATGCCCATGAAACTCTTATGCCTGGTAAAAGCAGGCGGAAGGCCTGCTTTTACCAGTGTAAGGGTGAAAATAAATATTAAAATAAAATTAAAAAATCATTTTAACATTCAAAAACCTGTAAAATAAGTTTGCTATTTTGGCCCCATGAAAAATGTTTACATTTATTTTTCAAAACATTAATTTTTTGTTTTAAATGTTTAATTAAATTGTATTTTAATAAATTTTAAACGTAATGATTTTTTTAAATTTCAGAGTTGTTAAAATGTATTTTTTGGGTGATTCCTATTAAGCTGATGTAAATGGTATCTCCATAAGCATAATGAGAATCCTCTTTCTGATTGGTTGGGCCAGCCCATATGATATCAGGGATACTTACGAACTGCATGCGCCCCTGGGATACGTGGGCCTTTACACAGGCGTACGCCTGCAGGCCCAGGAGCACGAATCACCGTGGATCCAGGAGCATCAGGTAGGTGCGGAGTTTTATTGCGGTTCGGAGGCATCCGCCCGCGGGAAACCTCGTACTGCAAATTCAGGCCCATTACATTTATAATGCTATAATGAAGATAGCAGCTGGCTGGTACTGAGCGCTTTAAATATCACTCACTTTGGGGTTGCTGTCATCCTTGTTACAGAACCTGCTGCTAGAGGAAGATTAGAGTCATAGGCCGCGATTTTGCTGACCTCAGCGGGTCTGGGGCGGGCGACGTCGGTGGCGGGTCCCGACCCCGCTGCTGTCTCCATCCCGGCCTCTGAAATGAATTTCCCTAGATTGGGCTTGTTAAGCCCGCCGAGCGTGGTTCCCAGCCAGTTAGAGAAAGCGGGTCTGGTGACATCATTTGATGACGCATCATCAGCCGGTTTCCTTAAAGGGACCATGGCCAACTCTATTTTGACATTTTTGCTGTCAGTGTTCTACAGCATTGAAGTACAGCAAACACTGTCAATCACTGCACAGAGGTGCAGGACTGCACCCAGGCTGTCTCACAAGGGTAGGCACTTGGGTGTTTTATGCAATGTTCATGTAAAGTTTCTGTTAATGTGGTGTCAAACACTGAAATTTTTATTTACAACACTTTGCGTTCTTGGACAGATTTGTGTGCACCTTTGGAAGTGGCTTAGTGAGTTGAAATGAATGGTGAGACATAACAGTGCCCCCCCACAATGGAATGGCTTGGGCATTGTAGGGATGCTTTATGGTGTTGGTGTGGGGTGGAGCCAACCTGGCGCATCATGTGGCAGCCAGGGTGTACAGTGTCAAGTGAAGTAAATTTGGCCATGGTGAGGCCATCCCTGGCCGCAATGTGGTCGGGTGTTGAGGCCCTCTTCTGTGCAGCATCAGGTGATTGTGGAGAAGGTTGGTGGTGGTGGTGTTGGTGCTGCTGGGGTACCTGGTGCTGGGGCTGATCGTGGTGGGATTCTGAGGACCAAGGTGAGAGAGTACAAAGGGCATCCATGCTGATGGAATAGATGGCAGGTGAAGTAGAGATGACAGAAGCGTTCTGTCAATGGTGAGAGAGGTAATGAGGTCAGACTGGATGGATACTTGTGTAAAGACTTGCAGCGTGGTGAATCTGTTGTGGAAATGCTTGTGGCTGAGGGAAGCTATCTCTAAGGTGGGAGCTTTTATTGTACATTTGAAGCTGTCAACTCAACAGCTGATTCAATGGCCACTGAACTCCCTCCTCAGCTTCACAGACGTGGTGCACGCGTGGGCGAGATGTCAAATGCAGGTGAGCTGAAATTCATTCTTAAGTGGCTCTAAACAAGCCACTAATTACCTGAATTGGGTCCCGCGCCGCTGCGTGTCAGGTCTGCTCAGCACTCACAGATCCGACTTCGGGGAAAGGCGCGTGGCGGCGGGTTCACAGCGGGGTCCCAACCCGCTGGGGGGAAAAAAAACACTTTCCCACCCGACCTGCCACCGATCGTGCCCGCTGATCCCCCAGAAAATCCAGCCCATAGAGTTTCTTTTTAACTGTGAGTAGATCTCTCATGGTGTTGCTCATGGTGAATTGGAGGATATATTGTTTTAAAGCAATACTGATTTTATTGGAACAGTTCTTTTAAAAATCCTTTTCTCCTTGGAAAAAATCTTAATCATACATTTACCGTGTAGAATGTGGTTTTTAAAAAGAGCAGAGAAATAAAAGTTGTGCACAATGGGGCCAATAAAAATGAAAAAAACAATCAGATAAGAATAGAGTTATTAAAAAACAAAAGAGAGCGCACAGGAAAACGGTAGAGAATGGGACTACTAAAACTTAGTGAGATCACAGAGAGCAGGTGGTCAGTGGAGCAAAGCGGCCAGAAGGTGGGAGTGAGGCTGGAGACCGGCAGAAGAGCAAGGAGTGGGCAGTTTGAAGATAGGGCCAAGTTTTTTTTTTTGTTTTTTTTTTACAGCCAAGCAACACGGGTTGGAACAATATTTTCAAGGGAAGCAGGGAGGCATTAAAATTCCACCGAGAGTGGGGCTCAAAGCTCAAACCAACAAGGTCGTGAGTACAGGCTCAGAAGCTGGGTGACGGAAGACGGAGACACTGCATATTACAAGTGATGGGATGGTGCAACTCCATGATGACACTTGACATAGCAATATTTAATAGGAAATGTTGACATAGTAATTTAGAATCCGAAATGCAGACACAAACGCACAACCCAAAAATGGTAACAGGACGAATGCTTTGTGGACAGATCAGAACAAATGGAAGAAAGGTTTGTGGATAGGCAGTGTGCATTCTATGCGGATTTTCACACAAAGTAATGTTGGGAGGAAGCACATAGAAGTGAGGTAAAGTGGGGCTAACCGTGTTGCAATAACAGCATTTTGCGATAGCCTGTCAAAATTATGGCAACATTTAATTCGACACAGTCAAAGAAGTTGGCATCAATTAAACCAGCTAGGCTATTTAGTGTTGCGTTCACATTATAAGTTTAGTGCTGGTGCGAAGTGGTTTTGGCTTTGCACCAAATTTAAACTTGCGAAGTGCAAGTCAGGTGAGTAGGTCCAAAACTGAAGCAAAACAGAGTGAGACCCCTTCCTTCAGGGTATCTCATTCCGCTTTGTTCTGATGTTAAGTCGGGTGCTGACACTGGATTCAGGCTGCATTTACACTATGATTGTAGCATCAATGTGAAGCAAGGCTACTTCAAACCACCACTATTGTGCTAGTGTAAATGTGCCATAACTGTTGGTTTCCTAAAAACATTAGTGGTGTTAATTTGACTAAAGATCAAGGAGAGAGCGAGACAGAGAGACGCACACAGACAGGTACTGGGCTCAAAAATATGCAGGTCTTCTAGAGGCCTTGCTTAGGGTGGAATCTCTGTTCACTCTAGACATGATTCCCTGCATTAGAAGGGATGCGGGGTGGGACTCGTAGGCCAGGAGTTTCCTTAGCCCTGGCCTGGGGTCTGCCAAATGCCTGGTACTCTGGGTGAAAGGTGGTGGAAGATGGACCCGCCTGGGTCTTGGCCTTTACAAATGTTTTGATCAGCTGGGGCTGCCAGTGTAAGGATGAGCGGCTGGTCTACACTGCAACCCCAACCCCTTTCCCCAATCGAGCTGGTGCCCGAGATATGCCCATAATTGAATTGACATCAACCAGAAAAATGCTATTCAGGGGACCTCCCCCTGATGGATCATACAGATTAGCCATGATCTAACTGAATGGTGGAACAGGCTCGAGGGGCTGAATGGTCTACTCCTGTTCCTACTTTCCTGACCCTGGATACTCCCTACTGTGGCAGAGTCTTCGGCGGAGGCTACACACAAAATGTTCGAGCCTAACATCTGGGTTTATGTTCTGGAGTTTATAAAATCTTTTTAATAAATATACAAGTTCTCTAATACAAAAGCAAAATACTGCAGATGCTGGAAATCTGAAATAAAAACAGAAAATGCTGGAAATACTCAGCAGGTCAGGCAGCATCTGTGGAGAGAGAAACAGAGTTAACGGTGCAGAAATTCCGATCCCTACGGGTGTGTACGCGCTGCAGGGACATCGGAAATGCCGGTTTCAGGCATGCACTGCGCATGCGCTGGAAACCGGCATTTCCGATCTGTCAAGAAAGCTCTTGACAGATCCTCCGGCTGCGCTGGAGCAGGGCCTCTGCGGGTGGAGAGGTCCGCTTTTTGGAGACCCTTCGCCTGCAAAAAACACTTACAATTCTTGCGCCTGGTAAAAGCAGGCGTAAGGCCTGCTTTTACCAGGATAAGAGTTGAAAAAAAGTTTTTAAAAAAAAATTTCCACTGATTTATCATTTAAAAATACTTTAAAGAAAGGTAAGTTTATTTTTAGCCCCGTTAAAAACTTTAATTATTTTTCAAAAAATAAAGTTTTTGTTTAAAATACTTAATTTATTGTAATTTAATAAAGTCATTTTAAAAATTTGATTTTTTTTTTTTTTAATTTATTTAAAGTTTTACTATGTTTTTGGGATGATCTCCATTCATATATTTGACAGGTCTTCCTGTCAAATGTATGAAGGGAGATTCCCTTCTCTGATTGGCTCCCCATGGCCCACGTGATCCTAGGTTCGCTACGAACCGCCTGCGCCTCTGGGATACGTGGGCCCTGCGCACCGGCAGTTTGGAGAGGCACAGCAACGGAACTCTGCGCCTCCTGGGAGCCCTCCAGTCTTGGCGCAGATTTTTCCAGATCGCAGCCCTCCGCCTGCGGGAGGCCTGCGATCGGAATATCTGGGCCAATGTTTCAGGTCGACGACCCTTCGTCAGAATTGGAAAAAGCTGGAGATGGGACAGGTTTTTAAGCAAGTGCAGGGGCAGGGAAAGGGGGGAGGGGAGGAAAGAACAAAAGGGAAGGTCTGTGATAGGATGGAAGGCAGGAGATATTAAGAGACATTAAGAGATGGTCCAAGGCAAAAGGAGATGGTAATGGGACAAGTTAAGAAACAAAAGATGGCTACAGATGAAGTGTAAATGGCACTGGCAGAATGAAAGACAGCTGCCATGTGGGAGAGAGAAAAAAAAAGAAAATAAATAAATGAATAAATAAATGGAAAAAAAGGATAGAGGCAGAGGTTATGGTCTGAAATTGTTGAACTCGATGTTGAGTCCAGAAGGCTGTAAAGTGCCTAATCGAAAGATGAGGTGCTGTTCTTCGAGCTTACACTGTTCCAATGAAGCTCAACGTAAGAGGCCGAGGACGGTGAGGTCTGAATGGGAGTGGAGTGGAGAATTAAAGTGACAAGCGACTGGAAGCTCGGGGTCACCCTTACGGACTGAACGGAGGTGTTCCGCAAAGCGGTCACCCGATCTACGTTTGGTCTCCCCAATGTAGAGGAGATCGCATCGTGAGCAGCGAATACAGTATACTAATTACTAGATTGGGTGACCACTTTGCGCAACACCTCCGTTCAGTCCAATTCTTATTACTGAATTACTTACCTAACATGTAGTGTGAGCATAATAGATGATGAGGAGCCACAGACACAATTTATATCCCACCCATGGCCCTGACTAATTTGTTCCCAAGTGATTAGGTTAGACTATGTATCCCACGGCTCCTCATCATATCTGCTCTATTTATCGCACTGAGACCCATTGTAAAAATGGCATTTTCACAGGAAGTGTTCTTCAGCTTTTCCTGTTCCCTTTCTGGTGGCTTTTTAGAGTCATACAGTTATACAGCACAGAAAGAGGCCCTTCGGCCCATCGTGTCCGCGCCGGCCATCAAGCCCTGTCTATTCTAATCCCATTTTCCAGCACTTGGTCCATAGCCTTGTATGCTATGGTGCTTCAAATGCTCATCTAAATGCTTCTTGAATGTTGTGAGGGTTCCTGCCTCTACCACCCTTTCAGGCAGTGAGTTCCAGCTTCCAACCACCCTCTGGGTGAAAAAGTTTTTCCTCAAATCCCCTCACTTTGAAACTATGCCCCCTGGTTATTGACCACTCTATTAAGGGGAAAAGTTCCTTTCTAACTACCCTATCTATGCCCCTCATAATTTTGTACACCTCAATCAGGTCCCCCCTCAGCCTTCTCTGTTCTAAGGAAAACAACCTCAGCCTGTCCAGTCTCTCTTCATAGCTGAAGCGCTCCAGCCCAGGTAACATCCTGGTGAATCTCCTCTGCACCCTCTTCAATGCAATCACATCCTTCCTATAGTGTGGCGACCAGAACTGCACACAGTATTCCAGCTGTGGCCTAACTAGCGTTTTGCACAGCTCCATCATAACCTCCCTCGGCTAATGAAAGCAAGTATCCCATATGCCTTTTTAACCACCTTATCTACGTGTCCTGCTGCCTTCAGGGATCTATGTATATGCACACCAAGGTCCCTCTGATCCTCTGTCCTTCCTAGGATCCTACCATTCATTGTGTATTCCCTTGCCTTGTTTGTCCTCCCAAAATGCATCACCTCACACTTTTCAGGGTTAAATTTCATTTGCCACTGTTCTGCCCATCTAACCATCCCGTCTATATTGTCCTGTAGCCTGATGTTTCCCTCCTCGCTATTTACCACTCCACCAATTTTCGTGTCATCTGCGAACTTACTGATCATACGTCCTACATTCATATCTAAATCATTAATGTACACTACAAACAGCAAAGGACCCAGCACCGATCCCTGCGGTACACCACTGGACACAGGCTTCCAGTCACAAAAACAACCTTCAACCATCACATCTGCCTCCTGCCACTAAGCCAATTTTGGATCCAATGTGCCAAATTGCCCTGGATCCCATGGGCTCTTACCTTCTTGACCAGTCTCCCATGCGGGACTTTGTCAAAAGCCTTACTGAAGTCCATATAGACCACATCAACTGCACTACCCTCATCCACACACCGAGTCACCCCCTCGAAAAATTCAATCAAATTGGTCAGACATGATCTCCCCCTGACAAAGCCATGCTGACTATCCCTGTCTCTCCAAGTGGAGACTAATTCTGTCCCTCAGAATTTTTCCAATAATTTCCCTACCACTGATGTTAGGCTCACTGGCCTGTAATTCCCTGGTTTATCCCGACTACCCTTCTTGAACAATGGTACTACGTTAGCTGTTCTCCAGTCCTCTGGCACCTCCCCTGTGGCCAGAGAGGTTCTGAAAATTTGTGTCAGAGCCCCTGCAATCTCCTCCCTTGCCTCACATAGCAGCCTGGGATACATCCCGTCAGGGCCTGGGGATTTATCCACTTTTAAGCCCGCTAAAACCGCTAGTACCTCCTCCCTTTCAATACTAATTTGTTCACGTATATCACAATCCCCCTGCCTGATTTCTATGCATCACCCTTCTCCATAGTGAACACAGATGCAAAATATTCATTTAAAACCTCACCTACATCTTCTGGCTCGACACACAGATTGCCACTTTGGTCCCTAATGGGCCCTACTCTTTCCCTGGTTATCCTCTTGCCCTTAATATACTTATAAAACACCTTGGGATTTTCCTTTATTTTGCCCGCCAGTGTTTTTTCATGCCCCCTCTTCGCTCTCCTAATTTCTTTTTTAGGTACCCCCCTGCACTTTCTATACTCCTCTAGGGCTTCCACTGTTTTTAGTCCTTTATATCTGCCAAAAGCCTCCCCTTTTTTCCTAATCCATTCTTGTATATCCCTTGATAGTGGTCATGATGCGGAGATGCCGGTGTTGGACTGGGGTGGACAAAAATGAGAAGTCGCACAACACCAGGTTATCGTCCAACAGTTTTATTTGAAATCACAAGCTTGTGATTTCAAATAAAACTGTTGCTGGTGTTGTGCGACTTCTCATTTTTGTATATCCCTTGACATCCAGGGTTCCCTGGGCTTGTTGGTCCCACCCTTGGCCTTTACGGGAACATATTAGCATTGTACTCTCTCTATTTCCTTTCTGAAAGACTCCCATTGCTCTGATGTGGATTTTCCTACAAGTAGCTGATCCCAGTCCATTTTGGCCAGATCCTGCCTTATCATATTAAAATCGGCCTTCCCCCAATTTTTTAACAAATATTTGTTTAAGTACAGAGTGCTGATTGGGAGAGGGGTGAGGGGGGACTGCCTTGAAGATAAGAGAGAGCTGAATTAACATCAGCGGGCAGCATTAGTAACCTCAAGTGTTTTCCTGTTTTTAGTTGCCATTTTACCAACATTCATTCAGCTCCCTCATACTGTCAGGAATGTGAAATGTCGTCAGGCGAACAGCTTGTGAGGCTAATCTGCAACACTGTCAAGATTTGAAATCTACTTACGTCGAGAGCTTGGAAAGGAATTGTTGAGCTGCTCCATCACTTCCTCCAATCCAGTGCTTGTACCCTGGGGAGGACTCAGCAATTCATCCTCACCTGAAACAAGAGGTTCACTTTATAATAAACACAAGGAAGCTTGTACCCAATACCTTAGTGCAACAAAATAACCTTGCAATGTACTTGTGTCAGTCACAGAATCAATATTATACACTTGCTTGCACAGTACGAGTTTATAATACATACCGACATGACCAAACAAGAATCTAAGGCAGCTGTAAATACAAGGAAATCATCAGCAATGCATAACTCCCAAGAATAAAAAGCATAATTGGATATTTAAAAAATAAATAAATATGGGCGTAAATAAATAAAAGGTAGACAGGAGTTAAAAAGCAATAATATAATCTTGGTCTTAGACTCAGTGACCAACTCTGAGGTTTAAGATGTCAGTTAAGCCCCTCTATTACATTGCTGGCTTATGTTTTATATAAGACGGTGAATTTTTCTGTAACCCGATAATACCACAGGCCCTTTCATGTGCTGCTGTACCTTCAGGCCTTACAATATGCAACACAACTTTCATCTTTAACTGGCATCAGAAAATCTCCACATCAAACAGTAAGATTAATTTTAAGGCAAAACTTCTCAATCTACTGAAAGTGATAACAGATGACTGCTAAACTTTAAGGTGGCAAACAATCCTTGGGTTCACGTAACTTTAGTAAACCATGAGGGTGGAATGCAGGGAGAGTCTTGCTAAAAGGCTGTCACAGTTTATAAAAACAGAAGCCTCTCCTCAAGTGTATCAGTGCTTTGCAATTCTCTTGGAGATATTCAGTATTCTTTATATAATTCCCTCCTGCACAGCCATTATTTGTACAAAATGTGACTGATATAACTTCTATTTTTGAAGAAAGGTTAGGTGGAGTTTTTTGTTCCAGTGCAGTCTCTATTAAAAAAATACGCAGGCAAGAATCCAGAGAAAAGCAAAAGAGATGACGCCATAATTGAATTATGAAGAGAGGCTCAGAAAGTTAAAGATATCCGCTTGGATTTTCTACAGACTTCCTGATCTACTGCTGTAATTTTGGCAGAAAATCGGCGACACCCTCCATAAAATGGTGCAAATGGCCACTTACACCAGGGGTTCCACTGAAGTTATAACAGGTTGAGAGAACGGCCGTGGAATTTCAGGGCCATTATCATCATTCCAAAGAAGAAAAGGGGAGCTCCGATTTAAATTAATGAATGTAATAATAAATAATAAACAAGGTGAATTGCTAGGGCTAGGACTGAAGAGCCTGAGACCAAACTCTACACATTGGATAAGGAATAAATTGCTCACATTGGATAAAGAATAAATTGCTCACATCTAAAGAAAAGGAATATTTATCTTCACCTGGAGCCTTATTATGTGTCTCATAAAAGTCTCAATGTGCTTCATATACAATGAATTATTTTTAAGTGCAGTGTTGGTCATGTAGATAAACACAGCAACTATTCTACACACAGAAAGATCCCAAAACAACAAGATGAATGATCAGTTAATCTGTTTTTTGTTTACCTATGGAATAGACTATCACCTAGTTTTGTAAACTCAGGCTCCACTGAAATGTTCAAAACAGTCCTGTGACTAAACATTACTCCACGTGTTATATTTATCCTGTGAACATAAAACCATGTAGCAATACTGAAATCCATGCAGAATGTCTAGCCATTTCTTCAGCAGAGAGTAAAGAGATATGGGCTTGGGACAGGAAAAAGATAAAAAGTGGCCAGATTATACGCTGAAAACAGACCTGGATAATGGAGCAAGCTGGATAGGCTGATGGCTTTATCTTGTTTGTACAATCTTGTGTTCTTGAAATTCCTATACGTCAAAGTTATTTCTTTGTTTCCAACAAAATATGCAGTGTAGGCTAAAAGAAAAAAATCAGTGCAGCACTTGGTTGCTATCTGCCTTTTGGCAGCTCTGCACTGCAAGAATCGGCAGCACCAAAACAGGAGGAATTTCTGACACAGGAATAGATTGGAACAAAAGGATGGAACCAGCTGTAAGCAGATTGCCCACTGAAAGAGTAAGCTGAGAGGAATTGGAAATGCCTTAAAGGTGGGAAAAATGGCCGAGACATCTTGTGGAGATCTACAGCATGCCTTATGGCCAGTGCTCACTGGAGTGGGGACAAGTAGTGACCTAGACTGCATTTTTTTTTTACAAATGTATCTATAAAATAAGTAATCAATTTTGGTACAATTTACAAATTTCATGCAATTATTTTTTACAACAGAAGCATGCAAGTTCCCATAAATACCAGGCTATTCCAGGTAAATTAAAACTTTACAAACTAGCTTCTTCAAAAAGGGCCCCTTAAATCACAACTGCCATTAGTGTCAAGGCCCCAGTTGTCAAGTGAAATTAGGGCCCAAATAAAATATAGTGAATTGTTTCAATGTGAAAGGGTCCAATCTCGTTCAAAGAAGCCACAGGATGGCTGATGAACACAATAGAAAAAAGTCACATTGGCACAGTACAGGGTTGGCCTGAGGTTCAGTAGAGCAGCTTTGCACCCTAATGTGCTATACCTCACCTGGGAGTGTCATTTGCCATCACTAGATGCTTTTTCTTGGTTAGCTGGATGTCTGATAAGTGTAGAAGTCCATCACCTTGTTTAAGCATCTCCAATTCATGCTCTGATAAATCTACACCCACTTATAGGGTTTCTATTTGCCCAATATGGAGTGTACATTATCTCCTCTTATGTATAGATCTCACTTATCCAAGTCCAAAGAGTTTAGGCACAGTTTGCAAGAAACAAGGCTGAAAGATCCCCAAATGTGCACAGGGGTAACTGCTGGAGTTTGACCAGCGAAAGCTGTACAGTTTAGCAGGGCAGATCACTGGTGTGTTTCCTGTCAGATTATCTAGAGCCAGGTGGGAAGAATCACCGCATCAAGTAATAGGTCTACCTCTCTGGGTTCCATTAGCAAGCCAGGCTGGCTGATGGATCATCAACAGTGCCCTGACATACAATAGACCTGCCTGGCTGAGATATCAGACTACTAAGTCTGTCACTTCCAGCACCAGGTGTGGCTTCTTGCAGCCACTTTGGGCATTAGACAACTGAAAAGTGTGGGTCTGAGCCTTTACTAGGGGGACAGCTGGTACAGGGAGCTCCTCATGAGCAACATGGTGAGCAGCACCACTCACCATACAATGTAAGTCACTAGGTGAATGAAATCGAAACTATTCCATTCACGATATGAACATCCTTTACCTTAATGAGCACATTTTTAAAACAAATTTTTTTTTTTTTTTTTAAAAAGAGCCAAGTACTTATCCTTTAACCTTGATTATATGTGAGTCTGCACTTGGAGGTCGAACTCCAAACCATCGTCAACACCTTCACCGAAGCGTACGAGAGCACGGGCCTTACACTAAACATCCGTAAGACAAAGGTCCTCTACCAACCTGTCCCCGCCACACAGTACTGCCCCCTGATTATCAAAATCCACGACAAGGCCTTGGACAACGTGGACCACTTTCCATACCTCGGGAGCCTACTGTCAACAAGGGCAGACGTCGATGACGAAGTCCAACACCGCCTTCAGTGTGCCAGTGCAGCCTTCGGTCTCCTGAGGAAGAGAGTGTTTGAAGACCAGGACATCAAACCTGGCACCAAGCTCATGGTCTACAGAGCAGCAGTGATACCTGCCCTCCTGTATGCCTCAGAGACATGGACCATGTACAGCAGGCACCTCGAAGTACTGGAGAGGTACCACCAACGATGCCTCCGCAAGATCCTGCAAATGCATTGGCAGGACAGGCGCACCGACATCAGTGTTCTCACTCAGGCCAACATCCCCAGCATCGAAGCTTTGACCACATTTGATCAGCTCCGATGGACGGGTCACATTGTCCGCATGCCCGATATGAGACTCCCAAAACAAGCGCTCTAATCGGAGCTCCGACACGGCAAGAGAGCCCCAGGTGGGCAGAGGAAACGCTTCAAGGACACCCTCAAAGCCTCCTTGAAAAAGTGCAACATCCCCACTGACACCTGGGAATCCCTGGCCCAAGACCGCTCAAAGTGGAGGAGAAGCATCCGGGAAGGCGCCGAACACCTCGAGTCACTTCGCTGGGAGCAAGCGGAAGCCAAGCGCAAGGAGCGCACGTCAACCCAAGCACCCCACCCACCTGCCCCTTCAACCACCGTCTGCCCCACCTGTGACAGAGACTGTAGGTCCCGCATTGGACTCATCAGTCTCCTGCGAACTCATTTTTAATGTGGAAGCAAGTCATCCACGGTTCTGAGGGACTGCCTAAGAAGAAGATTTCTGAAAATAAGATTGATTAAAAAATACCAGATGCTAAGAGGCTTTAGGACTTATCAAGTAATAACATTCTAAAGTATAAGTTTACAATTGATATGATGGCAAAAAAATCTTCATTTCTTTCATTTGCTATAACCACGGTGCTGCAAGAAATTGGGGTAAGTTAAATGATAAACTATTCCCACAGAAATCAAGAATGCACAAGTGACAGAGCTATGGCAAGAATTGTTAAATGCCAACACATATGGGCTGTTTGAGTCCAGTCTGCTCATCTGCCATATATCTTTACAGAGTGGAGACTGAGCTGGCAGATAGATCCATCATGGTTCTTGGCATTTTTAACAACCAAGTCTCTGTTATAGCCAGATGTATTTGAATGGAACTTTGTGACAGCATATTGCTATTACAATTTACAGGAAACTTTCGTTTATCCGGCACCCAAATATCCGGAATTCTCGCTTAACCGGCAAAAATCATCCTCCGAAAACTCCTCTCAAATAACCGGCAATGTTGCCGAGTCGCAGTCGAGTCTCCGCGAACGCCGAGTGCTCCGAAAAATCCTCTCAAATAACCGGCAATGTTGCCGATCCCGAGTCCGAGTCTGAGTCCGCGAACGCCGATTTAGTCAGTAGGGGTACTTTTCAAAAGTACCACTACTCGGCCTCCTGGCGCTGTCGCAAGTCCGAAACATTGCAGTAGCATGAGTAGATTCTCCCGTGCTGCTTGGAGTCTCTTTGTTAAAAATAGCCTCGGTAGATATAACTCTCTGTTATCCGGTACTTTCGATAAACCGGCACCACGCCGGTCCCGTCGATGCCGGATAAACGAAAGTTTCCTGTACTAGAATATATCTTTCAAGGTTTGTACTGTTTCAGTGTTTATGTCAACTACATAGAACATTTTTGGAGGTTGGGTTATCTGGCCATGACTGACAGTTCCCAAAGGTGTGTGAACAAGGCAACATTTTACTGCACCAACACAGACTAATGCGGAGGGTCCCTCTGCTGGATTAATGCAGCAGCCCTGGTGTTTCTGGCTAGATTCATAGGCCTGGATTTTAGCCCGTAGGCGGATTCTGTGCGGTGGTGCTGGGGCTGTTGTGAGGTCAGAATACCCAGAAGAACGGGTTTCCTGAATGCCCTGCAGTTTTTAACTGCAGAGCTCCTTTAAATTTTTTTCTGCCGGGTTCCCGCCCACAGGCAGCCTGATTGACAGGCTAGAGGCCTATTGGGCGGGAAGCCTGCTTCACAAGGCTGAAGCTGAGGAGATCGGGGTGGGGGGGTCCAATGGTGGTCGGGGGGGGGGGGGGAGCAGACAGATCGCGGGGGGTGAGGGAGCGGGTGTTTACTGGGTAGCTTGTTGGGCCTGGAGGAAGCTCTCCTGCTCCTCCTGGCCCACAAGCAGTGCTGTAAAGGCAGTTACCTTATAGATTCAACCCTTCTCGCCTCCTTTCAGCTGCTGGGTTTCCCGAGGCCTGGGAAATCCGGCCGCCATGAGTTAAAAATAGAACGACTATTAAAATGAAGGCAGGCAGCCTCATTATAATATTTAAATGACCAACCCGCTTCCTGCAAGTGGATTGGTCGCCCGCCCCTCGTCCCGTCTCTGTTAAAACCGGAAGTGGGTGGGTTCGAGGCAGGTTGGGTTCCTGTTTCAGATGTTTTAAATTTTAACCTCTGACCTGACACCAACCCATCCATTTCTGGGAGTTAAGATTCAGCCCATAGTGCCACTGAAAACATCTGGCAAATCAATTTTAACAGGCAACAATGGCTGAGAGATTTAATCTGGAAGAGTGGCTTTCATGAACTCTCTATTATGCAAGCTCTTTCATCCCATGCATGCTATCCCAGTAGAAATGCTTGGCTGCCTGACTGCTCTATGACTAATGATCATCCGAAAAACCTACAAATGTTCAAAGCAGTGGGTCACAGATACACTGAATAAAATATTTCTCTGATTTTTTTCTTCTTACAAACTCAACATGGCGGCCACACTGATTTCAGTGTATCATAAGGATTTAGTGTTATTACTTCAAAAAACATTTTTTCTGTTACAACGCAGAGCTTTATGAAATGCAAATGCTTTCTACTAATCTACCACTTATCTGAAAAGTATCTATGAAGGTGACTGGGGATCAAACCTGGAATCTTCCTAGACTGTATGGCTTTGTAACACACTTAGTAACCCATTAGGCTAGGAAACTCACTAACTTTTACTGAGGGACAGAATTCTAAAACAGTAACTTTGTTGAGGGCAGTACTCATACACTCCCCCTCCCTCCCAATTAGGCAGGTCCAAGCGCTCATTTCTAACAACCTAGCACCTGTAAATGCCAACAGGAATCCAAAGGAATCAAATCACTGGATACAGTTCATCAAGTACGTTTAACTACTTTTTACTCGACTTGATTGAGTTCTCTGATGAAGTAACGGAGAGGGTTGATGAGGGCAGTGCAGTTGATGTTGTGTATATGGACTTTCAAAAGGCATTTGATAAAGCACCGCATAATAGACTTGTTAGCAAAATTAAACCCCATGGGATTAAAGGGACAGTAGCTGCATGGATACAAAATTGGCTAAGGGACAGAAAGCAGAGAGTAGTGGTGAACGGTTGTTTTTCAGACTGGAGGGAAGTGTACAGTGGTGTCGCCCAGGGATCAGTGTTGGGACCACTGCACTTTTTGGTATATTAATGACCTGGACTTGGGTATACAGGGCATGATTTCAAAGTTTGCAGATGACACAAAACTCTGAAATGTAGTAAACAATGAGGAAGATAGTAACAGACTTCAGGAGGATATAGACAGACCAGTGAAATGGGCAGACACATGGCAGATGAAATTTAACTGTGAAGTGATTCATTTTGGTAGGAAGAATGAGGGGAGGCAATTTTACCATTTTAAAGGGGGTGCAGGAACAGAGAGACCTGGGGGTGTATGTTCACAAGTCTTTGAAGGTGCAGGAGAAGTTGAGAATGCTGTTAAAAAGGCATACGGGATTCTTGGCATTATAAATAGAGGAATAGAGTATAAAAGCAAGGAAGTTATACTAAATCTTTATAAAACACTGGTTAGGCCCCAGCTGGAGTATTGTGGCCAATTCTGGGCACCACACTTTAGGAAGTATGTAAAGGTCTTAGAGAGGAGATTTACTGGAATGGTACCAGGGATGAAAGACTTCAGTTACGTGTTCTCCCTCGAGCAGAGAAAGCTAAAGGGAGATTTGATGGAGGTGTTCAAAATTATGAAGGGTTTTGATCGAGTAAATACGGAGAAACTGTTGCCGGAGGCAGAAGGGTCAGTAACCAGAGGACACAGATTTAAAGTAATTGGCAAAAGAATCAGAGGCGATGTGAGGCAAAAAAATTACGTAGCAAGTTATCATCTAAAATGCACTGCCTGAAAGGGTGGTGGAAGCAGATTCAGGAATAACTTTCAAAGGGATTTGGATAAATGCTTGAAGGGGAAAGTTTTGCAGGGGTATGGCGAAAGAGCAGGGAAGTGGGACTAATTGGACAGCTTTTTCAAAGAGCCAACTCAGCCACGATGGGCCAAATGGCCTCCTTCTGTGATGTTTCATTCTATGATTCTAACTAACGTTTTGTGCCACAAAGAATCCATAACAAAGTAACCTTTATAAGCCCCTATAATCAGCCCAGGCTCCTTGTAATTTGGAATAATTTTAGCATTTACTTTTCTCCTTGATTCCTTAATGGTAGATAGGGGATTGAATTCCTGTCTTTTGCAGGCATGGGGAAGGCAGCAACAAGTGAGAGGCTTGGGGTGGGGGTGAGGGGCCATGGGAGGGGGAGAAGGCAGCAGAATTGGAAGGTTGGGGAACAGACAGCAGCAAACAGGAGCTCCAGGAGATGGAAAGCAGAGTTGGGAGGGTTTGTATGGTACAACAGCTACTGGGTGGGAGGGACAAGCAATTGGGCAGCTGGAAGGAAAGCATTTGCAACTAGGGGATTGGAGTAGCGGATGCAACAGCTGAGAAACCAGAGGGGAGGGACCAGAAATGAGGCTGGGGAGGGGCGGAGGCACCAACAACTGAGGGGCTGGTGGGGGGCACCAACAATTAGATCACCATGTAGACTGGAGAACATGGGGAAAGCACAGATTGAAGAGCATCGGGCAGGGGAGCAGAGAATGAAGCATATTGTAGACTTGGACCTCCTTTAATTACTGGTGGGGCAGGAAATATGTGCCTTGGTTGGATCCAGTACAAGAGCTGCAACAGAGGTTTACAATGGATGCAGTTGGCTCACACGCCATATGATGAGTATCCCTCTGCACCAAGATGTCAGGGGAGCTTAGTTCTTTTGCATAAAGATCAACTTTTTGAACTGAATCCTACTTAAGACCAACAGATTTAAATCATGGGTCCAGCTAAGGTTAGTTATGATCAATTTTGTGGCTAATCTCTCATTCTGCAGTGACCAGTCAGCGACTTGAAGGTAAATCAGTGTCAGAGCAGTGGGAGACATTCAAGGAGGAGATAGTGAGGGTTCAGGGCAAATACGTTCCCGCAAAGAAAAAGGGTGGGACTCCCAAATCTAGAGCCCCCTGGATGTCAAGGGGCATACAGAGTAAGATGAGGCAAAAAAGGGAAGCTTTTGTCTGATACCGAGAGCTCAATACTGCAGAAAGCCTAGAGGAGTATAGAAAGTACAGGGGTGAAATTAAAAAGGAAGTTAGGAAAGCAAAGAGAGGGCATGAAAAAATATTGGCAAGTAAAATCAAGGAAAACCCAAAGATATTTTACAAATACACAAAGAGCAAGAGGAAAACTGAAGAAAGAGTAGGGCCTATTAGAGACCAAAAAGCTAACCTGTGTGTGGAGCCGGAAGACGTGGATATGGTTCTTAATGAATATTTTGCGTGTGTCTTCACAAAAGAGAGGGACAATACAGACATTGTAGTTAAGGAGGAGGAGTGTGAAATATTAGATGAGCTAAACATAGTGAGAGAGGAAATATTAGAATCATAGAATGGTTACAGCACAGGAGGCCATTTGGCCCGTCGAGCCTGTGCCAGCTCTCTGCATGAGCACTTCAGCTAGTCCCACTCCCCTGCCCTTTCCCTGTAGCCCAGCAAATTTCTTTCCTTCAGGTACTTATCCAATTCCCTTTTGAAAGCCACGATTGAATCGGCCTCCACCACCCTCTCAGGCAGTGCATTCCAGATCATAACCACTCGCTGCGTAAAAAATGTTTTCCCTCATGTCGCTTTTGGTTCTTCTGCCAATCACCTTAAATCTCTGTCCTCTGGTTCTCGAACCTTCAGGGCATATTAAGGGATTTAGCATCTTTGAAAGTAGATAAATTGCCAGGCCCGGATGAAATATATCCCAGGTTGTTAAGAGAAGCAAGAGAGGAAATTGCAGAGGCTCTGAACCTCATTTTCCAATCGTCCCTGGCTACAGGCGTGGTGCCAAAGGACTGGAGGACTGCTAACATTGTACTGTTGTTTAAAAAGGGAGAAAGGGATAGACCGAGTAATTGCAGGCCAGTCAGCCGAACATCGGTGGTGGGAAAATGATTGGGAAAAATTCTGAGGGATAATATTAATCCTCATTTCGAAAGGCACAGATTAATCAAGGACAGTCAGCATGGATTTGTTAAGGGAAGGTCATGTCTGACTAACTTGATTGAATTTTTTGAGGAGGTAACAAGGAGGGTCGATGAGGGTAGCGTGTTTGATGTAGTCTACATGGATTTTAGCAAGGTGTTTGATAAGGTCGCACACGGCAGACAATTCAGAAAAGTAAAAGCCCATGGGATCCAAGGGAAAGTGGCAAATTGTATCCAAAATTGGCTAAGTGGGAAGAACCAAAGGGTAGTGGGTGTTTTTGTGACTGGAAGGCTGTTTGCAGTGAGGCTCCGCAGGGCTCAATACTAGGTTCCTTGCTTTTTGTGGTACATATCAATGAGTTAGACTTTAATGTAGGGGGCATGATTAAGGAGTTTGCAGATGATACAAAAAAGCCATATGGTTGATAGTGAGGAAGAAAGCTTTAGACTGCAGGAAGATATTAATGGACTGGTCAGGTGGGCAGAAAAGTGGGAAATGGAATTCAATCCGGAGAAGTGTGAGGTATTGCATTTGGGGAGGGCTAACAAGGCAAGGGAATACACAATAATTGTAGAGGAACAGAGGGACCTTGGAGTACATGTCCACAGATTCCTGAAGGTAGCAGGACAGGTAGATAAGGTGATTAAGAATGCATACGGGATACTTTACTTTATTAGCCGAAGCATAGAATATAAGAGCATGGAGGTCATGCTTGAACTGTATAAAACACTAGTTAGGCCACAGCTAGAGTACTGTGTGCAGTTCTGGTCACCACATTACAGGAAAGATGTGATTGCACTAGAGAGGGTACAGAGGGGAGATTTACGAGGATGTTGCCAGGACTGGAGAATTTTAGCTATGAGGAAAGATTGGATAGGCTAGGGTTGTTTTCCTTGAAACAGAGGAGGCTGAGGGGCGATTTAATTGAGGTGTATAAAATTATGAGGGGCCTAGATAGAGTAGATAGGAAGGACCTCATTCCCTTAGCAGAGAGGTCAATAACCGGGGGCATAGATTTAAAGTAACTGGTAGAAGGATTAGAGGGGAGTTGAGCAGAATTTTTTTCACCCAGAGGGTGGTGGGGGTCTGGAACTCACTGCCTGAAAGGGTGATAGAGGCAGAAACCCTCATCACATTTAAAAAATGCTTGGGTATGCACTTGAAGTGCTGTAACCTACAAGGCTACGGACCAAGAGCTGGAAAGTGGGATTAGGCTGGATAGCTCTTTTTCAGCCGGCATAGACACGATGGGCCGAATGGCCTCCTTCTGTGTCGTAAACTTCTATGGTTCTATGACATCTGCTCTCTAAGTGAGTGGAAATTAAGGGTAATTCCATGATCACTTGTTTCTAGCAGGAACTCACACGGAGCACTGGTTACTTTAACACTGTAGACCCAATTCTCCGAGCCGCATTTCCTGTGAGGGCAGCGCACTGGGAACGTGGCATCAGATAAAGTACTACTTCACTACCACTAGATGTGGTATGTATTGTAAATCTACAGTTAATGATTTATAAAATCATTAATTACATCTAGTGGCAGAAAATCAGCAGTGCAATACGATTTCCTGTTGTGATTGATAGTAGTCCCTTCTCTTAATTTTGCTCATTAAATTGAAATTGAAATTGGTCTCAACAAGGCTTCTCTGTCGTCAGTCCTCTCAGGCCTCACAAATAATGTGTCTGTATGCTGCATTTTTGGGGACAGGAGTGCCAGTGTGAAGATAAAATGATTCACTAAAACCTCAATTTAAAATAAAAAGACACATGTATTCTGTTAACTATCAAGGGAATTACACATTACCTTATTGCTAAGTGGTTGTGCATTATTAGAGTTAACTGTTTGAAGGACCAGGAATGATTCCTAAGCAATATTTGGTATAATTTCTCTTCCACTTTTGATCTGGCCATAAATAACAGACATAAAGAATGCCAAGTTGGCCTCATGTACAGACTGCAGATGCTTTCTCTGCCACAGTGTATCAGAAACCTTCCTGAGCTTCTCAACAAAAGTAATCATACTTCCCAACAATGTAATTGCTCTAGATTAACCAGAGATATTTATCATTCTGCAAAACGATTAATCAATAATTTACAGTTCTTGTGCATAATAGCTTTACTCATTATTAATTCAATTAAGTACTCTTGTTCGATGGTAACTGATTATAGAATCCAATTTTTAAAATTTAATTTGGACCTTGTTAAAATCAAACAGTCCAGCTTACTGTCATTTGATAGATTGAAGTGGTTGAGTGGCAGGGCTCGGAGACTTTGTCACTGGCCACAGTACTAATTCTAAACTCATTTTAAAGTTTTAAAAAATTGGTGCTAAAGTGTCATGATAATTCTTTTCATTTTTGCCTGGGTACAATGTCATGGGACTTCAACTAGTAATTTATCAGCTAGTAATAAATCCCTCCATGGCCTTGCCCTATCCTACCTCAGCAATCTCCTACAGCCTTATGTAAGTATGCTCCACCGTGTTGCTCCTTGTCCCCTGCTCTCTCTTTAGTGGCAAGTTTGCTCAGCTGCTACTTTCTTGTCCTCTGTTACTCCCTCCCTAGATCTCTGTCATGCCACTTCTCTCCTGCATTCAAAGACCTCCTCAAAATCCATCTCTTTGACCATGCCTTCAACTTTGTGCTCTACCCCCTTCCATTCCCCTTTTTTTCTGCTCTCCATCCAATGGTTTTTCCTGAACAATGTAAAGTGCTGGGAGATGGCCTCCTCTTCATGAGAAGCACTGCAGAAATGTAAGTGGAAGGTAGGGAGTAGTAGAAAGAATCAGTGTTGGATTAACCAACAGTACACTCCTTACTGGCAGTGAGGAAATATGTGGGACTGCTGGGACATGGCTCCATAAATCACAAGAGGGATTGGGGAAAGGAGGAACTGCCTTGATTTAAAATTTGCTTTCATTGGTACATTTCTATCCTTTATGTCCAAATACCATGAATTATGACCTCCCAACTCCAAAGGATGCAGAAGAATCTACATCAACATTGGGACGGAGCTGAGGGAGCCCTAAACTGTGGAGATAAAAAGAATAAAAATGCAAATGTTAGAAACCTGAAACAAGCTCCAAATCATAACCAAGCCTGGTTTACATTCTACCTGACCAGAGGTGCAAAGAGACTATTGCTCTGAGTCCTCAACCTGAGAACATAAAATTAAAACAAAAGAAACTCTCTAAGGATGATTCTGCTGGTTAAATAATTTTTTAAGAAAGCTAAAAAAAACAGAATTTCACTGTCCAAACAATAAACAACTTGTTACAATTTGAATATTACATTATCATATTAATTTCTTTGCAGGGTTTTTCCATACAAAAGCAAACTTTCTCATGAAGGTCAGTGACTCACTTGCTGTTTTGCTTAGTCTGCTTTACTCACACAAAGAGTTATTAATACAAAAGAATATGACAAATAGCCAGCACAGAAATAATTAAAAATCCCATTCTGTTAAGAGTTAGCAAAAATGAATTTCTCTAGATCAATGAACTTTAACACAAATTAAATATTAATTTTCATGTGTTTGAATTTCATGTCAGTGGCGTGAAAATGGCAGTTCTGAAGTTAGACATCAACTCCCCTTGGGCACAGTTTAATTCCTGCATAGGATTCCGATAATGTAATTTTGTATAATCCAGGTTAGAGAAGCGCAGTTTCAACACTAATAATAATTCTTTTGATATAATAGCCAAACTATTTGAAGAAAAATTCACTTGACAGTTTGCAATTTTTGTTCTTGAAATTCTAGCTAGCCAGTAGTTAATCACGAAGGCATAAATCTCAAGTTTCTGAACCTATTTCTGTTGCCTCACGCATATACTTGAATGAAGCTCTTCTGCTATGATTTAGTTGTTAGCAGTATAAGCACTAATATATTGAATGTGCCATTGCAGCTTATAGAACGATTAATTGTACAAATTATCTCTTAAAAAATATAACAACTAAAATTAATTGCCTGCTGCCTGTCCTCTTGCTGCATGCAGTCTTCCATCTGCATGCTAACCCACACCCATCCTCCCCGAACTTCCTGGCCCTTTTTCATATTGGTGTTTCGAACACCTATTTTCCAGATAAAATTGGAGGGATGCAAAGGTCACTGGCACCAGCCACTTGAGGGTGTGCTACATTGATAATCACTTCATGCATATATATATATATATATATATAAAAATATATATATATATCTTTAAACACGCACTAGAGGTAGTTCAGGATTTATGCAAGTAACGTTTTAATATTTTGATCAAAGATCTATTTTGGCACAACTTATAATGAGCGGTTGCTGTTCGCCCTTTAGGGTGAGGCAACATTTTTCAAGTAGTCGCCTCAGTGCCGAAAACATAATCTCTTCTTTCTGAATGAATTTTCAGTTGTGCAATATGTACTTACCACTTAGTTCTAGTCAATATAAACAACCATTAGTAAGTTGATATTTAAAAGCTTTCCAGTGCTGCTAACAAACCATTTCCCCTAATCAATACAAAAAAGATGGGACATATGAGACTATAGGGTAAATTCTGTGAGGCTCAGTCGACTGAAACGCAATTTAGAGAATTGTGCTTAGAGGTCAGCATGTCCAATCCCCAGGGCTCCCAATTTTCTAGTGAATCACCATCACTTTTATAATCAATGATCTAATTCAGTGTCACAGAACATTGGACCATTGGAGCTTTGTTAGAAGCAGCAGAAGGGAAAGGTCCCAATAGCCTCAGTGCCAGAAGCACTGCCTAATGAGGTATTAGGTCATGTAAACCAGGAAGGTACCTGGTTTAATCCTGGACTTGTGCTGAGTTAGCTGATCCCATCTGGGGAAACTCTGGGGACATGACAATTATTCGCAGGGACCCCTATACTATGGGGTGGGAAATCAACTCGCCTCACCCTGATCACTATTCAAGTGACCCACGTCAAAAAGTTTGTGTGTCTGGACAGGATTGGTTTGGCTGTGATACCCGACACAGTCAAACAGCTCATGAAGAAGCACCACTTGGGTGAGGCATCAGAGGACTGTAACTGTCGGTGGAAACCATCTCCAAGCATCAGTCACACCTTCAGGAGAGGAGGGGACAAAAGGGGGCCAAAAATGAGAGCACAACAGGAACGCTCCTTAAAATATATATACTACAAATTCCTTGAAGTAATGTAGGCAGCAATATTCCCTGCATCTCTAGGGGTCCCGCGCAGTCAGCTTTTCAATAGAAAAACCGCGCATGCACGGTATTTTGAAGGGGCCGCACGGCCCAAAAAATAATTACAGGGAACATTAGTAGGCAGTGGTTGCTGCATCTAGGGAACTACTTGAGAAATGCTACATTACTCTAAACTCTTACAATCATTGGTTACTCAGTGACACTGTTCTCTCTGGTTCGGCGATGCTGATCACTCCCGTAAGTGGCCAGAGTGTCTTATGTTCTGCCCAATCTCTAACTATATGATAGCGTAACCCAGGGGTGTAACAATAGGGCCCCCTTGTGATCTGACTTTGGTGGGGGCAAAAATGGGTGGCAGTGGATCTGCCGCCTGCTATACGCTCTGCCCAAATTTCCTTCCCAATGTTAAAAGGAAATGGGATGGCTGATTGCTACCGCCCGTTTGGTGCCCCCACTGAATTTGAATTTTAACCCGACCCCCGCCACATTTCTTTACAAATAACCCCATGTGCACTTCTCACTTGAAAGTGGACTGAAACACTTCAGTGAAACAAGGCCAGATATAAATCCTTAAGCTGCTTTATTTTTACAGACAAGTAAATGTACAGAGGAACAGATGTAATCAAATCTCACCTTGATTCAACTGACTACAGAGACCTCAAGAACAAAAGAGAGAAATGCCACACTGTTCTCTCTGGTTGGGCGGTGCTGATCACTCCTGTAAGTGGCCAGAGTGACTTACATTCTGCCCAATCTCTAACTATAGGTGAGCTAGCTTAACGTTTCCTGGTCAGCATCTGATATTGAACAGCTCTGGTCTTGAGATGAGTGAAATTCCACTTTCTAGCCCAGGCTTCCACCCGAGGCATTGCTGGCTGCCTATTTATCTCTTTTTCCTTTACTCTCTGTGTATTCACAGGGAGTCGAAAGGCTATCCCTCTGACATCCTTCTGGTTCAATGATTTGCCAGTATGCTTTTCAATAAAACTGATTATGTCTCCGTCCCACCTTTAGGGTGTGGGTCTCAACATCTTCTGCTATTCTCAAAATGCATAGGGGCCAAAATGAATAGGGGCCACCTCGACTTAATGGCCCTGATATTTACAGGGAAGCGTGGAGGGCAATGTTCCCCCTAATTTTTTTCCTGCTGTGTGTTCCCTTTAAATCTGCTGCAGCGGCCGCGTGCGTGGCATTTCTTCCAGCGGCAGCAGCCGGCGAGCAGCCTGTGCAGGACCTCCCGATTGGGGAACATTGGTGGAGGGTGCCCGGTTTTGGGGGGTGGGGGGAAACCCGGAATATCCGGGAAGGCGGAGGTCCTGTCAAATTTAACTTTATAATCATTTTCTTCATCCATTTCCCGTGGGAAAGCCAACGGTAGATGGCCGCTGCCGGGGACCATGGGGACGTTTCTCGGTAACGGGGAAAGATCGCAGAGCAGAAGGGGGGTAAAACTGGCAATCGGGAGGGAGGGGGAGATCGCGGGGCAGAAGGGGGGTAAAACTGGCAATCGGGAGGGAGGGGGAGATCCCGGGGCAGAATGGGGCTGGGTAGGACTGGCAATCGGGAGGGGGGGGGGGGGGGGGGGGGGGGGAGATCGCGGGGCAGAAGGCTCGGGATTGCGGGTTGGGAGGTTTGGCTGATCGCAGCAGAAGGTTTGTTTCAGTGGCCGGGGGGAGCACTCCTGCTCCTCCTGGCTGACAATCAGCGCTATAAAAAGCACTTACCTGCTTGATCCGGCTGCTCCTGTCTCCATTTAGCTGCCGGGATTCCCGAGCCCTAGGAAACCCGGCTGGTCAGCGTTAAATTTAAATCAGGTTCCCAACTGCACTGTGGAAGCCTGACTTAAATATTATAATGAGGTGTCACGCCTCGCAAGAGCAAGACACAGACACGGCGCACAACCCGCCGCCATAAAAATGGTGGCAGGCGGGTAAGCGGTGGTTTGGTGTCGCATTATGGAATTTAACATTTTTACCCTCACCTCGACCCTCTCCATTGTGGGCAGGGTGTCTCAATTGCCCAATGGGTCTGGGACGGGACTTTCATTGTCTCTGTTTGAAATAGACTGTGAGCTGCTACATTGCACAAACTGTTTAACTTTAATTCCTGCAGCCTGTGATTATATTTTAAACCTGTGTGAATTAATTTTGTTTTAAAACATAGCATAACTCATTCCCAAATCCTTTCCCTGAAGAATGAAAAAGATCAAAAACCCTGAAACGTGACAGGCACCTTTAATTAGATTAGCGCTAATATTTCAAAATAATCTGTCAGGTTCTACTGGCTCCCTGTGCTTCTCGATTTTTTCCCCCTCAGACATCCTCCTAATTTACAACTTCATTAATATCAATGTCCAGCATAACCTATCGTCTGCCTGAAGTTCCACTCAAGTGGATTTGCACTTAATCTACAACTTGTTAATCACATGTCTCTATCGTGTTACTAAAATGCATTTGCAAGTTACAACATTTAAAAAACACTTTTTAAAATTAATATTTCCTTACACAACAACTTGCATTTCTATAACACCACTTTTAACATAGTACAAACGTCCCAAGGCGCCTCACAGGAACGTAGCCAGACAAAATTGGACACCGAGCCACATAGAGCTATTAGGACAGGTGACCAAAAGTTTGGTCGGAAGGGTAGGTTTTAAGCAGCGTCTTAAAGAAGGAGAGAGAGGTAGAGAGGCGGAGATTTACGGAGGCAATTCCAAAGCTTAGGGCTTAGGCAGCTGAAGGCACGGCTGCCAATGGTGGAGTGATGAAAATTGGGGATGCGCAAGAGGCTAGGATTGGAGGAGCGCAGAGATCTCGGGGGATTGTAGGGCTGGATGAGGTTACAGGCATAGAGAGGGGCGAGGCCATGGAGGGATTTGAACACAAGGATGAGAATTTTAAAACTGAGATGTTGCCGGACTGAGAGCCAAAGTAGGTCAGCGAGCACAGGGGCGATGGGTAAATGAGACTTGGGGCAAGTTAGAATTCGGGCATCAGAATGACATAAATCACAGTGAACAATTCCTTGCACCACTTACACGAGGGCCAATTTCGCAAACACATGCTCTGGGATGATTAAGGTTTGGTGTTGGAAATGTGCATTCAGAAAATCGGCCCTATGGCGTCTGTGATGAAAGTGATAGTTGGCCCTTTGTTTAATAGCAAATAAAATGTATGCCAAACATTTGACTATGAAACAGTTGTATACTTGATGGAGTAGGGATTGTAGTTTTTTTTAAAATCTGGATGGTTGCCCTACAACAGGCTGCATCCTCCTCTGTATCTGTTTTGTGATCTTGTGAAGACAGGATCCTCAGAGTGTCAGCTTGGCTCAGCTGGTAGTACTCTTGCCTCAAGTTCAGAGAATTGTGGTTTCAAGTCCCACATGCAGGACTTGTGTGCATAATCTAGACTGACACTTCAGTGCTGTCCTTTGAATGAGACTATCTGTCTATACAATAGCAAAATACTGCGGATGCTGACGAAGGGTTTCGACCTCAAACGTTAACTCTGTTTCTCTCTCCACGGATGTTGCCTGGCCTGCTGAGTTTTTCCAGCGTTTTCTGTTGTCTGTCTATACAGCCTATCAAAGGCCCCATGGGGTCATGGAAAAGCAAGAAGTTCTCTTGATATCACTAACCTGACTCCCTAACCGTTATCATTAGGCTGGAGTTATACTACTACTTTAATGCAGCTTAATGCTACTTGGCAGCAGTGCACCAGTAATTAGGTTTAACTTATAATGGCTTGATTTATTTTATTTTTACTACATGCATTCTTTGGTGTGACCCAAAGCGTTGTTTAGTTGTCTAGCTCCACACTGTTGCGCCCCCCCCTTTCATTATAATCAATGTCATGTTACTATTGTGTGCTTCTATGTGCAAGTAAATATGGAGAGCTTTTGACCCTGCTCATAGTGAGCGCTATGTTCATGTGACAAAGACATTCCTTATATAACAGAAGCACAGCCAAAGTAGTTAGCTGAGAACTCCTAACGTAACCATGACAACAGACTACAGCCAGCATCCTTTTTTTGGGATTGTAACCTGTTTGGTATTAAAAGGCACATCCCAGAAGTTAAGAATAAGAATAGTGTATGGATAAAGGGGTAATAAAAAAAAATGGATGTATGAATAAATAAGCTTAACAAATTGACTCCCATTCTTATCCCTTTTTTGTTAAAATGAAGCTCCTTCGTCAGTCAGACCCGAATGGTTTGTGTCTTAGACTTCTTTGTGGTCAATGTTTCTCTACTCAGGGTTGCCGGACAGGACTCATTACCCCTTTTAATTTCTCTTGAGAATGCTTAGATATCCAGCAAAGTGGTGAGAGTTGGTTGCTGAAGGTAACCAAGTTTCAATGGCAGAACTCAGGCCTTCTGAACAAGAACTCAACGCAGAAATGCTCGAGCTCCAATCGTCCATATCACAGGAGTACTTTGTTTCCCTCAGTCATTTCTCCTGCTCCATAACTGGCATTCACAAAATGTAACATGCCTTCAAAAGTACAGGATCGTACAAGTTAACTTACAGGTACAGTACGTACCTGTAAGTTAACAGGATCCCTTCTTGTGATCACACTGCAGTTAGCGGAGCATTTTCTCACTGAGTCACCTACGAGGTCATCAATGTTGCAACAACTACTTCTTACCCATTATTCCTGAAGTCTGACTGCCGACTCCATGGAGTAGCACTGGCTGGCTGCTGTCTGATCTTTGCGAGGAAGTAGAAGGGGAGGAGACTGTAGTACCATTTACCCTGACCTCCGTCTGTGGCTGTAAACAGCAATGAGGAAGAAGGTTACGACTTGTTAATCTGCATTCAGTTTATGTCTTGCAGATAAACCATGATCTGAGACCACTTTAGGACTAATCTGATAGCATTCAACAGTAGCCTAAAACCGGTCAAAGGATCATAATCTGGGCTTACTTGGGATAGTGAGACCAGACTGATATTTGCACCAGAAAATCTGTCAGCAGCAGAGAGGAGTAAATAATATCCTCTTGCTTCCTACACAGTGTTGAGTAATACTGCCATGATGTGGAGATGCTGGTGTTGGACTGGGGTGGACAAATGTGAGAAGTCGCACAACACCAGGTTATAGTCCAACAGTTTTATTTGAAATCACAAGCTTTCGGAGCGCTGCTCCTTCGTCAGGTGAATACTGTGGCTTTGGTTCAGAATAGTTTCGGAAGTCTGATCATTTTTAAAATTAAAGCCTCACCACTTGTGAAAATGCAGTGGTACAAAGTGTTGGTGCTCCAAAGCCCTGTACTGTGGGCCTGTAGAACACATCTTCATGATCCTGAGATGCCACATCGGGTTATCAGAAGAGGTTGTAAGTAGAGGCAAAACACTTCCACCAGGAGGGAAAGATGAAGAGGAGTCACCCCAAACTAAGAGTAGCACTGTCACAGCCCTTAGTGCAAGTTCCCTTCTTGCCCTCTTAGTTGGGGAATGTTCTTGTGCTATTGGGAATTAGTAGAATAAAATAAAAAGACTACGAAGAAGCAATGAGCCCTGGAGAGCTAGGTTGGTCATTCTTTTGTTACAGCGGACAGGTTCAGTTAAGCCCAGGCATTCCTCCCCTTACCTGCTCTAGCAGCTGCCTCAGCCTGTGCAGCTGGGATTCCAATTGTTTGTTGTGATCTTCCAGGATCTGCATCCTGGCCTCAAGACGACCTTTGTGCTGACGGAGCAGTTTGGCTTCAGCGATTAGCTCGGCGTCCCTGGGACTCTGTGGTGAAATGGGCATCATCTCAGGAGGGGATGGCAAGGGAGACAGGCCTTTGTGATCATGCTGCTCCTTCAGCCGCTCATACTCAGATTGAAGGTTTCTGAAAACAAAAGCGTACAAACTAAAGGAACTGTACTGTCGGGGTTGAGAGGATATTTAGAAAAGAAGCTGGTGTGGTGTTCATCCACATTAAGGTCTTTGTGCTAAACCGATTAATATTCTAATCATTCGAAATGGCAGAACATTGAGGTCATGAGGTTTCTCATTGGGCTTCACTAAAATTATTTGGATGACAACCTCCTATGATAACAATATCAACATTTCAATTATGATGAACAGATTTAGGGTTCTGAAATGAAATGTGAAAGTATGCTCATAGATTTAAGTGCGTAGAGGGTTAATTCCCATTTGTATCAGTATTGACAAGTGTTAATGTTAGAAGAAAAATTCCACCAGATAATACGTTCAGTAATTGGTTCTTTCTGTATTCCATTACATCTGAGCATGCTTCACCAACCATGTCCATAGGTCTGAACCTAATAATCACAAAGTTCAAGGGAAATGTTGATCACATCGATATTAGTGAAGGTTTGAGACTCTGATGGTGGGGTGGGGGGTAAAATTCAACTTCAGCAGGGACGCAGAACAGGCAGTTGTGGCAGCAGATCAGCCGCCTATTTTACGTCCCGCCCAATTTTCTTTTCAATTGACATTGTACTGCCGCTGAAGTTGAATTTCACACCCTCTGTGTTTTTGCACACCCTCTAAGAACATTCACAGTCAGTAAACATTTTTCATGCTTTGGAGAGAAAATCAGGATACTGACCAAGTATGTTAACATTTTCTTGTATGTATAAGACCGACAAGCTGTCAAATGGGGCAATTCTCGGTTGTCAGATTCCTTTGGATTGTCCGCCTGCTGCTGGAAGGGGGCTAGGGGGAGGATTTCTGCCTGCCATTCCAACCCTGGCTCTTTTTCCTGGGTTGGGGCCAATTACACAGGCAGAACGGACGACCTGCAGTATCTCTGAGCCAGCCACTGCCGGGGGGTGGGGGTGGTGGCGGGCTGGCTGCTGCACTGGAAATGGAAGCTGCAAATGTACCCTATCCCCACATTACAGCCCGTCTTATTTTGAGTCGGTGGTACTGAGGTAGAAAGGCATGGAAATTAACCACTGCCTCAAGTCTCATCTCCTCACTGTCATTTAAATGCGGCAGGGCAGGCAATGGCTAGATGGCGGATATCCCTGCTTGTGAGGGAAGGAAAACGTTGGAGGGCCGATTTAGGGGCAGAGATTCAGCGGTGGCCTTCTCCATCCCATTTTCCATAGTGCGCCGTACTGGGACCACCTGAAAACAGGTGGGTTCCTGGAGAAAAACCTGGTTCTGGGGAATGAAGTAGGTCAAGTGGAGCAAGTGTCAGTAGGTGAACATTTAGGGAACAGTGATCAAAAGTATCATAAGGTTTAGATTAGTTATGGAAAAGGACAGAGAGCAATCTAAAGTAAAAAATACTTAATTGGAGGAAGGCAAATTTCAGTGGGATGAGAATGGATCTGGCCCGGGTAAATTGGAATCTAAGATTGGCAGGCAAAACTGTAGTGGAACAATGGGTTGCCTTTAAAGAGGAAATAGTTTGGGTACAGTCGAGGTACATTTCCACTAGTGGGAAAGGCAGGGCAACTAAAGTCAGAGCTCCCTGGATGACGAAAGAGATAGAGAGTAAGATGAAGCAGAAAAAGAGCGCGTATGAAAGATGTCAGATCGAGAATCAGACTCCAGCTTAATATTACTAACTATGGCAAGGCAGTAGATGGGTTTAAGCTCCACAATTAGCAGCTATTGAGTGGTCTTTCAAAATGGGATGTAGCAATTAGGGGTGGAAGCGATAAAAGAAAGACTTGCATTTATATAGCACCTTTCACGACCACCGGACGTCCCAAAGCGCTTTACAGCCAATGAAGTGCTTTTAGAAGTGTAGTCACTGTTGTAATGTAGGAAATGCGGCAGCCAATTTGCGCACAGCAAGCTCCCACAAACAGCAATGTGATAATGACCAGATAATCTGTTTTAGTGATGTTGATTGAGGGATAAATATTGGCCAGGACACCGGGGATGACTCCCCTGCTCTTCTTCGAAATAGTGCCATGGAATCTTTTACATCCATCTGAAAGAGTAGACGGAGCCTCGGTTTAACGTCTCATCCGAAAGATGGCACTTCCGACAGTGCAGCACTCCCTCAGTACTGCCCCTCCGACAGTGCAGCTCTCCCTCAGTACTGCCCCTCCGACAGTGCAGCGCTCCCTCAGTACTGCCCCTCCGACAGTGCAGCGCTCCCTCAGTACTGCCCCTCCGACAGTGCAGCGCTCCCTCAGTACTGCCCCTCCGACAGTGCAGCGCTCCCTCAGTACTGCCCCTCCGACAGTGCAGCGCTCCCTCAGTACTGCCCCTCCGACAGTGCAGCGCTCCCTCAGTACTGCCCCTCCGACAGTGCAGCGCTCACTCAGTACTGCCCCTCCGACAGTACAGTGCAGTGCTCCCTCAGTACTGACCCTCCGACAGTGCAGCGCTTCCTCAGTACTGCCCCTCCGACAGTGTGGCGCACCCTCAGTACTGACCCTCCGACAGTGCGGCGCTCCCTCAGTACTGCCCCTCCGACAGTGCGGCGCTCCCTCAGTACTGCCCCTCCGACAGTGCTGCGCTCCCTCAGTACTGCCCCTCCGACAGTGCTGCTCTCCCTCAGTACTGCCCCTCCGACAGTGCAGCGCTCCCTCAGTACTGCTCCTCCGACAGTGCTGCGCTCCCTCAGTACTGCCTCTCCGACAGTGCAGCGCTCCCTCAGTACTGCCCCTCCGACAGTGCAGCGCTCCCTCAGTACTGACTCTCTGACAGTGCAGCGCTCCCTCAATACTGCGGCTCCAACAGTGCAGCGCTCCCTCAGTACTGACCCTCCGACAGTGCAGCGCTCCTTCAGTACTGCCTCTCCGACAGTGCAGCGCTTCCTCAGTACTGCCCCTCCGACAGTGTAGCGCACCCTCAGTACTGACCTTCCAACAGTGCGGCGCTCCCTCAGTACTGACCCTCTGACAGTGCAGCGCTCCCTCAGTACTGCCCCTCCGACAGTGCAGCGCTCCCTCAGTACTGACCCTCTGACAGTGCTGCACTCCCTCAATACTGCCCCTCCGACAGTGCTGCACTCCCTCAGTACTGCCCCACTGACAGTGCAGCGCTCCCTCAGTACTGCCACTCCGACAGAGCAGCGCCCCCTCAGTACTGACCCTCCGACAGTGCTGCACTCCATCAGTACTGTACTGGAGTGTCAGCCCAATACTATTGAGAGGTCGAGTACATCACTCCAGACTGATTCTGCTGTACTTGTTCTGCCGCATTCTAACCTGTTTTCATCCTCCAGGTCAGCTAGAATTCTTTCCAACTCTCCTCTCTCTTCACTCTCCAATGAGATGAGGATTTGGGCAGGGCTCCGAGGCTGACTCAATGGTGACTCTTGGTTCAGACTCTGGCAGTAGTGCTGGATCAGCAAATGTTCATCGTCTCTGCAACACATTGCAAACAAAATACGTCACTGTGATTTTTTCCAACACTGGTGTTCAGAAGCACTCCCCAAACCTACTTGTTCCCATGGGATGCATTTAGAAAAATGCGTGTGTCGCACAGTTAAAGAGACTAGGATCTAAGTTTGTTGAACTTTACTCAAAGTTTGGAATAAAAAGAAAAATATTTTACAATTTATACATACCCATGGTAACAAAAATACAATTTTTTTGATTCTTCCTTCCCCATCTCCTTCGCTTTCTGACAGGTGGTATGCACCATCCCTGTCTAAAAGGACTGGGGACAGACTAGTCCCCTCAAGCCTCTATCGAATCCACTCTGTCAGGCAGTGTTTGAGAATTCACATAGTTAAACTCCTCCCCACTCCTGCCCCGCCTTCTCTGTGGACCCGCCCTGGACTCTAATTGCTGCCTCCTCACAATGGTATGGCCAGGATTAGCCACTCACTTTATGGGAACCGCAGCCAGAAAACCTGCATTGAAGAATCTTAGGACGGTGTCTTAGAAGTTCAAAAAATTCATGCACTTAACCGTTTCATGCACTGAATATCTGACACAATTTTCAAATTACTGACATCATGGGGTGAATTTTCACTTGCTGCCAGGCAGAAAATGGGTGGAACCGATTGGCCGCGACTGCCTGCTTTCCACGCCGTCGATGGAAACGAAAATCGGTCTGCGTGCAAAACGGGCAGCTGCTCCACGAGCACTTGTTTCCACAGATATTAAAAAGTGAGTTCACCTCCACATCTCTATGATAAGCCATCCCATCAAAACTGATATTTGCTAAATTTATGTTTAATATATTAATTCTATTAAAGCATGATTTGAGAAACCTACAAAGAAATCTGACTTTTCGCTCACCTTTCTTTATATGCAGTGCAAAGAGGACCAAAATAGGGAGAGCAGCAGCAACACTGGCGATGTACATATTAAAAAAGGGAGGGTGGGATGCTACAATACCGTATAACAATCTTTAACTTTACAATTAGTGTTGAATAAATTAGAAATGGTCATCTTAATGATTTTCACACTGGCCTGGGAAATGCCATTGTATGCACCTCAAAAATGTACTGCAGGTAGTAAGAAATGTCAGCAACTTGGTGCAGTGGCTTGCTTGTGTGTGTTAAACCCACACACCTTCACTTCCTGATTTTCATCCTCTTGATTTCAACCCATTGTATGAACTCAATATACAAGTCAACATCAATTATGACACTATCATTGGAAGCATGAGACAATGCCTGTTGTCAGTGGGTTAATTTAGCATATTGATACTATTACGCAACTGAAAAATTCCCATTTAAGCCAATACACTTCTTGAGTGCCACACTGAACTCATCATTGCTCCCACCACTAGCACCCACCAGTCACCCATGTGATGGGCAGCTAGAATTGCTCTCTCCAGACACAATCCCAAGATGATATCATAATACTACGGCTGGTGTTTTTTTTTTTTACAGTTCAAGGGAATGGAGCATGGAAATTCTGCACAGCTGTCATTCCGTTTTACTGCCATTCTAGTCATAACACTGTGTCTATACCTAATCTTGTCATCTACATTTAAACTAGTTACTGATAAAACCTGCCTCTTCTATCACATTGCAAAATGTGGATATTGCGGCATTAAGATTAGTCACAAGATTGCATCAGAAGGAGGGCCCAGTATCCACTTTCACAACTCTCCTGTTTTACTTGGGAAGTCCAGGGATTAAACAGTGGTACTGTGAAAAACAGCAAGGGAATACAAGCCTTCTAAACCAGCAAAGTGCTTATTCCTGGGCTCCTGCTCCAAATGCCAACCCAAATTCCAACCTTTTTCTTCTCACAATTTTTTATGTCCTCTCATGAAGCCTCACTGGGGTACAATTGCACATCACCATCAGCCTTCCAGTATCTCACCCAAAGGGGGGAATTTTCCGGGTGGTCAGCAGGTGCGATTGGTGGCAGGTTGGGTGGGAAAGTGGTTTTTTTTGACAGCGGGTTGGGACCCCGCTGTCAACCCGCCACCACATGCCTTTACCAAATGTCGGGTCTGTCAGTGCTGAGCAGACCTGACACGCAATGGCGGGGGAGGCAATTCAGCTCATAATGACCTTGTCAATAGAGGATTAACAACAATTTTGAGCTCACCTTTAGAATTTACCAGCTCGCCAACAGGGTCCACGCTGTTTGGGGATCATGTCTATTAAGCTGGGTGGTAGTTGAATGACCATGAAATCATCTCATTACTTGACAGCTCAAAATGCGCTATAAAAGCTCCCATCTCACAGCTGTTCACTTTCCAAGCTCAGAAGCTGTTGCTTACTGCATTTGGAAGACAGATTGAGCTTTGTGCAGGTTGCAAGTGTTTGGAGCAAACTCTCTATCCAGTGTCACCTCATTGGAACAACCTCTCTCACCATTGACAGATCGCTTCTGTCATCTCAAGTTCACCTACCATCTACTCAATCAGCATGGGTATACTCTCTCACCTTGGTCCTCAGAATCTGACCACGATCAGCCGCAACACCAGCAGCACCAACAATCACACCAATCACTTGATGCTGCACAGGACATCAGCACCCGACCACATTGCTGCCCGGGACGCCAGGGATGGCCTCACCATTGCCACATTTACTTCACTTGACGCTACACACCCTGGTTGCCACATGATGTGCCAGGTTGGCACCACCCCACACCAACAACATAAAGCATCCCTACAATGCCCAAGCCATTCCTTTCACACTCATCAGCATTGCGGGTGGTGCCGTTATGTCTCACCATTCACTGTAACTCACTAAACCACTTCCAAAGGTGCACACAAATCTGTCCAAGAACGCAAAGTGTTGAAAATAAAGATTTCAATGTTTGACAGCACATTAACAGAAACTTCACATGAACATTGGCTAAAACACACAAGTGCCTACTCTTGTGTGTTGTTAGTTGGTATGATTGGACTAGGATGAGGGCGAGTGTGAGGGGTGGGTAGTGAGATGGGGAAGTGATAATGTAGATAGAGAGGGAAAGGTGGAGGTGCAAGGTAAGTTGGTGTGAGTAAGAATGTGCAGGAGTAGGGTATGGAAGGCAGAGTGATGGGGATGTGATGAGTGGCACAGCAGGATGAGGTTGAGTGAGGCTTTGCAGTAACGTTTTGTGATCTATTGAGATCATTGAAAGGTTTGTGCCACTGCAGCCTGGTCCTCCTGACGACATCCCTGCTTGTGCCCTCCTCTGCAATGTGCAACCAGGCTGCGTTGGTCTCCTGGGGAGGTCTCTTCCGCCCATTGGAATGGAAGAGGACCTCCTTGCGTGCTGTGACTCCCTCCATATGGAGGGAGCCATGGGAGAGCCTGGGTGCAGCCCTGTGCCTTTGTGCAGTGCTTGTCAGAGTTTGCAGGACCTCAATGCTGTAGAACACTGACAGCACAAATGTCAAAGTGAAGTTGCGCGTGGTCCCTTTAAGGAAACCAGCTGATGACGCGTCATCAAACCCGTTTCCTTCAATTGGACCGGGAAACGTGCTGGGCGGGCTTAACAAGCCCAATTAGGGGAAAATCATGTCGGAGGCCGGGATGAAGCCAGCAGCAAGGCCGCGACCCACCACTGACCTCGCCCGCCACAGACCTGCCGAGGTAGGGAAAATCGTGGCCAAAGTGTAGGGGGCACTGCAGCCAAATCCTAACTTCCTTTCACCCAACATTCACACCCATGCCCTTCCAGTAGGGGCCACTCGATAGCAATCATTGAGTGATAACCCTGGCTGACATTCCCATTTCTAGCTCAGGCGTACTCAGGCTAATTGTAACAACAACAGCTACTACTTGCATTTATATAGTGCCTTTAATGTAGCGAAACATCTCGAGACCTTTAGCACGCTGACTTCTGGCCCAGCCGAGATCAGCTAGCTCAATGCAGACGGGGAATTAAAAGTTGGGACAAAAAGGTACATTTTTCAAGTTAATTACAAACTCTGAATGGCTGCCTGTACCATCAGTTACATTTTAATGAAGGAATGCACCATAAATCTTCTCAATCATGAAACATCACATCAGCAGTCAGAGGCTGGTCGGAGTAGCATATGTGCAGATCTGACTTCACCGTGATGCAAACTTTGAATTTAGACGTGAAGTCACTCTGGATTTCTTGCGCACTTTCCAGTGAATGGATCTACAGAGGTATCAGCAACAAGCTGTGGGCGAGTCGCCTGCCCATTCTCTTGATTGGGGAATGACACGTGGCGCAGCAACAGAGAAATAATAATGGAAGGAGGGATAGTAACCAAACAAAACTAGATGTAGAAATAAAATAACTGGGTGGAGGGTGGAAATGTGAGGGCACAATCAGCACATGCATTTTGTGTACTAATCAGACTTCGAACAAAAAACGTACATTCTATTATACACTCAGGACAAAACAGCAAACAGTCATTTTCCGACTTCAAGCCATCAGCAAGGAGCCATGACTGAATATTCGAAATTAGGCTGCATGCTGTGCATGATTTTCCAACCATTAATTTAAATGGTCAGAAAAACATGCACAGCACACATTCAATTTCCAATCTGTGTTGCCAGCAGGTGAGGCTCCCCACCAGGAGCGCAATCGGAATACTACCCCTTAAAGGTTGTTAAAGCCTCATTAGGGAGCTTTCAGTCCGGTTCGGTTCGGTTCATTAACGCCCGTTGTTTATTTCCTCCTCCCTACTCTTTTTGTATATCTGTTCAAGAATGTCTGTTGACTTCATCAGGGGAATGAGGTTGGCGGGAGTTACTAAACCTGTCAGCAGATGACATCTTCAAGTCAATGTAGCAGTGTCTTGGACTGACACTGTGAAGGTGGTGAATGAACAGTTGGGAGTTTAATGGAGCTTTTCAACAATGCTGGGCTCAGTGGGGTATAAATTCGACTTGAGCGGATGCGCCAAACTGGCAATACCGCATCGGTATTTCCAGTGACGAGAAAATAAAACCGGGTGGAGTGTAAAACAGGCTGCCGATGTACTATTGGCCGTTTTGCGCTGTCGCCCAAGGTGAATTCCTACCCCAATAACTCCTCCATGTTAATAAAAAATACAGACAAAATATTTGATTTTCTTGCCTTCATTTTTTTTTTCAAATGGCATACTATTAACATGAAATGATACCAAACACAGTATGGTTGCTTTACTTTTTTCCAAGTTAAATTAATCCTAAAATATGGGGGAAAAAAGGTACTTAATTTTTCCACTTTGTTGACTACATCGAGCTTCAGTCAAAGCAGTGTGGCGCTCACATTATCGAGTGAGGAGGCCCGAAATAAGCCCCAAGGTGCACCACAAGGCCTTGTTAAAACCTGCCTTCAGCTCATGAAAGTCCTGAGAAAAGTTTAAATAATGGGGTGTACCTATAATGTGACTGAAGTGCCCAATTGGAACAGGCACCAAAGGGAAGGACCTAAAAATACATTTTTTAAATTCCTCTGCCTGGCTGTTTACTGAGCCCCTGCCTGCCTTGCCCACCCATTACACCTGCCCCTTCCTGTACGCCCTGCTCTTCCCTGAAAACGCTGCCCGTGCTCAAATTGGAGCCAGCAGCCTGCTGATAGCACCACCTCTCCCTGGCACTCCCAGTGCATCATGTGCTATGCAAAGGAGCACCATGATATTATGCTAATGACCTGACTGCATTATTGGGTGAAGTCAGCTAAGGCCTGTGCAAGCGAAGGAGCGCCTGAACAACCCTGGCCCCATCGTGGCTGTGTGGGGACTGCATTATTGGCCCAATGTGTCTTTACATTTATAATAATGGCAAAATGCAGCTATAGTTTGTTTGATGTTGAGATTTTACGCACTGTAAAATGAGGTCAGAAACTAATTGTTCGATTAATGTCTGATGTGGGGACTTGTTTATCAAACTGGATTAAAAAAAACACATCCTCACAATGTTTTCAAAGCTATTGGTTCCTCGAGTTCACACTTGATAAACAGAAGCATAATGAAACACTACCCTCCTCATAAGAACAAATAGAAGAATTAAAAAGTACTGCCTGATGGCATTTACTAGAAATAATATTTTCTTGATATAAACTGTAACCAATTCAATTATGAAGTGCACATAAAATATCGCAACTATTTTCACACTAACTTCTAGTTACAATTTCTCCTTTGCCCAGTGGTTGGACTGTGTTCTATTTCTAGACATTGTAGCTTAAACTAACATTTAAAGAAAAGGGTACTTGTGTCTGGCTTCTGTCAGTTGTGTGACAATGTAATTGATTTATTTTAGTATACCACTGAAAATCAAAGTGCACAAATAAAACCAGACGATACCAAGCCTCAAGCTTATGACAGAACCGCCTCTGTTAATCAACAGCAATTAACAACTCCTGTACTTTGAATAAATGCAATTGCTTATGCCCTGACAATTAATCAATGCAACATTTTATTGCTTCGTATGTTTGTGACAAAGGAAAGCTCCTAAATAAAGTTCTGTTGCTCACTTACTGGTCTATCAGACAGATTATCAATTCAATGCAGATTAGGCTTGATATAAATTACCTAAACTTGGTGTACAGTATTTTCTTTCTCTTGTACACTGCAACCAGTTGAGAAGAACTCAGTATACTCCTGGTTTAAAATCACATGGGGAGTACACTGGCCCTGTACAATACTCTGCCATTAAATTCAAGCATGCAACGGCTCTTCATAAGACTTTCATGAGAAGAGAACCCACTCTAGTACACAGTGCTCTTTTATATGATATAAAGTAATTTCATTTGGAAATGAATGACTGGAATGCAACTTGTTGTCTGTGAATTCAGTCTGGTTAATCCATAATTTCAATAGGGATGTTAAGAGTGAGTCTCCTTGGCTCAACAACACCGCAGTGTCTTTGATATACATGAAGTCTTATTCATCAGCAGGATGCACCAGGTACTGTACAGTATGCTTTGAAAATTCTATCCTCATCTCCTTCCCGCATAAGCTTCAGAGACAGTCACTGTCTCCGATGCCTGTTTTTTTGCTCCATTGCAGGTGGATTTGGGACAACAGTCCATCCAAACTGAATTCAAATTTCAATCTTTCTGTAAACGGAGCTCTAGTTATGTGTAAAGTTTATGAGAAAACTGTGTAAATAATGCAATACCAACACCACTGCTGCCTTTATGTTTTTTGGAAGGGAGATTACTTTGTCAGCTGAATATTTAGATTGACCCACCAAGGCACATGATGCTAAGGAGACCTGCATGGACTACATTCTGGAAGAATTTAACGAAAGTAGCTATATGCTTCTTTAATTAATGTAAATATAATTATTGCTCCCTCCTATTCCTCAAGGGTAATAGTTTTCATTCTTGATATTGAGGAATTGGGAAATTGGCTCCCTAATCCAGTTAGTCCTGCCTCCATTCACCCAGTCTCTGGCTCTGCCGCAATGACAGGCAGGCAGGAGTGCTGCCAAATAAAGGCTGTAGGGAGATGGGAGCATATGTATAGTCTGCTCAGCCCATCTACAAACAACATGACAGACCTGAGGGTAGCAGGTGTGTTGCTCACTGTGGTTCTTCCCCGCACCCACCCACCCCCGCCACCGTTTGATATATTATTAAGCATACGTATACAAGGCTGGTGATTCGGTCACCAAAACAAGAAGGACGAGTGTAAATGAGGCATGTTCAATAATAGGACAGATCCGCCGCTCCTGCACTCTCAGCGAGGAGCCGCACTGGAAGAAAGTGCAGGTCTGAGAAGTAGCACTGTAGTGGGTATGTTCTGTGCCACGTGTCTTATTCAGGCTCCTGCATGTGTGCAGTGACACTCCAAGTTTCAGAGGATATCAAAGTGCCCATTGTATGTGGTTCATTTCACTTGGCTGTACACAGATTCAAACTGCTTATTAGCCTAAGTTTACTTCAGTTGGGCTGGTACAGTAATTGGATAGGGTGATTTGTGATAACATGCATTAGATTCTGGTCCACCTATTTTGCAGCTCTTGGCAGAGAAGCCAAACTGGAGTCTTATTTATATCTCCGTACAATACTTAGATTTTCAAGCCAAACCTACACCACGACTGACATAAAGTCTGCACAACCGTTCCAGAATAAGAATACCATAAGAGAAGGCTCTCCCCCAGTGACTCACGGTTTAAACAGTGAATAGTTAAGCCGTACAGACAAGAAAGGTTCAGCCTCCAGTCTATGCTGAGTTGGAGCAGCAGTATAGGCACCTCAGTGTCCCCAGGTTAGGAAAGCGCAAAATCAGCCATGGTTTCTGCTTGCGATTGCTGTTTGGCAACCACTGCTGTCAGCGCACACATGTGGATATCACGGCAGGACAGCGCTGGGCACAGTTGTTATCCTCCTATAGTTGGCCTACCAACACTCATTGTCTAGGCTCACACATGAAGAATGGTCACATGGGCAAGCACCGGAGGGAGGCCAGCACCTGTGGAACCTGGCCCCAGCAAGGGATCACATCATCGGGCAGGTGGTGAAAAACAGGAAGAATGACACGGGCCAAAATGATACTTTTTGGGGGAGAGCGGGGAAAATACAGTAACAGCTAGATCTGTGAAGAGCCTCACAACTGAACACGGAGTTAGAGACTTGTCTGCGCTATAATCCTCATTAATTAATTATAGAGTGTGCGTGGCTAAAAATAAATGACATTTAACCTTGGATTGTGAAAATCTTTATTGCTTAAATTCCTGTTGTCAGGAGACTCAATTAGTGAGTTTCAGCAATTCCTTATAATTGATCTTTATGTCAACTAACACCTATTATTTTCAACTTCAGAAATGCAACCTGTAATCTTCACCCTAATTTAATGTTTTATCCAGACTTGTTTTTGTACATAAAGCCTTCTTTAATGTGGGAGGAAGCGAGGAGGATAAAGGCAAGTATTTCAAGCTGCAGTCTCATTTCCAGGTCCTCTTATTATACAATACAAATATAAGTATAAAAAGTGCATCTTTCTAATTGTTTCTTCATTTCCTTTCACACTTGGGTGATGCAGACGAGGATGCACTTTAATTGCCACCCCTACTGCCTTGAGAAGGTGGTCATACAGTCATAACGGCACAGAAGGAGGCCATTCGGCCCGTCGAGTCCATGCCGGCTCTCTGTAGAGCAATCCAGTCAGTCCCATTCCCCCGCTCTATCCCCGTAGCCCTGCAAGTTTATTTCCCTCAAGTGCCTATCCAGTCTCCCCTTGAAAACATTGAGTGTCTCCGCTGCCACCACTTCCGTCGGCAGCGAGTTCCAGGTCCTCATCACTCGCTGCGTAAAAAAGTTTTTCCTCACTTCCCCTCTGTATCTCTTGCCAAAACCTTAAATCTGTGTCCCCTAGTTCTTGTACCATCAACTAGTGGGAACAGCCTTTCCCCGTCTAGCCTATCCAAACCCGTCATAATCTTGTACACCTCTATCAAATCACCCCTCAACCTCCTTTGCTCTAATGAAAACAAATCCAGCTTCTCCAACCTGTCCTTGTAGCTAAGATCCCCCATACCCGTAACCATTTGGGTAAATCTCTTCTGCACCCTCTCAAGTGTGTTCACATCCTTCCTAAAGTGTGGTGACCAGAACTGGATGCAATACTCCAGTTGTGGCCTAACCAGCGCTTTATAAAGGTTCAGCATAACTTCTCTACTTTTGTACTCAATACCTCTATTTATGAAGCCCAAGATCCCATATGCTTTGTTAACCACTCTCTCAATATGTCCCAACACCTTTGGGGACCTATGCACATTAACTCCCAGGTCCCTCTGTCCCTGCACACTCTTTAAAACTGTGCCATTAAGGGTATATTGCCTCTCCCTGTTCCTTCTGCTAAAATGCATCACCTCACACTTCTCTGTATTAAATTCCATCTGCCACTTGTCTGCCCATTCTACTAGCCTTTCTATGTCCTGTTGCAGTCGATTGGCATCATCCTCACTGTTTGCCACACCCCCAAGTTTGGTGTCATCGGCAAATTTAGAAATTCTACTCTGTATTCCAATATCCAGGTCATTTATATATATCAAAAAAAGCAGTGGCCCCAGCACTGACCCTTGGGGAACACCACTGTCTACCATCCTCCAGTCTGAAAAACAGCCATTTACCACAACTCGCTGTTTTCTGTCCTTAAGCCAATTCCTTATCCAAGCTGCCACTGACCCACCTATTCCATCAGCCTCAATTTTGTTAACCAGCCTTCTATGTGGTACTTTGACAAACGCCTTCCGAAAATCCATGTAGACAACATCCATTGCATTCCCTCCATCAATCCTCCCTGTTACTTCATCAAAAAAGTGGTGGTGGATCTTCACCTTGAACAGCTGTAATCCTTGTGCTGAATCATGCTCCCATGATGGTGTTAGATAGGGAATTCCTGGACAGTCCCACTGACAATTAAGCAACGGCAGTATATGTTCAAGTCAGGATGGTGTGCCACTTAGAGGTTCAACGTGGACTTGTTGGTGCTTACATGACCTTGCTGCTCCTGTCCTTCTGAGTGGTAGAGGTTGTGGGGCTGGGAGGTGCTGCTGATGCAAGCTTTGTGAGTTGCTACAGTGCATTATATGTAGCTACTTCACCAGTGATGGAGGGAGAGGATATTGAGTTCAGTGACAGAGGTGCCAATCAAGCAAACTTCTCTGTCCTGGATGGTGTTGAGCTTCTTGAGTGTTGTTTTGGTAGCTGTATCCATCCAGGACTTGTAGATGGTGGAGAAGCTTTGCGGGATCAAGAGGTGAGCTAGCCATTGCAAACTATCTGCCTTTCTCATGGTGTTGATATGGCTGGTCTAGTTAAGCTTTTGGCCAGTGCTGACCCCCAAGATCTTGATGTTGGGGGACTCAGTGATGGTGGTGTCATTTAAAGTCAAGGGGAGATGACTGAGCTTTCTCTTGTTCAAGATGGTCATTATCTGGCACTTATGTTCCATGAAAGTTACCTGCCACTTGTCAGCCCAAGCCTACATGTTGTCCAGATCCTGCTGTAGGCCATATTGGCTATAGTGACTGGAGCTGAGTGATACCTCAGTGAACAACCCTACTCCTGGCTTTACGATGGACAGAAAATCATTGATGAAGCAGCTGAAGATTGTTAGGATCCAACAACCACAGCTATCTTTTGTGTCCGGTATGACTCCCATGTGTTTGAATTATTTAACAGGGCAGCTACATATCAAAGAGTTTAGATGGTATCATAAACTGAGAGCGCAAAGCTGGAATGAATCAGCAACATCATCTGAACTTTGACATGCAATACTGCCCTGAAAGGCTACCTATCCTGTGTCATTCTTCGTAATATGCACAGATCTGAAAAATTCTTCCTCTTTAAAATAATATCTGCAGCAGACACATTGGCTGTGTTACCAATGGATGGTGGAGTCCCAGAATTCAATCATAGAATCTAATAATATGATTTATACTGAGTGATTCATGTCCATGCGATGCTGTAGTGTTATTGTGCAAGAAGATTTACAAGAATTGAGTGTGTGAAAACGAATACATTGTACTTTAAGGTCATTTGTATGGTAATAAGTGTGTTTGATTATTTCACATAATATTGCACAATGCCAGCCAGAGATATAACCCCTAATTTTACCCCCGTGATCAGAAGGTTGCGAGTTCAAGCACATCAGTGCAGTCCTGAGAAAATGTTCCACTTACAGAGGTGCCGTCTTTCAAATGAACCATTAAACCAAAGCCCTATCTGTCCTCTCACGTGTGTGTAAAAGATCCCATGGCTCGAAGACAAGTAGGGAAGTTCTCCTGATGTTGTGGTCAATATTTGTGGGACATGGTTGCGTGCAAATTGGCTGCTGCATTTCCCTCCTTACTACAATTCAAAAATATTTCATTGGCTGTGAGGCCATCCAGAGGTGCAAGTTCTTTTTTTCTGTAACATATGCCAGAAGAAGTCCCACTGCATCTGGCCTTGTCAGCATTTAACAGCACACAATACCACTCACGAGCACCAGCTTAGAGATATCCACCTGGGGGAGTTCAAGAGCGAGCAGAACAGGAGTGCACTGGGTCTCACACAGAGCATAAATGATCAAGAGCAGCACCTGGTGGCCATGAGGAGAAAGATGTTGCTGGCAGGAGAGTCTGAATGCATCACCTCTTAGTTGACAAGCCTAGGGATCTAGATGCTGTGTGTCCAGCTTGTAAAAGAACAGTGCTTTCAGGGCATCAAGCATTGCTGCAGACATTGGGAGCTATATCAGAAAGTGTGATGCCGATGGCAGCTCAGTTGCAGGAGTCCATTAGCAGCATACGTAAAACATTGGAAGATAGTTTCACAACACTGTAGTGCATCACTGAGTGTGGGGCAGCTCCAGGGATATCTGCAATGGAGGCCCCATGTCGGAGGATTAAGGTGGAGTTTGTGCTTCTGCCGTGGATGCTCAAACTGGTGCGATAGAGGCCTGGGCTGCCAAATTAGAGAAGGCTGTCCCTTCTGGCTTTAGTCCAACAGTTTTATTTGAAATCACAAGCTTTCGGAGCTATCGCTCCTTCCTCAGGTGAAGTAAATTGGATACAGAATCGCCAGAGCATATATAGATGGAAAAAAAAGCATGTGTACTTTACAATTGCAGACCAATAAATTAAATCACCCAGTCCAACACCGGCATCTCCGCATCATGACCTTCTGGCTTTGACAGGCTTAGCAATCAGTAGATAACCATGATTCAGGGCTTCACTGATCTCAATGTTATTATTAGGTCTTATTTCTCACAGATTAGTGACCAAGCTGATCTAGTGACCAGTACTAGTGGCATGGCCAAAATGGCCATGGATGATCGTGCTGCCTGTCAGGAAAGCAGCATGTGCGCCCTCCCCCCTGCCCCTTCAGATGTCTGCACGTGTGGCAGAAAGGAAGCAGAGCCCGGTTGCCCATGCAGCAACACAAGAGAGCTGGAGCCTGCAGCAGGATTTAATACCATGAGATGTAGACCAGTTTGATCCTAGGAGGCTTCTGTAGTAACACAGCAGCCAGCCATGACACACTTGGTAACTGATGGAGCCAGGAGAAGAAGCACAAGGCTAGCTTGAAGAATACATCCTTCATATACTGGAAATAAGGAGAAGCACTGTGATAAGAATCACTTGGCATACACACAACATGGTTTCACGTTGAACTTATGGTTGTACTGCGGTTATTGTGCACGCAGATGCTGTTCCTGGAAAGGTGTGGAAGTTGCTTTCATGTGCTGACATGAATGAGAGCTTTGTGAGTTCTTGTATACAAAGAAGGGTCTGTAGATGAGGGTAAATAGTGGAGCAAAGATGTAAACACCACTTTTAATACCCTAGCCAGATATGATATCCAAGAAAAGGTCTCCTGTTTTAGAGCGGCATAAATGTCTCTTGCAGTTTGGAATGGGTTATCCTCCACAACCTCTTCAAACAGCTGCTGCTCCTCCTGCTGATCCCCTTGTTACTCACGGGCGTCTTCCTCCTCTTGGGCCCCTCGAAGAGGCCTCTTTGTAAGGTAAAGTTGTGCTGCAGGTAGCATACAACCACAATTTGAGAGACCCAGCAGGAGTATCTTGAAGTGTATTAATTGACCTCATGATGCTGGTGCTCAGCTGATGTCTTGGGAAACTGCACAGGTTCATGCCTTGATCTTCCAAAAGCTACCTAAAGACGTGCCTTTCTGGGTTAGAAAGTGAACTATCTTAAAATGAGATTAAAATGGTGGGCTATCTTAATGTGAAAGCATCCCAGCAAAGCAAGCATTCACTTCCATGATGCAGGGTTGCTACCTGCTAACAAGCTTTACATTGAGAGAATAGAATCCGTTCCTGTGGTAGGAAAGGCATTGAGCAAAGGAGCACAAATGGCCTTGTGGGTGCAGTCTATGACTCCCTGGGCCTTTGGGAATCCTGGCAGTCTGTATAATTATACTGTCGTGTCATGCTACCACTGATTGTCCATTGGGAGGATCACATTGCTTGCTCTAGCAAACATTGTATCTAAGACTTGCTTAAGGTATCTGTGCACACCTGATTGGATAATATTATCTATGTCCCCAGTGGCAATTTAGAATGATTCCGCTGTGTAAAGGTTAAGGATGGTAGCATCCTTAACATCCACTGGCAATGTGGTGCCTATGGTGGAGGTGGGCTTTAGCTCCCTTGTAGCATGTAATAGAACTGAGTGGCAGCTTCCTTTATGAAGTGAAGCCTGCGCAGGCACTGCTTCTCTAACTACTGCAGGAATGCACGTCTTTGCCTGTATATTTGGGTATGGAGGGACTGGGAGGACAGGTGCCAGGTGTCTCAATGGCTGCCTGACCAGCTTACCATCTCTCTGTTGCTTCTCCTCTTTTTCTTCCAAACAGCAAAAGTACAGAAGGATTCTCATTGTGAGAACCATCTGAATTGTGTAGTGGAGGGGTGAGCGGGGGTGGAAAGGAATGACTACCCAACAGCAAATAGCACAAAAGCAGAAGTTGAAGAAGTTGGTAACAGTTGGAAAAAAGGCCTAAAGATTAGTCAGAAATAGGCTTGGAACTTCTGCTATAATTGGGCTCTTTAAATCCTCTGCCTCTTTTGGCCGTATACCAAGTAGCCTTAAGTGCTCATTTTACTAGGGCGAGAATACAGCATAAATGAAGCAGAAATGACAGAAAATGGGTCATTTGATGGCATGCTGTCATTTTTGCCTCATTTGCACGTGATTGCCCAAAAATGGACAGCGCTACATGTGCCTGCTAGAAGTTATGGCGAGAAATAGGCAGAGAGCCAGCATAATGGAACTCTATCCAATTTATAGACTGGGTATACCCGATTTACAGGGGGATCAAATTGCTTGCTCTAGCAACCAATGTACCTGTGGCTTGCTTAATGTATAATTCTATACCAAAAAACAATTCCAAGGGACTAAGCATTAAATCTAGAGATGAAAATCCACATGGAACCAAGCAGTGTACTCTGGTTATCTCACTTATATATGTTTTGTTTTAAATTGTTAAACTCTCACATGGCATTCCCACCCCCTCAAAAAATACATACTGGTACTGAACTTCACTTGAATACATACATGCTTTCATTGGGTGAGATGCTGTCATTCAAATAAGATCCATTTCTGTTTTCCATCTCTGCTAGCCTGCAATACAAAAACCAGCAATTGTAAGGTTGCGATGAATTCATACAGCTTAGTAAAAATAAGTTTGTCACTTTTTAAATTTTTGGGACTAAAAGTCCTCGGGATACAATTATGTCAGTGTCCTCAAGCCCTAATCTCACCAGAGTTTGCGAGGGTCAATGGGAGCAGACACGCACCCAAGGCACTGCAAGTTGATCTCCGGTGCAAGCCTTCCTCATGCAGCTGGTAAGCCTGGGGACCTGCCATTAGTCGGGGATTACCCGGGCCCCCACCCAATTCCACCTTGGTCCCTATGTAAGGAGGCTGAATAAAGATTTGTTTTTTTAAAATGTAACTTTTCTTCTGCTTCCTTGGCCTAGACTCCCCTCCACTCACCCCCCACCCCCCCCCGCCCAAAGACTCCAGTGAGGTCCAATTTCTGCTCATCTGGAGGTGAGCATGCCTCCTTTCACTTGGCATATCGACCGACAGTACTATGCTGGGTACCATGTGAGCCAGGGATATGGGAGTCCCCACCCCTGGCTCCACCCTCCCGATGATGTGCGGCTTCTAAGGAGTGGGTGGGCGAAGGTTCCACACCTTACCAGGTGCAGCAGGAAACTCCAGAAATGGTGGAGAACAAGCACAACCAGACCTCTGTGTTTTCTAATGGCTTCCACCAGTCTCTCCCACTGGAGTTACGATGGGAAACCGACAGAAGCCCGGCAGATTTTTGGATCCTTTATCTTTGTATTGATAATTTCAAAAGGGAATTGGATATATACTTGAAAAGGAAAAATTTGCAGAGCTATGGGGAAAGAGGAAGACAGTGGGACTAACTGGATAGCTTTATCAAAGAGCTGGCACAGACATGATGGGCCGAATGGCTTCCTTCTGTGCCATATGATTCTATGATTTTTTCCTCAAGGTTAGTAGGTTATTCTTGTTCTTCAGTTCACCCGGACTTGTATCCTTGTTGCAAATAAGACAGATGGTTGCCTACTCCCAGATCCCATCAATGCTGTCTGGCCAACTAGCCAGGAGGCAGAGGTAATTATCAGATTTCCCATGCCCCACCCCAGCATGCCAGGAAATGCTGCAGTTTGCACTTAGCACTCCCTCTGCTCAGAGCAGCTCAGATCAGGAATAGGTGTGTCTACTTTTTTTATATTGTCAAACCAAAAAAAGCAACTTCAGGAAACCAAAGCTAGCAACTTCTTTTATCATAATTATTAGTTAACTTTATTGCCAATTAAGCATTTTCACAACAGATATAGTTTCATAAGCCCACACATTGTACACATTCCTTCCAATAATAGTAATAAATATAGTAGAAGGCTGAACCCGTGCTAAATTTTATCTATCTCACTCTTTCCACTCCTAAAATCTGACTAATGACTAAAGCATCCTTATTTAGTGACAACATAGCATTCTGATGAAAAAATAGACGATGCCTGACAGTGCATGTTTCAATCAAAATCCTCTCTGCAGTGATATCAGTTCACAATAACATCGTGCAGCTTCTGACATGTCGCATCAAGGTAGGATGAATAACCATATTTCAAAATATTGCCATTCACCAGAGACGTGATTTTCTTAAGTGGCTACTTATACTTAAACCTATGATTATGGTTCTAGCTCGCCTTGACTTACAGGCATTAATTTGATTCTTCTTAACCAATGTTTTAAATAAATTCTTCACATGTAGTGGGAAGCTGCAGGAGGCCTGAAAGTCTGGAGTCAGTGTTAGTTTTTATGGGATGTGCTTAAGTATGTCTCCCCACTTTTCAATTTTTATTTGCAATTTGTTTTCTCTCTTTTCTTCATCTGGTGGACTTTTTGACTACAGCAGAGAGTTGGCAGGCATAACAATCCATTTCCAATATCCCAACTGTGCCTCCTGTGGTCAGCCTTGTCTCCCCCTTCTGAGAAATGCTGCAACATCTACTTGGTGCTTCCCCACTCAATGTGGAGGGCCAGCATCCATCCTTGGTGAGTACCACGTAGTGTTAGCATGCTAACTCTTGGTGCTACTGCACAGCCCAGAGTCAGCTGTTTAAAGTCACGACTCACATTTCAAGCAATAGGATCGTTGGCATGTTTTTGTCATGACATTGCCAGACCATTTACTATGTATGACTTTACAATGGCACTATAATGACATTGGCATATCTATACATTGCATACAATAGCTCGAGTGTTTTGTATTGTCAAGTAGTTGATAGTTTACAGTACCCAAGTGCAAACCTGTTAGAATCAGTTCTACAGTCAATGCTTCAAGCTATGCATTTATAAGAAGGGCCCAGAATAAAAGAATCCACGGAGCCTGGTGTATAAAGATCAACCCCTTTGCAAGCATCTATCTCCAAGTTGCAGTATCTCTGCAAGACTTCCTTCTGTGCTCTACTTAGCAGGAGGGATTAAACAAAAGGCACTGCCAGCATGGATGTGATTGCCTCCCAGTGGCATTACAGTTTTTAAACATAAATTTACTCAAGTTAACAAGGGATATTGAGCTAAAGCGGTAAATGGAGTAGAGGTGGAGATCAGCCATGATCGAATTGAATGGCAGAGCAGGCTCGAGTGGCTGAATGGCAAACTCCTGTTCCTGTGTCCAACAACAAGTGGCATTTATACAGCCCCTTTAATGTAAAAACATCCCAAGGTGCTTCAGACTATAATGACCAGCGCCATGACAACAGAGGACTATCTGTATGAGAATGCATGCTCAAAACATTGAACTCCTTCAGCGTGCCTTCTGAGGTTGGAATCAGTTGCTGGGATAATTTACAACATCCTTTTCGCGCTGTACTGTTACTGTATATAAGTGTGAGAAGTCGCACAACACCAGGTTATAGTCCAACAGTTTTATTTGAAATCACAAGCTTTCGGAGCGCTGCTCCTTCGTCAGGTGAACGAAGGAGCAGCGCTCCGAAAGCTTGTGATTTCAAATAAAACTGTTGGACTATAACCTGGTGTTGTGCGACTTCTCACATTTGTCCACCCCAGTCCAACACCGGCATCTCCACATCATGTATATAAGTGGCACAGAACTTGTAGTGAACTTGGAAGGAGGCATTAGTTAACTAAGCAATGTTGCAGATTAGCCTCGATCTTCTGAGAAACTCCTTTTACATCAATGTTGCAATGATCACCAGAGCAGTAAATTCCATTAAAAAAACTTAAATGTGAAAATAGCAGTCAAGCTTAGAACAAAAAAGTTACACTCAGCTTTCACACAGCACCAGCTACGACCCTAATGATTATTATACTGAAGCCCAAGAATATTCAATACATCTTCAGTCTAGAATGTGGACATACTGCTGTAGGCGGGAAAAGGTTAACTGAATGCTTTTTCATATAACAACCTAGATTGGAAATTATTAAAGTTGTTAATTTTGACGAAAAGATCTACATGCAAAAGCATCACAAAGAGAGCTGAAAAATAATATTTAACTATCTTTGTTGAAATGAACTACAATTAAATTGAGCTCCACGAACGATACACAATTTTGTCTCTTACCTGCTAGCATAATGTTCAATTCGTGAATGAGTATCATCATGTGACAACTGAGGGGATGAGGCAGGTCTGCAATTGAGAAAAAGACCTGCTGCTTACAGAAGTGTAACAATGGACAAAACATTAAAGTGAAAGAGTGCCAGATTTATCACCTCCCACTGATAACAATTTACCAAGGCCATTTGCATACAATTATCTGAATGTTTTGTAACACTAGATGAATCTTCCTGTGGTTAGACACCAATCCCATTGTGATGCCCATCTCTGCATGGTCTATTTAACTGTGATAGGCAAGTACGATGACTTATACTTATTTATACCTGTTGCATTGCCCCAAATGGGCGAGATCTGGGGCAAGTATGCTACTGTAAATATCAAAAGCCATATAATTCACTTTATTCCTAGTACTGTATATTTAAATTAAATATAAACTTTGCCACAGGTGATTTTCTGCATTTATCATGCTCTGCTTTTAATGTTTTTAATATGCATGTCTGTTGCTGGTGTTTCTGAAAACCACATAAAATAATAGAGCATAACTTGATTCTCTTCATGTGCTTGAAATGGTGCTAAACTGGAAACATTCAAGCACGTTTGATTGAAGAAAACCTATTGCCAACAGTACACAGGCAATAGAAACATTTCTATTACTATAAATGACTGATAAATGTCAAGGGATTTCAACTGGCGAGCTGATGATACCAAAGGAAAAAGTCCATTTCCAACAGTTCACAGGTCCAAACATACAATCACTTAACAGTTCTACTTCAGAGATTGGAATTAAAAGTTTGAGACAGGCAGGTTGGAGTTATAAAAAGATGATATGTGGTCTCCAGCTCCTTGCTAGCAGGGAAGTGCAGGTGGACCATGAGAGGGATGACAGTGAGAGGAGAGAGGGAAGTGTGGGCTCCTCTCAAAGCACTTACACTTCTCCCCCATTGCCACCCCTCAGTCAGAGCACCAGATGGCTCCTCGGATCGCGATGGCCGAGTCTGCCCCTACACAGTCGCAGGAGGAGCAGACTTTGGCGGAGCCATCACAGGCTCCAAAACCCAGAGGCCGTCTGCCAAGGGTGTCTCAGCAGTCGCAGCAGGGAAGTGAGCAGGCTGCCTCTACCTCTGCTGAAGCCACAGGGGTAGCGCCTTGTAGAAGCAGGTGCAAGAGAAAGATGACACACAAGTAGATTCACAAGGGTAGCCACTTGGGTGTTTTAGTCAATGTTAATGTCAAGATTCGTTAATGTATTGTCAACCATTAAAATCTTTATTTTCACCACTTTCCCGTCTTGGACACATTTGGTTTAGTGAGTTGCAGTGACTGGTGAGACATAACAGAACCTCCAGCAATGGTGGTCAGTGTGAAAGGAATTGCTTGGTTATTGTAGGGATCCTTTATAGTGTTGCTGTGGGGTGTTGTCAACCTGGCGCAGCATGTGGCAGCCATATGGGTGTACAGCGTAAAGTTAAGTAAATCTGACCATGATGAGGCCCTCCCTGGCAGCAATGTGCTTGGGTGCTGATGCCCTCTGTCGTGTGCAGCATCAGGTGGTTGCGGAGAAGGTTAGTGTTGTTGTTGGTGCTGCTGCTGGTGTTGGGCTCATCGTGGTCCGATTCTGAGGACCAAGGTGAGACAGTATAAATGGCATCCATGCTGATGGAATAGATGGCAGGTCAAGTAGGGTTGACAGAAGCAATCTGTCAATGGTGAGAGAGGTTCTTCCAATGAGGTGATACTGGATGGAGACTTTGCTGGAAAGACTTGCAGCCTGCAGAAAGTTAAATCTGTGCTGGCAATGTAGTCAGCAACAGCTTCTGCCTGAGAAAAGTGATCAGCTGTGAGGTCGGAGCTTTTATAGTACATTTGATGCTGTCAAGTAATCAGCTGGAGCAATGGCCACTCAACTCCTGCCTCAGGTTGACAGACGTGGTTCCCGAGCTGCATAAATCCCGTGGCCATGCAGGGAGATTTGAAGTGTAGGGGGAAAAAGGCTCTTAAAGTGTCTGACTACAAGCTTATAATTTTTTCAATTAGGTCGCCCGCCTCTATCGGTCGGGTCGCTGCCGCACTGGCAAACGTGCCCAAGGGAAAGGCGCGTGGAGACAGGATGACGGCGGGTTCCTGCCCCGCTCTGACTTTTTCAAATTTCCCACCCAACCCGCCTCTGATCGCGCCCGCACGGACCCCAGAAAATTACGGCCAATATGTTTGGCAAAAGAACCAGAGGTGACATGAGGAAAAACTTTTTTACGCAACGAGTGGTTAGGATTTGGAATGTACTCCTTGATAGGGTAGTGGATACAGATTCAATAGTAGTATTAAAAAGGGAATTGGATAAATACTTGAGGAGAAATAATTGCAGGGATATGGGGAAAGAGCGGGGGAGTGGGACTGACTGGATTGCTCTTCGAAAGAGCAGGCGCAGACTCGATGGGCCGAATGGTCCCCTTCTGTGCTGCACTGTTTTATGGTTCTATATATGATGTGCTGAACGTATGCAATTGTGTGTGTGAACGTGTGCAAGTGCAAACATGGAAGAGCTGCCATCCAGACAGAGCTCATCCCAGGGAGATAAGACACTGAATATTCAAGTTAAAGTTTAGGAAATTTGAGGCCATAAATAACAACTTTAGGGTACAGTGAAAGCTCATTATCTGCACTCCTGTTATCTATCATCACTATTCTCCAGCAGAAGAAAGCCTGTCAAGAGACACTCATTGCACAATTTATTTAGTTATGTATCATACTTATCTTCATTCACGTGCCTAGGGTATTGCTGTACCATATGTATAAGACTATAATTTGGGGACTCTCAATTATCCATCCATTTCCACTATCCACCTGATGAAGGGAGGGGAAGGATCCCCTTCATTTGGGGGCTAATTAAAGTTAAATATGCATAAGGTCATCAATATTTCATTTCCTCATCAAACCAGGAGATAAAACTCGTGCAGTCCCAAACTATCGCTGGGAACTTCCTTGGGGCTTCTCCCGATCTGCCGCCATAACTTCGGGTGAAACCATATTTATGCGCATAAAAGGGAGTTTCCGCTGAACTTCCAGGGATGTCAGTGATGCAGAGTAGGAAACTTTCTTATTTCTGACACCCATAGTCAGTGTGAATCACTAAGCAAAGATCCCTCTACTCTGTACAAACAAATATTGGGCAGTAGCGTAAAACAGATGGTGTCGCATCAGCCGATATTTAGTTCCATAGACTTCAATGGATCTGAATATCGGACGGGGCATATAACCGGTGGCCGATGCAATACTGGCCGTTTTGCGCTGCCTACCATCCAAGACAAATTTCTACCCCAATTTCTACTCCTAACCCCAGAAGAGTACAAACTATTGCACCTTTATGATTTTAGAAACATAGAAACATAGAATCTAGGAGCAGGAGTAGGCCATTCGGCCCGTCGAGCCTGCTCCGCCATTCAATATGATCATGGCTGATCATCCAAATCCAGTACCCTGTCCCTGCTTTAATCTCCACAGTACACATATCCCACCCTACCCCTGTAACCCCACGTATTTAATTCCCCCTAACATATCCCATCCTATCCCCATAACCCCACATATTTAATCCCCCCTAACACTAAGGGTCAATTTATCATAGCCAAATCAACCTATTTTCCTTTTTCACACAAGTCATCTAGTGGCCTCTCTGACTGAAATTTCCAATTTAGTGCCAATTAGTGCTGAATTAAGGACAATTTTGAGTTGTGAGGCTGTGCCCCTAGGAACTGGATTGAGGTTGCCTAAAGCCATTTCATGTGAAACCTCTACAACCGGCAGACAGAGGAGACATGTACACCATCATTCCGAGCTGGAATTGAACAAAGGTTTGAGGTGAAAGCATTTAACCTAATGCACCACCCAGTCCTCAGGATGGAAATTATTTTAAGCATTTTATATTACAGCTTTATTATATTAAAAATAAGATAAAATTGTCATTAGTGACATTTTACCTTTTGAAAAGTTTCAGAAATTAGCCCAATCGTGTTCACAATACAACTTTTTATACAAAAGCAAACAAAGTCAAGCAAAAGGCATCCTTGGGAGTTGAAACATAAAGAACACTGGTTGCAATCATATATATATTTTTAAAAGAAAAATAAATAAAGCAAGATGCAGATGTGTACATCAGCAGAAGTACTCACTCATAATCTACTGGCCAGAAGTTGATCAGAGTAACAGGACTGCAAGACAAAAATATGGAGATGAAGAGGCAGCTGGAACTCAGGAGAAATGCATCAAGCACAAAATAAGGAGGAAAAAAAGCAGCAAAAAACAGCAATGCGAATGACCATGGAAGCAATATAAAGAAACAATATGTAATGTATGTGCACGCTGTCATGCAATTGTTCTACAATAGTTATATGTGAAAAAGAAACTATTGAGAAATATATCTTTCAATGATGTTGTTAAAATTCATAAATTTAAGATACCTGCAAAACTGACAGTGTCTATATTATGTTGCTCTCCTCTGCACAATTTCCTCCTCGCCATACCTAAAAGCATTGACTCTTGCTGGGGTTCCATTCTATGGGCACCAGCAGTTCTACATTACCTTGCTAAAGTAACCATCCTTCACGTGTCGACCCAGACAATGAGTGCTGGCAGGCTATTTATCAATGAGGGCATCACAGCCGAGTTGGCTTCTGTCCTCATTTGACGTCCGCACGTGAGCACTTTCCAGTAGGGGTCACCAGAGAGCCAGCAGGTGTGCAAGCCCTGGGGGACTTTCCCTTCTGCAGCCCAGAAGCTTGGAGGCTAATTGGTGTGCCTCACTGCTGCTCACTGCGATCAGCTAACTCAGGACAGAACCGGGACAGAATACAGGACTATTCTGGTCTGTATGGTTTACTACCGCATTGTGTTCGTGCATTTATCCACTGCATCCTAAGGAGAATGACGGTGCCCTTATTTATCAGTGTAATTGATTTATTGCAAACAAATATAAATAGATATATTTATTGCCAAAATAGCTCAAGGATCAAAAATTGTCATGTGCCATTTTAGGCCTCACTGTCTGCATTGTTGGTTTAATATTCCCGGACAAGTGGAACCTATTCTACTTTATCATTCAGCTTTTCACTAGGTTAATGCAGACGCCCTCAGAATGGCCCTGTGTACGCGATGCCTGTGAAACTGTGCCTCGATTCAAATTATCGGCATCTCCCCACTGATGAGAACGTATGGAATTTTTTCCATTTTGCACACATTCCTTATTCATGAAATGCCATGGGGATGTGACAAGAGATATTTACCACATAACAGCAGAGGTCATAACATGCTCAATAGAAGCTCAAATGCCATACAGGCCAAGGGTCATACAACAAAGTCACATAAACTCATGCAAATCTTTTGCCTGTCAAAATTACATGGTTAACATTATCTGGCTGATTAGCAATGAATGAAAAACACACTTTTTAAACAATAAAATCATTAGTAACAAAAACAAATCTGGAATAATAGGTTACTGGATGGGTGGTGCGCTTTTTTCACTTAAATGATCTTGGATAAGTATCTATGCTCTTGATTTGCAGCATTGTGCTTTAGATTTCACTTTGGCCGCATGTTAACTAACAATGTGAGTGCTGTCTGGTGCATAGTTATCACACAAAAGCAAACAGCAGCACAAATTGCTTCAGATGCCTGCACAGTCCAAGGAGGCATTTCTTTGAAACTCCCTGATGCACACGTGTATCAGTGCAAGGGTTAAAGCTGCAGCCTCTTTCTTTGATGGTCTACAGAGCCCAATTTCAAAACCATCTACAATATGTCATACAAAACCTTTCCCAGAGCCAATTTCTGCCCCTTTGTAATAATCCCAGCAGTATCATTGACATTTACATTCTGCAGATGACAATAGCATCGCAAAATGCTGCATCATTTGCTGCCTATCTGCTCCCATCCCCCAGGGTACAGTGAAAGAAAAATACTCTGCTCTAAATTCTCTTTTCTTTCCATAAAAACAGTGCAAAGCAAATATGTGGCAGAGCTAATGCATGCTAATACCGATAAGGAACTTAATAATTTCACAATACAAAAATAGGTAGGGCTGAGTTAAAGAGATATTGCAGGTTTGACAACCATACTTCATAACCTGCTTCAAGCCACGAATTACATTTTATAATTAGGGATTTACAACCTATCAAGAGAATGATTTTCTTATAGTGGCTGTCAGTAATGAATTTCACTGACTATTTAGGTTCGAAGTTGGAAACGACTGCTGTCGATATTAGTTTATGAACATTTAATGCGTTTGTGTGACATTCCCCGGTCTGGAATTTGAAAGGAGATGTTAACCCGCTTAAAATAAATCGGCTAACACCTCCTTTAAAATAGCGGACAGAGAAACGCCGCACAATTGCATGCCATTCATCCGTTAATATCTCCAAAAGTAATTTCCGGCCTCCTCTCATTATCTTTAACACTTTATACCTAATCAGGAGAGTGCCCCCATGGACTGCGCTCCAAGAATGGTAAATGGAACTGAGGCTGATTTCTGTAAAGTTTGCTGGGCTGGATTTTCAGCTTGGACTTCTTCAGTTGGCAGGTCTATAAATAGTAAAACCTGTCTACAACAACCACTGGCAGGACAGCCTTAGGTGTTCTTCTTGCGCAGGTGGCCTCCATATACCTTCAACTTGGAGTCTTTCATTTACTTACTTTCCCATCACTCACTCCAATTTTCTTCCTCCTCTGCTGAAGGTGCTGATTCAAGCTAGGTACCTTGTTCAAGTGACCATTCTTCATGTGCCGAGGCAGTGGGTTTCAGCAAGCAATTTGATAGCGGGGCACACCATAGACAGGCCCAATCCTATCCTCACCCAACATCCGCACACTTTGCAGCAAGTCATTGGACAGTAATCAGGAGCTGAAATCCTTTCTGATTTTTCCATCAGACCCTAACGCAGGGTCGCTGAATTCAATAAAGCAGCTGACCAAAGTTCCACCTCAGGTCAGTTGACGCATGACAGACCATGAACCAACCTATGACCTTTCTGGCCTGTATGGTTCAGTTAATTTACTGCCATACTATTCATTTACTGTTGTAATGAGATTAGACAGTCAAAATACAATATTGCAACGAGTTATACCCACCCTTTTCTTTCTACATTTTGTTCACATTAATTGTATGTGCTACCTGTAGTCAGACAGTTGTTTGATCCCAGAATGTGAGAGAAGTAATTTCCAAAATGAATTAACTAAGAAGGTTCGACACACAGTTTATCACAGTTTGTATGAATTGGAAACCTTGAAAAAACATTACCACATTAAGAAAAACAATCAGGCTGTCTTATAGTGCAGTGCAGTGCAGTTTTAATATACTGCATCAGGGATTTCCCAATCCTTTTGATATTTGGGCTCATTCTTTCCCAGACGACTTCTGAACTCTCGCCAGATACTTCTTCACCTCGGTACTTCTCTCCCTTCTTTGAAAAGCCTTCTATATAGCTAGCTCTGCAACTGTGATTTCAGCCCCCTCCTTAATCCTCCCTATCTCCAGTTTTCACTCTCCTCACTGCCTTGTAAAGCCCTCAGATATGTTCTTCTACATGAGGAGCACCATATAAATGTAAGTTGCTATTTTAGTTGCTCATGTTGCTAAACTGTTAATCTTGGTCAAGTGTTGGATCAACGAGATGCCCATGCTGCCATAGCGGCTGAACCAGGAGTAATGAAATTAAAAACACTTGTGAAAGTATGTCAGGGCATCCTAATCAACAGCAGAAATTAAAAATTGCAAGAACTAAGTTTAGAAAACCAAAAAAGTATATGCTATGAAAACAAAGGGCAGAAGGAACTATAGGCTAATGGGTTAATCCACATTCCCAGTACAATCAGTATATCCAATAAAAAGTCATGAGAAATGGATGTCAAGAAAACTAATGATTTTGAATGTCACCCGAATCTGGCAATTTAAGTACTCCAATCTCAGAACAATGAAAATCACTGAGAGGTTCCACTGGCATTTCACCAAAGTAAAATCATTGTAATGTGTGTTGAGGCTTTAATAAGATGGCATTCTTGGTGGTCTTTCAACAATATTTCAAAAAGTGCAAACTTGAGGTAAAGTTCAATACTATGATTATTTTTGTAGATGTCTTTTCCTCTGTGTTGGTTGCTTAATATTTGTAGCTGCCCTCAGTCCTACAAGTGTAAAGGAGTGAATTGCTGTCTCTGCTAACTTAAGTGAAAAAGTCAGCAAGGCCAACACTAGTTTTTACTCATCTCAACGTTTCACTAAGGTTGGCAAAGAAAGGAATTTCACTCCTATAACTACAGTATTCCTTTTCTTAGAAATCCACTTTGAAAACCGTAACATAAAGTCATACCATCCTCCCCGTTTCAATTCCTGTAAACGTTTGTCATGGACTATTTTATCCGCAGTATTTAACTGCAGTAGTTTGTGTACCAATGGCCCCATTGCCAAGTCAGATTGTGCACAGAGGAACACTGGGACCCAATAATACATCTTTGAAGATCCAGTTATCCAAACTTATCAAGAGGAATTAATTCATATACCACCATGAGAAATGGAAGCAACTTCCTGACAATGAGAAAATATTTTAAACATCTACCATTGTAATCGTTCTCAGCTGCTGACGCTAATGAAGACTAAAGGAAACAAAATGATGGGGCAAATAGGCAGAGGGACATGGTTCCTTTGGCATGAGGGATAGTAAAAATAAAATCAGGTAGAATCCAAATTTGGCCGAACTTAAGACAACCACTTTGGTTCTGGCACTCATTGCTAATCCAAAACTTTCTGTGAATGTGACTCAATATCCTTGGAATGCTTTCAATGACAGATTATTTCTCCTTAAAAACCTTCAATATTAATTTGTTTTGATCCACAATATAAATTCATGCAGCAATGCAACAAAACAGGGGGGGGTCATATTCATTTGCCATGGAGTGGACCTTGTATTGGTGCATATAACAGGCCAAGGTGATAAGTATCCCACACAATACTTACGTTTCTAAGTTATCCCCCTCCAGAACCGTCTGCACCGGCAGATATCCCATCCGGGGATGTTTTGCGAAGTACCTCTTTGTTCGGAACTTGTTTTTTAATACCTTGGCGAAATCCCGGACATCTTCTCCTGAAGTTGTCTGAAGGAAATGTAACGGTAAATTATATTCTGCAATAACCCTTCAGCTGGATGTTGCCATTTGTGTTTTGCACACAGCATTAAAAAAAACTTTTGCAATGAACTTTGAAGTTATTTTATTATAGGACAGAGCAATTTCAGATAACATTTTTGTTTATGTATTTCAGATTAACCAAATTAAACAAAGGAAACGTTAGTTGTATCTTTGTGCCCCATTACACTACAGAGTTGCTTCTGACAGGAAGAACATCAATGAAGACAACCTGGTAGTTTAACTGACCTGTGCTCTTGCTAAATGTGGTGCTGAAACTCTTCTTGGGCAGGGGTTTCACGAGCTGACAGAAAGTACCGCCAGCGACTAAGCTAAATAGCTCCCACCAGAGCACTTGGGATCACTTCTGCCACCTTGGGTCTGGTTGGGTGGGTTTTTCTGACCATGTATACCAGGGGTGTCCAACGTACGGCTGCTGGACCAGATCCGGCCCGTGGAATAGTTTCATCTGGCCCGCGGTGTGCTGTGCTGTGCTTAGGTTTGTAGAGTTTCCTGGAATGGGACATGAAATCTCCCGGGCACGACTTCTAACAGCCCAGGAGAACCGTGCCTTTTAGATTTTGCAGTGTAGTAGCGTGACAACCACCCGCCACCCCACCCCCCTGGGTTGTCACGCCCACCCAACGCCGCCAAAACTCGCTTGGAGTGACCGGAAACGGGACAGGCTGGTGAAGGAGAGAGAAAGAGAGAGACAAAGTGCAGAGAGGTGCGGTGTTGGGCTGGGTTGGGCTGCACTGGACTGAAAGAGAGTGACAGAGACTAGGGGACAGGAGATTGGGACTCAGATGTGGGGGAGTCAGGAGATTGTAACTCACAGGGTTGGGAGATTGGGACTTGGGGGCGAGGGGAGCTCGGGGAGGAGAAATGGTGACTGGGGGTTTGGGGTCCGGAATGGGGGCAAGGGGGAAGAGAGACTGGGAAATGGGGGTCGAGGATAGGGGCTCGGAGGAGAGAGGGAGACTAAAAAATGGAGCTTGGGGGAGAGAAGGAAAGTGGGGACTGAGTGGTTGTGAGGATTGGGGCGAGGGCATGGGAGAGGGGTAAACTGGGGACTGGGGGGATGGGGGCGAGGGCTGGGGCCCACCATTTCCTGCAGAGCCGGGAGCAGCAGCAGGAGAACATGGTGAGTGGGAGTGACGCCAAGAGAAAGAAAAGCAAAAATAATTGTTCTTTAAGCTCTGACAATAGTCTTCACTAAAACTATTGTACTCCCCCTCAAACAGTTTGTATCCCAGAAAGCCTTCGGCACCAATGAGGTAAATTATCAGAGCATTCAGATGAATTATGGAATTAATTTCATATTTCTTTGTGGACATGAATGGAAAGCCCACGTGCTTGATTTGTAAGCAACAGGTAGGTGTGCTGAAAGAATACAACATTCAAATACACTGGGAAGCAAACCATGGTGAGAAATTAGCATCATTGTTTAAAAAGCAGCAATCAATGTTTGCGAATGCTCGCCGTGTAGGCGATGCTGCTGTTAAGACCCGCTATGTGATTGTTCATGTGATTGTCATCAAAACCATTTTCTGAGGGAGAATTTTTGAAGAACTACACCTGTCGGAATAGTAAGGTGGAATTTGTGCGCCAGAAATCAAGCCCGAGCCTCATCTGAAACTGGACCTCAGGCCTCCTTTTAATAATAGAGGCGAGCTGCTGCCGCTTCTTGTGCCTCCAGAGGCAGTTCACCCAACATTGGGGATCAAATTTGGGCCTGCTGCTTTGCTGGCAAATCCTGTGAGGTGGAGTGGTTGAATGCAGGAGGGCCGAGTGCGAGCTGACAGTGGCCGACAGTAGTGCTGTAGAGAGCTGGGCGGGGCACTCCTGCTCATCCTGGCTCCACAGAAAAGTAAGTTAAAAAGATTCCCGACCATTTCTTTGACGGCCTCTTGCGGTCCCCTAAGGACTGCTATTTAGGCCACTGTAGAACTGGAAAAACTGCTTGGAGTTTGCACGGTGTATGTTCCACCTAGTGTTTCACGCATTTTGCTGAGGGTCTTGAAACAGGCGCAAGACCCTTCTATGCATACTTAAATTGACACAGCCCTGATTTCAGGTGTCACCAGGGACGCCTAAAAACAGTGAGGACCAGTATGGAGGTGGCCATGCTGCCGACGCAGATTAGGTACAGGACCATGCACCCAGAAATTGGTAAAAAAGAGGCGAAATGCATTTCTACCCCAGTGTGTCCAAATAAGTAAATGTGGCCCATGCCAAGTGCCATGATGTCGGATCAAGCCTACCATATAAAATGAGTTTGACACCCCTGGTCTATACAATTAAGCAAAGGTCCATGGCCAGATTGACAAAGTCAGAAGCATGATATTACACCAACTGTTCACAACCTCTGAGCAGCTGTCCACGTTTAACTCTAGAAGTTATCATAAAGGAATATAACAGCTGGCACTGGAAATGGCTCCATAATAGAAAAGTGCTATTGGAATAACAATGAAGGCAGATATTCTCAGGAATCACAAACACAAACTCTATTAATCTTCACACACTAAACTTTAAGATTTGCAGATAAGGACATTTTCAATTGCACATCTGTTTGTTTTTTCACTGCTACATCAATTTATAAAAACAAAACTAAGCTAGGAAACATGCTCTAATAAGTCAAACTGTAACATGAAGAAATCTTAAGCGAATGATTGCTGGTGTAAAAGGACAATATATTAAGAATGTCTAGATCTTCTATCTTCTGAAGTATTCCTCAAATTATATTTTTTAAATGCTGATGCAACATTAAACAAAATTCAACTGTACTAAATGCAGAACAGCTGCCTTCACAATATATCGCTTTAGCCTGTGTCTGCCGTGGCTCAGTTGGCAACACTCTCGCCTCTGAGTCAGAAGGTTGTAGGTTCAAGTTCCACTCCAGAGCCTTGAACTCAAAATCTAGTCTGAAACCAGTGCAGTACTGAGGGAATGCTGCAGTCTTGGAGGTGCTGCCTTTCAGATGAGTTGTTAAACCTCTCAGGTGGACGTAAAAGATCCCATGGCACTATTTTACTTGGATATGCACTTGAAGTGCCGTAACCTACAAGGCCACACGGTCCAAGAGCTGGAAAGTGGAATAGGCTGGATAGCTCTTTTTTGGCCAGCACAGATGTGATGGGCCGAATGGCCTCCTTCTGTGCCGTAAACATCCATGATTTTATGTTTCTATGTACCTTAGTTCTACATCCGAAATTTTTTTTTTAAAAGTATGCTCGTTTAATGCAGTCAATTCCCAATGAAAATAATGGAAATTCTGGATTTCCAGGTGACAAAGGGTTAAATGTATGGTTCCACACTTCATTTTACAAGTGCAATCAGGACTTCATTAAAACAGAAATGGAAATAATTGCATTTTGGTCCCTGCAGTAAAGTAGTTCTGAACCGTTTCCTTAATAAAGCTAGAAATGACAAGTTAGCAATGTAATAATCTTACACATGGTAAATGGCAGAGGATGGATTTACTTTTATTTTGCTGTGCAAATTTCCCCAACCTTATGCAAATAAGACTTTGCATGGCAGTTTCTGTGATGAATTATTGGACCAGCTGGAAAAATTTAGATTTGTCACAGGGAAGAAGTCTGAGAGCAGCAGTGGTCTCTCAACCAGGAGACCAGAGTTTGCTTTTAAAACTGAGCTTGATGTCATCAAATCTTAACTTCTTTGTTGAGCTTGTCTTTTCTTTGCCTCTCTTCATTTTTTTCCTCACTGACTTTTCTCACTTCTCCTCCTCCCCTGTAGACACTGGGGGTAATTTTGCCGTTGTGCGATAGTGTAAAACGGGTGATAGTGAATCGGCAGCCCATTTCACATCTCTTAATTTTATTTCTGTATTTAGGGTTAGGGTTAGTCCAAATTACCCCCCATTGACTCTTTGCTTGGGTAAAGAAGAAAGAAAGACTTACAGTTATATAGCACCTTTCATGACCTCAGGAAGTCCCAACGTGCCTTACAGCCAACAAAGTAAGTTTAGTCACTATTGGGTACAGTTCCATGGGCACCATCTGCATACTGGTACCCCACTCTAGTAGCCATTAATTCATTTGTGAGCCTTGTTGATGAATGCCAACAGGCTAATGATGGTGCAGCCATCTCAGTCAAGCCTGACTGAGTGCCCAAAGAACTTTCAGCTGAGGTCACCAGAAGGTTCCCCAGGAGAGGGAATCATGCCTGATTTTTCCCCTCCATATCCCGGGAACATGGAGACAAACTGCAGCACCCTGACCACCTCCTCAGCTGAGATCAGCTAATTCAGCACTGACCATGGATCGAGCTTGGGACCTTCCTGGTTTGCAAGGCTCAGCTGCTCACAGGATAATTCCACTGAGTCTGTGGGGGAACCAAGATCTCACAGTTCTAATACCAGTCTTCACTGTGCTTAGCTTTTTGTTATTTATTTTTCGGTAAATGATCAGTTTTTCCCGTTTCAGTTGGATCACCTGGAGGAGCGAATGGCTGTCCCCAGACCGGGATAGCAGATTCCTTTCCTGCGCCAGAAGTTGCTTTCCTGCACTCTTTTTACACCGGGAGAGGGAATATCTTCTGGCATCCAATGTTTTTCCAAATACATTTGCGGGATGGGACCCTTCCTGCACCAGGAGAATGAGGCCATTTCCTACAGCGGGGTATGGCGGGGAAGAGTTCAATCCTGCCCCTAACATCACAGAGCAGGACTAATGGTATCTATGCAGACATTCCTGGACTGAACCACAAAATATTCTCCCAACGCTAGTGGCCAGTGGAGTTGTCAAAAATGGACTGAATGGGAGAAATCACCAAAAGTACAAACACAATTCTACAATTAAGAAAGAAACTGACTTTTGACTCAACAAGACCTTGAGAATAAAAACAGATAATGCTGCAAATACTCATCAGTGGTCATCGACCTGAAACGTGAACTCTGTTTCTCTCTCCACAGATGCTGCCTGTCCTGCTGAGTATTTCCAGCATTTTCTGTTTTTATTTCAGATTTCCAGCATCCGCAGTATTTTGCTTTTGTAAGACCTTGAGAATATTGTTTTGTAAATAACCTTTGCTCTCATGTTCCCTTCTTCTATTGCAACATCAAGTCAGCCACAAATTATTTTTTAATTAACTTTTGATGAAACCTGTCCAAAACCAATGCAACATTACACATTTACACCGGCAATGTGCACCGTTGGCAAACCTTGTAAAAGTAAGTTGAGTGTTGAAGGATCGACACCCAAAACATTAATCTCAATCCTACTCAGTATTTCCAGCACTTTAACTTTATAATTCTTCATATATTTTTCCAATTGTCTATCTATAGGGTGCGCGGCTAAAAGTCAGGCTAAAACATTGCCACAGATTTCTCACAAAAAAATCATCAATTAAGCTGGGCTGTTTCGTTACTAGGATATACAGATAGAAGAAGGGAGTAAAACTTCCTCTACAATGTCTCCTTCTTCTGATTTTGCTTTCTGTATTTACAGTTCCTAACTTACCGGTGTGCAGTATTCCACCATTGGGTAATGCATTTTATGTCCCTTTGCCGTTCGACCAGAAAAGAAGCAGCTTTGGCAGACATCATAATTAAAGTGCTTTAAACTTCGGTACCTGCATTTAAAAAGTGCACAAAAGTACGTCAGACTACAATCCTTGCACCTCTTGAATCTCAGTATAATCCAGCCCAGAATGACAGGCTGAAAGTCTCCTCTCTCTGATTTTACCTTGCCTGGACCAGAGCTGCTAAAGACAACTGTGACACCCCTTAAGCCATTCCAGATGAGTACAGCTAACTCAGATCAGATCGCAGATCACATCATTGCTCAGTTCCACAGTGAACAGTGTATTTATCGCTGATCCACTGGGGAGCTTTGTAAAGTTATCGTTAACAGTAATGCTGTATATATCCGTTAATAAGGTGACCCAGATGTAAGAAAATCCTTATACTTTCCAGCCAAAAAAACCCTTCAAACAGCAGCAGATTCAAATTTCTGCAGAAACTCTCAATGCAACACAAAGTTCACCTCTCTGCAGCTCCCAGATTCCTGCAGTTGACTCTCTGGCTCTCGCTCAGCTTCTCTGTCTCCCTGGTTCTTGGTCTTCCCTACCCTGTCTCTGGCTTTTGGTGTCTTCCTGTCCAGAGTCTGCCCCTCTGTCTTTTTAAAAAATGATTTGTTGTCACAATGTGATCAATGTCGGCAAGGCATCATTTATTGCCCATCCCTAGTTGCCCTGAGTGGTGGTGGGCATTCTTAAACTGCTGGGATCCTTGTGGTGATGGTGCTCCCACAATGGAGTTAGGTAGGGAATTCAAAGATTTTGACCCACTGATGATGAAGGAATGCAATGAAGTTGTAAAGATAGGGAGGGATGAGACAATGGAGGGATCTGTAGCTGAAGGCAATGATTTAGAGTTGATAGATAGGAAGCCTGTGAAAGTTGGTAAGCATGAGGGTGAAAGGGGAGCAGGACTTCATGCCAGGATGGTTTTTTGGACTGGTTGCAATCTGTAAATGGCAGAACTCGGAAGTAATTAAGTTTGGCGATGACGAAAGTAAGCATCTCAGCAGCTGTGGGGTAAGGGTGAGGCAGACGGTTTTGGCAAGGTGGAAATAGGTGGTTTTGATGGTGGCAAGGATGTGGGCTTTGAACTACCAAATATGTGTAACTTTGGGCTGTCTGTGAGGGAGCTGCCAGAGAAAAGGTCAGGTGCCAAGATGTGAAGTTTTAAACAGAAGAAGAGTGGGATAGCTTTCGACTTGCTGATGTTGGGTTGAAGGAAATTCTAACTCATCCAAGACCTGAATGCACAGCACAGTGATGGGCGAACAGTCGAATGATGGCGGAGAGGTAAAGCTGGGTGTCAGCTTTTAACGTTTCGCTACGTTAAAGGCGCTGTATAATTACAAGTCATTGTCATCAGCCTATATTTGAAAGATGATCTGATACATAGGAATGATATTATCAAGGGGCAGCATGTAGACAAGGAAAGGGCAAAGGATGCGAACTTGGGGCGCACTGAATGCGACTGTATGAGGTGGGACAAAACGACATTACAGGAGATGTGGCATTTGCATTGGGATAGATAAGGCAACCAAACTTAAGGCAGTCAAATTTAAACCCCACCAGGCAGGAACAATGCTGGCTCGGTGTTAAGATGGCGGCGGGGTCTTGCCACGTTCCCGCACTTCCGCCTTAACTTACCTCAAAACAAGCAAACGGGGGTGTACTTTACAGAGGTTGCGGTTTGAGGATATCATCGGTGCCACAATGCCATTTTGACTGCCGGAATCGGGAGAGCTGCATGGTGCTAACCCTGACAGCTATAGCATGGCGGGAATCATCGAGGGGGCCAATGTAAGTCATTAATTTACCTTTCCTAAGGATTCCTTGTGAGCCAAGAGGTACAGGAGTGCTCACCCGAACCTCGCAATGAGTCCTTGGGCCTCCCCAGTCACAGCCTTGCCTCTTCCTCCTAACGCCGGCTTTGCCGGGAAACCACCCCCAGCACTTCATGCTGGAGACTTTCCTTTGTGTTCTCAGCATCCTCAGGCTCCTGACACAATTTCCGCTCCCATCCGCCACTCTAATGTCACATCCGCCACTTTCGGGCGGGAGATAGTGATGGATTATTAAACTGAGGGCCGGGAGTTAAATGGCTCGGGTCTCACACAAGCTCTCTGCAGGGGTTTCCCTCCCATCCCACCCACTGGCTGCCCGGAATGCACCCCAAGTTAAAAGCTGGCCCAATTATTCTGGAACTTTAATTTGTACTCTGAGCTGAGATTAGTGACTTTTTAAAAATTTCTGTGCCTGTCAAGGTGTCGGGCCTGCTCCGCTCAGTATTCTTCAGTGGCCCCTGCAGTTGCCAACAAAATGTAAGTTATTTAAATTTTTTTGAAATCCACCCTGCGGAGCCACGAGGACCAGGAATGCCCCTCCCAGCTCTACAACAGTCCCGAAGACTTTAGCCGGCCCCCATTCGGCTATCTCCTGATCGGCTCCACCCCACCCCCCTCCCAGTGGCCCAAAATTAACCTCGCCCATGAGCTGCCTGGGGACATATACAGCTCGCCAGTCTAATTTAAATGAGGCCCGAGGGTCTCGGGCCTACCTGTTCAGATGCAGCGATCGTTCTCTGCACCCAGTTTGCACTAGCAGGACGACGCTATCCAATTTCCACTCCTTAATCTTTGCCCCCTTCAACTGCTTCTGGTTCTTTTATTATACATCAGTTGCCACGCTCTGGTTAACACCATGTCAGTAAGAAAATACTTCAATCCTTGTTTCTGAGGCACCAGTCTAGACTGTTGTAAACTAGTCTGATCATATTCTTCCTGTTATTTCCTCATACAGAGGATAAGATGTATTGTATTGTTCTCTAGCGCAGGGGAAGGAAGCTACTTTGTTTAGTTGTCTTTGTATTCCTTGTAAAAATTCAGTGAACAGCACGACAACCTTTTGTTTCAGTAATGCTTGGATTTTTAGTGTCTTGTAAAAGCTCTCCCATTTGCTGCAAGTGAATGTTTCTGTGTGTATAGGAATTCCTGCTGCATAACTTCTGTGTAAGGTTGCTATGGCCACCTGAAGGTGCGTTGTCTGGTACTGCCCTCCAGGTATATGTCATTTTCTGAGAGTTTATTTTGGGTACTTTAACAGTGGAATAGCAAGTCGAAGTGCAAGTCCAAGTCAAAGACTAGGCCGCTGTAATCCATGTTTATCAATCCATGGATTTTTGTGCTTTCAGTACAAGGTTTTGGCTGAGTTTATAAGAAAGAGTTTATATACCGTCCGGGAGATTGAATGGATATTTGTGTGATAGTTAAGTCTGGTGCTCCCAGATCCTAAGTACTAGAGATAGCTCAAGCTTGCTTGATGAAGTTAGGTTGTTTACTGAGGATCACATAGCTGTTTAAGGGCTGGTTTCAATGACAGTACAAGATTGTTTGTGAAGCATCATTTGGGCTGCTGGAACTGTGAACAGAGGTCATGTGGATAAGTACATAATGGTTAGAACGGTGTAATTAAAGTTACAATACATGAGCTTCAAAATTCCTGTAAATCTGCAACGATGGCAGGACTTCTGCTAGACCCTTGTTTATGGCCCTGACCCCAGCCCATTTCCAAGGGTCAGGAGTGAAAATTGAAAAACTTGCCCATTTTCAAATATGCCGGTTTCCCTAATGCAGAGCCCGTAACAACACTGGATGCCAAGCAAGAGTATTTCTGTTATTTGCCTCTCATTATAATACATCCGCCTATATTTTAGCAGATGTATTAGACGCCCAATGTCACTTCCGGCAGAATGTGCTGAGAGTGCAGGGAGGCAGTGAAACATCCTCTGCCCATTTGTTGCTAAGTCCGCATAACCAGACAAGAAATTCAGGGCTACAGTTTTGTCAATGATTATTTCTATGATTGTTTTGAAATAAACAGAATAAATAAAGCTCCCCCTTAATCTTACACAGAAAAAACATTTCTCTTTCTGCCATTTAAATGATCAAAATCTCCACAGCGTCGAAATAAAAACTACCTCAACCTTCACTTAGGCTGTTCTAAAATACTCCATAGGTCGAACATTTTTGAAATTCTCTCGGTTAGGCAGCAATATCAGACGACTAGGGAAGAAACATGGAAAGATATATGTGTACCTGAATCCGATGATAGGACATTCCTTGCAGATATTGCACTTGGCCTGGTGTTTGGCAGTCTCAGCTGCTGCCACTCTGTGAAGTACTGGCATCCAGACCATAGACTGTGGCTCCAGCCTCATCCAATCCAGGAACAAAGCTGCCTCAATCTCTGGCTTGTTATTGGCCTTAGGTGTGGAAGGGAGAAGAAATTCAGAGCAATAAATACTGCGCATTTGACTTATTTGGAATGTTAAGCCAGTGCTGGCACATAGTTCTAACTCGTGTTTGCATATTCTTAATTCATAAACAGATAAAGCTTCAAAGCAGCAATGGCTCAGTGGCAACTAAAAGGTTTCATTATCAGAATGCTCTAAAGTAGTGAGCAGCTTCTTTTCCTTTCTTTGTATATTACACAGTGTATAGGACAGAGCTGAAGGTAACTCTATAACAAGGGCAGTTAGCTCATGAATATGACCCTGATGGTTGCTGAGAACTTGGAATAAATGGAGAAGTTATATTGATTTCCCATAGCACAATGCTTGCACCAACCGCCCTGCTACACAAAATTAAACATATCTGCACCAGTCCCAAGTGAGAAAATGTACCTTTTCAGTGCTAAAGTAAAACAGTCACCTTTAGTAAAGGGTTTACAATTGGAGATTGGAGGGTCTAAAGGTGGCCTTGCTTATTGCTTTTTTCATTCCAAAAATATACTAAAATTACTTATCTGCAACGTTGTAAAGCTTAATTAACTCAAGCAGTAACAGTACGTGAATCACATTGTGCGATTCGCTGGAGACCTCAGACGTGGTATACATAAAACAACTGGAAGATCAGACTTCAGACTGCACCCTTGAAATTAACAGAAAACTTTCAAATTCCAAATCTAAAATGTTGAATCTACACGTTGAGTTTTACTGAAAGCATCCCAGCGGGTAAATGAACCACATGGTGGGGGTAATTTTGACATTGTGCAATGGTGTAAAACGGGTGACAGCAAATCGGCAGCCTGTTTGAAGTCGATGGAAATAAAAATTGGGAAAGTTTTTAAAACGGGCTGCCGATTCGCTATCACCTGTTTTACACTATCCCAAAGTCAAAATTACCCCCGGTGTGATAGTAAGCTATACAGACCAGAAGTCCCAGCCTGTTCCTGGTCTGTGCTGAGTTATCTGATCTCAACTGAACTAGCAGTTGGGCTTCTACACTCGATCACAGTACCCCTGCGTTAGTGAGCAGAAGTAAATCAGGTTGGTTCCCCTTCCTGGATGAAAAGGAAAGAATGCAAATGCTGGAAATGTGAAATAAGAACAGAAATACTGGAAAGGTATAGCAAGCATTTGAAAAGAGAAGGAAAACAGGCTAATGAAGGGTCTACAATTGACTCATGAAACTGTCTTTTTTTGTCTTTTCAAATTCTGACGGGCGTCTGTTATTTTCAGCTTTTTCTAATTTTATTTTCTTCCCAGTTTTGATCACTAGCCAATATTCCTACAAAGTATGTACAGCACAAACAGGCCATTCGGCCCAACAGGTCCATGCCAGTGTTTATGCTCCACCTGAGCCTCCTCTCACCCTACTTCATTCTAACCCCATCAACATAACCTTCTATTCCTTTCTTCCTCATGTGTTAATTTAGCTTCCTGTTAAATACATCTATGCTATTCGCCTCAACTACTCCTTGTGGTAGCGAGTTCCACATTCTAACCACTCTCTGGGTAAAGAAGTTTCTCCTGAATTCCCTATTGGATTTATTAGAGACTATTTTATATTTATGGCCCCTAGTTCTAGTCTCGCCCGCAAGTGGAAACATCTTCCCTGCATCTACCCTATCAAACCCTTTCATAATCTTAAAGACCTCGATCAAGTTACCCCTCAGTCTTCTCTTTTCTAGAGAAAAGATTCCCAGCCTGTTCAATCTTTCCCGATAGGTAATACCTCTCAGTTCTGGTGTAATTCTAGTAAATCGTTTTTGCACCCTCTCCAGAGCCTCTATGTCCCTTTTATAATATGGAGACCAGAACGGTTCACAGTACTTCAAGTGTGGTCTAACCAAGGTTCTATAAAAGTTTAACATAACTTCTCTGCTTTTTCAATTCAATCCCTCTAGAAATGAACTCCAGAGCTTTGTTTTTTTTTATGGCCTTATTAACCTGCGTCGCTAGTTTTAATGATTTGTGTATCTGTACTCCTAGATCCCTATGTTCCTCTATCCTATTTAGACATTTATTTTCCAAGGAGTATGTGATCTCCTTATTCTTCCTACCAAAATGTACTACCTCACACTTATCTGTATTGAAATAACAACAGAAAATGCTGGAAACACTCAGCAGGCCAGGCAGCATCCGTGGAGAGAGAAACAGAATTAACGTTTCAGGTCTGGGACCCTTCATCAGAACTGGAAAAAGTTAAGAGATGTAACAGATTTTAAGCAAGTGCAGAGGCAGGGAAAGGGGGAGGGGAGGAAAGAACAAAAGGGATTGTCTGGGATAGGGTGGAAGGCAGGAGTGGTTAAATGTTGCAAATGGGGATGGCAGAATCATCAACAGCTGCCGCCTAAAAAAATAGGGGCAGAGGTTATGGTCTAAAATTGTTGAACTCAATGTTAAGTCCAGAAGGCTGTAAAGTGCCTAATCGAAAGATGAGGTGCTGTTCCTCGAGCTTACGTTGAGCTTCATTGGAACAGTGTAAGAGGCCGAGGACGAAGAGGTCAGAGTGGGAGTGGAGTGGAGAATTAAAGTGACAGGCGACTGGAAGTTCGGGGTCACCCTTGCGGACTGAACGGAGGTGTTCCACAAAGCAGTCACCCAATCTGCATTTGGTCTCCCCAGTGTAGAGGAGATCGCATTGTGAGCAGCGAATACAGTATACTAAATTGCAAGAAGTACAAGTTATCTGTATTTAAGTTCATTTGCCAATTACACGCCCATTCTGCAAGTTTATTAATGTCTTCCTGTATTTTGTTGCAGTCCGCCTCTGTATTAACTACACCCCCCAAATTTGGTGTCATCCACAAATTGTGGAATTGTATTTCCAATTCCCGAGTCCAAATCGTTTATGTAAATAGTGAACAGTGGTCCCAGCACCGATCCTTGTGGAACACCACTTCCTACCATTTGATAATCTGAGTAACTAACCTTAACCCATACTCTCTGTTTTCTGTTTTGTTGCCAACTTGCTATCCATTCTGCTACTTGTCCCCTGACTCCACGGGGGAGAATTTTACCCCAGAAAACGGGTGGGTTGAGGTCGGGTGGGAGGTTAAAGTGTTAAAAAACTGAATCCCGACCCCAACCCGCCCACTTCTGGTTTTAACGGAGGCGGAACGGGGGGCGGACAGACAACCTGTTCCCAGGAGGCGGGTCGTCCATTTAAAAATTATAATGAGGCTGGCGTGCCTCAGATTTAACCAGCATTTCAAATCTAACTGTGGTTGGTCGGGTTTCTCAGTCCTCGGAGAACCTGCCAGCTAAAGTAAGGCGAGGACTGCTGGATCCAGGGGGTAGATGCCTTTACACTTTCCTGCTGGATCCAGCGTGTCTGCATCATCCACCGCCCCCCGCGATCGGAGACCCCCGATGAGGCCTCCGATCCCCCCGCCCCCCCCCCACCCCAAGAGGCCTCCGATTCCCCCCACGAGGCCTCAGATCCATGCTCCCCCCCCCCACCCTTGGATGCTCCGGCCCTGATCCTCTCACCCACCTCCCGATCCTCCTGAGGGCTGATAAACTGCAGTCTGTAGATCACACATGACCCTTGATCCCTGGCAAACCAGCTGTCGTAATCCATCAGCTCATGTCCTATTTTCGCCTATATTTTCTTATTTTTCCTGTTTGAATTTTGTGGGCCTTTAAAGCGAGGAAAGGATTGTTCGTAGAGCTGTTGCCTAACTGGTGAATAAATGCTAAATCAGAACAACCAAGATCTGTTAGTATCTCGAGATAAATGTAACATTAATGGGGGCATTGATTTCAATTTTGTACGTGAGGCTCCACCATATGCATCTACGTGCGGAACAGGTTCGAGCGGCTGAAGGGCTTACCCCTGTTCCTATGTGGTCGATGAAGACAAGAAGCTCGATTATCCTGCGGTATGGTAGAGGTCAGCAGGGATTTGCAAACAGACCTACAGCGGCAGTACCTGTGCTACGGGTGCTGGTATAGATGTAATATTTGTGTGAGGATATCAATAACTTATTTGCCCTGACAACGAGTCAACTTTGAATGTTTTTTAAAAAATTGCATTCATGCTTTCGTACCTGTAGCTTTTCACGTAAACAGCCACAGGGATTTGGAACTTAATGAATGCACTTGGTCAGTGAACACAATTTCATGGTAAATGCATTTTATATCTAAGAGGATTTAAATGTAATTTTTTTTTTACATTCGTAACGCATCTGATAAGAAGCTTATATCTTGCTGCACAGTTTGGACCTCAGAGCAGGTGCTGTAATCTGTATAATCCCCGTCTATCAAAACCGTGGGCTCAGATATTGCAACAGGATAGTTTTACGGTACATCAGAAAACTGTCTTACAACACTCTCACAATAAGAAGAAAAAGGTTCTCAATATATATTTTCTATGACTAATAAACTAAATTTGCTAGGTGCTGACTCTGACTGTAGTACACTTTTACAGGTGCTACCTTGCCCAATTAACCAATCTTTACATCTGACACCATAAAGCAAGTGTCAGCAAGCTATTTAAATATGCACGGCATCACCGTCAAGCATTGACTTATTTAATATTCACACATGCACATCTTCCAGCAGGTTTTTCCCACCCCAGCCCAGGGCTGCTGAAGCTAATCTTTCTGTCCCTAACCATTGCCCCAGCTGAAATTAGACCTGGGATTAAACCCTGATGCTTGTGGTCTGTATGACTCGGTCCTATGCCACGTGATGCATTTACCCACTAAACCATCAGGGGAGCTATACAGTACTTGCTCTCAGGTGAAGTAATGTATAGAAGGCCAAGGACCTAGGGGGAAAAATTGGCTTGCTTTGCGCCTCCCGGTAGCGCCCCGCGGTGCTGCGCCTCCGGCGATGACGACAACGCCGTGCACAGCACACTGCTTGCGCCCCGGTCGCAAACTTGGCTGGTGTTCCCTGACCTACCGCCGGTCGCTATGTCCAACAGGGTCAGGGTGCCGTGTTTGCGGCCGGGGCAGCGCAAATTAAAGGCCAGGTGCCGGGCAGCCTTTTTTTGGGGGGCCACCTGCCAGCACCTGCCCCCTTTCGCCTCCTCCTGCAGGGTGCCGGCCGCGATCGGGAGGAGTGCAGGCTCTTTTGCTGGCAGCCCGCTCCCCGGTGGTCCAGCAGGGCCCCGGTGCCCCTCCCCTTTAATCAGGGGAGGGAGGCCTGCAGTACCACAGCGCTACGTGCCGACGCGTGGCGCTGCTGCAAGTAGCGCCGCGATATTCAATGGGAGCGCCCCAAGAGGGAGGGGGAGCGCTTCCAGTAGCGTCCCGCCTCCTGCTTGGGACGCTACCATTCAATTTTGGGCGTGGGGGTGCTAACTTTTTAAAAGTAGCGCCCCGGCAAAGTTAGCCCCCCCAAAGGGGGCACGACCCAATTTTTCCCCCCTACTGTTTTAAAACTTTGGAAATGCTTCCTACTCAGTTGTACACTTTATTAACTGAAGGAGTTGCAAGCTCCTAAAGAATATGCAGCTCAAAAAAACCTTTGTGAATGTTAATCATTCTTTTGCTGACATTTATGGTGGAAGGCATTGTTGGGTCATTTGGATCAGAATATGTCAAGGATAAATGGTAGTCTGAGTCCTTTTGTTGAGAATGGACCCTTCTGATTGCAGACATCTGCTTTGCCATGAGAAGGTCTCATTGCTAGATAAACGAACAAGAACATCTGTTACTGTGGCAGGCAATAGTCAGCTACGTTATTTATTGCTCCTGAAGCGTCCCACTTGACAATGGGTGCATATGGAGACCCAACAGTGCCAATTGGTCTAATGTTTACAAAGGTGCTGACTAAAGAACATAGAAGTGATTGGATGTCAACATTTACGCTCTCCGTCAAATACATTAGCATTAGACTTCATTACTTGTGCGCAGTCTAGAGATAAATGAGACAGCAAGATAAAGAAAAACTTGTCCTTCAAGACCACTTAGAGCTGGGAAAAGTATATCGTAGCACACTACGCTCATCTAAATTCTGTTCATGAAAGGTGTATTTGCTAGACTTTAATTGGATATATAAACTAGTTTTTTTTTAAAACTAATGGAAAATGTATTACTAGAACACAAACCAGCTGATCTCCTGTCCAGTCTAAATCTGTTTCTGTGTAGTCCAGGAGTTATAGCAGTATTTAGAACGCAAGACTAGAATCAAACTCATTCCATCATATAAGAATGCATGTCTGGCACAATTTACAGGCCTCTTATTAACTTTTCCAGAGTTTCCAATAAATATACACTCTGAAAGTTTGCTCAAGGAATAAGATTCACTTTGAAGTATATTTTGATTAAATAGCTTCCTTTTCTCTCCCAATATTAGGAACCAGAACCATATAAAATTAGGAAATTACTGCCAGTGGTTCTGCTACTGTAAAAAAAAAATCAATCTTGATTTTTGCTTCTTTTACAAAAAATGTTACAATGTTTTCTATTTGCTGAGCTAATGCAAGTTGTGAAATCTGCAACTGCAACAGATTTTTTGTTTTGTAAATGACAGAAACTTGTGTTTTTGGAGGAAAAATCTTGCAACTGTTTTAGTTCAACTTCAATAAAGACATTTTGTCACAAATCTGCCACATCTCTTCCTCAATACAACTTTCAGAATTTCTTTCCCCCTACACAAGTTAGGGACTTATACAAAATGCTTCTACAGAACAGTTTCAAGAGAGACAGGCAGGGAATTAAGGGAACTCTGAGGAACTGTTCAGAGACATCAAAAATGTGCACACTTTATAGAATGCAGGCACTAGTACCAGAAGCAAAAACATATACATCAGGCCCTGACAAGCAGACAAGTGAATTGCAGTGATAATATAAACATTCTAAAGCATCAGTCATTATCCATACTATAGCCAAGGTTATGCATCCTTATGTGGTAATAAGGAACACGTGTATAGGAGCACCTCATTCTATATAGGTTCACTCAAGCACACAGTAAAAATATTTTTATACGCTGACAACTAATATTGGAAGCATAAAATAATAGCCTCTGAATCGGAAATCACATGCTGGATCAAGACACAAAAAGCCCACCAATCGCAGTCCCAGTGGGTCACTGGATAAACTGCAGAGCGTCGCACTGAATCACATGGGTGAAGAAGGTCTCCGTTTTTATTCTGGGTGTGTGTTGAGTTTTCTAATCTTGGCTAAGACGGCAATTAAGCTGCTAATAATGGCAGGCAAAAAGAAAGAAAGCAGGGTTTCTGCTCCTGATTTCCATTCCATGCTCCCTGAGTGAAGTGCATGTGTGTGGACAGGATTGGGCTTGACTTTTGCCACTGGCCAGTCGCCCGATGTGCATTCAGGATAAAAGTCCACGCTAATGATATAAATTACATTGCATCATCCCATCACTTGCACATGACACTACTGTGAGGTAAATAACACCTGACTGTTCTCTCGCCCCAACCAACAAAAGCTTTGTCTAAAATTTCTTATGAAGAAAAGTGCTCTTTAATTTACTTAGTCATTGAAGATAGACATCCCACCGTTTTATTCACTATTACACTCCCTGGGAAAATACAGAGCAAGAGAAGGAAGGTCATTGAGAAAACAAAAAACAAAATACTGTGTATGCTGAAAATCGGAAACAAGAACAGAGAATGCTTGTGCAGAACTGGAACATATTAATAGAATCAGAAAAAGGGTAAGGAGGGAAATATATATTGTATATCAAAAAACGTAACAAGTAACGTAAGAAATAAAAGAAAGTAAAGGTGTATAAATAGTTAAGGAGGTGGGTGGCCTGGGGAAACCTCTTTGTCATTGGCCTCATATACTTTTTTTAATTTGTTTATGTGATGTGGGCGTCGCTGGCAAGGCCAGCATTTATTACCCATCCCTAATTGCCCTTGAGAGGGGGGGCGGTGAACCGCCTTCTTGAACCGCTGCAGTCCGTGTGGTGAAGGTACTCCCACAGTGCTGTTAGGTAGGGAGTTCCAGGATTTTGACCCAGCAACGATGAAGGATGGTGTGTGACTTGGAGGGAACTTGGAGGTGGTGGTGTTCCCATGCGCCTGCTGCCCATGTCCTTCTAGATGAAAGAGGTCGCAGGTTTGGGAGGTGCTGCCAAAGAAGCCTTGGCGAGTTGCTGCAGTGCATCTTGTAGATGGTACACACTGCAGCCACGGTACGCCGGTGGTGGAGGGAGTGAATGTTTAAGGTGGTGGATGGGGTGCCAATCAAGCGGGCTGCTTTGTCCTGAATGGTGTAAAGCTTCTTGGGTGTTCTTGGAGCTGCACTCATCCAGGCAAGGGGAGAGTATTCCATCACACTCCTTACTTGTGCCTTGTAGATGGTGGAAAGGCTTTGGGGAGTCAGGAGGTGAGACACTCGCTGCAGAATACCTAGCCTCTGACCTGCTCTTGTTGCCATAGTATTTATGTGGCTGATCCAGTTAAGTTTCTGGTCAATGGTGACCCCCAGGATGTTGATGGTGGGGTATTCGGCGATGGTAATGCCGTTGAATGTCAAGGGGAGGTGGTTAGACTCTCGCTTGTTGGAGATAGTCATTGGCTGGCACTTCTGTGGCGCGAATGTTACCTGTCACTTATCAGCCCAAGCCTGAACATTGTCCAGGTCTTGTTGTATGCGGGCATGGACTGCTTCATTATCTGAGGAATTGTGAATGGCGCTGAACACTGTGCAGTCATCAGCGAATATCCCCATTTCTGACCTTATGTTGGAGGGAAGGTCATTGATGAAGCAGCTGAAGATGGTTGGGCCTAGGACACTGCCCTGAGGAACTCCTGCAGTGATGTCCTGGGGCTGTGATGTTTGACCTTCAACCACCACAACCATCTTCCTTTGTGCGAGGTGTGACTCCAGCCAGTGGAGCGTTTTTTTCCCCCCCGATTCCCATTGACTTCAGTTTTACTGTTCCAACAAAGCTCAAGACAACCTTCAATAACAGTACCTCCTTTTTTCTCTAAGCCAGTGTTGTCCAACAGAAATCGCTAACTATCCACACGTGTGGCTATGGTGACATGACTTCAGCTACATCCACAATTTTATTAGATAACACCTTGCACACAATACAAGTAAATGTACCTCACATGTCTATATTTACTGAACAAACATTTACTTAAGTAACCAAGAAGTAAAGCACTGACAATGATCAAAAAACACCCGCCCTCTGCTTTTCGTCTGACCATTTTCCAACAAATGCACTAATGGGATAAAGCACACATGTATATGTTGTGCGAATATGAGCATTGAGATCACATATCAAGTGACGGTGTGTATTACTCAATTTTTATTTACTAATCAGAAAAGCAATTCTTCACATCTGGATTCCCAATGAGCCACATGTGGCTAGTGGCTAATGTATTGGACAACACTGTCCTGGGCAACATACAACCCTCTGGGGTCTGCACACTGACTTCAGCTTTATCCTTATTATCAAATCTTTTTTCATACCTGAACCCCCCACTTCCCAATCTCTCCTATTTCCCCAGGCCTACCACTTTTTTTTTCAAGCAATTTACACACCTTTTGTTTCTTTAATGTCTTAATGCTCCTACCCATTACTTGACAAACTCAGTTTGCTACATGATCCCACTCATGGGGGGAGAAATTCGCCAAGAGGGCCGTTTGGGGAGCTAAGTGAAAAATGTTTGGAAAGTTAACGCCAGGCGCTAACCTTTTCAAACATTTGTTAAATTCCCTCTTTTTGCTCCAAGAGGGAAGTGGAGCTAAATCAAGCGCTCTGCTTGCCTCTTGGAGCGTAAGAGGCGGGGAATGTCCCGATCCGGGGCGATGTGTTCAGCAGCGCCACGTGTGGCCACGCATGATGCTGCCACATTGCAGGGGCTCTTCCCTGCATTAAAGGGAAGGGTCCCATGCTGCGAGCTCTGCAGGTTTCATTGTAGATTTCTGGGCCACCGGGGAGCGGGAGTGCCACGCAATCAGCAGTCGGTAACATCGCCCGGCGCTGCTGAGGGGCGCGAGGGGCAATTTTTCTCCCGAGGAGCTACCGGGGCACTGCGCCCGGAGATGACGTCATGCTCTCCAGGCGCAGAAGATTGGGGCGATATCCGGTAGCGCCGCCACTAATCTCCCGCGGAATTTTGCGGGAGGCACGGTTATTGCCTCGGTGGGGGCGAAAAGCCACTTGCGCCTCGTTAGCTCCTCACACCGGAGGCGCAAACGAGGGGAATTTCACCCCCATGATTTCTGTCTGGATTTGTCGATCGTCTCAATGTATGTATGATTTCCCTCCTCCCCTTTACCTGATTCCTATTCCTTTCCACCTCTTAAGTTTCAGTTTTGAAGAACGGTCTGCACCCAAAACGCTCACCTGTCTGTTCGCTCTACAGATGCTGGCTGATCTGTTGGGCCCTCCAGGCGTTTTCTGTTTTTGTTTCAATGTGAAAGCGTTTGTTAAGTACTTACAGGAGCCAGGGGGCAGATACATTATTAAAAGCCTCTTTGATTTTGGTTGGCTGCACAAGTTGGAAGGCTCGAGACAGATGAGGTGAGCTAGAGAAATTAGCAACGGCCACATTTTTTGCCTACCCCACCAATAAAGCTATCTTGAAATATAAAGAGGGTAATTTTAACAACAACCTCTCAAAACCCTTAAGTCCTCAGAGCTGCTTTTCAAAGGACTCTGCATTCTAAACGAGATATGAGATTCTATAATAATTTAATGCTGATAAGGTTAGATGAAGGAGGGTGGACTGGGAGGAGGATCGTGTGGAGCATAGAACACCGGCACAGACCAGTTGGGCAGAATGGCCTGTTTCTGTGCTGTAAATTCTGTGTAATTCTATGTAATTTATGCATTAAATCTCAATTAGTCAGTTCACTACTGGAAAAAGAATCCGACAAAAGCACCATATACTTACAAACTGGAAGCAGCTTCGAACACTGGGTTCAATGTTGCTGCCTCCAAAAGATGCAACCTCTCCCAGCTGGCGTGGAATCTGAATTGCGTCATGCAATAGAAGCCCGAGCCTGCGCTGATCACAGAATCCAGTGGGACTCGCCACTTGCTTGAACAGATCTGCAAAGAAAAGACATTTATATTAGGGAAAGATAAACTATTTTAGTGAAGGCGCGCTCTCGGACACCATACTGCAGGAACAGAGCATCAACACAACAAATACTATTAATCCCGCTCCACAGGGACTTAATTAATTCATACTGAATTGAAATGAACTGCTGATTCAAATGAAACAGCCCTGTTTAAACTGTATAGCTCAGCATCACTTGGATTCAATCCTAGACCCACTCATCCAACTCCATGTGTAAACCATGTAATAGGTTCTTGGTGTAAACTAATTTTACGAATTCCAGCTGATTGCAACCACAGGAACACTATCAATCACTCATATTACAGTGCTGGCAATTTAAAGAACCAAACAGAAGAAATAACTTGCATTCATGACCTCAGGACATCCTAAAGTGTTTTATAGCCAATGAATTACTTTTTGAGGCAAACCTGGAGGCCAACGTCCTCACAGCAAAGGCCCCACAAACAGCAATGAGATAAATGACTAATTAACCTGCTTTGGCGGTGTCGGTTGAAGGATAAACGTTGGCCAGGATACCAGAACTCTCCCACTCCTCTCCAAACTTACCATGGGATCTTTTACATCCACATAAACAGGCAGACACGCCTTGGTTTAACATATCATCTGGTGGACAGCAGCTCCAAAAATGTAGCAATCTGTCAGCACTGCACTGAAGTGGGGACTTGCAGTAGGACATGAACCTTCTGAGTCAGAGGCAGGAGTGCTACCACTGACCCATGCTGACATTAAGTACATGTATATAGTGAAACTATACTACACATCTCTCTGCAGTACAGTTTCATTATATATTACACATCTGTTTGTAGTACAATTTCACTATATGCTACACACCTGTAGTAGTTTCACTATATATTACACATCATTTTTTAAAATTCGTTTATGGGATGTGGGCGTCGCTGGCAAGGCCAGCATTTATTGCCCATCCCTAATTGCCCTTGAGAAGGTGGTGGTGAGCCGCCTTCTTGAACTGCTGCAGTCCGTGTGGTGAAGGTACTCCCACAGTGCTGTTAGGGAGGGAGTTCCAGGATTTTGACCCAGCCACGATGAAGGATCTATTACAACAGTGACTCCACTTCAAAAGTACTTCATTGCCTGTAAAGCGCTTTGAGACGTCCAGTGGTTGTGAAAGGCGCCATATAAAAGCAAGTCTTTTTCTTTTTGTTTGTAGTTTACTCGCACCAAGTCTCGTTCACCATCACCCCTGTGCTCGCTGACTTGGTCCGGCAACGCCTCGATTTGACAATTCTCATCCTTGTTTTCAAATCTCTCCATGGCCTCGCCCCTCCCCATCTCTGTAACCTTCTCCAGCCCCACAACCCTCAGGGATCTCTGTGCTCCTCCAATTCTGGCCTTTTGAGCATCCCCGATTTTAATCGCTCAACTATTGGTGGCTGTGCCTTCAGCTGCCTAGGCCCTAAGCTCTAGAATTCCCTCTCTAAAGCTCTCCGTCTCTTTACCTCTCTCACCTCCTTCAAGACGCGCCTTAAAATCTACTTCTTTGACCAAGCTTTTGGTCCGAATATCTCCTTACGTGGTTCGGTGTCAAATTTTGTTTGGCAACGCTCCTATGAAGCACCTTGGGACGTTTTACTACGTTAAAGACGCTATATAAATGCAAGTTGTTGTTGTATGATTTGACTCTATACTACACATGCTTGTACTTTCACTATATACTACATAACTGTTGCTAGTGCATACAGTTTCACTGTATACATGCACATCTGTAGTAGGTTCATTATACACGTACACATGCAAGTTCACCTGCATTTAGTTTCAGATTTTCTCCACTGTGAGGCAACCACAATGGGCAATTAAAGTGAACTAATAAATCTACATCAGGCTCATTCAAACTGCAATCAAGCCCTGTATTTAAAAAGGTTTACTCTGAAAGAATCCATTACATTTTGCCAGCTTTCCTATTCCTCTCTTACCCTATTATGAACAGTTACAAAACCTGGTAAGGTTCCACTGTGTGTCATCTCAGTCTCAAGCTCAATACTCTGTTCACTGATAAAAATGTTTGGGACTTGACGAGATGCTATTTATAATACAATGTCTCAATTCTAAAGCAGAAATTCATCTTCCTCACACCAGACTTGGTAGCAGCAGAGGCTTGTGCTAGAGCTGTGGTGAGCTGTGTATTCTGAAATTGGTGAAATCTATCAATAGTACGAGTCAGTGCCAGAACAGTCAAAACAGAGTCACATCTGGCTGAGAGATCACTCCATCAAAATGGCAATAGCAGGAAGAGCTCATGATAAACCAGTCTTACAGTGTGGCTGTGTAGAAAATCTTGACTTCCAGTGCTATGAGTTCCTCCTGTCATTAATGCACCTCTGTCTTTAATTAAACTCTATAAAATGGGCACAACAAAGTCCAATTTCTACCCCTCCATGTCCTTACAGCAAGATCCTAATCAGACATTTAGCAAATATAAAGCATATATCTACAATTTACGTGAAAAATTCAAATGCAAGCAAGCAATTTGTGGAAAATAATCCGTTTTCTATTTAGTTTATAACCACTAAAGGAGTCTCACTTTCAAAGAAATGTTTTCTTTTGTTTGAGGAGGTAGAAAAGCCAGAAAACCCGCACGCCACTTACTCCATGATTATACTATGTGAAAGTGACACCACGGTGGTGCATTCGTGCCAACATGTCATGTGATTGAATACAAACAAGAAAAGGTTTGTCATACATTTGCTTTATGATGACAATGTCCCTTTTAAGATTTCATAACTGTTAGTGCTCCTGTATCTATAGTAATTCTTGTAGTTTGCAAGAATATCTTGCTGTACACTGATAACGGAGATACATGAAAAACTGTTATGTGCGCTGGTGTTGCATTGACGACACATTAACAGTTTGCCATGATTTTAATACCAGGGCATTACATGGTGTGCGAGGCAGAACAAACAGGATTTGTGCATTCTTCTTAGGGATGTAACTAGGCATCTTCAAGTGAGCTATTTTCAATGTATGGGGCCTATTGTGGAAGTGGTGCTTGTGAGTTAACAAGGCATGCTAACCTCAAACTTGTATTAACTGCTGCGCTTCTTTACGATTTACTAAAATATTATAACAACTTCATTGTTTCCTTGCTTATCATTTGTGCAAAAATACAACAATATAGAAAAATCATCAAGGGAATAGGGTAAAATGAAAAGGGAAAATACATACATTTTTAAGAAAGCTAAGATCCATGAAGTAGAGAACCACCAAGGTTGAAGAGAGTCTATGATAACATATAATGGTGAACTGAGAGCCCTGTCAGATCACTTTTCCCTCTTGTAAAGCTGATTTTATCATGGTAGATCCAACAAAGTCTATTTTTACTTCAGTGAATTTAACAAAAACAGATATGACAGCAGAAATGGGGCCTTTAAGAATTCCAATACAAACTTACAGCGATATTTGTCCTCCAGGTGTGCTTTGCACAGCGACATGATGCCACTTTTAAAGGATAGGACACGAATCTTGCCTGTTCGACCACTAGATAGAGGGGGGAAAAATCACCATTAGGCTTATTTATCAGTGACGTGTTTCCAATAGAATCAACTGAGATTTACAAATAAAACTTTGCTTTTTTGTTGTGTTACAGAAATGACTTTGCTGTGGTATAAGATAGTTTGAAATTCTAGAACCATGCAACCTGGGGCAAAGCAAATAATAATCCCCTGAAATCCCAGAACCTTAAGGACTGAGGATGAAGCAGACTAAATTGTGCAAGCAACAGTACACTGATGGGGACATGACAAAAACCCTTTGGGATTGGATAACACAAGAGTGTTTCACACAAATCTAGTCATTAGACAACAGTCTGAAAATGTGTACATTTCTCTATGAACATGTGAAAAGGAGCCCATGTTTACATGTAACTCAATGTCATCCAACAGGCCACACTCAGGTGTCTCATGTCACAACTGAAGTTTGCCATTATCAAACACGTTCGGTACTCTGTATAAAGTATTTATTAAACACCCACGTCTTTTTGTAGAATAAGTGCTAAGCATTGGCAACTATTTTCTGCTGTCTGTATTAAATGAAATGGCAGCCCTGGGATATAGCACATTAGTCAGACACCGATGACAAATGCTAGTCATTCAGCTTTATAAACTGCAACTTGTGCAAGATTTAAAAGACCATTAGCGTCATGAAACAGTCCTTGAAAATCTTTTGCTTCTGCAGTGAGAGAACAGCCAGAGCAACTGGGTTTCATATCTTCATCACAATGGCAGCACACTCAAGTGACCCAATATATGTTGTTATGCCATTTACATCGTTATATCATATGTTTAAACAAGAAAAAAAAAATACGGAAATTTTTTTTCATGAAGATAGTGGCTCTTTTTTTTTTCCAGTGTGCACAATGGTGAGATACAGAGGGGGTCATTTTAACCTAATCCACTGGGCGGGTGGATCGCTGGTTTTCCACCCTGGCGAATATTATTCTCCATTGACTTTAACGGCGAGTAAAATCGGTCGGGGTGTAAAGCCAGCATTGCACCAGATCCTGTAAGTTTCCCGATGGACGGGTTAGGTTAAAATTGCCGCCAATGGGTTAATTACCACCATCATTCAACACAAGTACTAAATAAAATTTATAATCCTGGTTTTAATTTTGCAATAGATCAAGTATTAATCAAAAATCACAGCCGAGATTTCTAAAGGGGCATGCAATGAAACCATACTGGGCTCTTAGCTACGTGCATTGCGTGCCGTGGATTTTGAGCTCCACAGACCCAGAAAGCACCAGGTTCAATTTCTGGTCTGTGCTGCATTAGGGCAGTGGAAGAGGAATAAATGGCTTTAGTATTGCTAGACTTGGGAGTGGAAAGAAAAAAAATCTGGCAATTCCCACTTTTGAAAGCTGTGCATATGCTAGAAAGCATACACGTGTAGGTGTAGCATGAAGACAGGACTGGGCTGCGGTGATACAGCCCCCACAGTTGAATAGATTGCCAGTACTGTCTGGGCTCACACTTGAATTGTCACTGAGGTGAGTTAGCAATGTCGGTGGAACAAAATGCAGCACGATCAGGGAGTGGGCAGCTAAAGGGGGGGGAAACTGAAAGGAAAAAAATATTACTGTAATTATCTCATCTCCTGTTCGTAAGATATTTTTCAGTTCAATTTTAATTTAGTTTCAACAAATGGTTTGGAGTTGATTAATTCAGACTGGATCCCAGAAATTCTTCAAATTCTCCAGGCCACCTTATTTTCTGGGAGTTCAGCTCTCAGGCAAAGCATCTCAATACGGTTACTGTGGCCTACAATGAGAATTTGCAATGAAGGAGTATGCAATGAAACCATCTGCACACTGGAGATAAATCTGAATTTATAACTGTGTGGGTATTGCCAGTATCTCAGCCAAGCATATAATGTACTGTCAACATTTACTGTTTTCTCACTCCCTCAGAATGCAGTGTCTCCATTATAAGCACTTTCAGGGTAGACAATCAACTCCTGGAATGGATACAACCACACAACAAATTCTTAATTTACACAGAGATTGAAAACCAACATCCCACTGTTCTCTCCTTCAGTATTTTGCTTTTCATTTAAAGGAGCATGGCTGCTGCCAAATGTTACACTTAACACTGTGCTTTTCAGCTGCTAGCAGTAGAAAGCATCGCTGATGCCAAAGATTATACACTGTCCTCTGCTGCGTCAGGCTACTGTTCTAGAAATTTCTTTGGGTGTCTAACCTCCAGGTCTTTAAAAACAGAAAGCGCAAAGATGCTTTTTGATAATGTGGAGAGTTGCAATCGCAGATTAAATCATGACCACAAATAAACTTATTTCACTCAGACACTAAAATCTTTAGTATTACTAATTATGGGATGAGCTGTGGCTCTTTAAACTACAAATGGTCATTATGTGATGTGATTCAAAGTGCCTTAAGTTGTGCTGTGTTCAGTGCCTATGACCTTCCTGTAACACTGTGAATATACATTGTTCAGTGACTCAACTGCATGATACGCGTTGAGCAGTGTTTATATTAAAGTGATAAGAAATCAAATGACAAAAGTTCTACCTTAAGCTATGCAATGGGAATGTCCAAATATACCTGCTGGAGTTAGAGTGATGAAAAATCAAGGTAATTTTATTTCCCCATGGGGTTACTTTTTAAGAATAAGTTTCTCCCATTTTCGTTAATAATTTGTTCCTCCTTTCTTCATCTGTCTGGCTTGGCACTTTGAAGCCAAGAGGACAATCGAACAGCCTGCTTCTGGCTGTCATCGCTTGGTTGCTAGGAGTTGTTGGAGGGGGGGACTGCCCAGGTAAGACTCCCTCCTCCAAGATTCCGTGCCCCTGCTGGGAAAGTCTCCAGCCTCCGCTCTTGCTTAATGGTACTCAAGATTGGATACCGAGCAGAGCGGGTCCCAAACATGCATCCGTTCCTGCCTTACGACATTGAGAAATGGCACAGTAAAGCTCAGCATTGCTATGACTCAGCATCCCTTTTTAAGTCTTAAAGGGCCACTCTTTTCATGAAAACTATTCGGCAAACTTTTTTTTTGTTTAAGGGGGTGGGGGAGAAAAATTAGAGGTCATGTGGAAGATGTTTTAATGCAAAGTATATCACTGCATCTATGTCCACAAATAAAAAGTTTGCCAAACACTTTTCTCCTGAAGTCAGTGTCTCTTTATTTTTTTGACAGCAGCTTCTAGGTATTCTATGCAGTTTTAAATAACGGGACTCGAAATATTCGGGAGCTGAGTTTTTCTCAATAATGTTTTGTGGGTCTACATTTATTGTCAAGCTTGATCTTGTTCAGGTAAGGTGACAGAAACTGCCACAGCATTTTTAAAAGCCAACAGAGTGGCCCTGATAGCCTGTCCTTTGACCTGGCTGTTTTCCAGAAACAAAAACCAGGGTCTCGTGACCCCCTACATCCCTTTCTTCCTGTATTGTTGCTGTTTGAGTTAGTTACACTGTTCAATGCAACACATACGTGTCATAGACATTGAGGAGCCAGTTAAGACACATGTCCACGCAGAGTGGCACATTGACGAGGTTACTGTGTTCCTGTTCCAGTCGATCGTAGATTGAAGTCAGGCAGTTAATTATCTCCAAAATATCCATTAGTTGATCATTTTGCTTTAGATTGTGCTGGTCAAAGGCCTCACAAGCACTTGGCAGAGAGAGAAGATCCACTGTGGAGAAACAGAAAGAAAACTTAATAAAATTGCATTTGAATTGTTAAAACATAATTATTTGATAGCATTCCCAAAGGCCGAATCAGTAAGATGGTATCACATTACTGCAAACCAACCTATGTGCATCTATCATGTAATACAATATGGGCCAGTATAAAACTATTCGGCATGAATCTTATACTCAATGTTACCAACCGCAATAAATTATTCACCAATAAAACAAGTCGGGCCAAAAATTCGGCCCTTCCCGGGTGAGTACGCGCTGTGTACTCACCCGTAAGAAGTCCCAAAGTGCCGGTTTCCTGCACGCACTGCGCATGCGCGGGAAACCGGAACTTCTAGTATGGTGAAGGGGGCGGTTCCTAGGTGATCCGCGTACGCGGTAGAGGCTGCGCGCACGCAGCACACTTAGATTTTTTTTCAGGTTTCTACGCGAGGGTAAGTATTGAAGATACTACGCTAATAAAAAGGAGGCGTAAGACCCGTTTTCAACAAGGTAAGTAGTTAATTAAGTATAATTTAAAAAATTTTCAACAGGTTTATCTTTTTTAGATACTTTAAAGAAAGGTAAGTTTATTTTTATCACTTTTAAAAAGTATTTTAATTTTTTCAAAAATTAAAATTTTTCTTTAAAGTGGTTAATTTATTTAACTATAGTTATTTTATAAATGTGATTTGTTTTTTTTTTAATTTATTTTAAGTTTAGCTGTTCTTTTGGGGCCGATTTCAATTCACAGATTTAACAGGTCTCCTGTCAAATCTGTGAATGAAAGATGGTCTGCTGCCATTGGCTCTCCATGGCCCACGTGATCCCAGGGGACGCATCGCACTAACTGCGCCCCTGGAACACGCAAGCACTGCGCGCCAGCAGTTGGGAGAGGCCCAGGACCCGAAGTTCCCGTGGGCCCAAAACACAACGGCAGGCGCGGTAGGTAAGAGCGCGCGCGATCCTTACCCCCGCGGCAAGCCGGAGAGGCGAATTTCTGGGCCAAGTCATGTTTGAGGAGGGAGCAGAAGCGTCAGCACACAAACCCTTTTTCACTCGAGTAACATATAAACTGCAGTACAGACACAGACTGTAAAGTTCAGAAGCAAGGACTTACTGCAGATACAGGCTGTGAATATCAGCACCAAAACCCCACTGCAGATACAGGTTGTGAGATTAAGAAACAAAATACCACTCCAGATACAGACTGAATATCAGCAGCAAAACCCCACTGCATATACAGGCTGTGAAATTCAGTGATCTGATCAACCCTCAGCTCTTGTACCTCTATTTTTTGCATCAAACAAAGTGCACTTTCTCCAGCACAACAGATTGCTTATTCACACTGTTTAAAACTTGTGGTGCATTTTGTCAGCATCTTTTTTCCTGCTGTCGCTATCTTGTTGCTGTCACTGTGCCCTGATGAAGTGCGCCACGATACATTTTAGCAGGCTTGTAACATTTTAGCAGGCTTGTAAATACGGATACAAATGATGACGGGATTGGTGACATCGTTATGTAACCTTTTCACTGGTCACGCCTACAGTCACAAACCCTTAACCATTAAATGACCTTTCTGCCCCAAAAAAGGAAGCTTGCTAAAGTTTGTGTTCTGGCAATGTGAATTTACAGCAGCAGACAGTGGGACTGATTTCCAGCTGTGGGACTGGGAGCTGTCCATTCCTGGCGGCATTACGAGGTCAGTTCTTAGGAGAGCTTGTGCTGCAAAATTTACACTGCACATCTGCTGCCTCGTGCCTTCTTAACTGGCAGAAAACGACATCCCCAGAATGGCCGTGATAAATTGGCCACTGCTCATGCACAACTCAATTTTCTCATAATGCAGGCGCACAAAACATTAAGTGCATTGAGTGACATTATTACAACAGTGTGTGTGGCAATGTCACACCACCACCTGACGATGTCTGAAATCATGCTGACATTGGTGCTGCACCTTTAATGGCCAGAGTTAGGCTGATGGGAAAACATGCCTCCTGACTCCTGGTGGAGCAAAATCTGACAGATTTACTGTCAAATTTTACACAGAGTTGTTATGATCTGCCTGAAAGGTTGGTGGGAGCAGATTCGATAGTAAAATAGAACTGAATTAATACTTGCAGGGGAAAAATGTACAAGGCTATAGGGAAAGAGCAGGGAAGTATGACTAATAGCATAGCTCTTTCAAAGAGTCACCACTGGCATGATGGACAGAATGGCCTCCTATACTGTATCATTCTAGATTCTATGACCTGCCAACAAGTTGCAGGTGCCAGCAGCTGAAGTTTAATATAAAAACAGCTTTAAGAACAACAGAACCCACCTGAGAAAGTCCTTAAAATAGTGAAATGCCCCTATAAATACCCTTGGCACAAGTTGAGGTTCATCAACTGTTTCCTCATGAAACACAGCAGTACGGTAAGGTAATCTTATTATTGCATTTTATGAAATACAGCCAAAGCCGCATGCAAATTTGCAAGAATAGCAGGTAAAAAAATGTCTCAGACATGAGCAAAGAAGCAGCACATTTAATTCACACCTGTAAAAAAAAAATGACAGCAATATATTTGTTCAGAGAAACAGTGATCTTGATTGAGCTGTAAGTCTTGCTCTGCTAACACATGTTACAGCATCGTAACTAAATGATCCATGTTCCTCTAATGCACATGAATCAAGGGCAAGCCTTTGAAAAGAAGTCATTCTGATACGTATTTTGTTGCCAAGTTATTGGTTATTTTGTGCTCCTTTAATAGATATAAATTAAGAGCAACCCGCTTCAAGTGAAACTCCTATTCTTATTTAATTAGTTGCGTCACCTTTCCAAGCCTTCTTTTTCAAAAGGTCAACTGCATTAATTTGCAGGCAAATACAAATTTAACTCTCTCAAGTTGCAGGTCTTGTCAGACATCAGCAGTCAACAAACCATTTGTTACAATGGTTCCCACAAGGGAGCGAGAAACACAGTTCTTCTTATATCAATTTATTAGTGGAATTGAAAATGTAAGAGCAGCACCACAACACTTCTATCTATGGGCTCACAAGTGATAGTGAGATCCCTTGAGGAAAATAATCAATGATAATTAATTGATTCCTTCAAGCAGTTTTCAAGTAGTTTAATTAGAGACAAAGCTTCAGTCTAAATGGACCAAACTTTGTAAAGACATTCGCAATTACTTGAGAATACATGCGCACCCCAAACTGACACATGACATCTATTTGGTAAACTGGTCAATTTTATTTTATATAAACAGAATGTTATCTTCACTTTCAATGAGCTTGAAGCTCCTAATGTCAAAGAACATGGATGTAAATGCTTTGTGTTGAGGATTCTGTAACAATTTCTGCATCATTTATCTGATCCCAAAAATATAAATATAAGAATCGTATTTGCACAATTAAGGGATAGTAAAGGAGTGACTGCGCTGCATGTCTTACTCTCCAACTCCCAGCTGAATCCTTTTACCATTATTTTAAAAAGCGAAGCACGCTCCCAGCACTTGCATTTCATCGAGGGGTGCTTGTGATGTGATGTTTCATTCACATTCATGAAACTGTCCAGAACTATTTGTGGGGCTTGCTGCTTGGGAGGTAGATGGTTGCCTCACTTCCGTAATTAAAACTGTGACACATAGATCGCCCTAGAATATCTTCTTGCTCGGGGCTTTCATCAACCTGCTATACTAAACATTATCACTTAATTACATACAAGGATTTAAACCCTCTGTCACGTTACCAACGGAGAAACTCTCCTTCTACAAATGAGTATTTAGAAATTCTTGTGGTAATGTAGTTATCGACAGTGGGTATTACTCCATAGTAAGCCTGAGCACGTTGCAGCTAGCTTGTCGAATCTCACTGTCTAGGCTGATAAATAATGACCACGTCAAGATAATGGAGAACAACCAGTATCCATGAAACTGTTACCCTGCAAGGAGTCAATGATCTCAGGAGAGGGGAGGGGAAAAATTGGTAAGGTAAAAAAAAAATTACACTTAATACTGACCTGGACTGTGAGAAATGCATTCAAACCAAATTGCGATTAGCAAAATTGTTGTTGAATCATCTTTAGCACCCACCAAAACGTGAGTGAAAAATGTTGCAGCAACTGTAGAGCACTGCAGCTTTACGGATAAATAATGGTTGTAATTCAGGTGGAAAATGTGATTAATGAGTGCTGTAAAACAATCTGTGTGGATCAGAATAAGCACAAATATTTGCAAAAAGGAGAAAGCTGCCAACACTGGAAATTGCAGCAGGTCTGTCCACATCTCGGATAGAAATCCTTTATCACGACTCCCAAAGATCTGATGATGGGCCTCTTCTCGAAACATTAGCCTTTCTTTAGTTTTACAGATGCGCATGGACCTCCTGGGTGTTTCCAACACATTCCACTCGTACTTTAAGAAATACTTGTCTGTATATAATCATATTTTGAGTGAGCCTTGGCTCAGTGGTAGCTTTCCCGCCTCGGAGTCGGAAGGCTAGGGGTTCAAACCCTACTCCACACAGCCCTGGAATGCGGAGACAAGGGTTTCGGTCTCTGACTACTAGGTTGACATCCAGCGGGATACTTGTGTCTGATGGGCGTGAGTACCCTCCCACCCCCTCTGCCCCATTGTAGCATTGGCAAACAGGGCTCCAGTTTCTACATGCTGAGTTGACATCTAGCGGGTCCAATGGGAGTAGCGTGGTGACACCCTCATCCCCCATTGGATCTAGCCCGGTCTCTTGATAGGGGCTGTGAGTCAGACTAACAACCTGGCGACATAAAAGGTCTGTGTTACGGAAATGACCCAGAACACGATCTGCTGAATGCAAAAGCAGTGGGGTTCGAAGTCATGCTACAGCTATACAAAGCCCTGGTTAGACCATGCCTGGAGTACTGTGTTCAGTTCTGGGCACCACACCTTAGGAAGGACATACTGGCCTTGGAGAGAGTGCAGCGTAGATTTACTAGAATGATAGCTAGACTCCAAGGGTTAAATTAGGAGAGATTACACAAACTAGGGTTGTATTCCCTGGAATTTAGAAGATGAAGGGGTGATTTGATCGATGTTTTCAAGATATTAAGGGGAGCTGAGAGTAGATACAGGGAAACTATTTCCACTGGTTGGGGAATCTAGGACTAGGGGACATAGCCTAAAAATTAGAGCCAGGCCTTTCAGGAGTGAAGTTAGGAAACACTTCTACACACAAAGGATGGTAGAAGTTTGGAACTCTCTTCCGCAAACGGGAATTGATGCTCAGTCAATTGTTAATTTTAAAACTGAGATTGATAGATTTTTGTTAACCAAAGGTATTAAGGGATATGGGGCAAAGGCAGGTACATGGAGTTAGATCATAGAGCAGCCATGATCTCACTGAATGGCAGAACAGGCTCGAGGGGCTAAATGGCCTACTCCTGTTCCTATGTTCCTAGGAATGGGTTGCCTCATGTGCTGCTTGGCATGGAAGAGAAAAAAGAGAAAGAAGAGAAGATAAGATCATACTTACAGCAAAGAGCTTTCTGCAGTCGTCGTAGCTTCATGGCAGTTCTATACGCAGAAAACCTGACATTATTTAGGTCGGCTGTAGAAAAAGATATACAAAATATTTTCAGCAGTAAACTCACATCACTCGAAGCCATTTGAGTAGGTATAGATCTCAGCCCACAAAATTTCAACAACATATGTATGATATTTTGTAACTATAGCCTCAAGAACTTATGAAAGCTGAATGATAAAAATACACCAAAAAAACATAGGCCCTGAAATTACGCCAATGGTTACTAGCATACAAACACAATAAATTTGCCTTAAGGTCTTTCCTGTTATTTTATTTGAGGCAATAAATGAGTTGCCAACTCGAGTAAAATAGCAGAGGAATGAATTTCACACAAACTATTAAACATTTTTCACACTAGTATCGGAAGCCCTAATTTCAGGATCTTAGAGAATAACGGGTAGCTGGGAATGATAACAAAATTGTATTATTAGTAAAACTCAAATTTTAGTTAGTAACTGTCATGTTAATTCCAAAATGAGATTTTGGCCTTAAAAGATTCATGTATGCTTATTATTTTCATGGAATATATTCTGTGAAGTTTATAGGAACGTTTGTCTCCCGTTAGATCCCTTTTTTCCTGTTGTGTGGTATTGTACTGGTGATCAGTGGTGCTCTGTGAAGGAATTACAAATGTTATATACGCTCTGTAAATGTATTCACTGATAATCTTGGTTTGTTAAAATTTCAGTACAGAAATGCTAATGCAATCATTGAAAGGTTAATTTTATTACACAGTCAACTGGAATTTTGTCCAGAAATGTCCATTTTACACACTTGCGCATACATGCGCATACAGTCGCTCCCAGGATGTAAGTTCCCAACACGCTGATAGCAGTAAATCATTCACAGCTGTTACAGGTCACATATTAAATCAATTGCAGCACGTGGGTTTACGCCACTCAACAGGAGTTCCATGCTTTAAAATATATAGTGCAATTCATCTCACAAGTGTCATTTTGGGACTTACAGGCCCCAGGATCTCTAATTTTTAAACTCACTTTTTACATTTTTAACCTCAAATGCCTGCTAATTCATTGAGGTTATCAATCCTCCAGATCTTCAATTTGGACTGAAATTAAGTATTTTATTCTAACACAGTGAACTAATTTGTCGTGATGTGGAAGTAGAATCTTGCCTTCACGGGACATAGTTTATCTGCAGATCTGTTTGAAATTTATTTTGGCTTTTCAACAATTAAAATGGAGCGGATCGAAGGGAACTCTGAATATCTCTAAGGTCACATAATACAATGAATATCTGTTGTACATAAGAACATCAGAACATAAGAAATAGGAGCAGGAGTAGGCCACTCGGCCCCTCGAGCCTGCTCCACCATTCAATAAGATCATGGCTAATCTTCTACCTCAACTCCACCTTCCGCACTATCCCCATATCCCTTGATTCCTTTAATATCCAAAAAGTTGTACATTAGAATTAAATTTGTTGTATAAAAATTAAGCAAATGGCCATGCAAACAGTGAGAAGCATGCATTTTAATCAGTCTGAACTCTGGACCTTGGTGAATGGATGAAAATGAAAAACTATTCATCTTCTGTTGACTACACATCTTTAATTCCTACATGACAATGCTATTGTAACAATAACCATGTTATTAACTCCCTATGATGATGCTGGATTAAAAAGGGAAAGAGTTTATATTTTCAAGTTTACTTTTTATAATCATGTGGGAGTGAAACATTTTATTTGAAATCGCTGCTCATTGTACAGATGATTACATTTGGACAAGAATGAATGTTATTGTGGCACGTTACTGTCAAATTAACTCGGGAAAAAGTCAACCTCACTGGCACATGAGAAGGGTGCACCTTGTGTCTTATGGTTTGTTAATGAGCAGAAACCTTCTGCATTGCTCCCGAATATTCAGCTGTTTTATTGGAGTCTCGATTATCTGCCTTTCTGCTTATCTTTGAGAATTTCTGCAGAAGAAAGCCTTGTATAAAATACTTATTGCGCTGGCTACTGATGTTTCTTTTCTTACTTGTATTTCATCTTTTCAATTGTGAATAGTGAAAGCACACAATGTTTCTTTTATTGTATTGTATTATACTTGTCTCCATTCCTGTTCCCAGAATATTGCTGTGCTGTACATTTAAGAACTAATTTCCGGAACTACCTGTTCCAAATAGCCACAATGGAATCCCCTTCATTATGGCAAATAAAGGCAGTTCCAATGTACATTTGCTCCACCACATAACCTGTGAGTCTAATTCCACAAAATTCAGTCTTAATCTTTGATAAAACAAATTCTATCAAAAGCACAGATTGACTCACAGGGCTGAACAACATAGTACGGGAAGGTAAGATGAAATCAATATTAAAAAATGTGCTAATGCAAACCAAAAGTTAAAGATGGTAGATAACACAAAGGATCTTTCAAAGTGTGCTTTTTTTCTCTCTCTGACTAACCATCTAAAGTATTTACACTTTCCCAGTGAAACCTGCAGAGGCCTGTGTGAGATGTGAATGAGGATTGCACACAACAAAGCTGGCAGCAAACAAGAGGCCCATGGAAATAATGGTCTGGGCTCAAAAAGAAAAAACCAAAGAAACCCAGAAATCTGCGCTGCGACTAATTGACCACATGCAGACTGCACTCCAATGCAAAGCTGCTTTGCTTTGCATATGCTTTCACAAGAAACCCTTTTGTAACTACTAATAATTATGTCTGGCAAAAATTCAGCCTTTAATTGCACTGCTAAACTAGATGATAATAAAGATTTCTGTGGAATTTTAGAATACTAATCATTTTTATAGCTCGTGCAATGATATCAGAATGCCTTCTTTTCCATTCTGAAAATTGTTTCATCCTCTCAGCTAACCTTATTAACTCCCAGGCAGTTGAAATCATGGCCTATCTCCAAGTACATACCCAAGTTCTTTTCCCAAATGTTTCCTCTTCTTAACAAAGCAATTCATTGCAAACCATGGTGGCACATTGTTCAAATTCAAAAACGCAGTGTGTTCAATGGCTTTCTTACCTAGTGACTGATAAAGCTCCGTCATCTTGGGGTGATCCCAGCAGGTAGTCTGGGTCTGGTGGCTGAAAGAAAGAGACAGGAAGAGAAAAAAAGGAATAGGAATTAGCTGAACCTGAACAGATAAAAGCTGTGGCCTCGCATAATGAGAGCTAAAATCTTCAAATATTTCTGCTGCTTGACCTTTTCATTCTCTGATTGCTGGTTAACTAATCTGGGAAGCTTTAGAGGGGAGAAACACAGCAGTCGACTTTGTTCCTTTTCGCTTTGGCAGATCCCAAAATGCACTAAGGAGCTCAGGATAAGTTTTCAGAACAAGTGGATCACTGAATAAAAAAGCAAGCTTCTCTGCCCAGTCTTACTTTGTATGCAGACTGCATGGAGGCTGCAGGTATTTGCCTTGACCTAAACAAATATTGCAGGTTTTTTCAGCGTTTGAGAGGAGATGGCCATCAATTTAGTCACCAAAGCAAACGGGGGGGGGGGGGGGGGCGAGGCAAAAAAAAACATGGGGTGGGGCGGGGGGAGTGGCAAGAATCAAAGACTGGGGCCCGGCAAATCTTTTTCTTTACACGGTTCCCTGTCATTTTCAATAGCTGTTCTTAATGGTGAGCTAGAGGAGGCAGAGCACTGCATGAAGTCGTTCCACAGATCGGTCTGCTCAGCACTTCTTTTGGCTCCCAAATCCACTTGAAAACACAACAGCATCCGCAATCAAGAGAAGGAGGCAGAAAACAAAAGGAAGACTGGGGGGTTAGAGGGGGGTTAGCGTGGGGGATTAGGGGGAGGTTGGCAGCCCGCAAAAAACTGCTGCTCAAGGTCGCACTTTCAGACGAGAGGTTTTCATTTACAGGCTTCAGGCTTCAACTGAATTAATTCACACCTTTGTTAGTAATGGAATGCAGCAAACAGTTAAAATAAAACAGAAAATGATTTATCTTATTCAGAGTTCATTTACGGTTATAATCCTCTGTTCTGGGGCCATTGTTCCACAGAAACCAGTCCCCACCCGATCCTTGTTCACTGGTCTATCTCGAGTTCAAAACTTCTTTGTTGCCCTTTCAGCTCCGGTACGCTCCAGCAATTTCAAGCCGGGCCGGGGCGGCATTAACTAATCCTGCACCAAAGCAACTACAGCTGGAATCTTTTGCCGGTGAGAAGGCACAAACCTCGGGTGCGTCCCCTCCTCACCTGTCATTTTAACAACCTATAATCTTTGCTTCTCCTTTGAAGCTGAAATCGGAGCAGAATCCAGGCATTCCAGAGTGCAACTTAAAGCACCTGTAATGGTCCCTGCACAAGACAGCTGCACCTTGTCTGCTACGTTCCAAAGCCTGTCCTCCTCAGATTCTGAAGTGGAAAACTATCACATTATCAACATTGTAAAAAAAAAAATCTGCACTGACTTGCTACAAGTCAAAGTTACTGCAATCGAACGAGTTACGGTGATGAATGAGTTTCTCTCTACCTACCCCTTAAGCTGCTCCCTCATCGTGCTCAAGCAGTTAGTTCCAACAGCACACTTTTCACAGCCTGTAAATAAGAAATGGAGCACACCACACAAGTGGCAAAAAAAAAGCAGAGCTCAAGAACTACTGCTGTGCTGATCACACATGGGGAGGGAGCCTGTAGCTCAGACGGGGAGGAGCTTCCGGACCCTAACCCTCCCCCACCGAACCGACTACTAAAGCTCTCGCAGAAAATCCAGCTTTCATAGTAAATCGAGTTGGATTGGGGAGGGGACGAAAGAGAGGGCGAGGACACAATGTACAATTGCCACAAAGGGCAGTTCTGAATTATACATAATCCTTCTCCCCTCCAGCCCTTTCTGCAAGTGAATGACATAGTTGAGAAACGATCTGTAATCTTGACACTTTTCCCTCCTTTTTGAAGTACGGCAATGCTAAGTGTCCAAACAGACACACAGCAGGTGAACAATACCCAATTGCAACATCAATTCTGAAGACCTTTGCCCAGTGCTCCTCTACAAATCACGGGTCTTTTTAACGTCTTAAAAAGATTAATCATTGCTTTGCAGCAGGAGTGACATAAGCTAAAAAAATCATTTACAATTAAACATTTACAACCAGTGGGGGAATACAAATAAGGCACGACAAGAATCAAACTGATTCCCTGGTGAAGTCTTTTTTATGAAAAACACAGTTGCAAAATCCCCTTCCTACCCCAACGTCTAACTTTCTAACCAAAAGTAGGGCTGACAGCGCAGATCATTAACCTTTCCACTCTCGTATCGGCCAATTGATCTTTGAAAGAGCAGGGAGCGGAGTGTCTGGAGCACTCACTTCACTCAGCACTCAGGGAGCTGTACTCTGAATCAGAGACAATTGTGCAATGTCAGGAATGCAAGGCAATAAGGCGTACAGTGCCATTCAAATGCCTCCCCATCATTTAACCTCTCCCCAGACAATCAGTGCCAACAGCTGAGTGCCACCAGCTCCTCCTCCTATTTCCCAGTGAAAGGTATGATTACACCAGATGTCTGTTAGGTTATTGTTCGTTCAAATGCTTCCACAGAATAATTGCAGTGAATGACATGGAAGGCATCAGCTGGTTGGCACCTGAAGAATGCAACCTGGCTTACACAACTGAGTAGCTCGTAGTAAACACAGTAAAATGACTGCAATAATGAGAAAGGTGTTGGGACTACACTTTGGTGGTGGTGGTGGTGGTGGTGGTGGGGGATGCGATGGGAACAGGCCAAAGTGACTAATCAAAGCAGCCAGAAGGCAGTTGATTTGCTTTAGTTAAAACTGCCTTAGGTCAAACAGCTCTGGGTTTGGAGGAGTCTGTCCCTTTAAAACCAAGTGACAGAAGACGTATGCATATCCAATGTTATGTTCTGTGTTAGGGGCAGGAGGAGAACTGTGCTTTTTTGCAGATGTAGGCTGCAAATATGGAGAAAATACATGGCCAGAATGTTTATCTCGCTACACTTTTAATAGTCAACTTTATTCAACTGAAAGCTTCAAAGTCATAATCTGTTGCTGTGAGGAGAGAGACAGAAATCCCTCCAGATAAATCAAACCTCCATTAGGTGTAAAAAATCGTGTACATTGCACTGATCTCTGTGCCCGAATTCCTGATAAATGCTCCCGTCAAGCTCAGCACCAGGAGAGGTAATTCATAAAAACTACCTCAGCGACTCATATTGGATACAAATCCGCGGGTGACAGCAACCTCTGGTACCTTGTGCAACTACATTCTACATGCTTTGAGCATAGAAAATAAATGTTGACCATGCAAGACATCACAACTAAGGTTGATCTCATCCTCACCCAACATTCACACTTGTGCATTTTTTAGCAAGGTCACTGGGTAGTGACCAGGAGCAAGACACCTGGATGATTTCTTTCCTTCACTAGTCCAGAGGACACTGAGGACCCTTCTGCTGTCCAGGCTATGCTAAATTAGCTCACTGCAGACCTGGATTGAACCATCAACCTTTCTGATCTGTATTACTCACTAGCATAGCATATGGTCTATTTACCCGTTGAGCCATTGGGTGAAGTTCCTCCTACAATTGTTTATCTTGCTCCTTATTTAATGAATGCCATTCTCTAATGAAAATTTAGCAAGTAAAATAATGCCAAGCCTGTGACAGTGTCGCTCTATAGTAGGCTGTCATGAAAGAATTTGCATTTCTAAAGTGTCTTTCATGTCCTCAGGATGTCCCAAAGCACTTCATAGCCAATGAATTGATTTTGAAGTGTGGTCATTGTGGTTTTGTAAGAAAAAGAGGCAACCAATTGGCACATGGTAAGTTGCAAAATTGAGGTACTTGGATAGCAAACTGTGCCACACCCAGTAAGTATAGAAATCTGGGGCATTTGTCACAGGATGTTGTGCTGTGACAAATCACTTGCCGCCTTAGAATAAATAACTTGGGCCGGAATTTTCCCCTTAAAAAAAAAGGGTGGGTTTGGAGCATGGGGGAAGTTAAATTGTTAAAAATGGGATTACTGATCTGATCCCGGCTCCAACCCGCCCACTTCCGGTTTTGACGGAGGCGGGACAGGGTGCGGGAGTCCAACCTGCTCCTAGGGTGCGGTACGTCAATTTAAATATTGTAATGAGGCTCGAAGCCACATTTTTCCCTCTCCATTTTGAATTTAACTGCATGTGGACAGGATTCACACAATTCGTGAAACCCGGCAGTTAAAGCGAGACGGGGACTGCCCCTCCTGGATCCATGGACCCTATCTAACCCACCCCCCGCATTCGGAGACCCCCCCCCCCACGAGGCCTCCGTTCGCCTTCCCGGGTCTCCGATCCCCACCATGAGGCCTCCCCACCCCACCGATGATGCCGAGGCGGGCCATAATCCTCCAGTGGCCGGCCCTGATCCTTTCTCTCCCCCCTCTGCCAATCCCCGATCCTCGACCCCCCGATCCCCGGCCGACCCCCCCATGCCGATGCTCCAGCCGACACCCCCCTCATCGACTCCCAACCTCCCCCTGATTGCCTACGCCCTCTCCCGCAATCCCCGATTGCTGGCCCCCCTCCCGTGATCCCTCCCCGGACCGAACGCTCGCATCTGAGGCCTACCCGCCCACAGCCAGCCAGCCTCTCAAGCTGGCTGGCTGCGGGCAGGAATCTGAGGCCTCACATACAAATCAGGACCTGCCGTTAAAGTCGGCAGGGACTGCGGGAAACCCGGCCTCGGCGCCCGCCCCCCCACCCACCACCCCCAACCCTCCTACCTGGAGAAAATTCCGACCTTGGTCATAGTAGCGGCAGGTAGGCTCCCTTACACTTTGAACGTGGAATGAGACATGAAGGAAAATAGTTCAATCCAAAAAATCCATGTACCCTCCAAGGCACAACCAGGAGACATTTTTCTTTTAGAATCTGCTCCCAATTCCAGCAGCTAGTTTTTGTTATTCATCACGTAGTTTATACACCAAGTGCTAAGAACACCCCCCACTCTACCCAAATAGGGTTACTCCAAAAGCTCTGGCAATACATCCAAAATCCACCAGCATGCAAGCACAGCAATAGAAACGTCTGCCACTGTCTGAAATTTGTCTCACAGACATCCAAAATCCAAGCTATTCAGTAAAGCTGACCCAGTACCACGAAGTATTATGATGATATCATAGGCTTTATACCATGAATAGAGCTTCAGGTTGCTGGTTTTTAACAAAAGTTTCCCATTTGTTTTCTGGTTCAGTCCATTTGTTTTTTTCTGATGTTCACCCATTTTTTCACACTTCACCACTCTCTGTTAACACATGGCTAGATTTTGCTGAAAAAATAACAGCATATGAATGATGCACGGCGTTATTAATGTGCAAACCGGCCAGTAACTTGTGGCGAGGAAGAGATACCCCATGAATTGCGAATCGCCACACGTTGTTGGCTGATTTGCGTCGCTCCGCCGTTAGCTTCATGAAAACGACATCTCGCCCTTAACCTCCCCGTGAGTTTCACGAAGTTGCTGCATTTACAACATTAATTGCCCATTAAACTCGCCACAGAAAATTAAGTCTAGTAATTAACAGCATAAGTATCCTTTTAATGATATTGTGGCGGATCGCCACCTAAAACGGGCATAATCCACTCTTCCGTCTGTGGACAAATTTCCAGCACCTTCCCCTTTAAGGCACATTACCTTTAAGGCAGAAGGGGGCGGGGCCTCAGGTTTTACCCAGAGAATTCTGGGAGTTTTTTCGCAGAGAATTCTGGGAGCAGCTCTCTCAGCCATTTTGTGTGCCATGCAGTGAATAAAAGTTTTTTGTTTTCCACATATGGATTCAGCCTCCATTCGTGTTTCGCGGCAGCCTCAACATTGGTGACCCCGACGCTCAGAACGTATTCCGAGCACTGCAATGGCGGACACGAACGCAGTTTCTGTGAAACTGCCGGAGTTTTGGGAAAACCAGCCCGAAGCCTGGTTTCTCCAAGCTGAATCTCGCTTCCGGCTGCGAAATATCACCACAGATGGGACGAAGTACGACTATCTCGTCACATCACTCAGTAGCGCCGCAGTTTCCAAGGTTTGGACAACGCTGCAGAACCCACCAGAGGAAGGCAAGTACGCACATCTCAGAACAGCGCTCCTTAAAAAATTTATGGTCTCGGCATATCAGCGAAACTGCCACCTCCTCGACCTTCCAGGCCTCGGTGATGCCTCACCGTCAGACCTCCTCTCCCACATGCTCTCCCTCACCGACGAGAGCCCACCCGGATCCCGCTTCCGCACGCTGTTCATCCGCCAGCTCCCTCTCAGCATCCGCCCAGCGATCGTGGCGTCCGGCCTCACGAACCTGGAAGCCCTGGCCGATGAGGCCGACAAGCTGCTGTCCGCTCACTCCAGCCACGACGTCACTCCGGACCTGGCAACCAATGCCTGGGCGCGCCCCTCACCATCCAGCACACGGCCACAGGGCCTGTCACCAGGCCCACGGAGCCTTCACGCCCCACTAACCCGGGCCACTGTTACTACCACGCACGGTTCGGCGCCAGGGCACAACGGTGCACACCTCCCTGCTCTTTCAAGTCCGCCCCCGTTCCAGCCCCCGCGATGGCCGTGGGCCACGCGGGTTCCCTGCTGTTCGTCACGGATGACAAAACCGGCCGCCGGTTCCTGTGCGACACTGGGGCTCAGCACAGCATCATCCCGGCCTCCTCCCTCGACATCCAAAAGGGCGAACGAGGACCGGCGCTGGCTGCTGCTAACGGCTCGGAAATCCGGACGTATGGCACCCGGACAGTCACCCTCGACCTCGCTGGTCACCGCTACCGATGGGAGTTCATCACTGCCAAGGTGCTCTCCCCCCTCATCGGCGCAGATTTCCTGTGTGCCCACGGCTTACTGGTAGACATCCCTCGTCACCGCCTCGTGGACATGAACACCATGTCCCCCATCCTGGGCGCCATGGCCCCCCGTCAACCCGCCGACATGGCGTCACAGTGCCACGCCCGGGCCACGGATGACTACTCGGCACTCCTGGCCGAATTCCCGGCCCTTACCAATCCGACCTTCTCCGCGGAGGCCGCCAAACACGGGGTGGAACACTTCATCCCCACCACAGGCCCCCCAGTGTAAGCCCACGCCCGCAGGCTGGACCCGGCCAAACTGGAGATCGCGCGGACCGAGTTTGCCACCATGGAACAGCTCGGCATCATCCGCCGCTCCAACAGTCCCTGGGCCTCCCCACTCCACATCGCCCCCAAACCAGGCGGAGGTTGGCGCCCCTGCGGGGATTACCGCCGCCTCAATGACGCCACCACCCCTGATCAGTACCCCGTGCCGCACATTCAGGACTTCTCGGCTAGACTGGCCGGCCGCTCAGTCTTTTCCAAGGTCGACCTGGTGCGCGGCTACCACCAAGTCCCCGTCCACCCCGCGGACGTCCCCAAGACGGCCGTAATCACCCCCTTCGGCCTGTTCGAGTTCCTGCGGATGCCCTTCGGCCTCAAAAACGCGGCCCAGGCATTCCAACGGCTCATGGACTCGGTCCTTCGGGACCTGAAGTTCCTGTTCGTCTACCTAGACGACATCCTGGTAGCCAGTTCCTCCAAGCAGGAACACCTCGAACACCTTCGCATCCTGTTCGGGCGCCTCAGCGACCACGGGCTCATCCTCAGCCCAGCCAAATGCCAGTTCGGCCTGGACAAGATCGACTTCCTCGGCCACCACATCACCCATGCTGGGGCCATTCCCCTGCCCACCAAGGTGCAGGCCGTCCAACAATTTCCCCGCCCCACCACCATCAAAGGCCTCCAGGAGTTCCTCGGGATGGTGAATTTCTATAACCGCTTCATCCCCAAAGCGGCGTCCCTCATGAGGCCCCTGTATGAAGCCCTCCGGGGCAGGAGTGGAAAGATGGCGGTCGAATGGACGGCAGACGTGTCAGCCGCCTTTGACTCCACCAAGACCGCACTCGCCAACGCCACCCTGCTCGCGCACCCACGGCCCAATGCCAGGGTAGCGCTCACCACAGACGCCTCCGACCACGCGGTCGGCGCCGTGTATGAGCAGTGGGTCGACGGCGCCTGGCAACCACTTGCCTTCTTCAGCCGCCAACTACGCCCCCCGGAGGTCAAGTACAGCACCTTCGACCGCGAGCTCCTCGCGCTGTTCCTGGCGGTCCGCCATTTCCGGTTTTTGCTTGAGGGCCACCCCTTCACTGCGTTTGTCGACCACAAGCCCCTGACATTCGCAATGGCAAAGACAACCGACCCCTGGTCCGCTAGGCAGCAGCGCCAGCTCGCGGCAGTGTCCGAGTTCACCACGGACATCCAACACGTCTCCGGCTGAGACAATGTGGTAGCCGACTGCCTCTCCCGCCCCTCATCCACGCCGCACACCTAGCAGTCGACTACGCTCAACTCGCAGCAGACCAGATCACCGACCCTGATCTGCTCTCCGCACCCATCAACCTACCAGGGCTACGCCTGGCCGACGTCGCCTGTGGCCCGACCGCAGTCACGGTCAAGTGTGACATATCCCTATGTCAACCTCGGCCCGTCGTCCCAGCGTCCTGGCGCTGCCGGGTATTCGACATTCTCCACAACCTCTCCCACCCCGGCGCCTGCGCATCCATCAAATTGGTAGCCAACCGCTTTGTCTGGCGCGGCCTTTGCAAGGATGTGCGTACTTGGGCCAACTCCTGCCTAGCCTGCCAACGGGCCAAGGTACAGCAACACACGAAAGCACCCCTCGAGGAGTTTACCGTCCCCTCGCGGAGATTCGACCACATCCACGTGGACATCGTCGGGCCCCTGCCGCAAGGCCACACGCACTTGCTGACCATCGTTGACCGCACCACACGCTGGCCTGAGGCAATTCCACTGACCTCTACCACCACCGCCGACATCGCCAGAGCCTTCGTCAGCACCTGGGTCGCACGGTTCGGCGTCCCCTCCGACATGACGTCGGACAGAGGTCCGCAATTTACCTCTGAACTCTGGACCGCCGTCGCACGCAATCTCAGGGTGACCATTCACCGCACCACAGTGTACCACCCCCAAGCCAACAGACTGTGTGAGCGGTTCCACAGATCCTTGAAGGCATCTCTTCGAGCCAGCCTCCAAGACGGCGCCTGGACCGACCGACTTCCGTGGGTCCTCCTCGGCCTGCGCACCGCGGTTAAAGAAGACCTCCACGCATCGGCAACAGAGCTCGTGTACGGTCAGCCGCTGCGCGTACCCGGCGAGTTCCTGCCCACCGCCACGACACCCTGGTCAGCCGACCAGCAACGCCACGACTTCGCCTCACCGGCGCTGCAGTTCGCCCCGGTGCCCATTGCCCGACACGGCGAATCCACCTCACACGTCCCACTAAGCCTGCACCAGGCACGGTTTGTTTTCGTCCGGCACGACGCCCACCGCAGACCCCTTCAACCCCCGTACGACGGGCCCTACAAGGTGCTACAGGCTGGGGACAAATTTTTCACCCTGCAAGTGGGCGACAGGACCGAAAAAGTGTCGGTGGACCGACTCAAGCCAGCACACTCGGAGCCCGGGGAGCAGGTCCCTGTAGCTCGTCCACCTCCACGCGGCCGACCTGCCCTCAAGCCGGTTCACCCGGCTGCTCCACGCCCGGCCGTTTCACGTCCACCGGCGTCATACAAGAGCCGCTCCGGCCGGCCCATCAGACCACCGCACCGTCTCGTCCACACCTCCTAAGCGGATTCTGGGGGGAGCTGTGTGGCGGATCGCCACCTAAAACGGGCATAATCCACTCTTCCGTCTGTGGACAAATTTCCAGCACCTTCCCCTTTAAGGCACATTACCTTTAAGGCAGAAGGGGGCGGGGCCTCAGGTTTTACCCAGAGAATTCTGGGAGGTTTTTAGCAGAGAATTCTGGGAGCAGCTCTCTCAGCCATTTTGTGTGCCATGCAGTGAATAAAAGTTTCTTGTTTTCCACATATGGATTCAGCCTCCATTCGTGTTTCGCGGCAGCCTCAACAATATGATAATTGTTAATAACCTCTTCTGCCCAGAAAGTGAACAATTAAAAGTGTGGAGTCTCATCCCTTCAGGTTGTAAATTGTTGTTGGAGATTTTAGACATGCCAAATTGTAAATTATTGTTATTTTATTTTCCCTCTCTCTCTCAATGCACTCTTTTTTCCCTCTCTTTATTTCTCTTTCTGTACCTGATTTGACATTGAACGCACCCACTCTCACCCTGCTTCTCAGTCTTTCCTGTGTTTATTTCTCCATCCTTTAATCTCATTAGTTAAAGGAGAAACACTGCTTGTCCTGTTGCCCTCGCATTAGCAGCTCGCACTTCCAGCAAATTTGTGGGCAAAAATTTTTAAAACCTAAATGTGCACGAACAAGTCTAACAGGGCACACCGCGAGATGCCCCACTCCAACAAAATCTGGGCCAACGTTTTTTTTCTATTGATGTAAGCAGAGTTTACACTCCAAATACTGCTTCTGGGTTTGCAAAACACCCACACTTTCTTTTCCTGCCCTGGATCCAAATTCCAAAATGGCATCACTTCTGCTAGTTCCAGAGCACAATGGGAAGAAAGCAGATGAGAACACAACCAGAATGATTAGCAATGAGATGCGCACGTTCTTTTCCAATAATAATTTTTTCTCGAATTTGAACTGAGCTTTTGCCTTTTACATTTTTCATTTTGATTTTTACCTGCTTTTGAAAAGTTCAAAATAAACCCTGAAATGTTGTTGCAAAATAGTTTCAAAAATTAGAGAAACAAAATGTGAAGTTATAACAATCAAAGAACAGTTGCAATAAACAACAACAGCAACTTGTATTTATATAGCGCCTTTAACGTAGAAAAACATCCCAAGGTGCTTCACAGGAGTATTACAAGACAAAAAATTTGACACTGAGCCACATAAGGAGAAATTAGGGCAGGTGACCAAAAGCTTGGTCAAAGAGGTAGTTTTAAGGAGCGTCTTAAAGGAGGAAAGAGAGGCAGAGAGATTTAGGAGGGAGTTCCAGAGCTTAGGGTCTAGGCAACAGAAGGCACGGCCACCAATGGTTGAGCGATTATAATCAGGGATGCTCAATAGGGCAGAATTAGAGGAGCGCAGATATCTCGGGGGGGGGGGGGGCGGTTTATGGGGCTGGAGGAGATTACAGAGATAGGGAAGGGCAAGGCCATGGAGGGATTTGAAAACAAGGATGAGAATTTTGAAATCGAGGCGGTGCTTAACCAGGAGCCAGTGTAGGTCAGTGAGCACAGGGGTGATGGGTGAACGGGGCATGCTGCGAGTTAGGACACGGGCAGCCGAGTTTTGGATCACCTCAAGTTTACGTAGGGTAGAATGTGGGAGGCCAGCCAGGAGTTTGGCAATGTGATCTTCTGATTAGAGCTTCTGATAATTGTCTAATTGTTCAGCAACAACGACTTGGTGATTATTCAAACTGAATTATTTGGATTAATTTGTTTTATAAATACAAGTTGTTGTTGTTTTCTACAAAATAATGGACATTCATTTGTGCTTCTTAACAACATGATCATAACCAGAAGTGTCTGAGTTTTTATTTCTTAGCCCCACACCTGTGTGCAAAGTTTCCATTCTACTGTCTGAGGCTGAACCAGACTGTTCGCAACATGGCATCCTATTTGACCCTCCAAGATCTCTGCGCTCCTCCAATGCTGGCCTCTTGTGTATCCCCGATTTTCTTTGCTCCACCACTGGCGGCCATGCCTTCAGCTGCCTTGGCCCTAAGCTCTGGATTCCTCCTCTAAACCTCTCCGCCTCTCTCTACTCCTTTAAGACGCTCCTTAAAACCTACCTCTTTCACCTGTCCCAGTATCTCATGTGACTTGGTGTCAAATTTTGTTATTGTTATTGACAGCCAATGGGTTCAAGTAATTATGGTAGTTAATTTAAGAGTTTGGACTCATTATGCATCTACATCCCTTTGATTTACATTACTGTCCTTTCCTGGCACTTTACAGGTAAATACAGCAGATGCAACACCTGTTGGTTCACCTCTTCCCAAACCATTATCCAAAGCCCCAAAATGCTGCTTCAATGTGAGACAGCAATATATGTGTACTTCTTCCGATCAAGTGCACTGGGCAGAGTTTCCGCGTTGGGCGCAATCGGCAAAACTGGCGCAAATTGCACCCAAAATTGTTCCTGTTTTGAAAAGTGGTTTTTTTTCGCTTGAGTTTCCGCTCAAACTTATTTTGCATAACGCTGAATGTAAAATCTGCCATGAACCAGTACAATTGGGCAACTTTTTAAAACGTAATTTAAAAATTGTTTTTTGCAATTTTGCTTTAAAAAATATTCCTTGATATATTTAGGAGTGGTAACTAGGTGTAGTTTGATTAATACAGCTGAAAATGTGTTTATCACAAAAAATAAGCATTTATAATCCCATTTGCTAGTTATATTGGAGTACAGTAGTCAGTTCCTTAGTAAATTTTAAAAAAATTGCATTAAAAACCTTTTAAAATGTACCTATTAGTGTCCATGCACCCAAAAGATCCAGCTTAATTTTTGAAGCCTCCTCGAAGGTCTGTGAACGAGCGCAATTAGTGGAAACTCCCAATGGTGATTAACTCACCCTGGGGGTGTGGCCAGTTTTGTGGGCAGTGCCTGCTTCTAGCGCAATATTTTTTAAACTAGCGCAAAAGTTTGTGAAAACTCGATTTGCACTGAACATAATTTACACTTCAAATTTCGCGATCTTTTGCATTGGTTACGCCAATTTCACCAAAAAAATCAGCACAACCGAGCGGAAACTCCAGGTCAGTGTGTTTGCTGCTCATAGAGTGGTCTCCTCTGCATTGAAAAGATCAACACAGAGCGAGTATTTGTTTTGCTGATCACCTATGTTCTATCTGCAAGTGTGGTCCTGCCCTACCTGTGCCTTGCCACCTTATTCCTACTCTGACCTCTCCAGCTTTGGCCTTTTAGTCCAACCAAGCTCAATGGAAACTTCAGCAACAATATCTCCTCTTTCTCCAGGGCACTCTTCAGCCCTTTGATCTGAACACAGACTTTAGCAACTTCAGACCAGCAGCCAATTTCTCAATTTTCTTGAACGCAGGGGCTGCTGGGTATACGTGGCAGGTATGTTGGCCTCTGTAGGGAGGGGTGGTGGGTAATTTTCCCTCGAATTGTTTTTGGGCCACACGGCCCCTTTAGCGGTTTTGAGCAGTTTACCTATTTCTTTCCACATAATGATGTTTTGCAAACCTGCATGTGCAGTTTTTGCATTTAAAAGCCGGTGAGCCGGCTGCGCGGGAGCTCCAGAGCGCTGGGCGGTCACGCAGCTTAAAGGGAACATTGCTGGTGGGTTCGTTTTTTTTTATATAGGTGTATGCTTTTTTCAAAATATAGTTCTGGTGGGGGTCTGTACCTGAAGTGTTGACCTGACGGAGTCCTGGAGGACTTGCTGTGTATGTCTGATATTTTCATTTTGTATTTCCTTCATTTGCAGTTCTGCCCTTTTTGGGCATCTTGCCATGACCTTTTGTTCTTTGAATGGTTTCTCATTGCCTCACTGAGATGATCTTTGTATATCTCCTGTCACTTTTCATCTCTTTCCAGCATGTCAAGAATCTTTGCTGGCCATTTAACCCACTAGCTCCCCTCTGTGACAGGAATCAGCATTCTTGATACTCTTACCCATTCCTTACTGCTTTATTTTGTTCAGCCCCATTCAGGAGCTTTCTTAACTTTCATTTACCACTTCTGATGAAGTGTTCACAAGCAGAACGTTAACCGGTCCTTCCTGTTTACAGAGCATAGAATCATACAGCACAGAAGGAGGCCATTCGGCCCATCGTGCCTGTGCTGGCTTTTTGAAAGTCCATCAAAACGACAGCTTACTTCCACTTCTGCAACATCACCTTACCTCGGTTGAAACATTTAGCCACTCTTTTATCACCTACAGACTTAACTTTGCCAAAGTTTTCCTCAATTGTCTTCCAGTATCCGCCCTTCACAAATCCCAATGTACCAATTATTGCACTGCCCACAGCTGACCCTTACCCATGGAACTAGTCCTTGCTGTTTTGTGACTGGACATTCTGACGAAAGGCCAGCGACCTGAAACATTAACTCTGTTTCTCTCTCCACAGATGCTGCCTGACCTACTGAGTATTTCCAGCATTTTCTGTTTTTATTAAGGATGAAGAAGGCTATGCATTAGGAAATGAACACCAGGCTAGCAGCGATACCCAATGCAAAACTCCTGATATTTTCTGCAGTGCAGGAAACTTGGGTACATACGTCAAGCTGGCATTTCAACACCACCAGCCACACAAAAACAACTTGGCAGCACGGTGTCTAAACACTGTGAAGGCACATGAAATTGAACGCCACCTCATAACAGGCAACAGTTCACTATGAAACACAGTGCAAACACAGTGTAAAATTCACTTTCTGCTGACTGCATTAAGCAATCAATTCAATTTCCACATATAAGATTTTAATTATTTTTAAAAAAGGAAATCTGTCAGGATATTTTCTTCTCGAATGCCCAATCACGCTGACGCAGCTTTAGTGCTGGCCACTGTTGCTAGGCTACAATCAGTCGCTTGTAAAGGCAGGTCAGCTGAATTGCTCAGAACAGTTCCTGTAGAACTTGTAAAATTATTCATGGCTTAAGGAAGTTAGAAGACACAAATGGGTTTGAATTTTGCAAACAAAAAGATTTTGGATAGCAATTACTCCCTTCCTCTCCTGAAGGTGCTGGCTAACCATAGGGCCACGTGAAATTGATCCTCTTCTGTCATCGCGACCCGACCAGCATGCTGGGAACGCCAGTCAGGTCCCAAGAGGCAGTGCGCCAATTACGAAGGAGACGCTGTTCAGCCGATGGGAACGATGGCACAAGACCCACCAAGAGTCCAGGAAGGGTGGGGGAGGAGATCGGGAGATGTGGGAGGGGAGGAGTTCGAGTGGGGTGGGGAAGGAGATCGGGGGAAGGAGATCGGGAGGGAGAGGGGGAAGGGGAGGAGGAGGGGGAGGAGGAGGAGGAGGGGGGGGCGTGAACGGTGGCTGGCAGTGACCCGCAGTTTTAATGTGGAGGCATTAAGGTTGTAAATTTAGGTTATTAAAACATTTTATTACCTACCTTTTTGCTGGCAGTCTCCAGCAGTCCCTGTAAAGACCGCTGGTTTGGCTGCTGTTCGCCTGAGAAAACTGACTGTAGCGTGTAGTTGCAATCCAATATCATGAAATACATCTTAGGCCCCCAATTTGCTTAGGCTGAGGGATGTGTCATTAGGTATTGACAGCTGTCTGGTACTTTACCTGTTTTCTTCTCTCCCCTCCTCCAGGTGTTGACCCCTTGCTAGGTGCAGTTCCACTGCCACTCGTCGCCCTCCAATGCCTTGTTAAAGTGACCATTGTGCATGTGTGAGCAGGTGAGTGTCAGCAGCAATGTACCCTTTAAGCTGCGCGGTTGCACAGTATTCTTGACTTCCCGCGCAGCCGGCTCACCGGCATTTCAATGGGGAAAAACTGTGCATGCGTGGTATTTTGAATGGGCTGCGCAGCCCCTTAAAGGGGACACGCCACGACCCCCCTCCCCCACAAAAAATAAAGGGAACATTGGTCAGCAAGTCATTCAATTTTGAGGGGCATCACCGCAGAGCCCGATTCTGTCATCAGCAGGCATCCACACACTCAAGACACCCAGCACGGATAGCTGGATAGTGATCAGGAACGGAAACCCATTCCTAGCTCAGGGGTGCTGATGCCCACTGTAATGCCTCCAGTTGCTGCTCCAACTGATATCAGCTCATTCAGTACAGATTGAGAATCGAACCTGGGACATGCTTGTCTGTGTGAATTAGTGCCCACACCCCATTGTGCATTCACCGAGAAAGCCAATGGGAGTTGCTGTTTTCACGTTTCTGTTATGATGAGGTATACCCCTAGCCTTGTTATCACACTTCAGCATATTTGGCAAATAGTTCTAAAAATATACAATTTGAAATTGAATATAAAAATATAATTTCTTTTGAATTGGATTTGCATGATCATTTAGGCATTAATTTGGTTTATTAACTTAACAAGGAAATCTTGTGAGCACACTGACATTTTGAGTGCGGTGCATTTCTTTCCCATTATTCAACATTTCTCATTTTTATAATTTGTCTGTGACAGAAATTCATTGAAAATTATTTTTTGCTGACAGAACAAAGCAAATCTGGCATTTGTCCAGAGCAGCCAACCCACTTCTGTTCACAAATCAGTGAAATGTTATCCTCAAACTGACTCTTTTCATAAAGGTTTAAAGTTATTAACATTTAAATTTATTAATGTTTAATAAAAATTCATTCAATCTCTCAAGTAATTATTGTAGTGTCTCTTTGCCGTTTCTGTGATTCGAATGTAAAATCATTCTTTCAAGTCTGTGGAAATGAAGTCCCAAAGTAGATTTCTGCCCATATCCTCCAACATTGTTTCTGCATATACTTTATGAATTGTCTGACATCTTACCCTATTGGATATCTGATACTATTGAAACCTAACTTAATAATAACGCTATTATTTCAGAATCCTTGTATTCCTAAATTGAAAGTTATGGAGGGAAGGGGAGGGGAGGAGGCATGTGATTCATAGTAAAGTGTAGAAAAGGGGCAGGAAGATACTTCCGAAACTTTTTCACACAAAGGGTGGTAGAAATTTGGAAATCTCTGCTCGAAAAAGGTGTGGCTGCTAGGACAATTGGAGCTTTCACTACTGAGATCGATAGATTTATGTTAGGTGAGGATATCAAGTGACATGGAGCAAAGGTGGGCAGTTGGAGTTGAGGTGCAGATGGTCTAATTGAATGGTGGAGCAGGATCGAGGAGCTGAATGGCTACTCCTGTTCCTAATGTTACTAACTTTGAAACAGAACATCAACGTTACTTACACATTTACCCTCACTTATAATGCTCTCAGCTATCAGGGTATTTTGGTCATAATAAACTTAATTTGATTGCATATTCTTGGCTGTATTCTTTCTCCAACTTCCCTCTGCTTTGGCGGGTAGGGCAAAAATAGCTGGATGAGAGGACAAAAGCATTCGGGGTAGCAGAAACTATTTTGTAACAAGGGATGTGGGTGTGGAGCTGCATGACCGAAAACTGGGCTGTGTCTGGAGCAATTCAGAGTTCAGAGTTCACAAGGATCAATTTTAGATGTGTTAGATTTGGCCAAATCAGCATGTGAATCCACTATCACTTGCAATAAACAAGATAAAAGGGACTTTTACATTATAACCAGAGTCGTGCCAAAATGTGCCACTATCCTGAATGTACTTTTGAATTACACCAGGTGTCTCCCTGTGAACTGGTGGCAAAAGGGAAGCACATATAAGAGCTGGTTGTAACATTTGGGCTAGCATAGACTATTGACATCATGAAATTTTGCACCTACACACAGTGTCGTAGGACACACAGGCACATCCAACACTGCGCGTCTGCACATCTGCAAAGAAGTTTCTTTTGACTTAAAAAAAAAAATCATTTAAAATCATTATGGGCACTGGAGAAGGTGCAAGAAAGATTCACAAGGATGATACCAGAACTGAGAGGATATACTTTTCAGGAATGGCTGAACAGGTTGGGGCTCTTTACTCTAGAAAACAGAAGGCTGAGGGGTGATCTATTAGAGGACTTTAAAATTAGGAAGTGGTTTGATAGGGTAGATGTAGAGAAGATGTTTCCACTAGTGGGGGAGAACTAAACTAGGAGCCATAAATGTAAGATAGTCACTAATAAATCCAATTGGCAATTCAGGAGAAACTTCTTTACCCAAAGAGTGGTAAGAATGTGGAACTCGCTACCACAAGATAGTGGCCCCGAAATTCCAGATTGTGAGTTGCGCTGGATTTGTGTCAATCCGTCAGGAGTTGTACCTGCTGATACTCTGCAGAACAGAATCTACCAGAATGCCATGGGTCAGCTTATTTGCATATACATTGGAGGATTCGCAGCACAATTCCCAAGTAAAATGGAAATTAATTCTTTGAAAAGCCAAGTCTGGCTGAAGATTGCAGCAGCAGGATGGGGAGGCAGCAGGTAAACAGAAGTGTTTGTCTCGCTGAGTTGACTGTCATGTAGCTGCACTGGATGGCTCATGTGTGATTTTGTCCCACATATTACAATTGAGGATCTGGCACAGACAGCTGAAGAACGGACAAGGGCATTGCATTGAAGAATAAAAAACCTCCAAACATTCCTTGCAGAGACTGGACAGAGGGGAGAGAGAGAGAGAGAGAGAGACTGCTGGGTCTCAAAGGGACGGAGCCTCAAAAAATGTGTCTCTTACCATGTGGAGGGAGGTGGCATTGGCAGTGAATGCCAACTCTTTCAGCCCCCGAACTACAGACCAGACTTCTTAATTCCAAGGGGGTAATGCTTGATAGTGAATCTATGTAAAGCCTCAGTAAGATCACAGTTGGAGTACTGTGCGCAGTTTTGGGCTCCACACTGTAGGAAGAATGTTGAGATGATAGAGAGAATACAGCACAGATTCACTAGGGTGCTGCCTGGTGTGAGGAAATAAACATACCATTAAAGTCTTGAGAAATTGGGACTGTTTTGTTAGAACAGATGAGATGAGCAGTGATTTGACTGATTTGATTTGAAGAAATGGGACAGAATAGATAGAAACAGCCTGTTTCCAGTGATTGAGGGGATCTAGAACAACAGGGTATAAGATTAACTGTAAGAGATTTGTGAGAGATCAAGAAACTTTTTGCCTCGTAGGGTTGTGAGGCTATGGAATGCACTACTGAAGTTATGAATTAAAGCAGAGACCATGTCAACATATGTTAGCTAGGTGGCTGAAAGAAAAGGGAAAAAAAGGGAATGGGAACAGGGTAGGCAAGGGATTAGGAGTACTGCTCACGTGGAAGATAAATACTAACACAGACTGATTGGGCTAAATGGCCTGTTTCTAGGTTGTATTTTCTATGTAATTTTTGTTGAGGAAGTTGAGGAGCTTGCAAAGTAATGTGGCCATCAAAAATGGAGAGAAAGGTACAGAGCTGGAGGTGTTTAAGTAAGGAATTAAGGAATTCCTGAGAGTAGGACTGAGATGGCTGAAGCCTATACCTCCAATGGTAGGGCTAGGGAAGGAAAGGAGGCACATGACGCTGGGGTCAGAGGAACAGAGGAAAGCGATACAGAGTGGGAGAACATTTGTCGACACACAACAGGGTGAGGCCATGGAGGAATTTATAGTTGAGAATGAGGTTCTTTATTTAAAAGCATTGGGGGGATAGCGCAGCCAATGCAAGTGAGATAGCCAGTGGCAGAACTTTCAACTTGTCCAAAAGTTTATGAAGGACGGAAGAAGGGACAACAGCATGGAAAGCATCGAAATAGGCAAGTCTGGAGGTGACAAAGGAATGAATAGGAAATTTCAGCAGCAGAGGGCCTGAGGTTCAGGCAGAGGCGGGCATTGTTATGGAGATGAAAGTAAGCAATCTTGAAGCATGTGGGGATTAAAGCTCAGCTCCTAAATAGCATCCCTAGAGCTCTCCCCTCCTGCTATGAAATATAAGAAGACAGAGGTAAAATGTCTAGGCGTGGCACAGCTGACCAAAGCTATAATATTCTTTAGCCTCTTTTATATTAGTACTTACACAGAAAGAAAGAATAAAAGAACATGCTACTGAAAAATGGGAGCTGGATTTAGGAGAATCTGCTCAGAGGCGCTGGTCTCCTCGAATTTTACAAACCAACCACCAGTATAAAAGCGGTTTTACTGAACTAAGTTTGTAGCATTGCTCCTTATCATCAGACATGGAGACTTTTTCATTAGCCTCAGTCTGAGAATAAGCACACTGAAAAGGATTACAGGCAACTGGAAAATCATTTGCTTGATTATTTCAATGAAAATGGCTCTAAAACATAATGTTTATATTTTGAAGGCCACTTTTAGCTTTCATGAGATAATTATCTCACCTGAACATTCTGAGGAAATGGTTGCCTGCCCTCAGGAAGAGTAATGTTACATATAAACTGCTGAAGAATTTATTAGCATTCTCTTACATCTTCTCTCACTGCAGTCTGGTGACAAAGTGTGTTGCCCTCTGCCGCCATGACATAATGAGAGTTGATGCCCACTATTTCCCACATGAAATCTCAGTTTAGGGCGCACCATAAGGGGAAGGCATAAAGTGCGAGTCCTGTACACTTTCCTACAGGATTAGAGGCAAAATAGGATTACTTTCATCATGATGCCATCTTGCAAAAGTGGCAGGCTGATGCGTTCTGACACAACTTACAAAGCTGTATGTTTATCCGACATCCAGTCCTGGATGGGATGAAATTTCCTCCAATTGATCATTGGGAAGACTGAAGTCATTGTCTTTAGCCTCTGCCACCAACTCCGTTCCCTAGCCACCGATTCCATCCCCCTCTCTGGCAAACTGTCTCAAGCTGAACCAGACTGTTCGCATCCTTGGCATCCTATATGACACTGAGCTGTGCTTCTGACCATATATCCTCTCCATCACAAAAAACGTCTACTTTCACCTCTGTAATGTCGCCCATCTCCACCCCGCCTCAGCTCATCTGCTGCTGAAACCCTCATCCATGCTTCTGTACCTCCAGGCTTGACCATTCCAATCCTCTCCTGGCCGGCTTTCTATCTTTCACCCTCCATTAACTTGAGGTCATCCTAAACTCTGCTGCCTGTATCCTGAATCACACCAAGTCCCGTTCACCTATCATCCTTAAGCTCGCTGACCTAACAATGCCTCGATTTTATAATTCCCATCTTTGTGTTCAAATTCCTCCATGGCCTCGCCCCTCCCTATCTCTGCAACTTCCTCCAGTACTACAGCCCCGAATTTGCGGTCGAAGGCTTCCTGCGGGCGGATGCCTCCGACCGGCAAAAAAATCTATGGGCCGTATATTCCGATCCCTACGGGTGTGTACGTAGGGACATCAGAAATGCCGGTTTCAGGCATGCACAGAGCATGCGCTGAAAACCGGCATTTCCAATCTGTCAAGAATGCTCTTGAGAGATCGGACGCCTGCCCTGGAGAAGGGCCTACGCGGGCAGAGAGTTCCGCTTTCTGGAGACCCTCCGCCCGCAGAAAACCCTGAGAATTCTTACGCCTGGTAAGGCCTGCTTTTACCAGGATAAGAGTTGAAAAAAGTTTTTTAAAAAATGTTCACTCATTTATCATTTAAAAATACTTTAAAAAAAAGGTAAGTTTATTTTTAGCCCTGTAAAAAACTTTAATTATTTTTTTCAAAAAATTAAATTTTTGTTTAAAATATTTAATTTATTGTAATTTCAACTAACTTTAAAAAGGTGATTTTTTTTGATTTATTGAAAGTTTTACTATGTTTTTGGGGTGATCTCCATTCATATATTTGACAGGTCTATCTGTCAAGTGTATGAAGGGAGATTCCCTTCTTCTATTGGCTCCCCATGGCCCACGTGATCCCAGGGACGCTGCGAACTTGCTGCGCTTCTGGGATACGTGGGCCCTGCTTGGAGTTTGGAGAGGCCCAGGATCGGAAGTATAGGCACCTCGGGATCCCTCAGGTAAGTTCGTAGATTTTTCCAGATCGGACGCAGGAGGCCTCCGATCGGAAAATACGGCGCTATGAACTTACCTTCTGCCTCGGGATCAACGGAGACTCGCGCTCCTGGGCCTCTATGCGTAGAGGCCCACATGTCCCGGGGCACATGTGGTTCGCAAGTGCCACTGGGATCATGTGGGCCGGCCCAACGAATGACAGAAGGGGATCCCCATTCATGTGTATCGGGATTTCGTATGTACCGAAACCCCATAAGTATGAATGGGAAAACCCCCAAAAATACCTCTACACTTGAAATAAATTTTTAAAACCATCACATATTTAAAATTAATTAACATAGCATGTAATTCAATATTTAAAACAAAAATTTAATTTTTTGAAAAATAAATTTACATATTTTAAAGGGGCTAAAAATAAACTTACCTTATTTCACAAGTTTTTAAATGTATAAATTATTGATAACATTTTATTTTTCTGTTTTTTGAAACTCTTAGGCTGGTAAAAGCAGGTCTTATGCCTGATTTTACCAGGCGTAAGAATTTTACGGGCATTCGCTGGGCAGAAGTTGGGTAAATAGCCCAACTCTCTGCCCGCGGATGCCCTTTTCCCGGGGATGCGGATTCTTGACAGATCACAAGTTCCAGGTTTTAGCGCATGTGCAAATCCAGGAACTTGCGAGGCCCTTACGGGTGCGTGCGCACCTCGTACGCACCCGTAGGGGCCGCAAAATACGGCCCTCTGTGTTCCTCCAATTCTGGCCTCTGTGCATCCTTCCTTCGCCCCGCCATTGATGGCCATGCCTTCAGCTGTCTAGGCCCTAAATTCTGGAATGGCTCCCCTAAACCGCTATGCCTCTCCACCTCTCTCTCCTCCTTTAAGACGTCCTATCTCTTTGACCAAGCTTTTGGTCAGCTGTCCTAACGTCGCCTTCTTTGGCTCGGTGTCTATTTTTGTCTGATTCCGCTTCTGTGAAATGTCATGGATGTTTTACTATGTTAAAGGCTCTATATAAATGCAAGTTGGTGTTGTTTGTAAAAGAGTAAAAAAAAAGTTGCTAAAGACATTTTCATGAACACGGTACACCCTTAAACTGGGATTTTGCTGCTACATACTGTACTTTAAAGTTACAATGGAGTAGAGGGCCCAGAAAGTACTTACGAGAAGGAAGGAGGCAGAACTGTGTTTCTGTGCATTGCAGCCCAATTAAATCCCATTCTCCACCACTGCCTGAACCATATCAGCCTCTATTTATAAGATAAAGTCATTTTGCACGCAAGGACGCATGTACAATCACAAGTCAGAGAAGGTTCAATTCTTCAAAAAAAAGCATGCTTATATCAGGAATTCTTATCAGAAAGTCACCTTTTCACAATTACTAATTGATCCCAGAGCCAACACACAGGGACAAATTGCTTCTAAACCACATGCTTTTAAGTGGAAAAAGCTATAAAGCACGGCAGGGTAACTTTCTAAAAACTACAAGCAAATCTATTAGACAATAAGCAGTTAGATATCTCACTCTGATGACCTTAGTTTACTTCCGATCACAGTCTTTGCACTGTAATAAAAAAAAACACTTGCTTAGAAGAAGAATGGTATGCTGTTATTAGGAAATAAACCCCACTGAAACAGATAAAGAAAAATCTGTATGTGTCTAATTAGCTCTTAAGGTGAGCAGCCTGAATTTCTAGGCCCTCTCTGCTGTTTATCCCTTATACATATGTGCCTTTGTAATTTACTAATACAATCTGCATGGATTTGCCCTATTTCTGCATTCTTACTGGTACTCTGGATAAAGCATCATCTCACTCTCACTTATTTACTGTATTTAGTTAAATACAATACCACAGAAATAAAATGTGTCCCACCAAGTGAATTCAGTATAATAGGTGCAAGCTTTATACACTTAAGTTGAAGGTGTTTTGTGAACCTTTCACCTTTGCAGGTAGACCTGATAAAATTGGGTTTCCTGGATGCTGGCCTCAGTGAATCTGGCAAGTTTACTTTGGGGTTGCCAGTGGCTGCGTGAGACCCAAGCATCGGGCTCCGGTGACACGAGCACACCGCCGAGCCAATAGAAAAGCAGCTTCAGTCTATGACAGTGTTTTGGGTCTTGAGTCTTAAAAGCTGTTTTTATAATGGGTTAAGTGCCTCACTTTGGGAGCTGGTGGCAGTAGAGTGGCACCTAACCCAATGTAAAAGGAGCTGGAGATATTTTTTTCAAACACAGAGAAAAGAGGAGTAAAAAATATATATATATATTAATACCAGTTGTGTTTTGGCATGAGCTAGTAAGTACTTCAAGGAAATGGCTTGTGACTGAAAATATGACTGAACAGTATGTCACAGTGTGTGTCTGGGTCTCTGGTAGTCTAGACGCGGTGTGTGTATGGGCCCCTGGTAGTCTAGATACAGTGTGTCACTGGGTCTCTGGTAGCCTAGATGCAGTGTGTGTCTGGGCCCCTGGCAATCTAGATACAGTGTGTGTCTGGGTCTCTGGTAGCCTAGATACAGTGTGTGTCTGGGCCCCTGGCAGAGTAGATACAGTGCGTGTCTGGGCCCCTGGTAGTCGAGATGCAGTGTGTGTCTGGGCCCCTGGTAGTCTAGATGCAGTGTGTGTCTGGGCCCCTGGTAGTCTAGATGCAGTGTGTCACTGGCAGTTTAAGCTGCTTTTACCCTGCAGCTGTTTCAGTTCAGATTCAGGAAGACCCATGTCCATAACTTGGCTCCCTTGTCCCAGCAGCAAATCTGTACACATGAAAAATTGAGTCTATGAGTCTGCCCCTGAGACGAGGGAGACTGATCTAACCTTTTCAAGGCTGGAAGCTAGCTGATGAATACATGTCTCCTAGAATCAGAACTAAAACACCACAAGTGTAAAAAGCGGATTTAATTTCTCTGTCAATTCGTAAAGCCTCAGTGTATGAAATTGGCATTCAGAGGATCTTAAATCCAGCTCCTATAGCTGCCTTTATGTTACACCAAGGCCTGTGCCAGTCAGGATTCAAAACAGCCAGTGGTTGAGAAGATCTGGTACAAATGAGTCTTTTGGGTTGCAACCAGCTGTGCAACACCTGCAAGTTGGGAGCCTGCATCATTGTCACAAGTCTTAGTGCAAGATAAAAGCATCTTTTTGAGCCCATTGATAAAAGCATCTTTTTGAGCCCATCTGTAATGCTATCCCTATTTCTAAGAGCTTTTAGTTTATATGCTAAACAAAGATGCTTTACAACCTTTTGATGAGCATATACAGTTTTAAAAGTAGTACTTACTTGATGTAGTAGGGCACTTTGTTGGGCGATATTGCCCGCTCCCAAGGACCTTGGACAGAAGCTGGAAACAAAAAGCCAAAGAGAAAAAGGTTAAGTCCAGAGTAAATAAGAAAAATACATTAATCATTAAAATTACTATTTTTACACTCAGCTCAGCAGATCTCCATCTGTTTGCTCAGCTGCCCATGAAGAAGGGAAGGATTAACCTAGCGGTCTGAGAAATTTTGCTATAATCTGTTTGAAATTGAACTCTATCAACCACAAAAATAATGGTGAAGCACATGGGTTACGAACCTGGAAAGTCGATAATTACAGTGTGCATTACTTTTAATGCCGCCATCGCATTTCACACCGAAAAACAGTGAAAACATGTTTAATAAATCACCAGTGAGATTATCTAGGAATGTTCCATTACATACTGCTGCAACTATAACATTAGTATAATGCAAAAGATACAGAAATAAACTTCCTGTAAAATATTGTGAATAAAACCATTGAAAAGCAAAATACAGTGCATTGTTCTTGTTAACTAGGCTTTCTCTATTCTGACAGAAAGTGGGATGAGTTGACAGTGAATAAATATTCAAGGGTTACATTGAAATCTTCGGAGGTCGTCATTTGAACACCCCTGCTCTGGTACTTAATTGTTGTCAACCGTGACTCTGGAAGCACTCTCGCCTGAGTCAGAAGGTGTGGGTTCAAGTCCCACTCCAGAGACTTGAGCACTGAGAGAGTGCTGCACTATTGGAGGTGCCGTCTTTCAGATGAGGCGTCCCCGTCTGCCCTCTCAGGTGCACGTAAACTGGAAAACTGCTAATGTAACACCCTTATTTAAAAAGGGCAGTAGACAGAAGGCTGGAAACTATAGACCGGTTAGCCTAATATCTGTGGTAGGTAAAATTTTGGAGTCCATTATTAAGGAGACAGTACCGGGACATTTGGATAATCATAATTTAATAGGACAAAGTCAGCATGGTTTTGTGAAGGGGAAGTCATGTTTGACAAATTTGCTGGAGTTCTTTGAGGAAGAAACATACAGGGTGGATAAAGGGGAACCAGTGGATGTGGTGTATTTAGACTTCCAAAAGGCATTTGACAAGGTGCCACACAAAAGATTATTGCTTAAGATAAAAAATCACGGGATTGGGGCTAATATTCTGGCATGGAGAGAGGATTGGCTATCTAACAGAAGGCAGAGAGTTGGGATAAATGGTTCATTCTCAGACTGGCAATCAGTAACTAGTGGTATTCCGCAGGGGTCAGTGCTGGGTCCCCAATTCTTTACAATCTATATTAACGATTTGGAGGAGGGGACCGAGTGTAACATATCAAAGTTTGCAGATGATACTAAGATGGGAGGGAAAGTAGTGAGCGAGGAGGACATAAAAAATCTGCAAGGGGACATAGACAGGCTAAGTAAGTGGGCAGAGATTTGGCAGATGGAATACAATACTGGAAAGTGTGAGGTTATGCACTTTGGCAGGAAAAATAGTAGAGCAAGTTATTATCTTAATGGCAAGAAACTGGAAAGTACTGAAGTGCAAAGGGATCTGGGGGTCCTGGTGCACAAAACTCAAAAGGTTAGTATGCAGGTGCAGCAAGTGATTAAGAAGGCCAATGGAATGTTGGCTTTCATTGCTAAGGGGATAGAATATAAAAATAGGGAGGTATTGCTTCAGTTGTACAAGGTATTGGTGAGACCGCACCTGGAATACTGCATACAGTTTTGGTGTCCATACTTAAGAAAAGACATACTTGCTCTCGAGTCAGTACAAAGAAGGTTCACTCGGTTAATCCCGGGGATGAGGGGATGGACATATGAGGAGAGGTTGGGTAGATTGGGACTCTACTCATTGGAGTTCAGAAGAATGAGAGGCGATCTTATTGAAACATATAAGATTGTGAAGGGGCTTGATCGGGTGGATGCCGGGAGGATGTTCCCGATGATGGGTGAAACTAGAACTAGGGGGCATAGTCTTAGAATAAGGGGCTGCTCTTTCAAAACTGAGATGAGAAGGAACTACTTCACTCAGAGGGTGGTAGGTCCATGCAATATGCTGCCCCAAGAAGCTGTAGAAGCTACATCATTACATAAATTTAAAACAGAAATAGACAGTTTCCTAGAAGTAAAGGGAATTAGGGGTTACGGGGAGCGGGCAGGAATTTGGACATGAGTCTAGGTTCGGATCGGTCATGGCCCTGTGGGTAGCGTAGCGGGCCCAGGGGCCGTGTAGCCTGATCCTGCTCCTATTTTGTGTGTCCAATTCTGTTAGGTTCAGGAGATGGTTCTGTGACAGTAGATTGGCGGTTAGGATCAGATCAGCCATGATCTTATTGAATGGCGGAGCAGGCTCGAGGGGCCAATTGGCCTACTCCTGCTCCTATTTCTTATGTTCTTATAAAAGTACCCACAGCACTATTTCGAAGAAGAGCAGGGGAGTTCTCCCCGGTGTCCTGGCCAATATTTATCCTTCAACCGACAGCAGTAAACAGATTTTCTGGTTATTAACCAAGATCTAAAACAGATGAATTGGTCATTATCTCATTGCTGTGCGCAAATTGGCTGACGCGTTTCCTACATTACAACAATGACTACACTTCAAAATTAATTAATTGGCTGTAAAACGCTTTGGGACATCCTCAGGTTGTGGACAGCGCGATACAAATGTGAACCCAATGGCTCACTGGGTAAATGCATCATTTGGTGCAGTACGTAGGTCAGTAAGGTCCCATGTTTGAACTCTAACCTCATCCAGAGCAGCCGCCATAGCATCCACGGTTTGCTTGGATTTTGTAGAGTTTTAGTATTGCCCAAAATAAACTAGCAAGATTTGCTATGGCTTGTCACAAGGAAAATATGGTTTTTTTCACCAGATTTGCTTGCTCCACTTCTACCTGGAGCCTGATAGGGAGAGTGCCAGGTGGAAGTTTAAATAGAGCAGAGTGGTGCTGAGAGACAGGTATAGAGCCACTCTCCCAAAATTGGCACTAATGTGCCAAACAAAGTAGGTAAAAGTGTTTTCCATAACATGGACCTCACTATTTGGACTGTAGAGGGATGGAAAAGTAACTTTGAATAAGGTTGTATTTCTCCACTAAGAAAGGAGGCCACATGAATATCAATAAATTGTATAATGGTGTCAGCAGGTCTACTAAAACCTGTGGCAATGTTCATGAGGTTGCTAGAGCAACCTTTACTGGAAGTAAGTTCATGAAGAGTGCCAAGGGGTCCAGAGAATGATCTATTGGCATCATTATATTACACCATGAATATTCACAAACTTGCTTCCTGTCTTGTTTACTTTGACACATCAACTGGTGATAAATAATGCAGAGTTAATGAAGTCCCAATACGTATATGAGTTCAATTTTTAAAGGAAAACTGTATGACCAGTCTATAAGAGCATTTGTAAAATGTATTACAAACTCCAATCAGAAAATCTACCTTTCATCACGGGGGGTGGGGGGGAGGCGGGGTGATATCTGTGGAATGGCTTACTCTAATGAACGATGCATCCAGAACTTGCTCCACACATCTGTGTACAACGGATTGGCTATTGTGACTGATGTCCCCAGTGATAACCTGGAATGGTCCCAGAGCACACTATTTTAGGGCGGTGTGACCAAAGTTCCCGCTAAGCTGTGCGGCCGCGATGTCATCTGTTAGGTCCCACACAGGCCACTCACTGGTTTTTCCATTGTAGATACCGACGACACATCTGTAAAAACTTGAATGGGCCACACACTGCGGGAGGCAGGCCGCACAGGAGGCAGTGCACCTTACAGGGGACGGTGGCTGTGACCTTTATAGCCACTGGCAGTACGGTATCTTTGGTAGAGGTGGGCTGCAGGTTGGGTTGCAGCATGTAACACACTAATGGCTTCCTTCGTGAAGCTCAGCCTCCACAAGCGCTCTTCTGGGACAAATGGAGGTAAGAGCTCCTCAATCTGTGTACCCTGGCGTGGGGCTTCCGACAGGTGGCTCCTATCTGCCTCTGGTGCTGCCTGAGTGGCCTGGCCTGGCCTCCCTCCATTATCCCACCTCTTCTGTCCCCTAGAAGCAAAGATACAGGGGAATTCTCAATACATAACCTCTTGGGCGCTCTCTTTAATGAGGGTGGAGGGCAGAAATGGCAGCCCCACAGCAAACGGCACAACGGCAGATGGTTAAGCAGTTCTCAACAGCAAAACAAATCACTGAAATTGCATGTGAAGTAAGGTATCGGTTTAATGTAGCTGCTGGGATCTTTAAATTAAACTGGCGCCTTTTCTGTAGTGCCTAACCCTGGATGCCTATTTCATGCAGCTGAGAATATGACTGGGCACAACTGAAGCAGTAATGACCGTTTCCACCTCATTTGAATGTGCCCGGCCAAAAATAGGTGGGTGCTTCCTGTGCCCACTGGAAATGATAAGAAAAAAAAGACCAGGCAGAAAATTGGACATGGATCAGATCAGCCATGATCTTATTGAATGGTGGAGCAGGTTTGAGGGGCCAAATGACCTACTCCTGCTCCTACGTCTTATGTTCTTATGTAACGAACCCTGCCCACCTCATAACTGCCCAAAATTTGGGTGGTAGGCTGAGGAAAATCTAGGCTATGATGTGAATGAATTTTCATAATCAGAAAAATAAATCTTGGGAGTTCAAGCCATGATCCTACCTTCTATCCTGCCCCATCTTGCCCCGTCTGGTTTGGGACTTGCCAAATGGTAGCAGCCCTAAGCACATACCTGAGATAATTTGTTTAACCAATGCGCTCCACATTACTATGCTTATCAAGTGTCGCTTGATTTATAAGTGGTTTAGGGTATTGTGTAAAAAATAACTTAATTCAAATGACTTCTGTTCTGATAATGTGAAATAACAGCTCAAAGAAAAAAGATAGGTGGGAGAATGAGAATCAATGCGATTGGAAAATAAACCACATTAAATGGGTCTTTTTGATTTTATACTCCAGGTTGTATTACATTTTGAATACACTTGTAGATAGATACATTTTGAAAATGAACCAATTGTTTTATACATTGAAAAAACTTTCAGAATGCGATTGGAGGATCACTTTAAGATGGTGTGCATCCATTACTTACTGGACAGGAAGTGCTGAGATGTGGGGCCAAAGTCCCTATGGGCCTCGTGCAGTTGCTTCAGGCGCTCATCTATGGACACCTGAAGAGAAGGAAGAGAAGGAATTATTAGTATGGCTGAAAGGTTGTGGTTAACCATTGTCTTTATCAATTGTGCATTAAGCATCTTTTCAAGGAGTTAAATTGTGCCTATCCTGGTATATCAATCTTCATTTCCGATGGACCATAATTTTTCATCTAATTTTCTTCCCTTTAGACTAACTTCATGACAAGTAATTAAAACTATGATTGCTGGAACTGTAACTAATTTTTACTTTAACACTAATGGGATTTTTCTTCCCTTGTCCTTCCAGTTTTCTTATATTGTAATATGACAAGAATATAAATACATTTTTAGCAGTACCAACATGAGGACTTACTGCCCGCTTCTGGTCACAGGGACACAACCCCTGCCTAAAATGACAATTTCAATTTATATTTAGGGTAAGTTCTGCTCTTCAAGGATAGGGATGTCAGTGCAGGGAAATGGAACATTTTCCCTCTTTTTCGTTACCCAATCAGGTATAGCACAGCCACATGGGAAGAACAGCACTCTCTATACTGCCTCAGTAATTCACCTTAATCCCAGCCTCAGAAGAATGCCTCTCTGGCCCCCAACCAATTTCTCCATTTCCAATAACCAGGCTGCCTTTTAGCTTCGCTGAGTGAGGTTGCCAAGTTAATGCCAAATTAGGGACAGCTTTGTGCTGTATTGAACTTTATGCCAGCTGAGATAAACTTGCACTCCATCAGTCCGGGCTGGCTTCAAATCCAGTTCCAGAATGAAAGACGAGTGTACTGACCCAAACTGCTTGAATTGCTAATTCTTTTTTGTAAACTATATTGATACTTACAGTGCCAATGAGCAATGGAGCCTGGAGTTTAAGCCAGCATTGTAACAAATGATTAAATTATTCTGGTCTTCCATCATCAACTAAGATAGTTATGGAGACTGAATAGAATGGAAAGTAGCCCCATCTGACACGTCAGAATAAATGATCAAATTAAGAGACTGGTGAGTGACATAAATGTATTCAGTTGCCTGCAGCCTCACAAACAGTGTTCATATTTTATATAGTTATACAGTTAGAACAAGAGAGAAAGGGATAGAGGGAAAAAAGTGGCAGAAGAGAGTTGAAAGCATGCTGTGCAATATTAGTAAAAAATGCTAACATGTGTTCCTTTTACTACTATTTTAATGAAGGTGTGAACCTGTTTACTTTATATCAGCAATATTTTGCATGTGGCATGTGTGCAGTATAACACCATTGACTTCATAGAAATCATCATCTTGTTGTTGGTAATGAGTCCATCACCAAGAGTGGCTTGGTAGTAACACTACTGACTGAGCTAACTGAGTTTTGAAAGGCATAGCTGTCAGACTGGGCAGAACCAACACGAGATAATAACTTATTTGACCATGTCCTCACCAATCTACCTGTCACAGATTCGCCTGTCTATGGCAGTATTGGTAGGAGTGACCAACGCACAGTCCTTGTGGAACCAAGTTCCGTCTTCACACTGAGGACACCTTCCATCGTGTCATGTGGCATTACCAGCATGCTAAGTGGGGTAGATTAATAACAGATCTAGCAGCTCAAAATTGGGCATCTGTGAGGCAGTGTGGGCTATCAGCAGCAGAATTGTATTCCATCACAATCATGGTCTGGCATATCCCTCACGCCTCCATCACCATCAAGTGGATGATCAACCCTGGTTCAATCAAGAGTGTAGAAGAGCATGCCAGGAGTAGCACCAGGCATACCTGAAAATCAGGTGCCCCAACCTGGTGAAGTTACACATGCATGCTAAACAGCGGAAGCATCATGCTATAGACAGAGCTCAGCAATCCCACAACTATTAGAACCTTTGTTTGAGGAGCCCGATGGTCTGATCTATGAGAGCCCTGGATCTGGCGTGACTCTCATTCTATCACGCTGTGCTTCTGAGCCCAGGTTTATGACAGGAGTCATGAGCCAGGAGTTCAGCGGATAGATCTTGTCCCCAAGCCTGACATCTGACAGTCTGGGTGGAAGAGAGGTGTTATTGAGGACTGGCATAGGATGAAGGCATCATGACTACTGCCAGCGTAATTCAATGCCTATGGTCACAGACGAGTTGCTCATTTAAGGAACGGAATCCCTTCCTGTTGTAATAGAGGGCTTGGTCTTGTATGGGAGCACGCAGGGCCACGTAGGTGCAGTCGATGATGCCCTGCACCTGAGGAAATCTAGCAATTATTGCAAAGCCCACTGCTCTCTCCTCCTGCTTGGCAGCCTCCATTGGGAAGGTGACAAATTTCTGGGAGCTAGCAAACTCTGCATCTGTGACCTCCTTGATTGCAGTGTGCACAGCAAACCGAGAGAGGTTACTGATGTCACCCGCTGGATGTTGGAAGGAGCCCAATGCAAAAAAGTCCAGGACCACAGTAACCTTCACAGTCACACGCAGTGCTGTGGATGACCTGATGCTGGGCTGCAATTCTTGATTGAACAGATGGCAGAGGTCAGTCCCTGGAGAAGCAAAGCCACCCAATGCACTGCTCCTCTGTGAAGTGGAGGTAAGAAATCCGGTTCCTGTACACCTTCATGGTGTAAAGCCTCCTCCGCCCTTCCCTCCTTTGTCCTCTTTTAGCAGCTCTCTGTTGCCGCTGCCCCTGCCGCTGATGTCACAGCCCCAGAATCAGCAAAACATAAGACCATAAGAAATAGAAGCTGGAGTAGGCCATTTGGCCCTTCGAGCCTGCTCCGCCATTCAAGAAGACCATGGCTGATCTTCTACCTCAACTCCACCTTCCCGCACTATCCCCATATCCCTTAATTCCCAAAAATTTATCGATCTCTGTCTTGAATATACTCAATGACTGAGCATCCACAGCTCTCTGGGGTAGAGAATTCCAAAGATTCACAACCCTTTGAGTGAAGAAATTTCTCCTCATCTCAGTCCTAAATGGCCGACCCCTTATTCTGAGACTGTGACCCCATGTTCTAGATTACCCAACCAGGGGAAACATTTTCCCAGCATTAACCCTGTCAAGCCCCTTAAGAATTTTATATGTTTCAATTAGATCACCTCTCATTCTTCTAAACTCTAGGGAATATAGGCCGAGTCTACACAATTTCTCCTCATAGGGTAATCCCCTCATCCTAGGAACCAGTCTAGTGAACCTTTGTTGTACTCCCTCTAAAACACTCTCAAGTAGCCCGTCAAGTCCAATCAGAGACTTACCTTAATAGAGGTGAAATTTCCTTTAAATACCGCTTCTGAAGTATGCTTTCTAACTGTTAAGGCAATGACTTCCTGGCTGAGGTTAAGATCTCCTGGCTGAGGTTAAGACCCAAGAAATCAGGCACTTCCATGCACAAATTTAGCAAACACGTCCTTATTCAGGTGCAGGATGCTCATATTAATATTTAAATCAATACTGTGCACATTATGGGCATCCGCCAGGGCCGGCTTAAAAAAATCTCAGGACCAATTTAGCACAGGCCCCCGGTGCACACGCAAACTGCACGTGGGGCTATCGCGCTGCTAAATTCGTCATTGTTGCACCTGTTTCACGTCGTAAGAATGGGCGCAACGATGTGGAATTTAGACCCCAGGGAATCAGGTAATCTGCAAAAGCAAAAATGTAAACTGACTGCAATTTTATGAATAAATAGGAAGGTGTATTATATTATATTGACACAATTTTGTGGGTCAGGTGACATTTTTGAACAACATGAACTGTTGCCATTTCCAACGTGACCGGAACCTCTCAAATATTACAGAGCTTTAGTTGCCTAGTAACTTACTCTTAACCATTCCAATACCATACATTTTATCATTGCAACAAAATGCAGTGCTTGTTAAAGGATTGAAATGTCCACTATCAGACCACTGCAATGACCAACAGGCAATCTTTGCCATAAACATCAGCTCTGACCAAGACCTCTTTTGATATCTTACGCGACTAAATCAATCATATGAAAATACTTTTTTTTGTTGACTTGCAGCTGTCTAAGCAGCACAAAGCTTTTCCATATAGATAATATGGAATGTGATTTGATCTTCCCTTTCTTTCTTCGCAAAATGACTTCAAACGGACTCTAGTCTCCTATACGAAGATAATTACCGAACTAAATTACTAATAGATTACTACTGAAGTGGTTCATAAGAGGCAGAAAGACTTCTGCTTGTTTTTCTTTACCTCAGAAACACCATTCATTTGACTTGTGGTGTTATCTTTGATGCACTGAATAGGGTACAAGGCTGAATTAAAAAAAATTGTCTTTGACAAAGATGCTGGAAGTTGCCACAACAAAGCATCAAAAACCTTCCAACAGTTGTTAATTACTTTTTAATTTTCTTGAAAAGTGTTGAGCGATGATCTTTGTTGACTGGCTGCTTCCTTGCAAAATTCCCACACTCCACTTTTCCTCGTTCGCAGAAAGGTGCTGGAGAGAAATTCTCAGAGAATACTGACGCCTGTCTTCACATTAAACAGATTCGTCCATCTGCCTGACAGAACGCAAACTGTTTATCCCAGCAGATTTTATGAAGAATCTGTCGCAGATAGGGAACGGTAGCATAGTGGTTATGTTACTGGACGAGTAATCCAGAGACCTGGACTAATGATCCGGAGACGTGAGTTCAAATCCCACCACGGCAGTTGGGGAATTTAAATTCAGTTAATTAAATAAATCTGGAATATCAGTAATGATGACCATGAAATTATCGGATTGTCGCAAAAACCCATCTGGTTCACTAATGTCCTTACCTGGTCTGGCCTATACATGACTCCAGACCCACAGCAATGTGGTTGACTCTTAACTGCCCTCTGAAATGGCCTAGCAAGCCACTCAGTTGTAAAAAAAACCACTATGAAAAGCAATAAGAATAAAACCGGACGGATTACCCGGCATTGACTACAGACACGGCAACGGCACAACCAGCCCAGTCGACCCTGCAAAGTCCTCCTCACCAACATGTGCAAAATTGGGAGAGCTGTCCCACAGACTAGTTAATCAACAGCCTGACGTAGTCATACTCACAGAATCATACCTTTCAGCCAATGTCCCAATCTCCTCCATCACCATCCCTGGGTATGTCCTGCATCACCGGTAGGACAGACCCACCAGGATTGGTGGCACAGTGGTATACAGTTGGGAAGGAGTAGCCCTGGGAGTCCTCAACATTGACTCTGGACCCCATGAAGTCTCATGGCTTCAGGTCAAGCATGGGCAAGGAAACCTCCTGCTGATTACCACCTACCACCCTCCCTCAGCTGATAAATCAGTACTCCTCCATGTTGAACACCACTTGGAAGAAGCACTGAGAGTGGAAAGGGCACAGATTGAAGTCTCCCACCCAGAGTACAATGTCCATCACCAAGAGTGGCTCGGTAGCACTGACCGAGCTGGCTGAGTCCTGAAGTACATAACTGCCAGTCTGGGCCTGCGACAGGTGGTGAGAGAACCAACACGAGGGAAAAACCTACTTGACCTCGTCCTCACCAATCTACCTGTCGCAGATGCATCTGTCCATGATAGCATTGGTAGCAGTGACCACCGCACAGTCATTGTGGAGATGAAGTCCCGTCTTCACACTGAGGACACCCTCCTTCATGTTGTGTGGCACTACCACTGTGCTAAATGGGATAGATTCAGAACAGATCTAGCAGCTCAAAACTGGGCCTCCATGAGGCGCTGTGGGCCATCAGCAGCAGCAGAATTGTATTCCACCACAATCTGTAACTTCATAGCCCGGCATATCCCTCCACTCTACCATTATCATCAAGCCAGAGGACCAACCCTGGTTCAATAAGGAGTGTACAGCAGCAGCACCGGGCGTACCTAAAAAGGCGGTGCCAACCTGAGGAAGCTGCAACACAGGACTACATGCATGCTAAAAAGCAGAAGCAGCCTGCTATAGACAGAGCTAAGCGATCCCACAATCAACGGGTCAGATCAAAGCTCTGCAGTCCTGACACATCCAGTCGTGAATGGTGGTGGACCATTAAACAACTAACGGCAGGAGGAGGTGGCTCCATGAATATCCCCATCCTCAATGATGGTGGAGCCCAGCACGTGAGTGCAAAAGACAAAGCTGAAGCGTTTGAAACCATCTTCAGCCAGACGTACCGAGTGGATGATCCATATCGGCCTCCTCCTAAGGTCCCCCCCACCACCACAGAAGCCATTCTTCAGCCAATTTGATTCACTCCATGTGATATCAAGAAACGGCTGAGCGCACTGGATACAGCAAAGGCTATGGGCCCCGACAACATCCCGGCTGTCGTGCTGAAGACTTGTGCTCCAGAACTAGCCGCGCCTCTAGCCAAGCTGTTCCAGTACAGCTACAACACTGGCATCTATCCGACAATGTGGAAAACTGCCCAGGTATGTCCTGTCCACAAAAAGCAGGACAAATCCAATCCGGCCAATTACCGCCCCATCAGTCTACTCTCAATCATCAGCAAAGTGATGGAAGGTGTCGTCGACAGTGATATCAAGCAGCACTTACTCACCAATAACCTGCTCACTGATGCCCAGTTTGGGTTCCGCCAAGACCACTCGGCTCCTGACCTCATTACAGCCTTGGTCCAAACATGGACAAAGGAGCTGAATTCCAGAGGTGAGGTGAGAGTGACTGCCCTTGACATCAAGACATTATTTGACCAAGTGTGGCATCAAGGAGCCCGAGTAAAACTGAAGTCAATGGGAATCGGGGGGGAAAACTCTCCACTGGCTGGAAATCAAACCTAGCACAAATGAAGATGGCTGTAGTAGTTGGAGATCAATCATCACAGCCCCAGGACATCGCTGCAGGAGTTCCTCAGGGCAGTGTCCTAGGCCCAACCATCTTCAGCTGCTTCATCAATGACCTTCCCACCATCATAAGGTTAGAACTGGGGATGTTCGCTGATGATTGCACAGTGTTCAGTGCTATTTGCAACTCCTCAGATAATGAAGCAGTCCATGCCCGCATGCAGCAAGACTTGGACGACATTTTGGCTTGGGCTGATAAGTGGCAGGTAGCATTCGCGCCACACAAGTGTCAGACAATGACTATCTCCAACAAGCGAGCATCTAACCATCACCCCATGACATTCAACAGCATTACCATCGCCAAATCCCCCACCATCAATATCCTGGGGGTCACCATTGACCAGAAACTTAACTGGATCAGCCACATAAATACTGTGGCAACAAGAGCAGGTCAGAGGCTGGGTATTCTGTGTCTCACCTCCTGACTCCTCAAAGCCTTTTCACCATCTACAAGGCACAAGTAAGGAGTGTGATGGAATACTCTCCACTTGCCTGGATGAGTGGAGCTCCAACAACACTCAAGAAGCTCGACACCATCCAAGATAAAGCAGCCCGCTTGATTGGCACCCCATCCACCACCTTAAACATTCACTCCCTCCACCACCGCGTACCGTGGCTGCAGTGTGTACCATATGCAAGATGCACTGCAGCAACTCGCCAAGGTTTCTTCGGCAGCACCTCCCAAACCTGCGACCTCTACCACCTAGAAGGACAAGGGCAGCAGGCGCCTGGGAACACCACCACTTCCAAGATCCCCTTCAAGTCACACACCATCCTGACATGGAAGTATATCGCCGATCCTTCATCGTCACTGGGTCAAAATCCTGGAACTCCCTCCCTAACAGCACTATGGGAGTAGCTTCACCACATGGACTGCAGCGGTTCAAGAAGGCGGCTCACCACCACCTTCTCAAGAGCAACTAGGGATGGGCTATAAATGCTGGCCTTGCCAGCGATGCCCACATCCCAGGAACGAATTTTAAAAAAAATCTGTCGCAGAAGGAGTCAGCTCCAAAAAACTGCTGAAGCTGAACAGCACTGTTAACTAACCTTGGAGAGATACTCATTTCTCACTGGTGGACTGAATGCTACAGTGAATGAGATTTCAGCACTGGGACCCGAGCTCAAATCCAGCCCAAACTGATGGGGAGAAAGTTTCCTCCCCGATTACTACTGTAAGGATCTCGGCCCCTGTGTAAAATAAGTTTGAGGTCGCTTGTGAAACGAGCCTTAAACCAGCTTCCAGTGAATGTGAATCTACAACACAGAACTCCCCAGAATTAGGACTCTCATTCAGAAATGGACAACCAATGTGCAAAATGGGAAAATTCACACTGATGCTTTTCTGAGGTTGAGATTGAGACACACTGTTGGATCAGAGCAAAGGGAGCTGGCTGCATCTGTTATCTTTGATTCTGACATAGAGGGGTGTTTTTTTTCCAATTCCAGCACTCAGTAACAGAACTTGCTCACATTCTGCATGTCTGATCCATTGAAACATCTGGAATCAGCCTAATTTGATATGTAGCATGAGCTCCCAGCATGGAATGCGCCTGCTGCTAGGAATTCACAGTCAGCTTGGGAGGAGGCTATTTTCCTGCGCTAAAGGGCTGCAGCAGTCATTTAAAGGGAAGTAGCCAAATGTGGAGGGCAATGTTTTTTGACTAGCAAAAGTCTTTGAATAGCAAAAGGATGTACAGGTCCCAGCACTTATAGTGGGTGCATTGGTGTTAACACGATTTGCCCGCTATAAGCAATGTCCAGTTAAGTCACAATAGATTAAGGGGGCTAAAAGTAACGCCCCAAAAATGTTAGCGCCCCCGCACCTGAAATTCACTTGTAGTGCCCCAAGAGGGAGGTGGGGCGCGACTGGAAGTGCCCCGCCTCCCTCTTGGGGCGCTGCGGGTGAATATCGCGGCGCTACATGCCGTGGTACTGCAGGCCTTTCTCCTCTTATTAAAGGGGAGGGGCCGAGCACAGCACGACCCGGGGCCCAGCTGCACCACCAGGGATCAGAGTGTCGGCAAAAGAGCCCGGCATTCAAGAGGAGTGCCGGGCTCACGGAGCGCAGCCGGCACCTCGCAGGGGGGCGTCACAGGAGGCCGGGGACAGCAACGGGGGCAGGTGCTGGCAGGCGGCCAGCAACAAAAATGGGTGCCCAGCACCTCCCCATTAATTGGTGCCGCCCCGGCTGCAGGTAGGCCCTCCCGACCCTGTCGGACATAGCGACCGGCGGGCTTAGCAGGCTAATTAAGGGAAAGCCGGTTGCAGAGAACGTCAACGTATGACGTTTCATCTGTCAAAAATTTTTGACAGATGAACTGTCATCGTTTGACAGCTGTGTGAAGCTGTCAAACAGTGACATTCTCTGTAGTTTGATGAGGTCTTGAATTCAAGACCTCATCAAACTTCTTTCTTTTACAGAAATGAGATGGTTGTTGCATCTGAGAATGCAACGGCCATCTGTCATCTGCAACACGGAGGTCCGAGACTCTCCGCATACACACCGACTGAAGCCTGCAGGTAGAAACAAAGGTAAGTACACTTTTACTAACACTTTGCACTTACCTCAGATACTCACCTCTCCACACTTGCACCCATCACTTACCTTCACAGCACACTTTTGCACCCCCCTGACCCCCGCAGACCCACTACTCGCCTCGCTGACCTGGCGGGTTTTGGAGCCTTCGGGAAGCCCGCACTTATGAGGGCAAAAAGGGGAGAATCCTATTTTCTGCCTGTTAACTACCTGTTAACAGGCAGTTAATAGGCTTTAATCCCCATCCCGCCTTCAAGGAGACAGGACCCGGCACGGGACGGCTACCCGCCTCCTGGCAAGATGGCATGGAGGCAGGTTGGGCACCCGCCCCCAAATTCTGCCATTTTCCCGGCAGTCCTGCCTCCATACCCACCTCCCCAGGTGGCTTTAGGTATCCACCTAAGTAACAATTACATTTTAAAGCACATTCACTCTCATTTAAAAGTCTAAAAAGTGGTTGTTTTTTTTAACAAAAGCGTGCAACTTCTTAAAGCACTACCTGTATGACACATTACATGCGGGCTCAACCAAAAAATTGTATTATAAACATAAAATAAATGAAAGACTTGCATGGTTCAAGAGCAAGGAGTTCTCCCAATATCCCAGCCAACATTCTTTCATAGAATCATAGAAGATAGGAGCAGGAGTAGGCCATTCGGCCCCTCGAGCCTGCTCCGCCATTCAATGCGATCATGGCTGATCATCCAAATTCAGTACCCTGTCCCTGCTTTCTCCCCATATCCCTTGATCCCTTTAGCCTTAAGAAATATATCCAACTCCTTCTTGAATCTATTTAATGAATTGGCCTCTACTGCCTTCTGTGGCAGAGAATTCCACAGGTTCACCACTCTCTGGGTGAAGAAATTCCTCCTCATTTCTGTCCTAAATGGCTTACCCCTTATCCTTAGACTGTGACCTCTGGTTCTGGACTCCCCGACCATCGGGAACATCCTTCCTGCATCTAGTTTGTCCTGTCCTGTCAGAATTTTATAAGTTTCAATGAGATCCCCTCTCATTCTTCTAAACTCCAGTGAGTATAAGCCTAATCGACCCAATCTTTCTTCATACGTCATTCCTGCCATCCCAGGTATCAGCCTTGTGAATCTTCGCTGAACTCCTTCCATGGCAAGAACATCCTTCCTCAGATAAGGCGACCAAAACTGCACACAGTACTCAAGGTGTGGTCTCACCAAGGCCCTGTACAACTGCAGCAAGACATCCTTGTTCCTGTACTCAAACCCTCTCGCTATGAAGGCCAACATACCATTTGCCTTCTTAACCGCCTGCTGCACCTGCATGCTTACCTTCAGCGACTGGTGCACAAGGACACCCAGGTCTCATTGCACTTCCCCTTCTCCCAATCTTCCTCAACCAATACCACTAATAAAAGATTAGTTGGTCATTCATGTCAACACTATTTGTGGATTTTACAGTTCTTACAATGGTTGCTGTATTTGCCCATATTATAGTCGGTGCATTTCAAAGTAATTAATTGTATATGAAGTGCTTTGAGATATTGGAGAGATATGTTAAGTTGCTCTATAAATGCAAGACTTTCTTTGTATAGTAATTTATCACATCCCATTTGCGTTTTTATGGCTTTATCCACTTGCAATTCTGTTTTTAAAGTTCTGTGTATCTGCACTTATAGATCTCTTTGTCCCGCCAGCCCATAGAGAATTTTAACTTTAAGGGTGCATATCTATTTTTTGTTCTTTTTTCCCAAAATGTTCGACTTCATATTTATCTTAATTGAACTGCATTTGCCATATAATTGGCATGTTGCACCTGTCCTCTCATCTCAACACAGACTATTTTTATTTCATAGTTCCATCTTTTCTGAGATGGTAACATCAAAGGAACTTGACTTTGTTCTCAGGAAACTGCAACCAGTTCTTAACACGTGTTAGCAGCTGTTTAATTATTTTGACAAACTACAATTACTGTACATTCAACCTGTATTTTTGGTTCAATTCTCCCATGATGTTTCTCACACTATGGGGGTAATCTTGACGTTGGGTAATAGTTTAAAATGGCCAGTATCAGTTCAGCCTCCCATTATACATCTTCAATTACTTCAAGGAAATGAAAATGAGGAGACATGTATAACGGCCGGCTGAATCGATATCACCCATTTTACACTAGTGCCCAAAGTCAAAATTGCCCCATATATGTCCATCCAGGTTTATTTCAAACAGTAAAAGTTCCAAGGTATTAAAAATACAATTCAATATTAATTTCACTTTTCCCTCCTTCACACTTAATTTAGTGTAAAATGGTTGCCATCACATCCAGTTAGAAATGCACTGAGCAAAAAGTGTTATGGATGACGGATGGGCTTTTATAGACATTTTAAATAAAATGTACTTCCCATTGCACATGCAGAGGAACTTGGTCACATTAATTGAACCTAACGCTTTAACAGGAGTGTAACTGGCTTATATGCACCAGAGCATTTTTGTTATTTCTGTAATTATCCTTCAGCAGAAAATCTGTGCAAACCACGGCATTAGTTCGAGCCAAAATGTGCTACAGAATTCTTTGTTTTCTGGGAAAAATGTCTGATTAGATAGCAAGTCAGAATTTATCTAATTCACAGCGCCTTCCAAGAAGTGGCAAAACCAAGAAACATTCTGACCATTACATCGACTCTGAACTTTAGTATCAAGTTGGCTTTACGAAAAGAATCACTCCCATCAGGGAGTGGAAAATCATCAAATAAAAACAGAAAATGCTGGAAACACTCAGGAGGTCAGGCAGCATCTGTGGAAAAAGAAAAAAGGTTAGGCTAACGTTTCAGGTCTATGACCCTTCGTCAGAACTGGAAGATGTTACGGATGGACAGCTTATAAGGCTGAACAGAGCCAGGGAAAAGGGGGCGGGAATAAAATGACCATGTACATGGCAGATGGGGTGATCTGCGCCCCTGGTGTCCACCTGCCTTTTTCTTCCACTACACTGCCGGCCACTGATGTTGCCTGAGCTGCTGAGTGGTTCCAGCATTTCTGCTTTTATTTTACATTTCCAGCATATGCAGTCTTTTGTTTTTGTTTTACTGGAAAATAAGCGGTGTGTCTTTGCAAAGCGGATATAATTACAGTCACTAAGGATTCAATACATGCATTGTTATGTCTCTAGTTCATTCATGCCATTACAAGGATGTAGAGGGGCCAGACATTATTTGTGCTAGTTTACCTTTCAAAATGTAGTAATTGATGAGCTTTTGAGCTCATCAAGGTGAATACTGGAGAATGAGACACTTTCCATTTTTTGTACTAAATTTCATAATCAAACACTTCCAGCTCAGGTAAGGCATTGGTTACACGCATGTTCATAGAATCACAGAAATCTACAGCACAGAAGGAGACTATTCAGCCCATCTCGTCTGTGTTGTTCTCTGAAACAATTATCCATTTAGTCCCATTCCTCTGTCCTTTCCCAATTGGCTTTTAATTTTTTTTGTCAAATACTTATCCACTTCCCTTTTACCTTTTTAAAGATATTGGGCCAGAAATTCGGCTCTTGCCGGGTGAGTACGTGCTGTGTACTCACCCATAAAGCCACCTGAAGTGCCGGTTTCCTGCATGCACTGCGCATGCGTGGGAAACCGGAACTTCCGCTCCCCTGAAGGAAGGGGTTCAGAAGTCGAACGCGTGCGCGGGAGAGGCAGCGCGCACGCAGCAAACTTTGGTTTTTTTTCAGGTTTCTCCGGGAGGGTAAGTATGGAGAAGCTGCACATTTAAAAAGGAGGCGCAAGGCCTGTTTTTAACAAGGTAAGTGGTTAATTAATTACAATTTAAACATTTTTTCAACAGGTTTATCTTTTTTAGATACTTTAAAGAAAGGTAAGTTTATTTTTAGCACCGTTAAAAAGTTTAATTAATTTTTTCAAAAATTTAAATTTTTGTTTAAAGTAGTTAATTTATGTAATTTATAGTTATTTTAAAAATGTGATGGCTTTTAAAACATTTATTTGAAGTTTTAGTGTGGTTTTGGGGCTGATCTCTATTCATAGATTTGACAGGTCTTCCTGTCAAATCTATGAATGAAAATGCCCTGCTAGGATTGGCTCTCCATGGCCCACGTGATCCCAGGGGACGCTTCGAACTAACTGCGCCCCTGGGATACGCAAGCACTGCGCGCCGGCAGCTGCAGGAGGCCCAGGACCCGAATTCCTCGTGGGCCCGAAGCACAACGGCAGGCGCAGTAGGTAAGTACGCGCGCGATGCTTGCACCCGCAGGAAGCAGGAGAGCCGAATTTCTGGCCCATTATAGACTCTGCTTCCACAATTTTTTTAAAGAGCATTCCATGTGCTAACAACCCTCAGTGTAAAATAAATTCTCCTCATCTCTCCCTTCACATTAAAGTTATGCCCTCTAGTAAACAACTCACCGAATCGTGGAAATAGTTTTTCCCTATTTAACTTATCAAAACCCCTCTCTATCAGATCTTCTCTTAACCTTCTCTGTCTAATAAATAAAAGCTCCAGTTATTTTAGTTTCTCCTCATAACCAAAGCCACTTATCCCAGGTTCATACAATACTGCCTCATTTATAGGTCTTAACCTAAAACTCAGAAAAACACTCAGCTCCCCACTGCGCACGATGCCACACTAACTATCTTTATGACCTCTTTAATGTTCTTGTTTTGCCGAACCCAAATGAGCAAGATCCATTGAACAACCATGCTTTGGTTTTATTGGCAAGACTCTGAAATTAAGAGGAAAATCATGCATGCCTAGGCACATACTCACTGTGCCACCTATCATATGAACTGAGCAGTATCCCGAGTTCTGGAAGGACCATGACATGGCTCGATGTCTATAATAATAACCCAGGGGCTTACAATCAACTTGTGTAGATAAACAGCTACAGAGCAGCTCTAAGGTACACCATGGTGTTGTGATATCATGTGAATTAGGTTCTGGGACACTGTTCTGGCTCTAGCTATTAGACTGGTACAATGGTAGGGTGGAGTTAGGCCAGGAAGGAATTAGTAAAGAAGGATAAGGACTTTGAAATATGCTGGATGGGGAGATAATGGAGGTTGGGGAGAATAGGCATGATAGGTGAGTACAACATTGCAGGCAAGTAAAGGATAGGGTGTCGGCTGTAGAGTTCTGAATGAGTTGCAAGTTGGAGCTCGGGAGGTTGTTGAGGAGAGCACTGGGGTTGATAAAGACATGGATCAGAGTTTCACTGGCACTGGGGATGCAATAGGGGTTCGGGTGGGTAATATTTCAGAGGCGGAAAGAGGCAATTTTGAGATTCACTGAATATGGGGTTTAAAGTTCATCTCAAAGTCAAGCTGGACAATGAAGTTGTGTACTATCGCATTCAGCCTGAGTGTGAAGCTGGGAAGGGGGGTGGAATCAGGGGTTAAAATGCGCCTTCTGGCAAGAATGAATCAGGATGGCTTTAGTCTTGCCAGTGTGTTCGGCAGGAGGAAGTTTTGGCTCATTCATGACTGATGTTGGATAGGCAGTCAGACAGCACAGCAACAGACATGAACTTATGTGGGTGGTGGTGGAAGGTAAAGCTAGGTGTCACTACCATACATGTGGAAGCTGTCCCCATGCTTTTGTCCCCGGAGACAGCACACTGATGAAGAATAAGATGGACATGCTGGAGATGACTACGCAGACACAGATGGAGAAGCTCCCTAAATATTTCACATTGTGCTACGTGGCTGTGAATGAGCCCTTCTGATACAAAGGCAGCAGCTGGATGTGATACGAGAAGTAGAGGTGGCAAAATCATGTCTTTTCGCTCGTGCCTGCCTTCTAATGCAAGTCTCTCTACTGCCTTCTTAATAACAGTCTTGCTCCCCCCGTCAGTGGTACACAGGCAGGAAGGAAGGGTAACCCTTCAAATCTCTTGCGCATCCCCGATTTTAATCGCTCCACCATTGGGGGCTGTGCCTTTAGCTGCCTAGGCCCTAAGCTTTGGAATTCCCTCCCTAAATCTCTCTCCCGTCCTTTAAGACGCTCCTTAAAACCTACCTCTTTGAACAAGCTTTTGGTCACCTGTCCTAATATCGCCTTCTGTGGCTTGGCGTCATATTTTGTTTGATAAAGCTCCTGTGAAGCATCTTGGGATGTTCTACTATGTTAAAGTTGTTGTTGTTGTAATCAGCTGGCGTTCCAAGCCCTGCTTCTTGCCATTTATTTGCAATGGGCTAGGCAAAGGGTGGGTGACCAACATTGCTGGCAATGGGAGGGCAGAGGAAAATGCTGGCAGATTACTTTAGGGGCAGAGACGTGTGGGTAGGCCTCCCTTCTCCATTTTCTGCCAAATTGCATTCCGGGTTCATCCGAAAACTGGTAGATACCAAGAGGAAAATCCAGGTCATTATTTTCTCCAATACTCCTAGTTCCTAAGTTCCATCCTCAAAGGACATCTTTTCTCCAGAGTACTGGGTGGTTCAATGCAAGTTAAATGACTTAATATGCTGCGCTAAAATAGGCTGCCAGCATTTTCCTACGCCCTCCATCCTCTGTTGTCGAATTACAGTATGCAGACGACGCTTGCGTCTGCGCACACTCGGAGGTCGAACTCCAAATCATCATCAACACCTTCACCGAAGCGTACGATAGCATGGGCCTTACACTGAACATCCGTAAGACAAAGGTCCTCTACCAACCTGCCCCTGCCACACAGTACTGGCCCCCCCCGATTATCAAAATCCACGACAAGGCCTTGGACAACGTGGACCACTTTCCATACCTACTGTCAACAAAGGCAATCGTCGATGACGAAGTCCAACACCGCCTTCAGTGTGCCAGTGCAGCCTTCGGTCGCCTGAGGAAGAGAGTATTTGAAGACCAGGACCTCAAACCCGGCACCAAGCTCATGGTCTACAGAGCAGTAGTAATACCCGCCCTCCTGTATGCCTCAGAGACATGGACCATGTACAGCAGGCATCTCGAAGCACTGGAGAGGTACCACCAATGCTGCCTCCGCAAGATCCTGCAAATCCATTGGTAGGATAGGCGCACCAACGTCCCCAGCATCGAAGTTTTGACCACGCTCGATCAGCTCCGATGGACGAGTCACATCGTCCGCACGCCCGATACGAGATTCCCAAAACAAGCGCTCTACTCGGAGCTCTGACATGGCAAGAGAGCCCCAGGTGGGCAGAGGAAATGCTTCAAGGACACCCTCAAAGCCTCCTTGAAAAAGTGCAACATCCCCACCGACACCTGGGTATCCCTGGCTCAAGACCGCACAAAGTGGAGGAGAAGCATCCAGGAAGGCACCGAACACCTCGAGTCTCTTCGCTGGGAGCAAGCGGAAGCCAAGCACAAACAACGGAAGGAGCGCACGTCAACCCAAACACCCCACCCACCCGCCCCTTCAATCACCGTCTGCCCCACCTGTGACAGAGACTGTAGGTCCCGCATTGGACTCATCAGTCACCTGAGAACTCATTTTTAATGTGGAAGCAAGTCATCCTCGGTTCCGAGGGACTGCCTAAGAAGACGCCCTCCCATTGCCAGCAATGTTGGCCACCTACCTTTTGCTGACCCCACTACAAATAAATGGCAAGAAGCAGGGCTTGGGACTCCAGCTGAAAACAACAACAGCCAGAAACAAGCAACGGGCTGGAGATGCAAGCTCTTTGCTTCCAAAAGCCTTTAACTGCAAGGTCTTGAAAGATATGCAACCATGTAATTTATAGTTCACAAAGCAATATAACTTATTACATGATCCTACCCTTGAAAATGCTGGTGGATAAAATGCATTGCTTCATTCAACAGACACAAATGCTCTGTGATATTCCATTGTCACATCAGAACTTATTCACAATCCAAACTCCACAAAAAACATCTTTCAGCATTAACAAACTGACGTAAGAAAACTACTAGGCACTTGGTCTAAGCATTAAACAAAGCTTTAATCAACTGTTTTTCAACATGGAGATCTAGTTGTGTCCTTATCTAGTTCCTGTTGAGGAATGTCCTAAGCAAGCTGGGCCCATGCCCGAGTATTTATACTCTCCCTGGACAGCGCCACCAGCAGGCCGCCCAGTATTACTTCATACATGAATGACAAGATTCATGTTACAAACTGTTAGAAATCACTTCTTCACTGTGTAAGACACCAAGACCTGAATACCCCTGGTCCAATTCCCAGGCATCACAAGGTAAGCTACAGCAGCTATTGGGCTGCTTCAATATGCTTCAGCAGTGCTGGGCTAGGAAAAGGGAAAAAAATGAGCTAGGATTCCTGCTCACTCCAGTACCTGAATATCTAATCTATGCTGACACTCCAGTACTGCAGAGGGAGTGTTTTAATGTATGTGCTACCCTTCCAATGAGGCCCCGTCTGCCTTTTCCAGTGGATGTTAAAGTTACCAATGCACTATTCAAAGAGCAGAGTTTGACCTAGTATCCTTAATGAAGGCCTCAAAACAGAGATAAACAGATAATCTTACTGCTGTTTGTGGGATCTCAGTGTACACAAAAGGGCCGCTGCATTTGCCTCCACAGCAAGTCACTGCACTTCAAAGTTATTCAATGTATGTGGAGTGCTATGAGACATTTCTGAGAGACAATGGTAAGGCATAATATAAAAACAAACCATTCTTTCTGTCCTGATTGCTAACCAGTGATCCCAGTGATGGGTGTTGGGTGAGAAAATCTCCATGATCAAGCAGCCTGTCGACATTCACTCTCAAGGCTCTCACGTGAACACTCCTAAGTTATACCGAAACACTGCGAATACCAATGGAACTGTACCCCAGTGAAAGTTAGCATCTTCAGGGGAGGAGTGTTGAGGAGAAAGTGGGCTAAGTTTGGAAATTTAAAAAAATCACTTCTTCTAACTTCAGTTTTTAATGCCATGTATTAATTTCATGGATCATTTTCTGCCATCTTACTTTCGATGCTAATGCCTAGTTGTTGAACCAGTACCAAGATTTTCTTTGTATTTTTACAAAAAATATTTTCGAAGTAATACTGTAGACATGTTTTATTTGTTTTGACAGGTTTCAACAGGACATTAAATGCAAAGCACACGACAGGGCCTGAAGAGTCACATTGTCATTGCAGTGCAGACTCCATGTGCGCATAAAAATACAGGAAATTCACCCATAAGCTATTTAATCACCACAAGAGATCTCAACGGGTGCAGAACTATTATAGCCAATGGGGGACTCCGATTTGACAATCATGCAGGCTACTTAGCAACCCAGAAAAAAAGCTGTATGTGTCATGCAACACTATGTATATAGGAAGCACATTTCTAGTTGCACATGTATGAGGGAATTAGTAACTTCTTAACCCTACTTCCCTGAACTAATTGGAAAATTGTACATCACTCCGTTATTCAGAAAGGTGAGAGCGGGAAACCAGGGAATTTTAGACCAGTTAGCCTAACATATATGGTCGGGAAATTATTTGAGTGTATAATTAAGGAAATTGTGACCGAACACCTCGAAAATTTTCAGCTGATCAGAGAGAGCCAGCAGAGATTTGCAAAGGGCAGGTCATGCCTGATGAACCTGATTGAATACTTTGAAAAGGTGACGAAAGTAGTGGACGGGGAATGTCTAGGGATGTTATTTATATGGACTTCCAGAAGGCATTTGATAAAGTCCCTTATAAGAGACTGTTAGCTAAAGTTGAAGCTTATGGAATTGAAGGCAAATTATTGACCTGGTTAGGAAATTGGCTGAGAGGCAGGAGACAGAGAGTAGGGATAATGGGCAGGTACTCTAATTGTGTGACTAGTGGCATCCCACAGAGATCTGTGTAGGGGTCTCAACTATTCACCGTTTTTATTAACGACTTAGATGATGCCACATATCCAAGTTTGCCGATGGTACAAAGATAGGCAGCACTGCAGGCAGTGTAGATGAAAGCATAAGATTACAAAGAGATACTAATAGATTAAGTGAATGGGCAAAACTGTGGCAAATGGATTTCAATATGGCAAATGTGAGGTCATTCACTTTGGACCTAAAAAGGATGGATCAGAGTACTTCCTAAATGGTGAAAAGCTAGAAACAGTGGAGGCCCAAAGAGACTTAGCGGTCTGTGTACATAGATCGTTAAAATGTCATGGACAGGTGCAGAAAATAATCAAAAAGGCTAATGGAATGCTGGGCTTTATATCTAGAGGACTAGAATAAAAGGGGGTAGAAGTTATGCTACAGCAATACAAAGCCTTAGTTAGACCACACCTGGAGTACTGTGTTCAGTTCTGGGCACCACAGCTTAGGATGGATATATTGGCCTTGGAGGGAGTGCAGCGTAGATTTAACAGATGATACCTGGACTCCGAATGTTAACTTACGAGAAAAGATTACACAAATTAGGGTTGTTGTCCCTAGAATTTAGAAGGTTAAGGGGTGATTTGATCAAAGTTTTTAAGATTTTAAGGGGAACTGATAGGTTAGAGGAATTATAAGAGAAAAACTATTTCCACTGGTTAGGGAGTCTAGGACTAGGGGACATAGCCTAAAAGTTAGAGCTAGGCCTTTCAGGAGTGAAGTTAGGTGAAGTTTGGAACTCTCGTCAGCAAACAGCAATTGATGCTAGGTCAATTGTTAATTTTAAATCTGAGATTGATAGATTTTCGTTAACCAGTGGTATGAAAGGATATGGGGCAAAGGCGGGTATATGGAGTTAGGTCACAGATCAGCCATGATCTCATTGAATGGCGGAGCAGGCTCAAGGGGCTAAATGACCTAGTCCCGTTTCTATTTTCCTAACCAGAGTAAAATGGAGGTTCTAGGATACTTTTGACGCACGATTGCATTTACTCCAGGTTTCGGGAGAAGAACACCAAACTGCCCGCTATCTGCCATTCTGTCTTGTTTGTGGCCTAAAATTTTCTCGACATGAGTTACACTGCTGTTGGCCCTTAATAAAAAAGCAACAACTTACAACAATTTATATTTATATAGTGCCGTTAACGTAATAAAAAACATTCCGCCCTCTGGTGGCCGGCAGAGGGTGTCACACGTGGGTTTTCCTGGGTCTGCTCATTTGCATGTGCTTGGTGCAGTCATTGGTGTCGAACCCGTGTAAAATGGGTATAAGCTGCTGAACTACCTGCAAACTTCTGTGCAGCCTTTAAAAAGACAGTTCAGCCTGCACTCTACAGCAAACTCTTCCGCGATTTCTGCGCTCCGCCAATTCGGGCGTCTCGCCAGATGTTTCCTACATTACAACAGTGACTACACTTCAAAAAAAAAGTTCTTCATTGGCTGTAAAGCGCTTTGGGATCTCCGGTGGTCGTGAAAGGCGTTATATAAATGCAAGTCTTTCTTTCTTATAAGTCCCCTGCTCGTCTTCAAAATAGTGTCATGGGATCTTTTACGTCCAACCAATATATCCTACCCATACTCCCCACTTCTACACTCATTTCCCATTCCAACTTGAACACCCATCAATCTCAAAATATTAAAATCTGGCCTCCTCAAGTGATTAGCAGAGCCTCTTCTAGCTCGGGAGGGAATAAATCAAGAAGGGTTCCTGATCCTGATCATTATCTGGGCAAGCACAGGATTGGGCTCAGCAATGATATCTCTCCATGGCCAAGAAAACCTGCTGACGTGTGACTCAGGGCTACTTGGGTGAGGCGACCAGCTCCAATACAATCATACTCAGCATGATTGAGGGTTTTTAGGCAGCGAGAGGAGCGGAGAGAAGAGGATAAGGGAAAAAAATGGTTGAGTTTTTTGGCCAAGAACGATAAAGTGCATCAAAAGAATTGATGTGGAGATGCCGGTGTTGGACTGGGGTGCACAAATGTGAGAAGTCGCACAACACCAGGTTATAGTCCAACAGTTTATTTGAAATCACAAGCTTTCGGAGCGCTGCTCCTTCGTCAGGTGAAGTCACCTGACGAAGGAGCAGCGCTCCGAAAGCTTGTGATTTCAAATAAAACTGTTGGACTATAACCTGGTGTTGTGCGACTTCTCACATCAAAAGAATTGAAAGCTTTCCTTTCTCATTTCTTTTTTTAAAAAGCAGCAGAATCAGGATGACTTGGGAGCAAAGCAAACAGGAAGGAGGAGTAAAAAGAGCTCCAGCTGAATACCCTGCAAGCTCGTACCTGTACATTTAAAAAATAAAGCACGTCTGGAAACAGTAACCTGTCGGAGCCAGCTGAGCAAAAACAGCCTGAAGGAGAAGTGCAGAGGAAAAGCAGTGAGCTCCAGCTTCACAGAGAGCTCCCTCTGTCGATGAGGTGAGCACACTGCATTTACAAGCTATTCTCATTAGGAAATGTATAATGATATCTTTACAGTGAGAATGCCATGCTTAAAAGGTTAAAATATTGCTTGTTTTGCTTTTTAATGCTCCACACCTTTGATAAAGATCAGCAGCTTTATTGACCTACTTAACTGCATTCTTTAACTTACCCAAACATTTTAGAACATGGCAGGTCATGTTCCTGGACATGCCCCAAAGACAAGATTAATTCTACTGCACAGAAGGTCCTAGAACGGCAATGTCCAGTCAAGAATTTCAACTTTACATTATTTACTGTAATGACAAGGTTACTTATAAATGCTAGCTGGTTGCCTATGCTGCAGAAGCGTCAGACTGTCAATGCAGTGGATTTTCAATCATTCACATCACTGGGGAAATGCAGTGTTTTCTGAAAAATTCAAGAAGATGCTTTCTATTTATCCTTTGCACAATGCATAGGAGACATAAGATAATCTGGAGAACAAAGAATTTCCGGTAATGGAGTCATAGCTGTCAGACATCTGCCACAAGTCAAGTTTATTCTCACAGCACAACAGTAAATAGTCTGGAGTATTTTCAGAAATAATGATGTCTTTCAGGGCCAATTCCATACTCTGTACTCCGCATGTCATGTCTGAGCCTAACTACATTACTAAATTACTGCACTATTAAATAATTTGGCTTTCTGGTTCAGTGTGGTGGGGTATTAAATGTTAGTTTCTAAATTAGGCATGAAAATGTGTGCAAAACAAAGCTTCGAGGGGTCTGTACACGTCTCAACTTCTATGCCAAGGAATGCTGCCATGGGACCATATCAAAAATATCAAAGATATCTGCTGAGTGCGTTTATCCAGCAAAAAGATAACATATAAACCAACAACACCACCTTGCATTTATATAGCGCCATTAATGTAGTAAAACGTCCCAAGGAGCATTATCAGACAAAAGTTGACACCGAGTCACACAAAGAGATATTAAGACAGGTGGCCAAAAACTTGGACAAAGAGGTAGGTTTTAAGGAGCATCTTACAATTAGCCTCAGTGCCCCTAGGTTAAGGAGGAGGTGGAATTGGACATAGTTCTTTACTCAGAATCACTGGGGTTGAAACTGATCATTGGCGATAGCGTGAAACGGGCAATAACGAATCGACAGCCTATTTTACATACCACCCAATTTTCTTTTCCATTGGGCAAGGTGCAAAACAGACTGCCGATTCGCTCATGCCCGTTCTGTGCTGCCGCCCAAGACCAATATTACCCTTGTTGTGTCATGAGAGATGCGGGGTGGGCCCGACAATTGACATGGAGTCCATATCTGCATTCAAACTATTGGATTTACAGATTTGCGATAACTGAAATAGGACAATTCTGTAGGAGTTTTAAGATATGAAAATATTACAGCAGAGCCAGTCCTGGATGTCTATAAGGTGTATCATGACCGAAGGACACAGGAGCATGGAACCAGCTCTATGTATTTAGCGACATGAGGTGTTTAATCCAATGGCAGATTGCAATACCTGAGAAAATCTGCTTTTGCAATGTCTTCTGAATTTTGGAGGTCAAATTCTTTATATTTGTGACTGGAGAAGCATGCATATGCCAATTTCCCCTGCCCCCACCGCCACCCCCCAACCCCCCCTCCCCCATTATCTTGGTGAAGCACCTTTAATATACAAAGGTGCTATATAAATACAAGTTTGTATTGTTATTGTTTACATTCCCTCAAGTGCCCTTACTTATTCGTGGGGCAGACTTCAGGACATAAAGGTACAAGGTCTCCTCAAATCCCTTGCATATAGACTACTATATTCAGGAATTTTGGCTGATAGATATCCTATTGCTATAAGCCAACATTTCTGATTGTAGTAGCCTTTCTACTAGGGTCTTATTCAGCTGTAATACACTTTCAGTGATTTAAGGTGACCTTGTATCTTTAGGTCCTTAAGCCTGCCCCATTAATCACCCACTGTCACTTAACAAAAGCCTCCCAATGTGTTAATAGCTTATTTATAAAAGGTGATCAGATATTGTTACAGCTTTGCAGCACATTTATATTCACAGTTTGCCACCAACGGCAGCTCCAGAGTTGCTGGCAAACTAAACTGGAAACAAAGGGTCATCTGAGGCAGTACAAAAGGAGAAAAGGTGGTTTCGATTTAGCCACTGGTGGAGGCGAAGGTGGCATGCTTTATGGCTGATTGGCTGAAGTGTTCCAGCCTGCCTCCATACAGGCCAGCAATGCAACTTTAATTATAACCTCTGCAGACCTTCCCCAACCATTTAGGAAGGTACCAGCTTGGTACCAAAGATGCACCTCTGTTGGCTCAGCTGGTTAGGTAAGTGAGTAGCAACCCATACAGACTAGGAAGATCCCACTTTTGATCTATATTCTGTGCCAAGTTAGCTGATCTTGTCAGGTGTTACAATTGGCTTTAGTGCTCTCTGTTTTAAGAAATATGGAAAACAGCCAAATGTCCCCTCCCTCCTCCGATTGTTATCCATCGACCTCTGTGTGAAAACAGGTGAGGACCAGGTGAGAACAGAATTAGGCTTGGCTGTGAAGCTCCCTATGTCGAATAGGCTGCCATCATATACTTTCAAAGCTCACGCATGAATAATGGCGATTTAGGTAAGGTTTTGCAGATGAGTTATGCCTTTGGAACAGTACTCCCAGCAAGGACTCGAGCCTATCAGATCAGGAGAGGAGGAGAGAGTAGATAAATGTAAAAAATGAGAATAAAAAACCGTGCCATGCATTTGTAAACAACAGTCTTTGTTAGAAATGTCAAAATCAACCTCTCCGATACACAATATTCTGTATTACGTGACAGCTATGACACCCTTCGTTGTAAACCTCCTCACAACAGCACTTATTGATCAATAATTATAAGGACATTTGCATAAATTTCAGCCTTTCAATGCACAAGAGCAAGAAATGGATTAGACGGGCCTTTCCCAATGTTGCCTTTACACTGGCGTTTGTTTAGTTTGGTTTCCAGAAGATAGGCATCTCTGCCGGGGGAGCCTGTGTTTCCACTGAAAAATCTGGCTCTCTTATCCCAACCGTAGAATTGTAGACCTCGAGAAAAAATGGCACATCCCAACACCCCTTGAAGGCCATCTCACAAGGAGAGTTCGGGTGTGAGAAGCTGCTATTAGGTATTCAGACGGCAGACTCACCTGTAAGAGTTTCCACCGTGTATTCAGGTCCTCCAGCTGGTTTAGATTGTACGGAGATAGCTGGATGTCTGTTGGCGCGAACTGGCAGGCGAGATCGTTCATGTGAGTCACATTCCCTTTCAAAGGAGCGATTTCTGCTCTGAAAGCCTGGATCCAAAAGAAGGGGGAAAAAATTGATGTTGTATATTGGAAATTATTTACAATGTTACCATACAAAATAAAGATAAGAGCACTTACAAGTAAAGGAGAGGCAATAACAGTATCAGGGAATAATGCACATTTTCAGATGTTATCACTACAATATCATATAGAGAAGTGAATAGATTAATGGCACAATATTCTGAAACCTGGATGTTTGTTCTGCAAGATGGGTACAGAGCAGATGCCAAGTGGATCCAAAACCAAATTCACTGCAGTAGAGGGAGGAGCCATGGCAGAGCATCCCATAATCTGAAGGCCATCTCACAAGGGGAGTTGGGATGTCATAAGCAAGATTTGTATCATATTACAAAGCATGCACTCAAATTAAAATTCAAGCTACACTTTCAAACAAACACATCTATATTCCGACCCAGAACTTCGTCATTTTCATAGGAAAAATAAGGAAGGAATTTTTGAAGACCTTATATAGTTAGTCTCATCATTGGTACCCTTTAATGCTTGCTGATGGTATGTCTGTTGTCTGACTATTAACTGCGCATTTCTACTAATGTGACAAAATTTAAACAGAAAAAGAGAGAAGTTAATGAATTAATTTTTTTTAAACAGTCCATGCTCTTAACGACATGCTTTTTTTCTCTGTTTAAGCAGGGAGAAGAGCAGTGGGTCAGTTTAATTGTAATTGCATCACGCATGAATGACATCTTGATGCAATCTGACTTGATTTTCATCATGCATTTTAAACAATTGAGAAGAAATCTGCCAAAAACTTTCTGCTGCAATTGTGCCCCTTCAATAGGGTTACTAAAGGATGGACCTGCTTGTGTGATCTGTATCAATCTGTTACGCTTGTCTCTTTAACTAGTGGCTCCAGTTAGATGTAGTATACATCAATAACTTGACAAATCTGACGAAAGTTCATTGACCTGAAACGTTAACGGATGCTGCCTGATCTGCTGAGTATTTCCAGCATTTTCTGTCTTTATTTCAGCTTCACAATACTGTTACATTAAACATACGTATCAATAGATGCATGTCCCACAGTGGGAGCGGCGGCACTGAGAGAGGAACAGCTAGGAAAAGGGGTGAGACCTTACTGTGGGGAAATAATGAAAGATTATTTCCACTGGTGGACGAATGGGGAACTAGGAAACGGAAAACAAGGATTCTCACTGGAAGAAACAAGGGGGAAAGGAGGAGGAAAGTTCTTGAACTGAGGGCTATTAGACCGTGGGATACTTCACCACATGTGGCTATTGAGGTAGCGACTAAAACTTCATTTCAAAGGAAATGGGATAAGTATTTGAAAAGGAGGAATATAAAAAGATCCTTTGAGGAGGTGGATTTGGGTTACAGGAGAGAGCACCAGCACCGGGGGACGAATGGCCTCCTGTGCTTTAATTTCTATAATTCTATGAAAACTTTCCTTTATTGAGCCCGAGCTCAGGGAGTGGTTTAGAAATGTTGGTGCTGAGCTGAGTTTATGACGATGTGCCCTGTGAGAAGTGCCCCAAACACTGAGCCCCTGCCCTTTGTGCGCTCTCTCGGTTTGGTTCAGGTCGGGCTGTGCCACCCAGTTTTGATGTGCGAAGTCCAAGTACCGATCGGCTCTGACTGAGGTTCCTAGTTCAGAGTTGTCACCTTCACACTGAACGAGTCCAAACCAGAGTCCAAGGAGATAGGGAGGGAGATGGGGCCTGTTAAAAGTAGCATCGACTGGGGAGCCTGACTGCACCTTGTGCAGTGCAGGGGGATTCTGGCTATGGTTTCAGGGTGAATATCAGTGGCTTATAGAATTACTACTAGTTACAGGTAGGATATCGGGGCATTACACCTATTACTACCAGTTACATATGGACTATCAGTGAGCTACTGTATTACTGTTAGTTATGATGGGAATCTGAGTTTTACCAGTATTACTATTAGTTATCAGTGCATTTTCAGTGAGTTACCATTAGTTACTGGTGGAATCAAAGTTTCTCCTACCTCTGGTTTCCCCTCTGCGAGTCACTTCCCCACCTTCGGATTCCCTTCTCTCAGTTTCCCTTTACCCTGCCCTCGATTTACCCTCTTCCCCGCCCTCGGTTTCCCCATCCTCGGTTTCCCTTCCACCCACCCACTCACCCTCAGTTTCCCTTCTTCGCCTGCACACGGATGGCCTCCTGGCTCTTGGAACTTGTCACACAATAGTTGCTGGCGCAAAACCAAAAGCAAAAATACTCAACTACAGGGGACCCAACTTTTATAAGGTAAATGCAATAACATTTGTAGAAGACATGTGATCAGATGTCATGTGATTGGACATCACGTGGTCAGAATGTCATGTGAACAAACCTCCAGGAATTCTAGAGTTGGCAGCCCTAGTCTTAGCAGATGGAACAATGAACTGCCTGATGGAGCAGGTGCAGTTTTTCTTTTTTTTCCTATCCTCTTATCATAGGAACAGGAGTAGGCCATTCAGCCCCTCGAGCCTGTTCTGCCATTCAATGAGATCTTGGCTGATCTGTAGCTTAACTCCATCCACCCGCCTTGGTTCCGTAATACCCTTGCCTAACAAAACTCTGTCAATCTCAGTTTTGAAATTTTCAATTGACCGAGATCATTCTTCTGATCTTTTTATTTGCCATTTTTACATGAAAAAGATCTAACTTATGAATTATTTTTAAATGTGCTTTTACGTTAAAGCTTGCTTTAAAGAGGTTAAATTCACAGAGCATTAGGACTGATAGGTGTGTACTAGATTTCAGACAGAGCAGCTGAAACCAGTATCCTGAAGACACTGGCCCGAAAATTAAACCTAATACGCGAGAGTACGCACTGTGTACTCTCGCGTATTAGATCCCGAATTGCCGGTTTCCTGCATGCACTGCGCATGCGCGGGAAACTGGCACTTCGTGAATTGAAAAGGGGGCGGTTCCTAAGTGAACCGCGTGCGCGCTACAGGCTGTGCGCACGCAGTGCACTTAGCTTTTTTTCCAGCTTTGAACGCGCAGGTAAGTGGTGAAGATTTTACACACAAAGAAAGCAGGCGTAGGACCCCCTTTTAACAAGGTAAGTAGTTAATTAAGTGTTATTTTAAATTTTTTTCAACAGGTTTATCTTTTTTAGAGACTTTAAAGAAAGGTAAGTTTATTTTTATAACTTTTAAAAAGATTTTAAATTTTTTCCAAAATTTAATTTTTTGTTTAAAGTGGTTAATTTATTTAACTATACTTATTTTATTAATGTGATGGCTTTTAAAAAAAAATTAATTGAGGTTTAGCTGTTCTTTTGGGGGTGTGTAGTATTCATAGCTTTGACAGCTCTTGCCGTCAAAACTATGAATGAAAGATGGTGTGCTGCCATTGGCTCTAACTAAATCACGTGATCCCAGAGCTCGCACGAACTAATTGCGCCTCTGGGTCACGCAAGCACTGCACGGTTCCAACAGAGAGAGCCTTTGAAACTAAAGTTCGTGTGGGCCCGGAGCAAAAAGGTAGGCGCGGAGTGCGATATCGCGGGGAATCCTTACCCCCGCAGGAACCATCCATGTTTAATTTCTGGGCCAATGAAACATAATTTGACATTCCAGCGACTGTTCGCACTCACTGCTACTGCAACAATCTTATTCATTGGAACTCAATAGAGGTCATTGCCAAGTTAGGCTGGTGGACTCTGGTCTTGTGTGGGGGTAGTCAGTTTTGACATAAAAGTTGACACTGGAGTCAGATATTTTGAAAAGGAGCACAGACACTAAAATGTCAGTCAGGCAGACCATGCTGTGAGAAGGTTAAAAAGGACAGGATGCTGCAAGGAGAAAGGCTCTTCCCTGTGTTGCAGGATACGTTACAGAGGGATCATTCTGTCTCAGTAATGTGAGACAACCCACCAAAGCAGGGGCAGTGTCGCACGTTCTTTATTTTGTATAATTACATGAATATAAGTTGTACTGATTGAATTAAGTGACTCTGACCATTTGCTGTGTGTGTTTCAACCTTACTGTGGAATAAAGCTGCTGACACTTTGAACCAAATGTTACCTCATCTCGTGTTAACTTGGTCCCCCCTTTGGAGAGAATAAAGAAACACATGCAAAAGACAAGGATGTTCAGGTCACAAGGGGGTTGTATTGTTACTCTCCTGGGTTATATTACTATACAAGTACATAAGGGGCAGCATGAGACAACTCCCACAGAAATAAGTCACTTTTAGGAATGACTGACGCCACTGAGCACGAGAAGCTATCTCGGGCAGATATGATTTTATAACACTCCTTCTTCTCCTGGAGGCATCGACTCCTTCCTGGGGTACATTTCCACAGGGGCCTATGATACCTCAGTCAAATGGTCAATATTGATGCAGGAGCCTTGATGTGAATGTGATGGGGTATCACAACACACACACACACACTAACCTAGGTTTTTCCCTCCCTAACCTAGCTGTGCTGCAATCAACTGTAGCTCCTACCCATCCCCCACCTTCCACAATTACTACCCTGAAAGATACGCCAGCAAGAGTGCATGGGGGTGAAATTGGTCTTCGGTGATAGCGCAAAACGGGTGTTAACAAATCGGCAGCCCACTTTACACCCCGAGTGATATTCCTTTCCACTGTTCAATGGAGAAGGTGGTCGATCAGGGTATAAAACGGGCTGCTGATTCGCTATCGCCAGTTTTGGGCTACCTCCCAAGACCAACGTAATCCCTGTGTCTTTAGGAAAGGAGAAAAGGGAAGAAAATTGGATGACAAAAAATTACAAAGTGATAATGATGTGACGACTAACAGCATCTTCATTTTCAATCTGGTCAGAAATACTGTACAATGACTTGCATTTGTATAGCTTGTTTAGCACAGTAGAACATTGCAAGGCATTTCACTGCAGGGGGTTGGATCTCGAAGTTTGTATTACGTAAATATTTGAATGCACTGTAAATTTGATTCTGTAATCATATAGGAGGTAATTTTCACCTTCGCTGCCTTGGCAGTGATCTGATGAAGCGGATTGCTCACCCTGCCTGATTTTCATACTCTGAGTGCATGAAATAAAATGGGACAATTTTAAAAAAAAACCTGATTTCACATAGAAAAATAATTTGTTTTAGGATTCCTATTTATCTGCTCATTTATAGCTTTCCCCAGCCAAATCCCTAAAGATCACTTGGTAATAAACACATACGATGCAATGCACTGCATTGGACAAAATGAAACCAGGACTACAGTTCTGTTTTTCCCATTTTGTAAAGCTATTAAGTGCAACGAGACAGCTCAAAATTCTAGCAGGTCTACCCTCTAGGTGGGTATAAACTACAGTAAACTTAGTTGGTCTCTGTAAATTATTATTCTGATTAAATCTGATGCACCAGTGGTGCATGTCATCTCAAATTACAACTCACTTTAAAATCGAAATCGAATGTGGGATTTTAACCTGTTCAAGGTCACTCCTTTTTACACTGGGATACAGTTTCATGAAGACTGTATTAAAATACTTAACAGCAGCAAGTAGGAAGCACGTAACGATGCTTCAATCCTTATTAATTCTGCAGCTTAAATAAAAGGTTTAGGGACTGGAAAAGAACACAACTTCCCTTCAGTGCTAGAGGCTCTTGTTGCTTCCCTGCAGAGTCACTAAACATGTTTATATTAAAGAAGCACAGCTAATAAGAGGCACACAGGTCATTCTCCACCGGCTGCGCTCCACTGTATGAGGGCCCCCCAGGTTCAGGGAACCAAGGACGCGATAATCTGCTTTTGCATTGGTTCTGGTGGGATATTAGTGCTGCCGGCTCCTGATGCGAGGGCCTCACGTAACCAGTGGCAACCCAACGGCAATCCTGCTGAATTTGTCGACGCTGGTCACCAGGAAGGTCTGATTTTTACTGGGCCTAGCCTTAGGGAATCTGATATGTTTACTTCGGGCCCAACAAATATGCTGTTGGATTAAGGGAGCCAGGTTCATCAATGTAAAGATAGGGAGCTCATACCCCACATTTCCACTGACTCAGCAACTGGGCCTCAACATTCTGCAGCAGAGCGTAGTGCTGCTGGCACAGACTGCAAGCAAAAGGTGGGGTGAAGCCCTGTAGCCAATCTTACTATAGACGAAGATCAAAAATGTAGGCTGCATAAAAGCACCAGCGAATTTCATTCAGATGTCCCATTCACAATATACTTTTTAATGTTCTCCCTTCTCCTACAGAGTCAATGACAGTTTAGTGCCCATTCAGCAGGCCTCTTGGATTCCCAAATGCTGTCAGACTATTCAACTGCAGGCAACACAATGAAGCTTGACTTTGCCTTCACCCAATGGTCAGACGTGTACACTTTCCAGCAGAGGCAATTGAATAATAATCTGGAATGAAAACCCTGGATAAATATCCCCAGACATCCCCTCCTCAGCCATGCAACTAACGGCAGTAAGACTAACACTTGCAGATCATAGCACAGAGCAAGTCAGTATGGGTGTGACCTTGCTTCAGACACTCTCAGTCATCTCACAATTCACTCTCTCTAGTGAAACACCTGCCCTGAGGTAGTTCAGGACAGTGCCTGCCACTATATTGTCTTCCCCAGCTAAATGCTGAGCATAACGAAAATACTGCAGATGCTGGAAATCTGAAATAAAAACAGAAAATGCTGGAGATACTCAGCAGGTCAGGCAGCATCTGTGAAGGTCGATGACCTTTCGTCAGAACTGGAAAAAAGCAGGAAATGGAACAGATTTACACTTCATCCAGAGCCATCCTTTGTTTCATAACCTGTCCCATTACCATCTCCTTTTGCCTTGAATATCTCTTAATGTCTCTTAATCTCTCCTGCCTTCCCTTTTGTTCTTTCATCCCCTCCCCGCTTTCCCAGCCCCTACACTTGCTTAAAAATCTGTTCCATTTCCTGCTTTTTTCCAGTTCTGACGAAAGGTCATCGACCTGAAACGTTAACTCTGTTTCTCTCTTCACAGATGCTGCCTGACCTGCTGAGTATCTCCAGCATTTTCTGTTTTTATTTTAAATGCTGAGCATAATCTTTTGTCCCAAGATGCCAATATAATGGTACGATTGCAGCTTGACGAAGAGACTGGCAGCGAGAGAGCCTTCCACCTGTTGGTGCAGCAGGTCATACACAGACTGACTTGCCCTGTGCAATGAACTGGAAATGTACAGGACAGTTTCAGGAGTCGGCAGCATCCAGAGAAAGTCTTCTTTGCCTTTCTGGACAACCATCAGTTCTCATGTTTCCACTTGAGGACAGAAGTGGAGATAACCTGAGTCTGGACTAGCTCCCCTTTTCTTGGACACCCCTATCCCGCAGGTTGGTTCAAAAGATTCCAGCAGCCAAGTTGATTGCGGGATACGTTTCAGGCAGGATACCAGTCAAACTCCCTGCTCTTCTTCAAAAAAAAGGTCCATGGGATATTTTACATCCACTTCAAGATGTAGATAGGGCCTTGGTTTAATACTTACCTGAAAAATGGGCGCTCCAACAATGCAATATTCCTTCAGTACTACATTGAAATGTCAACCTAGATAATGTTCTCAAGTCCTGGAGTTGGGTTTGATCCCATAATCTTCTTGCTCAGAAATACTTATGTAAATTCACCTCAGGGTCATTTGCGCAGCCCTAAATTGGAAATTTCCAAAAAGTTCTTCAATTAACCCTTTCCTTATTTCAAGACAGTAGTACTCATTCCAGACTCGGAGGCCACCTGCAGCCCAGCTCCCCTTTAGCAGACCAGCTGCTCTATGAGATTCCACCTATGGCTTGCTCCACTGTGAGATGTCACCAGAATGAAGACTTAGCATGGGTGTCCTCTTCTTCTCTTACTATTCAGCGAGAAAAAGTAAGGGAATGCTCTTAAAAAGGGCTATTCCAAGATGCATAGCGCAAAAGTGAAAGCCATGGGGCTGATACTTTTAATGGAACTACTATTGATTCCCCTTTTTATGGGGGAAGTGCTTGACATCATTTCAGTAACTGCCTAGAGTGGCACATTTGAAAACACATGTGGGAAACTACAAGTGAAGACCCAAGTCTATCACTCCATTCTGCTCTACGTTGAAGCATTACTAAGACTGGGCCTTGATAACAAGACAGCACAGTAAGTTGGAGATAGCACTGTGATACAGCAACTTCAAAGACTTCAGTGCTGGACAACATCCCCCTTCTATCAGTTTACGATTTTAACTTAAATGAAATTGAAGACTGTGTGATGAGTACTCGATGAGAATAGTAAAACGAGTCCCATAATATATGCTTTATGGTTTCAGTGCTGCTTTCATGTTAATTGTTAACAATTCTGGAAACAAAAGCAGTTTGTTTACATGCGTACTTAAGCATGTTTTTCTGTTAAATCAGTTTTACAAACGCTGAGTCAAATTACTCTTGTTTCATCAGTTGAGGTTCTGTGTTCAAAGTCAAGCAACAACCTAACTAATGAGTCCGTCTCATTTTTATTCTGTGAGACTCTCCCTATGTCCCTGACTAATTATAGTGTGCCTTCTCACGAACTTGATAAATTGATTCTATTTCGCTCATTGACTCGCTTATGCTCCAATAAAATTGCTGTTATGGTACCTGAATACCTGATAGCAGCACTACCTAAATGAGTCTTCTAAAATCTTATTAATGACAAACACCTCAATGGCTTGATTTAGTAAAACAGTGCAAGGAGCATTAGAAGTGCCAGTGTACATCGTTCCTATGAAACTTCAATCTAGTTGTTGACAATAATGGTCCTGCTGCTCGAGTCATTTGTCTCATGGACTATCATCTGCTCATTTAATGTAATATGTTTACATTAAACAACCCAAAAAAACTTGAAAAACTCTTTCAAGATTCTGTCACCAGATACATTAAAAGAAATAATATTTTGGAACCTAATGAGCCCAATAAAGTAATCTTGGGTAATGGTTCATTTCATGCTTGAATAATGATACATTTTAGGGGAATATTAATAATAGATTATAAAATAAGGAACAGAGGGTATTTTTCAATGGTCACTGTTCTAAATGGACAGCAGTGATCAGCTCAGCCCCCGCAAGAATCTGTCTCTGGGCCATGGCTATACATAGAGTCATAGGGCTGGATTTTCTCAATGGAGACGAGTTGATGGCGGGACTGCTGCTTGTCAGGTCAATGTCCTGCCTCCATCATCTTCTGGCCAACCAGAGGGATTTTCCCCTGATTGACCTCATTAAGCCCGCCCTGCGGGCTCAGCAGGCCAATTAGGGGGGAAGTCACTGACATAGCACGTCAGACGTTGACGTGCTATCGGTCAAGACTTCCTGAAAGAAGAAATGTCAGCATTTGACAGCTCTGTGAAGCTGTCAAACACTGACATTCTCTGTAGTTTGGTGAGACCTTGTGTTCAGGACTCATCAAACCTTTCAACTTTGTCGATTTCAGATGGCTGTTGGGTCGGAGGATCCAACAGCCAGTCTGTGAAATCGACAAGGAAGATGTCGGGTCTCCTGATCCAGGGTGGATGAAGGCTGTAGGCAGAAAACAAGGTAAGTGAACATTTTTTTTAACACTTAGCACTCACCTTCCATACTTACCACTCCACACTTGCACCCATCACTCACCTCTACATCTTACTTTCAGGTGCCTCCGACTTCCACAGACCTCCTTCACGTCTCCTCCAACCCGACGGGGTTCTCCGAGGTCGGGAAGCCTTCACCTGAGAAGGTAAAATGGCACTAATCCTTTTTTCTGCCCGTTAACAGGCAGTTAAAAGGATTTAATCCGTTTCCCGCCTCCAGGAGACGGGACCCGAAGCAGCACATCTTCCTGCCTCCTGGCAAAAGGACACGGAGACGGGATGGGGACGGTTTTGCCATCCGCCCCCACTTTCTGCTACTTTACCGGCAGTCCCGCCTCCATGCCCGCCTCCTCGGGGCTGAGAAAATCCAGCCCATAGAGTCATAACGGCACAGAAGGAGGCCATTCGGTCCATCAAGTCTGTGCCAGTTCTCTGTCGAGCAATCCAGTCAGTCCCATTCCCCCGCTCTATCCCTGTAGCCCTGCAAGTTTATTTCCCTCAAGTGCCTATCCAGTCTCCCCTTGAAAACATTGAGTGTCTCCGCTTCTATCACTTCCGTCGGCAACGAGTTCCAGGTCCTCATCAGTCGCTGCGTATAAAAGTTTTCCCTCACATCCCCCCGGCTCTCTTGCCCAAAACTTTAAATCTGTGTCCCTTAGTTCTTGTACCATCAACTAGTGGGAACAGCCTTTCCCCGTCTCGCCTATCCAAACCCGTCATAATCTTGTACACCTCTATCAAATCAGCCCTCAACCTCCTTTGCTCTAATGAAAACAAATTCAGCTTCTCCAACCTGTCCTTGTAGCTAAGATCCCCCATCCCTGGAACCATTCTGGTAAATCTCCTCTGCACCCTCACAAGGGCCTTCACATCCTTCCTAAAGTATGGTGACCAGAGTTGGACACAATACTCCAGCGCTTTATAAAGGTTCAGCAGAACTTCTCTACTTTTGTACTCAATACCTCTATTTATAAAGCCCAAGATTCCATATGCTTTGTTAACCACTCTCTCAATATGTCCTGCCACCTTCAGGGACCTATGCACATTAACTCCCAGGTCCCTCTGTCCCTGCACACTCTTTAAAACTGTGCCATTAAGTGTATATTGCCTCTCCATGTTCCTTCTGCCAAAATGCATCACCTCACACTTCTCTGTATTAAATTCCATCTGCCACTTGTCTGCTCATTCTGCTAGCCTTTCTATGTCCTGTTGCAGTCGCTTGGTATCATCCTCACTGTTTGCCACTCCCCCAAGTTTGGTGTCATCGGCAAATTTAGAAATTCTACTCTGTATTCAAATATTCAGGTAATTTACATATATATATCAAAAAAAGCAGTGGCCCCAGCACTGACCCTTGGGGAACACCACTGTCTACCATCCTCCAATCTGAAAAACAGCCATTTACCACAACTCGCTGTTTTCTGTCCTTAAGCCAATTCCTTATCCAAGCTGCCACTGACCCACCTATTCCATGAGCCTCAATTATGTTAACCAGCCTTCTATGTGGCACTTTGTCAAACGTCTTACTAAAATCCACGTAGACAACATCCATTGCATTCCCTTCATCGATCCTCCCTGTAACTTCATCAAAAAATTTGATTAGATTCAGGCAACATGGTGGCATAGTGGTTAGCACTGTTGCCTCACAGCGCCAGGGACCCGGGTTCGAATCCGGCCTCGGGTGACTGTCTGTGTGGAGTTTGCACACTCTCCCCGTGTCTGCGTGGGTTTCCTCCGGGTGCTCCGGTTTCCTCCCACAGTCCAAAGATGTGCGGGTTAGGTTGATTTGGCTATGATAAATTGACCCTTAGTGTTAGGGGGATTAAATACGTGGGGTTACGGGGATAGGGTGGGATATGTGTCGGTGCAGGCTCGATGGGCCGAAATGGCCTCTATCTGCACTGTGGGGATTCTGTGATTCTGTGATTAGTCAAACACGATCTGCCTATTACAAATCTGTGTTGGCTCTCCTTAATTAGCTTAAACCTCTCCAAGAGCCCGTAAATTTTTTCCTTGATTATTGTTTCTAAAACTTTACCCACCACTGATGTTAAACTGACATATATAATTTACTGGTTACACAAGCAGAATCATATAATCATAGAAGATAGGAGCAGGAGTAGGCCATTCGGCCCCTCTAGCCTGCTCCGCCATTCAATGCGATCATGGCTGATCATCCAAATTCAGTACCCTGTCCCTGCTTTCTCCCCATATCCCTTGATCCCTTTAGCCTTAAGAAATATATCCAACTCCTTCTTGAATCTATTCAATGAATTGGCCTCTACTGCCTTCTGTGGCAGAGAATTCCACAGGTTCACCACTCTCTGGGTGAAGAAATTCCTCCTCATTTCTGTTCTAAATGGCTTACCCCTTATCCTTAGACTGTGACCCCTGGTTCTGGACTCCCCGACCATCGGGAACATCCTTCCTGCATCTAGTTTGCAATTATCCAAGTCTCTGGATAATTAGTTGCTTGGGAAAGCAGTATGTTCTGAGAAATGAGCTATCGTTCAAAAAATATATATGTAGCCACTTCGAAGAGTGGGCAAAGCTCTCACAAAGACTTATAGAATCATACAGCACAGAAGGAGGCCATTCAACCCATCGTGGCTGTGCCAGCTCTTTGAAAGAGCAATGCAATTAGTCCCACTCTCCTGCTCTTTCCCCATAGCCCTGCAAATTTCACCTTTTCAAGTATATATCCAATTCCCTTTTGAAAGTTACTATTGAATCTGCTTCCACCAACCTTACAGGCAGTGCATTCCAGATTATAACAACTCGCTGCGTAAAAAAGAGCAATAAAAAGCAAGAAGGACCCAGGTTTGATCCTTCATCTATGCTGAGTTAGTTGATCCCAACTGAGGTAATAGTCAAGGGACTGCATTTGGCTTCAAAATCCCAAGAGGAAAATAATCAGCCAGGGTTTCCTACTCTTGATTGCCATCCAGTGACTCCGGCTATAAAGTGCAGGTGAGGATGTTCGGGTCATGACAAGTTCTGCTCGGCTGTGATAGCTCCTCCTTACCCCCAAGGTTAAATAGCCCAATGACACTCACTGTATAGTTTTACACATGAAGAATGGTCACAGGGGTGAGGTACTACATAGTTGCCGGTACCATGCAGTTGTACTGCAGCATCAGACAATAGCTTCAGGAGAAGTGAAGGAAACACTGAAAGGGAAATTTAAAAAATGCGAGTGGGACTACCAAATGAATGTCAATAGCACTGTTGTACTGTCTGCTTCTGTCCAAAAGAACCCGAGTGTAAACCACCTGACATGAATCTGTCATTCATGAAAGAAAGACTTATGAAATAATACTGAGTGGCCTGCGGGTGGCGCTGTCCAGGGAGAGTATAAATACTTGGGCACGGGCCCAGCTTGCGCAGGACATTCTTAACAGGAACAAAAAAAGGACACAACTAGACCTCCATGTTGTCAAACAGTTGATTAAAGCTTTGTTTGACACTTAGACCAAGTGCCTAGTAGTTTTCTTACGTTACCACCCATCTCGGTTCTATTTTAAAATTTATAATTGATGATTTTTGTGATGCCTCCTGCTGTTGATAAGCATTTCATGGCTCACACAGGAATATTAACTGCCTAGCACCAGTGGAACTGTACCTCAGTAAGGGAGCCAATGGCACCGATATTCACTGGGGTGGGGTTTCGGAGCGGGGGCCGGGGGGAGGAGTTATCGTCGGGAGAATACCGTGGAGTTTTACTTCACAGCTGTGCGTGGTTTTTTTAAAACAGATTCCCCACCCAGAAGCCAGCCTGATTGACAGGCTTGGCTGCCTGTTGGGCGTGGAAATCCTGCGGCACATTGTCGCCGCCCAGGAGCAGGTAGCTTTAGTGGTTGTTGGGGGTAGAGATCATGGGGGTGGCTAGAGCGTGTGAGGGTCAAGGATCGTGGGGGGTCAGGGAAGATCGGAGGTGGGTTGGAGAGCGGGAGGGGGAGGTTGTGGGGGGGGGGGGGGGGGGGGAAGTGTCCGAGATGAGGGGGTCTTGATCGCGGAGGGTCGGTGATCGCGGGAATTCGGGGGGAGATTGAGGATCGTAATGTGGGGCATGTGATTGCAGGGGGGAATCGGTGATCGCGGGGGGGGGGGAAATCGGTGATCGCGGGGGGGGGGGATCGGTGATCGCGGGGGGGGGATCGGTGATCGCGGGAGGTGGGGATCGGTGATCGCGGGGGGGGGGATCGGTGATCGCGGGGGGGGGATCGGTGATCGCGGGGGGGGGGGGGATCGGTGATCGCGGAGGGAGGGATCGGTGATCCGAAGGGGGGGATCGGTGATCGCGGGGGGGGATCGGTGATCGCGGGGGGGGATCGGTGATCGCGGGGGGGGATCGGTAATCGCGGGGGGGGGATCGGTGATCGCGGGGGGGGGGAATCGGTGATCGCGGAGGGGGGGATCGGTGATCGCGGAGGGGGGGATCGGTAATCGCGGGGGGGGGCCGGTAATCGCGGGGGGGGAGATCGGTAATCGCGGGGGGGGGGGGGCGCGGTAATCGCGGGGGGGGCGGTAATCACGGGGGGGGGAGATTGGTAATCACGGGGGGGGGATCGGTAATCACAGGGGGGGCGGTAATCGCGGGGGGGCGGTAATCACGGGGGGGGGGCGGTAATCACAGGGGGGGGCGGTAATCACGGGGGGGCGGTAATCACGGGGGGGGGTAATCGGGGGGGGCGGGTAATCACGGGGGGGGCGGTAATCACGGGGGGGGCGGTAATCACGGGGGGGGGGCGGTAATCACGGGGGGGGGTAATCACGGGGGGGGGCAGTAATCGCGGGGGGGGGCGGTAATCACGGGGGGGGGCGGTAATCGCGGGGGGGGGCGGTAATCACGGGGGGGGGGCCAGTAATCACGGGGGGGGGGGCGGTAATCAGGGGGGGGGCCAGTAATCACGGGGGGGGGGGGGCGGTAATCACGGGGGGGGGGCCAGTAATCACGGGGGGGGGGGGCGGTAATCACGGGGGGGGGGGGGGGCCAGTAATCACGGGGGGGGAGGGGGGGCGGTAATCATGGGGGGGGATCGGTAATCACGGGGGGGATCGGTAATCGCGGGGGGGGGGGCGGTAATCACGGGGGGGGCGGTAATCACGGGGGGGGGGTAATCACGGGGGGGGGCGGTAATCACGGGGGGGGGTAATCACGGGGGGGGGTGGTAATCACGGGGGGGGGGGGGGCGGTAATCACCGAGGGGGGGTGGGCGGTAATCACCGAGGGGGGGGGGCGGTAATCACGGGGGGGGGCGGTAATCACGGGGGGGTGGCGGTAATCACGGGGGGGGGGGGGGATCAGTAATCGCGGGGCGGGGTCGGTAATCCCGGGGGGGTGCGGTAATCACGGGGGGGGCGGTAATCGCGGTGGGGGGGGTGAGGTAATCGCGGGGGGTAGGCCGGTAATCACGGGGGGGGGCGCGGAGGGGGCCGGTAATCGCGGGGGGGCGGGGGTGGGGTCGGTCGGGGGAGATCGTGAAGGTGGAGGGATGTTTACAGGTAAGCTTATTGGGGCTGCAGGAAACGCTCCTGCTCCTCCTGAACAACAAGCAGTGCTGTAGATACACTTAACTGATGGATTCAGCCCGTCTCGCCTCCTTTCACCTGTCGGGTTTCTCGAGGTCCAGAAAACAGGGAATAAAAATTTAAATCCTGTTAAAATGAAGGCTCGCAGCCTCCTTAAAAGGTTTCAACGGCCGACCCGCTACCTGAAAGCGGATTTGCCATAGCACATACAGCTGACTTCTGTTAAATGATGGGTATTTTTCTTCTGTTAATGTGCACCCACTAGGAATGGGGTGAGATTGTTGGAGACGGTCCCTGGCAATTGGGAAAGATCGTGGAGCGTAAAGGTGGTGGAGGGGGCGGCAGTCAGTAAAGATCAAGGGGTATTAGGAGGGATCGGACTGGAGGGAAAGATCACGGGGCAGAAGGCTCGGGATCACAGGTGGGGGTGGGGGGAGCACTCCTGCTACTCCTGGTTGACAAGCCATGCACTAAAAAGCACTTGCCTGCTTGATCTTGCTGTTCCCATCTGCATTTAGTTGCCGGAATTCTTGAGCCCTGGGAAATCCGGCCGGCCAGCATTAAATATAAATCAGGCTCCCATTGCACTGTAGGAGGATGATTTCAATATTATAACAAACTGCCCCGCCTGTCGAGAGCGGATCACAGGCATGGCACGCAACCCGCCACCGTAAAAATGGCGGCAGGCGCGTATGCATTGAGTTGGGGGTCGCATTCCACGATTTAAAATTTTTAAGCCCCCAATCATCTCCTGTCCATCGTTGGTGGGGGGGGGGGGGGGTTTAAAACTACCCCCCTCCCAATGCATCTGTACCAGATTTGAGGGCCAATTTTACAAATTTTGACAGATAAGCATACAGAGGTGAGCCCACAGTTTCCTGTTCATTGCGCACAGTGGGTGAGGCTCACTGCTGGGAGTGCAATTTTTTGAAATCAGCCCTTTGAAGTCATATCTGAGATGAAAGGATCTGCGCTGCCATAGTGGAACAATCACTCCCCCTCAATCTCAGGAAGCTTTACTCTGCATCTTGTCAAAACTGATCGGGAGTACTGAATTCTGACACTCGGGAAAATAAATGCTGCATTTTCTAGCGCTAACTTCGTCCACAGTAACAAGCACAAAATTTTCCCTCCATTCGTACATCCCAAATGTTCAATAAGATCAGAAGCTGTTGTTAGAAAATACAGCTTTGATGGACCTAGACCAATAGCAAAATCATGTGGGACATCCATGTGACCAAACCATTGCACGAGATACTCATGGTTTATAGTGGATTCTGTCAAGCGTTAGTTGTTTTGTGAACTGAGAGAGATTTGAATGCAATGGGACAATAAACTCAGCATGTTAATTTGTTGCCGTTTACCTTGACTTTTTCAATATGGTCCTGCAGCGAGTCTATCAGCAGATCCCCCACGGGTTGCCATGTATCTTTGATAGCTTCGGCCTGTCTCAGTTTGAGGTTCAATTCATCCATTGCATCTTGTAATTCCAGAAGCCTCTCCAGGGCCTCATCTATACGCTTCTGCCAATCAACAGAGCGAGTACTCAGTTTGTCCCACTCCATTTTCACCTCCTCGGCGTGCTTCCGAATGACTCTGGCAGCATTCTGGGCATTCTCTTCAGGTGTTTTCGCTGCATAAACAGGAAGTAGAATTCTGTTAAGACACTAAAGCTCATGAAAGGAATGGGAATTTAATGCCATTAAATGTGGTACTATCCCCTCTCCACCTCCCTCTCCTCCTTAAACCCACCTCTTTGACCAAGCTTTTGGTCACCCATTCTAATATCTACTTCTTTGGCTTGGTGTCCATTTTTACATTGCATTTCTGTGAAGCACTTTGAGTTGTTTATAAAGACACTATATAAATGGAAGTTGTTTTGACCTGGCTTCACATTGCATTGAGGAAAGAGGATGGGGTTATAAGATTATACATCACAGCAAGGAATTATTTCACTTTTTTGCTGGATTGTATAATCATGACACTTACTGGCTTATAGAGTTAACAGTTATGATTTAGTGCTTCCGGATCAAGAGCTTCGCATTTCAGGGTGGCATATCGGGAATTTGGCACAGAGGTCAGCACACCTGCACAATTTTCCATCCATTATGGGCCTGCATTGAGTGCCAATCAGAATTCATAATATATGCTCCTGTGCCAGGAGAGACTAACTTGCACAATCTACCCCATAAAATTCTGATCAGGTCTGCTTCATACCGACCAAACAATGTAGCACAAGTCCTCGTAGCTATGTACTGAACCAGCTCTTTACTTTGTTGGTACGTTGTTGAGGTGAACATTAGCCAGTCCAATTGGTCTATAGGATGCAATGAATCTTTATGACCTTCCACAAGAATGGCCAATCTTGTGGGGCAGTGGGGCATATCCATGTGGCTATTAATAAGTGGGCCACATTTGATTGCTTTAAATAAAGGGGTGTTGTGGAGGGTATTCCACTTGTTTTATTTTTGAAGCCTACAACCCTGAATCCAAAAGCACAAGATGTTTGATTGCAGTCGGTTTCTTGACAATTGAACTGAATATTCCTGGGCAGGGGAGATGGAATGTTAGCCAGGGTTCTCACTCTTGATCACTGTCCAGCAACTGGATATTGTATATGCATGGATTTGGATGAGGAAAGGACTAAGCTTGGCTGTGATGCCATGTACAGTTCAATAGCATGCCAACAGTTTTTTGCTGGATACATACATGAAGACTAACCACTCAGGTAAGGTACCAGGAGGTGCCTGGTGGCTGTGGAAAGATAGGCCGGCACGAGTCAGCACCTTCAGACGAGATGGGGAGAAAAACTGACAACAACCAAGTTTATTGAAGCATTCCCATGAAATCCACATCGCAATAATCTGCAGTGGCAACTGCTGAAGCCCAATCTATCCAGTGGCCAATACAGCTGCTCTGAAATAGCTTCATCGTTTGTTATTCGGGAAGCTGGACCTGCCAAAATATTCTCTAAAAGTGCAAATTTACTGAAACCATGAGTGGTGATGACACCATCAGACTAACTGGTGCGAACAAATTATTGAGCCCGACACCGTGACAGAGCTGAAGAAATCCTTTTACTATGGGATCCAGCTGCACCAGCTGGCTAGCAGAATTGGAAGATCACATTGGTGTATAAGTTGTACTCCCAAGTTTGAAGATAATTAAAATTTAATGCAGAGGTAGTGGCACCTTCCTGTAGGTTTTATAGTGGGCAAAATGGAAAAAAACACACACAACCAATGGCATTTAAACTATAGTTTCCACACTTCCAACATTTTTGTTGCCAGTTTTCTCCCCATCTTGTCTGAAGGTGCTGACTTTTGGAGGCCTACCTTTCCACAGACACCAGGCACCTCCTGGTACCTTACCTGGGTGGCTATTCTTCATGTGTATTTTCTAGTCTGACGGTAAACATTAGAATTTCATGCTTCCAGCACCTCACGCCTATTGTTGACGATTTAACAAAGAATCAACAGCTGCCTTTCTGTGTGACAGTGACTATCTGCTACCAATTAACACCAAATTAAGGGCAGTTTTGTGCTGTGGACTTGTACTCCGTAGGAACTGGTTGTTATTATTCAAACTCATTTCACTTAGACTAGAAAGAACTGTCACGAAGGGGAGACTTATCCTGTCCATCTGAGCTGCATTCAAACCCAAGTCCCAGAAGGAAAAGAGCAGAGTGATAATTCACTGTGCCACTAAGTTCCCTTTGATCATTTTATCTTCTGCACTTGAGTTCCTCTGCCAAGGGGGACAAAATAATGGGCTGCTCTCAGGCCTCTGCAATGTTGCTCTGTGATGGATGGCTAGGAGGTACATAAGAGATGCACCAATTGATGATCCTTGAGTGATGGTGCATTGGCTCCATTTATTGTTATCCACTGATGTTCTAGACGAGGAACTTGCCATCTGGGGATTTGCAATCGCGAATCCAAATTCTATCATTCTGCGTGGAACATTTTGCTACACCAACATAAAATAATTTTATTGCACTATACATACCAAATCAAGTAACAGATGGTTGGTTGGTGGATTATACAAGGTTTCACATTGACAGCTTGTATGTGCATGAGTAGGTCAGCCACCTTTGGGATACATCAGCAAGCATCTGCTGCTTCAGATGTACAGACACAGGTATTGAGAAAAGGTAGACGAATGTCAATAGAAAGGGTCTGGTGAAAAAGAGCTTCCACTCAATTGGGATTATTCCTGTGAGATGTTTGACCTACACCATGGACCTAACCTAAATATTCTTTTATTTATAGTGCACAGTTTAATTAATTGTTTACTATTATTAATTCTGAATCTAGCACTTGATGCTTAAGACACAAGTAAATACTAACATCATCTTACAAAATGTATTAATATTTTGCAACATTTTTGTTAAGTGGTGGCATATTCAAATTGAATCCAAGGTCTGATGAGAGTGGATACTTTTGCCATTTAAAATCTGCTGAAGCATGGTTAAGACCTTGAGGCGTGAGGCCTGTCTGGCACAATGGCTTATCACACAGTTTCTTCATCTCTAGCAGCTGGCTTTGAATGCAACCAGAACGAAGCAATGGAAGCCTCTCTTTCTCACGGCAGACTGTAAGAAGCTTACGTGAAATGAGTTTGGGTACTCTCAACCCAGTTTGCTATCCCACAACACAAAACTGTCCACAATTTGCACAGTGGTATTACATCGGTAATCTCACTCATAGTCCACTAGAGTACAGTAATAGATAATTGGTAATCTTGCAGAAGGCACTGTAGGGAGGCTCACTGTTGGAACAGAGTCGATGGCAGTTTACTCAGCAGCTGACCACTGGAAACTGACCCAAGAATGATGCTAATACTGGGTGCCAAATGAGGACAGCACTCCATTCCCCCACACTGATATAATTAATTCTGATGAGAAAAGAAATTCACCCAAAAATTCCTAAAGTGACTCATCCTAAAGATGATTAAATGTAACATTTGTACCACTCAGAGAATGCTCATATTAGAAAGGAACCCACTGTCTAATAAAAACAGGAAATTTATGAAGTTTGTTGAAAATGTGCTGCAACAATGTCGTGTTACTGAGGTAACTTCAGGTCGCACACTGTACAGGAACAGACATGATGGAGTCAGTACCTTGTCTGTTCCAATAGACAAATGTAAATAAATAGACTATAAGAATCGAGCTTAGGACCAGTCACTTGACTCTACAAAAATGAAAAATAAAACATCCCCAAGTACCAAATAAAATCCTCCCGGTGATGCAGTTGTCAAGCCTCACTTATATTTCAGTGAGAATCATAGACCTGGTCTGAGCCATGCAGACCAAGCAGGTCCTTGCTTTCTGCTGGGTTGGCCATTAAAAAGGCCATTAACAAATCATCTGGATTTGTAGTAGGCCACAACAATTGGTCTCCCCATTCCTGGGTCACGGAGGGGAGGTAAGGCCGGAGGTCCTACTGTTTACCACCATCCATAAGCAGAAAATTTGCCCACAAGCAGAGTATCTCACTGTTATAAAAAAGATATGATGCGGAGATGCCGGTGTTGGACTGGGGTGGACAAAATTGAGAGGTCGCACAACACCAGGTTATAGTCCAACAGTTTTATTTGAAATCACAAGCTTTCGGAGCTATCGATTGCTCCTTCCTCAGGTGAAGTACCTGAGGAAGGAGCAATCGATAGCTCCGAAAGCTTGTGATTTCAAATAAAACTGTTGGACTATAACCTAGGTGTTGTGCGACCTCTCAATAAAAAAGATAACCATCGCTCCAAACATTTCCAATAGTATAGGAATCTATCACACTATTTTTCTTAAATCTCACTGTTTTTAATAACCTTAGCGAGTAATAATGCATTTAAAACATTTTGATAAAATAAAGTAACAGAAACCGACTGAGCCTCATGTTATGCAAGATCCTTCTTTCAAAATAGTCTGGAGCAGCAAGGATAGCAAATGATTTAATCCCATGTATTTGGGCCTGGGGAGAACACAGAGCCTTATCTTATCATTAAGAGAGCTGCAATCGAGCATAACTGTCCCCAACTGAACATCACCAATTAGTTTTCAGCAAATCATACAGCAGTGACTGAATAGCAATTAACCAATTATTACTGGGATTCTGGACGCAAGTTCGAGTAATTACCTTTTGGTGATGGCAAAAGAGCTTCAGGTCCTTCGATAGGCTGATCAGCCAAGAACAGATGCACGGTGTCCAATGCACTCATGATCACTGGTTCCTTAGCCTTCAACTCCCGCTTGAAAGTCTAGGAGTATAGCACATTATATCTTTACTTCCACAAGCACTAAAATAAATATTGACACTAAGTCATCACTCAGAGAAGCAGAGAAATACGATTAAAACTACAGGAATTGTAGCACTGCAGATGTATTACATTGTGTATTTTGTAGCCTACCGTTATATAACTCTACAACGCCAAACATACCGGAAAACTTTCTGCAGAATGTAATCTGATGGGGATAAAACCCTCCAAATAACGACGTCAAAAATAGTTCAAATTGAACTTTGTTTTAATATACATTTTTCCAAACTAAAAGTTAACGGAGCAACTGAATCTGTTCGAGTTTCATGTCTCACTCTTGATTTTGAATGTATTCCTCTTCCCCTTGCTGTATAAAATGTGTTACTCATAGTAACACTATATGGCCGATTGGTTCATGCCGCACTCTACATCGGAAAGGTGGAAGATGATGCCTGTGCGTGAATTCTTTTAACGTGGGGTGGCCGTTGCACACCAGCTACCACACGGGCTTGACAGAGCAAGGTCTTGGTCCAATGGCAAGAGGATCCAAGACGATGGGAGACCAGGCTCTGCTACAACGGCCTAGCACACACACACACACAAACATAATGCTGCTGTCCTCCTCCCTCCTTCCCGCAGGTCCTCTCTTCCTGGGTTTCGTAGGATGCATTGTGGTCCTCCCGACCTCGCTGTTGGCCCGTGCCGCACCTTCCCTGGGCCCCGACCCCACTGCTGGTCCACGCTGTGCCACTCCTGGGCCTTGACCTCGCTGCTGGGCTCGTCCTCGCTCCTGGGTCCTGGCCTCGGACATGAATGACGTTGTCTCTCACAGGAGCAGATTAGCACTGATATTCTCGCGATCCCTGGCTCCGAACTCCACTCGCGATCCACTAGTCACTAGATCACTAGTCTAGTGGAGAAGCGAAGTCTTGACGGTAGAGAGGTCTGGGAATTTGGGAGCTAAGTTTAAGTGAAGAGCCAGTGCTCACTGAGAACAAAGAACAGGCATGGTCGGGGGATGGGCAGTGGGCTCAGGTAACTTTAACCTTGCAGCTTGAACTTGCAGTTAGGGATAAAATACACCCACTATTAGAGCCAGGGGAACTTAAACAGCAGAAGAGAGGAGGCTGGGGGAAAAAGAGCAAAGGATGGCAACGGATGGCCAAGGATGGCAAAGGAGCTCCCGAGGGAGCTGCCAGCACAGGAGCCATCGGAAAGGTATAGTTATGATGTCATACTCAGCACTATGGTGAGAAGGTCTGACACCCTTGTGCCACATTCTGTGCCCAAGGAGAAGGAGGTACAAAGCTTCTTGTAGGACAGAGGTGTTCAAGGTTCTTGTCTTTGCAGGCCACATATAAAGTTTAAATCCTTGTTCTTATTAATTTACCTGGGACAGGATCAGGCTCAGCTGTGATGCCCTCTATAGTCAAATGGCCTGTTGACATTCACTGTCTCGGTTCATATATGAAGAATGGCCACTTGCATGTAGTACCGGTGGGCTTATGGCATGTGTGGAACTGTACCCCAACAAGAATCAAAGGCCTGGAATTTCCTTGATCCCATTTACACCCAAAACTGATACAGGTCTCTACGCCGATCATGCCAATGAGAATTTATGCCCAAATTTCCTGCGGATTTTATTTGCCTACAATGGACTTAAAAACCAGTGTAAAACGAGGGCTAATGCAGCGTCACCAGTAGGGGTAATAGCGACTGGGCTGCTGTCTTCTGCCCCAGCGCCTCACTCTCAGAGCCTCTTGTCTCTGATGCTGCTCTTCCTTTTCCATTATTATGCACAACAGGGATATGCCCGTTGAAAGCACTATTCCAGCTGCTTAGTCCTTAGTGTGTGGGACAATGGGGGTCCAAAACATTTTGGGTCCACTGAGACTGACAGCCTTTGGTTAAGTATAGTGCAGGTCTCAATAAGAAAAAAAGAAAAGAAAATTGTGAAGAAAATCACGATCAAACTGCAGGAATCTTAGTTACGCTGATACCAGGTGACTTTGGGCCCAGCTGCGCCTAAGTATTTGGGCGTAAATCTACACCAGTGCATTACTGGTGTAAATGCACAAACTCGAGTGAGCTGGTCTCTTGCATGGGGGTCGGAGTTATGTAAATGAGCGGCAGAGTTTTGTAACTCGAAGCGGTGCAAACGATCGAGGAAATTTGCACAAACCAATGTTTCAACGTAAATCACCGGTGTAAATCAGTTACACTCAAATTTCTTTGCAAAAAAACCCAGGACCATGCTGCTCTTACGTCGTAGTTACCCTGAAAAGTTCCAGAACATTCTGGCCAACGTCTTTTGGAAGGGAGGGGAGAAAATTTAGGAAGAAAGAAACATGTTTTGGAAACTTATTACACAGGAAAATTACAGCCAAAACAACACAAAGCCCAGCTATCAGCATTCAATACAATGGCCCGTAATTTCCAATCGATGACTGATCTATGAGATGACTGAGTTCGGTGATTGTCAGGATTGTTACTTTGCCACGACCCATTCATCTCCCGTTCTTTTGTCATCCAGGGCCTTGACACGTACATCAAGTGTCGCTGGAGATGCATGAGGACGATTCTTCAGAGGACCTCCTTCCTTCTGAGGGTGCACCGTCACAGGATGTACAGCCATGCACCAGTGCAAATACTCGCAAGATCTGGAAAAAATCTACGCCCTTACCCGAGGGCTCCCGAGGTCCGGACTCTTCTGCTCCTGGGCCTCTGCTCTATGAAATGCGCAGGGCCCAGGTATTCCAGGGGCGAATGCAGTTCGCAAGCGTCCTTGGGATCACGTGGGCCATGGGGAACCAATGGGTAAGGGAATCTCCCTTCATACTTTTGACAGATCGACCTGTCAAAAGTATGAATGGGGATCACTGAAAAAACACATCAAAACATTAAATATATTTTTTTTAAATCAGGTTTTTAAAATTACATTAAATTAAATATTTTAAACAAAAATTTAAATTTTTGAAAAAAATAATTCAAGTTTTTTACGGGGCTAAAAATAAACTTACCTTTTTTAAAAGTATTTTTACATTATAAATGAGTGAAATTTTTTTTTTACTTTTTTTAAACTCTTAGGGGTAAAAATTCAGTTGGTTGCGCCTCCCGTTAGCGCCTTAAGAGGGCGCTAATGGGGTGCAAAGCCGCTCACGCCCGGGCGCAGCGATGTTTGCGCCGCTCGGGAACTTAACTTGACATTGTGCGGCGGCGCTAAAACTTACCGCTGCGACCACCTGCGCGCGCAGATTGTGACGTCATTCCATGGTGCAACGCCCTTGTGGCGCCCCGGAGCGGAAATTGAGTGGCGCCCCCTGCCTTACCGCCTGGCTCTTCCAACGACCAGAAGACTGGAACGCTATCAATCGCTGTGGGGCTGGGGGGGGGGCGCTATTTAAAGGGGGCCTCTTCCTGTCTTTTATTGTTGGTGGCATTTTTGAACTACGCATTCTGAGAGAGAGAGGGAGAGACTTCTGGAGAGATTCAACGTTGTGTGAAGGAGTTTTGGGTACTGAGCAGCACTTTGCAGGTTCATTTTGATTTGCCATTCCTTGTATCGATTTAGCAGAGACTGTGGGAGCTGCACTCTGAGCTCTTTGCCTGGCCCATCCATTGTTCTTTCCAGCACATTTGATGTGCAAGTCTCTCCAGGCCCAGATTCAACGCTGCAATGAACAGGATGTGGATGGAAAGCAAGATTAACCATCCCCTTTAAGAACTGGCCCGTGCCATTGTGTGTGTGTTCCATTGCTGACTGACATTACATGAGCTTCGCCAGCGCTCTGAGTTAGCGCCTCACTGCTCGGCCTTTGCGCCTTAAGACAGGTGTGCAGCGCCTGATTTAGCGCTCCACTCACCTCCCGGGGCGGTAAAAGTGAAGTTTCCAGTCAGTGCCGATAATTAGCGCCAGGCGCTAATATTTGCGTCCAGACGATATTTGCGCCCCAAATGGGGCGCGACCTAATTTCTACCCCTAATGCTGGTAAAAGCAGGCCTTACGCCTGCTTTTACCAGGCGTAAGATTTTTAAGGATTTTCAGAGGGCGGAGGTTCTGCAGAAAGCAGAACTCTCCACCCGCAGAGGCCCTTCTCCAGTGCAGTCGGAGGATCTGTCAAGAGGATTCTTGACAGATCGGAAATGCCAGTTTTCAGCGCATGCGCTTCGCATGCCTGAAACCGGCACTTGCGAGGTCCCTACGGGTGTTAGCTTGTACACACCCGTAGGGATCGGAAAATATAGGCCAGTATCTTTTGTCAAGATTCAACAGATGCTGCCTCTCCCCAGTATGGAACAGGTTGCAATAGGAAACTTCTGTCCACAACTGTGTTAGCCTCTTGTAAGAAATTACTTCTCTCTTTCAGCCAATTCACAGTTTAATTAGGCATGGGCTCACACTACAGTTTCTATCTCGCACTGACGTTAAACTTGTGTGTATTAAATTGGGTGTTAAGACCCAAACTGACACTGAAGTAAGTGGAGTGAGACTATCTCCTCCAGGGAGACTCATTCTGCTTCATGTCAGTGTCAGGTCGAGCCTTCACCCTCTGTATTCAGGCTGCATTTACATGATAACTATAGAGTTGGTGCAAAACTGCTTTACATTCATGCTACAGTTGTAGCGGGAATATACCCGTGGACAATTTTTCTTAAAAGGGTTTACCGGCAGTGATCGTTGTAGAACTCAATAGTTTCCATTACATACTTAATCCTGCTGCTATGAAGCAGTTTCCTATTAGAGCTTTTTCAGCTTTTGTCTCCAGTTCTTTACTGTTGTGGCTTAATTAATTAAGTGAAAGAAAAAGAAAAAAAAACATATTGCTTTTACATGATTGTAAAAAGATTCTGAAAATTGAACCGTGCAGGCCAACAAAGGTGCATTGTTTCTTTTTTTTGGCTAAAATGCAAATTTAATGTACTGTGCATTTCCCAGGGACACTCCAGAAGCTTTGTGGATTAAATTTCCAATGTAAGCAAAACACAAACATGCTTTTCATCATCTAGTACAGTATCCTTACGTGTTGCTATTTGTTATACTTCAGTGATTAATTTTATACAGAATGAAGTTGGCAAGCTAAACATACTTTGTTATTTACAGTGATCAATTAATAATCTAACTAAGAAGGCTATATATTCCCCAAAGAATGTAAGAGCTGACATTTGTTTGACAAAACCAATCAGTCCTTGCAGGCAGACATGGAGCTAGGAATATTCTTTATGATAAAAGTGCAAAGCAATGAAACTATTGATTTTTCCTTACTCGGTGAACATCGTTCTGCTGTTGTACTGTAGGAACATCACCACCAACAGGCATTTGCCTCGACAGTTCATCGTTCTTCAAATTCAGCCATGCCAGTAAGTCCTGGAGAGAGATCTGTAGCCGCTTCCACTGCTCGGCACTCGTTTCCAGACAGGCTCTAAAAGGTTAAAAAAAAATGTACCTCAGCATTGTGTTCACCCACATAACAACAACAACTTGGCTGTACAAAATGGCTGTACCAAAACAAAAAGCGACCATGAAACCTCTTCCAGCACACTATTCAAACACACACATCTTTTGTTTTGTATAATCAATTGAAATTATCTCTGCAAAGCTTATGACGAGAAATATACTGAACCACTGAATATTATTTACTGCATTCTCTATATAAATGAAGATTCCAACTCTTAATATATATTGTTTTCGATTTTGCCTAAAATGCATTGTTTTCTTTCCAAATAAAACAAACAATATAAATTCTGTGTTGGTGTAGCACAGACAGCTTGGCTCATGGAGTCAGTGTCAACTACAATTCTATAGAAAGCTTTACCTGCTGTCACCTCTCCCCATGACCGGGTTAGTATGGGCACTGGCTGATGCAACATTAAACCACACAGATTCAAAAGGTCCAATTGATTCTTAGTTAGTTGAGATACAACCATTGGCTTCAATGCCCTTTGGATAGTGACGGGGAAAAAAAAAGTCAGCCAGGGCTTTCGCTCCTGATTGTTATGCAGTGACCCTTGCTGGAAAACGTGTGGGTGAGGGCGTTAGGAGGGAACATAATCAGGCACGTCTGTGATGCCTTTCACAGTTGAGTAGCCATTAGAATGCCTATCCAGCTTACACACGACGAGATACGGCAAGGCTGGCAGCACCCATAACCCAGTTAGGACTCATTGCCTTGAGGACGAAAGGAGAAAAAAATGGGAAAAAAAGCTTTGCCTTTGAAAAGTATTAAATGCATTAACAATTTGCATCAAAAAGCTACAAGTATCTAACACAATGGGTTCCAGTCACAAAGCTACTGTTGATTCACAAAATAAATTTTGCCACAATATTTTTGCCAATCAATTTTTGCAGATACAGAACATTCTGTTATTTAGCACTACATTGAACATTAATTTGAGGACCCAATCCTGATGACTTCCCTGTAGATACTATTCACAAAACTTTCTGGGCCAATGAAGCAGTAAATTGCGGCAGCTATAATTCCAAGAGTTTCCAGCTCCCATTAATTATCTGAAAATAATATGAAAATCATACTGTGTGACAATGATTACATATCTAACTACATGGCCTAACCATATTTGATACAGAAAAGATAACAAAATGGGGAGATGACATGGATGGTTCAGTCTAATCTCATCTTTCTTGAATCAGATGGACATTGGATGACCTGCAGGTACTGGCTTAACGGCCAGGCGATAGAGGACCTCTGTGAGCTTAAGAAAGCTAAGGATCTTGAGTGAGTTCTGCTAAACTCATGTTGTTGCTACAGATGTGAAGGTTTTAGCAATATTGATCTGTTTTCCTCTGACATACTTCAGGTACCTTTAGAGAGAAATATCTAATGTTGGCGAGACATCCATGTATCTCGTCCGTGAGACCCACTTCTTGCTCCCTCAATTCCGTTCTCACTAAACTGCTAACAATCCAATTTCCTTTCCTGGCTCCCACGCTAACTTACATTGCAAATTGCTCCCACTCCTCGGGCACTGTGTCCCTTCCCTTTTAAAACTGCCATCATCATCCCCTTCTCTAAACTGTTATAAATTCGAGTCTGCCATAGATACCTTCTTGGGTGGCAACAGTTGCTCCCGTAAGTGGATCTCTGCCCCTTATGTGCCAGCGTTGACTCACATTGCCCAATATCTAATGTAACCCAGGGGTGCAATGATGGTACCCTCCTTGTGATCTGAACTGGATATTTGTGTCTTTCACACGTGCTCCACCTTCGTTTACAATCTTTTTGAAAGTGGAACAAGACAACACTTTGTAAGATGAGTTTAGATATGAATTGTTAAACTGCTTTACTTCACAGCAAGTGAATATACAGAGCAACAGTGTTGATCTGACTCGGAATTCAATCAGTACAATTTGTCTTTGCACAATAATATAAAATAATGAACACACATCAGTCATCTTGCTTTACTTAAACAAAACAATAACCCTCATGCATTCTCCTATTGAGCCTGGTGAAAGCTTGCCCAGACAGTTTTCTGTTTAAAAACCTGACTTACATTGTGTGCCTCTTTTTTTAATCTTCGTGCTCACAATTCACGAGGAAAGCCTATGTCAGATACTGCTTGGTGACCACCCAGGACCAGAGACCTTCCAACACAGTGTAGTGTAACGTGTTTATAGATAATTAAGATATGCTAATGAACTGCTTATTGATTGCAGTCTTTGGGGAAAATTAGCATTTTAACCACATTTCATCTTAGACTTGTGTAAAGACATTTTGCTTTAAAACACAACCCTTAAATGTAACTCTTTTTCCAAATCCTTTGTGACAAAATCATCTCCCAATTGCAACCTCCCTATCACCAAAGTCCTTAAAAATGTTGCTTCCCATATCTGCAACCATCTGTCCTGCAAACTCCCTGCCTGAATCTCTCCAATCAGGTTTCCACCCCTCCCACAGCACTGAAATGACCCAAACCAAAGTCACAAATGACATTTTCTGTGACAGTGACAGTGGCATTATCCCTACACATCCTCCTCAACTTCTATAAAGCCTTCGACACTGTCAACCACATCATCCTCCTCCAACGCTTCTCCTCTGTGGTCCAGCTCAGTGGGATTGCTCTCGCTTGGTCCTACTAGTACGTACCTGATTGTAGCCAGAGCATCTCCAGCAGTGGCTTTTATTGCCACCATCGCACCATCACCTTAGGAGACCCCCAAGGTCATATCCTTATTCCCTTCTTCATCTGACCTGCAAGCTGCCCCTTAGTGACATCATCCACACACACGGGATCAGCGTCCACATCTACACTGATGACACCCAGCTCTACTTTTCCTCCATCTCTCTTGATTCCCACCCCTTAACCCCGACTGCTTCTGTGCTCTCAGACTGCTTGCCCAACGTCTAGTCTTGGATGAGTGCAATTTCCAGCAGACATTGGAAAGCCTAAAGCCACCATCTTCAGTCCCTGCCATAAACTTTGTATAATGCCACCAACTTTATCCCTCTCTACAGCCACTGTTGGAGGCTGAACCAGATTGTTCACAAATGCAGCATTTGATTCAACCTTGAGCTGAGCTTCTGACCCCATATCCATCACAAACACAGCCTATTAACATCACTCCCCTCCGCTCCTTACTCAGACCATCTGCAGCTGAAATCTTCATCCATTCCTTTGTCACCTCCAGACTCAACTATTCCAATGCTTTTATGGCCGATTTCCCCCATCCTCTGTGAACTGCAGCTCATCAAAAACTCTGCTGCCCGTAGATTCTGCACCAAGTCCTGCTTGCTCGACACTCTGCCCTCGCTGACCTACACTGGTTCCTGCTCCCTCAATGTTTTAAATTTTAAATTCTCATTGTCATGTTTAAACCCCTTCATAGCCTCACCCTTCCCTATCTCTGTAACCTGCTCCATCCCTACAACCCCCCAAACTCTCTATTCCTCTGCACCCCCACTTCACTCCACTATTATTGAGGCATGCCTTCAGCTGCCCAGGCTCCATCCTCTGACAGTCCATCACTAAATAATTTTACCCCTTCAATGCCATCGATCTCCTCCTTTGACACTCCTTAAAACCCACCTCTTTGATCAAACTTATACGAACATACGAATTAGGAGCAGGAGCAGGAGTAGGCCACTCGGCCCTTCGAGCCTGCTCCGCCATTCAATAAGATCATGGCTGATCCTATTACTCCATATTCCCGCCTACCCCCGATAACTTTTCACCCCCTTGTTTACCAAGAATCTATCTACCTCTGCCGTAAAAATATTCAAAGACTCTGCTTCCACCGCCCTCTGAGGAAGAGAGTTCCAAAGACTCACCACCCTCTGTGAGAAAAAATTTCTCCTCATCTCTGTCTTAAATGGGCGACCCCTTATTTTTAAACAGTGACCCCTAGTTCTAGATTCTCCCACAAGAGGAAATATCCTCTCCACATCCACCCTGTCCAGACCCCTCAGGATCTTATATGTTTCAATCAAGTCACCTCTTACTCTTCTAAACTCCAGCAGATACAAGCCTAGCCTGTCCAACCTTTCCTCATAAGAAACCCGCCCATTCCAGGTATTAGTCTAGTAAATCAATAGCAAAATACTGCGGATGCTGGAAATCTAAAATAACAGAAAACACTGGAAAAACTCAGTAGGCCAGGGCAGCATCCGTGGAGAGAGAAACAGAGTTAACGTTTCAGGTCGAAGACCTTTCGTCAGAACACTGAGTTCTGACGAAAGGTCTTCGACCTGAAACGTTAACTCTGTTTCTCTCTCTACGGATGCTGCCTGGCCTGCTGAGTTTTTCCAGCGTTTTCTGTTGTTATATTAGTCTAGTAAACCTTCTCTGAACTGCTTCCAACGCATAAGGAGATAAATACTCTACACAGTACTCCAGATGTGGTCTCACCAATGCCCTGTATAACTGAAGCATAACCTCCCTACATTTGTATTCAATTCCCCTCTCAATAAACGATAACATTCTATTAGCTTTCCTAATTACTTGCTGTACCTGCATAGTAACCTTTTGCGATTCATGCACTAGGACACCCAGATCCCTCTGTATCTCAGAGCTCTGCAATCTCTCACCATTTAGATAATATGCTTCTTTTTTATTCTTCCTGCCAAAATGGACAACTTCACATTTTCCCACATTATACTCCATTTGCCAGATATTTGCTCACTCACTTAATCTATCTATATCCCTTTGTAGCCTCCTTATGTCCTCTTCATAATTGACTTTCCTAACTATCTTTGTGTCATCAGCAAATTTAGCAACCATACCTTCGGTCACTTCATCCAAGTCATTTATATAAATTGTAAAAAGTTGAGGCCCCAGCACTGTTCCCTGTGGCACACTACTTGTTACATCTTGCCAATCAGAAAATGGTCACCCCTCCTAATATCTCCATCTGTTGCTCAGTGTCCATTTTAATTTATGCCTATGTAAAGACCCTCGGGAGCCTTCCAGTGGCCCTGAGCAAAGTTCAGGTGGTGCTGTAGTGGGACAGTCATCACAGCACCAGATGAGGTGCAAGCTTCATTAAAGAGGCAGAAGATCCCCCAAAACTGCAACAAATCTCCTACTGAAGGCCTCGGTTGAGACTGAGCCCTTTAGGAGCCAAGTGCTGAGAAGGCAAAATGGAGGGAGAGGAAGCCACTATAAGGCCCTCTCTCCCCCACCAGGGGTCTTTGGAGCCTTCCCACCTTTACCCCAGGGACTACTGCAGACTTCACCAAGTGGTACAGGGTAGTGGCGGCAGCAGGGGTGGATGGAAGGGAAATGGGCCATTAATCTGGACGCCACCCACCCAGCCAACATTAGTATGCGGCATGCAAGGAAAGAGCGGCCAGCGGCGGTCTTTCAGGGACAGGAAGAGGAATTTCAGAGTGGGGCAGTGAATTTTGCCCAATTTCGCCCCTTTTTCTACTGCTATTCTGCCTGATTTTGGGCAGATCAGGAAGGTATCAGGTTTGATTCCTGGACTGTGCTGTTAACTGATGTCAGCCGGAGTAACAGTAAGTTTGCTACAATCAGCCTCAGTGCCATACATAGAATCATTGAAAGTTACAGCACGGAAGGAGGCCATTTCGGCCCATCGTGTCCGCGCCGGCCAACAAAGAGCTATCCAGACTAATCCCACTTCCCAGCTCTTGGTCCGTAGCCCTGCAGGTTAGAGCATCCCAAGTGCACATCCAAGTACTTTTTAAATGTGGTTAGGGTTCCTGCCTCTACCACCCTTTCAGGCAGTGAGTTCCAGACCCCCACAACCCTCTGGGTGAAGACATTTCCCCTCAAGTCCCCTCTAAACCTTCCACCAATTACTTTAAATCTGTGCCCCCTGGTTTTTGACCCCTCTGCTAAGGGAAATAGGTCCTTTCTATCCACTTTATCTATGCCCCTCATAATTTTATACACCTCAATAAGGTCTCCCCTCAGCCTCCTCTGTTCCAAGGAAAACAAACCCAGCCTATCCAGTCTTTCCTCATAGCTAAGATTCTCTACGCCCGGCAACATCCTTGTAAATCTCCTCTGTACCCTCTCTAGTGCAATCACATCTTTCCTGTAATGTGGTGACCAGAACTGCACGCAGTACTCTAGCTGAGGCCTAACTAGTGTTTTATACAGTTGAAGCATAACCCCTCTGCTCTTGTATTCTATGCCATGGCTAATAAAGGCAAGCATTCTGTATGCCTTCTTAACCACCTTATCTACTTGGCCTGCTACCTTCAGGGAGCTGTGGAGATGCACTCCAAGGTCCCTTTGTTCCTCTACTCTACTCAGTGTCCTACCATTTAATGTGTATTCCCTTTCCTTGTTAGCCCTCCCCAAATGCATTACCTCACACTTCTCTGGACTGAATTCCATTTGCCACTGTTCTGCCCACCTGACCAATTTATTGATATCTTCCTGCAGTCTACGGCTTCCTTCCATAATATCAACCACACAGCATTAAGGAGGAAAAAATTAGTTAACGTTACTGCTCCTGATTACTATTCAATGACCCTCAGCAGATAGTGCACCTATCTGGAACTCAGGTGTGTCAAGATCTGGCTTAGCTGCAACAGCTTCACGGTTTAGGTTCACATGTGAAGAACGGCCCTTTTGGTGAAGTACCAAAGGGCTCTTGGTGCCAGTACGAGCAGGCACATCGAGGAGAGGAGGGAAACCTGTTTTAAAAAGACAAAAACATCTGCAGAAAATAACATCTGTGTGACAGACACTTGTATCTGCTGCCTCATGAATTCTCCCATCAGCCAGTTTGGCAGCTCTGCAATGGAGTTGTCACAGCAGGTTGTTCCACAAACTGAGCCTGTCCAAAATAAATCTCAAAATGCACATCAATACCCCTTTAAGTTAGATATCAGTGTTTTCTCTGTGAATCAGAACCGTTTAGTCAAATAACTTTTTCCTTGATTCAATAATTCAAGTAGATCATTTAATAAGTAAGTATGTGTAAAAGACCAAAAAGAAGTTGACATCTTTATTAATAGCCCATGAACAGTCCTCTGTCTATTTCTGGCTCCTAATGGCAGAAAGAATGTCATCATTTCTATCTGATGTTGCCAGTTTTTAAACAAGATGAATCTTTCTGTCAATACATTTGCTTTCTGAATAGGGTTTTTGTCACCCATAGAGACTTATTCAGTTCGACTCAAGCTGAAAACAGTTGCTTGGTCCACATATGAACTTCTCCCCCAACAGACATCAGTAATGATCTGAGAACAGATGCTGGGTCACAATAGTTACCAGCCGTCCTGACCTTGTATCAAAAACCAGACTACATTTTTAGGGCTGTCCATTTATTGTTTAGGTTGCAACTTTACAAAATTATTTTGTAGCAAGAACTATTCTCAGGGAAATGATTAAAAAACAAAGTAGACTAATGGCTGGGTTGAACTGCTGGCTTTCGTTAAACCAGCAGTCATGACAAGGAAATTAAATGGCTAAATTTATGGCGCAGCACATTTTGGCAAGTGGTGTAAGACCCAGCTCAGGGAGACTGCCTCACACAACTTCGGCTTTGCATGGGCTGCAGTAGTAACTCTTCTGTTGGCTTTTCACCACTAACATTCTAACCAGCACTAGGGGCACTGGTGAGCACATGGACGCAAACATAATTCTCCGCTCCACTCCCACTCTGACCTCACCGTCCTCGGCCTCTTGCATTGTTCACGGAAGCTCAGCGTAAGCTCGAGGAACTGCACCTCATCTTTCGTTTAGGCACTCTACAGCTCTCTGGACTCAACATAGAGTTCAACAATTTCAGATCATAATCCCGGCCCCCCATCACATATATATATATTTTTATTTTATTTTTTCATCCACCCTTTTGTTTGGCCTTTTTTTCTTCCCTCCCAGAAGCTGGCAGCTGTCCTTCATTCTGCCAGCGCAATTCACACTTCATCTAGAGCCATCCTTTGTTCCTCAATCTGTCACATTACCACCTCCTCTTGCCTTGAATATCTATTAATGTCTCTCAATGTCTCTTAATCTCTCCTGCTTTCTATCCTATCACTGACCTTCCCTTTTGTTCTTTCATCCCCTCCCGCTTTTCTCAGCATTATACTTGCTTTAAAATCTATTTCATTTCCTACTTTTTTCCAGTTCTGACGAAAGGTCTTCGACCTGAAACGTTAACTCTGTTTCTCTCTCCACGGATGCTGCCTGGCCTGCTGAGTTTTTCCAGTGTTTTCTGTTGTTATTGTGCAATGCTTTGCTTGTCTAACTACAGAGCCAGCAGTATAAGGTAATGCCTCCAGCTAACTGGTACCTTTGGCATAGAAGCACCGTTAATGGAAACGTATCTGCAACACTTCTGTAGGAATAGTAACAGCCAGCAGCAGTTATCTGGATGCGTGATGATACTATATGCATGTTGTTCATATACTGCTTCTGCCCTAAAATACCTTACAGACACTGTCCAGGTGGCTCAGCTGGTTGAGGCAGTCAGCAACCGAACCATACAACCCAGGGAGTTCTCAGGTGCTACAAAGGTCTGCGCTGAGTTTGCTGATCTCAGCTGGGGCATGAATGGGCAGGAGCAGGGCACATTTTGGTTTCAGAAGCCCTGAGCTGGGGACATGAAAATCAGCCAAGGTTCCTGATCTAATTGCTATCCAACAACTACTGCTGGAAGTGTGCACACGTGGACATCAGGTGAGGATAAGAGTGGCTTAGCTGTAATGCTCCATGCAGTTGAATAGCTGACCGATGCTCATTGTCTGCGTTCACACATAAAGAATGGTACCAGTTGAGTAAGGTACTGGAAGGTGACCGGCGCCTATGTAACCACGCCTGGAAATTGGTGAATAAAAAAAGCGAAAAACTGCACCACTCATACCCAATATGTAGTGCTCCTCTTGTATGTGCATTTTTGCTGCAGCATACATACCTCTTGTACCAAAGAGACACTGCTGAAAATACAGTGTTTCATTTGCTGCAAATATTAGTATTCACATTTGCAATTCAAAGTACTGACAGCAGCTGAAAACTGTGTGCCAAGTAATTACTTAATCTGATCAATATATGAACAGGCTAATAGGATTTTTACTCTTTACAGTTAAAATGTGTACGAATCTAAATTGAAAAAAAAACGTGAGCAATCCCCACCACTGAGACATGGATTAAAGTATTATGGGACATAATACCTCGAGAAAATTGACCTATTCACTGAGGCTGAGATAGGATCAGTTTGAGAAAGTGTGCTCCCCCGCCCCCACCCCCACTTTCTGGATTTCTGCAAACAAGCAACTAATCCGATTTCACCTCCAAGAAAAGATCGATGTCCTTCAAACTCCAAACAATGGATTTTACACTGTGTCCGTGTGATGTGAGCAAACAGGTATTTCTATGAACATTGCTGTTATTTCACAAACAGGACCTGCGCATCAGAGGAAAACCTACTGACCCTGAGAAACAAAAATTCCTATTAGATATCAGTGATAGAAACAAAATCTATAAACGTGGTATGTCCACTTGAAATAAAATAAGAAATCAAATTGTGTCCACCAGTCGAAAATATATGTTTGTGTTTTTACAACAGATTTGTGTTATTTATTAGTATACAAGCTGGGTTAAACCATCTAATGATAAAATAAATGAAATGTGTGAGTGACCAGTCTAGCAATGATTACAGGTTTGACTGACTGACTGACAGGTGCTTGTAAGAAAGCTTCGTCTTCAGAACAACTCTAAATCCTATTACAACAGAGTAGTCAGTATATTGGATTTATTTAAATGAGAGACTGATATCATCTGGATAAAGAAATGGAATCATCTCTGGATGCTGTAGGATGTCTGATACCGTGTCAAGGCAATCATCACGTCGCTAGAAGACAAGGTTTGCTTTTATTAGTTTTCAAAAAAAACAAAATAAAAAATACTGATGTGAAAATCCCTGATCAAAACTACATGTGGCGCGTGTACCCCATTGAAAGCAGGAATACCCAGTTCATGTCAGCAATACAGACCTGGTTGACAATTTATTTTGTGGAGATTGTGCTCTAAAAGTAAATTAATTGAACATTTTGTTTTACTGTTTGCACCCAGTGTTAGCATTTAGTAGTCCCTAGTTGCTTCCCTGGAAGCTCAATGGGTAAATACACTTCCAGGTGTGGCTGTGGTCTATACTGATCAGGAGGATCCCAGTTTTGATCCTTGGCTTGTGTTGAGTTAGCTAACCCTAGCCTCATCTAAGGAGAACACACAAAAGCCCACAGTGGGACCCTCCCATACCACTAGTCTAAGGAGAGGGGGGAGAAAAAACAATCAGCTAGAGTTCCAGCTCCTCATCACTCTCCAGTGAGCCCTGACAAAAAAACTTGTGGACTTTGGATGTGGACTGGAGCAGGGTTGGCTGTGATGCCCATGGTCAAGTCACTTGCTGGCACTGTGTCCAAGTTCGCGCGGAGAATGGGCAGTTAGGCCAGGTACTGGAGGGCTGTGAGTGCAGCCGGACATGAATCAGTGCTTTCAGGAGAGGAAAGGAGCGATGCGAGAAAAAGAAAAAGAAAATCGACCAAGCAACTTCAGACAAGCAATTCCCACGGTGCCACTGTGACAATTTGGTTTCTGATACCATCCAGAATTGATTTCGATCAGGAGAGTTTACTATATTTATACACAGAGAAGGGCGCAATGAGATGATTAGTAATGCAAATTACAGGTTACATCTGGCGCCACAAATTCTTTGCATCTTCATTGTAATAAAAAGTAAGGCAATATCATGCAAAACGCACTGGAAAGTTTCACACTGCAGCAGAAGCAGTCACTGCTCCAGTGTAAACCGACCCTGAGGAATATATGCAGACAGGCCCGCATATTGCTCAGAGCATGCTATCCCTAACTGCCTCAGGAACTGTATCTGTGCAAAAACAAAGGTAACAAATCGGAGTCATGTGACCCATAATATTAACGCGATTACGGTTGTTTCAATCCGTGGTCTGTTGCTGTATATGCCGGGCAGTGTAATATATTTGTCAGTTAATCTATTGCTGTGTCTCAATTCCCTGCGTGTGTGCGTGTGCACGCAAATTTTCATGCGACAAGCATCATGGCTGTTGCTGATGATCCTGGCAGAGTTGCAGAGGACAAGCAAATATCTTTGTTGACATAAAAGTGGAAATGAAGAGTACTCAAAAGATTTCACTGTCCTTTGACAGTGTCCAAGTCATAATGTACGGCATCATTTAGAAGGTGCGTTGATTTATATAAGTAACATTAATGTGTCATTAATATTGAATGTTAATGAGGCTCATCAGCTTCACTCAAGCTTCAGGCAGGAATTCTGCTCTCTGACTTATTAATGAGGTACTTCCACAAGCAATTAAAGTTTACTGCTTCAGAAGTGTGCTGTTTACAGCCTTGACATTCAGAATAAAAGGAAAAATATGCACCATTGAAAGATTATTCCCCACTGGTATGTCATAACCAACCTGATCCTGATGAGATTCAGCTTCTACAAGAATGTGCATGCTGTTGGCCTTGAATACGAACTCAAGGAAAGCTGGATACATCTGGAACCTAAGCTTTCAGTTCTAGCACATATTCAATTGTTCAGTTTTTCCAGCTATCGCACAAATGGCAAAGGTTTTAACTTTCTGAACAAGAGGTCAGAATTAAAAGTTCAGTTTGAGGGAATCAGTCGAAAAAAAGTCCAAGAAACCTGAACACAGAATCATCGGATGGATATGGTAACTGTTTCCAACGCCATGCTAATGGATTCCTGAAATGTAATCCTTTGGCATATCAGTGCCGGCACTGTGAGAATGCTGAGCAGAGATTTATGAGTATAAGGAACACAACGCCGCTTGCTACACAGTACTGTATTGTTCTCCAGAGAACAACTGCACTGTTGAGTGATTTCCAGTAGGAGAGAGGGCAGCAGAGTGAGTCCTAAATCCAGCAGTTCAGTGTGTATGCTGCATACATTAGCTTTCCGCAAAGACAGGAAAATCCATCATTAGTTTTCCTAAGGGAGACTTTCCGCCACATATGAAAAGAAGACGACCACTAAAAAAGTTACTTTTCCTGGTAAAAACGTTATTCCTGTATAGTGACAGGACTGAGTTTTTCTTGACGCTACTACACCTGCAACTCTGGAAACCAGCGTACAGACTCGCTGGGGAATATCAGAAGCCAAAATATTGCGACATACTGTGAAGTGCACGAGCCACAATAATCACGATTTTCTCTTTTCTGCATTGTGATTACCACTGTAACCATTATAAATCAGCTTGAAGAGATTAATTAAGAACCATTTCCCTCATTCCCTTTCCATTTAGTTTTTTTTCTCCCTCTTGTTTCCTGAAGGTGATTACTCGCTTGGCTATAGTTCCACGGATGCCAGCAGTCCCCAGTACAGTACTTTCACCGGGGGCCTATATACGTGAGCCTGGCCAGTGAGCATCAGGTGGTTTGCAATGTTTCGTATCACACCACACCGCACATTACATTTTCCAGACTGCTATCAGGGGAAATAGGATATCCAAAGTTTTATCTTATAAATCACAACACCACTGCAGATTTCGAGGCAGAAATGCTAAACTCTTACCTTTACACAGGACTCAAAAGCAAATCTTACTATTTCCAGATGAGCACAGGTGAAAGGCCTTACCTAATATTTAGCGATTTTTTCCTGAGTTCAGTCCAACGGAAATTCATGTCATCAAGACGTCTCTGCAGCAAAACCCCATCCTCTGCTCCCTCCAGACCCTTAAGTATTTTCTGTCCGTTCTCATCCAAGTTATGGTAAGTGTCAGTGTGAGCATCAATTTCTGACTGAAGATCCTGTCAAAGAAGACAAAGAAAAAAAAAACACATTTCTTTTGCATCCACCGATTTGCCAGAAATGGGTTTTCACAGTCAGGACAATCACTGAACTGTGCTTGACTTCACGTTTTACTCAATTCAACAATAAATTGGAAAAAAAATTGACAACAAAACAAAACAAAAAATACACTCCTGACACCACTGACCTTTACGTGATAAGTTTTTCTTTGTAACATTTTGAGTCTAAGCCTTGGAAGGATGCAGAGGTTTTGAGGCGTCTGCATCATGCCTGGATGGTTTACTCAGGAAAGCACAGATCCCTGTCCGCTTTCTGCTCAATAATTTGTCACTGGAAAGGAACCAGCCTCAACATTCAATATTGCATAACCAACCCGAAGGATACAAAACCATCATTCAGGGTAGTCAATGTAGGAGGCCTTTCAGTAACACAACAGTTGAATAGACCACTCATAAAATTAGCTTTGTCTTTTATCGAAAAAAAAAGCATCACAGTTCTCAATTCTCTTGAAGTTTTAAAGGGCTCTGGCATGTGAACATTCCTCAAACAGATGCCACACTCCTATTTGCAAACAGCTAAGCATATCCCAGCATACCAACCCACCTACTGGCCTGATTGGGCCTATTGTATCATGTTTAGTGAGCATTTCGCTTTTCTGTACATTCGGCAATTGTTTTCTTTTCATCCTCAAGATCCTTCCTACATGCATGCTCTCAAAAAGAAATATAGTGCGAGAGTATCAATGTGGGTAAACTCTGATACCCCAAACTGTCGGGACCATCAACATTGGACAAATCATCGGCGAGAGATATTTCACTTGTGAGCCAAATATTTGAGGCATCTACTCCCACTTAAATCATAAACATGGCTAAAAACAACAAACTGTATCTGCCAAATGGGCCACAGAGAACAAAACATGTTAAAAGTGAAAATATTGGAAAATTCAAGGAAAAATAGAAGATGCTGGAAATACAGAGCAGGTCCATCAGTATCTTTGATGATTGCTCCAACCGCAACTCCTCAGATAATGAAGCAGTCTATGCCGGTATGCAGCAAGATCTGGACAACATCCAGGCTTGGACTGATCAGTGGCAAGTAACATTCACGCCACAGAAGTGCCGGCAATGACCATCTCCAACAAGGAAGAGCCTAACCATCTTCCTTTGTCCTTCAATGACATTACATTCGCTAAATCCTCCAACCTCAACATCCCGGGGGTCATCATTGACCAGAAATTAAACTGGAATAGCCACATAATTAATGGGACTGAAAGCCGATAAATCCCCAGGGCCTGATAATCTGCATCACAGAGTACTAAAAGAGGTAGCCATGGAAATAGTGGATGCATTGGTTGTCATCTTCCAAAATTCTATAGATTATGGAATAGTTCCTGCAGATTGGAGGGTGGCAAATGCAACCCCACTATTTAAAAAAGGAGGGAGAGAGAAAACAGGAAACTACAGACCGGTTAGCCTAACATCAGTAGTTGGGAAAATGCTAGAGTCTATTATAAAGGATGTGATAACAGGACACTTAGAAAATATCAACGGGATTAGACAAAGTCAACAAGGATTTATGAAAGGGAAATCATGTTTGACAAACCTACTGGAGTTTTTTGAGGATGTAACTGGTAGAATAGATAAGGGAGAACCAGTGGATGTGGTGTATTTGGATTTTCAGAAGGCCTTTGATAAAGTCCCACATAAGAGGTTAGTGTGCAAAATTAAAGCACATGGGATTGGGGGTAATATACTGGCATGGATTGAAAATTGGTTAACAGACAGGAAACAGAGAGTAGGAATAAATGGGTCTTTTTCGGGTGGCAGGCGGTGACTAGTGGAGTACCGCAGGGATCAGTGCTTGGGCCCCAGCTAGTCACAATATATATCAATGATTTGGATGAGGGAACCAAATGTAATATTTCCAAGTTTGCTGACGGCACGAAACTAGGTGGGATTGTGAGTTGTGAGGAGGATGCAATGAGGCTTCAAGGCGATTTAGACAAATTGAGTGAGTGGGCAAATACATGGCAGATGCAGTATAACGTGGATAAATGTGAAGTTATCCACTTCGGTAGGAAAAACAGAAAGGCAGAGTATTATTTAAATGGTGATAGATTGGGAAAAGTTGATGTACAGAGGGACTTGGGTGTCCTTGTACACCAGTCACTGAAAGCAAACATGCAGGTGCAGCAAGCAGTTAGGAAGGCAAATGGTATGTTGGCCTTCATTGCAAGAGGATTTGAGTACAAGAGCAAGGATGTCTTACTAGTTATACAGGGCCTTGGTGAGACCACACCTGGAGTAGGGTGTGCAGTTTTGGTCTCTTTACCTAAGAAAGGATGTGTTTGCCATAGAGGGAGTGCAGCGAAGGTTTACCAGACTGATTCCTGGGATGGCAGGACTGTCATATGAGGAGAGATTGGGTTGACTAAGCCTGTATTCACTAGAGTTTAGAAGAATGAAAGGGGATCTCATTGAAACGTATAAAATTCTAACAGGGCTAGACAGACTGGATGCAGGGAGGATGTTTCCCCTGGCTGGGGGGTCTAGAACGAGGGGTCACAGTCTCAGGATAAGGGGTAGGACATTTAGGACTGAGATGAGGAGAAATTTCTTCACGCAGAGGGTGGTGAACCTGTGGAATTCTCTACCACAGAAGGCTGTGGAGGCCAAGTCACTGAATATATTTAAGAAGGAGATAGATAGATCTCTGGACACAAAAGGCATCAAGGTTTTGGGGAGAGAGCGAGAATATGGTATTGAGACAGAGGATCAGCCATGATCATATTGAATGGCGGAGCAGGCTCGAAGGGCCGGATGGCCTACTCCTGCTCCTATTTTTCTATAAATGCCATGGCTACCAGAGCAGGTCAGGGGCGGGGGGAGGGCGATGGGGGGCGGCGGATAGATGCGGAGACACAACTGCCCTTGGCTAATGAGCCTAGGGAATCAGATCTCAGGGGCCCAGCCTTCAAAAGAACAATGATTCAGGAGCATTGATCTCATGTGGAAGCAGTAGAGGTGGTTTCAAATATATGGTTGAGATGATGGGTAAGTGGAAGGAATCTATTACCCGCCTCTGCTACACATTGCAGGAAGTATCTCACAACCTGCAGAACATCCTGAAAATTGTGACAGAAATAGACAGTTTCCTAGAAGTAAAGGGAATTAAGGGTTACGGGGAGCGGGCAGGAATTTGGACATGAGTCTAGGTTCGGATCGGTCATGGCCCTGTGGGTAGCGTAGCGGGCCCAGGGGCCGTGTAGCCTGATCCTGCTCCTATTTCATGTGTCCAATTCTGTTAGGTTCAGGAGATGGTTCTGTGATAGTAGATTGGCGGTTAGGATCAGATCAGCCATGATCTTATTGAATGGCGGAGCAGGCTCAAGGGGCCAATTGGCCTACTCCTGCTCCTATTTCTTATGTTCTTATGTTCTGGGAGGTTTCTGTGGCATCAAGATGGCAAGAAGAGCTTATAAAGACTTTGGAGTGACAGCTACCACTGGCTCAATGGATGCCTTGAGGGTCAGCCTGAATCCCACACTTGCATAGTGCTTCCAAGACCTCATTGGGACTATTCAGTCTGTGATGACACTGACCTGCATCACCCGAGCCTGCGCTTAGCACTAGTGGCCTGCAAGGGGTGGGTGCAGATGTTGCTGTCTCTCCAGAGAGTGCCAATGAACCCATTTCTTTAAGGCCTTCACATGAGGCAGCTTCAGACTTGGGCCCAGCTACTGCAAGCGCTGGGCTGCCAGAAACTGATCCCTCTGGAACAGCCCCTGCCCTGAGACAAGAGTCACTTCAGGTCTCTAAGGTTCCAGCAGAGCCATTGTGGTCACCCACTGCTCAACCTCACCTCATTCAGGGAGCACTTCATAGGAGGAGTAGATTAGGAACTAGATAAAGTAAGGCAGCTGGCACAAACGATAGTCATGGTGTTACATAGTTGTACAAAGGGAGAATTGACTTTCTTGGCGCTTCCTGTTGAATGTTGCTGTTTAAAGTAAAGGCAGCTTGCTCACATGGAGTTGTGAGTTTGTTTCAGTGTCTGCTACAACTTTTGGGAATTGGATGATGGCAGGGAAAATGTAGATTTCTGTCTTATGAAGGGCCTTGGCAGAAGTCTTGAAAAGTGAGAGACTTTATGAGAGGGGAGAACAAGCAGATATGAATTGACATTATTTGGTGAGTCAACATTTATTTATTGGAAGTTCTGGTTTATTAGTTGTGCTCTTCTTGCTCCTGCTGCTGGCTCTCCCGTTCCACTCCCTCAATGCCGTGGGGATTTCTCAGTCAGACGTTTTGGTCTGTAGAACCTGGTGTGTGAGTGTCGATTTAGGAAAGAGATACCTTTGGTGATGCCTAATTCTAAGGGCCTCCAACCTAGCCTCTTCAATGTCTTCATCCTCCTCCTTTTCATAACATTAAAATAAGGGCATTGCCATTGTGAAATCTATGTCTACAGTACAAAGGTGAACAAAAGTAGCACCAAAAGACTCAACCCCCAAAGTACCAAAAATGTTATGGTGGAATTGAGTCTGTAGCCTTTAAGAACACTCCGTTTACAGCCTCAAATCTGGCGGTAATTCAGAGGCAAATCCAGGCCCCCGTGTGTAATTTCAGGTGAGATCAACCAGTATATATTACACACACATATACATTGTATATTAATTACATACTATTTAACCTAAGCCGTGAGAACAGGTTCAGCTTGTGAAAGCTTATTTATGGGTCCTACCAAATGTGATGGGTAGGTTACTTGATGAGCTACCAGTGGAAACACTACATCGATAGCCCCGTATGTTCGAAAAGCAACCTTTCGAATCACTGTTACAGACCTAGCTCATCCCTTACAGACTGGTTACAAACATTTAACATGGATGATAACTGGAACAAGTTAACATTTCTCAATAAAATGTATATGTACTTTCACTCCACAACAAAATGATTTATTGTGGCTGTTCATCTTATTGATACATTTCCTATTTTGTCATTATAGATCTGTTTGCACATAAGATACATCACTATAATTGATTGTTAAGTCCAAAAGCTGCAGTACAACACAAAAATGATTGTTTTAAATATATAAGCCTGGAGATGATTGTCAGCAATGTTATTGAACACACAGCATACCTGTATCAAATTCTTCCCTGTTATTTTAAAGGAGTTAGCCTCTCCATTAAAATGCCAGAGCAGAATTAGATGCATGTTAAATGCTTGTATGAGAGCATTGTTCACAGCAATTTCCAGGCTATAGCCACAATCCTTACAATTTAAAGATAAAACAAGCTATTATTTTGAAGAGGACAGCCCTGGTTTATACAACTCCTCTCTTGCACCCAAGATCCCAGATGTGCTTTTGGATGCACAGGGCAGGAAGAGAAAACAAGTGCCAGTTTCGCACAGCTTAATATTCATAGGCATATTTCCATACACATTGGCCAATATCCTCCAAGTACAATGATTAGGGCCATATTCTTCTCTTCTGGTTCTTGTTTTAAAAGGAAAAATATGTTTGATTTGAACAAATGGCACTACAATAAGAAAACTGATTTCTCTGATATTATTTTACCATGAGAAAACAATATTGAAATGGATTTGTTTCTTTTGCAATTGACTGTTGGACCTATAATTGTGGCTATTGATAAAATAACAAGAGTCCTTCAATCTTCAGTTCGCACCAAAAATAATTCCATGGCTTAATTTATTTATCAACATGTCATCGATGACGACGAACACCTTGCTAAGGCCATCCCCACGCCTCCACTACTCGCCTTCAAGCAGCCGCCTAACCTCAAAAGTACCATCGTTCGCAGCAAATTACCCAGCTGTCAGGAGAACAGCGACCACGACACCACACAACCCTGCCACGGCAACCTCTGCAAGACATGCCAGATCATCAACACAGATACCATCATCACACGTGAGGACACTACCCACCAGGTACATGGTACATGCTCATGTGACTCGGCCAACGTTGTCTACCTGATACGTTGCAGGAAAGGATGCACCGCGGCATGGTACATCGGCGAGACCATGCAGACACTGAGACAACGTATGAACGGACACCGCGCAACAATCGCCAGGCAGGATTGTTACCTCCCAGTCAGGGAACACTTCAGCAGTCAAGGACATTCAGCCTCGGATCTGCGGGTTAGCGTTCTCCAAGGCGGCCTTCGAGACACACGACAACGCAAAATCATCGAGCAGAAACTGATAGCCAAGTTCCGCACCCATGAGGACGGCCTCAACCGGGATCTCGGTTTCATGTCACGCTACAGAACGTGACTCAACATCGTTGTCTGGTTCACAGGTGTGATTTCCAGTTTTTAAAAAAAAGTTAAAAGCTTAACTGCAGACTGCAGCATTTGACACGTTGGACCCCCTGTTTTCTGCTGTGTCTTTGATGTAATGCCTCCCTGACGGATTGTATCTCTGCAGACACATTGTTCTCTGTCTATATATACTTTGTAATCGATTTGTATTCCCTCACTGTACCTGACGAAGGAGCAGAGCTCCGAAAGCTCGTAATTTCAAATAAAACTGTTGGATTATAACCTGGTTTTATGCGACTTCTAATTTATTTAAGACAAGGGGGGTAATTTCCACTTTGGGCGCAGGTTGTGGATCGGATGCCTGTTGTACACTCTGCCTGATATTCCACATGGAAAGGTAAATCGGGCAGGATGTACAACAGGCAGTCGATCCGCAACCACTAGTGTTCTGCCCATGCCCAAAGTGAAAATTACCACCCGCCCCACCATGTCTTGAAGCCGGCGCAGTATTATATAATAAAAACAAAATGCTGCACAGACTTCCAAGACAATGCATGAAAGAACTGGCAGCTATTCGTGGTGCTTTTGCTCCGATCCATCAATTAATTTCCTATTTGCTCAGGACTGGCTTGTGTAATTTAGAGCTTTGTATACGAAAATCCACTGTAACCATGCACTGAAATATCAAGCTATCACCTGGGTGTCAGGTTCCAAGTGCAGCACTAAACATTTTTTACAGCTGTTATTTATTGTACAGAAGACATTTCTGTTTTCCCCAAGTCCTATGTTGCTCACCAATATATATTCATCAGTTAGTAGCATTCTTGCCTCTGAATCAAAGGTTCAAGCATCATTGCAGGACTTGAGCACATAATCTAGGGTTACTCTGCAGTGCAGTGCTGAGGGGATGCTGCAGTGTTAGGGGTGCCGTCCTTTTGAGTGAGGTAGTAAGCCAAGATCCCATCTGTTTGCAGAAGAGCAATGAGTTCTCTTGTTGTTCCGGCCAATATTCCTTCCTGAACTGTTATCACCAAAAACTGATTAACGGGTCTTTTGTTTAATTGCCGGCTGAACCTTGCAACAAACATACCAATGGTTCCAACAGAATATAGTTATGGTGACTTTTAAACTTAGTTATAGTGGTATTTGGAGTATCGGATCATCTGCACCAATACAAGTCTCCACAATTGGCAATCTTTTCGCAAATAAACATCTCACTTTTAAAAGAGCTTATTGACACAACAGTAACTCTTTTGGATGGATCATAAGATATCCAAAATATCCATCAGGTACAGTAGCACAGTGGTTATGTTACTGGACTAGTAATCCAGAGGCCTGGAGCCATGAATGAGTTCAAATCTCACCACGGAATTTAAATTCAGTTAATTAAATAAAAATCTGCAATTTAAAAAAAAGGCTAATTCAGTAATGGAACTACCGGATACTGTCATAAAAACCCATGTGGTTCACTAGTGTACTTTAGAGAAGGAAATCTGCCACCCTTATCATTTGGTCTATATGTGACTCTTAACTGCCCTAGCTACTATGGGAGGACCTTCACCTCACAGACTGCAGCAGTTCAAGAAGGTGGCTTACCACCACCTTTTCAAGGGCAATTAGGGATGGGCAATAAATGCTGGCTTTGCCACATCCCACAATGAATACAAAAATATTTAAAAAGTTGCCTTTTATAGAATAAATGGTTACTTTTAAATACAAGAAGTTACAAAAATCTAGTCCTCAGAGACGCTTACTTATCTTACAGCTCAAAAAGGAAATATACCTGAAAATAGTCACCTATCCTGCTCTGTAATTCTAATTTAAAAATGAGAAATTACTTGTAATGTCAGCATGAACAGATTAAGGTCTCCATTAAAATAGCATGGAGAGGAATTTGGTGTCAGAGCATTAAGTTCATAAAGTAAAAAGATTAATGGCAATTGTTCATCTTACAAATGATTAATACACATAAACTATCATCACAGTATCACAATGCAAAGTGGATACGATCTAAACACTAAATTAATCTATGACTCATTAGGATCACTAAGACCATGTATAGATTTTATACCAAACGCCTCCACAAGGAAGTTCCCAACCTGATTATTAAGCAAATCTGATCTTTAGGAAAAACAATTATTAACTGTTTACAATAGCTCCAAATCAGTCCCCAGTTATATTTCACAGCTGTGCTTAGACTGGCAGTAATATAGCAGCCAGTGACCATGGTTCAATTAGGTTCTGTTTGCAGATTGTAAACTCCTGAGTAAATTAGAGAGGGACAGCAATTTATGAAAAAAATGTACAATGTCAGCTCCAGCAAGGTGACTTCAACCCAGTCACTGCAGATAATGTCTGACAGCCTGATGGTCGTATATGACACTCATATTTCAAACCAGCATTGTTAGCTATTTGGTAATGTTAATCTGCTACGAACAACAAAAATACCACACAGTAAAATTAAGAAATAGAAGAACTCAACTTTAAGAATAACGAGTCTAGCACAGGGGATAATGCAACATTGAAGTCAAAGTGGTTTGCATCCTTACTATGACTGTTAATCACTGCAGCAGAAATACTTCACCATTAATATCCAAATACAGTAATGATAAATCTTTGCTAATTCAAATTTGCCATGCTTCACAGAAAGACAAACATAACTTGATTGCTAGCGCTTGAATCTCAAACATGGAGCAGGATAAAATCATGGACCATTTATTTCATAATTGGTATGTGCCAATCTGGAGTTGTGTATCCTAACAAATGACAAGTTCCATCTGTTAAACAAGCACTGGGAAAGACTCAAGCTCTGCACATGCTGCTAAGATAGTCTCTCAGATAAGGGTTACTAACAAAGAAAAATGCAGGCCTAATGAACAGGACAACGTTTGGAATATATAGCTCTGTGCAACTACTCTGAATTCTTACCCCAACACAGTTCATAACAATTACCAGGTAGTCCCAGGTTACCAAGATATTTACTGGAATACAGAAATTTCAAATCATATGAGCCCTGTGGACTATCTGTTTTTATCACATGGAGACAGTAAATGCTCTGACTGGCACACATTTTCTTGGATTACCAATGTGCTATGCAACTGAGTGATAGCATGAGGGTTTCTGCCTGAAATTCCTCACATGCTGAGTTCCTAATTTTAGTCATACCACTGCATGGAGAGTCCTAGAAAAGAAGAGCAATTGGCAGGAGGTTCCTTCTTAGATGGATCTTGTAACATCTCCGAGCAGCCAGCTTCAGTGTAGACCAAGGACCACTTCTATGTGACCTTGCATGACCTACAAGCTGAAGTGTCATCTTATAAATATCATATACGGTAATGTAACCTTGACCAGTCAAACAGAACACCCTTGTTATTGTTTTTAGCTGGAATTAACATGGACCGTCTCATATTCTTCAGATAGCGAAAGAATAAATACAGAGATCATGCAACTGAGGCTATAAACTACAAATCAGGATAACGAACAGTAAAAATTAAACTGCAGTAGAAAGTTAATACAACACATTTCACTTGGTTAATGAATTTGCAACTTATACCTCTGTAGATATGAAAATAATAAAACAACAATTTGCTAACTCTCCTAATGATACACAAACTTCTTCAGAAGGAAAATGGAAGAGGGAGATACGGGGGCAGGGTGGAAAGAGGTAATTAATGGGCGGAGGCTCATGTGGAGTATAAAAACAGGCATAGACCAGTTGGGCTGAATGGCCGCCTTCTGTGCTGCAGATTCTATGCAACTTAGACCAGTATCTGTAATACAAACTTATACTTGCGCTTTAATTTATCCCTACAGAGTATTCATACATTCACCCCTATTTCAAGAGAGTAGAGATAAAGGGTTCATTCTCTGATGTGATCATTGATGTATGTAGCGAACAAAAGTGGCCCCAACACCAATGTCTGGGGCACTCCATTACCCAACAGCTAGTCTGAGAAATATCTATTTATCACAGCAGTTTGCTGTATTGCCTTTCAGACATCTCTTTATCTATGCCACTTTCCCTTTCATGTGATGACCGCTAATTTTCTCAACCAATTTCATGCGTGGCATTTTATCAAGTGCGTTCTGTAAGTCCAGATAAACTATATTTACTACATCCCTCAAAAGATTGTGGCCCTGAAATTATGTGGGGGTTTTAATGGTGTCCCAGCATAACTCTAGCAGGCGATTTTTCCCCACATTCCCCCCCCCTACCCACCGCGGTCTCTCCCTCCCTTTCTCCTCGCTGCCGAGCCCCCACACCACGCCCCGATCTACTCCGATTGCCTGGGACCATCCCTAGCGGCACCCGGCCGGCATGCTAATCTGGCCGGCTGCCGGGCAGGAAATGGAGTAAAAAAAATGCTAATTCAGCAGGACCTCCACCATTCCGGTATTTCTGGGTTTCCTGGCCGCAGAAACGCACCCTGCTCCCTCCCCGCTTCCCCGTAAATATCGGGGCTGTAATGTGTGCATCATTCAGTCCTTTGCCACAGCTCCCGTCTTTCATGAATTTTGAAAAGTTATGGTTAGCCCTTCCACTACTTTCTCACTAAGCCCCTTCAGTATTACAAGGTGCATAGCACCTGGTTCTGGACACTTGTGCAATATATTCTATGACTCCTTATCTTAGCCACTAACAATCACTTGTTTTGAATTTTGTCAAAAGCTTTCTAAAAATCCAAGTACAGGAAACTCTCGTTTAAACGGCACCTAAATATCCGGAATTCTCTAATAACCGGCAGAATTCATACTCCGAAAACTACAGTATACAGTCGTTTATAAGTTTTGTTTTACTGTTAAGTAATTAAAGAGTTAAGGATTACCCTCAACTGGCATTACTGTTCTTAATCAAGCATCTTCCACCATCCATTTAACACATTCTGTAGGGGAGTACCCAATTATACTGCACATTTCTTGATTTTTTATTTTTGTTTGTTAAAAATAGCCTCGGTAGATATAACTCTCCGTTATCCGGAATTTTTAATCAACCGGCACCATCCCGGTCCCGTCGGTGCCGGATACGAAAGAGTTTCCTGTATACAGTAAGAATTGCTCTTCCTTTGTCCACTATGTCAAATAATACTGTCAAGAACCACCAGCAGATTAGTTAAGCATGATATGCCCATTTTTCCTTTCTATGTGCAGTACTTTACACTTGTCTGTATTAAATTTCATCTGCTATCATTCTGCCCACCTAAATATTTTGTCCAGCTCATTTTACAACTTTTGAGCTGCCTCCTCTGAGTCCATTACCTCCCCAATTTAGTATCATCTGCAAATTTGACCAATCTGCTTTGGGTTTCTGAGTCTGTCATTGATATAAATTAGTTACTCTACCTGAGGAAGGGGCGACAGCTCCGAAAGCTTGTAATTTTAAATAAATCTGTTGGACTATAACCTGGTGTTGTGCGACTTCTCATTTTTGTCCACCCCAGTCCAACGCCGGCATCTCCACATCATGATATAAATTAGACACAGTAGTGGTCTCAACACCAATCCCTGGGGCATCGCACTCAGCGCTTCCCCTCACCTTGATGTAACTCGTCAAATGAATACACATTGTACTCTACCTTTCAGCTAATTTCCTGTCCATACCCAAGAGTTACCTTGAACAAGGTGTGCATACATGGAGGAATTTAGCTCATATTGTTTTGGCACAAGATGATGCTAAATGCTAAAACATTCAGAGACTTGGTAAAAACCCAGGTTGATGTGCAGCTTCCAGTTCTTTACAGCCGTGAGTCATTTTTTAAGCCTCTCACCCTAGAATTAATGGCCCTGATATTAATGGAAAGGGTGTGGGGGAGTGCAGTAACGTGGGGGAAACCCTGGCAGCAATCGGGCGGGGGGGGGGGGGGGGGGGCAGGTGGGTGGTAGTCTGGCACAAGGTGGGCCCAAGGCTTCCTTGTGAGGCCCGGTGAAGCACTCTTGCCCCTCCTGGCCCACAAGGAAACCCGAAAAGTAAATTTAAAGCTTACCTTCTGGGCCCTCTTCTTGCCCAGGATCTGGCTCCTGCCAGGTTTTGCCTGATGGGGAGCCGACACTGACCCCCTCCCCCGCTCAGGCCTCAGCTTGAAATTGCAGAATGGATCCTGATGACATCATAGGATCCCGCTTTCTTCCTGCGGCGGTCCTGCTCACCTGTTCAAAAGAGCTAGTTCTAAGGGGACACGGCAGGCAGGAAGGAAGTGGGTTCAGAGTGCGTAAGTGAGTCCCGTTATTTTAACTGCACTGCGCCCGCTCCCCCACCCCGGTTTCTGCCAGGTGGGGGCAGTTAAAATCGGGCCTATTTCAAACAGAGTTGAAACTTCGAATGACAGTTAGTTCTTCCACCAAGGCACTGACTATTTAGATGTACGGAGGGCAGAATTAACATGGTAGAATCAACATTCTAAGTGAGTGCACCAGAAGTATTGATTCCACAGTGATTTGATTTACAATCAGGCCATAAGTCTAAGGCACAATTTATTCTTCAAATAGACTTTCCTATTACAATGCTCAGATAGTGTTAAGAGAGGTCTCGAAGGAGAAAATAAATGAAAACACCTGTTCTTCAGCACTGGCTAAATAATATCGCATCACACTACAGCATCTACTCTCAGCAACATTGATTAAAGAGAGTCAGCTTTACACAGGTACATGATATGCTCGTGTGAGCGCACCACAATGCAAAACTCTTATCGGGTGCAGCACCGCGACATGCATAGATGCAACATGAATACATTAATAGACATTTAAAAACACTTGTGGAGTGACTATGTGCCACTGTCATTTCTATTCCGAGTTACCAGGAATAAATAGTCAGGCACAACACCTGAGAGTCCAGGGTCATTCCCTCCTCCCCCAGTCTTCCCATTTTGAATTTTATCTGTTACCATACTCCATGAAGTCATAATGGAGAACACGAGGCACTGTGAGGGGGAAAAATGGTTCACAGCGATATCACTGAACCACATCTTAAAATTAATATTTTGATTCAATATTTTGCTTCCATTTAAAGTTAATATTTTGATCAAATGTTCATAATTTAGTTTTAATTACTTACCCAAAATACAACCGAATTCATGATCATGAACACAGGGTATGATACCGCACACTGGGCTTTAGCCTGGAAATTACGGTGTGTGGTATTAGTGCACAAATGCTGAGCACACTTATATGATGTTACAGTACTTTGTTATTTTAACAGAAGGGTTAACCCACTCCACTGGTAAATGCACTATGGGTTTGATTAACACCCCAGTTAAAATAGTAGACCAAGTAATGTCATTCAAATGTGCCAAGTGCTCATTTACTAATATTGTGCACAGTAATTTCTAGGCTTTTATTGTTTATTGAGGGAAATAAATCCTATCACACATGTTCCATAAATTATTCTTTGTATCAAAATAAATAGATTTAATCTGGTAAATGCACTATGTGGTGTGATATGGAGACATATAGACCAGGTAGGTCCCATCATCAATCTCTACTTGTGACAGTGGGGCAGAGGATGGATACAATTGGCTTCAAAGAGAGGGGAAAAATCATTAAATGTTCCTACTTCTGATCGCTACCTTCTATTAGCAGTGCACACGTGAGGATACAAAGTAAGGAAATGCTTGGGCTGGTCTGTGATGGCCCTCACTGTTAATTAGCCTTCCAAAATTCTCACACAGTCAATTGGATGAGATAGCAGAGGGCTGTAGCTATCTGTGCAATCATACCCTCAGTATGAACCACTGTCTTCAGGAAAGGAAGAAAAGAACAAAATCGACAAAAAGAAAATTGACTGAACAACATGTTAGATAACGGCCCAGAATTTTCGGTCAACGGTGAAGCAAAGTCGTTCGCAGCTGGCCCCGAAGTAAGCTTCGCACAAAGATCTCACAATCTCTATGGTGAGAATTTGGGGTTTTCGACGGGTAATTGAAATCAACGGAAGTTAATGGGGATTCCCAGCAAAGAGCTGCTGTGATATCAACAAGCTGTCTAAGCAGCCAATCAAAACGTAGAATTCTCACAGACAGCGAACCAGGAAGTGGGTAAGCTCCTTTGATTCTAACTTTTTAAAAATGTTAGAGAGAGCAAAACAAAGACTGCGGCTCTCACATGGGGAAAAGGCAATAAAGATGAACAAACTTTTTTTTAATTAATTTTTTTTTTTTAAGAAGTTCCTTAAAAATTTAACTTTTTATTAAAATGGATAAATTTGACACTCCACAAAATTAAAATTAGTTTTTCAGAGACAGAACATTTGTTTAGCAGTCAATACGCTGTTAAAACCCCAGTTACACCTAATCCAAAAGGATCTAACTTTTAATGCGGTATTTTACAGTGCAATTACTGCGGAAGAGCCGAAGTTTTCGTCAGTTTCCATGATTTTTAGAGATTTCACTGATTGCCGCCTCTGTGGGTGTGGGTGGGTGGGTGAGGGTGGGGGAGAGGGGGGGGGTGGGCACTGTGCAGCCTGTGGAGGAGCAGTGAATGACAGACCGCAACTTCAGGACTTCCGTATTCGGCTGCGCGTGTGCTCAATCCTGAAGTTGCGGTCAGTTTCAAAGGCGAAATGACGGCGAACGTTGCCTGTTTGCCGTCATCAGGACCGCAAATTCCAGGCCAGCATCAAAACAGAATTACACTGAGTGGAGGCTTTGCTCAAGTATTCCATTCCAAGCATTCCAAATGACTGAATTTACCCACCAACAGTATGCAAATGATCACCTCAATTTTAGGTGTCATTTATTTTTCTCCCCTCCACTCAAGAAGATGCTGATTCATGCTGGTGTAGGGCTCTTCTCACCATCCAGGACCCCATCCAAGTGACCATACTGTGTGAGCAATCTATTGGACCAGAAGGCATATCACATCCAATCCTAATCTGTCCTCACCAAACATCCACATATGGTGACTTTCCAGCAGGGGTCACGGAATGGCAATCCGGAGCAGAATCTCTGGTTGGTTTTCCCTTCAGTCGACCTGTGTAGTGTCCCCAGCTGCCACTGCTCTGCTGAGAACAGCTAATTCAGCACACACCGGGATCTGTATGGCTCAGAGAGGTCACTTTACTTGAGTCGAAGTCCCACTATTTTTTTCAGGACTCTGATGAACAATTGAGAAGCATCAAGATATTACCACTGCACCAAAAACTTATGCTACTTAGCTGACGAGATCATGAAGTTAAAGTAAGAGCATCAGACAAAATGAGCTCCGAGCTCCTTCATGGAAACAAGCCAATAATTACCATAGACAAACCACTGTAGACAGTCTAACAGCGAGATGTGATGGCATACCTGTCAACATGAACAGAGCTGGGCTTTTTCTCCATTCATTTTGCTTTTACAGCAACAGAGATACATTAGCCAAAATAGCAAACATTTTAGTCAGAAACTGTGAACCTTGCTGAATACACCTTTTTAAATTAAGACTTGATACCTTAATCTGTGCTGAGCAGTTAACCATCAGATGCTGCACGTGCAGGTCTGTACCAATGTTGGTTTATATGGCAGATAGAACTGAGAGTGTGAAATGGTGGAATAAAGTTGATGGGGTGGCAGATGTGCTGCTTCTGAATTGGTCTCAGCATTAAAACCACCCCATGGCTATTTTGCTCTCTACCAGGAATGGTATGGGTTCTGAATGTGGAATCAGTTATATCAATGCAGCGTAACACTTAATAATTCACATGCACCTAATTACAGCCTCACAATAGTTTCTCTGGCTGCACCCTTCATGACATAAAGAGGCAAGTGCCAAACTGAACTGCTATCTGAGTTACGCTGGGCAGCTTATTCTGAACATTTTTACAACTTCCGTGGAAGTATGCACACACGAGTACAGCCTGAATTTCTGGTTCCAACTTGTGAGAATCCTTTCTTTTAATTGAGTTGAAGGCACAGTACAACAACTGGTTAAATACCAAACATTGGTTAACAGTTGATATCGAATGGTATATTGTTAAACTATGATGCTGTTTTCTTCAGGTCATAAAGCTGGCCTTATACCTTCTGAAAACCGCTCGTAAACTTGAGTTCTAGTGCAGTATAATTGACTTTACAGTCCAGTTAAAATGTACTCACTGTACTGAAATTGTATTTGTTCCAATTCCTGGCATTCCAGCAAAGGTCTAGGTCCATACTGCTTTATCCTCTATCACTGTTCTCATCTTATTCAGAGGTTACACTGATATTTGTTTCCGTTCCCTTTTTCTTTAAAAACTCTTTCTAGTTTTCCATTGATTTGGAAAACATTCCCTTCAGTTTTACACACACACACATACACACACACACAGGCTACAGCAGTGCCAGTATACAAAGCTTGCTTTCATTCAGCGATCCACCCCAAGGTCTTTCTGCCTATTTCCACTGCAATCCATTGCCCTTCAGGATAAAGTAGAGCAGCTACTGCTGCCATTAGTTCCGCTCACATCCCACTGCTTCCAATTAGCACCAATTTCCCCTTACAATAAGGGCACGGCAGAAACAAAGCAGCCTCAAAAGCTGGGAGCGAAGTCAAGAAAGGTTTTCTTGCAGAAATGTTGCCTTCCACCCGCTGAATCATTAAAGCTGCCACAGCAAGTGCAGTGCCACTCTCTTGGGCTTTGCTTTTCCTGATGTTGGGTAGAACAGTGTTTTTATATAGAATGTTAATTAGCCTCATATACGTTTCTGCCAGTTTCTTAAGTTCTTGCCAGTTCCCCAGGCCTGGTGCTCCTCAAGGAAAGCTGTGTCTAAAAATAATAAACAATCATTCCCTCTGCAATACCGTTTTTACTTTTACTTTGTTCCGGTACACAGTAGCACGCGGACACATTTTTACTTATTATGATTTATTTGTATCCACCACCTTTACGGTTTTTTTTCTCCTTCCTCCCCCGCCTCCCCCTCCCCCCCCCCCCAAAAAAAACTGGGCCTGTGGTCATACTACTTCGTAACCACTAAGAGGTGCACTTGAGCAGCTTGAGATGACTGCCCCGATCATTTTAAATCACGCCATTGTGGAGAAATGTCTCAGCTCCTTTCATGGAATCACCTCCCACAGTTCAGCTGAGGTCAGCAACTCAGGATGTGGAGAGCTGTAAGAAAAAGCTTGTACCCGAAACTCATTGATGCAGCACTTTAGTGCATATGTGTGCGCGTGCATGCTGAAAACTCAAGACACCATGGTGCTGATTTTTGTCTACAGGCGCAAATCAGGTCAAAATGGTTAAGATTGGATGCTTTATCTCACCAGAATGGGACTGTGCTAACAGCACTCACATTTTGCGGTTCATCTTATTTGCATAATTATCTAGGCACAGATTTCAGCAGGTGAAGGGAGCACGCCAGTAGTGGGAGTGGAAAATTGTGCGCAAGTGAAATTTAAAGAGATGGGGACAATTAAAGGAAAGTGTCATGTTAAGCTGACAACAATGCAGAAACATTTTAAATAGACTAGAGGAATTTCCTATATACGCATAAAGACACCTTGACAAGCATTTTACCATGGTGGCACAGTCCCTTTAAGAGCAATTCAGTTAGCTCTCCATAATTATTATCTGTTATATTACAGTAGTTAATAGGATAACATTTTTTGGCTATTTGATTGTTGCCTCCGAAGGGATCTGTATTAGTGCTGAAACAAAAGAGGAATCTATTCAGTATCCACAGCTGTTCGAACCAATCCAAAGAGATTGGGAACATTTTGTTTCACACATTCAGAGGAAGCAGCAAGTTTCACACTTTTATTCACACTCCATGGGTTCACTGAAACAGCTGCAACCCAGAGATAGCAGAAACCTGCATTTCATTCAAACTCCCAGCAGCAAATGTGGGAGTTTCACATAGAAGAAAATGAATGTTCAAGTTAATTAGGGCACTTTCACCTCCTATAAAAAGGAAAGACAAACATTTAATAAAATTGGAACGAACAAACACTTTAGGCTATAATCACTGCAACACTTGTACACAATGTGTTGTGATGAACATCCCACACACCCCTCTGTCTCTTCTCCAGCCTCAAATTAAAAGAAAAATTTGGTCATACACTTTTACATGAATATAGAAGGATATGCTGATAAGGTTAGATGAAGTAGGATGGGAGGAGGCTCGTGTGGAGCATAAACTCCGGCCCAGACCAGTTGAGCTGAATGGCCTGTTTCTGTGCTGTAAATTCTATGTAATTTTATGTAATTCTACTGAATATAGTGCCCTTTAAGCCGCCAAGCTCCTCTCTAGACAGAGACAAACAGCATGGGACGAATAGTTGACTTGCTACCAATCAGTTTCGAGCTTTGATGCAATAAGACTTGGTCGTTGTTCTGAATCTAGACTTCTCATTAGCTGGAAAACTAGACTTTAAAGCTAGCCTTTACTCCAAATTCTATTGGACCAGAAAGTCCGCAGGGGTTATCCTGGCCTCCCACCTTAACATCAGTCGGGAGTAAGGACTTCCTACACTGGGAGTTCCCATTTCCCTGGCTCACTCAGGATCTGGCATAGTATTGGAGACTGATATGCCAAGTGAAATGACGGCAGCGGTGAGCCCTAAAGTGTGTGGGAGTGGGGGAGGGGGCGGGAGGAGTGGGGGAGGGGGGCGGGAGGAGTGGGGGAGGGGGAGGAGTGGGGGGAGGGGGGGTGGGGGAGTGGGGGAGGGGGGTGGGGGAGGGGGGGGGGAGGGGTGGGAGGAGTGGGGAGGGGGGGAGGAGTGGGGGAGGGGGAGGAGTGGGGGAGGGGGAGGAGTGGGGGAGGGGGGGAGGAGTGGGGGAGGAGTGGAGGAGTGGGGGAGGGGGGGAGGAGTGGGGGAGGGGGGGGGAGGAGTGGGGGAGGGGGGGGAGGCGTGGGGGGGAGGGGGGGAGGAGTGGGGGAGGGGGGGGGGAGGAGTGGGGGGAGGGGAGGGGGAGGAGTGGGGAGGGGGGGGAGGAGTGGGGGTGGGGGGGAGGAGTGGGGGAGTGGGGGGGAGGAGTGGGGGAGGGGGGGAGGAGTGGGGGAGGAGGGGGAGGGAGTGGGGAGGAGTGGGGGAGGGGGGGAGGAGTGTGGGAGGAGTGGGGAGGAGTGGGGGAGGGGGGGAGGAGTGGGGGAGGGGGGGGGGGGGGAGGAGTGGGGAGGGGGGGAGGAGGGGGGGGGGGGGAGGGGGAGGGGGGGGGAGGGGGGAGGAGGGGGGAGGGGGGGGGGGGAGGGGGGGAGGGGGGGGGAGGGGGAGGAGGGGGGGAGGGGGGGAGGAGGGGGGGAGGGGGGAGGGGGGGAGGAGGGGGGAGGGGGGAGGGGGGAGGAGGGGGGGGGGGGGAGGAGGGCGGAGGAGGGGGGGAGGGGGGGGGGAGGGAGGGGGAGGGAGGGGGGGGAGGGGGGGGGAGAGAGGGGGGGGAGAGGGGGGGAGGAGGGGGGGAGGGGGGGGGGGGGGGGGGGGAGGGGAGGGGGGGAGGAGGGGGGAGGAGGGGGGGGAGGGGGGGGAGGAGGGGGGAGGAGGGGGGGGGGGGGGGAGGGGGTAGGGGGGGAGGGGGGGGGGGGGGGTAGGGGGGGAGGGGGGGAGGGGGAGGGGGGGGTGGGGGGGGGGGTAGGGGGTGGGGGGGGGAGTGGGTGGGTGTGGGGGTAGGGGAGTGGGGGCGGAGTGGGGAGGTGGGGGGGGGGGAGTGGGGCGGGGAGGGGGTGGAGAGTGGGAAGTCAGAGTTCCAGATGAGGTAAGTGGCCTGGACACTCAAAGAAAGGCGCAAATTAAAAAAAATCTTTTATCAGCTGCCTTAGAGGTGGCCAAGGTGGGATTGGGGTTTGGGTAGTGCCCCCTGCAACCGCGAACATTGTCCAGCTGTGTATGGTAGGTGGGCCCTGTAGATGCAGCCTCAGTGGTGCTTGCTCCCGTCTGGCTCACGTGAACAGAAATTCCACTGGGTCAGTGCTGAAGGACAACAGGGGATGTAATCCAGGCACAACCCCCCAGGGATCAGGTCCTAAGGATTCCCAGGGCCACTTTTCTCAATAATGTAACACTTTATTACATTTTAAATTTTAAAAAAAACAGGTTTTAAATCATTTGATCTCCTGTCAGCTCTCAGGATCAAAAGTAAATAGAAAACTTGACCCGGAATTTCCACAGGAGTTGTTGCGGTCTCCCGCCGGAAATTTGGCAGAACCCCTGGAGAAAGGGAATAAGTGGCTGCAAACGGTAGCCTGCGCCGTTCTAACAGAGTTATGGTGGGAGATGCCGTTGGAAATACAGGGCCATTGTCCCTTCCTATAACTGTCTGCTCATCTCCCACTTTCTATCTCCTTCTTTCTGTGTATCCTCAACTCTTTCTGGCTCCCTCATTCTCTCTCTCTCTTTATGCCTCTCCCACACTGAGGGGAATTGGCAGTCCCGACCGGGGATTCCCTCCCCCGCCCCCTGCCGGGACTGCCACTGGCCGCTCATTCCCCATCTACTGCATGAAAATGCTGCTACTTCAAATGACCACAACCACTGATCACTACATCTCTCTTCCTCTTGTAACTAGACGGTGCAGCTCCTAGCAAACTATATCTAGCAATACAGAGATCTAAAAACAGTTAGTCTGAGATAATCAGAAAAATGTAATGTTATTCTGTTGGTTTAATAAATTGCATACCTACCTTCACAAATTAACACTCATTAAAAACAGCCCTTAGGAATGTGAGTGAAATCAGTGTTTGATGATGAAGCTAACAATTAACACAATAAAGAGTGGAGGCTCTTTAGCCTTCAAAACATAGTCATTCTCTGTCATATAACCTGCGCCAAGAATGGGATTTGTGTAGATTTTTACAGCTGAATGATCTGATTCAGAATTAAAGAAATTGAAACAATCGACGGACCACGGGGCAGGGGGGGGGGGTGAAACTGATCAATGGCAGTGGCGCAAACATAGGCTGATAGTGAATCTGTAGCTCGTTTCACACCGTGCCCGATTTTCTTTTCCATCGACTTCCCGCAGCGTGAGCCTGGGCAATTTTAACTCCCAGGAGTAATTAAAATGATATAAATGGGTCTCCCGCCCGAAGTCGGCAGGGATGACGTGGAAGCTGGCAGACGGGGGCAGGATTCCGGCCGTCAGGGACCCGAGGGGATTGTCCCTGGCAGTCAGGTGAGTTGATCGGGGGATGCCCGAGGTGATTGCGGTCAGAGAAGGGGGAGGAAAGCATGGAGCAGGGGAGGCCCAAGGTTCCCTTGTGAAGGAGGTCAGGGTAGGTGAATGAACCAAAATCCTCTCTCTGATTACGATAACATTTGTAGGAGGTCAAGATAGTCAAGAGGTTCAAAAAGCAAAATACTGCAGATGCTGGAAATTTGAAATGAAAAAACAGAAAATGCTGGAAACACTTAGCAGGACAGGCAGCATCTGTGGAGAGAGGAAGGCAGGGTTAGCATTTCAGGTCGATGCCCTCTCGTCCTAATCAAGAGATGCTACAGAAGAACAGCATATAAGGAGGAACAGAGCCAGGGAAAATGGGGCAGGAAGAAGAAAAAGAATGGTCTGTGATTAGGTGGAAGACAAGAGACGATTAAACAACATTAGTGATAACGGGCCAAGACAGTAACATCTACCAGTTCTGACGAAAGGTCATTGACCTGAAATGTTAACCCAACTTATTTCTTTGATGAAGTAACAGAGAGGGTTGATGAAGATAGTGCAGTAGATGTTGTATATATGGACTTTCAAAGGGCATTTGAGAAAGTACCACGTAACAGACTTAATCGGAAAATAGAAGCACATAGTATTAAAGGGATGGTGGTAACTTGGATACGTAACTGGCTAAGGGATAGGACAAAATTGAGAGGTCGCACAACACCAGGTTATAGTCCAACAGTTTTATTTGAAATCACAAGCTTTCGGAGTTATCACTCCTTCCTCAGGTGAAGTTCAGACTTCACCTGAGGAAGGAGTGATAACTCCGAAAGCTTGTGATTTCAAATAAAACTGTTGGACTATAACCTGGTGTTGTGCGACCTCTCAATTTTGTCCACCCCAGTCCAACACCGGCATCTCCGCATAAGGGATAGGAAGCAGAGAGTAGTGGTGAATAGATGTTTTTCTGACTAGAGTTAAGTATGCAGTGGGGTCCCCCAGAGGTCAGTATTAGGACCATTGCTTTCCTTGTTATATATAAAGGACTTGGACTTGGGTATAGGGACTACACTTTTGAAGTTGCGGATGATACAAAACTTGGTAACACAGTAAATAATGAGCAGTATAGTAGCAGACTTCAGGAAGACACAGACAGACTGGTGAAATGGACAGACACATAGCAAATGCAATTTTATGCGGTTAAGTGTGAAGTGGTGCACTTTGGGAGAAGCAACATGGCGAGGCAGTATAATCTAAATGGTAATATTTTGAGGGGGGTGCAAGAGCAGAGGGACCTGGGGGTGCATATTCACAAATCCTTGAAAGGTGGCAGAGCAAGTTGATAAGACAGTTAAGGAAGTGTATGGGGTACTTGGCTTTGTAAATAGGAGCATTAAATACAAAAACGAGGAACTCATGCTAAACCTTTACAAATCACTGGTTAGGCCTCAGCTGGAGTATTGTGGACAATTCTGGGCACCACACTTTAGGAAGGATGGCAAGGCCTTGGAGAGGGTACAGAGGAGGTTTACCAGGAGGATATCAGGGATGAGGGACTTCAGTTACGTGGAGAGATTGGAGAAACTGGGATTGTTCTCCTTAGAGCAGAGAAGGTTAAGGGGAGACCTAATACAGATATTCAAAATTATGAAGGGTTTTGATAGAGTAAGTAGGGAGAAACTGTTTCGGCTGGCAAGTGGGTCGATAACCAGAGGTCATAGATTTAAAATAATTGGCAAAAAACTAGTGGGGAAATGAGGAGCAATGATTTCACACAGAGGGTTGTTATTATCTGGAACCCACCTCCTGAAAGAATGGTGGAATCAGATTGGACATGTATTTGAAGAAGGTTATGGGGAGAAAGCTGGGGTGTGGGACTACATTGGAGAGCTCTTTCAAAGAGCCGGCACAGGCACAATGGTCTGAATGGCCCCCTTCTGTGCTGTAAGATTCTACTTTCCTCTCTCCACAGATGCTGCCTGAATTGGTGAGTGTTTCCAGAATTTTCTGTCTTATAGTCCAAGAGATTCCTTCAGTCTCTTCCCCAAACAGATATGCCCCTGCTTTCCCAAGACACCTAAAAGCAGCCTAATCACAGACATGGAAACTCAGCACACTCCAGTATCAGAAAGCACAGAGGTTCTAATCAGGGACCACAGTGCTGTAATTGAATCATTGCTGTGGCATGGGGCTGCCTTTGAACACAGAAACCTTATTAGAAATGTCATCTTATTTCCATTCCTGAAAGACTCGATGCTTCGGCAGCAATTTGAAAAATCACTTGCAGACGAGAGTGCTCCATGCTCCACTTGTCCTCAACAGAACTCATTTATATGAAGTTTCCAGTTCTACCTTTCTGATTCATAGTGAAACCCTGTTTATCTCAGGCCACAGCTGTAACACTGCAACACTGAAATCCTCATCGGGAGCCACAACGATATGCTGATAGGGTTAGATGAAGAGCGGTGTGAGGAGGCTCGTGTGGAGCATTAACGCTGGCATAGACCAGTTGGGCCAAGTGGCCTGTTTCTGTGCTGCACATTCTATGTAATTCTATGTAACTTATTAAATAAAGACTCAGAGTATGTCTGACTTTAACACTTTTCCATTACACATTCCCTTACTCCAGAATGATGATCAGCAGGTAGGACCATGACTGCTTCGTTGCAGTCACTCAAAACCACCAGACATGAAAGGATTAAAGAATGATCCATTAACCGCATTCAAATAGCCTTTACATCAAGCCGAGACTCAGACAACACATCAAACTTTTCAGAGGGTTTCTGTAATAAAGAAATTGAAAATGTAATGGTCATACTTTTTTATGTTCTTCATGGTAACCTCTAATTTAAAGTTTATCAGCGTTATCAGCAAAGTAACAAGTATTTTCCAGGAGCTTACCAATTATTAATAATATAGCTTCTCTGATCAGCACACTGCAGTTCAGGCTGAATTCTTTGCCGTTGCCTGTTAACCCATTAGGCAGACCTCAACCATCAGGAACACACCAGATAGAAAATGTAATGTGACATTACGGCCTGGCACTGATAAAGAATTCTGGAAAGTCTACAAGCAGTGTGCATCATTAACATTTGCAACTGCAAGTAGAAGGGACGTGGACATTGTTGGAGGAGAAAATTATTAAAGAAATGTCGGAGAAGAAAAACTCATCCAGTTAATGAACTTTAAATTCGCTGACACAGGACTTTTCTGCAATGGATTGGCAGTCTGCCTTGTCAGACAACGTTGCAACATACAGGGCTCGAGATAACACTGTCACATAGACGAGGCTGATCACATCAACTGTATCCTGGTACAGGGCTCGAGATAACACTGTCACATAGACGAGGCTGATCACATCAACTGTATCCTGACGTTAATTGATTTACTATGCTTAACAATTGTATACATAAAATTGATTGGATTCTAATGACTATCACATGCTCATGTGAGCACGATGTAATCAATGATGGATGTATAAAATACTGTGCCCCAGAGTGACTTATTTGAGAGGTCGGTGACTGCACGTGGGTGCATCAATTCTCTCCCAGAGCGCTCTGAATAAAGTGTACTCCCGCATTTAACCGTGTAAATTGGTGTTTGAGTTTTATTGCTCAGTCGGGCTAAGTCGGGTAACGCGTCGACTCTCCTTCACGGTTGGTCCGCTTAAGGCTCCGATTAGCCCCTACAACAGACATGAAAGGCACAAAGTGTATTTTTATTATACCGACACTTAGAGCCAACTTAATTATCAAACAACAGCACCAGGGCTGGTGTTAAACAGAGTGATTTCGGGCACTGTGCACTTCTAACTTCTCATTAAATGGGCACAAATATCTCCACAGCAGTGAGGAAACAATAATGATTCAGAGAACTGACAGGCAACATACAATGGTTTTGACAGAAACTGATCTGAGCAGTTGAGGATGATATTAGATTGACTATTAAAATTTCATAAGGGTCAGGCACTGTCCCTCTTCTAAGAGTGGTGAACCTGTGGAATTCTCTACCACAGAAGGCAGTTGAGGCCAACTCATTAAATATATTCAAGAAGGAGTTAGATATATTTCTTAAGGCTAAAGGGATCAAGGGATATGGGGAGAAGGCAGGGACAGGGTACTGAATTTGGATGATCAGCCATGATCTCATTGAATGGCGGAGCAGGCTCGAGGGGCCGAATGGCCTACTCCTGCTCCTATCTTCTATGATTCTATAAAGTATTTCTTTCTTTCTCTCTCTGTCTGATATTGGACCAACACTGCTTGTTTAATTCAGTCTTTTGCTTGCTGTTTGTCAAATTTCCATCAAGGTGAAGAAATTCCTCCTCATCTCTGTCCTCAATGGCTTACCCCTTATCCTTAGACTGTGACCCCCTGGTTCTGGACTCCCCGGCCATCGGGAACATCCTTCCTGCATCTAGTCTGTCTAGTCCTGTTAGAATTTTATAAGTTTCAATGAGATCCCCTCTCATTCTTCTAAACTCTAGCGAGTATAAGCCCAATCGACCCAATCTGTCCTCATACGTCATTCCTGCCATCCCAGGTATCAGTCTGGTGAATCTTCGCTGCACTCCCTCCATGGCAAGAACCTCCTTCCTCAGATAAGGCGACCAAAACTGCACACAATACTCAAGATGTGGTCTCACCAAGGCTCTGTACAACTGCAGCAAGACATCCTTGTTCCTGTACTCGAACCCTCTCGCTACAAAGGCCAACATACCATTTGCCTTCTTAACTGCCTGCTGCACCTGCATGCTTACCTTCAGCGACTGGTGCACAAGGACACCCAGGTCTCGTTGCACTTCCCCTTCTCCCAATCTATTGCCGTTCAGATAATAATCTGCCTTCCTGTTTTTGCCACCAAAGTGGATAACCTCGCATTTATCCACATTGTACTGCATTTGCCATGCATCTGCCCAATCACCCAACCTATCCAAATCATACTGGAGTTTCTCTGCATCCTCCTCACAGCACACATGCCCACCCAGCTTTGTGTCATCTGCAAACTTGGAGATATTACATCTAGTTCCCTCGTCTAGATCATTAATATATATTGTAAATAGCTGGGGCCCTAGGACCGATCCCTGCGGTACCCCACTAGTCACTGCCTGCCACTCGGAAAAAGACCCGTTTATTCCAACTCTTTGCTTCCTGTCTGCCAACCAGTTCTCTATCCAAGTCAGTACCTTACCCCCAATCCCATGTGCTTTAACTTTGCACGCTAATCTCTTATGCAGGACATTATCGAAAGCCTTCTGAAAGTCCAAATACACTACATCCACTGGTTCTCCCTTATCTATTTTACCAGTTACATCCTCAAAAAATTCCAGTAGATTAGTCAAGCACGATTTACCTTTTGTAAATCCATGTTGACTTTGACCGATCCTGTCACTGTTTTCCAAGTGCTCTGCTATTACATCTTTTATAATGGACTCCAACATTTTCCCCACTACCGATGTCAGGCTTACCGGTCTATAATTCCCTGTTTTCTCTCTACCACCTTTTTTGAATAGTGGGGTAACATTAGCTACCCTCCAATCCATGGGAACTGTTCCAGCGTCTATAGAATTTTGGAATATAACTTTAAGTTATATGGCGCCTATAACGCCCAAAGCGCTTTACAGCCAATTAGGTACTTTTTGAAATAACAACAGAAAATGCTGGAAAAACTCAGCAGGCCAGGCAGCATCAAAGTTGCTGAGTTTTTCCAGCGTTTTCTGCTGTTATTTCGGATTTCCAGCATCCGCAGTATTTTGCTATTGTATAAGTACTTTTTGAAGTGTGGTCACTGTTTTAATGTAGGAAATGCTGTTAAAGTAACAAAAACACAGAAGCCTGTGTACAAATATTTTGTCCATGTGCTGAATCTACATAGTTACACTCTGGGAGGGGAGTGCTCTTAAGCAAAAGAATTTTCAGGTTAACCTTTCCACTGCCATATATGAGATCTATTCTCATGCCCACATATAAGATTGTGAAGGGGCTTGATCGGGTGGACGCGGTGAGGATGTTCCCAATGATGGGTGAAACTAGAACTGGGGGACATAATCTTAGAATAAGGGGCTGCTCTTTCAAAACTGAGATGAGGAGAAACTTTTTCACTCAGAGGGTAGTGGGTCTGTGGAATTTGCTACCCCAGGAAGCTGTGGAAGCTACTTCATTAAATAAATTTAAAACAGAAATAGACCGTTTCCTAGAAGTAAAGGGAATCAGGGGTTACGGGGAGCGGGCTGGAAATTGGACATGAGTTTGAGTTCGGATCGGTCAAGGCCCTGTGGGTGGCGGAGCGGGCCCAGGGGCCGAGTGGCCTGGTCCTGCTCCTACTTCTTGTGTTCTTTAGAGTTGAGGTTGGATCAGATCAGCCATGATCTCATTGAATGGCGGAGCAGGCTCGAGGGGCCGATTGGTCTACTCCTGCTCCTATTTCTTATGTTCTTATGTTCTTATTGCACCAGTGCCACTGACAGGTTCATCTCTCTCCACTTAAGACTTTAGATGTCACTCTCTTCCTATTTCCATTCTAAATGAATGCGGCGTCAACGAGGACTGGAAGCAGCAGATAAAACCAATGACCACATTAAATTCAGATCTAAATTTTCATTTTTGAATAAGGTGTGATTTATTGCAGCCACGGTATGCCGGTGGTGGAGGGAGTGAACGTTTAAGGTGGTGGATGGGGAGCCAATCAAGCGGGCTACTTTTCCTGGATGGTGTCGAGCTTCTTGAGTGTTGTTGGAACTACACTCATCCAGGCAAGTGGAGAGTATTCCATCACACTCCTTACTTGTGCCTTGTAGATGGTAGAAAGGCTTTGGGGAGTCAGGAGGTGAGACACTCGCCGCAGAATACCTAGCCTCTGACCTGCTCTTGTTGCCACAGTATTTATGTGGCTGGTCCAGGTAAGTTTCTGGTCAATGGTGGCCCCCAGGATGTTGATGGTGGGGGATTTGGCGATGCTAATGCCACTGAATGTCAAGGGGCGGTCGTTAGACTCTCGCTTGTTGGAGATAGTCATTGCCTGGCACTTCTGTGGCGCAAATGTGACCTGCCACTTATCAGCCCAAGCTTGAATGTCGTCCAGGTCTTGTTGCATGCGGGCATGGACTGCTTCATTATCTGAGGAGTTGTGAATGGCACTGAACACTGTGCAGTCATCAGCGAACATCCCCATTTCTGACCTTATGTTGGAGGGAAGGTCATTGATGAAGCAGCTGAAGATGGTTGGGCCTAGGACACTGCCCTGAGGAACTCCTGCAGCGATGTCCTGGGGCTGTGGTGATTGACCTTCAATTACCACTACCATCTTCCTTTGTGCTAGGTATGACTCCAACCAGTGGAGAGTTTTCCCCTTATACAAACAAGGAGATCATAATCTTAATGTTACACTCTGTGACACAATCTCAAGGAAAGTAGGCTCAACAAAGAGTTAAAGAACAAATATTTTACAGGAGCTTTCAATTTATTAATACAGCAAAGACAGAGAGCAGGAAGCTCATGGAACTTCTATATGTTATCTGAAAGCAGATGTACCCCTTCTAACTTTTCCAATCACATCAAAAAAGATAGACTTAGATTTATATAGCGCCTTTCATGACCTCAGGACGTCCCAAAGTGCTTTACAGCCAATTAAATAATTTTGAAGTACAGTCGCTGTTGTAATGTAGGAAACACAGCAGCCAATCGGCAAGCTCCCGCAACGTGATAAAGACCAGATAATCTGGTTTGGTGATGTTGGTTGAGGGATAAATATTGGCTAGAACACCGGGGAGAACTCCCCTGTTCTTCAGAATAGTGACACGGGATCTATTACATACAGCTGAGAGGGCAGACAGGCCTCGATTTAACATCTCGTCCAAAAAACAGCACCTCCAATCGTACTCCCTCAGTACTGCACTGGAGTGTCAGCCTAGATCTTCTGCTCAAGTCTCTGGCGTGGGATCACTCCATCAGCTACCAAGTTAGATGGAAAAAATATTGTTGATGAGAAACTTTAATTTAGAGATCACCATGAACAACATAAAAAGTATGACAAATGCATGTTCCATTTATTTATTACAGAAACCCTCTGAAAAGTTTGACATGCTGTCTGAGTCTCAGCTTGATGCAGAAGGTAAAGGCAATTTGAGTGAGATTAATGGATGATATTTTAATCCTTTAATGTCTGGTGACTTTGAGTGAGTGCAACAAAGCAGTCATAATCCTACTTGCTGATCTGTTAACATTAAGCATCTTTACTACAGGCAAAATAAACACCATTACAGTTCACTTTTAAAAGAAAGAATTTTTCTACCTGCACACAGATCTTTGCCTCCCTACCTATGCCAGTCTTTAATGTGCAGGGGAATTCACTATCATCTTCAAACAATGTAGACTGGATGTGGCTGCAGCTAGTTAAATTCTTACAATGTTTGTCATTTTATCATTTTATGTTTTATTGGAGATCAGATTCTTCTTAAATTGTAATATTTATGGTGTGGGTAGTCGGGGCAAAAAATGAGGGTTAATATTTTTGATTTGTCAGTTCAAGACATTCTCAGTTGCTTTCCTGAAGCAAAAGGCTTTTTACTGATTATTGCTGATGTACTGTGCTAATAAGGCTAACCTTCTGCCATTAGTTACTAAGAGAATCCATTAGGAATAGCACTCTGAGATGAAGACAGTAAGATGGAAATGGCCAGTCTCATCACCCGAGAGCGCATGACTTGTTATGACTAAAAGGGGACATGCATTCCATATAAGGATTTAATATCGGAGAAGAAAAAGCAAGATTCAGAAACAACAAGCTCTTCGACTGACTAAAATAGCCAATTACTTGAAATTACAGTCACTTAATTGTTTTTGCTAGAATTTGTACAAAGAAGTACTTTGGCATTGGTGAACCCTGGCTGAATAATACTTTAATGTGCTCAGCATGATAATTATAAGGTCAGAGCTAATAGAAACTTGTAAATGCTTGGTGCAGCTTGGGCTGGCGCAGTCTGAGTAACACGGGAAGCTACTACACAGTGTAAAATGCTTAGAATAAAGTCAGGGACATTACATCTGATTTTCATTAAATTCGTTTCCCTTTATTTTTCATTATTTGATAGCACTTTTCTACTGCCTCTAACCACACCTACCTGATCCATCTCTCTACCACTCCCTGCTCCCAACCTGTCCGTCTCCCAGTGCTCTGGAGAAAGTGACCAGACCAGCTGATGCCATCACCATGTCTGGTAAATGTACGGTCCATTCACTGCCACCTTAAATGCTATTTAAGTGGTCAGCTCTCGTGTCTCTAAGCATTAAGAGCTGCAAAAAATCATTATACTGGACATGAAAGTGCCCTTCGGTCCATCCATTTAATTTTTAATAGGTACATTTTATCTCAACTTATTTTGTTTTAAGGGATTTTTTCCTCGTAATCTAACAGGGAAACGCTGGTATGTGGGGAAAACTTTGCTATAATGGGTTTTCCATTACAGATGACTTTGTTATAAATGGTTTGCCCTGCAACAATATAGGAAAATCAATAGTTACAGCTAGTAAATGCTACTGCAGCCAATATCCTATCAGAAACACAGTATCAATTTTAAATGCCCCAGTGTGACTGGATTTTAATATTTCCTGCCCCCCACCAAACTCTGTCGTATCTATTTTATGAAACCATCTCATCGGAACTTCCTTCCTTAATCTAACAACTACAAGTGACAATTTCTAGTTGCCTGAAGCTGCAAGAAAGGATTTCAACATATCTTGTTACATTTAATGTGGCATTGTTTCGCCAAAATAGAGGCTTTTTCTACTTTTATGAGAAATCAGCCTTTCTGATGAATCTGCATTTCAAATTGAAAATCCAGACATGTCTTAAAGGGCCAATGACAACTTATGGGAGGAGTTCCCAGGAGGCTTTGCTATCTGATCCCTGAGCCCACAATTTCCAGCAATGAGCCCGGCCTCCAAGTTAGGACACACGGGCTGAGGCACAGGTAGCAGGAAGTCACGGTGCCTGGGCTGATGCTGAGAGCAAGTGAAGCTGGTCTGACTTGTTTCAGTCCTGCAATATAACATTACCCCGACATGTCTACTCATGAATGCAAATCTTTGCAATACATCTTCCTCACTGTTGGCCTTAGTTTTCAGCCAAACTGGAACTAAACAAAGTAATATGAAGTAGCGCGCAAGGCTCCAGGAGTAGTTGATACCTCAATTACTCACTTCAGTGACACATTTATGGGAAGGTACACAATGGCACTTAGGAACAAGAGTAGGCCATTCAGCCCTTTCCGCCATTCAATTAGATCATGGCTAATCTGTATCTTAACTCCATCTACCCGCCTTGGTTCCGTAACCCTTAATATCCTTACCTAACAAAAATCTAGAACCCATGCATTTCCTTACAGAAAGGGAGAGAATATCTGAGGGGGTCCCACTGTAACTCTGGCGAGAGACCAACGGAATCCACCGGCAAATGGCAGGGATCCAGCTATGCCAGGTCTCGGCTGTTTCTGGTATGTCTAAAAGGGGCAGATCCTGCTCCTGCCCCTTACAAGGCACATATTGTCGGGTGGGGAGCTCCTTACACCAAGAGCTCCTGCTTCCATGTCTCACTTAACACCTGCCATCACCCTGGAGGCCAGTATGTCGAGCAAGGTGAGGTATACAGCCCTCCAAATGGACCCCAGCGAGGCACAGAGATCCAGGCCAGACAAGCAGTCTGAACCCCCAAGGAAAAGAACAATTTCTTCAAAAAAAATCTAGATCAGCCCCTTTACACAGGACACCGAGGGGGGAGTGGCTAGGGGTTCAACACTGGAGGACACCAGTGGGTACAACCTTGATTTAACCAATGGGTTTGCGTCTCGAGTATTTTTAAGGCCGTAATTTAATCCACCTCAATGCTGAAATTCTATTCTAAAGTTAGAAGCTGCTATGGGTAACATTTTTGAAAAAAATATAGTTTTATTAATTTCACATTACTTGAGATCGGTATCTCCCTGTCATGAAATTGTGGTACTTGATCATAAATGGAAGCGCAGTACCAGACAATCAGTTATTCAGAACAAGTCAACACTGTTAATTAGAATCTCCTCTTCTCCAGGACAATCATTTAACAGAATAGATTTAATAGGAGAAAACACAAGGCAAGTGACTTTAAACATGCAGTGTTCAGTAAACAATCATCAAATTTAAACCTTAACAAAAGAAAGCCCTGGAGTGCCCTTCCATCAGTGATATGATTTTTTTAATTCGCTTATGGGATCTGGGCATCGCTGGCAAGGCCAGCATTTATTGCCCATCCCTAGTTGCCCTTGAGAAGGTGGTGGTGAGCTGCCTTCTTGAACCGCTGCAGTCCATGTGGTGAAGGTACTCCCACAGTGCTGTTAGGGAGGGAGTTCCAGGATTTTGACCCAGCGACGATGAAGGATCGGCGATATACTTCTAAGTCAGGATGGTGTGTGACTTGGAGGGGAACTTGGAGGTGGTGGTGTTCCCATGTGCCTGCTGCCCTTGTCCTTCTAGGTGGAAGAGGTCGCGGGTTTGGGAGGTGCTGCCGAAGAAGCCTTGGCGAGTTGCTGCAGTGCATCTTGTAGATGGTACACACTGCAGCCACGGTACGCCGGTGGTGGAGGGAGTGAATGTTTAAGGTGGTGGATGGGGTGCCAATCAAACGGCTGCTTTGTCCTGGATGGTGTTGAGCTTCTTGAGTGTTGTTGGAGCTGCACTCATCCAGGCAAGTGGAGAGTATTCCATCACACTCCTTACTTGTGCCTTGTAGATGGTGGAAAGGCTTTGGGAAGTCAGGAGATGAGACACTCGCCACAGAATACCCAGCCTCTGACCTGCTCTTGTTGCCACAGTATTTATATAGCTGGTCCAGTTAAGTTTCTGGTCAATGTTGACCCCCAGGATGTTGATGGTGGGGGATTCGGCAATGGTAATGCCGTTGAATGTCAAGGGGAGGTGGTTAGATTCTCGCTTGTTGGAGATAGTCATTGCCTGGCACTTCTGTGGCGCGAATGTTACCTGCCACTTATCAGCCCAAGCCTGAACATCGTCCAGGTCTTGTTGCATGCAGGCATGGACTGCTTCATTATCTGAGGAGTTGTGAATGGTGCTAAACACTGTGCAGTCATCAGCGAACATCCCCATTTCTGACCTTATGTTGGAGGGAAGGTCATTGATGAAGCAGCTGAAGATGGTTGGGCCTAGGACAGTGATTCAAGTGAGCTAGAATGTTCCAGAACTATGAAAAAAGCAGGGTCTATTCTCGAAGCTTCTGCTTTTTCACCTTCCTGAGTTCCGGCTTCCTTGTCTTCTGTGATATTGCTGCTCTCTTCCGTCTTATTCATGGCTCCCATTCCTGAATATCAACTTCTGCTGCTGCTCAATCCCTTTCCTGCATCCCGATTCCCACTGTGCTTTCCCTCTTTCCTGTGTTCCTTCTGCCACTGCTGCTTTCTCCTTTTCCTGGCTTCTGCTGCTGCTTTCCTGCGCCCCAATTCCCACTGTTGCTCTCTCCCATTCCCGAGTACTGACTTCTGCTTCTCTCTCTCTCTCTTCCTTTCCTGAGCTGCAGTTCCCTCTGCTGCTGTCTTTCCTGAATCCCAGCTCCTGGTATTGCCTTCTCTCTTCAAAAAGAGTTGGCTTCTACTATTGATCTCTTCTTCGTCTTCACTCTCTGCTTCCACTAATACTCTCCCTCCCTCAGAGTCCTGGCTGCTGATTTCTCTTCTGTCGACCAAGTCAGAGGTCCAGGTCCCATGACAGTCTGGTGCCCAGGCTCAATGTGCTTCTCTTGCAATGGTTACCTGGGATGGTGTCCCAGCACATGAAAAATCTGCCATTCCTCACCAAACACTCCGGCTGCGCCTCTGCTTCTTATTGCAAAGGGTCCGAGTCATCTCCAAGACTTAGTTAATTTCCCCACCTGCTTCCCTCCAGCATAAAATTAAAACTAATAATAATTTTGTTTTACATTGGCTATAATGGAAGGAATGAACCTCTCAGCGGAGGGTTTGAGTTCTCTACCTACCTTCAGGAAATGTTTAAATATGCACATATTTTAACTTGGCTTTCCCTCCAGATGTACCACATCGGCATTGCTGGGTGAAAGGAGTTTTGAAATAATTTCATTAAAAAAAAAATCCCCACTGGCAGACAGGACCTGGGGTTTAGCCCCATTTTCTATTCACAACTGCAGCATTTAAAAAAAAAACATGGCAGAGTGTAAAAATGACTGTTGGTGATGTTATTATAAACAGGCTAAAACCTCCATTAAAATTGCAGAGCAATTTGAAATAAATATTCAGCACCTGTACAATATCATCACCGGCAGTCATTCCAGGCTTATCTCTATTAAACTTTGTGCAGAGAGATACCAGCTGTGGGCAAATTGTGCATGAGAGGAGACTCGAACTCTTGCAATAAAGAGCAGAGAGTTAGTGGAAGAGACACAGGTTGAAGGTCACAAAAAAATTTGGAGGGCCCTTGGATTTCCCACAATTCAAAAAAGATACCGAGTACCTCTCTTAACAAAATCCACTTTACCCACTAACGTGATCTGACAGCAATATATTTGCGTACATCACAATGCTTGTACTGTGCATTCACTGACCTCACTTCACCAGACTATAGTAGCTTCCATTACATTGCATCACCTGATGTGCAATCACCAGGCTATTCTCCCTAAGTTTATGGCCCTCCTCCAACCTCACACCATGACAATTACAACAACTCTCCTCAATGACGGTCATCAATTATGAATACGTGCAAATTCTCAACAACTTTCACCAAGTTCTGCGGAATTACCAATAATTTTTTAAACATGCTTAGACCCAAATTAGGATACTCAACATTGTTGTGCTTTTGGCCAAGCAGCTTTAACCTGAAGTTCTTCCATGGAAAAGGTTTCCACTGATTAAATTCTAATATTCCTCCCATGATAGTGGATCAATGCAGCACCACACTATCCATTAGAAGGTACAGAAGGAGATGGCTGATGTTTCTGCGAGTTAAAGTTCTGCGAGAAGTTGCTCTTCTGAACTACACACTACATTACTGACTTGCAGTTTTCCCCTAATGTACTCTGTACATATGCTGAACACAGTACAGCTGAACATTTTTATTCATGATCTAGAAGAATATTTTGTTGGTTATGATAAAAATTCGATGTACACGACACATGTAATGTACAACATTATTTATGTCAGTCTCAGAAGTGTATGAAATATGGATAGAGATAAAAGATAATAAAGGATCAATTACACTAATAGGTGTAGTCTACAGACCACCTAATAATGGAAGGGAGGTGGAGGAAGAAATATGCAGACTATTAGGGAAATGAGTAAAAAACATAGAATAATAACCATAGGGGATTTCAACTACCCCAATATTAATTGGACAGAAGAGTTAGGTAAAGCGGATAAGGGAATGGAGTTCCTACAGTGTGTACAGGACTCTTTTCTAACCCAATATGTAAAAAGCCCAATGAGGAAGGATTCGTTATTGTATCTAGTAATGGGGAATGAACCAGCGCAGATAAGAGAAGTAAAAGTAGGGGAACATCTAGGCAATAGTGACCATAATATAATACACTTTAAGATGATAATTGAGAAGGACATAAGTATGACGAAAACCAGGGATTGGAGAAAAGCAGATTTTGAGGGACTGAGAACAGAACTTGGGAAAATAAAATGGGCAACAATATTGGCAAACAACGATGTAGAACAGCAACGGGAAACATTTAAACAGAGTGTTCAACAGAGTGCAGGAACAAAATATTCCGCTAAAAGGAAAGAACAAACTGAACACCAATGAGACTCCATGGATGAATAAAGCCATAAGGGAACGATTGAGGGTAAGGAAAGAGGCATACATTAAGTACATAGACAGCAGGGGAGTGCATGATAAGGGAGAATACGAAGAGATTAGGAGAGAAGTCAAAAAAACAATTAGGAAGGCAAAGAGGAACTATTAAATTAAATTATCAAGGAACATAAAACAAAATAGTAAAATATTTTATAGGCACATCAATAAAAAAAGGTTGGGATGGGAATAGGGCCATTAAGGGATAGACAGGATGATACCACAGGTAACGATAAAGAGATGGCAGAAATATTAAATAATTATTTTGTTACCAGGGAGATAGAACAGGTGGACATGACATTGGATGATGAGATTAATAATGAGATAAGTGCATTTAAAATAAAAAGAGGGGATATATTAAATAAACTAATCAAACTCAAAGAGGATAAAACCTCTGGTCCAGATGGATTGCATCCCCGCATTTTAAAAGAATTTAGGGAAGAGATAGCAGAGGCATTTTACATATTACTACACATATTTAATAATTCGTTAGAAAAAGGTGTAGTGCCACAGGACTGGCGGATAGCTAACGTAATACCTATATTTAAGAAGGGGGATAGAACATATCCAGGGAATTATAGACCAATCAGCTTAACATCAGTGGTAGGAAAAAAAATGGAATCCCTACTAAAGGAGAAAATAGAAGAACATCTAGAAACCAAAAACATAGAAATGAATAGTCAGCATGGATTTCAAAAGGGAAAGTCTTACGTGACCAACCTCATTGAATTTTTTTAAAGAGGTAACAGAGAGAGTAGACAATGGTAATGTAGTAGATGTAATTTATCTAGGTTTTCAAAAGGCCTTCGATAAGGTACCCCATAATAGACTGATGAACATGGTCAGAGAATGCGGAGTCAGGGGACAAGTAGCAGAATGGATAGCTAGCTGGCTTCAAGACAGAAAGCAGAGAGCAGGGGTAAAGGGTAGCTATTCACAGTGGCAGAAGGTGGGTAGTGGAGTTCCACAAGGATCAGTGCTGGGACCACTGCTGTTCACAATTTATATTAATGATTTAGACTTTGGGATCAAAAACACAATTTCTAAATTTGCAGATGACACCAAATTGGGGGGATAGTCAATAAGAGGAGGACTGCAACAAATTACAGGATGACATTAATAAACTTGCAGAATGGGCATATAATTGGCAAATGAAATTCAACACAGATAAATGTGAGGTATTACATTTTGGTAGGAAGAACAGGGAGGTCACTTATTATGTGGACAAAAGTGAGAAGTCGCACAACACCAGGTTATAGTCCAACAGCTTTATTTGTCACAAGCTTTCGGAGCGTTGCTCCTTCGTCAGGTGAAGTGACTTCACCTGACGAAGGAACAACGCGCCGAAAGCTTGTGACAAATAAAACTGTTGGACTATAACCTGGTGTTGTGCGACTTCTCACTTTTGTCCACCCCAGTCCAACACCGGCATCTCCGCATCATGACTTATTATGTGGAGGGTGCGAGTCTAGGTGGGGTAGAGGAACAAAGGGATCTCAGAGTACAAATACACAAATCACTAAAAGTTGCGACACAGGTTAGCAAGGCCATAAAAAAAAGCAAACCAAGTACTCGAGTTTATTTCTAGAGGTATAGAATTGAAAAGTAGGGAAGTTATGCTCAACCTGTATCGAACCTTGGTTAGACCACACTTAGAGTACTGCGTACAGTTCTGGTCGCCATATTATAAAAAGGATAGAGAGGCACTGGAGAGGGTGCAGAGAATATTTACAAGGATGACACCAGAAATGTGAGGGTATACATATCAGAAAAGGATGAACAGGCTGGGTCTCTTTTCTCTTGAAAAAAGGCTGAGGGGTGACCTAATAGAGGTCTTTAAAATTATGAAAGGTTTTGATAGAGTGAATACAGAGAGAATGTTTCCACTTGTGGGGAAGAGCATAACTAGAGGCCATCAATATAAATAGTCACCAAGAAGTCCAATAGGGAATGCAGAAGAAACTTCTTTACCCAAAGAGTGGTGAGAATTTGGAACTCGCTACCACAGTCAATGGTTGAAGTGAAAAGTATAAATGTATTTAAGAGGAGGCTAGACAAGCATATGAGGGAAAAGGGAATAGAGGGTTATGCTGATAGATTTAGATGAGGAAAGACGTGAGGAGGCTCGAGTGGAGCATAAACGCCGGCATGGACTGGTTGGGCCGAATGGCCTGTTTCAGTGCTGTATATCCGATGTACTCCTATGAAATAAAAATGACACCTGTACTTCGAAGAAAGTACCGCACAATCGGAGGTTCCAACCTTCGGATGAGATGTTAAACCAAGGTCCCGCCTGCCCTTTCAGGTGGATGTAAACGATCCCATGGCACAATTTTGAAGAGGAGCAGGGGAGTTCTCCCAGTGTCTTGGCCAAAATGCATCCCTCAACCAACATCAGTAAAACAGATTATCTGGTCATTTTCACATTGCTGTTTGTGGGACCCTTGCTGTGTTCAAATTGGCTGCCGCGTTTCCTACGTTAGAACAGTGCCAAGAATTCAGAAGTATTTTTTGGCTGTAGAGCACTTTGGGACGTCCTTTTTTTCACGCTAATGCTGCTGGCTTCCGACATATGGGCCTTGCACAGCTGATGACAACGCCATCGTAAACGTGCCACATTTCTCAAAGCCGGTTGCCGGGGAAACTAATATCTTACTGATCTTCCCGGCTGCTCCCAGGCCTTATTGATCCTGGCAAGTTTATCTTTGGTGGCGTTGCCAGTTGTGCAAGATCCAAGCGGAACCAGCATGGCACTAGCACATTATTAAAGTGGCTGATCTTTGAAGAAGCAACATCATAATTGCTGGGGATGGAAAACAGCCAGCGTAGCCACATGCCATTTTCATCACGACAATGTCACATATAAGTAACGCAGGGGATGTTTTACAATGCAATTTAGCCTGAATTACATCACATCACATTGGCTGTCCAACACAGTAAAAAGGTTTGCCAACCACTCTTAAATAAAGACATTGCTTCTTAATAGCTGTACCTATGGGAGAGATTATTATTTCCAATGTTCTGAAGAATGCAGAGACACAATTAAAGCAATAGTCATTAGGGAAAATCCAATACAACATGAAAATGGACTTGAAACATTGTGAATGTCTGCACTGTTTTTAATGCAGAACTGATTAACCTAGCAGGTATGTCACAAGCCTCACCGAGTAATTCTATGGGAAAAATATCCTCATCATATCAGAATGCAGTGGTGCATTGCAAATCCAACCATCGCATGTCGATCCATGTAAAATAATCCCCTCAATCAGCAACACTGTCATTAATAATCTCACGCAATTCCTGTCTTCATCTGAAAATGTCCTACCTACAGGTAGAAAAAAGCAAACCTTGGAATATTGTCCTGTCTTTTTTCTGAACCAATTCTATGTTGGCCAATTTGTAACTTTACCAAAGCGTTGCCGTAGGAACGTTTAAACTAGCTAACAAATCTAAAAGCTTCAAGGGAGTTTGTTGATGCTTAATTTTTTTTTAAAGGAAATACATAATCATAGGACCCCAATAGCTGCTTCAGTATCTGTATTGTGTGGATTAATACGTATGGTGCAAAGGTTCTCGTTCCTGGTTAACAGCTCTGCTGGAAAGTGTGCGTGTATGGATGTCAGACTAGGGGAGGATAGGGCTCAATTGTGATTCTTCCATGTCTAAGCCCATACATGAAAAGTGAGCAGGAGTGAACTGCCAGCATCCATAGTGCAGTATCTCAACAAGACTAAGTCTACTCCAAGAAGGGAGAAGGGGGGAAAAATAGGCACAAAGGAACCCTGGTCACATGTGCTTTTCATTCCAAGTTTTCCTGATTACTATATCGGTATTTTATATAAGATATAGTCATAAAAAAATTAGGATTGCAAATAAAATGTATATATAAACAGGGTCTAGAGTAAGCAAAATTCAACAGGGTGGAAATTCGGTGCCTGTTTTCGGGTGTGAGGGCGGCAATATGGCCGGAACGCGAGCCCAAACCTGGATGCCCGAGGCTGGCTCAGAATTGGTGCTCGGGCCTTATCTAAATAATGTCGGTGAGCTGCTAGAACCTGTCATGGCTCCACAGGCAGCTCTCCCTTCTGCAGCAACTAATTTCAGGCCGCCTGCCTTGCCGGCAGCGTCCTCGGGTAAGTTGAGCCCGATCCTGCCCTGGTCTGACATCCATACACTCACACTTTCCAGCAGAGTTGATAACCAGGAAAGAGAACCCTGGCTGAGCAGGGAGGTTCTAAAAGATTAAAAGGTTTTCCAAAAAAAAAACTACCATTATTTGGCGGCCACTGCTTAGGCCGTAACAGCTGCTGATGAATCCTACCGCACTCATCCCAACACAATTTCAGTGAGGAGACCTAAAGCAGGTGGTAAGCCCTGCATTTTCATGTGTAAGGGACTTAACGCTTGTTTTAGGCGACCGCCAGGGATGCTGAAAATTTGCCAGATCCAATTGAGGTGCAGGACATTGGTGCCCACAAGTAAAACTCCTTGCGCCCATTTTACGCTCATAGAACAGGCACAAGAAAATGCAATTTCTACCCCAAATACTTCACTGCTGTCGTAATCAAGGATTTATGACTAAGGGAAAATGATTTTATATTAATTGGAGTGTAATATGTAAATGTAATGGTTTGAAACTGTATTTGCCTCATTGCTACATTACAATATATGTCCAATAGGCAACAATAATGTGTACATCTTTATTAATCAGACCATATGCTGAATCCCCTGTTTAGTTTAAAGTTCATGATGCGGGTTTATGTCACGATACATGACGTGATCCGGACTCGAGTCGTCGTTAGCTTGTTCACAGATGTGATTCCCAGTAAAAAAGTAAAAATTTTCCCAGTAAAAAAGTAAAAAAATGTTAAAGCTTTTCGTTTTACATACAGACGGCAGCTTTTGACACGTTAGAACCCCTGCGACTACACCTCATTGTCTCAGTTGTATCTTGCTATGTCTTTGATGTGGTACCTTCCTGGCTGACTTAATTAACTTTATCACGCCTCGGCAGATAGTCAGGATGATTTAATTTATTGGTCTGCAATTGTAAAGTACACATGCTTTGTTTTCCATCTATATATGCTTTGGAGATTCTGTATCTAATTTACTTCACCTGAGGAAGGAGCAAATCGATAGCTCCGAAAGCTTGTGATTTCAAATAAAACTGTTGGACTATAACCTGGTGTTGTGCGACCTCTCAATTTAGTTTAAAGTTAGCAGTGCCTGTGGGGTTATGCGCAAGCTATGATTGAATAGGGTGAGTGCTGAACAGAAGGCTGTTTTGGAGAGATTGGCTGTTCATCACAGCCTGTGTGAATGTAATTTTACCTGAAAGATGTTTAATTGAGTTGCTTGTTTTGGGAATCCAGCTCATAGTTCAAGACTAGCAGTGCAGCAGGATTAGCCAATGAGAACCACAACGCTAATCATTATATATAGAATGATGGATGGCAGAGGATACACTTTGAAGGTGTGCACACACTGTTCCGCTTTAAAAAAAAACTTGTTTCTTGAAAGATTGCTTGCACTTTGCCACAGTGAAGCGGACTACACAGTTAAGTGAATGAGTTTAAAACAATGGGCGGGTGCTAGCTGAGATTAAGAGGTGACCACATTTCAAAGTTCATTTCAGTGCTCATCCTGACATTATTACAAAATATAAGGATGTGCATTTTACAACCCTTTCCCCATATCCTTTTATAACCTTTCTTGTCAATTACTTATTTCAATTTCCTTTTAAATAAAGTTATAGGCCCTGATATTCCTTCCCCCTTGTTTGGGCACAGGGCAGGCAAAGGGCATCGGAAGTGCCCAGCTTGCCATGCCTTGAATTAGCCTGGCTCAGTCACTCTCCTGGCATAAGCCAGTTCCCTGGTGCAGCTGTGTGCTGGGAGTTGGTTTGGAGGCGTAATGAGGGGTGCACCTGTAGGTTGAGAGGCCTGCAGCTGTGGGTCTGGCTGCTGGCTACATGCTGTTTAGGTTGCCATTCTGCACTCGCAGCCAGAAGGTTTCAAGGCTTAAAGATCCACTGGGTACTTGGAAAGGTAAATTAAAAAAATTACCTGAGGATCCTTGTTACCTCAAAAAATTCAATTAGATTAGTTTTGTCCTGTATTTTGGACTCTTGGGCCACAAAATTCCGATGTTATTGTAGTATCACTGGAAGTTGGGCGGGGGAGGGTGGGACTTCTGCCTGCCATGACATCCCAGCCCCCACCCCGCCCTAAACTGTACGGTCAGGTGATTAACAAATGGAGACGGGTACAGGCTGTACAAATCCGAGGGGTGGGGCTGGAAAACTCCGGCAAAGGCAAGAGCTGGGCCCCAGAAGAACCCTAAACAGCTGGCGAGGAAGGCAGGGGGAGCAGAAAATGGAACTGGGAGAGGCGGAGGCGGAGGCCTGGTGCAGCAGCAGGATATAATAACTGGTGCTGTGTAAAGGGGAAGCGCCAACACTGGAGGAGGCAGGTAACCTTGGTGAGAAAGATGGCAACCAGATTGAAGAAATGAGCAGCAAGCATCAGGGGTTCTGGCCTAGCTGTCCTCTTTACAGAGATATGAAGCAGCAAGCATGGGCTGTTCGGGGTCAGGCGCTAGAGACCCGACCAAAAATCTGGCAAGCACTCTGTGGAGGGAGGTGGCTGTGGCAGCGAGTGCCTCCTTCCCCCAGGGCTCCTTTGCAGTGCTGGAAGTAGTTTACTAACCTCATCAGAGCACAGAGTCATCGAGTCATAGAGCACAGAAAGTGAGTGTAGGGAGGTACTGAGGAGGGTATCAAGGTTGCAGGAATGTACCGGCAGACAGGAAGGTGGCTTGAAGTGTGTCTACTTCAATGCAAGGAGCATCCGGAATAAGGTAGGAGAACTTGGAGCGTGGATTGGTACTTGGGACTACGATGTGGTGGCCATTACGGAGGCATGGTTAGAACAGGGACAGGAATGGTTGTTGGAAGTTCCGGGGTATAGATGTTTCAGTAAGAGTAGGGAAGGTGGTAAGAAAGGTGGAGGAGTAGCATTGTTAATCAAGGATAGTTTAACAGCGGCAGAAAGGCAGTTCGAGGGGGATCTGCCGTCTGAGGTAATATGGGCTGAAGTTAGAAATAGGAAAGGAGCGGTCACGTTGTTAGGAGTTTTCTACAGGCCCCCAAATAGTAATAGAGATGTGGAGGAAGAAATTGCAAAGCAGATTATGAATAGGTGTGGAGGTCACAGAGTAGTTGTCATGGGTGACTTCAACTTTCCAAATATTGATTGGAACCTTTATAGGTCAAACAGTTCGGATGGGATAGTTTTTGCACAGTGTGTGCAGGAGGGTTTCCTGACACAATATGTGGATAGGCCGACAAGAGGTGGGGCCTCGTTGGATTTGGTACTGGGTAATGAACTGGGCGAAGTGTTTGATTTGTATGTGGGAGAGCACTTTGGAGATAGTGACCACAATTCGGTGACTTTCACTATTGCAATGGAGAGGGATGGGGCCATACGGCAGGGCAGGGTTTATAATTAATATTAGGAGAGCTAGGAGGGGGCATGAGAAGTCCTTGGCGGGTCGGATCAAGGAAAACCCCAAGGCTTTTTACTCTTATGTGAGAAATAAAAGAATGACCAGGGTGAGGGTAGGGCCGGTCAAGGACAGTAGTGGGAACTTGTGCATGGAGTCAGAAGAGATAGGAGAGGTGATGAATGAATACTTTTCGTCAGTGTTCACCGAGGAGAGGGGCCATGTTTTTGAGGATGAGAGTGTGATAAAGGTGGATAGGCTGGAGGAGGTAGATGTTCTGAGGGAAGATGTTTTAGCAATTTTGAAGAACCTGAGGGTCGATAAGTCCCCTGGGCCAGATGGGATATATCCTAGGATCCTTTGGGAGGCAAGGGAGGAGATTGCAGAGCCTTTGGCTTTGATCTTTGGGTCCTCACTGTCCACGGGGATGGTGCCAGAGGACTGGAGAGTGGCGAATGTTGTTCCTCTCTTCAAGAAAGGAAATAGGAATGACCCTGGTAATTATAGGCTGGTTAGTCTTACTTCGGTGGTTGGTAAGATAATGGAAAAGGTCCTGAGGGATAGGATTTATGACCATTTGGAAAGATGCAACTTAATCCGGGATAGTCAACACGGATTCGTGAAGGGTAAGTCTTGCCTAACAAATTTGATTGAATTCTTTGAGGAGGTAACTAAGTGTGTAGATGAAGGTAGAGCAGTTGATGTCGTATACATGGATTTTAGTAAGGCATTTGATAAGGTTCCCCATGGTCGGCTCATGAAGAAAGTAAGGAGTTGTGGGATAGAGGGAAATTTGGCCGATTGGATAAGTAACTGACTAACTCATAGAAGGCAGAGGGTGGTGGTGGATGGAAAATTTTCGGACTGGAGACCAGTTACCAGCGGTGTGCCACAGGGGTCGGTGCTGGGTCCTCTGCTGTTTGTGATTTTTATCAATGACTTGGAGGAGGGGACTGAAGGGTGGATCAGTAAATTTGCTGATGACACCAAGATTGGTGGAGTAGTGGATGAGGTGGAGGGCTGTTGTAGGCTGCAAAGAGACATTGATAGGATGCAGAGCTGGGCCGAAAAATGGCAGATGGAATTTAACCCTGATAAGTGCGAGGTGATTCATTTTGGTAGGGCAAATTTGAATAAGGATTACAGGGTCAACGGCAGGGTTCTGAGGAACGTGGAGGAACAGAGGGATCTGGGGGGTTCATATCCACAGATCTCTGAAGGTTGCCACTCAAGTGGATAGAGCAGTAAAGAAGGCCTATAGTGTGTTAGCGTTTATTAACAAGGGGTTTGAGTTTAAGAACTGTGAGGTTATGCTGCAACTGTACAGGACCTTGGTGAGACCACATTTGGAATATTGTGTGCAGTTCTGGTCACCTCACTATAGGAAGGACGTGGAAGCATTGGAAAGAGTGCAAAGGAGATTTACCAGGATGCTGCCTGGTTTTGGGGGGGAGGTCTTATGAGGAAAGATTGAGGGAGCTAGGGCTTTTCTCTTTAGAGCGGAGGAGGATGAGAGGCGACTTAATAGAGGTTTATAAGATGATGAGGGGGATAGATAGAGTGGATATTCAGAGACTATATCCTCGGGTGGATGTAGCTGTTACAAGGGGGCATAACTATAAGGTGCATGGGGGGAGATATAGAAGGGATGTCCGAGGTAGATTCTTTACTCAGAGAGTGGTTGGGGTGTGGAATGGACTGCCTGCTGTGATAGTGGAGTCGGACACTTTAGGAACTTTCAAGCGGTTATTGGATAAGCACATGGAGCACACCAGAATGATAGGGAGTGGGATAGCTTGATCTTGGTCTCGGACAATGCTCGGCACAACATCGAGGGCCGAAGGGCCTGTACTGTGCTGTACTGTTCTATGTTCTATGTAGAAAGAGGCCCTTCGGCCCATCGTGTCCGCGCCGGCCATCAAGCCCTGTCTATTCTAATCCCATTTTCCAGCACTTGGTCCGTAGCCTTGTATGCTATGGCGTTTCAAGTGCTCATCTAAATGCTTCTTGAATGTTGTGAGGGTTCCTGCCTCTACCACCCTTTCAGGCAGTGTGTTCCAGATTCCAACCACCCTCTGGGTGAAAAAGCTTTTCCCCAAATCCCCTCTAAACCTCCTGCCCCTTCCTTGAAACTATGCCCCCTTGTTATTGACCCCTCTACGAAGGGGAAAAGTTCATTGCTATCTACCCTATCTATGCCCCATATAATTTTGTACACCTCAATCAGGTCCCCCTCAGCCTTCCCTGCTCTAAGGAAAACAACCCCAGCCTGTCCAGTCTCTCTTCATAGCTGAAGCGCTCCAGCCCAGGTAACATCCTGGTGAATCTCCTCTGCACCCTCTCCAATGCAATCACACCCTTCCTATAGTATGGCGACCAGAACTGCACATAGTATTCCAGCTGTGGCCTAACTAGCGTTTTGTACAGCTCCATCATAACCTCCCTGCTCTTATATTCTATGCCGCGGCTAATGAAGGCAAGTATCCCATATGCCTTTTTAACCACCTTATCTACCTGTCCTGCTGCCTTCAGGGATCTATGTACATGCACACCAAGGTCCCTCTGATCCTCTGTCCTTCCGAGGGTCCTACCATTCATTGTGTATTCCCTTGCCTTGTTAGTCCTCCCAAAATGCATCACCTCACACTTTTCAGGGTTAAATTTCATTTGCCACTGTTCTGCCCATCTGACCAACCCGTCTATATCGTCCTGTACCCTGACGCTTCCCTCCTCGCTATTTACCACCCCACCAATTTTCGTGTCATCTGCGAACTTACTGATCATACGTCCTACATTCATATCTAAATCATTAATGTACACTACAAACAGCAAAGGACCCAGCACCGATCCCTGCGATACACCACTGGACACAGGCTTCCAGTCACAAAAACAACCTTCGACCATCACCCTCTGCCTCCTGCCACTAAGCCAATTTTGGATCCAATGTGCCAAATTGCCTTGGATCCCATGGGCTCTTACCTTCTTGACCAGTCTCCCATGCGGGACTTTGTCAAAAGCCTTACTGAAGTCCATGTAGACCACATCAACTGCACTACCCTCATCCACACACCTAGTCACCCCCTCGAAAAATTCAATCAAATTGGTCAGACATGTTCCCCCCCCCTGACAAAGCCATGCTGACTGTCCTTGATTAATCCTTGCCTCTCCAAGTGGAGACTAATTCTGTCCCTCAGAATTTTTATCAATAATTTCCCTACCACTGATGTTAGGCTCACTGACCTATAATTCCCTGGTTTATCCCTACTACCCTTCTTGAATAATGGTACTATGTTAGCTGTTCTCCAGTCCTCTGGCACCTCCCCTGTGGCACAACACCAGGTTATAGTCCAACAGTTTTATTTGAAATCACAAGCTTTCGGAGCTATCGATTGCTCCTTCCTGAGGAAGGAGCAATCGATAGCTCCGAAAGCTTGTGATTTCAAATAAAACTGTTGGACTATAACCTGGTGTTGTGCGACCTCTCAATTTTGTCCACCCCAGTCCAACACCGGCATCTCCGCATCATGACCTCCCCTGTGGCCAGAGAGGTTCTGAAAATTTGTGTCAGAGCCCCTGCAATCTCCTCCCTTGCCTCACACAGCAGCCTGGGATACATCTCGTCTGGGCCTAGGGATTTATCCACTTTTAAGCCCGCAAAAAACGCTAGTACCTCCTCCCTCTCAATACTAATTTGTTCAAGTACATCACAATCCCCCTGTCTGATTTCTATGCCTACATCGTCCTTCTCCATAGTGAACACAGATGCAAAATATTCATTTAAAACCCCACCTACATCTTCTGGCTCTACACACAGATTGCCACTTTGGTCCCTAATGGGCCCTACTCTTTCCCTGGTTATCCTCTTGTCCTTAATACACTTATAAAACACCTTGGGATTTTCCTTTATTTTGCCCGCCAGTGTTATTTCATGCTCCCTCTTCGCTCTCCTAATTTCTTTTTTAAGTACCCCCCTGCACTTTCTATACTCCTCTAGGGCTTCCACTGTTTTTAGTCCTTTGTATCTGCCAAAAGCCTCCCTTTTTTTCCTACTCCATTCTCGTATATCCCTTGACATCCAGGGTTCCCTATGCTTGTTGGTCCAACCCTTGACCTTTACGGGAACATGTTGCCGTTGTACTCTCTCTATTTCCTTTCTGAAAGACTCCCACTGCTCTGATGTGGATTTTCCTACAAGTATCTGATCCCAGTCCACTTTGGCCAGATCCTGCCTTATCATATTAAAATTGGCCTTCCCCCAATTTAGAACCTTTATTTCCGGTTCATCTTTGTCCTTTTCCATGACTACCTTAAATCTCACCGAATTATGGTCACTGTCACCAAAATGCTCTCCTACTAACACTTCTACCACTTGCCCGGCTACATTCCCTAGAATTAGGTCCAGTACCGCCCCCTCTCTTGTAGGACTTTCTACATGCTGGCTCAAAAAGCTCTCCTGGATGCACTTTAAGAATTTCACACCCTCTAAGCCTTTCACACTTTGACTATCCCAGTTAATATTGGGGAAGTTGAAATCCCCTACTATTATTACCCTATTATTTCTACACTTCTCTGAGATTTGCCTACATATCTGTTCCTCTATCTCCCCTGACTGTTTGGGGTCTATAGTACACTCCCAGCAAAGTGCTTGCCCCCTTTTTGTTTTTAAGTTCTACCCATATGGCCTCATTAGAGGAACCTGCTACGATATCATCCCTCCTTACAGCAGTAATTAACTCCTTGATTAATATTGCGACACCCCCTCCTCTTTTACACCCACCTCTGTCTCGCCTGAAGATTCTAATACCCGGAATATTGAGCTGCCAGTCCTGCCCCTCCCTCAACCATGTCTCTGTGATAGCAACAATATCATACTCCCATGTGTTCATCAACACCTTCAATTCATCTGCCTTACTCGCAAGACTCCTTGCATTGAAATAAATGCCATCCAGCCTTGCCATACTCCCTTGTACCGTTACATATTTGCTCCGCCTTTCAGGCTGACTTGTTTTTTCCTCTATAGTTGGCTGTGCATCACCCCCTACTATAGCTCCACTCCATATCCCATCCCCCTGCCAAGTTAGTTTAACTCCCCCCCCCCGCAACAGTACTATCAAATCTCCCTGCATGGATGTTGGTCCCGTTCCGGTTCAGGTGCAACCCATCCGATTTGTACAGGTCCCACCTTCCCCAGAAGCAGACCCAGTGATCCAGGAAACTAAAGCCCTCCCTCCTGCACCAACTCTTTAGCCACACATTCATCTGCTCTATCCTCCTATTCCTATACTCACTAGCACATGGCACCGGGAGTAATCCAGAGATTACAACCTTTGAGGTCCTGCTTTTTAATCTGCTACCTAGCTCCCTAAATTCTTGTTGCAGGACCTCATCCCTCTTTCTACCCATGTCGTTGGTACCAATGTGAACCACGACCTCTGACTGTTCGCCCTCCCCCTTCAGAATGCCCTGCAGCCGTTCAGTGACATCCTTGACCCTGGCACCAGGGAGGCAACATACCATCCTGGAGTCACGTCTGCGGCCACAGAAACGTCTATCTGTTCCCCTTACGATAGAAAACCCCATCACTATTGCTCTCCCACTCTTTTTTCCTCCCCTCCTGTGCAGCTGAGCCACTCATAGTGCCACGGACTTGGCTCTGGCTGCATTCCCGAGAAACCATCTCCCCCATCAGTATCCAAAACGGAAAATCTGTCGGAGAGGGAGATGGACCCAGCGGACTTCTGCACTACCTTCCTAGTTCTTTTACTCTGTCTGGTGGTCACCCATTCCCTGTCTGCCTGCGCACTCTTTACCTGCGGTGTGACCACCTTGTTAAATGTGCTATCCACGAAGATCTCAGCTTCGCGGATGCTCCACAGTGACTCCAGCTGCAGCTCCAGCTCCGAAACGCGGATTTCGAGTAGCTGCAGCTGGTGACACTTCCTGCACATGTGTTCGCCCTGGACACCTAAAGTGTCCCTGACTTCCAACATAGCACAGGAGGAGCACTCCACGCTGCCGAGCTGCCCTGCCATGTCCTACCCTTAATTTACTCCCTTTAAATTAAAGAATATTAAATACACTAGGGACCTTACTTCCCTTTAAACACTACTTACTCTAAACTAGAGACCTTACTTTTACTTTAATGACTAGAATGTAGAAATATTGTAGAAATACTCACCGCTCATTCTCTGTCCCCTCTTGTGCAGCTTTTTAGCTGCTGCTCTCCTGGAAGCTGACAAAGATGGAAAAAGAAAGGAACACCTCCCTCCCCAAACTCCCTCACTCACCAAACTCGCAGTTTAACACTCTGTTCCGATCTGCACTCCGTTGGGAAACTGCACTCTAACCTCCCTTATTTATACTGCTGAGATTTAAATAAGTGAGCTCTCTGGAAGTTACAGAACCAGATTAGACCACTTAATTAATTAATTACTCTCACCTGCTCTCCAGCACAGAGCTTGATTAGCCCTGCCCAAGCCAAACTCGCAGTTTAACACTCTGTTCCGATCTGCACTCCGTGACCTCCGTGACAAGGTAAATTACCTGCTGCCCCAATTCTTTGTAGCAGTGTCTTAATACATGTGGCACTCTTATATTCATTATTTCCATGGTGTTTTGGATGGTACTTTTAACGTCTGATCCCATCTCCATCCTGTTTAACCTGCTACCTACAAATGCACCTCCCTCACAGTGTGCCTTACATGAGCAAGTGTCCCTAGCTCTTCATATCTGTCCTTTCTTGCTTACTGTCCCTCTTACAAGCTAATTTATCAAACTTTAACAGAAGACTTTGCTCTGTCTTCACTGCAATACTCATGTCTTCTCCTCTCATAACTGCCGGGGTCTCATAACCACTGGGGATGTCTGGCCATGGGTGGTGATCAGTAAGGTGTAAGGGGTATTCACACCTGTTACCTTTTTTACAAATATGCTCTCATTTGCTTACCCCACCCCCAAATGTATGCTGTAAAATTGGAAAATGAATAAAAATAAAAATATTTTAGATGTCTCGCATTTACTGCCCATCTGCCACACTTTGTTATAGATACAAAACAATTTTTAAAACAATAAAGAAAGCCAGTCATTACCCTAGGGTCTGACATTTGCAGCCACTGCTATCTCCTCATTGACCTCAGCAAATTAGAAATAGCTACAATTACCTGAATTTAATTATTTAGAGCAGTGGCCTTAAAGATAGGGGCCTGATTAGCAGCTAAATATCAGAACCATGCTCTAGATCCGAGACCACACACAAGCAGCTCTACTGGACAGTCGCTAGTGTCGAAAAAGTACATGGAACATTCACTCCTCTCCTTTCAGAGAGCACACTGTGCTCTAGTGAAAACGATGGCACTTTTGAGTGACCCTTCAGCAATCTTCTAAAGAATGTAATATCAATAATGTTAGAGATTTGTGGTTTGGGGAGAACTTTGCAGATACTATTTATGGCAAGCCTGCAGTCACAGAAAGAATTGAAAACATAAGCTCGCCAACTGTGCTATTTAAACGGCAAGAAAGTGAACCTGCTGACTGAAAGTGAAATCAACTGCTTGGGTTAACATTCATGAATCTTTATCCAAATTGAGCATATTCAATTTTCTTATTACAACAAACAGCTAACCTATAAAAGAACCTCTGCAAATGCAGAACACAAGCACAGGAGAGCAAATTAGAATTGTACAAATTCACCTCAGAAAATGTTCCATTTACAGGCACAAAAAGGGTTCTGACATAGAAAATAACAATGGCTTGAAAACTAGTAAGCAATTAATCCCATTAGCCTCAAATGCGATGTAATCCAACACAATCCCATCCTTACAAAAGCAAAGCTGTTCTGATGAAAGGTCATCGACCTGAAACGTTAACTCTGTTTCTCTCCCCTGACCTGCTGAGTATTTCCTGCATTTTCTGTTTTTATTTCACAATTCCATCCTTGTCAAGTGGAAAAAAAGGACACCAAAATCCATGAGTTTGTGAAAAGATGCGCTGACCAAAAATCTGTGGTTCTTCCGATGCAGCTCTGGCATATCCAGGTCCTGGCCTTGTAAGGGGCAGAGATTCCAACCACCCAAAATAAGGCCATCGGTGTAAAACGGGGTAGGGCCAGAGGCAAGAAGTCCCAACTCCAGCAGTTCCCATGTCCTTGGCCTCTCAGTAGCCAGGTGGACCACTGGCAGCCGGTACGCAGGTGAAACCAGGTATAATGGCCTGCCAAATGATGGAAGTGGAGCTCCCCTGGGGGTCCAGACCTGGGTCATTGCATGGACCCTGAAGAGGCAAATCTTTCACGCTCAAACATCAGGAAATGGTGTGTCTACCAACCCTCTTCCCCCCACCCCCTCCAAAATGTTGCTGTGGCATAAAAGGGTCACAGGTTTGACAGAACTGCTGCCTAATTTCCTTTACTGACTTCCCAAATAATGCCATTATAATCAGGGACCAGCAGCAGAAAATCCGGACCTTACTGTACATGCTTAAACTTTTCAGCTCACTTTTCTTATTATTTCACACAATCTGGAAAGGATTGAAAATGATTAAAGGACAGAATGGCACAAACAGAAGACCCACATTTCTGCATGAGCTACAGATAAGCGAGGGACTTTGTGGGGATGTGAGGGGCATACATACAGGTGAGTACTGGCTTTATGTGGCGAGTTATCCTTTATTTATTGAAAGCACTGGGCTATCAGTTCCTTTCTCTGGCTGTCATGTGCCTCGTCTTCTCCTTCCTGTGCACCCTCCTTATGCTGTGGGGATGGAGGTCCTTCCACCCTCTCGTCATCATCATCACTTTCAGTTTCCAGAAGAAACAAGTCTTTCTTCATTGTGATATAATGCAGAATACAGCAAGCTACAATGATTCTTGAGACTCTTATTGGGCTGTATTGCAGGACTCCATCAGATTTATCCAGGCTCCTAAAACAGGACTTGAGAATTCCTGTGGTCTGCTCTATGACGCTTCTTGTAGCAGCATGATCTTTATTGTACCTATTGTTCCTATTTGTCTGCGGAAGCCTTATTAGAGTCATCAGCCATGACTACAGCAGATAGTCCTGATTACTAGCAACCATCCTGAGTCACCAGGGCTGGGGTGGTGGATGGTCACACGAAGACATCGTGGCAACTTTCTGGGCATCTGGCATTGATGTGTAGGATAAGGCAATTGGCATAGCACACTAACAAACATAAAAACGGAAGGAGAATACAAGGGGAAATGGCTTCTTCCTACTGCCACCCTCCTATCTATAGTCCAACACAATTGATGCCAATTGGGCCACAGCACAATAGTGGTCAGAAAAAGGATTTTATTTTTATTGCACTGTTTGTTGGTTAAGTTTATGAAATCGTCATAATAGCCATTTTTGTTTTGCAAGACTACAAAAGTACTATTTCGATTAGTTCTCCCCTTCCAAACATTTAGTTTAGAAAATGATGAGAACTGAACATATGCATAGAGCTCCGCCCTGTGTACTCTAGGGGTACGTTTTATAACTTAGTGTCCCCAGTGCAGAGCTTCATGCAATAGGAGCACATATTGGGAATTCAGGGGCAGAGATCCAGTGTACCCACTTCACAACCTGCGTGAAAATAGTGCACACTGCGAATCAGGTTTGTAGACCACTGCACCCAACTTCCAGATATGTGTTTCCATTGTGCAAAGCTCTCCACCAGGTGCAGTAAATTGTAAAGATTACTCCTATTTCTTTCTGAGAATTCTGAGAATTATGGATCTACTTGAAAATATTCAGAGTGCCCTAGTTGTGTGGCACAAATTTGCTGCTGACTAGTTTGTTGACTGTTTTTCTCATACTAATGACAAGTCATTGGACAATGTGATGGAATACTCAAAGGGGGTTTATTCGCTGGCTGGACATCAAAGTCACAACACCTCCAAACATATGAAAATGATGGACAGGAAAAGACCAGCTAGTCCATTGAGCCCCCTGTCTCATACCATTCTGGTGCAACTTAACCCCATCGCCCCCACCATCACCCACGTAATCTCCTTTTGAACACTTGTAGCGAATCCGCACTCATTGCATGGGCCAGCAACTTGTTCCCAATGTTGACAACTCTGTGAAAAGAAAAACCTCCTGACATCTCACCGAGGTTTACATAAATTATCTGCATGGCCTCTGGTCCCACCTAACCTATCTAACTCAAATAGCCTATCCATATGGACCAAATGTAATCCTGGCATTATTTTAACAATCTCAATTAAATCTTCTCAAGTTCTGCACTTTTTAGTGTAAACCCCTCCCCGGCTCTCTAAGCCTATTGTGATAACTAACGTCCTTTAAACTAGGTATAAATCTAGTGCCTCTCCTCTAAACCTTTCCCAAGGCTTCTGTATCACCCACCATGTGACGGGGACCAAAACACTACACAGTCGTCTAGATGCGGCCTAATTAATGTCTCATATAAGATCAGAATTGTGTTTTTTTACACTATTTCCTTTTGTTGTCGCTTTTCATCACTGGTTGTGAACCTTAATAGATTCATGTACTTCAGAACTAGTTGGTATTTCCAGATTTAGTAACAAATCTGGTTGAGAGAACGTAAGCAGGTTTGCAACAGAGTGATGGAATACATTCAGTTACTGACATGAGCTGTGCCTTCAGGGGAGACGTCTGAAGCCTGCATTACATTAGGATTGGTTTGATTTCCAGATAGTAATGTGTTTTTATTTTGCTGATTATATTTTATTGGCTTTCTATAGAACATTAGAAAAATAAATGAGTATGAGAAGAAAACAACCTCTTCTTATTAACTTCAAGAATTGTAAGTCAATAACCTCTTCATCCAATCATCAGGAAGGAAAAAATAAAGAATGCACACACAAATAAATACAAATCTAAGATGGCCTGGATCCCAAGGGTCTCCTCAAATGTGACTAAATAACTGCAGGATCTAAAAGCCAGTCATTCACATTAATATTTTCTCTCTGAGAAACAGATTTTCTATTCATTTTAGAGCTTGTTTACAAAAACCTCATTTTCTTTCTTTTGTATTTAAAAATAACAGGATAGAAACTGTAGACTATTCTACTGTATATTACTGACACTGTGTATAAAACTAGAGTAAGGTCACCTTGGATAGACTGTAATTTTTGTTCTCTCTCTTGAGTCTTATTTCAAGTGCTTGATAGCCTAAAGGCATTCCACAGGAAGCCCACCAGTTACATTGTGTCAGAATACATAGGATTTTATATACTCAGCTGATTATCATGAATCTGTAGCTGTCACCACAATCTCAATTACCCCAATGCAGATGCGCAGATGCTGAGTAAAATGCTCTCTGCTTCCAAACCTTTGTAAGAATGGCAGCTACAGTCTTATTTGTCACATAAATGTAACGTTGTTGTTTAGCTGAAGAGGAATTTCGCAGACGTTTCCTCTTTAATAATCTGGTGCAACAGACATGCATTTAAGTAATTATTTATACTTTAGATGTTATGACTACAAAGAAATCTCTGTACTTAAACAATAATACGAACAGGAAGAACGTCTGTATGCAGTGCCGTTAACATAGAAGAACATCCAATGCGCTTCACAAAGGCATAATCATAAAAGGGATGCCGGGCCCAAGAAGGGGATATTAGGAGTGGTGACCTTGGTCAAACAGGTAGATTTTAAGAAGGGTTTTAATGGAGGAGAGTTGGAGGGGATTCCAAAGCATGGTGGTTGAAGTCACAGGTGGGGGTTGCAGAAGAGGTCAGAGTCAAAGGAATGGAGGGGTTGGAAGGGGGCTATAAATCTGCAGAAGGTTACAGAGATAGGGATGGGGGAGGCCATGAAGGAATTTGAATAGTGGATTTAATTTGATTTCTGTAATATGTAGGAACATGGCTCCCGATGGCTCAGTTGGTAACAGCACCACCACCAACAACAACTTGTATTTATATAGCACCTTTAACATAGTAAAATGTCCCAAGGCGCTTCACGGGAGTGTTATGAGACAAAAAATTGACACCGAGCCACATAAGAAATTAAGGCAGATGACCAAAAGCTTGGCCAAAGAGGTCGGTTTTAAGGAGCGTCTTAAAGGAGGAAAGAGAGGTAGCGAGGTGGAGAGGTTTAGGGAGGGAGTTCCAGAGCTTAGGGCCTAGGCAGCTGAAGGCACGTCCACCAGTGGTTGAGCGATTATAATCAGGGATGCTCAGGAGGACAGAATTAGAGGAGCGTAGATATCTCTAGGGGTTGTGGGGCTGAAGGAGATTACAGAGATAGGGAGGGGCGAGGCCATGGAGGGATTTAAAAACAAGGATGAGAATTTTGAAATCGAGGCGTTGCTTAGCCGGGAGCCAATGTAGGTCAGCGAGCACAGGGGTGATGGGGAACAGGACTTGGTGCGAGTTAGGACATGGGCAGCCGAGTTTTGGATGATCTCAAGTTTACGTAGGGTAGAATATGGGAGGCCAGCCAGGAGTGCGTTCAAAAAGTCAAGCCGAGAGGTAACAAAGGCATGGATGGCCTCTTCAGCTAAACAGCGACGTTACATTTATGCGACAAATAAGACTGCAGCTGCCATTCTTACAAAGGTTTGGTAGCAGGGAGCATTTTTCTCAGCATCAGCGCATCTGCATTGGGGTAATTGAGATTGTGGTGATACCACCCAGTATGGGACTTAGCTTTACAATCCAGGAAAGTCCCCGCTTCAATCATAGCTCACTGCTGAGTTAACTGATCATGGCTAGCTTGGTGAGACAGCTGCAACTGGCCACACTGCCTTTGAGCTAGGTCTTAACTTGCTCAGTCTTTTTCAATATACCATTTTAAGTGTCAACTGGAGAGGAGGTGCCTTGATGACAGAAGAAAGCAAATTAGCAGCTGTTCCGCCATGCTTGCCTGCCAAACAGACTGTATCAGTTCAATAAAAATGATCGCGCTTACAACATGTGTAAGAACGTGTTATATCACTTTGTACTGGAACCTGAGCTGATTCTGGTTTTCTCATCAACCTACTCCTGGTCTGATTCCAAGTGATTCTCGAAAAACAACAAGTCTTTTCCCTCTCTGACTTTTTAAATTGGTATGTTTTCTTCACATTTGGATATTATCTAATCCCATCAAAACAGGAATAAAATTATATCCCATTGCAGATGATTATCCGTGAATGTGTGGGGCACAATTTGGAACATAGACTTAGCATGTAATGGCTACCAGCATTAACATTGTCCAATAGTCTCCCTTTGTGGGTAGCATCCTTACAAAACAGCACACTTCTAGGAATCTCTATAATTAGTCGATCAAATTACTGGATTCTTTATAAAATATCTGCTACATTGTAACAACAGAATCTAATATTTCCATTCAGGCAAATAGCACCATTAATTTCAAACCCAAAGATTCAGCAGATCTCCTAATAAAGGCACTGTTTCTGAGGTTTCACAATTAAGGAATCCTACATTGAACAGCAAATTACTGATCCATTTCACACAACTAGATCCTACTATCTGTAGAATAAAACATTTCATCAATTCTTTCTTTGGAATCATCTGAAAAGAGAGAGCTCAATAGATGCTGAAGACAGTATTCAGCCCAGATAAAAGTCCCCATAAGCTGATATTTAAAAAATTCGTTCATGGCCAGCATTTATTGCCCATCCCAAATTGCCCTTGAAAAGGTGGTGGTGAGGCTTGCTGGGCCATTTCAGAGGGCAGTTAAGAGTCACATGTAGGCCAGAGCAGGTAAGGACGGCAGATTTCCTTCTCTAAAGGACATTAGTGAACCAGATGGGTTTTTACGACAATCCGGTAGTTTTATGGTCACCATTACTGATACTAGCTTTTTTTTAAATTCCAGATTTATTTAATTAACTCAATTTAAATTCCCCAGCTGCCATGGTGGAATTTGAACTCATTAGTCCAGGCCTCTGGATTACTAGTCCAGTAACATAACCACTATGCTACCGCACCCCCACCGTACTTACTGCATTTACCATGAGTTTACCTCTTGTTATTAAGCAAAGCTGATTCATTGAAATAATATGGGCCTTAGGTGACCAAATCTCATCTTTTCTAATCCGAATGCTGGTACTGCCTACCATATGTACAAGAACAATGTTATTATGACAGAACTGCAAACATATTAGAAACACACCACCGCATGTACCTGCCACTGTTTTGTCAGCTCTCGAACCAGCTGGGTGTCGTCCAATAGTCTCTCTTTATAGGTGGCATCCTGCAATACATTGGCAGTGGTCTCTGCTTCTGTAAGCCAGGCCCGGAATTTGTCCAAATCCAGATAGAACTGCTGCAGCAATCTGAGGGCTGCTTCCAGCGCAGCCTCCCTCTCACTGGCCCTGTGGAACCATTTATTTTCACACACATTAGCAATCTTCATTAGCATAGCCATTTCAAACGCTGCTTTGTGTCCAATTATGAACTCTGTAACACCTTCAGCAGCGGATTATAAGAATGAGTTAGTGACTGTCACAAATTTAAATATCTAGGGAATTTATCATCACACAACCTTAACCCATATTAGTCCCCTAATTAGGTTTAAGTCAGTAGAAAGTAATTATTTTTGACAATATTTAAGACATACAAAAAATGCCTATGGTGGCTCATGAGAGATTGGGCCATACCATGAAGTCCTATTATATTCAAAAGATTGTGACTTACAGAAAAGTGACTTCGACCCAGGTTTACACATAAAAAATTCCAGTTTTCACAGCCAGAAATAAATTGGAATTTCCTCAATAATTGGTTAGAATAGTTTACATGTATAAGTAGATATGATTAAACACATCCTTGTGCCTTTTTATGTAAAATATTCAGCTGTAATAGCAGAAAGATCTCAAATGAAACAAGTAGTGGGTCGGCAAAGAACAGGCATCTGTGCTTTTCTATTGAATTAAATGGGATTTCTGAGCAACTGCTGATGGTGATGTACAATGACTTTCAGGTAATAATGCTGAGTGGAATTTTCCCACTGAGTGTGAATTGGGAGGCAGAAGAACTTCAGCCTTCATATCTGCAGTATTTGTACACTATTATTGTTTAGTCAGATCCACTTTCATTTTCTCTGGAGAATAATCAACACATTTGCAATTTATGGATGTATGAAAGTACCCTATGAATCTTCTGCAATTCAGGCTGTTCATGGAATAGGCCGGGAATTCCCTCGGAGCCATTTTAACTTTGCCGGAAGTGCGGTGGAAACTCAGCTTATGTGCGTAAGTGGTATTTCAGCCACACTTCCGATGAAGTTACAATGGTTGGTGGAGTGGGAGCAGCTCCGAGGAAATTCCCGGATACAATGTGGAAAGTAAAGTGACTTCTATTTTTCAGGATTATAGGTCGTTTTATGTTGTAAATGTGCACTGACTTAATTGGAACTAGAAAGGCTCATTTTACATTGGACCCTTATAGCAGCCGCCAGAGAAAACATACTTTCATCCCATCAGTCTGAGCTGGAATTGAGGCCATGTTCTCTCTGTATGCTAAAGGACAGTGGAGCAGACATCAATCCCTGAAGGTAATATCTGTGCGTAAGACTTTCTCTGATTTCTATGTAGCAGCAACATCATAAATATTTTCTGTTTGCTATTTCTAGTGAAATTGTAAAAGCATTCAAAAAGAAAGAAAATCTTCCCCCTTCGCCGATCTCTTACGATCAAGATAGGCAGAGAAGTGACTATTGAAAGTATTAAAAAATGCTTTTACACTGGAACATTGCCGACAGAATTGTTTAGCCGAATACTGATCTCATCGCTACTGATTCCCATTTTACCCTCAACAATTGTGTCCCTTAAAACTTCCCTGCAAACTTAATCTGGATTTTATCTCCCATTACTTGCACTACTCGCTTCCAAAACCTAGATGGGGATCCCTGTAACATATGCACTATGTCTATGTCAGATACATGACGCTGCCAGCAGGTGTCAGTAATTACGGAATTAAATAACTAGTACACATTAACTTGGATCACATTCAGGATGAGTTATTCGAATGCAACATCTTTCCGCTGGCAAAATCATTCAATTTCTCGCTCTCCCACCCCAATTCTACTCTTCAAGTTTTGATTGCAGAATCATTCAACTTCTGCTTTTACGGTCAAGAAATATTGACTGCAGCAGTGTTCAGCTGAACACTAGACTTGCTTGAAACAACAGAAAACGCTGGAAAAACTCAGCAGGCCAGGCAACATCCATGGAGAGAGAAACAGAGTTAACGTTTCAGGTCGAAACCCTTCGTCAGAACTGAGAAAAAAGCAGGAAATGAAACAGATAAAAAAGCAAGGGGGAGGCTGGGGGGAGGAATAAAAGAACAAATGGGGTGGTCTATGGTAAGTAGAGACATTAAGAGATGCTCAAAGCAAGACGAGATGGTAATAGGACAGGTTAAGAAACAAAAGGTGGCTAGAAGTGTGAAGTGTGAAATGCTGGCAGAATGAGAGACAGCTGCCGTGGGGGGAGAGAGAGAGAAAAAAAGGGAAAAGGCACAAACCAAAAGGGTGGATAAAATATATATATATATATATATGTGGTGGGGGCCGAGGTTATGATCTGAAATTGTTGAACTCGATATCGAGTCCGGAAGGCTGTAAAGTGCCTAATCGGAAGATGAGGTGCTGTTCCTCGAGCTTACGCTGAGCTTCCGTGGAACAATGCACGAGGCCGAGGACGGTGAGGTCTGAGTGGGTGTGGAGAGGTGAATTAAAATGACAAGCGACCGGAAGCTCGGGGTCACCCTTACGGACTGAACGGAGGTGTTCCGCAAAGCGGTCACCCAATCTGCGTTTGGTCTCCCCAATGTAGAGGAGACCACATCGTGAGCAGCGAATACAGTATACTAGATTGCAAGAAGTACAAGTAAATTGCTGTTTCACCTGGAAGGGGTGTTTGGGGCCCTGGAGAGTGGGAAGGGGGGATGTATAAGGGCAGGTGTTGCATCTCCTGCGCTTGCACGGGAAGGTGCCGGGCGAGGGGGAAGGGGTGATAGAGGAGTGGACTAGGGTGTCTCGGAGGGAGCGGTCCCTACGGAATGCTGAAAGGGGAGGTGAGGGGAAGATACGTTTGGTGCTGGGATCACGTTGGAGGTGGCGGAAATGGCGGAGGATGATCCGTTGAATGTGAAGGCTGGTGGGGTGAAAGGTGAGGACAAGGGGAACTCTATCGTGGTTCCGGGAGGGAGGGGCCGGGTTGAGGGCAGAAGTGCGGGAGATAGAACGGACACGGTCGAGGGCCGTGTCGACCACGGTAGAGGGGAATCCTTGGTTGAGGAAAAAGGGAGACATGTCGGAAGCACTGGTATGGAAGGTGGCATCGTCGCAGCAGATGCGGCGGAGACAGAGAAACTGGGAGAAGGGAATAGAGTCCTTACAGGAGGCGGGGTGGGAGGAAGTGTAGTCCAGGTAGCTGTGGGAGTCAGTGGGCTTGTAGTGAATGTTGGTCAATAACCTATCCTCAGAGATGGAGACGGAGAAGTCGAGGAAGGGAAGGGAAGAGTCGGAGATGGACCATGTGAAGGTGAGGGAAGGGTGGAAATTGGAGGCAAAGTGAATGAAATTGTCTAGTTCAGGGCGAGAGCAGGAAACGGCACCGATACAGTCGTCAATGTACTGGTAAAAGAGGTCAGGGAGGGGACCCGAGTAGGACTGGAACAAAGAGTGTTCCACATATCCCACGAAAAGGCAGGCATAGCTAGGACCCATGCGGGTACCCATAGCAACACCTTTGATTTGGAGGAAATGAGTGGAGTCAAAGGAGAAGTTGTTCAATGTGAGAACAGGTTCAGCCAGGTGGAGGAGAGTGGTGGTGGATGGGGACTGGTTGGGCCTCTGTTCAAGGAAGAAGCGGAGCGCCCTCAGGCCATCCTGGTGGGGGATGGAAGTGTAGAGGGATTGTACGTCCATGGTGAAAAGGAGGCGGTTGGGGCCAGGAAACTGGAAACTGTTAAAGTGGCGGAGGGCGTCAGAGGAATCGCGGATGTAGGTGGGAAGAGACTGGACAAGGGGAGAAAAAAGAGTCGAGATAGGAAGAGATAAGTTCCGTGGGGCAAGAACAGGCTGAAACGATGGGTCTACCGGGCAGTCCTGTTTGTGGATCTTGGGAAGGAGGTAGAAGTGGGCTGTGCGGGGTTGGGGAACTATGAGGTTGGCGGCCATGGAGGGAAGATCTCCAGAGGAGATGAGGTCAGTGACAGTCTTGGAAACGGTGGCTTGATGTTCGGTAGTGGGGTCATGGTCCAGGTGGAGATAGGAGGAGGTGTCGGAGAGTTGGCTAGACTTGTTTGTACTGATTCCCTTTTTACCCTTTAGAAGGCGAAAACTCTTCTGCTGGTTTACACAATGCAAATTTCACAGCTCATTGCCAATGATTTTTTTTCTCTTGCTCAGAGACCCAGTTCTGCCAGGCCCCACCTTTTTTTTTTAATGCCAGCAAGTACTGCGGCAAGTGGGTGCGGGTGTTTCTTGAGTCTTTCTCCTGCTCTGTGCGGATGTCATCAAAAGAGGTGGGACTGGCGGATGACATCATCCATCAGAAATGCCACCAGTTCTGCCTCCAGTACGTCCAATGCTAGCTGCACTTGCAATGATGTGACAGGGCCTGGTAGAAGTGGGCCCAGACCTGCAGCAACTGCCAGTTTCCCAATGCCAATCAATCTCAGAGTGCTCAACTGCCATTGGAAAAGTGACTTTTAATTTAATTTTTTTTTAAAACAGAAAAGTTTTGAAGTGTCTTTGGCCAGAAAGGTCCAAGATGCAGCAGTACGGTGCCGCTGTAAAATTCTCACTCCCCACCCCCAACTTCAGGGACAGATGCTACAGTATTGCTGCCAATGGCAAGGGCACCCCCACCATGCAAATGGCCCTGAGCCAGGACTTGAGACGGGATCAATACCTCAGCAGATTAATGGCCGAAAGTCCTGACCCACTGCACTTTTGGCAGCAGTGCTGGGTGCCAGCAATTTCGGGCCGAAAGTCTCTATCGCTCTGTGATATCCTCACTTTCAAATAGGGTTGTCAACTCTGGTTGAACATATTCCTGGAGGTTTCATCACATGACTTCCCACCGCACGCCCCCCCCAACCCCGCCCCCCACGAATCACTCAATCAAAACAGCCTTTCTATCCATCACCAATATTTTTATAACTAATAAATGAACGTGTTCAAAGAAAATTTAAAAACCACAATTTTTTTAATGCCGCTATGATTTTTCTCCTGGGTTGCTCACAGCAGTGTCCAGGAGATTAATCTTTAATTCCTGGAGACTCCAGATCAATCCTGGAGGGTTGACAACCCTATTGGTTATTCCACAAGAGGAAAACATGACAATGATTCAGTGTTTATTCCTGCAATATTCAAGCTCAAATTGCCTCCTTTGAATGTAACGTGTGGGTTTTTTCAGCAATTCTATCTTCATCCTAGCTGTATCTATAAAATATTTGGATAGCCATAATTGCTTTAGACTAGATCATCATTACCAGAATTACTGGGAACCCAGCAATGTTACATTGAACTTAAATACATTAAAAAAAAAATCATTCTCAAGATGTGGGCGTCGCTGGCAAGGCTGTCACTTCTTGCCCATTCCTAGTTGACCTTGAAAAGGCGGTGGTGGGCATTCTTTTTGAACCACTGCAATCCGTGTGGTGAACATGCTCCCTGTTAGGGAGGGAGTTCCAGGATTTTGACCCAGCGACCATGAAGGAACGACGATATAACGCCAACTCAGGATGGTGTGTGACTTGGAGGGGAACTTGGAGATGATGGTGTTCCCATGCACTTGCTGCCCTTTGTACTTCTAGGTGGTGATGGTCGTGGGTTTGGGGGGTGCTGCTGAAGAAGCCATGACAAGTTGCTCCAGTGCATCCTGAAGAAAATACACACTGTAGCCACAGTATGCTGGTGGTGGAGGGAGTAGATATTTAAGCTTGTGGATGGGTTTCCAATCAAGTGAACTGCTTTACAACATTCCTTCCTATATTACAACAGTCACTGCACTTCAAAAAACTACTTCATTAGCTGTAAAGCGCTTTGGGACATCCAGTGGTCATGAAAGGCGCTATATAAATGAAAGTCTTTCTTTTTTCTGTTTTCTTTCTTTGTCCTGGATGGTGTAGAGCTTCTAGAGTATTATTGCAGCCGCACCCATCCAGGCAAGTGGAGAGTATTCCATCACACTCCTGACTTGTGCCTTGTAGGTGGCAAAGAGGCTTTGGGGAGAAAGGAGCAATGTTCCCTCTAATTTTTTGGGGGCTGCGTGACCCCTTTAACGGGCTGCATGGCCCATTCAAAATTTCGCGCATGTGTGATTTTTTTCAGTTTAAAAGCCGGTTGCGCGGGTCCTCCAGAGTGCTGCGTGGTCGTGCAGCTTAAAAGGAACATTGGTCAGGAGGTGAACCACTCGCCATAGAATACCCAGTTTCTGACCTGCTCGAGTAGCCACGGCATTTATGTTGTTGGCCCAGTTCAGCTTTTGGTTAATGTTGACCCCACGGATGTTAATGGTGGGGGACTCGGCAATGGTAATGCCATTGAATGTCAAGGGGCGGAGGTTAGGCTCTCTCTTGTTAGAGATGGTCATTGCCTCGCACTTGTGTGGCACAAATGTTACTTGCCACTTGTTCGCCCAAGCATGGCTGTTGTCCAGGTCTTTCTGCAAGTGGGCATTCCTCATTCTGAGGAATTATGAATGGAGCTGAACACTGTGGAATCATCAGCAAATAGCCCCACTTCTGACCTTATGATGGAGGGAAGGTCATTAATGAAACAGCTGAAGGTAGTTGGGCCTAGGACGCTGTCCTGAGGAACTCCTGCAGCGATGTCCTGGGGCTGAGATGATTGGCCTCGAACAACCACAACCATCTTTCTTTATACCAGGTATGACTCCAGCTAGTGGAGAGTTTTCCCCCTGATCCGCACTGACTTCAGTTTTACTAGGACTCTTCAGTGCCACACTTGGTCGAATGCTGTTTTGATGTCAAGAGTAGTCACTCCCACCTCACCTCTGGAATTCAGCTCTTGTGTCCATGTTTGGGCCAAAGCTGTAATGAGGTCTGGAGCCAAGGGAAAGTGGCAAGTTGGATCCAAAATTGGCTCAGTGGCAGGAAGCAAAGGGTAATAGTCGATGGGTGTTTTTGTGACTGGAAGGCTGTTTCCAGTGGGGTTCCACAAGGCTCAGTACTAGGTCCCTTGCTTTTTGTGGTATATATCAATGATTTAGACTTCAATGTAGGGGGCATGATTAAGAAGTTTGCAGATGATACAAAAATTGGCCGTGTGGTTGATAATGAGGAAGAACGCTGTAGACTGCAGGAAGATATCAATGGACTGGTCAGGTGGGCAGAAAAGTGGCAAATGGAATTCAATCCGAAGAAGTGTGAGGTAATGCATTTGGGGAGGGCTAACAACGCAAGGGAATACACAATAAATGGTAGGATACCGAGAAGAGTAGAGGAACAGAGGGACCTTGGAGTGCATGTTCACAGATCCCTGAAGGTAGCAGGACAGGTAGGTAAGATGGTTAGAAAGGGATAATTTCCTTTATTAGCCTGATGCACAGAACATAAGAGCAAGGAGGTTATGCTTGAACTGTATAAAACACTAGTTAGGCCACAGCTAGAGTACTGCGTACAGTTCTGGTCACCACATTACAGGAAAGATGTGATTGCACTAGAGAGGGTACCGAGGAGATTTACGAGGATATTGCCAGGACTGGAGAATTTTAGCTATGAGGAAAGATTGGATAGGCTGGGGTTGTTTTCTTTGGAACAGAGGATGTGGAGGGGAGACTTAATTGAGGTGTATAAAATTATGAGGGGCCTAGATAGAGTGGATAGGAAGGACCTATTTCCGTTAGCAGAGAGGTCAATAACTAGGGGGCATAGATTTAAAGTAATTAATAACCTACAAGGTTACCCACCAAGAGCTGGAAAGTGAGATTAGGCTGGATAGCTCTTTTTTGACCGGCGCAGACACGATGGGCAGAATGGTCTCCTTTTGTCCCGTAAATTTCTATGATTCTATGTTGACGACTCCTTCCATCACTTTGCTGATGATTGAGAGGAGGCTGACTGGGCAGTAATTGGCCGGGTTGGATTTGTCCAGCTTTTTAAGACTAGGAAATTACTGGTCAATTTTCCACATTGTTGGATGGATGCCAGTGTTGCAGCTGTACTGGAACAGCTTAGCTAGGGGCACGACTAGTTCAGGAGCACAGGTCTCCAGCACCGCAACCGAGATGTTGTCAGGGCCCATAGCCTTTGCTGTGTCTAGTGCACTTAATATGGTATGTCTACTCTCAATATTGTCCCTGTTTGTAATTTTGCATTACAGTGCCGTTACAATGCAAAAATGGGTTCTGCAGTTTCTTTTTGCCCCAAATCCGTTGGTCCCTACCTAATGGAACAGATGGAAACTCAGCTTCACACTAAAATTCTGAATTAAGTCGAATCACCATTGTTTAAATCATGATGGAGAAATTATTTACAAAAAAGTTTTCCCTTTGTTAGGGACAAACGACAATTCAAACTGGCGTGGTTGAACTTCTTTGGCAGTCCAATATGCACCAGAGCATAATGTGGTGAAGGGTGAAACAAAAATAAAAAAAATTCTTGTTACATGTTATATATATATAATTTCAAGTTGTTTTAACCTTATGATGGACTCTGAATGTACCAATGGAAAACTGTAATGGCTTTGCAGAAATAATTTGTCTGTTTTAGAGCCCCCAGTAATCTCTGGCCCAGGATTAATCAAATTGAAGGTAATACTTGAAGGGGAAGGGGCATTTTAAATGGCTATTTCGTGACTGGCCTCTCAGACTGGAGTGCTGTTTACAACTGATGTACCAATAATGATAGCCTAGGTGGGTGTTCCAGTGTCTGTGAATAACTACTGGATGCAGATAGCCTTTTGTTCCCATAATTACTGCGCAAATGGAGATCCAGTGTAAGTGTGGTTTAGTATTGGAATTATTGTTGTTTTTATGCTTAATGTGATTAAACTGATGGATGATACTCTCTTCAAGGACTTTGCTCGAACTTTAAAAAGGAAAGAGTATAAAATTTATATAGTTTTCAGTGTCTTGAGTTCTGGTGAGAAACATACCAGGCTCCTTGAATGTTATATAGAGTTACATAGAGTCTATAGCATAGAAACAGGCCATTCGGTCTAACTGGTCTATCCGGCGTTTATGCTCATGAGCCTCCTCCCACCTCTCTTCATTTAACCCTGTCAGCATATCCTTCTATTCCTTTCTCTCTCATGTGCTAATCTAGCTTCCAAAAACAACAACAACCTGTATTTATATAGCGCCTTTAACGTAGTAAAATGTCCCAAGGCGCTTCACCGGAGTATTATAAGATAGAAGAATTTGACACTGAGTCATACAAGGAAAAATCAGGGCAGATGACCAAAAGCTAGGTCAAAGAGGTAGGTTTTAAGGAGTGTCTTAAAGGAGGAAAAAGAGGTAGAGAGAGAGGCGGAGAGATTTAGGGAGGGAATTCCAGAGCTTAGGGCCGAGGCAACAGAAGGCACGGCCACAGATTATAATCAGTGATGCTCAAGAGGGCAGTATTAGAGGAGTGCAGATATCTTGGGGGGTTGTGGGGCTGGAGGAGAGTACAGATATAGGGAGGGGCGAGGCCATGGAGGGATTTGAAAACAAGGGTGAGAATTTTGAAATCGAGGTGTTGCTTAACTGGGAGCCAATGTAGGTCAGTGAGCACAGGGGTGATGGGTGAACGGGACTTGGTGCGAGTTAGAACACGGGCAGCCGAGTTTTGGATGACCTCACGTTTACGTAGGGTAGAACGTGGGAGGCCAGCCAGGAGTGCATCGAAATAGTCAAGTCTAGAGGTAACAAAGGCATGGATGAGGGTTTCAGCAGCGGATGAGCAGAGGCAAAGGCAAAGGCAGAGATGGGCGATATTATGGAGGTGGAAATAGACAGTCTTAGTTATGGTGCGGATATGTGGTCGGAAGCTCATTTCAGGGTCAAATATGACACCAAGGTTGCTAACAGTCTGGTTCAGCCTCAGATAGATGTTAGGGAGAGGAATGGAGTCGGTGGCTAGGGAACGGAGTTCATGGCGGGGACCGAAAACAAGGGCTTCGGTCTTCCCAATATTTAATTGGAGAAAATTTCTGCTAATCCAGAACTGGATGTCGGACAAGCAATCTGACAATTTAGAGACCTGTGGAGGGGGTCGAGAGAAGTGGTGGTGAGGTAGAGCTGGGTGTCGTCAGCATACACGTGGAAGCTGACGCTGTGTTTTCGTATGATGTCGCCAAGTGGTAGCATGTAGATGAGAAATAGGAGGGGGCGAAGGATATATCCTTGGGGGACTCCAGACGTAACGATATGGGAGCAGGAAGATAAGCCATTGCAGGTGATTCTCTGGCTACTATTAGATAGATAAAAATGGAACCAGGCAAGTGCAGTAACACCCATCTGGACGACGGTGGAGAAGTGTTGCGAGGAGGATGGAGTGGTCAACCGTGTCAAAGGCTGCAGAGAAGTCGAGAAGGACGATGAAGGAATAGTTGACCTTTGTCACAGTCACAAAGGATGTCATTTGTGACTTTGATGATAGCCGTTTTGGTACTGTGGCAGGGGCGGAAACCTGATTGGAGGGATTTAAACATGGAGTTGCGGGAAAGATTAGCACGGATTCGGGAGACGACAACACGTTCCAGGACTTGAGAGGAAAAGGAGGTTGGAGATGGGGTGGTAGTTTGCAAGGACGGAGGGGCCAAGGGTTGGTTTTTTGAGAGGGGTGATGACGGCAGATTTGAGGGAGAGGGGGACAGTACCTGAGGAGAGAGAACCGTTAACAATGTCAACTAACATGGGAGCCAGAAAAGGAAGTTGGGTGGTCAGCAGTTTGGTGGGAATAGGGTCGAGGGAGCAGGAAGTGGGTCGCATGGACAAGATGAGCGCGGAGAGGTCATGAGGGGAGATCGGAGTGAAACTGGAGAAGATGCGAGTTCAGGGCTAGGGCAGGGGGGACCTTAGAGGAAGTTTGGCCTGGTGGGCTAGGGGAAGGTAGGGAAGTGGCAAAGGCAGCTGAACGGATGGTCTCAATCTTAGAGGCAAAGAAGTCCATGAGCTCCTCACACTTGTTGTCGGAGGTGAGGGTGGAGGAGACAGGGGAGAGGGGTTTAAGAAGACGGTTAGCAGTGGAGAATAGAAGCCGGGGTTTATCTTTGCATTCCAGAATGATAATGGAATATTGAGCAATTTTGGCAGATGAGAGCAGGACCCGATAATGCTTTATGTGGTCAGCCAGATCTGGCGGTGAATGGCTAAACCAGTTGTCCACCATATCCGTTCACGTCTGCGTCCCTTGGACTTAAGGGAGCGAAGATGAGGGCCATACCAGGTGAGAGAGAGTAATTGTTTTAATAGGGACTCGGGCATCAAAAGTGGTGGTGAGGATGCAGTTGACAGATGGGTAGCTGCAGAAATGTCGTGGTGAATGGAGGGCCAAAGGCTGGACAGTTGGGATCTCTTAAGTGCAGTTGTAAGAGAGTTAAATGCATTCCCCTTAAATGCATCTTTAAATTAAAGTGTTGACGACTAATCCCAAAAGTTTACGGACTGTATATGTTGTTGTTGTTGTTGTTGTATATGATGGAAAGAGAACATGAAGCTCCTTCTTATGGGCTGATTCCAGTTATGTTATAAATGTATTCTACTGTGTACCATCTTGCCTCTGACCCAGAATTTCCTCAGAGCTGCTTCTGCTCCACTGCCGTCCCTTTGCTGGAAGTAAAGACTTGCATGCATATAGCGCCTTCCATGGCCTCAGGACGTCCCAAAGCGCTTTACAACCAATTTAGTACTTCTGAAGTGTGGTAACTGTTGTAAAGTCGGGAAACGCGACAGCCAATTTGCACCCTGCAAACTCCCACAAACCACAAGGTTGAGGGATAAATATTGGCCAACACCATGCAGAGGAAACCCCACTCACGAGAGCAAAGGCTTTTTTCTCCGTCGCACTTGCAGCAAAAGTTACAGCAGGAAAGTGGGAGGAGCTCTGAGGACATTCCGGGCCGATCTCTTTCACCTTCTGCCTATTATTTTATCTGGACAGTAGTTTTTGTTTGTATGCAATGTTGTAATAGTTTGGTATTTTCTGCCATCTCAGATGACAGAAAATGTGCGGGCATCCTATATATTCCCCAGTTAGTCATTTACTGCAATTGGGTTTAATTTCCTATGCTCACCCAAATATGGCACAGGAGGAACTCCAAGGTTACACTTTTATCTTTTGAAAATTGACCTCTAGCCATTAAAGGTGTTGGGGGGAAAAAAGCATGTGTAGGTGATATCTTTAGCTTAGGAGGGAGAACAGCTGGAACATTTCCATATTCTTTTTCTTGTAATGATGTGTGAGTTCACAATGCTTTATGTCACTATTAATTTGGCATAAATTGTATTCTGTTGTAATATCTTAGAGAGCAAGCAAAATAGGTTCACCACAGACTTTTCAGCAAAGACAGTTTTGCCATTAACTAAATATTTTAGTTGGTCAGTTTTGTAATAGAGTGTTGGTAAAACTTATAGCAAGTGTAACATCATCGCAACAAAAATGACATGCAGCTATTCCTTAAGGGAGTTACTATTTGAAAAGATCAAGCCAGGCAAGGCAATGCATACGTTTTTAAAAATACACTTTGCCACTGTCTAACCCAAGCCAGTGGTTGGGAAGAATACTGTCAATGGCCGTATCTAGAAATAAACTGCCTGATTTGTCAGTTACAAGAATTGCACTTTTCCCATATGTCCAAATGTAAAAAGGGCCCATATCCTGGGTCAAAGTGTAGGAGAATGTAATTCTTTCCAAGACTTTTGCACATACTTACTGCAAGATCTCTAGGGATCAGGTGCATATCCTTCTGCTTGACAGCCATTATTTAGATTCATAACCTTGCCCTTCCCCAAGATAGTCAGGAACTTGAATGGAATTCTGATGCATGCCTACGGCTAGATTGACACGTGCAATTTGATACAAATAACATATTCCAGTGTTTGTCAAGCAAACAAAAACGATTTGCGAAAAAACTTTTCAGTGAAGACAGTGTCTCTTCACATAAATATCTTAGTGGGTCAGTCAGTTTGCCAAAGCACTATGTCATTGAAATTTGGGTTGGGCACGAGATCTACCAGACTACATAGTGGATCTAGTGTGGGGTAATATATTGGCTCTCATCAAATTCACAAATGACATCCTTTGTGACTGTGACAAAGGTCAACTATCCCTCCTCATCCTTCTCGATCTGTCTGCAGCCTTTGACATGGTTGACCACTCCATTCTCCTCCAACGCCTCTCCACTGTCGTCCAGCTGGGTGGGACTGACTGCACTCGCCTGGTTCCATTCTTATCTATCTAATCGTAGCCAGAGAATCACCTGCAATGGCTTCTCTTCCTGCTCCCATATCATTACGTCTGGTGTCCCCCCAAGGATCTATCCTTGGCCCCCTCCTATTTCTCATCTACATGCTGCCACTTGGCGACATCACCCGAAAATACAGTGTCAGTTTCCACATGTACATTGATGATACCCAGCTCTACCACATCACCACTTCTCTCGACCCCTCCACGGTCTCTAAATTGTCAGACTGCTTGTCCGACATCCAGTACTGGATGAGCAGAAATTTTCTCCAATTAAATATTGGGAAGACCGAAGCCAGTGTCTTCAGATCCCACCACAAACTCCGTTCAAAAGCCACCTAACTCCATCCCTCTCCCTAGCATCTGTCTGAGGCTGAACCACACTGTTCGCAACCTTGGTGTCATAATTGATCCTGAAATGAGCTTCCAACCACATATCCGCACCATAACTAAGGCCGTCTATTTCCACCTCTGTAACATTGCCCATCTCTGCCCTTGCCTCAGCTCATCTGCTGTTGAAACCCTCATCCCTGCCTTTGTTACCCCTAGACTTGACTATTCCGATGCACTCCTTGCTGGCCTCCCACATTCTACCCAACGTAAACTTGAGGTCATCCAAAACTTGTCAGCCCTTGTCCTAACTCGCACCAAGTCCCGTTCACCCATCACCCCTGTGCTCGCTGACCTACATTGGTTCCCCGTTAAGCAACGCCTCAATTTCAAAATTCTCTTCCTTGTTTTCAAATCCCTCCATGGCCTCGCCCCTTCCTATCTCTGTAATCTCCTCCAGCCCCACAACTCCCCGAGATATCTGCGCTCCTCTAATTCTGCCCTCTTGAGCATCCCGGATTATAATCGCACCACCCTTGGTAGTCGTGCCTTCTGTTGCCTAGGCCCTAAGCTCTGGAATTCCCTCCCTAAACCTCTCCGCCTCTCTACCTCTCTTTCCTCCTTTAAGACGCTCCTTAAAACCTACCTCTTTGGCCAAGCTTTTGGTCACCTGCCCTAATTTTTCCTTATGTGGCTCGGTGTCAAATGTTTTTGTCTTATAACACCCCTGTGAAGCGCCTTGGGATGTTTTACTACGTTAAAGGTGCTATATAAATACAAGTTACTGTTGTTGGATCCCATGAGTATCGAAGTCATTTCTTCTTTGCCATTTCGCAAACAGAATTTTTAAGCAAAACTTTGGGTGGAATGGCTGAGTGGTCAAGTAGACTAGCTTAGTCTGGGTTTGAATCCAGTCCAGACAGATGAGATGAAAGTCTTATCCTTTTACCTCTGGTAAATGTTACAGATTGGATGTGCTAACTACTCTCTTTATTTGTCTTTATGGTGAACTGCAGTGTCCAGGAGTGGATCTACATTCCCTAATATCTGAAATGCCCAAACCTTCATGTGACCCTGAGAATGAGAGTAGTGTTCCACAGGTCAATAATTACCCATTTAACAAGATATTTCTCACTGGAGATTGCCCAGGATGCAACCAAATCATTCAGGCTTAAACTACAAATTCAATCTATTTATAAGAATTAGGAATACAATAAGCAAACAATACAATGAGATTACTTCTAAAACAGCTAAGATTGAATCAGACTAGAAGGCCCTGATATTTACAGCGAGGTGGGGAGGGAGCAGGCGGGAGGTATAGTAGCCGTAGTTAACGGCAGGACCGGACTTAAATTTTTGAAATCCGTTTCTCAGCCAGCAGCCAGCCAAATTGAGAGGCTGGTTGGCTGTCGGGCGGGAAGGCCTGCGGCACCAGGCCACAGCCAGGAAGCAGAGAGGAGGGAGGGCAGGAGGGAGAGGTCGTGGGTTGGGGGGGACATCAGGGGGTGGGCCGTGGCGAGATCAATCAGGGGCTGGAGAGATTGGGGGAGGTGCCATGGATAGATCGCGGGGGTCCGATGGCGTGGAGTGGTAAACAGGTTTGCTCCGGGCACCGGGGTGAAACACTCCTGCTCCTCCTGGCCCACAAGCAGTGCTGGAAAGGCACTTACCTGCTGGATCCGGCCATTCGGCAACACGGTGGCATAGTGGTTAGCACTGTTGCCTCACAGCGCCAGGGACCCGGGTTCGAATCCGGCCTCGGGTGACTGTCTGTGTGGAGTTTGCACATTCTCTGCGTGGGTTTCCTCCGGGTGCTCCGGTTTCCTCCCACAGTCCAAAGATGTGCGGGTTAAGTTGATTTGGCTATGATAAATTGACCCTTAGTGTTAGGGGGATTACATACGTGGGGTTACGGGGATAGGGTGGGATATGTGTCGGTGCAGGCTCGATGGGCCGAAATGGCCTCTATCTGCACTGTGGGGATTCTGTGATTCTGTGATTCTCACTTCCCTCCAACCCGGCCTGCAGCCATTAAATTTAAAACACAGCTAAGATTTGAGCCATGCAGCCTCATTAAAATACTTGAATTAGGGACCCGCCTCTGGAGAGCAGGTTAGTCACCCGCCCCTCAACCTGCCTTCGTTAAAACCCAAAGTATTGGAGACGGGTTGGGGTCAGGTTTCCCATTTTTGAATTTTTAACCCCCACCACCCCTTGCCCATCTTGGGAGGTTAAAATTCCCCCCATAGACTTTAAAATATCTTCTTTGTAGGCTATTTCTTATGCAGTTGAATAAATTCCAAGCTGCTAGCACGATGTTTGTACATGGGTGAAGAAACAATTCCTGATTTTCACTATAGAGCTCAGACATCACCTAAGACACAACTTAAACTGAACAGAAGGTATGCCATAAAAACTTACAATAAATATTCCCCCATCAACAGGCCTCTGGATAGGGAGATGTCAAGCAAACCATATTAGAGACACATTGGCTGAGATATTCCATGTTTATCCGGGTATTGCATGTGATTCAAGCAATAGACAACTGGGCTTTCCCTAAAATCAAAGCTTGTTTTGATAGCTCAGCCATTGGTAATAATGAAATATCTGTGAGCTCAAAATCTTTGACACCTGTCAAAAGTGGAAAGTGTTCTCCTGTCTGATTGGAATCTGCAAATAAGATATTCGTTGCTCTTCAAAGGATCAATAATTTGATTAGCTCGAGTTAAAGGCTACATGGGCTTCAGTTCATACATCTGACTCCAGTTCTCAGACTATAGATATAATGAGCTTCCCCTAGAGAGATTGCCAGCTGAAGTCCATAATAATCTGCATTATAATAATCTAAGATTTTATAGAAAAAAAGATAATACAGACATTTTTATGATAAAAAACAGGATGGAGCTCTGCTTCCGTTATACAGGAAACTCTCTTTTAACCGGCACCCAAATAACCGGAAATCTCTCTTAACCGGCAAAATTCTTGAGTAGGTAACCGGGGTTTTCCTTCATCTCTCCTTTAAAAATAACTTTAAAAAAAACCCGAGGCGTTTGCCTTGTATCGGAGCATGTAGATTGGGAGGGGAATGTGCAGCCCGGGTAGGCAGCGGACACGACAGATGGTCAGCTGGCAGTCCCCGGGGAGACGGAGCTCCGAATGCAGGCGCATGTCAGTGTGTACGGGGCTCTCGTACGTTGGGAGATATAACTCTCCATTATCCTGACTTTTTGATTAACCGGCACCACGCCGGTGCCGGTTAATAAAGAGTTTCCTGTAGTAAAGTTTCTATATGAAATTGGTTTCAGTAATCTTAACTCAGGATCTAGTCAGCATAAATCCACTGCACAAAATTCCCCAATTTTCCATGCAAATTAGTACTAAACTGATAACCTCACTTAGGGCATAAGTATGTTGTGGGTTTTCTTCTGAAATTGTGACAAAGGTACGTTGTTGAGGCAAAATAGAGGGAGCTTTATTCTACATCTGGTCATGCTGTACCTGACCTGTGAAGCACTTGATGCTGACAGTGGGCGTCACAAAGTGGAAGAGTATTCATCCCCTAGAAATTGTATCACTCACACAAAATTCACCCAAAACCTACATTTCATAATACAAAAAAAACTTAGATTTGAAATGAAAGCTGAACTTTATCCCTAGCCTATAGGAACATTTTTAAGGTAATCCTTTGTTTATTCCTGCAATATTCAAGCTTTCAGGTGGGTTTTGTGGTTGTAACCTGTGGGTTTGTTGGTAAATCTATATCAATCATGTTGCTTATTGCACTGAATACCTTCATCCAGGCTGGATCTATATTTTCAGTTTTGCACATCATGTGTAATAAAGTCCAAATACCAGTGAGCACTCCCAGTATCTATCTGTCAGAGAAAATTATTCTATTCAATGAATAAGCTGGCAGCATTGCAAAGATTGTCTAAAATGATTAAACCAAATTTACATACAGTATCTCACTTTTGTTTCCCCTGTGATTACATGGCAGTGATCCAGACAGCAGGATCTGAGCAGGGATTCCAATTACAGGGAGATACAAGTGTTATGTGTTCAAGTCGCTGGAGATGGTCACAATGTCTGGGACAGATATTGTGGGCCTGTTAAACGGGTCTCACTTTATCATGCCCATTTGTACAAACTGAATAGAAAAAACAACCAAATAAACTCATGGAACGGGCCCAGTGAGATATCACTGACATTTTCAGATTAGGACTGAATTCAAAGTAGACAATTTAATTTCAGTTGGCTGTGAATACAGACTGAATTAGAATTAGCTATATCTGTGCAAGCCAAGCTACAGATACCGTCTGCCCCTGAGGCAGATGCCTGTTAAAATCCCATTTTACTGTGGAGTTAGATATCGATCTATTAGAATCTACTTGAACGGTTTTCTGTTTGTCTTTGAAGAAAGCAGTAACTTGTGTACATGCATAATTGGTTTGGACTATAGGAAATGAGTGCAGACATTAAACTGAATTTGCTTAAATTTGAACAGAAATAGATAAACTGTTCTGATGGGTGACTGAAAGACTTTATAATATTTTACATATATGAAGAAAACATAATAATTTATTAATAATTTCTCTGTATCAGCAGTCCAGAAATATGTCAAACAGAATGTTTGCAAATTGGGCCATTTATGTTGAAGGATGTTTTCTTAGTAAAGTGTCAAATAAGATACTTGACCATGTTAATCCACATTGTGGATGCGATCACATCGTGATACAAAAGGCAGAGAGGTTTGTGAATTTTATAAATACTAGGAGATCTCCCATCATATTGCATAAAGGACGTTTGGAGGATAAGGAAGCTGCATGGTGCTTGGGAATGGGCTGCCGGTTTTATGCCAATTGTAAGGGGGTGTGGAACTGGTCTCGGGGCTGGGGAAATGAGAATTAATAGGGAATAGTGAGTAGTTAGGGGAGAGTAGTGAGTAGTTAGGGGAGAGAAATGTTTTGAGAATTTGGAGGTGATAACTGATGGACACTGCTACTTCAGATTTATTGATTTTGAAAAGATTTAATAATTTCTGAGAGCATTTAATATTTAGAAACTAATTTTGTTGCATCTGGGTCAAAATTTGGCAAATAGTCCATGGCAGTATTTATTTTTCTCCATGACACATTGACCAGACTGTCACAATTTGATGAAAGAAAATTGCAAGAACAAGATTCCTGGCAATTAATTCAATTATGTCCCATTTCTCAACTGATGCCTACAAGCAAGGGACCATCAGTTTCAAACACAGAGTCAATTAGGCAACACACAAATATATTTTGGCACATGGTGAACTTTGTGTCTCTAGAAACAAGCAGTTTAACGCAACACTCCAGGGAAAGCACACAATAATCATATTTGTGAACTCCAGTAGAAGACGGTTCCTTCCAAACAAAACGCAAGTTTAAACTGATCTGTGCATTTGATTTTAGATTTAATTCACAAGTGGTTGCCCTCTTTTGATTGTATTGTCCTGCACTGTGCTTGAGAATACCACAGCCCCCAGAAATGGGGCACGATGATGAGTATTGGATGCTGAGACTGCCCTTGACTTCAACACTGACCTAAAATGAGAATTTTATTACAACAGTGTGCTGCCCTCTCAGTGGGAAACATTTCATGCTTTTTATGAAATAAAACATTATTTCAGGTCAACGTTGTTGAAGTTAAAGTGCATGGACTTGTTGTCAAGTATCTCATGTCATCTGGAGCATTTCTTTAATGTTCCAAAGACGAGCACAGGAATGATTTACTGGCTCTGGCTGTCTCAGTACACAGGGTAGCTATTTGTGGATTTAAAAAGTAAATGATATGTGGAAGTAAATTTAAGCTTTTTTTTAATTTAAGGAACTGACAGATACTAGGAAAAAAGTCACAAGTACAATCTTTTTGAGTCTTTTCTTTTAATAAACTCAACTCAAAAACTAGCATCTCGCAAAGTAATTATTTGTTGTCCACAGGAAATGTAATTTAACAGAATGAAACACAAAAGCAAGTTTAAACTGGTTTGTGTGTTTGATGATAGATTTAATTCACAAATGGCCACCCTATGCTGATTGTATTGTCCTGCACTGTGCTTGAGAATACCACTGCTCCCAGAAATGGCTTCATAATATCAAGAAATACACACTGTGTTTTGTCATCTGCGGCATGCAGGGTGCTTTGAACAAACGACTTTCAGAAAATGTAATCGACACAATCGGGCCAACAGACCCATACCTCAATAGGCACAGCATGAAGGTGAAATGTGCAGTAAAAACATTGGGGGAGAAATTGGGGGGCGCTAACGGGGCGCGAAGCACTTACCGACCGGGCGCGGCGGGAAGATCGACTCCTGCTATATTCGGTGGAGGTTTGCAGCGGCGGTATGGCGTTGCGCCCCGATCACCTTCGCCTGGAGATCGTGACATCATCGCCATGCGCATCGCCCCGGACATGAACTTCGTTTCCGCCCCCTGCAGCATCGCTAGGTGAAAACACCGGCAGCTGCAGGAGGCGTTCATCGGGAGGCCGGGCGCGTCAGGGGCGATACTTAAAGGCGAGGTGGCTGAGGTAAGTAAAAAAAATTCTGAAATGCTGTCTTTTCTTTTTCCTTGTCTTCGCCAGCAATCGATCAGCTCGGCACTCTACTGCAGTGCATCAGGTTGATTGGGCCGGATCGCGGCTGCCGTCAGGGACCAGGTAAATTTTCCCCTTGCAGAGCCTGCAGCGATGGCCCTTCCCTTTAAGGGAGGGAAGGAGCCTTCCAACGCGGCAGCGCTGCATGGCCCATTGTGCAGCACTGCACACCTACCGCCCCGCCTGCTGCCTGCTGCGCTTCAGGAGTGAAGTGGAGTGCTTGATTTAGCGCTCCACTTCCTTCCTGGAGCGCAAGCCCTGAATTTTTTGAAAGTTGAAAAACATTAGCCCCATGCGCTAATTTTTTCAACTTTTAAAAGTTAGCGCCCCGAACGGGGCGATACCGAATTTCTCCCCCATTGCCACACTCCCATCTTCCAAGGGCTTCAAGCAGGATACACCACCAAAATGAGTACCCCTGCACTTTGGAATGGTACCAGTGTGGGGGTGACATTAGTCATGTGTATTTATGGTTTTCAGTGGGAAAGGAAATAAAAGTGCTGGTTTTCAGTGCTCGACTTCACTGGCTGTAAAGCGCTTTGGGACATCCTGCGGTCGTGAAAGGTGCTCTATAAATGCAAGCCTGCCTTTCATTTGGTCATACTAACCAAACGCATCAGCCACCTTTTTGAAGGACATGTGGCCAGTATAATGTCTGATACTGCAGTGCTAGCTTGGATTGAGCCATAAGACATACTAATTAAGGGCAGTGATTTTGCCAACCACCAGTAATACTTGGCGTATGTTGCAAGGTTGCCGCAGAGGACAAAACTTTGTCTGGCTGATCCACAGCAAGTTGAAGCACTTGATCTTCACAATTGGCAAGTAGTTGTGTCGAGGGCTGAAGAATGATTTGGGGCTTGCCAATCTCCCTGGCATCCCTTCTTTCATTTTGTACCACCTCTACCATGAAATTAAGGTTTTTTAAAAGCAAACTCATCTTAAGAAGTGATCAGAAGTTGCTGCCAAAACTTTTCATACAAATTAGTACATTCATAAAAAATTTAAAAAGTATAAAAAATGTCTCACAATGAACACTGCACCAAAAAGCTACAGTAAACATTACAAAAAAAACCTTCCCAAAGCTACTTAAGCATCTGTGGAGCTTCCCTTGAGTCTATTCCAAATGGTTGTAAACTGCTATGGGATGTCCTGAGGATGTGATTAGCTACTGTAACGATGCAAGTTTATTCATACGTTAAATTCTGCTTTCCACAATTCCCTGGTCCCTCTTGCTAGCTAAGTTGCTTCATGCATTTGTAAGGATACTCAGTGGGTAATTCTATTTGTTCCAAAGCCATGAGATACAAAATCCTTCTTCACATGTGGGCTAAAAATAAGATACCACAGTTGCCCCTTGAGCATTTTACTGAAATCATAAGTTCGTAAAATATAGATGAGATCCAACAAAAAAAATGGGCTAGTGCACATGGGCCCGATACTCTTTCTCGTCTTCATTTATAACCCCGATTTTAGCCCCCAACCCCGGACTAGAATGGGGCATGTGTGAGGTTAAAATTGCAGCAGTGAGATATTCACTCTTACCACTGACTTCGGTGAGCCAGGAAGAGCCTCACGCATCCACGCACAGTTTGCGCCACTCGCCATTTTTGCCAGTGCAATTTGGGCAGCGTCTCAGGCTCTCACCCCAGGTGGCCAAGGGCCGAATTGAAATGCAATGGTCGGGTTCTGAGAATGTAATTCAAACCCCAACATCATTTCAACATGTTTTTGTGCAAGGTCTCCGCCTGGTGCCGGCCTCACCAACAGATTTTCCGTTTTGGATACTGCTGGGGGAGATGGTTTCTCGGGAATGCAGCAAGAGCCAAGTCCGTGGCACTACGAGTGGCTCAGCTGCACAGGAGGGGAGGAAAAAGAGTGGGAGAGCAATAGTAATACAGGATTCTATCGTAAGGGGAACAGATAGACGTTTCTGTGGCCGCAGACGTGACTTCAGGATGGTATGTTGCCTCCCTGGTGCCAGGGTCAAGGATGTCACTGAACGGCTGCAGGGCATTCTGAAGGGGGAGGGCGAACAGTCAGAGGTCATGGTTCACATTGGTACCAACGACATGGGTATAAAGAGGGATGAGGTCCTGCAACAAGAATTTAGGGAGCTAGGTAGCAGATTAAAAAGCAGGACCTCAAAGGTTGTAATCTCTGGATTACTCCCGGTGCCATGTGCTAGTGAGTATAGGAATAGGAGGATAGAGCAGATGAATGCGTGGCTAAAGAGTTGGTGCAGGAGGGAGGGCTTTAGTTTCCTGGATCACTGGGTCTGCTTCTGGGGAAGGTGGGACCTGTACAAGTTGGACGGGTTGCACCTGAACCGGAACGGGACCGACATCCTTGCGGGGAGGTTTGCTAGTACTGTTGCGGGGGGGGGGTTGGTTAAACTAACTTGGCAGGGGGATGGGATACGGAGTGGAGCTATAGTAGGGGGTGATGCACAGCCAAATATAGAGGAAAAAACAAGTCAGCCTGGAAGGCAGAGCAAATATGTAACAGCACAAGGGAGTATGGCAAGGCTGGATGGCATTTATTTCAATGCAAGGAGTCTTGCGAGTAAGGCAGATGAATTGAAGGTGTTGATGAACACATGGGAGTATGATATTGTTGCTATCACAGAGACATGGTTGAGGGAGGGGCAAGACTGGCAGCTCAATATTCCGGTGTATAGAATCTTCAGGCGAGACAGAGGTGGGTGTAAAAGAGGAGGGGTGTTGCAATATTAATCAAGGAGTCAATTACTGCTGTAAGGAGGGATGATATCTTAGCAGGTTCCTCTAATGAGGCCATATGGGTAGAACTTAAAAACAAAAAGGGGGCAAGCACTTTGCTGGGAGTGTACTATAGGCCCCCAAACAGTCAGGGGAGATAGAGGAACAGATATGCAGGCAAATCTCAGAGAAGTGTAGAAATAATAGGGTAATAATGGTAGGGGATTTCAACTTCCCCAATATTAACTGGGATAGTCAGAGTGTGAAAGGCTTAGAGGGTGCGGAATTCTTAAAGTGCATCCAGGAGAGCTTTTTGAGCCAGCATGCAGAAAGTCCTACAAGAGAGGGGGCTGTACTGGACCTAATTCTAGGGAATGTAGCCGGGCAAGTGGTAGAAGTGTTAGTAGGAGAGCATTTTGGTGACAGTGACCATAATTCAGTGAGATTTAAAGGTAGTCATGGAAAAGGACAAAGTTGGACTGGAAATAAAGGGCTGGATTTTGAATGACCCATGGAGTCGGGTTTGGAGGCGTGCGGGGGGTTAAATTTGCGGGGTCGGGGGTCCCGACCCCATCCCGCCTCCACGCAATTTTGACAAAATCAGTCGCGGGGTTCCCGACTCCGTCCCGCCTCCAAGAGGCGGGAGAGGCCATTAAAGCCCTTAACAAGCTCTAAATTGGCTCTGTAATGCGATTTTCAAACGTTTTAGCAAGTTTAACCCTTTTCTGACGTGAAGCACGCCTGGTGTGAAACACTCGAGTGAAACCTGGCGGGAGCACAAGTGGATAGCTGACTATCAGCTGCAGGTCCACTATTACAACAGAGATGTGATGAAGGTAGTAGTATTAGGTGCTGTGAAAGTCGCATCTGATGCTGCTGCATTGAATGTGTTCAGAGACTGCATTTGGTGTGAGAGGACTGGAATGCAAAAAAATCTCTCTAACTCTCTCTCTGTTTTCCCACACACACACACACATCTTGCATCCAGGTCCACTCACATCAAAAGCAAGCCAAGCGGGTCCTCGCTCACAACAGGATCTCAGACTAGGCAGTCAGCACTGATGACATCATCAGAGGCGACTTTCAGACTGAAACCACCAATTAGTTCATGGGTTCCCACATGCTGCAAATCAATTGCCCAATTAAGTGAAAATTGCATCATTCTTCCACATTCAACTGGAGTCGGGGGGGAAACACGAAATACGGATGACACGACCCCAACCCGACCCCAAGACAAAATCCAGCCCAAAGGTTCTAAATTGGGGGAAGGCCGATTTTAATATGATAAGGCAGGATCTGGCCAAAGTGGACTGGGATCAGCTACTTGTAGGAAAATCCACATCAGAGCAGTGGGAGTCTTTCAGAAAGGAAATAGAGAAAGTACAACGCCAACATGTTCCCGTAAAGGTCAAGGGTGGGACCAACAAGCCCAGGGAACCCTGGATGTCAAGGAATATACAAGAATGGATTAGGAAAAAAAGGGAGGCTTTTGACAGATACAAAGGACTAAAAACAGTGGAAGCCCTAGAGAAGTATAGAAAGTGCAGGGGAGTACTTAAAAAAGAAATTAGGAGAGTGAAGAGGGGGCATGAAAAAACACTGGCAGGCAAAATAAAGGAAAATCCCAAGGTGTTTTCCGTTTTGGATACTGCTGGGGGAGATGGTGATAGATGGATGAGGTCCTAAAAGCTGAATATAGGGAGTTGGAGGTAAATTAAAAAATAGGACCTCAAAGGTAGTAATCTCAGGATTGCTACCGGTGCCACGTGCTAGTCAGAGTAGAAATAGAAGGACATTTCAGATGAATACGTGGCTAGAGGAATGGTGCAAGGGGGAGGGATTCAAATTCCTGGGACATTGGAACCGGTTCTGGGGGAGGTGGGACCAGTACAAACTGGATGGTTTGCACGTGGGCATGACCGGGACCGATGTCCTAGGGGGAGTGTTTGCTAGTGCTGTTGGGGAGGGTTTAAACTAAAATGGCAGGGGGTTGGGAACCTGTGTAGGGAAACAGAGGAAAGGGAAGCAAGGATAGAAGCAAAAGACAGGAAGGAGAAAAGCAAAAGTGGAAGGCAGAGAAATCAAGGGTGTAAATCAAACAGGGCTACAGTAAATAATAATTCTAAAAGGACTAAGAGTGTTAAAAAAACAAGCCTGAAGGCTTTGTGTCTTAATGCGAGGAGCATTCGTAATAAGGTGGATGAATTAGCTGCGCAAATAGATGTAAACGGATATGATATAATTGGGATTACGGAGACATGGCTCCAGGGTGACAAAGGCTGGGAATTCAACATCCAGGGGTATTCAATATTCAGGAAGGACAGACAAAAAGGAAAAGGAGGTGGGGTAGCATTGCTGGTTAAAGAGGAGATTAACACAATAGTGAGGAAGGATATTAGCTCTGATGATGTGGAATCTGTATGGGTAGAGCTGAGAAATACCATGGGGCAGAAAACGTTAGTGGGAGTTGTATACAGACCCCCAAACAGTAATGCCGTGGTTGGGGATGGCATTAAACGGAAAATTAGAGACGCGTGCAATAAGGGCACTGCAGTTATCATGGGTGACTTTAATCTACATATAGATTGTGCTAACCAAATTAGTAACAATACTGTGGAGGAGGAATTCCTAGAGTGTATACGGGATGGTTTCCTGGACCAATATGTCCGGGAACCAACTAGAGATCAGGCCATCTTAGACTGGGTATTATGTAATGAGAAAGGATTAATTAGCAATCTTGTTGTGCGAGGCCTCTTGGGGAGGAGCGATCATAATATGATAGAATTCTTCATTAAGATGGAGAGTGAAGTAGTCGACTCAGAGACTAGGGTCCTGAATTTAAATAAAGGAAACTACGATGGTGTGAGGCGCGAGTTGGCTAGGGTGGATTGGGGAGCGTTACTTAAAGGGTTGGCGGTGGATAGGCAATGGCAAACATTTAAAGATTGCATGGATGAACGACAGAATTTGTTCATCCCTGTTTGGCATAAAAATAAAACAAAAAAGGTGACTCAACCGTGGCTAACAAGGGAAATTAGGGATAGCATAAGATCCAAGGAGAGGACATATGAATTGGCCAGAAAAAGCAGCAAACCTGAGGATTGGGAGCAATTTAGGATTCAGCAAAGGAGGACAAAGGGATTAATTAAGAGGGGGAAAATAGAATATGAGAGTAAGCTTGCAGGGAACATAAAAACTGACTGTAAAAGCTTCTATAGATATGTGAAGAGAAAAAGATTGGTGAAGTCAAGCGTAGGTCCCTTGCAGTCAGAATCAGGGGAATTTATAATGGGGAACAAAGAAATGGCTGACGAATTAAATACATACTTTGGTTCTGTCTTCACAAAGGAGGACACAAATAAACTCCCAGAGATGTCGGGAACATAGGGTCTAATGAGAGGGAGGAATTGAATGAAATCACTATTTGTAGGGAAATGGTGTTAGGGAAATTGACGGGATTAAAGGCCGATAAATCCCCAGGGCCTGATAATCTACATCCTAGGGTACTTAAGGAAGTGGCCCTAGAAATAGTAGATGCATTGCTGGTCATTTTTCAAAATTCTATAGACTCTGGAACAGTTTCCATGGATTGGAGGGTAGCTAATGTAACCCCACTATTTAAAAAAGGTGGTAGAGAAAAAGCGGGGAATTATAGACCGACCGGTAAGCCTGACATCAGTAGTGGGCAAAATGCTAGAGTCCATTATAAAAGATGTAATAGCAGAGCACTTGGAAAACAGTGACAGGATCGGACAAAGTCAACATGGATTTACAAAAGGGAAATCATGCCTGACTAATCTACTGGAATTTTTTGAGGATGTAACTGGTAGAATAGATAAGGGAGAAACAGTGGATGTGGTGTATTTGGACTTTCAGCAGGTTTCCGATAAGGTCCCGCATAAGAGATTAGCGTGCAAAGTTAAAGCACACGGGACTGGGGGTGAGGTACTGATTTGGATAGAGAACTGGTTGGCAGACAGGAAGCAAAGAGTTGGAATAAACAAGTCTTTTTCCAAGTGGCAGGCAGTGACGAGTGGGGTACCACAGGGATCAGTGCTAGGACCCCAGCTATTCACAATATATATTAATGATCTAGACGAGGGAACTAGATGTAATATCTCTAAGTTTGCAGACGACACAAAGCTGGGTGGGCGTGTGTGCTGTGAGGAGGATGCAGAGAAACTCTAGTATGATTTGGACAGGTTGGGTGATTGGGCAGATGCATGGCAAATGCAGTATAATGTGGATAAATGCGAGGTTATCCACTTTGGTGGCAAAAACAGGAAGACAGATTATTATCTGAACGGCAATAGATTGGGAAAAGGGGAAGTGCAACGAGATCTGGGAGTCCTTGTGCACCAGTCGCTGAAGGTAAGCATGCAGGTGCAGCAGGCGGTTAAGAAGGCAAATGGTATGTTGGCCTTCATAGCGAGAGGATTCGAGTACAGGAGCAAGGATGTCTTGCTGCAGTTGTACAAGGCCTTGGTGAGACCACACCTTGAGTATTGTGTGCAGTTTTGGTCGCCTTATCTGAGGAAGGATGTTCTTGCCATGGAGGGAGTGCAGCGAAGATTTACCAGACTGATACCTGGGATGGCAGGAATGACGTATGAAGAGAGATTGGGTCGATTAGGCTTATATTTGCTTGAGTTTCGAAGAATGAGAGGGGATCTCATTGAAACTTATAAAATTCTAACAGGACTAGACAGACTAGATGCAGGAAGGATGTTCCCGATGGTCGGGGAGTCCAGAACCAGAGGTCACAGTCTAAGGATAAGGGGTAAGCCATTTATGACTGAGATGAGGAAGAATTTCTTCACCCAGAGAGTGGTGAACCTGTGGAATTCTCTACCACAGAAGGCAGTTGAGGCCAATTCATTAAATATATTCAAGAAGGAGATAGATTTATTTCTTAAGGCTAAAGAGATCAAGGGATATGGGGAGAAAGCAGGGACAGGGTACTGAATTTGGATGATCAGCCATGATCTCATTAAATGGCGGAGCAGGCTCGAGGGGCCGAATGGCCTACTCCTGCTCCTATCTTCTATGCTTCTATAAGTATATTAAGGGCAAGAGGATAACCAGGGAAAGAGTAGGGCCCATTAGGGACCAAAGTGGCAATCTGTGTGTAGAGCCGGAAGATGTAGGTGAGGTTTTAAATGAATATTTTGCATCTGTGTTCACTATGGAGAAGGACGATGTAGGTATAGAAATCAGGCAGGGGGATTGTGATATACTTGAACAAATTAGTATTGAGAGGGAGGAGGTACTAGTGGTTTTAGTGGGCTTAAAAGTGGATAAATCCCCAGGCCCAGACGAGATGTATCCCAGGCTGCTGTGTGAGGCAAGGGAGGAGATTGCAGGGGCTCTGACACAAATTTTCAGAACCTCTCTGGCCACAGGGGAGGTGCCAGAGGACTAGAGAACAGCTAACGTAGTACCATTATTCAAGAAGGGTAGTAGGGATAAACCAGGGAATTACAGGCCAGTGAGCCTAACATCAGTGGTAGGGAAATTATTGGAAAAAATTCTGAGGGACAGAATTAGTCTCCACTTGGAGAGGCAAGGATTAATCAAGGATAGTCAGCATGGCTTTGTCAGGGGGAGATCATGTCTAACCAATTTGATTGAATTTTTCGAGGGGGTGACTAGGTGTGTGGATGAAGGTAGTGCAGTTGATGTAGTCTACATGGACTTCAGTAAGGCTTTTGACAAAGTCCCACATGGGAGACTGGTCAAGAAGGTAAGAGCCCATGGGATTCAGGGCAACTTGGCACATTGGATCCAAAATTGGCTTAGTGGCAGGAGGCAGAGGGTGATGGTCGAAGGTTGTTTTTGTGACTGGAAGCCTGTGTCCAGTGGTGTACTGCAGGGATCGGTGCTGGGTCCTTTGCTGTTTGTAGTGTACATTAATGATTTAGATATGAATGTAGGAGGTATGATGAGTAAGTTCGCAGATGACACGAAAATTGGTGGGGTGGTAAATAGCGAGGAGGGAAGCCTCAGGCTACAGGATGATATAGACGGGTTGGTCAGATGGGCTGAACAGTAGCAAATGGAATTTAACCCTGAAAAGTGTGAGGTGATGCATTTTGGGAGGACTAACAAGGCAAGGGAATACACAATGAATGGTAGGACCCTCGGAAGGACAGAAGATCAGAGGGACCTTGGTGTGCATGTACATAGATCCCTGAAGGCAGCAGGACAGGTAGATAAGGTGGTTAAAAAGGCATATGGGATACTTGCCTTCATTAGCCGAGGCATAGAATATAAGAGCAGGGAGGTTATGATGGAGCTGTACAAAACGCTAGTTAGGCCACAGCTGGAATACTGTGTGCAGTTCTGGTCGCCACACTATAGGAAGGATGTGATTGCATTGGAGAGGCTGCAGAGGAGATTCACCAGGATGTTACCTGGGCTGCAGCGCTTCAGCTATGAAGAGAGACTGGACAGGCTGGGGTTGTTTTCCTTAGAGCAGAGAAGGCTGAGGGGGGACCTGATTGAGGTGTACAAAATTATGAGGGGCATAGATAGGGTAGATAGAAAGGAACTTTCCCCCTTAGTAGAGGGGTCAATAACCGGGGGCATAGTTTCAAGGTAAGGGGCAGGAGGTTTAGAGGGGACTTGAGGAAAAACATTTTCACCCAGAGGGTGTTTGGAATCTGGAACTCACTGCCTGAAAGGGTGGTAGAGGCAGGAACCCTCACAACATTCAAGAAGCATTTAGATGAGCACTTGAAACGCCATAGCATACAAGGCTACGGACCAAGTGCTGGAAAATGGGATTAGAATAGACAGGGCTCAATGGCCGGCGCGGACACGATGGGCCGAAGGGCCTCTTTCTGTGCTGTATAACTCTGTGACTCACCGGTGCCAAGGAGCAGCAAGCCCAGAAGAGGGCCGAAAAGGTAAGTTAATATTTTTTGAAAAGGTTTCCTTTATGGGCCAGGAGCAGCAGGCGCAAGTGCTATGGCATTGATGTCAGGTGTGGACAGGAGTCAGGCCTAACTTATTTAAGTGAGGCCCGGGACATTGGTGAGCCAGGAAGAGCCTTACGCTCAGCCCTCCCTCCCAGTTAAAATTAGGGCTGTGATATAAAAACATTATAAAACTAATTTTAATTTAAGGGTAAAATTTCTGCTTTTGCAATCTTAGCACAGAGCAGCACATTAATATGGGAATACTGGGTGTGGAGAATAGCATGTCCGTTATGCAGTCCGCCCCATTCTCAGCCCATTTAAAGTAATGGATGGAAGATAACGCCCAATATTTCAACATGCGCCTACAGTCGGAGCTGCTCTGTGCTAGGTGTGCAAAAGCAGAACATCACTCCTTCGCTTTAGTGGGGACCTTTATAAATGTGGAGGGTGTTTTAATATTCTCCACAGTCATATGAGACGATGTTTACCTTTCCTCGGAAGTTTTTAGCTGTTGCACTGAAAGCCTTTTAAGTTTGGTTTACAAATAAAAATTCTTAGCGCCACAACTGAACATTGAATCAATTTACAAACATTTGCAGAATGAAGTACAGATGCCATTGCTTTTGATATTTTGAAACAATGCAAATGCTTCTAACCCTTGAAATGCAAACCCTGTAAATAGACCGGCATTGCTTTTAGTAGCATCAGTTACAGTTTTTAATGCCCACATGCTCCTGTACATTGACTTCAAACTTGTCCACAAGGTTAGGATTAGAAAAAAGGATCTCTTTAGTGAGGAAGATTTTCACTATTCCCTACCAGAAGCATGACTCATTCTCATCAGCCAATCATCACTATCAGGTGATTGTTGTAGATAATTGAATATAGAATAAATAATTTTACTATATGATGATATAAGTTATATAAGATTATGCGGAGAAAAGATAACACTAGTTATGCTGTTATGCAAGGCTGCTATTTCGCTTACCTGAGGCGGGCTCAGTGCAGCCGAGGTCGGTGGCGGGTTGTGACCCCGCTCCCGGCTCCATCCCACTCTGAGAAGAATTTTCCATTGATTGGGCTTGTTAAGCCCGCCCTGCGAGGTTCCCGGCCAATTAAAAGGAAGCGGGTCTGATTACGTCATTTGATGACACGTCATCAGCCGGTTTCCTTAAAGGGGCCATGTCCACATTCATTTTGACAGTTGTTCTGTCAGCGTTCTACAGCATTGAAGTGCTGCAAACACTGACTCGCACTGCACAAAGGTGCACGGCTGCACCGAGGCTCTCCCATGACTCCCTCCATATGCTTATGGAGGGAGTCACAGTACGCAGGGAGGTTCTCTTCCCTTCCAATGGGCGGAAGAGACCTCCCCAGAAGACCAACGCAGTCTGGTTGCACATTGCACAGGAGGGCACAAGCAGGGATGTCGTCAGGAGGACCAGGCTGCAGTGGCGCAAACCTTTCAATGATCTCAGTAGATCACGAAACGTTAATGCCAGGCCACACTCAACCTCATCCCGCTGTGCCACTCATCCCCATCACTCTGCCTTCCCTACCCTACTCCTGCACATCTTTACTCACACCAACTTACCTTGCACCTCCACCCATCCCTCTCTCTCTATCTACATTATGACATCCCCATCTCACTAGTCATCCTTCACACCCTCATCCTACTGCAAGCATATCAACTAAGAACACACAAGGGTAGACACTTGAGTGGTTTAGCCAATGTTCATGTGAAGTTTCTGGTAATGGGCTGTCAAACATTGAAATCTTTATTTTCAACACTTTGCGTTCATGGACAGATTGGAAGTGACTGGTGAGTTGCAGTGAATGGTGAGACATAAGGGTATCCCCCGCAATGGTGATGAGTGTGAAAGGAATGGCTTGGGCATTGTAGGGATGCTTTATGGTGCTGGTGTGGGGTGGTGCCAACCTGGCGCATCATGTGGTAGCCAGGTGTGCAGGGCCAAGTGAAGTAAATCTGGCCATGGTGAGGCCATTGCTGGTGTCCCGGGCAGCAACATAGTCAGCTACTGATGCCCTGTGTCCTGTGCAGCATCAGGTGATTGCGGAGAAGGTTGGTGTCGTTGGTGGTGGTGCAGGTGTGCCTGGTGATGTTGCTGTTGGGGCTGATCGTGGTGGGATTCTGAGGACCAAGGTGAGATTTTTTTCAAGGGCACCGATGCTGCTGGAATAGATTGCAGCTGAAGTTGAGATGACAGAAGCGATCTGTCAATGTTGAGAGAGGTTTCTCCAAGGAGGTGACAGTGGATAGACTCCAAACACTTCCAAACTGCATAAAGCTCAAAAATGGGTTCCAAATCATGAAGGCTCCAGCTTCTAAGATTGGGAAGTATACAGCTGTGAAATGGTAGGTTTTATACCACTTTTGCAGCTGTCACCTATTGACAGCAATGGAGAGTCATTAAGAATACGACATACTTACCTGACGTGATACCCGCTCTCCGGGAACCTCGTTAAAAACCTGGTAAAATGGTAAGTACATGGGAAAATGGTGCTTAACTACCTTTAAACAAGCTTTTAAGTATCTAAATTGGCTGACCCGCCGCTTGGTGTTGGGTCTGTTCAGGGATGACAGACCCGACACTTGGGAAACTGACAAGGAGGTGGGTTTACAGCGGGATACCGACCCACTGTCAATCTTTGTGATTTTGACAGCGAACCCACCTCCAAACCCGCACTCTGAGCGCCGGTAAAATTCTGGCCCATGAGTTTAGAATGGCTGTTCCAGAACTCACCAGTGATATCTTTCCTTCTAGTAAGGTGCATCGTCAGATCTGGTAGGTAGGTTTGAGCACAGCTGCAACAGTTAAATGCCCAAATATAAAAGCCATACAAAAATATTCATTTATACAACATGGGCCCCAAAATTAGTGTCTCTACGCGAGAGTACGCACTGTGTACTCTCGCGTATTCTGTCTCCAATTGCCAGTTTTCTGCATGCACTGAAAACCGGCACTTGGTGATTTCAAAAGGGGGCGGTTCCTAGGTGAACCGCGTGCGCGCTACAGGCTGCGCGCACGCAGTGCACTTAGTGCTTTGAACGCGCAGGTAAGCATGGAAGATTTTGCACATAAAGAAAGGAGGCGTAAGACCCTCTTTTAACAAGGTAAGTAGTTAATTAAGTATTATTTTGAATTTTTTTCAACAGGTATATCTTTTTTAGAGACTTTAAAGAAAGTTAAGTTTATTTTTATAACTTTTTAAAAGATTTTAAATTTTTTCAAAAATTTAATTTTTTGTTTAAAGTGGTTAATTTATTTAACTATACTTATTTTATTAATGTGATGGTTTTTAAAAAAAAATTAATTGAGGTTTAGCTGTTCTTTTGAGGGGGTATAGATTCATAGCTTTCACAGATCTTGCTGTGAAAACTATGAATGAAAGATGGTGTGCTGCCATTGGCTCTAACTGAATCACGTGATCCCACAGCTCGCACGAATTAACTGCGCCTGTGGGATACGGAAGCACTGCACAGCTGCTGTCTAGAAAATCAAGTTCGTGCGAGCTCGGAATGAAAAGGCAGGCGCGCAGTGAGATATCGCGGGGAAGCCTTACCCCCGCACGAAGGCTCCGTCATTAATTTCTGGGCCATGATTTTTCCAAAGTTATTCATCTGAGGCAAGCTTTCTCTTTCAAGATTTGGTGTAGAGAGAATTTACTGCTTAACTGAAGTTATAAATACGGAGATTGCTTTGATCTACATGATCAAAGCTAAATGAGCTCAAACACCTCTGTGATGTAACTGTGCTCCATGAACTCACTACGGGTGGCCGTGAACAACCAGAGGTCAGGAGGACCTCTTTCATAGTTGACTATATAACACACTACCTTCTCTTCCAGCCATTGTGCAATCATTCTGGGGAGCATTCCTCGTCACATCTGGTGCCCTAAGACAGATCGGTTAACCACCCCCACCCACTCCTGTTTGAATGAAAGATTGTGGTCTTGGTTCACTAGCGACAGAAAGGGATCAGCCTTCCAATTTAGTTTTCTGGAATAATGATCTCAGACAATGTAATTTTTTTCCCAATAGTCTTTCCAAGTTTTTCTATGCAGGTCTTTAGGAATATCACTCTACTACATTCTAATTTTATGGATTCATTAATATTCTAACTCGACATGATATATAACTGGTCTTTGATAAGGGTCAGTGGAATGAATTCTCTATTAAGCCAAATAAATCAATGTACAGATTGTATCACTTATCTGATCATCCAAGCACTGAGCTTTCATACAAGTCAGGTGCAGGGAAATATTTTGTTATGCGGTGCTCGTTTGGTGTGTCTCATTGAAATGGAGTAGCATTACAAGCCATGCAGTGTGATAGCCAAGAAATGCTTTTATAGCACATAGGTATTATCTTTCCCATTTTATCTTATTTTACAACACTGATGCCAAAATTGAGAACAATCTGTTTATTTTAAAAAAGGATTTTACAATGAGGTCATTAGAAAAAGTTAACTCTGCATGTCCTTATAATTTGCATTTACATTTAAATCCCACTTTTATCATTTTAATTAGAATTGGTTACCTAATATAATGATGAGTTGTGAGATACAGTGGCTGACTTTCACTTGCCTGCATAGAAATAATGGGAGGCAGGCGCAGTGGAATTAAGATCCACTTGAGTGAACCAGCACTGAAACCAGGCGTTTTTCCAGATTCTGACTCGTTTGCATAATGCAGATGAGCTACTGATGCAATTAGGTCTTGGGATTGACATCTCACCCATTGGCCTTTAAAGGCCTGCAGCAGCTTAAAGGGATATTGCATTAATTCCTGCCACAAGAATTTGCAGTTTCCCGAAAGTGTCAGAGAGGACTCGAGGGAGCACTGTATGCAATGGTTTTGGACAGGCAGTGGAGATCTTGGTGGATCATATTAGTGAGAGCAGTGATATCCTATACTACTTGGATGGGTGCCTCATTTCATTTAGTGGAGGTTTTTGATAGAGTGAATAGGAAAAGACTATTTCCTTTGATTGGAGAGTCAGTGATGTGGGTTTATCAATTTAAAACTGTCACTGAGAGAGTGAGGAGAGGTCAGGATAAATTTCTTTATGCAACAGGCTGTTGAAACATACAATTCTTTACTACAGTGAGTGGTTGAGACAGAGACCATTGCATTGTTTAAGGGAAAACTTCATTTTAATATTTTAAGTATAAGATATAGGGTTATGGGAAGACAGTGAGATTAGTCTGGATTACACTAGCAAAAAGCCAAACGGTACTGTAAATGGTTCTGACAAAGGGTCATCGACCTGAAACGTTAACTCTGTTTCTCTCTCTACAGATGCCTAACCAGCTGAGTATTTCCAGCATTTTTTGTTTTTATTTCAGATTTCCAGCATCCGCAGTATTTTGCTTTTGTGTTGTGGTACTGTAAACCCCTTTGGTTCTAAGTTCCTGTAGTGACATTGTAGACTGGAAACTGAGTTGAGAGGAATGGTCTATCTTGCAATTGTGGAATAGGTGTTACTTGGAGTGTGGAGAGTGCATATTTGTAGAGATTGTTAATGCAAGGGATATAGGGGTGCATAATTTGAAGGACTCATTAATCAGATCTTGGTAGACGGTTCTGGTGACTGGCAAACGTTGTTCCCTCGCAGCCTCCTCAATGTGACCTCAATAAACTAAAGACCCTCCTCCTCTGGCAGCTCCTTGTGTTGTCCTCCTCGAGCAACAATGTTTTGCAGCATGAAGCAAGCCATGATGATGCTTCACACTCTGGCATCGGAATAATTATTTCAGGATTGCTATCACAGCTTTCGTAAAAGCAGGGTCCTTAGTGTATCTCTGTTTAACAGATGTATGTGGTTGTTGCACATGTGTCATAAGGCAGTTATGCAGTGGATAGCCTTGGTCTCCAAGGAGACAATCTTGCACTTATTATTTGGGAAAGTGACACAGACTAGGTGCATAGTGATGGAATGGAATGCCTTGCAATTCATGAAGACTACATTGTTATGGTAAGGAGCAGGTGGGGCAACAAGTAGGCAATCTATGATGCCCTGGACTTTGGGGAATCCTGCAATTTACACAAAACTCAGTGGGGTAGATTTTAACTAGAGGCGGGTGGCAGGAGTAATGCCCATGCCACCCTTTCAAAGTCCCCAGGGAGAGGCCTGAGCCTTTTTGAGGGCCAGGCCTCTGTGGGGGAGGGACGGGGCTGGCACGGATGTGCTGGCAGTGGGCCGCAAGATTTTTTGGGGACCAGAAGCAGCATTCATGCTCCTCCTAGCCCCACAAAAATATAAGCAAAAAACACACCTGATAGTTCTGCCAATACCTGTAGTGGTCCCTTTAAGAACTACTGATTAGGCCCCTCAACACCTGGTACTAATGGGTGGAGCATATATGATGCACGCTCCATCCACTGATACCTATGATGTAGGATAGAATATTGAAATGAGGCTCTGACCTGAAACAGGTGGGCTACTGGTCCACCCATGCTGAGACCCCCAGGAAAAAGGTGCCAGATGGGACTGAAGCAGGAACGAGGCTGTAATTGCAGTATAGCGATATTCAGGGCCACTACCACACCATTCCCGTCTGGCAGAGTGACCTAAAATCAGCCCCATTATTCTCTTTTGATGGGAGTGATGGGTTATGGGGAGTGGGCAGGCAAATAGAGCTGAGTCCAAGATCAGCCATGATCTCACTAAATTGCAGAGCAGGCTCGAGGGGCCAAATGGCCTACTCCTGCTCCTATTTCTTATGTTCTTATGTTGCTGTTTCCGCATGTCCATGGCGAAAGTGATGAAGGTCGTTGCTCCCAAAAATAAGCCATCAGTCGCCTTCTTAATACTTATATGGACTACAGCTTGGCTGAATTTATTACTGACATCTCCTGTGCCAGCCTGGAAAGAGCCAGAGGCAAAAAAAGTTCAGGGCTGCAGCCAGCTTTACTGCAACAGGTTGCCCCTGGAGGTTGGCTGCTGGTCATCTTGAAGAAGGTGACACAAGCAATGCTTGAAGAGGCTGTGTTACTCCAGGGAGGCAGTAACAGTGAAGTGCAGGAATGTTTGGCCAGGCTTGTACACTTGGTTGGGAGAGTAAGAGTGGATCTGAGGAGTCCTCCTCCAACATCCTGTACCTCAACCAGAATTCCTGTTTCCTTCCTTCTGCTCCTCATTCACAACCTCTAAGTAGGCCAAATATAGTGAGATTCCAAGAGGGACCCCTATCGTACAAAGGCTAGGCTGCTTTTAAAAATGACCTCGCAAAATTACTGCCACAACCCCACTTCATGCTCAGATGTCTATAATTATTGGCAAAACTACAGTCTGCAGTCAAAACAAGCAATTTCCAACAGTACCTGCTAGGTTACATAGTGGGGCAATTTAATTGCATATGGAGGACACTGGCCTTATGGCTCCTAACTTAATCTTTTCTGCAAAGCATCTTGAGGCTGGAGGGATCTTCTGAGCTTCCCTTGTCAGCACTAGCTGCATTTCTTAGGTATTATCTGTGGTTTCATTGGGAAGGGAACAGTTGGAAAGGTTATATGCATGTTGTGGCCTGCAACAACACTCAAGAAGCTCGACAACATCCAGGACAAAGCGGCCCGCTTGATTGGCACCCCATCCACCACCTTAAAGATTCACCCCCTCCACCACCAGTGCACCGTAGCTGCAGTGTGTATCATCTACAAGATGCACTGCAGCAACTCGCCAAGGCTTCTTCGCCAGCACCTCCCAAACCCGCAACCTCTACCACCTGGAAGGACAAGGGCAGCAGGCGCATGGCAACACCATCACCTCCAAGTTCCCCTCCAAGTCACATATGATCCTGACTTGGAAATATATCGCCGTTCTTTCATTGTCGCTGGGTCAAAATCCTGGAACTCCCTCACTAATAGCACTGTGTGAGTACCTTCACCACACGGACTGCAGCGGTTCAAGAAGGAGGCTTACCACCATCTTCTCAAGGGCAATTAGGGATGGGCAATAAATGCTGGCCTTGTCAGCTACACCCACATCCCGTGAATGTAAAAAAAAATTCCACTAATCCTAGGGGGAGCGTCAGGATACTGGAAAAATAAGCTGCTGTTTTCTTAAATGGCAACTCCCGCTAATGGATAAATTGAAAGATCATCTATCACGAAAGTGCTTTGTTTGCACTCTACTGAATAAAGGTAAATCAGAAGGGTCTTTAAGACCCAGGAGACACTATTAGAACTTTCATCTTCAGAAAAATGGCCAAAACTTTCCTTTTAGTAATTTCATTAAGGAAACAATAGTTTTGAAACAGTACATTTTCTGTAACTTTATCACATATATATTTGATGGATGTGCCTGATTCAATCAGTGACATTCATAATAGAATAAAAATATTTGAAAAATGGCTCCGAGAAAAAAGCTTTTTTTTTCCCAAAGGTGATGCAAATTAATTTACAGGAAATAGCCCTGAAGACTGAAGCCAAAATGGTGCCAGTCAACAGCCTAAATGAATTAAATGCAATTTCTGTCAAAGACCAGTTAAATCCTGTTACAAACAACCTTTTAAGTGTCACTTTGGAGCAAATAACCTGGACTTCAACGAATCAGTAGGGGGGAAGTTTTAGTCAATTTGGAATCACAATGCTTGGAAAGTTAGTGAGCTGCTAACTCACTAGAGCTGAATAACATTTAAAGTCACAATGCAATATTACTTTAGAGGCAAATATCCTTCCAAAATTGTTAAGATATAACAAAAATACACTTTCATGACATGTGTGTAACACCTAAAGAAATAAAATGTTGCGTTCATGTGCATCAGGAGATTTAATTTGTGTAAAGAATCCTGCAGACGTGATAACTGCTTTGCTCGTCAGATTAAAACTCTCATCCTTGATTTAATTTGACACACTAATAATCATCATAACTTAAGACTAAAATCAGTGCGACAGTACTGGACTCCACTGCTTCTCCCTATTACCTCAAAATTGCAGAACCACTAGTGTTCCAGCAGACAAGTGTATGTTTCCATTTCATAAAAAATATAATAATTAGCAAGGTGCACCCCATTGATAACTTAGTGGCTAAATGAACAGTCTGATGGAGTTCTGAGTATTATATACCAAGAGTGTCCCAGGTTTGAATTACCTGGGTTGGCCATAGGAGTATTGCAATTGGCCTCAGGACCTCTCGGGTAGCGAGGGAACCAATCCAAAGGCTACTGCTTTTGGTTGCTATCCAGTGAGCCTTGCTCGCAAGTCTGTGTGTGAGAATGACATTGAGTTTGGCTGCAATGCTCTCCCATGGTTAAATAGTCAGCCAGCACTCCCTGGACTCACACATGAAGAATCAGGTACTTGAGTCAGGTAAGTCCAAGGAGGGGTCGGAGAGCAATTATCCAGAATTTTTTCCTCTAATTGGCCTGGGTTTTTAATCTGTGTTTTCGCCTCTCCCAGGAGATGACATGGCTCCAGGTGGGATAGAGAGTGTGGGGATTCTTTAATGACCGCTGATATTGCTGCATGTTTGGGGAGCACAAAGCATCACAACTGTACGGGACAAGCTGGATGGACTGGTAGTTACTTTCCCGTCCCTCATTTTTCATATGTTCGTATTTTTCGTACTAGGAGCTGCCACAGCCTGCGGAACTGTGCCCTAGTAAGAGTCGGAAAAGGAAGAAACATGCAGTAATATCAGCAGTCATTAAAGAATCCCCTACAGGTCAATATTGAATACTTACTTATTTGGTCTAAGAACATTTAAGGTGTCCTGCTGTTCTGATACAATGCCTGCCCTGTTGAGCTATGGCATGTGCATTTCATCAGAGATGAAAGAATGTTGGCCGTCAGCAGGTTTGAAAAACAAAAGACCAAGTCGTTAACTAGCTTTAGGTACGCAGTTGGAGTCATGGTAGCAAATAGCTCATTTGAAACAACATGAGACCATGAAATAAGAAGGCAGTGACATGGTCAAGGTTAGCAGAGATGTTGTCAACCTAGCTGAAGGATGTGTTTATCGCAGTCCAGTACTGTTAGATGTACTGCAACAACATGGATGGTGAAAACAGATCACATGAAGTCTCTTTAGACATTTGAAAGATGGCCACTCCACAATACCTGCAGTACCTCCTGGCAGCTCAAGAGGGGTATGAGCAAAGCTATTGAGATACTAGGGCAACCTGCCAGCCTGCAAAATTAGCTGGGCAATCGTGCCTGGCATCAGTGAAGAAAAGTAACTTTAACGTGGTGCAAAAAAGCAAAACAGAAAATGATCATCAATTCTGAACATATATCCAGGCTGCAGCCCTCAAAAGCATAATTGCATCATTGTGAATAAAGTCCTTTCATTTTTTTCCTACATCAGAAACTGAACAGGTCCACCATGGTTACACCAGTTGTAGTATTGGGAAGCTGTGTGACCTTGTGCAGAAATTCTTTTCAGACTTAAGAAATAGTTGTTGCTGGGGCTGAACAAAAGCTCTTTCTTTAGCTCCAGCTTATTTACTCCCTGTGCTGAGACTGCAATGCAGCTGAAGCCAAGTCCATCAAAAACAAAATTTAAAGTCAGTGTTAGTCCAAGAGGAAAGATGGGAGTGACCTTGACATCAAGCTGGCAATGTAACTACGGGCAGAAGAAAACACAGTCAATGTCAGGACCAATAGTAGCGATGCCATTCGTCTTTCTTGAAGCTGAGAATGAACTAGCTTTTCTGAATCAAATTGGCTACAGCAAAAGCAAATGGGGTTTAGGTTTTATTATAAGCATTAATGAGAATAAAACAAAGGGAATTATATTTTTAGGCTATAAAAAGCTTTGGTATATCTGCTCTTGAAGTATTTTGCTGAGTTCTAGTCCCCACATACGGTGAAAGATAGCGAGGTTCTTGAAAAGATGGAGATGAGGGTAACCAGAATGGGAGGCGCAAATCAACCGAATTTAGCCCCCTTAGTTTTTGAGGATAAGCACAGACTTGGAGGGAATATAACTGTGGTTCTTAAAATGATGACAGGACTGGACTCAGTCCAGTTGGGGAGGTTATTTCAGATGGATACAGATGGACTCTCCCCTCAACACTGCTCCTAACTGAATGCTGTTGCTAATGGAATTCCGACAGTGGCATACTGCAGGCAAGATTTCTCATCCGCTGTATGCAATGACTGTTCCATTAGGAATAACACTTGAGGACGAGCAGTGCTGAGGAGAGAGGGGCCTGATCCAGAGTGACTTTTAATAGCAAATGCTAATATACATACTCGGCCCCTAAATGCTGACCATCAGTGTGAAATGCTATCGGTTGGCACAGAAATTCATCACCTTCTGCAACAGATTATCGAAATGTGGTAGATACGGATTCATCACTGTCCTTTAAAAGGGAATGACAGTTCCTGAGAGAAAAAGACATACGGGATTCTTGGCTTAATAAATAGAGGCACAGAGTAAAAAAAGCAAGGAAGTTATGTTAGGCCCCAGCTAGAGTATTGTGGACAATTCTGGGCATCACACTTTAGGAAGGTTGTCAAAATCTTAGAGAGGGTGCAGACAAGACTTACGAGAATGATACCAGGTATGAAATATTTCAGTTATGTTGCGAGACTAGAGAAACTGGGGTTGTAATTCCTTAGAGCAGAGAAGGTTAAGGGGAGATTGATAGATGTGTTCAAAATAATGAAAGGTTTTGATAGGGTAAATAAGAGGAAACTTTTTCCAGTGGCAGAAAGGTCAGTAACCAGAGGACACAGATTTAAAGTAATTGGCAAAAGAACCAGAGGCTATATGAGGAAAACATTTTTTAGCGGCGAATTATGATCTGGAGTGCACTGCCTGAAAGGGTGGTAAAAGCAGATTCAATAATAACTTTCAAAAAGGAAATGGATTAAAAACTTGAAGGGGAAAATTTGCAGGGCTATGGGTCTAATTGGATAGCTCTTTCAAAGAGCTGGCACAGGCATTATGGGCCAAATGGCTTCCGTCTGTGCTATATTATTTTATGATTCTATGAAGAGAATATTTCCAGTCATAGACTGTAATTTGCTAATTAGCTGTGATTATTAGGAGTTATGGGCTACAATATTCACCTGGAGGTCTGCATGATTCCCTAGGGAAGGAAATTTCCTGGAATTTTTCTTGAATTGGCTACAGGTTTTCTTTAGGGGGTCAATGTAACCCTACCCGCCCTGTAGAAACTGAGTTAGTGGTCAGTTAAATTTGCCCAGGTCACTTACCTGCCATGGAGCTGCTGGGACATTGCGGGGTATCAGGGATGGGGAGAGTTACCTGGACACTTTGATCCAGGAGGCAGTCACACCCCTTAGGTTAGGTAGTGGTACAGGTCTGGTTAGTGGTCAGGGACAGGAGGGTATGACTGCAACTCAGGCAGGTAAGGGGATCCCAGGTGCAGTGCTGGAGGAGCCTCAGCCTTTGCCCTTGTCCAACAGGTATGAGGTTCTTGCTGCCTGTGTGGATGAGGGAAAAGACTGCAGGATGGATGAGCAAGCTGACCATGGCACCATGGTGCAGGAGGCCATTCAAGTGGGGGGAGTGAAAGGGAATGTAGTTGTGGTAGGGGACAGTATAGTCAGGGGATAGATACTGTCCTCTGCAGCCGCGACCAAGAGTTCCAAAGGTTGTGTTGCATGTCGGGTGCCAGGGTTAAAGACATCTCCTCACAGCTGGAGGAGAACTTGGAGTGGGAGGGGGAGGATCCAGTTGTCGTGGTCCACGCAGGAACCAATGACATAGGTAGAATTAGGAATGAGGTTCTGCTGAGGGAGTTTGAGGAACTGGGATCCAAATTTAAAAACAGAATCTCAAAGGTAATAATCTCTGGATTGTTACTTGAGCTACGCGCAAATTGGCATAGGGACAAACAGATTAGAGGTTTAACTGCGTGGCTCAAAGAGTGGTGTGGGAGGAAGGGGTTTCAGTTCATGGGGCACTGGCACCAGTACTGGGGAAAGAGGGAGCTGTTCCGTTGGGACGGGCTCCATTTAAACCGGGCTGGGACCAGTGTCCTGGCGAACCGAATAACTAGGGCAGTAGACAGGGCTTTAAACTAATGAAGGGGGGGGGGGGTGAGAGGATTCAGGAAAGAGTAAATTTAAAAGCAGCGAGAGAAATGTCAAGGCTCGAGAACAGAGTAGAGTTTTGGGTAAAAATAAACAGAGTGGGTCAGGAAAGGACAGTGAGAGTAACAAAGGTAATAAGACATCAGTGACTAAGGTGTCATCAGGGAAATATAGAAATAAGTCAAAGCTAAAGGCACTATATCTGAATGCGTGAAGCATTTGCAACAAAATAGATGAATTAATAGCGCAGACAGAAATTAATGGGTTTGATCTAATAGCCATTACGGAGACATGGTTGCAATGTGGCCAAGGTTGGGAACTAATTATTCCAGGATACTTAACTTTTAGAAGAGATAGGCAAAATGGAAAAGGAGGAGGGGTAGCCCTGATAATAAAGGATGGGATAAAGACAGTAGAGAGAAAAGATCTTAGCTCCGAAAATCAAGAAGTAGAATCAGTTTGGGTGGAGCTAAGAAACAGCAAGGGGCAGAAAACATTGGTGGGAGTTGTTTATAGGCCCCCAAACAGTAGTTGTAATGTAGGGCAGAGTATAAATCAGGAAATTAGAGGCGCACGTAATAAGGGTAATACAGTAATCATGGGGGACTTTAATCTACATATAGACTGGGCAAACCAAATTTGCAGTAATAGCGTGGAGGACGAATTCATGGAATGTATGCAAGATAGTTTTCCAAATGAGTTATGTTGAGGAACCAACCAGGGAACAGGCTATTTTAGATCTAGTATTGTGCAACGAGAAAGGGTTAATTAATAACCTTGTAGTAAAGGGGCCTTTAGGGAAGAGTGACCATAATACGATAGAATTTTATATTGAGTCTGAAAGTGATTTAGTTAAATCCGAAACTAGGGTCTTAAATCTAAACGTAGGTATGAGGGGCGAGTTGGCTAAGGTAGATTGGGAAACTACATTAAAAGGTATGATGGTAGAGAAGCAATGGCTAGCATTTAAAGAATTAATACATAATTTACAGCAAGTATACATTCCTTTAAGGCACAAAAACCCCAGAGGAAAAGTGGTCCAACCGTGTGGCTAACAAGAGAAGTTAAAGATAGTATTAGATCAAAGGAAGAGGCTTATAATGTTGCCAAAAAGAGTAGTAAGCCTGAGGATCGGGAGGATTTTAGAATTCAGCAAAGGAGGACCAAGAAATTGATAAAGAAAGGGAAAATAGAATGAGAGTAAACTAACGAGAGACATAAAAACAGGTATGTAAAAAGGAAAAGATTAGTGAAAGTAAATGTGGGTCCCTTACAGGCTGAGACAGAAGAAATTATAATGGGGAATAAGGAAATGGCAGACAAATTAAACAAATACTTTGGGGGGAATTTTGCCAGCCCTGGGGAGGCGGGACTGCCGGGAAAAAGGCAGAATCTGGGGGCGGGTGCCCATCCCGCCTCCGTGCCATCTTCCCAGGAGGCGGGTAGCTGACCCGCGCTGGGAGCCGCCTCCCCGAGGCAGGAAGGGGATTACAGCCACTTAACTGCCTGTTTACAGGCAGTTAAGAGGATTATCCCCATTTTACCCCTGCAAGTGTGGGCTTCCCGACGTCGGCGAGCAGTGGGTCTGCGGGGGTCTGAGCGGTCCAAAAGTGCACTATCGAGGTGAGTGATGGGTGCAAGTGTGGAGAGGTAAGTATGTGAGGTGAGTGTAAAGTGACAGAAAATGTTTATTACCTTTGTTTCTTCCTGCAGGCTTCAACAGTTGGGGAACCGGAGACTCCCGCATCACACTGGCAGAGATGACAGATGGCTGCTGAATTCTCCGATGCAACAGCCATCTGATTCCTGCTCACAAAATAGGTTTGATGAGTCTTGAATACAAGGACTCATCAAACAACAGAGATTGTCAGTGTTTGACAGCTTCACAGAGCTGTCAAATGATGACAATTCATCTGTCAAAAATTTTTGACAGATAAAACGTCATACGTTGACGTTCTCTGTAACCGGCTTTCCCTTAATTGGCCTGCTAAGCCCGCTGGGTGGGCTTAACAAGGTCAATCAAGGGAACATAGCGTGGGTTGGTCATAAGTCGATGGAGGCGGGACTGAAACCCGACAAGTGGGAGTCCCGCCTCCAAAAGCTCCCCATTGGCAAAATCCAGCCCTTTGTGTCTGTCTTCATGGAAGAAGACGCAAAAAGCTTCCCAAAAATGGTGGAGAAGCAAGGGTCTAGCAAGAATGAGGAACTGAAAGAAATTAGTATAGTCAAAAAATACTGGAGAAATTAATGGGACTGAAAGCCAATAAATCCCCTAGACCTGATGGCCTGCATCCTAGGGTTTTCAAAGAGGTGGCTATAGAGATAGTGGATGCATTGGTTGTCATTTTCCAAAATTCCATAGATTCAAGAATGGTTCCGCGAATTAGAAGCTAGCAAATGTAACCCCACTATTTAAGAAAGGAGGGAGAGAGAAAACGGGGAACTACAGACCAGTTGGCCTGACATCAGTAGATGGGAAAATGCTAGAATCTGTTATTAAGGACGTGGTAACAGGGCACTTAGAAAATAATAATGGCCCAGAAATTCGGGTCCCCACGGGTGAGTACGCGCTGTGTACTTACCCGTAAGGCCAACGAAAGTGCCGGTTTCGCATATACACTGCGCATGCGTGGGAAACCGGAACTTCCGTTCCCTTGAAGGAAGGGGTTCACAGGTCAACTGCGTGCGCCAGAGAGGCAGCGCGTAGACCTGGAACTTTCGTTTTTTTTTTTACAGGTTTCTCTGTGCAGGTCAGTCCCTAGCAGCTGCGCGTGGAAAAAGCAGACGCAAGGCCTGCTTTTAACAAGGTAAGAGGTGAATTAAGTAAAATTGAAACATTTTTTACACAGCTTTATCATTTTTAAATACTTTAAAGAAAGGTAAGTTTATTTTTAGCCCCGTTACAAACTTTAATTAATTATTTAAAAATTTAAATTTTTGTTTAAAATAGTTAATTTATGTAATTTATAGTTATTTTAAAAATGTGATTTTTAAAAAAAAATGTATTTGAAGTTTTACTTAGGTTTTGGGGCCGATCTCTATTCATAGATTTGACAGGTCTTCCTGTCAAATCTATGAATGGAGATTCCCTGCTCCGATTGGCTCCCCATGGCCCACGTGATCTCAGGGGACGCTGCGAACTAGTTGCGCCACTGGGATACGCAAGTACTGCACACCGGCAGCTGGAGGAGGCCCAGGATCGGAATCCCAAGCGGGCCCAAAGCACAACGGCAGGCGCGCTATATAAGTGCACCCGCTATGCTTGCACCCGCGGGAAGCCTCCGACCCGAATTTCTGGGCCAATATTAGGATTGGGCAGAGTCAACACGGATTTATGAAAGGGAAATCGTGTTTGACGAATCTGTTAAGAGTTTTTTGAGGTTGTAACTAGCTGAAAAGATAAGGGGGAACCAGTGGATGTGGTGTATTTGAATTTTCAGACGGCATTCAATAAGGTGTCACACAAGAGGTTATTAAACAAAATTAGGGCTCATGGGATTGGGGGTAATATACTAACATGGATTGAGGATTGGTTAACGGACAGAAAAAAAGAGTAGGAATAAACAGGTAATTTTCGGGTTGGCAGACTGTAACTAGTGGGGTACCGCAAGGATCAGTGCTTGGGCCTCAGCTATTCGCAATCTATATCAATGATTTGGATGAGGGAATCAAATGTAATATATCCAAGTTTGCTGATGATACAAAGCTGGGTGGGAATGTAAGTTGTGAGGAGGATGCAAAGAAACTTCAAGGGGACATAGACAAGCACATGGCAAATGGAATATAATGTGTAGAAATGTGAAGTTATCCACTTTGGTAGGAAAAATAGAAAAGCAGAGTATTTTTTTAAATGGTGAGAGATTGGGAAATGTTGGTGTTCAGAGGGACCTGGGTGTCCTTGTACACAAATCACAAAGTTAACATGCAGGTACAGCAAGCAATTAGGAAAGCAAATGGTATGTTGGCCTTTATTACAAGAGGATTTGAGTATAAGAGTAAAGATGTCTTACTGCAATTATATAGGGCCCTGGTGAGACCACACCTGGAGTATTGTGTACAGTTTTGGTCTCCTTACCTAAGGAAGGATATACTTGCCATAGAGGGAGTGCAATGAAGGTTCACCAGACTGATTCCTGGAATGGGGGATTGTCCTATGAGGAGAGATTGAGTAGACTAGGCCTATATTCTCTAGAGTTTAGAAGAATAAGAGGTAATCTCATTGAAACATACACAATTCTTCCAGGGCTTGACAGGGTAGATGCAGGGAGGATGTTTCCCCTGGCTGGGGAGTCTAGAACCAGGGGTCACAGTCCCAGAGTAAGGGGTCAGGCATTTAGAACTGAGATGAGGAGAAATTTCTTCACTCAGAGGGTAGTGAATCTTTGGAATTCTCTACCCCAGAGGGCTGTGGAGTCTCAGTCGTTGAGTATATTCAAGACAGAGATTGATAGATTTTTGGATATTAAGGGAATCAAGGGATATGGGGATAGTGCAGGAAAGTGGAGTTGAGGTAGAAGGTCAGCCTTGATCTTATTGAATGGCGGAGCATTCTCAAGGAGCCAAATGGCCTACTCCTGTTCCTATTTCTTATGAGCAGACCTTCTGCTATTTTAACCTGTTTAACTGGGCAGGCGGCTAGGGCAACTGCCCAAAGCCAATGGGGTCCTCTTTAACATGTCGGGACCCGACTGCAAATGTTACGAGGTGGCCTCAGTGGGAAGTGGCAGTCAGTTTCCTGCCAGGCCAACCTAGCGGCCAGGAGGCTGATGCCGCCACTTACCTACTGTTGGTGTGTGGCTTCCCATCGCCTTCCTGTCCAGAATTGTGGTATTTAAATGAGGCCCGGGAGTTAAAACACCCCGGGCGTCATGTTTGGAGCAGGTGAGGTTCTAACTCACCGCTGCCCATCTACTCAAAACTGTCCTGGAGTTAAAATCGGAGCCTTTGTCTCTGCCAGACAATTGGGTGGTTAGGGGTGGGGCAATGGTGTATGTCATTACACCACTGTCTGAATGGGATGAACTTGATGGATTTTCTCACCATTCTTTTAGTATGCCCATGTGCACTGTGTTAACACCACCCAATTTCATTCACACAGAAGTGACGTCAAGCTGGGCATAGACAAGTATGAATTTATTCTAGAACATAAGAATTAGGAGCAGGAGTAGGCCATACGGCCCTTCGAGCCTGCTCCGCCATTCAATAAGATCATGGCTGATCTTCGACCTCAACTCAACTTTCCCGCCCAATCTCCGTATCCTCTGATTCCCCTAGAGTCCAAAAATCTATCAAGCTCAGCCTTGAATAAACTCAACGATTCAGCATCCACAGCTCTTTGGGGTAGAGAATTCCAAGGATTCACAACCCTCTGAGTGAAGGAATTCCTCCTTATCTCACTCTTAAATGACCGCCCCCTTATCCTGAGACTATGCCCCCTAGTTCTCGACTCTCCAGCCAGGGGAAACAACCTCTCAGCATCTACCCTGTCAATCCCCCTCAGAATCTTATGTTTCAATGAGATCACCTTTCATTCTTCTAAACTCCAGAGAGTATAGGCCCAATCTACTCAATCTCTCCTCATAGGACAACCCTCTCATCCCAGGAATCAATCTCGTGAACCTGCATTGTACTGCCTCCAAGGCAAGTATATCCTTCCTCAGATAAGGCGACCAAAACTGTGCACAGTACTCCAGAGGCATGGTCTCACCAAAACCCTGTACAATTGTAGCAAGACTTCCTTACTCTTGTACTCCAACCTCCTTGCAATAAAGGCCAACATGCCATTTGCCTTTCCAATTGCTTGCTGTACCTGCATGCTAACTCTCTGTGTTTCCTGTACGAGGACACCTAAATCTCTCTGAACACCAACATTTGAAAGTTTCTCACCATTTACAAAATATTCTGTTTTTCTATTCTTACTACCAAAGTGAATAGTCTCACATTTCCCCACATCATACTCCATCTGTCACCTTATTGCCACTCACTTAACCTGTCTATATCACTTTGCAGGTTCTTTGTGTCCTCCTCACAGCTTACTTTCCCATCTAGCTTTGTATTGTCCGCAAACTTGGATACATTACACTTTTTCCCTTCATCTAAGTCATTAATATAGATTGTAAATAGCGGAGGCCCAAACGCTGATCCTTGCTGCACCCCACCAGTTACAGCCTGCCAACCCGAAAATGACCCGTTTATCCTTACTCTGTTTTCTCTCCGTTAACCAATCCTCAATCCAGACTAATATCTTACCCCCTTATTCTCATATTGATGGTCTCTTTACAGACTGATTGGTCTTTTTCACACAGTCTCAAGCAATCTTTTCAATAAACAATCCTGGCAGGTCCAAGGACTAATCCTTGCGGCACCCCACTAGTTACAGCCTGCCAACCTGACGGCATTCTGGGCTTGTCTTACAATTAGAAGGTCTGGTTACAGAGGGATGACAGCGTGTATGGCAACATACCCCAGCATAAGCTACCGCCTTCAAGAGAGGAGGAGAGGAGAAAAGGGAAGAAAGACAATCTTGGCAGGGACTGCATCGAAATGGCAATGAAGAGCTTTATCAATGGCCTAACAATACTCCCTAGTGTTAAGTCACAAAGACCAGAAGACCTCATATTCAAACCAATCTGCACTGAGTTTGCTGATCGCAACTCAAATTTTTGTTTGGATGCTACAATTGCTCTCAGCATCTCTTAGGTAGGAAGGAGGGAAAAGGCCAGAATTTCCACTCACTATCTTTCAGTCACTTCTACTGGAAAATACATGTCTACACATTGAGCGAGAACAGGGTTAGGTTCAGTTGTATGTTCTCCATGGTTGAATAACCTGCTGACAGTCACTGGCTAGGCTCACACATGGAGAGGTAGAGATAGTAGAAGGCTATCTGCACCCATGAAACTATCAAGAGTTAGTTCCCTAATGAAAGAAGCGGGGGGGGGGGGGGGGGGGGGGGGGGGAGAAGCAGCATAACATGGGCAGGGGGTGGGGGGGAGGGAAGCAGCATAAAATTGCAGGGAGAAGGAAAGGAGCAAGATAGCTTCCAATTGCTCCAGAGAAAACCACAAGCTGTAAGGAAATCAAGGTTGGCCTACAGATCCACTCCGAGTCTTGAGCAAGTCAGTTTCAGTCCCACTTCACTTCCACTTGAAATAAATCAGTGTGCTGTGGGCTTTGCTGAGATGCCCTTCAAACAAAGGAGACTATTAAACACTAACATTATGAAACATTTAAAGGGGTAACTACATTGAAAGTACTTTCCCTTAGTTACCCCCTTCTTTAACACATCACAAACTACACACAAATTATGGGCCGAAAATTGATCCCGGGACGCGAGAGTACGCACTGCATACTCTCGCGTATTCCCACTCCAATTGCCGGTTTTCTGCATGCCCTGCGCATGCGCTGAAAACCGGCAATTGCTCTTCCGAAAAGGGGGCGGGGCCTGGCTGCATCGCGTGCGCGCTACAGGCTGCGCGCACGCTGTGCACTTCATGCTTTGGACGCGCAGGTAAGTAGGGAAGATTTTGGAAATGTAAAAAGAGGAGTAAGACCCGCTTTTAAGAAGGTAAGTAGTGAATTAAGTATTTTTTTGAATTTTTTTTTACAGGTATATCTTTTTTATAGACTTTAAAGACAGGTAAGTTTATTTTTATAACTTTTTAAAAGATTTTAAATTTTTTCAAAAATTTAATTTTTTATTTAAAATGGTTAATTTAATTAACTATACTTATTTTATTAATGTGATGGTTTTTTTTTTAATTTAATTGAGGTTTAGCTGTTATTTTGGGGGGGTGTAAGATTCATAAGACTTATGAATGGAAGATGGTGTGCTGCCATTGGCTCTAACTGAGTCACGTGATCCCACAGCTCGCACGAATTAACTACGCCGCTGGGATACGCAAGCCCAGCACAGCTGATGTCTGGAACATCAATTTCGTGCGAGCTGGATCAGAAAAAGCATAAGCGAGGTGAGACATCGCGGGGAAGGCTTACCCCCGCGGGAACAGAGCGAGATCAATTTCTGGGCCTATATCATATACCCGTAAATATTGGAAAACTAAAGCAATATCATAACCTGGCACTAATAGTTTACAAATACAGATTTTAAACTACCTATTTCTGAGCACCATCTTCATTAGCTTCAGAAAACTGCTGAGAACTGTCAATTTTATTTTGATTGCCACTTTTGGTTCAAATATGTGTAATGTTGCAACAAAGCACAAGTTATTTATTGTAGAATACTTTTGAAGTTTCTTTTCAGGATTGTTAGAAATGTACAAATTAATGTAATTAAAAAAAACTTTCATATCAAATTGTTGGGAGGGGAGCAATCATGCTTCTTAGTGTGGCTGATTCCACCAGCAACTGCACGGTTTGAGGGAGTGGTGCACTGTCAGAAGTGCGCCTTTCAGATGAGACGTTAAACAGTGTCTGCCCACTCGGATGGACATAAAAGATCCCATGGGACTATTCGAAGAAGAGCAGGGCGTCCTCACTGCTGTCTTGGCCAATGTTTATCCCTCAACCAACATCACTCAAACAGATGATCTGGTCATTATCACATTGCTGTTTGTGGGAGCTTGCTATGCGCAAATTGGCTGCTGTGTTTCCTACATCACAACAGTGACTACACTTCAAAAGTACATCATTGGCTATAAAGTGCTTTGAAATGTCCTGAGGTCGTGATATAAATATTATATAAATCGTGATATAAATACTATACTGAATCTTTGTCAGTATTCAGAGATCAATCTATCTTTTTCTAGGGAGAAGTGTTGAATCCCATTTTAGCTTAGTGCACACATCCCAGAATTTTCTAATTTTTCACCGAGCCCTGCCCATTTACAAAGTTAGACAAATGGATTAACAAAGGGACAAAATATTCCTTTGTACATGTTTGTTCCCCTTTTCAGAGTTCCCTTTGAGGTGGGCCAGTGCAATAGGACAAAATGTCCTTTGACACATGTGGCACCATTTCTGTATCCAACCTCAGTTTCCAAGGCCTCTTGAATTCTCCATCTCACTCCCGGTCTGACCTTTCTTTCCCCGGCCTCCTACACTGCTCCAATGAAGCTCAACGCAAGCTCGAGGAACAGCACCTCATCTTTCGATTAGGATCTCCAACCTTCCGGCCTCACACCGAGTTCAACAACTTCAGATCATAACCACCGCTCGTTTTTTCCTGGACCGCAGGTGCTGGTAATGGTTCTGTTGACACTATTTACACGTCCTCTGGATCCATCTTTTATTTCTTTATTGTCCCATTACCATCTCCTTTTGCCTTGCACCATCACCCCTTTTGTCATTTAATCACTCCTGTCTTCCACCCTATCACAGACCTTTCCTGCTGTGCTTTCCTCCCCTCCCCCATGGCACTATTCAAAGAAAAGCAGGGGAGTTCTCCCAATGTCCAAGCCATTTCTCCCTCAACCAACACCACCAAAGCAGTTTTCTGATCAATTACCTCGTTGCCATTTGTGAGACCTTGCTGTGCGCAAATTGGCTGCTGTGTTTACATAGATTACAATAGTGACTAGAGTAGCAACAGAGTACCAAACTATTCTCACCTCTAGACTGTAGAAAACTATCTTCCCACATATGGTGAGATGAAAAACAAAGCAACATGCCAGCTTGTGTGTTATGGTATTTTGTATCTCCTCCAACTCCAATCAATGGTTGTTTCTCTCTTTCTTCCCACATTTGATCCTTTGGGACTTGTTCTGGCTCTTCCTTAATTAATTGATGACCTACTTGCCACTTCCTGAAAATGACTTGTCAGAAGCTTGAGACACCTACTAATACCAGTCTAATACATTTATATCCAGGGGCTTCATTTTCTCCAGTAGTGCTCTAGTGAACACGTTCACATAAAATTCTTTTGTGTGCTATTTTAACGCAGTCGTTAACCCATTTATTTTTAAAAGGTTAATAATTGCATTAAAATAGTCCACGAAGGGATTCTATGTGAATGTATTAACCAATATGCAAGCAAAGGAAATAAATCCCTCTCACTCAAGTGGGATATATTTTCTTGTGTCTGTAAAATTAAGAAAAATTATTTTACAAAATGATATAAACCAGTAGCCATTTAGTATGATAATTTTTCTATGATTTGTACATGGATGAAAATATACCTTGCTGTGCTTTACTGACAGGGCGAGCCCTTCTGTGACCCTCTCACTGCCAAACAATCTATTCCCTAGACTGAAGAAATTGCCTTCTTGAGTCGTATTGCTCTCAATTCAAGTCTGTGCTACTTATTGCCTTTTACTGTGCAGCCTGTAAAGTGTATAGCTGTGTAATATCCACAAATGTGACAAAAGGCATCCAATTAATACCACAAATTGACATTCTGGCACAGACACGATGGGCTGAATGGCCTCCTTCTGTGCTGTAGGATTCTATGATTCAATGAACAAATAGAAGCAAACCTCAGACAAAAATTCACATCAACCTGGAAATGGTGGCTGTACGATCCAGAGCATCAGAGGCAATTCAACTGAATTGCAATTTTATTTAAACGGCAGAGATTTTAAATGTAAATTGACCATCTCTATTATGGTCTATTTTGAATTGGTAAATTCTGTGATCTATTGCTGGAATCTGAAACAATGGTTTCCTAATGCTGTATACCCATGAGAAGTCAGGGCCACAGCACAATGCTTTTACTTTGAAACTTGTGCCTTTCTGAATTGTTTCCTGAAGGAAAGTGGAATAAATCTGTAAACCCCTAGACAGGTTAGACTTGACATTTTCTTTTGAATGTATAGAAGGAAAAAGTAAGATATTGCTGCAGATTACCTTTTATTAATGGCTGCCCACGAAACATTAACGTTATCAGTCATCAGTTCCACCTTCCTGGTATTGTCCATTGAGTAATCCCGCAAAAGCTTGCGCGCAAGGTCATTAGCCACGTCTATATTTATCTGCCACTGCCGCAGCTCCTTGATGAATTGCTGAAAAACAGAATATAAAGTATTTCTGATATTATACAGGGGACAAATCATGAAAACTAGGGAGGGGGAAGATTTAGTGTGGACTATACTCATTATTTACAAGTAAAATTACTTGCGAGATTTTGTACTCCCCAGCCAAGTGTGATACAGGCCAAGCTCTCTGGGCAAGCTATTCCTGCGGCCTACTTAAAATAAGGGGCAAGAATGACATCACAAAATTCAGTATGGTTTTCCTCCTGTGCAATGGGTGAAGGTTTACCTGTGCCACAGGCATATGCAACTCAAATCATGTTGAGGTTGCAAAATCGGGGCTTAACTATAGCGCTTTTCCCAATCATTGTATATTTTTTTGATACACGCATGTGACTAATTCACTTCAATCCAAGCATGGAACCAGAAAAGAGCAGCCAGGAACAGGCCTTTGTCACCTCCAGACTCGACTATTCCAAAGCTCTTCTGGTTGGCCTCTCACCCTCTGTAAACTTCAGCTCATCCAAAACTATTCTGCACTTGCCCATCATCCCTATCCTCGCTGTGATATATTGGCTCCCGGTCCCCCAAGGCCTCAAATATAAAATTCTCATCTTTATTCTTAAATCCCTCCACATGGCTTCACCCTTTCCTATCTCTGTAACCTCCTCCAGCCCGACAACCCCAAACTCTCTGTTCCACTGACACTGGCCTCTTGGGCAGATTTAACGGGGGTGAAATGCAGCCCATTTTACACTCTGCCCGATTTTCTCTTCTATTCAACAGGCTGATGATTTGTTATCGCCACGTTGCATTACCACCGAAGACCAATATCAGCCCCCAAGTTTCTAGCATCTGTATGAACTGTGAGTCTTTTCTTCAATGGGCAGAACAATGCATCCTCTTCCTTCCTGTCCCTGATCTCAGTGTAATTAACAACATCAGAGAAGTAAAGCCGCTCACAATTGTCTTATTTATATAGCAATGTGCCACACAAGGTTAGTAATTTGGGTTCAGCCGATTTATATATTCCAATTAGCTAAACTGTGCCAAAACAGCGATAAGCAAAATAAAGTGACGACCAAAATCTCATTCATAGAAATCAAAAAAGAAAGTCTTTGATTTGAGATACGACAGCTCTCTCTTTCTGTCACGTGCAGTTTATTTTTGTTGGAATGTAAACGGTGTAGAATTTAACCCAAGAGTAGAAATTACAGAACAGCTTTCATGTCAAAATAAAAGTTTTAAACATTTGACAGACTGAAATAATTCCCTCCTGTCCTGTTCCTGAAAGACAAGCATATATTTTGAACAAAGCCCTCTATTTCTCATTGCTCCACTCTTTGAATTCAGTCAGTGATGTTTGTGCGGGGCTAAGTATGCTGTCAGTGACCCAGTTCAAAATGACAACAAGGGAAACAAAACTACGAACATATATTTTCCCACAAGAGGATGCATGTCGTTTATTTCCAAGGCAAAAAGCTCAGTACATAAATCACGGTGTAGGAAGTGACCTTCTGGGAAAGATACTAGTGTCCGCAGAACACGGTACAATGCAAGAAATCTACTTTTCAGTGTAGCACTGAGCAATATTTATAGCAATACAGACTGGGAAGGTCCCGGGTTTGATCCATGGTTTGTGCTGACTCAGTCAGAATGGCCCTCGGTGTCCCTGGCTAAAAAGAAAGAAGAAAAACAACAACAAGGGTTCCTGCTCTGAACTGCTACTCATTGGTCCCTACTGAAAAGTTGGCATATGAACAGCAGGTGAGAACAAGATTTAGTTTGGCTGTGATGCCTCTGATGTTGATGAGTTCCTGATGCTCGTTGTCTGGACTTGTGCATAAAGAATGGCTACGAGGGCGAGGTACAGGAGGGTGGCTGGTGCCCACGGAGCTGAATGCCAACATCAATTACTTCCTTAGGAGAGTACCAGAGAAAATTTGGAAAACGTTTTGTACAGTGTAAGTAGTCAGTAAAACTAGGTGGTTACATAATCGTGATAGGCACGTTCTTCCACATAACAGAGATAACAGCTCAAGCCACTTACAGTCAAGAGCAAAACAAAAAATTCAAGCAGCTGCAAAGCTGGCAATGAGCATCAGTGAATTGCCAGCTGCAACCAGTGGCACCTGGCACCTACTAACTGTCTCTGTGCTTTCTGTGGCGTCAGTGCCAAACAAAACACGTTCATGCTATACAGCTGAGAGAGTGCAACAATCGCGCAACTTTACTTTGAATTTTAATGCCGACAAGCATCTCATCGCTATGGCAACTATGGTTCTACTTTCAGTATTCTCCATTCAATACAGGGGAAAAAAAGACTCCTGTAACAAATCAAACTCAACTACTAAAAGAACATGGTTAGAAATTTTCACACAATAACTTGAAATTTAGATTATATGTAGAAATGATAATGCCGCAGAGGAAGTTGGTTGAGAACAATTCCATATCAGGTTGCCACCGGGCAATTGAAAGTTTTAGCTAGTAATTTTGTGGACAGTTTTTATTAAAAGTCGCTCCGTCTCAAAGCCCCATTAGCGCAGGACACGATTCACCTGACCGTGAACACTAAACTGTCACAAATGAGGGGAATGTTGTAGCGGTCTGCTCTGAGTGCACTCTCACTAGATGGCAGCACGATAGTGTTACAGCCCTCTCTCTCTCACCCACACTCCCACTCTGTGCCAAGAATGGAGCCTTGCAAAATGTACACTTGTAACTATACCAACGGCAGCATTGTAGCACTTTGTTTTTCTCTCAAAACCGATTTGAAAATTAAACACTTAGGCTGTAATTATACAACAGCTGACAACCCACACTTGTACCTAATGGCTGTGATGCAGTTTGCAGACCTTTGTTATAGTGCACACGACTTACTATAGAAATGTGCAGAACTCCACTCCGCGAGCACCACTCAATGCATTTGAGATGTTAGCAAAAAGTGGGTGGTAGCACCTGTTCTTTCCTAACAATAACAACAGCCCATTTAAAGATCCCAGGAGGTCCAATGGATCATGTTGGCACTTCTCAAATGCCGCTTTTAACCTGGCTGGAGCTCTACCACCACTGGTGTGAACATGAATTGGTGTGAGATGCTCTATCAGAAGGGAGGTCTCACAATGCTTGGCTTCAGTGCTCTTGGGTGTCAGATAGGGCCCAGGCACCCGATTTATACAGCTGCCTTTCACAGTAATGCACACCTGAAACTGCTTCACATCAATGCACAAGTGACAGTATATTGCACCCTTAAAATCTTTCAGTGATTGTGTTCTTTGGATTGCTTTTGTGCTGCATTTTGTGTTGTGGTTGTGTAGCTGGCAGCAGGTGGTGTTCGTTTTGTGACAATGCTTGGGGTTTGATCACTATTCACTGACTGCTGCATATACATGGCCATTGAGAAAAGACAGGATGAGGCTTCGCAGTGATGCTCCTTTGATTCAGCAGCTTACCAATAGTCACTGTCTAGGATTACCCACGAAAATTGGCCATTTGGTGAGGTACTGCAGGACATTCTGGCAACCAGGAACTGTGCCCCAGCACGGAGCAGCATCTTCAGAAGAAGAGCTAAGAAACTTGGGGGAGGAATCCATTTTCAACAACTTCGTATGTACCTCCTCCACATAAAATTCATATAAACAGGAGGTAAATTGAATAACAAAGGAAGAACAAGTATAAGGCTGAGGAATTTCTTAGCTCCTTTGCAACTTTGCCACTTAGGAGTTATATTCCTGAGTTGAAGGGGTTGTCTTATGAGGAAAGATTGAGCAATTTGGGCCTATACTCATTGGAGTTTAGAAGAATGAGAGGTGATCTTAGTGAAACATATAAGATTCTGAGGGGGTTTGACAGGGTGGATGCTGAGAGGATGTTTCCCCTCGTGGGGAAATCTAGAACTAGGGGGCATAGTTTCAGAATAAGGGATCGCCCATTTAAAACGGAGATGAGGAGGAATTTCTTCTCTCAGAGGGTCGTGAATCTTTGGAATTTTCTACTCCAGAGAGCTGTGGAGGCTGGGTCATTGAATATATTTAAGGTGGAGATAAACAGATGGGGAGCGGGCAGGAAAGTGGAGTTGAGGCCAAGAGCAGATCGGCCATGATCTTACTGAATGGCGGAACTGGCTCGAGGGGCCGAATGGCCTACTCCTGCTCCTATTTCTTATGTTCTTATGAGTTAACAGATTTTCCTCATTTGCAAAATTAACTGAGTAATCCACATCCTATTCATTTATATCCTACATTTATTCAATCACCGTCTATGAGCATGTGGTTCCTAAATAGCTCAAACTGCCATGAAGAACCCACTTAAAGAGTCTCACTTGTTATTGCTTGGAAATGTCAGCATGGAAGATAGCGAGTTCTTGAGGCTGCTGATGTTGTGTGTGCTGCCACTGCAGGAAGTGGTCTATTTAACAAGTATCCATTCCAATGCTGTAAATGTTAAAAGAGATTTCAGCTGCTGCAGATATTGCATTTTATAAAAGCATGCCCAGAGGGCTAAGCTGTGTGGATTTCAAATACAATATTTTTCAAAATTGCTTCATGTAGTCTTCAATTGAGACGATGTACTTGAAAGTATAACATATAGGCAATAATTGGATTTTAAAAATTCTGTCAAATTCATGGGGGCAGAACGCCATATAGTGGAATAACGAATAATTACCGAGTTCACAGAAATTGTCCATTATGTCAGTGAAAGTTCAATTCAGCCTGGGAATATTGAGCGAAAGAGGTTACCGTTATATATATATAGCTGTGAAAAAGCAGAGATGAAAAACTCTAGGCCCCTCAGAAGTGAATTTAGGTAGGAAGGGGGCTTAAATTCCACGGGCAGTAAACTGGTCGAACCTCCACTGAATTTCAGCCCTTTGATCTCAATTCTAAAAGGATGAGAAGAAATTCATTATTCGGAGTCAAAAGTGTTCCTGCAATGCTGACAAAAGAGACACTGAGTTGCTATGAAGGAGACGGAATCAAATTCAAGGTTTTGGATGATATAATTTGCTAGAGTGAGGTGTGAACTGTTTACACGGTCACAAGGATTGAGTTCTTGGCTCTCTCAGTGATTAAATGCACTCTGTGGTGTAATATCGTGCAATGTGCAGCAGGATGATTCCACGTTCAATCCTATTTTGAGTTAGGTGAATTCAGTTGGAGGCACGGAGGAGGAAGGCAAATTATAAATGCTCTCAGTATCGCTGGGAGGAAAAGAAACTTGGACGGCGTTCCTGCCTCTGTTCAGTATCCAGTGATTTCTGCGGCAAAATGTGCTTGTATAATATGAGGCGAGGACAAGATCTGCGATAACCTCATGGTGGAATAGCCCACAAACATTGACTGGGCTCAGACTTGAAAAATGGTCTCTGGGATGAGGTATTAGAAGGCTGATGAACTGTACTCAAGAAATTTGGCAGGAAAGAAAAGGGGAGGCGGAGAGGGACTAACCTTATATGACAAGATGAATCACATTTATCATGAGTTTCTATGCCTTGTATATAACTATGCATGATTAATTAGAATGATCTTTCAAAACCACTAAAACTACCTGATCCCAGTCCTTCATGTGCTGCTTTTTAAAATAAATGGAAAGATCATGAAAGATGTAAGAAGTCGTGAATGAAAATGTTTGAGAGAAGCGGAGTCACTTTATTATGACATAATAAGAATTAGTCATTCATGTAAATTTAAAAGATCACAGCTCTAATCAATTTACTGCACCAAACTATAACACCCACATTTTAAAAAGAAGAATTACATTTATATGGCACCTTATAACATCCTCAGGCTACCTCAATGTATTTAACAGCCAATGATTGCTTTTCAAGTGCAAACGACTGTACGTAGACAAGTGCAGCAGCTAATTTGCACACAGCAAGGATCCACAAACTGCAAATGAATGAACAAGCAGGTGATCTATTTTTTGGTGGTGTTGGTTGAGGGAATAATATTGGCCAGGACACCAGGAGAACTCCCCACTCTTCTCTGTCACCTTTGCTCAGTGGTAGCACTCTTGCCTCTGATTCTTGGTTCAAGCCCCACTCCATATTCTAGGCTGACACTCCAGTGCAGCACTGAAGGAGTGCTGCATTGTCGCAGGTGCCCTTTTTCAGATAAGAAGTTAAACAGAGGCCTCATCTGCCCTCTCAGGTAGACATAAAAGATCCCATGGCACTATTGGAGAAGAGCTGGTATCCTGGCCAACATTTATCCCTGAACCAACACCACCAATACAGATTATCTTGTCATTTATCGCACTGCAATTTCTGGGACCTTGCTGTGCACAAATTGACTGCTCATTTTCATACATGAAACTTCTGTGAAGTGCTTTAGGATATCTTGAGGTCCTGAAAGGTGCTATATCAATGCAGGTTCTTTCTTCTAACAGTACCATGGGATCTTTTACACCCACCAGAGTAGAAAGATTCAATATCTCATCCTGACAGACTGTACCTCAGACAATGAAAGAGTCCCTCACGACTGCACTGAACTGTCAGCATAGATTAGATACTCAAGTCTGTAGTGGGGCTTGAGTTCACAAGCTTCTGACTCAAGCAAGAGTGCTGTATTACCAACTGAGTTAAGCTGACACAGTGCTGCTTTTGGAGTGCATTCCTCACATACCAACACGGTGTAGTTGTTTCTCTAGCCTGATGCTAATCTGCACAGTTGCTGCAAAGAGGCTTTTCACAGCAATTTTCTCAAATTTCTCGCCTCCTATCCTGAAGGCGCTCACTTTTGCTAGGGCATGGATTTAAATGCAGCAACAGGCCTAGGGCAGCAATTCTTCATGGGTGAGCTGAGGCAGTCACTTACGGCAGGACACGGGGCGGTCGGTGTCACCAGGACACGGGGCGGTCCGTGTCACCAGGACACGGGGCGGACAGTGTCACCAGGACACGGGGCGGTCAGTGTCACCAGGACACGGGGCGGTCAGTGTCACCAGGACACGGGGCGGTCGGAGTCACCAGGACACGGGGCGGTCGGAGTCACCAGGACACGGGGCGGTCGGAGTCACCAGGACACGGGGCGGTCGGAGTCACCAGGACACGGGGCGGTCGGAGTCACCAGGACACGGGGCGGTCGGAGTCACCAGGACACGGGGCGGTCGGAGTCACCAGGACACGGGGCGGTCGGAGTCACCAGGACACGGGGCGGTCGGAGTCACCAGGACACGGGGCGGTCGGAGTCACCAGGACACGGGGCGGTCGGAGTCACCAGCACACGGGGCGGTCGGAGTCACCAGGACACGGGGCGGTCGGAGTCACCAGGACACGGGGCGGTCGGTGTCACCAGGACACGGGGCGGTCAGAGTCACCAGGACACGGGGCGGTCAGAGTCACCAGGACACGGGGCGGTCAGAGTCACCAGGACACGGGGCGGTCAGAGTCACCAGGACACGGGGCGGTCGGTGTCAGCAGGACACGGGGCGGTCCGTGTCACCAGGACACGGGGCGGTCACTGTCACCGGACACGGGCCGGTCAGAGTCACCAGGACACGGGGAGGTCAGTGTCACCAGGACACGGGGCGGTCAGTGTCACCGGGTCACGGGGCGGTCCGTGTCACCGGGACACGGGGCGGTCAGTGTCAGTGGGACACGGGGCGGTCAGTGTCACCAGGACACGGGGCGGTCGGAGTCACCAGGACACGGGGCGGTCGGAGTCACCAGGACACGGGGCGGTCGGAGTCACCAGGACACGGGGCGGTCGGAGTCACCAGGACACGGGGCGGTCGGAGTCACCAGGACACGGGGCGGTCGGAGTCACCAGGACACGGGGCGGTCGGAGTCACCAGGACACGGGGCGGTCGGAGTCACCAGGACACGGGGCGGTCGGAGTCACCAGGACACGGGGCGGTCGGAGTCACCAGGACACGGGGCGGTCGGAGTCACCAGGACACGGGGCGGTCGGAGTCACCAGCACACGGGGCGGTCGGAGTCACCAGGACACGGGGCGGTCGGAGTCACCAGGACACGGGGCGGTCGGTGTCACCAGGACACGGGGCGGTCAGAGTCACCAGGACACGGGGCGGTCAGAGTCACCAGGACACGGGGCGGTCAGAGTCACCAGGACACGGGGCGGTCAGAGTCACCAGGACACGGGGCGGTCGGTGTCAGCAGGACACGGGGCGGTCCGTGTCACCAGGACACGGGGCGGTCACTGTCACCGGACACGGGCCGGTCAGAGTCACCAGGACACGGGGAGGTCAGTGTCACCAGGACACGGGGCGGTCGGCGTCAGGACACGGGGCGGTCGGCGTCAGGACACGGGGCGGTCGGCGTCAGGACACGGGGCGGTCGGCGTCAGGACACGGGGCGGTCGGTGTCACCGGGACACGGGGCGGTCGGTGTCACCGGGACACGGGGCGGTCGGTGTCACCGGGACACGGGGCGGTCGGTGTCACCGGGACACGGGGCGGTCGGTGTCACCGGGACACGGGGCGGTCGGTGTCACCGGGACACGGGGCGGTCGGTGTCACCGGGACACGGGGCGGTCGGTGTCACCGGGACACGGGGCGGTCGGTGTCACCAGGACACGGGGCGGTCAGTGTCACCAGGACACGGGGCGGTCAGTGTCACCAGGACACGGGGCGGTCAGTGTCAGGACACGGGGCGGTCAGTGTCACCGGACACGGGGCGGTCAGTGTCACCGGACACGGGGCGGTCAGTGTCACCGGGACACGGGGCGGTCAGTGTCACCGGGACACGGGGCGGTCAGCGTCACCGGGACACGGGGCGGTCAGCGTCACCGGGACACGGGGCGGTCAGCGTCCCCGGGACACGGGGCGGTCAGCGTCCCCGGGACACGGGGCGGTCAGCGTCCCCGGGACACGGGGCGGTCAGCGTCCCCGGGACACGGGGCGGTCAGCGTCCCCGGGACACGGGGCGGTCAGCGTCCCCGGGACACGGGGCGGTCAGCGTCCCCGGGACACGGGGCGGTCAGCGTCCCCGGGACACGGGGCGGTCAGCGTCCCCGGGACACGGGGCGGTCAGCGTCACCGGGACACGGGGCGGTCTGCGTCACCGGACACGGGCCGGTCAGAGTCACCAGGACACGGGGAGGTCAGCGTCACCAGGACACGGGGCGGTCGGCGTCAGGACACGGGGCGGTCGGCGTCAGGACACGGGGCGGTCGGTGTCAGGACACGGGCGGTCGGCGTCAGGACACGGGGCGGTCGGCGTCAGGACACGGGGCGGTCGGCGTCAGGACACGGGGCGGTCGGTGTCACCGGGACACGGGGCGGTCACTGTCACCAGGACACGGGGCGGTCAGTGTCACCGGGTCACGGGGCGGTCCGTGTCACCGGGTCACGGGGCGGTCCGTGTCACCGGGACACGGGGCGGTCAGTGTCAGTGGGACACGGGGCGGTCAGTGTCACCGGGACACGGGGCGGCAGTGTCACCGGGACACGGGGCGGTCAGTGTCAGGCCACGGGGTGGTCCGTGTCACCGGGACACGGGGCGGTCAGTGTCACCAGGACCCGGGGCGGTCACAGTCACCAGGACACGGGGCGGTCGGATTCACCAGGACACGGGGCGGTCGGAGTCACCAGGACACGGGGCGGTCGGAGTCACCAGGACACGGGGCGGTCGGAGTCACCAGGACACGGGGCGGTCCGTGTCACCGGGACACGGGGCGGTCAGTGTCAGTGGGACACGGGGTGGTCAGTGTCACCGGGACACGGGGCGGTCAGTGTCAGGCCACGGGGCGGTCCGTGTCACCGGAACACGGGGCGGTCAGTGTCACCAGGACACGGGGCGGTCACAGTCACCAGGACACGGGGCGGTCAGTGTCAGGTAACGGGGCGGTCCGTGTCACCGGGACACGGGTCGGTCAGAGTCACCGGGACACGGGGTCGGTCAGAGTCACCGGGACACGGGGCGGTCACTGTCACCGGACGGTCAGTGTCACCAGGACACGGGGCGGTCAGTGTCAGGACACGGGGTTGTCAGTGTCACCAGGACATGGGGCGGTCAGTGTCAGGACACGGGGCGGTCAGTGTCACCGGGACACGGGGCGGTCACTGTCACCGGGACACGGGGCGGTCAGTGTCACCGGGTCACGGGGCGGTCCGTGTCACCGGGACACGGGGCGGTCACTGTCACCGGGACACGGGGCGGTCCGTGTCACCGGGTCACGGGGCGGTCCGTGTCACCGGGACACGGGGCGGTCAGTGTCAGTGGGACACGGGGCGGTCAGTGTCACCGGGACACGGGGCGGTCAGTGTCACCGGGACACGGGGCGGTCAGTGTCAGGCCACGGGGCGGTCCGTGTCACCGGGACACGGGGCGGTCCGTGTCACCGGGACACGGGGCGGTCAGTGTCAGCAGGACACGGGGCGGTCAGTGTCAGCAGGACACGGGGCGGTCAGTGTCACCAGGACACGAGGCGGTCAGTGTCACCAGGACACGGGGCGGTCAGTGTCACCAGGACACGGGGCGGTCAGTGTCACCAGGACACGGGGCGGTCAGTGTCACCAGGACACGGGGCGGTCAGTGTCACCAGGACACGGGGCGGTCAGTGTCACCAGGACACGGGGCGGTCAGTGTCACCAGGACACGGGGCGGTCAGTGTCACCAGGACACGGGGCGGTCAGTGTCACCAGGACACGGGGCGGTCAGTGTCACCAGGACACGGGGCGGTCAGTGTCACCAGGACACGGGGCGGTCAGTGTCACCAGGACACGGGGCGGTCAGTGTCACCAGGACACGGGGCGGTCAGTGTCACCAGGACACGGGGCGGTCAGTGTCATGACACGGGGCGGTCAGTGTCCCCGGGACACGGGGCGGTCAGTGTCCCCGGGACACGGGGCGGTCCGTGTCCCCGGGACACGGGGCGGTCAGTGTCCCCGGGACACGGGGCGGTCAGTGTCCCCGGGACACGGGGCGGTCAGTGTCCCCGGGACACGGGGCGGTCAGTGTCCCCGGGACACGGGGCGGTCAGTGTCCCCGGGACACGGGGCGGTCAGTGTCCCCGGGACACGGGGCGGTCTGTGTCACCGGGACACGGGGCGGTCTGTGTCACCGGGACACGGGGCGGTCAGCGTCAGGACACGGGGCGGTCAGCGTCAGGACGCGGGGCGGTCAGCGTCAGGACACGGGGCGGTCAGCGTCAGGACACGGGGCGGTCAGCGTCAGGACACGGGGCGGTCAGCGTCAGGACACGGGGCGGTCAGCGTCAGGACACGGGGCGGTCAGCGTCAGGACACGGGGCGGTCAGCGTCAGGACACGGGGCGGTCAGCGTCAGGACACGGGGCGGTCATAGTCACCAGGACAGGGGGCGGTCGGTGTCACCAGGACACGGGGCGGTCGGTGTCACCAGGACACGGGGCGGTCGGTGTCAGGACACGGATCGGTCGGTGTCACCAGGACACGGGGCGGTCGGTGAAACTGGACACGGGGCGGTCGGAGTCACCAGGACACGGGGCGGTCGGAGTCACCAGGACACGGGGCGGTCGGAGTCACCAGGACACGGGGCGGTCGGAGTCACCAGGACACGGGGCGGTCGGAGTCACCAGGACACGGGGCGGTCGGAGTCACCAGGACACGGGGCGGTCGGAGTCACCAGCACACGGGGCGGTCGGAGTCACCAGGACACGGGGCGGTCGGAGTCACCAGGACACGGGGCGGTCGGTGTCACCAGGACACGGGGCGGTCAGAGTCACCAGGACACGGGGCGGTCAGAGTCACCAGGACACGGGGCGGTCAGAGTCACCAGGACACGGGGCGGTCAGAGTCACCAGGACACGGGGCGGTCGGTGTCAGCAGGACACGGGGCGGTCCGTGTCACCAGGACACGGGGCGGTCACTGTCACCGGACACGGGCCGGTCAGAGTCACCAGGACACGGGGAGGTCAGTGTCACCAGGACACGGGGCGGTCGGCGTCAGGACACGGGGCGGTCGGCGTCAGGACACGGGGCGGTCGGCGTCAGGACACGGGGCGGTCGGCGTCAGGACACGGGGCGGTCGGTGTCACCGGGACACGGGGCGGTCGGTGTCACCGGGACACGGGGCGGTCGGTGTCACCGGGACACGGGGCGGCCGGTGTCACCGGGACACGGGGCGGTCGGTGTCACCGGGACACGGGGCGGTCGGTGTCACCGGGACACGGGGCGGTCGGTGTCACCGGGACACGGGGCGGTCGGTGTCACCGGGACACGGGGCGGTCGGTGTCACCGGGACACGGGGCGGTCGGTGTCACCGGGACACGGGGCGGTCGCTGTCCCCGGGACACGGGGCGGTCGGTGTCACCGGGACACGGGGCGGTCGGTGTCACCGGGACACGGGGCGGTCGGTGTCACCGGGACACGGGGCGGTCGCTGTCACCGGGACACGGGGCGGTCGGTGTCCCCGGGACACGGGGCGGTCGGTGTCCCCGGGACACGGGGCGGTCGGTGTCCCCGGGACACGGGGCGGTCGGTGTCCCCGGGACACGGGGCGGTCGGTGTCACCGGGACACGGGGCGGTCGGAGTCACCTGGACACGGGGCGGTCGGAGTCACCAGGACACGGGGCGGTCTGAGTCACCGGACACGGGGCGGTCGGTGTCACCGGGACACGGGGCGGTCGTGTCACCGGGACACGGGGCGGTCGGTGTCACCGGACACGGGCGGTCGTGTCACCGGACACGGGGCGGTCAGTGTCACCGGGACACGGGGCGGTCGGCGTCACCGGGACACGGGGCGGTCGGTGTCACCGGGACACGGGGCGGTCGGTGTCACCGGACACGGGGCGGTCGGTGTCACCGGACACGGGGCGGTCGGTGTCCCGGACACGGGGCGGTCGGTGTCACCGGACACGGGGCGGTCGGTGTCACCGGACACGGGGCGGTCGGTGTCACCGGGACACGGGGCGGTCGGTGTCACCGGGACACGGGGCGGTCGGTGTCACCGGGACACGGGGCGGTCGGTGTCACCGGGACACGGGGCGGTCGGTGTCACCGGGACACGGGGCGGTCGGTGTCACCGGGACACGGGGCGGTCGGTGTCACCGGGACACGGGGCGGTCGGTGTCACCGGGACACGGGGCGGTCGGTGTCACCGGGACACGGGGCGGTCGGTGTCACCGGGACACGGGGCGGTCGGTGTCACCGGGACACGGGGCGGTCGGTGTCACCGGGACACGGGGCGGTCGGTGTCACCGGGACACGGGGCGGTCGGTGTCACCGGGACACGGGGCGGTCGGTGTCACCGGGACACGGGGCGGTCGGTGTCACCGGGACACGGGGCGGTCGGTGTCACCGGGACACGGGGCGGTCGGTGTCACCGGGACACGGGGCGGTCGGTGTCCCCGGGACACGGGGCGGTCGGTGTCACCGGGACACGGGGCGGTCGGTGTCACCGGGACACGGGGCGGTCGGTGTCACCGGGACACGGGGCGGTCGGTGTCACCGGGACACGGGGCGGTCGGTGTCACCGGGACACGGGGCGGTCGGTGTCACCGGGACACGGGGCGGTCGGTGTCACCGGGACACGGGGCGGTCGGTGTCCCCGGGACACGGGGCGGTCGGTGTCCCCGGGACACGGGGCGGTCGGTGTCCCCGGGACACGGGGCGGTCGGTGTCCCCGGGACACGGGGCGGTCGGTGTCCCCGGGACACGGGGCGGTCGGTGTCCCCGGGACACGGGGCGGTCGGTGTCCCCGGGACACGGGGCGGTCGGTGTCCCCGGGACACGGGGCGGTCGGTGTCACCGGGACACGGGGCGGTCGGTGTCACCGGGACACGGGGCGGTCGGTGTCACCGGGACACGGGGCGGTCGGTGTCACCGGGACACGGGGCGGTCGGTGTCACCGGGACACGGGGCGGTCGGTGTCACCGGGACACGGGGCGGTCGGTGTCACCGGGACACGGGGCGGTCGGTGTCACCGGGACACGGGGCGGTCGGTGTCACCGGGACACGGGGCGGTCGGTGTCCCCGGGACACGGGGCGGTCGGTGTCACCGGGACACGGGGCGGTCGGTGTCCCCGGGACACGGGGCGGTCGGTGTCACCGGGACACGGGGCGGTCGGTGTCCCCGGGACACGGGGCGGTCGGTGTCCCCGGGACACGGGGCGGTCGGTGTCCCCGGGACACGGGGCGGTCGGTGTCCCCGGGACACGGGGCGGTCGGTGTCCCCGGGACACGGGGCGGTCGGTGTCCCCGGGACACGGGGCGGTCGGTGTCCCCGGGACACGGGGCGGTCGGTGTCCCCGGGACACGGGGCGGTCGGTGTCCCCGGGACACGGGGCGGTCGGTGTCCCCGGGACACGGGGCGGTCGGTGTCCCGGGACACGGGGCGGTCGGTGTCCCCGGGACACGGGGCGGTCGGTGTCCCCGGGACACGGGGCGGTCGGTGTCCCCGGGACACGGGGCGGTCGGTGTCCCCGGGACACGGGGCGGTCGGTGTCCCCGGGACACGGGGCGGTCGGTGTCCCCGGGACACGGGGCGGTCGGTGTCCCCGGGACACGGGGCGGTCGGTGTCCCCGGGACACGGGGCGGTCGGTGTCCCCGGGACACGGGGCGGTCGGTGTCCCCGGGACACGGGGCGGTCGGTGTCCCCGGGACACGGGGCGGTCGGTGTCCCCGGGACACGGGGCGGTCGGTGTCCCCGGGACACGGGGCGGTCGGTGTCCCCGGGACACGGGGCGGTCGGTGTCCCGGGACACGGGGCGGTCGGTGTCCCCGGGACACGGGGCGGTCGGTGTCCCCGGGACACGGGGCGGTCGGTGTCACCGGGACACGGGGCGGTGGGTGTCACCGGGACACGGGGCGGTCGGTGTCCCCGGGACACGGGGCGGTCGGTGTCACCTGGACACGGGGTGGTCGGTGTCAGGACACGGATCCGTCGGTGTCACCAGGACACGGGGCGGTAGGTGAAACTGGACACGGGGCGGTCAGTGTAAGGATACGAGGTGGTCAGTGTCAGGACACGGGGCGTTCAGAGTCAGGACACGGGGCGGTCAGCGTCAGGACACGGGGCGGTCAGCGTCAGGACACGGGGCGGTCAGCGTCAGGACACGGGGCGGTCAGCGTCAGGACACGGGGCGGTCAGTGTCACCAGGACACGGGGCGGTCAGTGTCACCAGGACACGGGGCGGTCAGTGTCACCAGGACACGCGGCGGTCAGTGTCACCAGGACACGCGGCGGTCAGTGTCACCAGGACACTGGCCGGTCAGTGTCACCAGGACACGGGGCGGTCAGTGTCACCAGGACACGGGGCGGTCAGTGTCACCAGGACACGGGGCGGTCAGTGTCACGACACGGGGCGGTCAGTGTCACGAGGACACAGGGCGGTCAGTGTCAGGTCACGGGGCGGTCAGCGTCAGGACACGGGGCGGTCAGCGTCAGGACACGGGGCGGTCAGCGTCAGGACACGGGGCGGTCAGTGTCACCAGGACACGGGGCGGTCAGTGTCACCAGGACACGGGGCGGTCAGTGTCACCAGGACACGGGGCGGTCAGTGTCACCAGGACACGGGGCGGTCAGTGTCACCAGGACACGGGGCGGTCAGTGTCACCAGGACACGGGGCGGTCAGTGTCACCAGGACACGGGGCGGTCAGTGTCACCAGGACACGGGGCGGTCAGTGTCACCAGGACACGCGGCGGTCAGTGTCACCAGGACACGGGGCGGTCAGTGTCACCAGGACACGGGGCGGTCAGTGTCAGGTCACGGGGCGGTCAGCATCAGGACACAGGGCGGTCAGTGTCACCTGGACATGGGGCGGTCAGTGTCACCGGACACGGGGCGGTCAGTGTCACGACAAGGGGCGGTCAGTGTCACCAGGACACGGGGCGGTCAGTGTCAGATCACGGGGCGTTCAGTGTCACTGGAAACTGGGCGGTCAGTGTCACTGGAAACTGGGCGGTCAGTGTCACTGGACACGGGGCGGTCAGTGTAACCAGGACACGTGGCGGTCAGTGTCACCAGGACACGTGGCGGTCAGTGTCACCAGGACACGTGGCGGTCAGTGTCACCAGGACACGGGGCGGTCAGTGTCACCGGACACGGGTCGGTCAGTGTCACCAGGACACTGGGCAGTCAGTGTCAGGACACGGGGCGGTCAGTGTGAGGTCACAGCGCGGTCAGTGTCACTGGACATGGGGCGGTCATAGTCACCAGGACACGGGGCGGTCAGTTTCACCAGGACACGGGGTGGTCAGTGTCACCAGGACACGGGGCGGTCAGTGTCACCAGGACACGGGGCGGTCAGTGTCACCAGGACACGGGGCGGTCAGTGTCAGCAGGACACGGGGCGGTCATTGTCACCAGGACACGGGGCGGTCAGTGTCACTGGACACGGGGCGGTCAGTGTCACCAGGACACTGGGCGGTCCGTGTCAGGACACGGGGCGGTCAGTGTCAGGAAACGGGGCGGTCAGTGTCACTGGACACGGGGCGGTCCGTGTCAGGACACGGGGCGGTCAGTGTCACTGGACACGGGGCGGTCAGTGTCACTGGACATTGGCCGGTCAGTGTCACTGGACACGGGGCGGTCAGTGTTACCAGGACACGGGGCGGTCAGTGTTACCAGGACACGGGGCGGTCAGTGTCACCGGACACGGAGCGGTCAGAGTCACCAGGACGCGGGGCGGTCGGTGTCACCAGGACACGGGGCGGTCGGTGAAACTGGACACGGGGCGGTCAGTGTCAGGAGACGAGGCGGTCAGTGTCAGGACACGGGGCGGTCAGTGTCAGGACACGGGGCGGTCAGTGTCAGGACACGGGGCGGTCAGTGTCAGGACACGGGGCGCTCAGTGTCAGGACACGGGGCGGTCAGTGTCAGGACACGGGGCGGTCAGTGTCAGGACACGGGGCGGTCAGTGTCAGGACACGGGGCGGTCACTGTCACCGGACACGGGGCGGTCACTGTCACCGGACACGGGGCGGTCAGTGTCACCGGACACGGGGCGGTCAGTGTCACCGGACACGGGCAGTCAGTGTCACCAGGACACGGGCCGGTCAGTGTCACCAGGACACGGGGCGGTCAGTGTCACCAGGACACGGGGCGGTCAGTGTCACGACACGGGGCGGTCAGTGTCACGAGGACACAGGGCGGTCAGTGTCAGGTCACGGGGCGGTCAGCGTCAGGACACGGGGCGGTCAGCGTCAGGACACGGGGCGGTCAGCGTCAGGACACGGGGCGGTCAGCGTCAGGACACGGGGCGGTCAGCGTCAGGACACGGGGCGGTCAGTGTCACCAGGACACGGGTCGGTCAGTGTCACCAGGACACGGGGCGGTCAGTGTCACCAGGACACGGGGCGGTCAGTGTCACCAGGACACGGGGCGGTCAGTGTCACCAGGACACGGGGCGGTCAGTGTCACCAGGACACGGGGCGGTCAGTGTCACCAGGACACGGGGCGGTCAGTGTCACCAGGACACGGGGCGGTCAGTGTCACCAGGACACGGGGCGGTCAGTGTCAGGTCACGGGGCAGTCAGCGTCACCGAAAACAGGGCGGTCAGTGTCACCGGACACGGGGCGGTCAGTGTCACGACAAGGGGCGGTCAGTGTCACCAGGACACGGGGCGGTCAGTGTCAGGTCACGGGGCGTTCAGTGTCACTGGAAACTGGGCGGTCAGTGTCACTGGACACGGGGCGGTCAGTGTCACTGGACACGGGGCGGTCAGTGTCACCAGGACACAGGGCGGTCAGTGTCACCAGGACACGGGGCGGTCAGTGTCACCAGGACACGGGGCGGTCAGTGTCACCGGACATGGGTCGTTCAGTGTCACCAGGACACTGGGCAGTCAGTGTCAGGACACGGGGCGGTCAGTGTCAGGACACGGGGCGGTCAGTGTTAGGTCACAGGGCGGTCAGTGTCACTGGACATGGGGCGGTCATAGTTACCAGGACACGGGGCGGTCAGTTTCACCAGGACACGGGGCGGTCATTGTCACCAGGACACGGGGCGGTCAGTGTCACCAGGACACGGGGTGGTCAGTGTCACCAGGACACGGGGCGGTCAGTGTCACAAGGACACGGGGCGGTCAGTGTCACCAGGACACGGGGCGGTCAGTGTCACCGAAAACTGGGCGGTCAGTGTCACCGGACACGGGGCGGTCAGTGTCACGACAAGGGGCGGTCAGTGTCACCAGGACACGGGGCGGTCAGTGTCAGGTCACGGGGCGTTCAGTGTCAGGTCACGGGGCGTTCAGTGTCACTGGAAACTGGGCGGTCAGTGTCACTGGACACGGGGCGGTCAGTGTCACTGGACACGGGGCGGTCTGTGTCACTGGACACGGGGCGGTCAGTGTCACCAGGACACATGGCGGTCAGTGTAACCAGGACACGTGGCGGTCAGTGTCACCAGGACACAGGGCGGTCAGTGTCACCAGGACACGGGGCGGTCAGTGTCACCGGACACGGGTCGGTCAGTGTCACCAGGACACTGGGCAGTCAGTGTCAGGACACGGGGTGGTCAGTGTCAGGACACGGGGCGGTCAGTGTCAGGACACGGGGCGGTCAGTGTTAGGTCACAGGGCGGTCAGTGTCACTGGACATGGGGCGGTCATAGTCACCAGGACACGGGGCGGTCAGTTTCACCAGGACACGGGGCGGTCAGTGTCACCAGGACACGGGGCGGTCAGTGTCACCAGGACACGGGGCGGTCAGTGTCACCAGGACACGGGGCGGTCAGTGTCACAAGGACACGGGGCGGTCAGTGTCACCAGGACACGGGGCGGTCAGTGTCACCAGGACACGGGGCGGTCAGTGTCACTGGACACGGGGCGGTCAGTGTCACCAGGACACTGGGCGGTCCGTGTCAGGACACGGGGCGGTCAGTGTCAGGAAACGGGGCGGTCAGTGTCACTGGACACGGGGCAGTCCGTGTCAGGACACGGGGCGGTCAGTGTCACTGGACACGGGGCGGTCAGTGTCACTGGACACTGGGCGGTCAGTGTCACTGGACACGGGGCGGTCAGTGTCACTGGACACGGGGCGGTCAGTGTCACTGGACATTGGGCGGTCAGTGTCACTGGACACGGGGCGGTCAGTGTTACCAGGACACGGGGCGGTCAGTGTCACTGGACACGGAGCGGTCAGAGTCACCAGGACGCGGGGCGGTCGGTGTCACCAGGACACGGGGCGGTCGGCCAACTGGACACGGGGCGGTCAGTGTCAGGAGACGAGGTGGTCAGTGTCAGGACACGGGGCGGTCAGTGTCAGGACACGGGGCGGTCAGTGTCAGGACACGGGGCGGTCAGTGTCAGGACACGGGGCGGTCAGTGTCAGGACACGGGGCGGTCACTGTCACCGGACACGGGGCGGTCACTGTCAACGGACACGGGGCGGTTACTGTCAACGGACACGGTTCGGTCACTGTCACCGGACACGGGGCGGTCAGTGTCACCGGACACGGGCAGTCACTGTCACCGGACACGGGGCGGTCGGTGTCCCCGGGACACGGGGCGGTCGGTGTCCCCGGGACACGGGGCGGTCGGTGTCCCCGGGACACGGGGCGGTCGGTGTCCCCGGGACACGGGGCGGTCGGTGTCCCCGGGACACGGGGCGGTCGGTGTCCCCGGGACACGGGGCGGTCGGTGTCCCCGGGACACGGGGCGGTCGGTGTCCCCGGGACACGGGGCGGTCGGTGTCCCCGGGACACGGGGCGGTCGGTGTCCCCGGGACACGGGGCGGTCGGTGTCCCCGGGACACGGGGCGGTCGGTGTCACCGGGACACGGGGCGGTGGGTGTCATCGGGACACGGGGCGGTCGGTGTCCCCGGGACACGGGGCGGTCGGTGTCACCTGGACACGGGGTGGTCGGTGTCAGGACACGGATCCGTCGGTGTCACCAGGACACGGGGCGGTAGGTGAAACTGGACACGGGGCGGTCAGTGTAAGGACACGAGGCGGTCAGTGTCAGGACACGGGGCGTTCAGTGTCAGGACACGGGGCGGTCAGCGTCAGGACACGGGGCGGTCAGCGTCAGGACACGGGGCGGTCAGCGTCAGGACACGGGGCGGTCAGCGTCAGGACACGGGGCGGTCAGCGTCAGGACACGGGGCGGTCAGTGTCACCAGGACACGGGGCGGTCAGTGTCACCAGGACACGGGGCGGTCAGTGTCACCAGGACACGCGGCGGTCAGTGTCACCAGGACACGCGGCGGTCAGTGTCACCAGGACACGGGCCGGTCAGTGTCACCAGGACACGGGGCGGTCAGTGTCACCAGGACACGGGGCGGTCAGTGTCACCAGGACACGGGGCGGTCAGTGTCACGACACGGGGCGGTCAGTGTCACGAGGACACAGGGCGGTCAGTGTCAGGTCACGGGGCGGTCAGCGTCAGGACACGGGGCGGTCAGCGTCAGGACACGGGGCGGTCAGCGTCAGGACACGGGGCGGTCAGCGTCAGGACACGGGGCGGTCAGTGTCACCAGGACACGGGGCGGTCAGTGTCACCAGGACACGGGGCGGTCAGTGTCACCAGGACACGGGGCGGTCAGTGTCACCAGGACACGGGGCGGTCAGTGTCACCAGGACACGGGGCGGTCAGTGTCACCAGGACACGGGGCGGTCAGTGTCACCAGGACACGGGGCGGTCAGTGTCACCAGGACACGGGGCGGTCAGTGTCACCAGGACACGCGGCGGTCAGTGTCACCAGGACACGGGGCGGTCAGTGTCACCAGGACACGGGGCGGTCAGTGTCAGGTCACGGGGCGGTCAGCATCAGGACACAGGGCGGTCAGTGTCACCTGGACACGGGGCGGTCAGTGTCACCGGACACGGGGCGGTCAGTGTCACGACAAGGGGCGGTCAGTGTCACCAGGACACGGGGCGGTCAGTGTCAGATCACGGGGCGTTCAGTGTCACTGGAAACTGGGCGGTCAGTGTCACTGGAAACTGGGCGGTCAGTGTCACTGGACACGGGGCGGTCAGTGTCACTGGACACGGGGCGGTCAGTGTAACCAGGACACGTGGCGGTCAGTGTCACCAGGACACGTGGCGGTCAGTGTCACCAGGACACGGGGCGGTCAGTGTCACCGGACACGGGTCGGTCAGTGTCACCAGGACACTGGGCAGTCAGTGTCAGGACACGGGGCGGTCAGTGTGAGGTCACAGCGCGGTCAGTGTCACTGGACATGGGGCGGTCATAGTCACCAGGACACGGGGCGGTCAGTTTCACCAGGACACGGGGTGGTCAGTGTCACCAGGACACGGGGCGGTCAGTGTCACCAGGACACGGGGCGGTCAGTGTCACCAGGACACGGGGCGGTCAGTGTCAGCAGGACACGGGGCGGTCAGTGTCACCAGGACACGGGGCGGTCAGTGTCACTGGACACGGGGCGGTCAGTGTCACCAGGACACTGGGCGGTCCGTGTCAGGACACGGGGCGGTCAGTGTCAGGAAACGGGGCGGTCAGTGTCACTGGACACGGGGCGGTCCGTGTCAGGACACGGGGCGGTCAGTGTCACTGGACACGGGGCGGTCAGTGTCACTGGACATTGGCCGGTCAGTGTTACCAGGACACGGGGCGGTCAGTGTTACCAGGACACGGGGCGGTCAGTGTCACCGGACACGGAGCGGTCAGAGTCACCAGGACGCGGGGCGGTCGGTGTCACCAGGACACGGGGCGGTCGGTGAAACTGGACACGGGGCGGTCAGTGTCAGGAGACGAGGTGGTCAGTGTCAGGACACGGGGCGGTCAGTGTCAGGACACGGGGCGGTCAGTGTCAGGACACGGGGCGCTCAGTGTCAGGACACGGGGCGGTCAGTGTCAGGACACGGGGCGGTCAGTGTCAGGACACGGGGCGGTCAGTGTCAGGACACGGGGCGGTCACTGTCACCGGACACGGGGCGGTCACTGTCACCGGACACGGGGCGGTCAGTGTCACCGGACACGGGGCGGTCAGTGTCACCGGACACGGGCAGTCAGTGTCACCAGGACACGGGCCGGTCAGTGTCACCAGGACACGGGGCGGTCAGTGTCACCAGGACACGGGGCGGTCAGTGTCACGACACGGGGCGGTCAGTGTCACGAGGACACAGGGCGGTCAGTGTCAGGTCACGGGGCGGTCAGCGTCAGGACACGGGGCGGTCAGCGTCAGGACACGGGGCGGTCAGCGTCAGGACACGGGGCGGTCAGCGTCAGGACACGGGGCGGTCAGTGTCACCAGGACACGGGTCGGTCAGTGTCACCAGGACACGGGGCGGTCAGTGTCACCAGGACACGGGGCGGTCAGTGTCACCAGGACACGGGGCGGTCAGTGTCACCAGGACACGGGGCGGTCAGTGTCACCAGGACACGGGGCGGTCAGTGTCACCAGGACACGGGGCGGTCAGTGTCACCAGGACACGGGGCGGTCAGTGTCACCAGGACACGGGGCGGTCAGTGTCACCAGGACACGGGGCGGTCAGTGTCAGGTCACGGGGCAGTCAGCGTCACCGAAAACAGGGCGGTCAGTGTCACCGGACACGGGGCGGTCAGTGTCACGACAAGGGGCGGTCAGTGTCACCAGGACACGGGGCGGTCAGTGTCAGGTCACGGGGCGTTCAGTGTCACTGGAAACTGGGCGGTCAGTGTCACTGGACACGGGGCGGTCAGTGTCACTGGACACGGGGCGGTCAGTGTCACCAGGACACAGGGCGGTCAGTGTCACCAGGACACGGGGCGGTCAGTGTCACCGGACATGGGTCGTTCAGTGTCACCAGGACACTGGGCAGTCAGTGTCAGGACACGGGGCGGTCAGTGTCAGGACACGGGGCGGTCAGTGTTAGGTCACAGGGCGGTCAGTGTCACTGGACATGGGGCGGTCATAGTTACCAGGACACGGGGCGGTCAGTTTCACCAGGACACGGGGCGGTCATTGTCACCAGGACACGGGGCGGTCAGTGTCACCAGGACACGGGGTGGTCAGTGTCACCAGGACACGGGGCGGTCAGTGTCACAAGGACACGGGGCGGTCAGTGTCACCAGGACACGGGGCGGTCAGTGTCACCGAAAACTGGGCGGTCAGTGTCACCGGACACGGGGCGGTCAGTGTCACGACAAGGGGCGGTCAGTGTCACCAGGACACGGGGCGGTCAGTGTCAGGTCACGGGGCGTTCAGTGTCAGGTCACGGGGCGTTCAGTGTCACTGGAAACTGGGCGGTCAGTGTCACTGGACACGGGGCGGTCAGTGTCACTGGACACGGGGCGGTCGGTGTCACTGGACACGGGGCGGTCAGTGTCACCAGGACACATGGCGGTCAGTGTAACCAGGACACGTGGCGGTCAGTGTCACCAGGACACAGGGCGGTCAGTGTCACCAGGACACGGGGCGGTCAGTGTCACCGGACACGGGTCGGTCAGTGTCACCAGGACACTGGGCGGTCAGTGTCAGGACACGGGGTGGTCAGTGTCAGGACACGGGGCGGTCAGTGTCAGGACACGGGGCGGTCAGTGTTAGGTCACAGGGCGGTCAGTGTCACTGGACATGGGGCGGTCATAGTCACCAGGACACGGGGCGGTCAGTTTCACCAGGACACGGGGCGGTCAGTGTCACCAGGACACGGGGCGGTCAGTGTCACCAGGACACGGGGCGGTCAGTGTCACCAGGACACGGGGCGGTCAGTGTCACCAGGACACGGGGCGGTCAGTGTCACCAGGACACGGGGCGGTCAGTGTCACCAGGACACGGGGCGGTCAGTGTCACTGGACACGGGGCGGTCAGTGTCACCAGGACACTGGGCGGTCCGTGTCAGGACACGGGGCGGTCAGTGTCAGGAAACGGGGCGGTCAGTGTCACTGGACACGGGGCGGTCGGTGTCAGGACACGGGGCGGTCAGTGTCACTGGACACGGGGCGGTCAGTGTCACTGGACACGGGGCGGTCAGTGTCACTGGACACGGGGCGGTCAGTGTCACTGGACACGGGGCGGTCAGTGTCACTGGACATTGGGCGGTCAGTGTCACTGGACATGGGGCGGTCAGTGTTACCAGGACACGGGGCGGTCAGTGTCACTGGACACGGAGCGGTCAGAGTCACCAGGACGCGGGGCGGTCGGTGTCACCAGGACACGGGGCGGTCGGCCAACTGGACACGGGGCGGTCAGTGTCAGGAGACGAGGTGGTCAGTGTCAGGACACGGGGCGGTCAGTGTCAGGACACGGGGCGGTCAGTGTCAGGACACGGGGCGGTCAGTGTCAGGACACGGGGCGGTCAGTGTCAGGACACGGGGCGGTCAGTGTCAGGACACGGGGCGGTCACTGTCACCGGACACGGGGCGGTCACTGTCAACGGACACGGGGCGGTTACTGTCAACGGACACGGTTCGGTCACTGTCACCGGACACGGGGCGGTCAGTGTCACCGGACACGGGCAGTCAGTGTCACCAGGACACGGGGCGGTCAGTGTCACGACACGGGGCGGTCAGTGTCACGAGGACACAGGGCGGTCAGTGTCAGGTCACGGGGTGGTCAGTGTTAGGACACGGGGCGGTCAGCGTCAGGACACGGGGTGGTCAGTGTCACCAGGACACGGGTCGGTCAGTGTCACCAGGACACGGGGCGGTCAGTGTCACCAGGACACGGGGCGGTCAGTGTCACCGAAAACGGGGCGGTCAGTGTCACCGGACACGGGGCGGTCAGTGTCACGACAAGGGGCGGTCAGTGTCACCAGGACACGGGGCGTTCAGTGTCAGGTCACGGGGCGTTCAGTGTCACTGGAAACTGGGCGGTCAGTGTCACTGGACACGGGGCGGTCAGTGTCACTGGACACGGGGCGGTCAGTGTCACTGGACACGGGGCGGTCAGTGTCACCAGGACACGTGGCGGTCAGTGTAACCAGGACACGTGGCGGTCAGTGTCACCAGGACACGGGGCGGTCAGTGTCACCAGGACACGGGGCGGTCAGTGTCACCAGGACACGGGGCGGTCAGTGTCACCGGACACGGGTCGGTCAGTGTCACCTGGACACTGGGCAGTCAGTGTCAGGACACGGGGCGGTCAGTGTCAGGACACGGGGCGGTCAGTGTCAGGACACGGGGCGGTCAGTGTCAGGACACGGGGCGGTCAGTGTCACTGGACACGGGGCGGTCAGTGTCACTGGACACTGGGCGGTCAGTGTCACTGGACACGGGGCGGTCAGTGTTACCAGGACACGGGGCGGTCAGTGTCACCGGACACGGAGCGGTCAGAGTCACCAGGACGCGGGGCGGTCGGTGTCACCAGGACGCGGGGCGGTCAGAGTCACCAGGACGCGGGCCGGTCAGTGTCACCAGGACACGGGGCGGTCAGTGTCACCAGGACACGGGGCGGTCAGTGTCACCGGACACGGGGCGGTCAGTGTCACCGGACACGGGGCGGTCAGTGTCACCGGACACGGGGCGGTCAGTGTCAGGTCACGGGGCGGTCAGTGTCACCAGGACACTGGGCGGTTCGTGTCAGGACACGGGGCGGTCAGTGTCAGGAAACGGGGCGGTCAGTGTCACTGGACACGGGGCGGTCAGTGTCACTGTGCACGGGGTGGTCAGTGTCAGGTCACGGGGCGGTCAGTGTCACCAGGACACTGGGCGGTCAGTGTCACCAGGACACTGGGCGGTCCGTGTAAGGATACGGGGCGGTCAGTGTCAGGACACGGGGCGGTCATTGTGGTAACACAATACAGCTTCCTGTGACTCGAACTTTATTGCATCACTTCCTGTGATTAGTCCAGGATAAATACTGGACTGATCAGTTGGATCCTGGAGAGGCACAGAGTAAGACCTCTTTTGTATGTAGCACCTTTTTAGTTGATTACAGCTTACTTTAAGTTCACCACGCGTAAGGCTCATTCTTACGACAATTTAATCAACTTTGGAAAACTTCGCACTCAAACTTTTTGGACGAACTTGGAACTAAGGATCCAGGGAATCACCCATCATGGAAAACATCCTTAAACCATCGCGTCTTGACTTGGACCCAAACACCCCAGCAGCCGGTAAGGTGTGGAAACACTGGTATCGCACGTTTGACAATTTTCTGGAATATTGTAAGGCTGATGATGACTCAAAGTTGCGGATACTCATCAACTGTGTCACCCCGAATGTATTTCAGTATGTGGAGGAATGGGACAGTTACGAGGAGGCAATTCGGAAGCTTGAGAGACGATATACTAAGACACCGAATGAGGTCTATGCCAGACATCTACTTGCTGCAGCCCAACAAGGGCCGGAGGAATCCATTGATAAATTCCTCCAAGAGCTTCGCAGACTTAGTATGGACTGTAACTTTCGGGCGGCCTCAGCTGAGCTGCACCGTGAAGAAATGATCCGTGATGCTTTCATCTGCGGGCTTGCCTCCCCATTTATACGCCAGCGTCCACTGGAAAGTAAGACACTTGGGGGGAAAAATTCAGCTGCTTGCGCCTCCCGTTAGCGCCTTAAGAGGGCGCTAATGGGGCGTAAAGCAGCTAACGCCCGGGCGCAGCGCCGCCCACGCCTCCCGAAAAATTTAGCGGGAGGTTAGCGGCGGCGCCAGCCGGTAGCGCCCTGTGGCGCTGCGCCGCCGGCGATGACGTCATCGCCGTGCGAAGCACCCCGCTCGTGCTCCAGCCGCGATCTTCAGTCGCGCCCCCTGATTTACCGCCAGACGCTATGTCCGACGGGTTCAGGGAGGCGTACGTGCGGCCGGGGCGGCGATATTTAAAGGGGAGGTGGCAGGCGGCCATTTTTGTTGCTGGCCGCCTGCCAGCGCCTGCCCCCGGCCCCCGTGAAGCCCCCCCACCGTGAAGTGCCGGCTGCGCTCCAAGAGCCCGGCACTTCTCTTGAGTGCCGGGCTCTTTTGCCGGCACTCCCGATCCCTGGGGGCCCAGCTGGGCCCCGGTTCGCGCTGCGCAGGGTCCCTCCCCTTTAAGAAGGGGAGGAAGGCCTGCAATACCGCGGCGCGACGTGCCGCAGCGCCGCCAGGATATTCACTCGCAGCGCCCCAAGAGGGATGCGGGGTGCTTCCAGTTGCGCCCCGCTTCCCTCTTGGGGCGCAACCACTGAAGTTCCGGCACGGGGCCGCTAATTTTTTCGGGGTGCTAAAAGTCGCGCCCCGGCGAGGTTAGCGCCCCAAATGGGGCGCGACTCAATTTTTACCCCTTGAGCTTCAGAGAGCTTATGACATGGCTTGCTCTCTAGATCTGACAAAAAGAAATGCAGACCTTTATACAGTGCCCAGACCTCGGTCTGCTGCCTTAACTACAGTCAGGCAATTTAAGAGGCCACAGGTGAACTCTATTAGGGAGGTCTTTATCCCTGACGATCAATCTGATGACTTCACTGATGAAGAGGATGATGACCCCACTGTGGCAGCCTCTTGGCAATCTAAGAAATGCTTCTTTTGTGGTGTTGAGTTCCACCCTCGGAAATTCTGCCCTGCTCGCAATGCGTTTTGCAGTCATTGCAACAAAAAAGGGTCATTTTGCAAAGGTTTGCCTATCAAGAGCCTCTACGAGGGCTTATCAAGCTAAGTCCTATCGAACTGCCCCGGTAAGGGCCTATCAAGATGTTCCGGCTAAAATCTATCGTGCTTCCTCTCGAAGAAACACACCTAGAGTTTCAGCCACTCTTTGTGCAACGACACCAATTACAGCTGCTTGTCCTCAGAACCTATTCCATGCAGCTACAAAAGCATCAATTAATGGACATACTTTAGATGCCTTAATTGACTCAGGTAGCACTGATAGTTTCATTAGGGAACAGATTGTTGCAGAGTTAAAGCTACATGTTTTTCCATCGGACCAGGCAGTTGCGATGGCTCAGTCATCACTTAATACCAGAATTTCTGGCTTTTGTATGGTTGAAATAACACTTAATGGTCGCAGGTATCCCTCCACCCGGCTTTCGGTGCTCAAGGACTTATGTAGTGATCTTATCTTAGGGCTGGATTTTCAAAAGCAGCATAAGAAGCTCACCATTGAGTTCGGCGGATCCAAACCTGAACTCACTATTTCTAATCTACTACCTCGATTACCGTTCTGTGCATTGTCAGCAGCTTCACTGGATGAACCCTCACTGTTTTCCAGTATCCCTCCTCGATGCAAACCGATTATAACAAAGTCACGACGTTTCAGTCAGGAAGACCAGTCTTTTATTGCGGCTGAGATTTCTCGGCTTTTAGCAGAGGATATCATCGAGCCTTGTTCGTTGCCATGGCGCGCCCAGGTCGTTATTGTTAAGAACCCTCTACAACCTCACAAGAAACGGCTGTGCATTGACTATTCACAGACCATCAATCAATATACGGACTTGGACGCATACCCATTGCCGCGCATCGATGATATGGTTAATAAATTGGCTGAGTACACGGTGTTCTCAACATATGATCTAAAAAGTGCCTATCATCAGGTACCCTTGAAGGTCTCAGACAAACAGTATACGGCCTTTGAAGCCAATGGACGGCTGTATCAATTTCGTCGCCTCCCCTTTGGGGTCACTAATGGAGTGGCTGTCTTCCAGCGAGCAATGGATGACCTGGTCAAACAGGAAGACTTGAAGGATACGTTTCCTTATCTGGACAATATTACTGTCGCAGGTCGCAATCAGCGGGAACATGACGCCAATCTCCAACGATTTTGGGATGACTGCAGCACCGTAATTTGACATTAAATGCGGCTAAATCCATTGAGTCACAACCAACCATCAACATCCTTGGCTATTGTGTGGGCAATGGCATCATTAAACCTGACCCTGAAAGGCTTCGCCCACTCCAAGAACTCCCACCACCTAAGAATCCGGCCTCCTTGCGCCGGGCCCTCGGCCTGTTTGCATACTATGCTAAATGGATTCCTAACTTCTCGGACCGAATCCAACCTCTACTGAAGGCCAGCACATTCCCACTAGACACAGCGGCTGTTGCAGCCTTTAACCTCCTGAAAAAACAGTTGGAGAAAGCGACTCTTCACTCCATCGATGAGAGTCTTCCTTTTGTCGTTGAGTGTGATGCCTCGGAGGTGGCGATCTCGGCCACTCTGAATCAGGAAGGTCGTCCGGTGGCATTTTTGTCCAGGACTTTTCAAGGGGCTGAGCTACATTATCCTCCAGTCGAGAAAGAAGCTACAGCCATCATACAGGCAGTACGGAAGTGGAGTCACCTCCTAGCTCGCCAGCACTTTACCTTAATCACGGACCAGCGATCGGTCGCCTTCATGCTCGATAATCGAAAACGGACCAAAATTAAAAATAATAAAATCCAGCTTTGGCGGCTGGAATTGGCCTCTTTTGGTTACACCATCCACTATCGACCTGGCAAGGAGAATGTGGCTCCAGATACCCTCACATGAGCATTCTGCTCCGCCATGGCACCCTCTACGCTCGTAGACATCCATGATGGGTTGTGTCATCCGGGCGTTACTCGCATGCTACACTTCGTGCGGTCCCGAAATCTCCCATTCTCTACCGGGGATGTAAAGAAGATGTGCTCGGACTGCAGAGTCTGTGCGGAATTGAAACCTCGGTTTTTCCGCCCCTCGGATGGTATACTCATACATGCGACCCAGCCAATGCAACGGCTTAGCATCGATTTTAAGGGGCCGTTGCCCTCTTCAACTCGCAACACTTATCTATTGACCATGGTCGATGAGTATTCCCGTTTTCCATTTGCCTTTCCCTGCCCCAATATGCTGACGACCACGGTTATCAGCTGCCTTGAGCAGGTATTTGCTTTCTGTGGCATGGCATCCTATGTTCATTCGGATCGGGGCCCTTCTTTTATGTCAGGAGAACTCAAGGCCTATCTCTCGGAACGGGGTATTGCTGCCAGCAAAACAACGCCTTATCATCCGGTCGGGAATGGGCAAGTCGAGCGTTTTAACGCTATCATCTGGAATGCGGTACGTCTGGCTTTGAGATCTCTGGGCCTACCCAACCAGCAATGGGAAGCAGTACTTCCAGACGCATTACACTCCACACGGTCCCTCCTTTCGACCGCCACAAATACGACGCCTCATGAACGGTTCTTCCGATTTCAGCGTCGCTCATCCTATGGGATATCTCTCCCGTCGTGGCTGACTGCACCGGGACCAGTGCTACTCCGAAGATATGTCCGGGCGTCTAAGAATGACCCTCTGGTAGATGAGGTTGAGCTCACTGACGTCAACCCTACCTACGCCTATATTCGGTATCCTGACGGTCGGGAATCTACCGTGTCATTGCGGGATCTGGCTCCCTGCCCGCCGAAACATAGAGGGACACCAGGGGATGATATTGTACCAGGCACATCTCTGGGCTCGCCAGGTGCCTCTCATCACGATCTGGATCTGACGCCGGCTGGTACCTCACTCCAGCGTGCCGACCTGGGGCAGACTGACTATGAGCCCGTCGGGGCTCGCACGCGCAGCCACGATCCACCCTGTACCGTACGCTCGGAAACAGATCTGCCACAGCCCTGCCCGACACCTGTTCGGGCACCAGTACACAGTCAGGATCGTCCTGACCCCTCACAGAGCGGGCTGGATCACTCGGACTCTGGTCCACGGCCCGCAGCGGGTAAACGGGCTAGGGGCCCTCTACCGCTACGAGAACCCAAACGGGTGCGGCTCTCCCTCGTCCAGCGGTTACGAAATGGAGGGAGAATGTGGTAACACAATACAGCTTCCTGTGACTCGAACTTCATCCCGGCCTCCTAATCTTTTGGGGGGGGGAGAATGTGGTAACACAATACAGCTTCCTGTGACTCGAACTTTATTGCATCACTTCCTGTGATTAGTCCAGGATAAATACTGGACTGATCAGTTGGATCCTGGAGAGGCATAGAGTAAGACCTCTTTTGTATGTAGCACCTTTTTAGTTGATTAAAGCTTACTTTAAGTTCACCACGCGTAAGGCTCATTCTTACGACAGTCACTGTCACTGGACACGGGGCGGTCAGTGTCAGGTCACGGGGCGGTAGGTGTCACTGGACACTGGGCGGTCAGTGTCACTGTACACGGAGCGGTCAGTGTTACCAGGACACGGGGCGGTCAGTGTCACCGGACACGGAGCGGTCAGAGTCACCAGGACGCGGGGCGGTCAGTGTCACCAGGACGCGGGGCGGTCAGTGTCACCAGGACACGGGGCGGTCAGTGTCACCAGGACACGGGGCGGTCAGTGTCACCAGGACACGGGGCGGTCAGAGTCACCAGGACACGGGGCGGTCGGTGTCACCAGGACACGGGGCGGTCAGTGTCACCAGGACACGGGGCGGTCAGAGTCACCAGGAAACGGGGCGGGCAGAGTCACCAAGACACGGGGCGGTCAGAGTCACCAAGACACGGGGCGGTCAGAGTCACCAGGACACGGGGCGGTCAGAGTCACCAGGACACGGGGCGGTCAGAGTCACCAGGACACGGGGCGGTCAGAGTCACCAGGACACGGGGCGGTCAGTGTCACCAGGACACTGGGCGGTCAGTGTCACCAGGACACGGGGCGGTCAGTGTCACCAGGACACGGGGCGGTCAGTGTCACCAGGACACGGGGCGGTCAGTGTCACCAGGACACGGGGCGGTCAGTGTCACCAGGACACGGGGCGGTCAGTGTCACCAGGACACGGGGCGGTCAGTGTCACCAGGACACGGGGCGGTCAGTGTCATCAGGACACGGGGCGGTCAGTGTCATCAGGACACGGGGCGGTCAGTGTCATCAGGACACGGAGCGGTCAGTGTCATCAGGCCACGGGGCGGTCAGTGTCAGGACATGGGGCGGTCAGTGTCAGGAAACGGGGCGGTCAGTGTCACCAGGACACGGGGCGGTCAGTGTCAGGACACGGGGCGGTCAGTGTCACCAGGACACGGGGCGGTCAGTGTCACCAGGACACGGGGCGGTCCGTGTCAGGACACGGGGCGGTCAGTGTCAGGTCACGGGGCGGTCAGTGTCAGGTCACGGGGCGGTCAGTGTCAGGTCACGGGGCGGTCAGTGTCAGGTCACGGGGCGGTCAGTGTCAGGTCACGGGGCGGTCAGTGTCAGGACACGGGGCGGTCAGTGTCAGGACACGGGGCGGTCAGTGTCACCGGAAACGGGGCGGTCAGTGTCACCGGACACGGGGCGGTCAGTGTCACCAGAAACGGAGCGGTCAGAGTCACCGGACACGGAGCGGTCAGAGTCACCAGGACCCGGGGCGGTCAGTGTCACCAGGACACGGGGCGGTCAGTGTCACCAGGACACGGGGCTTTATGTGTTACCAGGACACGGGGCAGTCAGTGTCACCAGGACACGGGGCGGTCAGTGTCACCAGGACACGGGGCGGTCAGTTTCACCAGGACACGGGGCGGTCAGTTTCACGGGACACGGGGCGGTCAGTGTCACCGGACACGGGGCGGTCAGTGTCACCTGGACACGGGGCGGTCAGTTTCAGGACACGAGGCAGTCAGTGTCAGGACACGGGGCGGTCAGTGTCAGGTCACGGGGCGGTCAGTGTCACTGGACACGGGGCGGTCAGTGTCAGCAGGACACGGGTCGGTCAGAGTCACCAGGACACGGGGCGGTCAGTGTCACCAGGACACGGGGCGGTCAGAGTCACCAGGACACGGGGCGGTTAGTGTCACCAGGACACGGGGCGGTCAGTGTCACTGGACACGGCGCGGATAGTGTCACTGGACAGTCAGTGTCACTGGACACGGGGCGGTCAGTGTCACTGGACACGGGGCGGTCAGTGTCACTGGACACTGGGCGGTCAGTGTCAGCAGGACACGGGTCGGTCAGAGTCACCAGGACACGGGGCGGTCCGAGTCACCAGGACATGCGGCGGTCAGTGTCACCAGGACACGGGGCGGTCAGTGTCACCGGGACACGGGGCGGTCAGTGTCACCGGGACACGGGGCGGTCAGTGTCACCGGGACACGGGGCGGTCAGTGTCGGGACACGGGGCGGTCAGTGTCAGGACACGGGGCGGTCAGTGTCAGGACACGGGGCGGTCAGTGTCACCAGGACACGGGGCGGTCAGTTTCACCAGAACACGGGGCGGTCAGTGTCACAGGACACGGGGCGGTCACAGTCACCAGGACGCGGGGCGGTCAGTGTCACCAGGACACGGGGCGGTCAGCGTCAGGACACAGGGCGGTCAGTGTCAGCGGGACAAGGGGCGGTCAGTGTCACTGGACACGGGGCGGTCAGCGTCACCAGGACACGGGGCGGTCGGTGTCACCTGGACAGGGGGCGGTCGGTGTCACTGGACACGGGGCGGTCGGTGTCACTGGACACGGGGAGGTCGGTGTCACTGGACACGAGGCGGTCAGTGTCACCAGGACACGGGGCGGTCATAGTCCCTGGACACGGGTCGGACAGAGTCACCAGGACACGGGGCGGTCAGAGTCACCAGGAAACGGGGCGGGCAGAGTCACCAAGACACGGGGCGGTCAGAGTCACCAAGACACGGGGCGGTCAGAGTCACCAGGACACGGAACGGTCAGAGTCACCAGGACACGGGGCGTTCAGTGTCACCAGGACACAGGGCGGTCAGTGTCAGCGGGACACGGGGCGGTCAGTGTCACTGGACACGGGGCGGTCAGCGTCACCAGGACACGGGGCGGTCGGTGTCACCTGGACAGGGGGCGGTCGGTGTCAATGGACACGGGGCGGTCGGTGTCACTGGACACGGGGAGGTCGGTGTCACTGGACACGGGGCGGTCATAGTCCCTGGACACGGGTCGGACAGAGTCACCAGGACACGGGGCGGTCAGAGTCACCAGGAAACGGGGCGGGCAGAGTCACCAAGACACGGGGCGGTCAGAGTCACCAAGACACAGGGCGGTCAGAGTCACCAGGACACGGGGCGGTCAGAGTCACCAGGACACGGGGCGGTCAGTGTCACCAGGACACTGGGCGGTCAGTGTCACCAGGACACGGGGCGGTCAGTGACATCAGGACACGGGGCGGTCAGTGACATCAGGACACGGGGCGGTCAGTGTCAGGACACGGGGCGGTCGGTGTCACCAGGACACGGGGCGGTCATTGTCACCAGGACACGGGGCGGTCAGAGTCACCAGGAAACGGGGCGGGCAGAGTCACCAAGACACGGGGCGGTCAGAGTCACCAAGACACGGGGCGGTCAGAGTCACCAGGACACGGGGCGGTCAGAGTCACCAGGACACGGGGCGGTCAGAGTCACCAGGACACGGGGCGGTCAGAGTCACCAGGACACGGGGCGGTCAGTGTCACCAGGACACTGGGCGGTCAGTGTCACCAGGACACGGGGCGGTCAGTGTCACCAGGACACGGGGCGGTCAGTGTCACCAGGACACGGGGCGGTCAGTGTCACCAGGACACGGGGCGGTCAGTGTCACCAGGACACGGGGCGGTCAGTGTCACCAGGACACGGGGCGGTCAGTGTCACCAGGACACGGGGCGGTCAGTGTCATCAGGACACGGGGCGGTCAGTGTCATCAGGACACGGGGCGGTCAGTGTCATCAGGACACGGAGCGGTCAGTGTCATCAGGCCACGGGGCGGTCAGTGTCAGGACATGGGGCGGTCAGTGTCAGGAAACGGGGCGGTCAGTGTCACCAGGACACGGGGCGGTCAGTGTCAGGACACGGGGCGGTCAGTGTCACCAGGACACGGGGCGGTCAGTGTCACCAGGACACGGGGCGGTCCGTGTCAGGACACGGGGCGGTCAGTGTCAGGTCACGGGGCGGTCAGTGTCAGGTCACGGGGCGGTCAGTGTCAGGTCACGGGGCGGTCAGTGTCAGGTCACGGGGCGGTCAGTGTCAGGACACGGGGCGGTCAGTGTCAGGACACGGGGCGGTCAGTGTCACGGAAACGGGGCGGTCAGTGTCACCGGACACGGGGCGGTCAGTGTCACCGGAAACGGAGCGGTCAGAGTCACCGGACACGGAGCGGTCAGAGTCACCAGGACCCGGGGCGGTCAGTGTCACCAGGACACGGGGCGGTCAGTGTCACCAGGACACGGGGCTTTATGTGTTACCAGGACACGGGGCAGTCAGTGTCACCAGGACACGGGGCAGTCAGTGTCACCAGGACACGGGGCAGTCAGTGTCACCAGGACACGGGACGGTCAGTTTCACCAGGACACGGGGCGGTCAGTTTCACGGGACACGGGGCGGTCAGTGTCACCGGACACGGGGCGGTCAGTGTCACCTGGACACGGGGCGGTCAGTTTCAGGACACGAGGCAGTCAGTGTCAGGACACGGGGCGGTCAGTGTCAGGTCACGGGGCGGTCAGTGTCACTGGACACGGGGCGGTCAGTGTCAGCAGGACACGGGTCGGTCAGAGTCACCAGGACACGGGGCGGTCAGTGTCACCAGGACACGGGGCGGTCAGAGTCACCAGGACACGGGGCGGTCAGTGTCACCAGGACACGGGGCGGTCAGTGTCACTGGACACGGGGCGGATAGTGTCACTGGACAGTCAGTGTCACTGGACACGGGGCGGTCAGTGTCACTGGACACAGGGCGGTCAGTGTCACTGGACACTGGGCGGTCAGTGTCAGCAGGACACGGGTCGGTCAGAGTCACCAGGACACGGGGCGGTCCGAGTCACCAGGACATGCGGCGGTCAGTGTCACCAGGACACGGGGCGGTCAGTGTCACCGGACACGGGGCGGTCAGTGTCACCGGGACACGGGGCGGTCAGTGTCACCAGGACACGGGGCGGTCAGTGTCACCAGGACACGGGGCGGTCAGTGTCACCAGGACACGGGGCGGTCAGTGTCACCGGGACACGGGGCGGTCAGTGTCACCGGGACACGGGGCGGTCAGTGTCACCGGGACACGGGGCGGTCAGTGTCAGGACACGGGGCGGTCAGTGTCACCAGGACACGGGGCGGTCAGTTTCACCAGAACACGGGGCGGTCAGTGTCACAGGACACGGGGCGGTCACAGTCACCAGGACGCGGGGCGGTCTGTGTCACCAGGACACGGGGCGGTCAGCGTCAGGACACGGGGCGGTCAGTATCAGCGGGACACGGGGCGGTCAGTGTCACTGGACACGGGGCGGTCAGTGTCACCAGGACACGGGGCGGTCGGTGTCACCTGGACAGGGGGCGGTCGGTGTCACTGGACACGGGGCGGTCGGTGTCACTGGACACGGGGAGGTCGGTGTCACTGGACACGGGGCGGTCAGTGTCACCAGGACACGGGGCGGTCATAGTCCCTGGACACGGGTCGGACAGAGTCAGCAGGACACGGGGCGATCAGTGTCAGGACACGGGGCGGTCAGTGTCAGGAAACGGGGCGGTCAGTGTCACCAGGACACGGGGCGGTCAGTGTCAGGACACGGGGCGGTCAGTGTCACCAGGACACGGGGCGGTCAGTGTCACCAGGACACGGGGCGGTCCGTGTCAGGACACGGGGCGGTCAGTGTCAGGTCACGGGGCGGTCAGTGTCAGGTCACGGGGCGGTCAGTGTCAGGTCACGGGGCGGTCAGTGTCAGGTCACGGGGCGGTCAGTGTCAGGACACGGGGCGGTCAGTGTCAGGACACGGGGCGGTCAGTGTCACCGGAAACGGGGCGGTCAGTGTCACCGGACACGGGGCGGTCAGTGTCACCAGAAACGGAGCGGTCAGAGTCACCGGACACGGAGCGGTCAGAGTCACCAGGACACGGGGCGGTCAGTGTCACCAGGACACGGGGCGGTCAGTGTCACCAGGACACGGGGCTTTATGTGTTACCAGGACACGGGGCAGTCAGTGTCACCAGGACACGGGGCGGTCAGTGTCACCAGGACACGGGGCGGTCAGTTTCACCAGGACACGGGGCGGTCAGTTTCACGGGACACGGGGCGGTCAGTGTCACCGGACACGGGGCGGTCAGTGTCACCTGGACACGGGGCGGTCAGTTTCAGGACACGAGGCAGTCAGTGTCAGGACACGGGGCGGTCAGTGTCAGGTCACGGGGCGGTCAGTGTCACTGGACACGGGGCGGTCAGTGTCAGCAGGACACGGGTCGGTCAGAGACACCAGGACACGGGGCGGTCAGTGTCACCAGGACACGGGGCGGTCAGAGTCACCAGGACACGGGGCGGTTAGTGTCACCAGGACACGGGGCGGTCAGTGTCACTGGACACGGCGCGGATAGTGTCACTGGACAGTCAGTGTCACTGGACACGGGGTGGTCAGTGTCACTGGACACGGGGCGGTCAGTGTCACTGGACACTGGGCGGTCAGTGTCAGCAGGACACGGGTCGGTCAGAGTCACCAGGACACGGGGCGGTCCGAGTCACCAGGACATGCGGCGGTCAGTGTCACCAGGACACGGGGCGGTCAGTGTCACCGGGACACGGGGCGGTCAGTGTCACCGGGACACGGGGCGGTCAGTGTCACCGGGACACGGGGCGGTCAGTGTCACCGGGACACGGGGCGGTCAGTGTCCGGGACACGGGGCGGTCAGTGTCAGGACACGGGGCGGTCAGTGTCAGGACACGGGGCGGTCAGTGTCACCAGGACACGGGGCGGTCAGTTTCACCAGAACACGGGGCGGTCAGTGTCACAGGACACGGGGCGGTCACAGTCACCAGGACGCGGGGCGGTCAGTGTCACCAGGACACGGGGCGGTCAGCGTCAGGACACAGGGCGGTCAGTGTCAGCGGGACACGGGGCGGTCAGTGTCACTGGACACGGGGCGGTCAGCGTCACCAGGACACGGGGCGGTCGGTGTCACCTGGACAGGGGCGGTCAGTGTCACTGGACACGGGGCGGTCAGTGTCACTGGACACGGGGAGGTCAGTGTCACTGGACACGAGGCGGTCAGTGTCACCAGGACACTGGGGCGGTTCATAGTCCCAGGACACGGGTCGGACAGAGTCACCAGGACACGGGGCGGTCAGAGTCACCAGGAAACGGGGCGGTCATGTCACCAGGACACGGGGGGTCAGTGTCACCAGACACGGGGCGGTCAGTGTCACCAGGACACGGGCGGTCAGTGTCCCCGGACACGGGCGGTCAGTGTCACCAGGACACGGGCGGTCAGTGTCACCGGGACACGGGGCGGTCAGTGTCACCGGACACGGGGCGGTCAGTGTCACCGGACACGGGGCGGTCAGTGTCACCAGACACGGCGGTCATGTCAGGACACGGGCGGTCGTGTCACGGACACGGGGCGGTCGGTGTCACGGACACGGGGCGGTCAGTGTCACCAGGACACGGGCGGTCAGTGTCAGGACAGGGACACGGGCGGTCAGTGTCAGGAAACGGGCGGTCAGTGTCACGGACACGGGGCGGCTCAGTGTCACGGACACGGGCGGTCAGTGTCACCGGACACGGGCGGTCAGTGTCACAGGACACGGGCGGTCAGTGTCACCAGACACGGGGCGGTCAGTGTCACCAGGACACGGGGCGGTCAGTGTCACCGGACACGGGGCGGTCAGTGTCACCAGGACACGGGGCGGTCAGTGTCACCGGACACGGGGCGGTCAGTGTCACCAGGACACGGGGCGGTCAGTGTCACAGGACACGGGGCGGTCAGTGTCAGGACACGGGGCGGTCAGTGTCACTGGACACGGGGCGGTCAGTGTCACAGGACACGGGGCGGTCAGTGTCAGGACACGGGGCGGTCAGTGTCAGGACACGGGGCGGTCAGTGTCCAGGACACGGGGCGGTCAGTGTCACCGGACACGGGGCGGTCAGTGTCACCGGACACGGGGCGGTCAGTGTCACCGGACACGGGGCGGTCAGTGTCACCGGGACACGGGGCGGTCAGTGTCACCGGGACACGGGGCGGTCAGTGTCACCGGACACGGGGCGGTCAGTGTCACCGGACACGGGGCGGTCAGTGTCACCGGACACGGTTCGGTCAGTGTCCGGACACGGGGCGGTCAGTGTCAGGTCACGGGGCGGTCAGTGTCACTGGACACGGGGCGGTCAGTGTCAGGACACGGGGCGGTCAGTGTCAGGTCACGGGGCGGGCAGTGTCAGGTCACGGGGCGGTCAGTGTCAGGACACGGGGCGGTCAGTGTCAGGACAAGGGGTGGTCAGCGTCACCAGGACACGGGGCGGTCAGTGTCACCAGGACACGGGGCGGTCAGTGTCACCGGACACGGGGCGGTCAGTGTCACCAGGACACGGGGCGGTCAGTGTCACCAGGACACGGGGCGGTCAGTGTCAGGACACGGGGCGGTCAGTGTCAGGTCACGGGGCGGTCAGTGTCACCAGGACAGGGGGCGGTCAGTGTCACAGCGACACAGGGCGGTGAGTGTCACCGAGACACAGGGCGGTCAGTTTCAGGATACGGGGCGGTCAGTGTCAGGTCACAGGGCGGACAGTGTCAGGTCACGGGGCCGTTAGTGTCAGGACACGGTGCGGTCAGTGACACCGGGACACGGGGCGGTCAGTCTCACCGGGACACGGGGCGGTCAGTGTCACCGGGACACGGGGCGGTCAGTGTCACCGGGACACGGGGCGGTCAGAGTCACCGGGACACGGGGCGGTCAGTGTCACCGGGACACGGGGCGGTCAGTGTCACCGGGACACGGGGCGGTCAGTGTCACTGGACACGGCGCGGTCAGTGTCAGGACACGGGTCGGTCAGCGCCACCAGGACACGGGGCGGTCAGTGTCAGGACACGGGCCGGTCAGTGTCACCGGGACACGGTGCGGTCACTGTCACCGGGACACGGGGCGGTCAGTGTCACCGGGACTCGGGGCGGTCAGTGTCACTGGACACGTGGCGGTCAGTGTCAGGACCCGGGGCGGTCAGTGTCAGGACACGGGGCGGTCAGTGTCAGGACACGGGGCGGTCAGTGTCACCAGGACACGGGGCGGTCAGTGTCACCAGGACACGGGGCGGTCAGTGTCACCAGGACACGGGGCGGTCAGTGTCACCAGGACACGGGGCGGTAAGTGTCAGGACACGGGGCGGTCAGTGTCACCGGGACACGGGGCAGTCAGTGTCACCGGGACACGGGGCAGTCAGTGTCACCGGGACACGGGGCGGTCAGTGTCACCGGGACACGGGGCGGTCAGTGTCAGGAGACGGGGCGGTCAGTGTCAGGTCACGGGGCGGTCAGAGTCAGGTCACGGGGCGGTCAGAGTCAGGTCACGGGGCGGTCAGTGTCAGGTCACGGGGCGGTCAGTGTCAGGACACGGGGCGGTCCGTGTCAGGACACGGGGCGGTCAGTATCACCGGACACGGGGCGGTCAGTGTCACCGGACACGGGGCGGTCAGTGTCACCGGGACACGGGGCGGTCAGTGTCACCGGGACACGAGGCGGTCAGTGTCACCGGGACACGAGGCGGTCAGTGTCACCGGGACACGAGGCGGTCAGTGTCACCGGGACACGGGGCGGTCAGTGTCACCGGGACACGGGGCGGTCAGTGTCACCGGGACACGGGGCGGTCAGTGTCAGGATACGGGGCGGTCAGTGTCAGGACACGGGCCGATCAGTGTCAGGACACGGGCCGATCAGTGTCAGGACACGGGCCGATCAGTGTCAGGACACGGGGCGGCCAGTGTCAGGACACGGGGCGGTCAATGTCACCGGGACACGGGGCGGTCAGTGTCACCGGACACGGGGCGGTCAGTGTCACCGGGACACGGGGCGGTCAGTGTCACCGGGACACGGGGCGGTCAGTGTCACCGGGACACGGGGCGGTCAGTGTCACCGGGACACGGGGCGGTCAGTGTCACCGGGACACGGGGCGGTCAGTGTCACCGAGACACGGGGCGGTCAGTTTCAGGATACGGGGCGGTCAGTGTCAGGTCACGGGGCGGGCAGTGTCAGGTCACGGGGCGGTCAGTGTCAGGACACGGGGCGGTCAGTGTCAGGACAAGGGGTGGTCAGCGTCACCAGGACACGGGGCGGTCAGCGTCACCAGGACACGGGGCGGTCAGTGTCACCGGACACGGGGCGGTCAGTGTCACCAGGACACGGGGCGGTCAGTGTCACCAGGACACGGGGCGGTCAGTGTCAGGACACGGGGCGGTCAGTGTCAGGTCACGGGGCGGTCAGTGTCACCAGGACAGGGGGCGGTCAGTGTCACAGCGACACAGGGCGGTGAGTGTCACCGAGACACAGGGCGGTCAGTTTCAGGATACGGGGCGGTCAGTGTCAGGTCACAGGGCGGACAGTGTCAGGTCACGGGGCCGTTAGTGTCAGGACACGGTGCGGTCAGTGACACCGGGACACGGGGCGGTCAGTGTCACCGGGACACGGGGCGGTTAGTGTCACCGGGACACGGGGCGGTCAGTGTCACCGGGACACGAGGCGGTCAGAGTCACCGGGACACGGGGCGGTCAGTGTCACCGGGACACGGGGCGGTCAGAGTCACCGGGACACGGGGCGGTCAGTGTCACCGGGACACGGGGCGGTCAGTGTCACCGGGACACGGGGCGGTCAGTGTCACCGGGACACGGGGCGGTCAGTGTCACTGGACACGGCGCGGTCAGTGTCAGGACACGGGTCGGTCAGCGCCACCAGGACACGGGGCGGTCAGTGTCAGGACACGGGCCGGTCAGTGTCACCGGGACACGGTGCGGTCACTGTCACCGGGACACGGGGCGGTCAGTGTCACCGGGACTCGGGGCGGTCAGTGTCACCGGGACATGTGGCGGTCAGTGTCAGGACACGGGGCGGTCAGTGTCAGGACACGGGGCGGTCAGTGTCAGGACACGGGGCGGTCAGTGTCACTGGACACGGGGCGGTCAGTGTCAGCAGGACACGGGGCGGTCAGTGTCACCAGGACACGGGGCGGTCAGTGTCACCAGGACACGGGGCGGTCAGTGTCACCGGACACGGGGCGGTCAGTGTCACCGGACACGGGGCGATCAGTGTCACCGGACACGGGGCGGTCAGTGTCACCGGAGACGGGGCGGTCAGTGTCAGGACACGGGGCGGTCAGAGTCAGGTCACGGGGCGGTCAGTGTCAGGTCACGGGGCGGTCAGTGTCAGGACACGGGGCGGTCAGTGTCACCGGACACGGGGCGGTCAGTGTCACCAGGACACGGGGCGGTCAGTGTCACCGGGACACGGGGCGGTCAGTGTCACCGGACACGGGGCGGTCAGTGTCACCGGGACACGGGGCGGTCAGTGTCACCTGGACACGGGGCGGTCAGTGTCACCGGACACGGGGCGGTCAGTGTCAGGTCACGGGGCGGTCAGTGTCACCAGGACACGGGGGCGGTCAGTGTCACAGCGACACGGGGCGGTCAGTGTCACCGAGACACAGGGCGGTCAGTTTCAGGATACGGGGCGGTCAGTGTCAGGTCACAGGGCGGACAGTGTCAGGTCACGGGGCCGTTAGTGTCAGGACACGGTGCGGTCAGTGACACCGGGACACGGGGCGGTCAGTGTCACCGGGACACGGGGCGGTCAGTGTCACCGGGACACGGGGCGGTCAGTGTCAGGACACGGGCCGGTCAGTGTCACCGGGACACGGTGCGGTCACTGTCACCGGGACACGGGGCGGTCAGTGTCACCGGGACACGGGGCGGTCAGTGTCACCGGGACACGGGGCGGTCAGTGTCACCGGGACTCGGGGCGGTCAGTGTCACTGGACACGTGGCGGTCAGTGTCAGGACACGGGGCGGTCAGTGTCAGGACACGGGGCGGTCAGTGTCACTGGACACGGGGCGGTCAGTGTCAGCAGGACACGGGGCGGTCAGTGTCACCAGGACACGGGGCGGTCAGTGTCACCAGGACACGGGGCGGTCAGTGTCACCAGGACACGGGGCGGTAAGTGTCAGGACACGGGGCGGTCAGTGTCACCAGGACACGGGGCAGTCAGTGTCACCGGGACACGGGGCGGTCAGTGTCACCGGGACACGGGGCGGTCAGTGTCAGGAGACGGGGCGGTCAGTGTCAGGTCACGGGGCGGTCAGAGTCAGGTCACGGGGCGGTCAGAGTCAGGTCACGGGGCGGTCAGTGTCAGGACACGGGCCGATCAGTGTCAGGACACGGGCCGATCAGTGTCAGGACACGGGGCGGCCAGTGTCAGGACACGGGGCGGTCAATGTCACCGGGACACGGGGCGGTCAGTGTCACCGGGACACGGGGCGGTCAGTGTCACCGGGACACGGGGCGGTCAGTGTCACCGGGACACGGGGCGGTCAGTGTCACCGGGACACGGGGCGGTCAGTGTCACCGGGACACGGGGCGGTCAGTGTCACCGGGACACGGGGCGGTCAGTGTCACCGAGACACGGGGCGGTCAGTTTCAGGATACGGGGCGGTCAGTGTCAGGTCACGGGGCGGGCAGTGTCAGGTCACGGGGCGGTCAGTGTCAGGACACGGGGCGGTCAGTGTCAGGACAAGGGGTGGTCAGCGTCACCAGGACACGGGGCGGTCAGCGTCACCAGGACACGGGGCGGTCAGTGTCACCGGACACGGGGCGGTCAGTGTCACCAGGACACGGGGCGGTCAGTGTCACCAGGACACGGGGCGGTCAGTGTCAGGACACGGGGCGGTCAGTGTCAGGTCACGGGGCGGTCAGTGTCACCAGGACAGGGGGCGGTCAGTGTCACAGCGACACAGGGCGGTGAGTGTCACCGAGACACAGGGCGGTCAGTTTCAGGATACGGGGCGGTCAGTGTCAGGTCACAGGGCGGACAGTGTCAGGTCACGGGGCCGTTAGTGTCAGGACACGGTGCGGTCAGTGACACCGGGACACGGGGCGGTCAGTGTCACCGGGACACGGGGCGGTCAGTGTCACCGGGACACGGGGCGGTTAGTGTCACCGGGACACGGGGCGGTCAGTGTCACCGGGACACGAGGCGGTCAGAGTCACCGGGACACGGGGCGGTCAGTGTCACCGGGACACGGGGCGGTCAGAGTCACCGGGACACGGGGCGGTCAGTGTCACCGGGACACGGGGCGGTCAGTGTCACCGGGACACGGGGCGGTCAGTGTCACCGGGACACGGGGCGGTCAGTGTCACTGGACACGGCGCGGTCAGTGTCAGGACACGGGTCGGTCAGCGCCACCAGGACACGGGGCGGTCAGTGTCAGGACACGGGCCGGTCAGTGTCACCGGGACACGGTGCGGTCACTGTCACCGGGACACGGGGCGGTCAGTGTCACCGGGACTCGGGGCGGTCAGTGTCACCGGGACATGTGGCGGTCAGTGTCAGGACACGGGGCGGTCAGTGTCAGGACACGGGGCGGTCAGTGTCAGGACACGGGGCGGTCAGTGTCACTGGACACGGGGCGGTCAGTGTCAGCAGGACACGGGGTGGTCAGTGTCACCAGGACACGGGACGGTCAGTGTCACCAGGACACGGGGCGGTCAGTGTCACCGGGACACGGGGCGGTCAGTGTCACCGGGACACGGGGCGATCAGTGTCACCGGGACACGGGGCGGTCAGTGTCAGGAGACGGGGCGGTCAGTGTCAGGTCACGGGGCGGTCAGAGTCAGGTCACGGGGCGGTCAGAGTCAGGTCACGGGGCGGTCCGTGTCAGGACACGGGGCGGTCAGTATCACCGGACACGGGGCGGTCAGTGTCACCGGACACGGGGCGGTCAGTGTCACCGGGACACGGGGCGGTCAGTGTCACCGGGATACGAGGCGGTCAGTGTCACCGGGACACGAGGCGGTCAGTGTCACCGGGACACGGGGCGGTCAGTGTCACCGGGACACGGGGCGGTCAGTGTCAGGTCACGGGGCGGTCAGTGTCACCAGGACAGGGGGCGGTCAGTGTCACAGCGACACAGGGCGGTGAGTGTCACCGAGACACAGGGCGGTCAGTTTCAGGATACGGGGCGGTCAGTGTCAGGTCACAGGGCGGACAGTGTCAGGTCACGGGGCCGTTAGTGTCAGGACACGGTGCGGTCAGTGACACCGGGACACGGGGCGGTCAGTGTCACCGGGACACGGGGCGGTCAGTGTCACCGGGACACGGGGCGGTTAGTGTCACCGGGACACGGGGCGGTCAGAGTCACCGGGACACGGGGCGGTCAGTGTCACCGGGACACGGGGCGGTCAGAGTCACCGGGACACGGGGCGGTCAGTGTCACCGGGACACGGGGCGGTCAGTGTCACCGGGACACGGGGCAGTCAGCGCCACCGGGACACGGGGCGGTCAGCGCCACCGGGACACGGGGCGGTCAGTGTCAGGACACGGGCCGGTCAGTGTCACCGGGACACGGTGCGGTCACTGTCACCGGGACACGGGGCGGTCAGTGTCACCGGGACACGGGGCGGTCAGTGTCACCGGGACACGGGGCGGTCAGTGTCACCGGGACTCGGGGCGGTCAGTGTCACTGGACACGTGGCGGTCAGTGTCAGGACACGGGGCGGTCAGTGTCAGGACACGGGGCGGTCAGTGTCACTGGACACGGGGCGGTCAGTGTCAGCAGGACACGGGGCGGTCAGTGTCACCAGGACACGGGGCGGTCAGTGTCACCAGGACACGGGGCGGTCAGTGTCACCAGGACACGGGGCGGTAAGTGTCAGGACACGGGGCGGTCAGTGTCACCAGGACACGGGGCAGTCAGTGTCACCGGGACACGGGGCGGTCAGTGTCACCGGGACACGGGGCGGTCAGTGTCAGGAGACGGGGCGGTCAGTGTCAGGTCACGGGGCGGTCAGAGTCAGGTCACGGGGCGGTCAGAGTCAGGTCACGGGGCGGTCAGTGTCAGGACACGGGGCGGTCCGTGTCAGGACACGGGGCGGTCAGTATCACCGGACACGGGGCGGTCAGTGTCACCGGACACGGGGCGGTCAGTGTCACCGGGACACGGGGCGGTCAGTGTCACCGGGACACGAGGCGGTCAGTGTCACCGGGACACGAGGCGGTCAGTGTCACCGGGACACGAGGCGGTCAGTGTCACCGGGACACGGGGCGGTCAGTGTCACCGGGACACGGGGCGGTCAGTGTCACCGGGACACGGGGCGGTCAGTGTCAGGATACGGGGCGGTCAGTGTCAGGTCACGGGGCGGTCAGTGTCAGGACACGGGCCGGTCAGTGTCAGGACACGGGGCGGTCAATGTCACCGGGTCACGGGGCGGTCAGTGTCACCGGGACACGGGGCGGTCAGTGTCACCGGGACACGGGGCGGTCAGTGTCACCGGTACACGGGGCGGTCAGTGTCACCGGTACACGGGGCGGTCAGTGTCACAGCGACACAGGGCTGTCAGTGTCACCGAGACACAGGGCGGTCAGTTTCAGGATACGGGGCGGTCAGTGTCAGGTCACTGGGCGGGCAGTGTCAGGTCACGGGGCCGTCAGTGTCAGGACACGGGGCGGTCAGTGTCAGGACACGGGGTGGTCAGTGTCACCGGACACGGGGCTGTCAGCGTCACCAGGACACGGGGCGGTCAGCGTCACCAGGACACGGGGCGGTCAGCGTCACCAGGACACGGGGCGGTCAGTGTCACCGGTACACGGGGCGGTCAGTGTCACCGAGACACAGGGCGGTCAGTTTCAGGATACGGGGCGGTCAGTGTCAGGTCACTGGGCGGGCAGTGTCAGGTCACGGGGCCGTCAGTGTCAGGACACGGGGCGGTCAGTGTCAGGACACGGGGTGGTCAGTGTCACCGGACACGGGGCTGTCAGCGTCACCAGGACACGGGGCGGTCAGCGTCACCAGGACACGGGGCGGTCAGCGTCACCAGGACACGGGGCGGTCAGTGTCACCGGACACGGGGCGGTCCGTGTCACCAGGACACGGGGCGGTCAGTGTCACCAGGACACGGGGCGGTCAGTGTCAGGTCACGGGGCGGTCAGTGTCACCAGGACACGGGGCGGTCAGTGTCACCAGGACACGGGGCGGTCAGTGTCACCAGGACACGGGGCGGTCAGTGTCACCAGGACACGGGGCGGTCAGTGTCACCAGGACACGGGGCGGTCAGTGTCACCAGGACACGGGGCGGTCAGTGTCACCAGGACACGGGGCGGTCAGTTTCACCAGGACACGGGGCGGTCAGTGTCACAGGACACGGGGCGGTCAGTGTCAGGACACGGGTCGGTCAGTGTCACCAGGACACGGGGCGGTCAGTGTCACCGGACACGGGGCGGTCAGTGTCACCAGGACACGGGGCGGTCAGTGTCACCAGGACACGGGGCGGTCTGTGTCACCAGGACACGGGGCGGTCAGTGTCACCAGGACACGGGGCGGTCAGTGTCACCTGGACACGGGGCGGTCAGTGTCACCTGGACACGGGGCGGTCAGTGTCACCTGGACACGGTGCGGTCAATGTCACCAGGACAGGGGACGGACAGTGTCACCAGGACACGGGGCGATCAGTGTCACCGGGACACGGGGCGGTCAGTGTCACCGGGACACGGGGCGGTCAGTGTCACCGGGACACGGGGCGGTCAGTGTCACTGGACACGTGGCGGTCAGTGTCAGGTCACGGGGCGGTCAGTGTCAGGACACGGGGCGGTCAGTGTCAGGACACGGGCCGGTCAGTGTCACCGGACACGGGGTGGTCAGTGTCACCAGGACACGGGCGGTCAGTGTCACCAGGACACGGGCGGTCAGTGTCAGGACACGGGCGGTCAGTGTCAGGACACGGGGCGGTCAGTGTCAGGACACGGGGCGGTCAGTATCAGGACACGGGGCGGTCAGTGTCAGGACACGGGGCGGTCAGTGTCAGGTCACGGGGCGGTCAGTGTCACTGGACAGGGGGCGGTCAGTGTCACTGGACACGGGGCGGTCAGTGTCACCAGGACACGGGGCGGTCAGTGTCACCAGGACACGGGGCGGTCAGTGTCACTGGACACGGGGCGGTCAGTGTCACTGGACACGGGGCGGTCAGTGTCACCAGGACACGGGGCGGTCAGTGTCACCAGGACACGGGCGGTCAGTGTCAGGACACGGGGCGGTCAGTGTCAGGACACGGGGCGGTCAGTGTCAGGACACGGGGCGGTCAGTGTCAGGTCACGGGGCGGTCAGTGTCACTGGACAGGGGGCGGTCAGTGTCACTGGACACGGGGCGGTCAGTGTCACCAGGACACGGGGCTGTCAGTGTCACCAGGACACGGGGCGGTCAGTGTCACTGGACACGGGGCGGTCAGTCTCAGCAGGACACGGGGCAGTCAGTGTCACCAGGACACGGGCGGTCAGTGTCAGGACACGGGGCGGTCAGTGTCAGGACACGGGGCGGTCAGTGTCAGGACACGGGGTGGTCAGTGTCAGGACACGGGGCGGTCAGTGTCACTGGACACGGGGCGGTCAGTGTCACTGGACACGGGGCGGTCAGTGTCACTGGACACGGGGCGGTCAGTGTCACTGGACACGGGGCGGTCAGTGTCACCAGGACACGGGGCTGTCAGTGTCACCAGGACACGGGGCAGTCAGTGTCACTGGACACGGGGCGGTCAGTGTCACCAGGACACGGGGCGGTCAGTGTCACCAGGACACGGGGCGGTAAGTGTCAGGACACGGGTCGGTCAGTGTCACCAGGACACGGGGCGGTCAGTGTCAGGACATGGGGCGGTCCGTGTCAGGACACGGGCCGGTCAGTGTCACCGGGACACGGTGCGGTCACTGTCACCGGGACACGGGGCGGTCAGTGTCACCGGGACTCGGGGCGGTCAGTGTCACTGGACACGTGGCGGTCAGTGTCAGGACACGGGGCGGTCAGCGTCACCAGGACACGGGGCGGTCAGCGTCACCGGACACGGGGCGGTCAGTGTCACCAGGACACGGGGCGGTCAGTGTCACCAGGACACGGGGCGTTCAGTGTCACCAGGACACGGGGCGGTCAGTGTCACCAGGACACGGGGCGGTCAGTGTCACCAGGACACGGGGCGGTCAGTGTCACCAGGACACGGGGCGGTCAGTGTCACCAGGACACGGGGCGGTCAGTGTCACCAGGACACGGGGCGGTCAGTGTCACCAGGACACGGGGCGGTCAGTGTCATCAGGACACGGGGCGGTCAGTGTCACCAGGACACGGGGCGGTCAGTTTCACCAGGACACGGGGCGGTCAGTGTCACAGGACACGGGGCGGTCAGTGTCAGGACACGGGTCGGTCAGTGTCACCAGGACACGGGGCGGTCAGTGTCACCGGACACGGGGCGGTCAGTGTCACCAGGACACGGGGCGGTCAGTGTCACCAGGACACGGGGCGGTCTGTGTCACCAGGACACGGGGCGGTCAGTGTCACCAGGACACGGGGCGGTCAGTGTCACCTGGACACGGGGCGGTCAGTGTCACCTGGACACGGGGCGGTCAGTGTCACCTGGACACGGTGCGGTCAATGTCACCAGGACAGGGGACGGACAGTGTCACCAGGACACGGGGCGATCAGTGTCACCAGGACACGGGGCGGTCAGTGTTACCAGGACACGGGGCGGTCAGTGTCACCAGGACACTGGCCGGTCAGTGTCACCAGGACACGGGGCGATCAGTGTCAGGACACGGGCGGTCAGTGTCAGGAAACGGGGCGGTCAGTGTCACTGGACACGGGGCGGTCAGTGTCAGGACACGGGGCGGTCAGTGTCAGGTCATGGGGTGGTCAGTGTCAGGTCATGGGGTGGTCAGTGTCAGGTCACGGGGCGGTCAGTGTCAGGCCACGGGGCGGTCAGTGTCAGGTCACGGGGCAGTCAGTGTCACCAGGACACGGGGCGGTCAGTGTCAGGACATGGGCGGTCAGTGTCAGGAAACGGGGTGGTCAGTGTAACCAGGACATGGGGCGGTCAGTTTCACCAGGACACGGGGCGGTCAGTGTCACTGGACACGTGGCGGTCAGTGTCAGGACACGGGGCGGTCAGTGTCAGGTCACGGGGCGGTCAGTGTCACCGGGACACGGGGCGGTCAGTGTCACTGGACACGTGGCGGTCAGTGTCAGGTCACGGGGCGGTCAGTGTCAGGACACGGGGCGGTCAGTGTCAGGACACGGGCCGGTCAGTGTCACCGGACACGGGGTGGTCAGTGTCACCAGGACACGGGCGGTCAGTGTCACCAGGACACGGGCGGTCAGTGTCAGGACACGGGGCGGTCAGTGTCAGGACACGGGGCGGTCAGTATCAGGACACGGGGCGGTCAGTGTCAGGACACGGGGCGGTCAGTGTCAGGTCACGGGGCGGTCAGTGTCACTGGACAGGGGGCGGTCAGTGTCACTGGACACGGGGCGGTCAGTGTCACCAGGTCACGGGGCTGTCAGTGTCACCAGGACACGGGGCGGTCAGTGTCACTGGACATGGGGCGGTCAGTGTCACTGGACACGGGGCGGTCAGTCTCAGCAGGACACGGGGCGGTCAGTGTCACCAGGACACGGGCGGTCAGTGTCAGGACACGGGGCGGTCAGTGTCAGGACACGGGGCGGTCAGTGTCAGGACACGGGGTGGTCAGTGTCAGGACACGGGGCGGTCAGTGTCACTGGACACGGGGCGGTCAGTGTCACTGGACACGGGGCGGTCAGTGTCACTGGACACGGGGCGGTCAGTGTCACTGGACACGGGGCGGTCAGTGTCACCAGGACACGGGGCTGTCAGTGTCACCAGGACACGGGGCAGTCAGTGTCACTGGACACGGGGCGGTCAGTGTCACCAGGACACGGGGCGGTCAGTGTCACCAGGACACGGGGCGGTAAGTGTCACTGGACACGGGTCGGTCAGTGTCACCAGGACACGGGGCGGTCAGTGTCAGGACATGGGGCGGTCCGTGTCAGGACATGGGCCGGTCAGTGTCACCGGGACACGGTGCGGTCACTGTCACCGGGACACGGGGCGGTCAGTGTCACCGGGACTCGGGGCGGTCAGTGTCACTGGACACGTGGCGGTCAGTGTCAGGTCACGGGGCGGTCAGTGTCACCGGGACACGGGGCGGTCAGTGTCACTGGACACGTGGTGGTCAGTGTCAGGTAACGGGGCGGTCAGTGTCAGGACACGGGGCGGTCAGTGTCAGGACACGGGCCGGTCAGTGTCAGGACACGGGCCGGTCTGTGTCAGGACACGGGCGGTCAGTGTCATCGGATACGGGGCGGTCAGTGTCACCGGACACGGGGCGGTCAGTGTCACCGGACACGGGGCAGTCAGTGTCACCGGACATGGGGCGGTCAGTGTCAGTAGGACACGGTGCGGTCAGTGTCACCAGGACACGGGGCGGTCAGTGTCACCAGGACACGGGGCGGTCAGTGTCACCAGGACACGGGGCGGTCAGTGTCACCAGGACACGGGGCGGTCAGTGTCACCAGGACACGGGGCGGTCAGTGTCACCAGGACACGGGGTGGTCAGTGTCTCCGGACACAGAGCGGTCAATGTCACTTGGACACGGGGTGGTCAGTGTCACCGGACACGAGGAGAGAAGCACAGCCTCGGTGGTTCCAGCCTTGATTCATACTCCTCAAACGTGCACTTTCTAGCAGGTGTCCCTGGGATAGTGAAGTGGAGACAGAAACTCTACTGAGTTCATACATACCAACCAATACACCTTGGGAAAGCTGATAATAGCTTTAAAAAAAAAGCTGAGAGCTCAAAAAAATAAATAATTGAAAAACATCCCTATGCCTAAGGATGAAAAGGAAAAATAAAGGAAAAACTTGCATTTCTATAGCGCCTTTCACGACCTCATGACATCCCAAAGCGCTTTACAACCAATGAAGTAATTTTGAAGTGTAGTCACTGTTGTGATGTAGGAAATATAGCAGCCAATCTGTGCACAGCAAGCTCCCACACACTGCAATGATGCCTAAAAGTTCCAACTTTAGCCAATCTTCCATCAGTTGTAGCATTGGAGAAACAACTGAAATGCACAAATGTGCAATTTTTGCAGGAGTTGATTTAGAAATTCTTGGAGGGGAAATGAGCTTTGATGGTGCAAAATGTATTTCCGGGGTGGGGAGGGGAAACACTTCACCCAGGAAATGTTGATGTTTTTTTGGTGCATTTTCCAGCATTTTGAAGTGTACTTTGATTCAGAATTTGAAGTGCAGTGGTGGTGCTGCGTATTTTTACTTCAAAATTGCATCAGTGTCTTAGGCACATTTTTGGCCTGCTTCACATGTAGAAATGAGGCTCCCAAGCCACCTATTTCGTGGAACTGGTCCAAAACTGCAGCGAGTGCGAAGACGTCAGTAAGTGTTTTTCTGCGATTTTGACTTCATTGCTGCTCCATTCTTGCTAAAAACAGGGCAGCATAAGGACCAAAATTGCCTCAATGTGAAGTGCAGTTGTTAGGTCAAAAGGGTTTACAGGAGATAATTAGTGAAGGGAGGGAGAAGGAAAGAGGGAAGTATAGGGAAAGGGGAGGAGCGGAGGAGGCAGGGAAGGAGAGGGAGGAGGAGGAGGAGGAGGGGAAAGGAGAAAGGGTAAGGGAGAAGGAAGGAAAAGTTAGGGGAATAAGAATAAAGGAGGGATAGAGGGGATTGGAGGAGGAAATAGGAGAGGAGAGGAGTTTTTTTTGGCAGAAACATTTCAGCCCAGATTGTGACCCTACCCGACCGGCATGAACAGGTCATGAAAATGTGGTGGAGGGATTCAGGCTGCAATTAGGTGAGGGTCTATTTAAAGTGCAAAAGTCGCGAACCAATGACATCATCAGCGCCTTGACACAATTTTAACTCCTGTGATTGTGAAACTTGGCGGGATTCGGCTAGATGGCCAAGGTAAGTTCCTTTTTTTTAAACATTTGTTGGGAATCCTCCTCTTGGGCCAGGAGAAGCAGAGAGTGCTCCCCCAAGCCCAGCACTGAACCCTTGGGTCTCCTCAGTCCCAGCCTTGCCTCTCCCTCCCAACGCCAGCAGCTCCTTGGAGGCCCCACTCGGCGCACTAACTCATGCTGCGGACCATTCCCGTGAGTCATTGGCAGCGTCCGGATCCTGGCACAATTCCCGCTCCTGCTCCCTCCCGCCCGCTGTGATGTCACTGTGCCTCCTCCCCACCCTACACCTCGTCCTATTGTAGCCCATTCGTCAACATTTTCAAGACAGGAGAGACGGGGAGAAAGTCTGGCAAAACAAGGAAATCAGTCTACTGAGATATGGCCGAGAAATTGGTCTCGGGCAGTGGCGCAAGAGGTGGTATCGGATCGGCCGGCCGTTATCGGCAGCGCCTGATACTCAGTTCCACTGACTGCGTATAAAGGGCGGACGATCCGATTCCGCCCGTTTTGTGCCATCGTCCGAGACAAATTTCGAAGCGTATGACTCTTAGAAGAATTTACCCACCCTACCAGCACACATTACAATTTCTTCTCAGACTTTGCGTGTTCCTAAAATTTGAAACAACTCCGTCAGAATGGGGGGTGGGGCTAAGTTTGTTCCTCCAATTTCATCTTGGCATTGCATTCACCTACATTAGAAAAACTAAAAACAAACTAAACATTCAAGTGAAACTCATTACAAATTGTAGTATAATATGGTGCCTGATTCATTTTGAATGAGATACATGAAAAAAAAACATGTAATTGCATTTGTTTTGAATTGAAAGTGATGTCAATTTGTGTCGCTTGGATTACACTACCTGGCACCTAATTTACTGCCTCCTATAGGTCGCTGTTATAGGCATTAATAACAGACTGTTGTAATGAATGTTTGATGGGTTAGCCTATTACAAGCCCATTATTTCCTTCCTTACATGACTTCATGTAATGAATTTGCATAATTACACTAATGACACGTAATTTTTTACTTTCAGGCCCCATTTGTTACCATGTTGCATCTGAATAATCAAATGCACATTCAAAGTGCTTCATTACCTTAATTTTACTGTTTAAATTGGGTGGATCATTCTCCAAATTTGAAACTTTTACTAGGAAGGCAGACTTGTAAAAGAAATTTCACATAAATTTTTAATGCTGCTTCATTAAATTTTCCCGTTTTTGTTACATTAAGCAACAATTATACAAAATGGTTTGAATAAATAAATAACCAAAGTCGTTAACTAAAAGGTGACAGATTGGTAGTCAATATAAACATAATTCACACATCATCTAGAGCCATCCTTTGTTTCTTAACCTGTCACATTACCACCTCCTCTTGCCTTGAATATCTCTTAATGTCTCTCAATGTCTCTTAATCTCTCCTGCTTTCTATCCTATCACTGACCTTCCCTTTTGTTCTTTCATCCCCTCCCCCATTTCCCAGCCCCTAAACCTGCCTTAAAATCTATTCCATTTCCTGCTTTTTTCCAGTTCTGACGAAAGGTTTTCGACCTGAAACGTTAACTCTGTTTCTCTCTCCACGGATGCTGCCTGGCCTGCTGAGTTTTTCCAGCGTTTTCTGTTGTTATTTCGGATTTCCAGCATCCGCAGTATTTTGCTATTGTAAACATAAAATGATGCTGATGCTGAGACTGATACAGCTTTTCTATTAAATTAATATAGTGGACAAAAATCCAAACTAAGATGTTTGTTTTACCACTCAATCCTGCAGTGCCCTCTACTTTAAACAGGGCAGCAGACTGAAAAGCTGCTCAGAGCCCAATCTTTCCTCCATGTGGTGCACTTACTAATTTGTACTATCCAACTGAGACCAGCCTCAGTACTTATTTAGGTTTAATTTCCCAAATGCCCTTTGACCTCAGACGACTTGGCAGTCACAAGCAGTAAAGATACTAATTTTTGATCAAAAGCCATACATGTGGTACAAACATGTTGATTATTTTTTTTTTATTTCATTGCGTCTCTCACCCCAATGACAGCAAGACTCAGAGATTATGTAATCATGACACCTCAAATTTAAAATTCTAATCCTTGTTTTCAAATCCCTCCATGGCTTCGCCTTTCCCTATCTCTTTAACCTCCTCCAGCTGTACAACCCTCTGAGATCTCTGAACTCCTACAATTCTGGCCTCTTGTGCATCCCCAATTCCATCGGCCCACCATTGGCAGCGTGCCTTCAGTTGTCAAGGCCCTAAGCTCTGGAATTCCCACCCTAAACCTCTCCGCCTCTCTCTCCTCCTTTAAGATGCTCCTTAAAACCTACCTCTGAGCAAGCTTTTGGTCATCTATCCTAATATCTCCTTATGGGGCTCAGTGTCAAATTTTGTCTGATAATAATTCAGAAGGACGAAGACCAGGGTAATAGACTGGAGAAAAACTGATTTTGAGGGGCTAAGAAAAGAACTTGGGAAAATAAAATGGATAACAATATTGGCAAACAACGACGTAGAACAGCAGTGGGAAACATTTAGAACGGTGTTCAACAGAGTCCAGGAAAAATATATTCTGCTAAAAAAGAACAAGCTAAACACTAATGAGACACCATGGATAAATAAAGCCATAAGGGAAAAATTGAGGGTAAGGAAAGAGGCATACATTAATATATGGACAGCAGGGGAGAGCATGATAAAGGAGAATAAGAAGAGATTAGGAGAGAAGTCAAAAAAAACAATTAGTAAGGCAAAGAGGAACTATGGAATTAAATTGTCAAGGAACATAAAACAAAATAGTTAAATATTTTGCACGCACATCAATAAAAAAAGGAAGGTCGGGATGGGAATAGGGCCACTAACGGATGGACAGGATAATACCACAGGCAGTGATAGAGAGATGGCAGAAATATTAAATAATTACTTTGCTTCAGTAGTTACCAGGGGATAGAACAGGTGGACATGACATTAGATCATGAGTTTAGTAATGAAATAACAGCATTTAAAATAGAAAGAGGAGATATATTAAATAAACTAATCAAACTCAAAGAGGAAAAAAAACCTGGATTACATCCGCGCATTTTAAAAGAAACTAGGAAAAAGATAGCAGAGGCATTACCACACATACTTAATAATTCATTAGAAAAAGGTGCAGTGCCAGAGGACTGGCGGATAGCTAACATAATACTGTACCTATATTTAAGAAGGGAGATAGAACAAGTCCAGGGAAATATAGACCAGTTAGCTTAACGTCAGTGGTAGGAAAAATAATGGAATCCATACTAAAGAGAAAATAGAAGAGCATCTACAAGCCAAAAATATAATGAATAGTCAGCATGGATTTTAAAAGGGAAACTCTTGATCAACCTAATTGCATTTTTTGAAGAGGTAACAGAGAGAATAGACAAGGGTAATGCAGTAGATGTAATTTATCTAGATTTTCAAAAGGCCTTTGATAAGGTACCACATAATAGATGAATGACTAAGGTCAGAGAATGCAGAGTCAGTTGCAGAATGGATAGCTAGCTGGCTTCAAGACAGGAAGCAGTGAGTAGGAGTAAAGGGTAGCTATTCACAGTGGCCGAAGGTAGGTAGTGATGTTCCACAAGGATCAGTGCTGGGACCTCTGTTGTTCACTATTTAAATTAACGATTTAGACTTTGGAATCAAAAACACAATTTCTAAATTTGCGGATGACACTAAATTGGGGGGGGATAGTCAATACTGAAGAGGACTGCAACAAATTACAGGAAGACATTAATAAACTTGCAGAATGGGCATATAATTGGCAAATGAATTTCAAAACAGATAAATGTGAGGTATTACATTTTGGTAGGAATTATAGGGAGGTCACTTATTACTTGGGAGGGTGAGAGTCTGGGAGGGGTAGAGGAGCAAACGGATCTCAGAGTACAAATACACAAATCACTAAAAGTAGCGACACAGGTTAACAAGGCCATAAAAAAATCAAACCAGGCACTAGGGTTTATTTCTAGAGGGATGGAAAAGTAGTGAAGTTATGCTAAACCTGTATCGAACCTTAGTTAGACCACACTTCGAGTACTGTGTACAATTCTGCCCGCCATATTATAAAAAGGATATAGAAGCACTGGAGAGGGTACAGAGAAGATTTACAAGGATGTTACCAGAAATACAAGGGTATACATATCAGGAAAGGATGAACAGGCTTGTTTTTCACTTGAAAAAAGACTAAGGGGTGACCTAATAGAGGTCTTTAAAATTATGAAAGGTTTTGATAGAGTAGATACAGAAAGAGTGTTTCCACTTGTGGGGAAGAGCAAAACTAGAGGCCATTAATAGAAGATAGTCACCAAGAAATCAAATAGGGACTTCAGAAGAAACTTCTTTACCCAGAGAGTGGTGAGAATGTGGAACTCGCTACCACAGGGAGTAGCTGAGGCAAATAGTATAGATGCATTTAAGGGGAGGCTAGATAATCATATGAGGGAGAAGGGAATAGAGGGTTACGCTGATAGAGTTAGATGAGGAAATAAGAACATAAGAAATAGGAGCAGGAATAGGCCACTTGGCCCCTCGAGCCTGCTCCGCCATTCAATAAGATCATGGCTGATCTTGGGCTCAAAGCCACTTCCCTGCCCGCTCCCCATAACCCTTCATTGCCTTATCTTGTAAAAATCTGTCTATCTCTACCTTAAATGTGTTTTTTTTTAAATGTATTCGTTTTTATGGGATCAGGGCGTCGGTGGCAATGCCAGCATTTATTGCCCAACCCTAGTTGCCCTCGAGAAGGTGGTGGTGAGCTGCCTTCTTGAACCACTGCAGTCCGTGTGGTGATGGTACTCCCACAGTGCTATTAGGTAGGGAGTTCCAGGATTTTGACCCAGCGACGATGAAGGATCGGCGATATACTTCTAAGTCAGGATGGTGTGTGACTTGGAGGGGAACTTGGAGGTGGTGGTGTTCCCATGCGCCTGCTGCCCTTGTCCTTCTAGGTGGAAGAGGTCGCGGGTTTGGGAGGTGCTGCCGAAGAAGCCTTGGCGAGTTGCTGCAGTGTATCTTGTAGATGGTACACACTGCAGCCACGGTACGCCGGTGGTGGAGGGAGTGAATGTTTAAGGTGGTGGATGGGGTGCCAATCAAGCGGGCTGCTTTGTCCTGGATGGTGTCGAGCTTCTTGAGTGTTGTTGGAGCTGCACTCATCCAGGCAAGTGGAGAGTATTCCATCACACTCCTTACTTGTGCCTTGTAGATGGTGGAAAGGCTTTGGGGAGTCAAGAGGTGAGACACTCGCCACAGAATACCTAGCCTCTGACCTGCTCTTGTTGCCATAGTATTTATATGGCTGGTCCAGTTAAGTTTCTGGTTAATGGTGACCCCCAGGATGTTGATAGTGGGGGATTCGGCGATGGTAATGCTATTGAATGTCAAGGGGAGATGGTTAGACTCTCGCTTGTTGGAGATAGTCATTGCCTGACACTTCTGTGGCACAAATGTTACCTGCCACTTATCAGCCCAAGCCTGAACGTCGTCCAGGTCTTGTTGCATGCAGGCATGGACTGCTTCATTATCTGTGGAGTTGCGAATGGTGCTGAACACTGTGCAGTCATCAGCGAACATCCCCATTTCTGACCTTATGTTGGAGGGAAGGTCATTGATGAAGCAGCTGAAGATGGTTGGGCCTAGGACACTGTCCTGAGGAACTCCTGCAGCGATGTCCTGGGGCTGTGATGATTGACCTTCAACCACCACAACCATCTTCCTTTGTGCTAGGTATGACTCCAGCCAGTGGAGCGTTTTCCCCCTGATTCCCACTGACTTCAGTTTTACTAGGGCTCCTTGATGCCAGACTTGGTCAAATGCTGCCTTGATGTCAAGGGCAGTCACTCTCACCTCACCTCTGGAATTCAGCTCCTTTGTCCATGTTTGGACCAAGGCTGTAATGAGGTCGGGAGCCGAGTGGTCTTGGCGGAACCCAAACTGGGCATCAGTGAGTAGGCTATTGGTGAGTAAGTGCCGCTTGATAGCACTGTCGACGACACCTTCCATCACTTTGCTGATGATTGAGAGTAGATTGATGGTGCGGTAATTGGCCGGGTTGGATTTGTCCTGCTTTTTGTGGACAGGACATACCTGGGCAGTTTTCCACATTGTCGGATAGACGCCAGTGTTGTAGCTGTACTGGAACAGCTTGGCTAGAGGCGCGGCTAGTTCTGGAACACAAGTCTTCAGCATGATAGCCGGGATGTTGTCGGGCCCATAGCCTTTGCTGTATCCAGTGCGCTCAGCAGTTTCTTGATATCATGTGGAATGAATCGAATTGGCTGAAGATGGGCTTCTGTGATGGTGGGGACCTCAGGAGTAGGCCAATATGGATCATCCACTCAGCACTTCTGGCTGAAGTTGGTTGCAAACGCTTCAGCCTTGTCTTTTGCATCACATGCTGGGCTCCACCATCATTGAGGATGGGGATATTCTTGGAGCCTCCTCCTCCCGTTAGTTGTTTAATGGTCCACCACCATTCACGACTGGATGTGGCAGGACTGCAGAGCTTTGATCTGATCCGTTGATTGTGGGATCGCTTAGCCCTGTCTCTCGCATGATGCTTCCGCTTTTTAGCATGCATGTCGTCCTGTGTTGCAGCTTCCCCAGGTTGGCACCTCATTTTTAGGTACGCCTGGTGCTGCTCCTGGCATGCTCTTCTACACTCGTTGTTGAACCAGGGTTGGTCCCCTGGCTTGGTGGTAATGGTAGAGTGAGGGATATGCCGGGCCATGAGGTTACAGATTGTGGTGGAATACAATTCTGCTGCTGCTGATGGCCCATAGCGCCTCATGGATGCCCAGTTTTGAGCTGCTAGATCTGTTCTGAATCTATCCCATTTAGCACGGTGGTAGTGCCACACAACACGATGGAGGGTGTTCTCAGTGTGAAGATGGGACTTTGTCTCCACAATGACTGTGCGGTGGTCACTGCTGCCAATGCTGTCATGGACAGATGCATCTGCGACAGGTAGATTGGTGAGGACAAGGTGAAGTAGGTTTTTCCCTCTTGTTGGTTCACTCACCACCTGTCGCAGGCTCAGACTGGCAGTTATGTCCTTCAGGACTCAGCCAGCTCGGTCAGTAGTGGTGCTACCGAGCCACTCTTGGTGATGGACATTGAAGTCCCCCCACCCAGAGTACATTCTGTGCCCTTGCTACTCTCAGTGCTTCTTCCAAGTGGTGTTCAACATGGAGGAGTACTGATTCATCAGCTGAGGGAGGGCGGTAGGTGGTAATCAGCAGGAGGTTTCCTTGCTCATGCTTGACCTGAAGCCATGAGACTTCATGGGGTCCGGAGTCAATGTTGATGACTCCCAGGGCCACTCCTTCCTGACTGTATACCACTGTGCCACCACCCCTGGTGGGTCTGTCCTGCCGGTGGGACAGGACATGTCCAGGGATGGTGATGGAGGAGATTGGGACATTGGCTGAAAGGTATGATTCTGTGAGTATGACAATGTCAGGCTGTTGCTTGACTAGTCTGTGGGACAGCTCTCCCAATTTTGGCACAAGTCCCCAGATGTTGGTGAGGAGGACTTTGCAGGGTTGACTGGGCTGGGTGTGCCATTGCCGTGTCCGTAGCCAGTGCCGAGGTCGATGCCGGGTGGTCCGTCCGGTTTCATTCTTATTATTGTGTTTCATAGAGGTTAGTTACAACTGAGTGACTTGCTAGGCCATTTCAGAGGGCAGTTAAGAGTCAACTGCATTGCTGTGGGTCTGGAGTCACATATAGGCCAGACCAGGTAAGGACGACAGATTTCCTTCCCTAAAGGACATTAGTGAATCAGATGGGTTTTTACGACAATCCGATAGTTTCATGGTTACCATTACTGATACTAGCTTTTTATTCCAGATTTATTTAATTAACTGAATTTAAATTCCCCAGCTGCCGTGGTGGGATCTGAACTCACGTCTCTGGATCATTAGTCCAGGCCTCTGGATTACTAGCCCAGTGACATTACCACTACGCTACCGTTCCCGTTATTAAATGTATGTAATGACCCAGCCTCCACGGCTCTCTGGAGGCAGAGAATTCCACAGATCTACGACCCTCTGCGAGAAGAAATTCCTCCTCATCTCAGTTCTAAAAGGGCGACCCTTTATTCTGAAACTATGCCCCCGAGTTCTAGATTTCCCCACGAGGGGAAACATCCTCTCTGCATCTACCTTGTCAATCCCCCTCAGTATCTTATGTTTCAATAAGATCACCTCTCATTCTTCTAAATTCCAATGAGTATAGGCCCAACCTGCTCAACCTTTCTTCATAGGTCAACCCCCTCATCTCTGGAATTAACCTAGTGAATCGTCTCTGAACTGCCTCCAATGCAAGTATATCCTTCCTTAAATAAGGAGACCAAAACTACGCAGTACTCAAGGTGTGGTCCCATCAATACCCTGTACAGTTGTAGCAGGACTTCCCTGATTTTATACTCCAACCCCCTTGCAGTAAGACGTCTTTACTCTTATACTCAAATCCTCTTGGAATAAAGGCCAACATTTCATTTGCCTTTTTGATTACTTGCTGTACCTGCATGCTAACTTTTTGTGTTTCATGCACAAGGATCCCCAGGTCCCTCTGAACTGTAGCATTTTGTAATCTCTCTCCATTTAAATAATAATTTGCTTTTTTACTTTTCCTGCCAAAGTGGATAACCTCGCACTTTCCTACATTATACTCCATCTGCCAAATGTTTGCCCACTCACTTAGCCTATCTATATCCCTTTGAAGATTCTTTGAGTCCTCTGCACAACTTGCTTTCCCACCCATCTTTGTATTATCTGCAAACTTGGCTACATTACACTCGGTCCCTTCATCCAAGTCATTAATGTAGATTGTAAATAGTTGAGGCCCCAGCACCGATCCCTGTGGCACCCCACTAGTTACAGTTTGCTAACCGGAAAATGACCCATTTATCCCGACTCTCTGCTTTCTGATAGTTAGCCAATTCTCTATCCATGCTAATATATTACCCCCAACTCCGTGAGCTCTTATCTTATGCAGTAACCTTTTATGTGGCACCTTATCGAATGCCTTCTGGAAATCCAAATACACCACATCCACTGGCTCACCTTTGTCCACCCTGCTCATTACATCCTCAAAGAACTCCAGCAAGTTTGTTAAACATGATTTCCCTTTCACAAAACCATGCTGACTCTGCTTGACTGCATTATGATTTTCCAAATGCCCTGCTACTACTTCCTTAATGAAGGACTCCAGCATTTTCCCAACGACAGATGTTAGGCTAACTGGTCTATAGTTTCCTGCTTTCTGTCTCCCTCCTTTCTTAAATAGGGGTGTTACATTTGCGGTTTTCCAATCTGCTGGGACCTCTCCAGAGTCCAGGGAATTTTGGTATATTGCAACCAATGCATCCACTATCTCTGCAGCCACTTCTTTTAAGACCCTGGGATGCAGGCCATCTGGTCCAGGGGACTTGTCATCTTTTAGTCCCATTATTTTACCAAGTACTTTTTCCTCAGTGAAAGTGATTGTCTTTAGTTCTCCCCTCCCTGTGGCCCCTTGATTATCCATTATTGGGATGTTGTTAGTGTCTTCTACCGTGAAGACAGATACAAAATATTTGTTCAGAGTCTCTGCCATTTCCCCGTTCCCCATTATTAATTCCCCAGTCTCATCCTCTAAGGGACCAACGTTTACTTTAGCTACTATCTTCCTTTCTAATATCCTGTAGAAGCTCTTACTATCTGTTTTAATATTTCTTGCCAGTTTACTCTCATAATTTATCTTCTCTCTCTTTATTATTTGTTTAGTCATCCTTTGCTGGTTTTTAAAAATTTCCCAATCCTCTGGCCTCCCACCAATCTTGGCAACATTGTATGCCTTCATTTTCAATTTGATACCATCCTTTACTTCCTTAGTTAGCCACGGATGGTGCTCCCTTCTCTTAAAATCTTTTTTTCTCACTGGAATATATTTTTGTTGAGAGTTATGAAATATCTCCTTAAATGTCTGCCACTGCATTTCAAATGTCTTACCCTTTAATTTATTTTTCCAGTCCACTTTAGCCAGTTCTGCCCTCATGCCATTGTAATTGCCTTTGTTTAAGATCAGGACACTGGTTTGAGATACAACTTTCTCACCCTCCAACTGAATTTGAAATTCAACCATGCGATGATCACTCTTTCCCAGAGGATCCTTTACTCTGAGATCATTTAGATCATCATAAGATCATCAGATGGGAGGAGGCTCGAGTGGAGCATAAACGCCGGCATGGACTGGTTGGGCCGAATGGCCTGTTTCTGTGCCGTATATCCCATGTAATCCTATGTAACGCTCCTGTGAAGTGGCTTGGGACGATTTACTATGTTAGAGCGCTATAAAAAAGCAAGTTGTTGTTGACATCACTTGGGGGAAAATGCCAGTTTTTGTTTTCTCCGACTGATTTGCTTATCCTCTTTAAAAAAAAAAGCTACAAATCTACAAAGCCATTTTAATTACCTTGACATCTGCATTCTGCTTCATCAGTATCTCCACGGTATAGGACATTTCCTTCCAGGACCCCTGCTTGGTTCTGGTTTTCTCGAGAAATTCTTCCGCCTCTTGCTTGGCTTCAAGCCACTGGTTGGAATCCTTCAGCATTTCCTGCAGCTGCTGGGTGCGAGACTGTAACCGGTTCTGCACCTCATCCCACTGGGTTTGAACCTTTTCAACTGAAGGGAAAAGGTAAAGAGAATTAAAATAAAAAGTTATATCAAAGACCAAGGTCACTTTTATTACAGGGGAGCACTCGTTCAGCCATTGCGCAGGGGAACCTTTTGCAATTACTGTGCGATAAAATATTACCAGTTCTTTCCTCTCCTGCATTCCATTTGTCGCAAATGTAAAAACAGACATAAAGCCTGAATCTATGCAACCTTGATTTGCATCTATGAATACTGATAGTGTTGTCCTTTTAGTTGCTAGATAAGATGACATTAATACCTATATTTTATGCCAACGACCGCATGATCCATGCAAGTACGTGTAAAGGCAGCCTAAAGTATAACTATGACAGGAATGGCCATATCTAGCCCCACAAAGTAAAGAGATCATTATTACCAAGTCAATTTTTTAAACTTGTTGATTCCTGCCATGATGCACTTATAGAAGTTAATCTTGTATCTGAGTTTCAGGTCTGCATAACATTTACTTACAAACAGGAGGACGGCACTCTAATCTTGCTTTTGTTGCGTACTTGATTTAAGAAAAGGATTTTATACCCCATAGGCAGGGACACCTGGACAGTAGGAGATTTAATGCCTGTAGTGCTGTTAGCGCTTGCTCTACGACTGCCCATCAAGTCGAGAATTTAGCCCATAAATACACAATTTCTGAGTAAGCTCTTACAAACCTAATTCTTACTAGGTGAGATGTGCAGGGAGGAAACCACTACTAAAGCTCGAGGAACAGCACCTCATCTTTCGTTTAGGCACTTTACAGCCTTCCGGACTCAATATCGAGTTCAACAATTTCAGATCATAACCCCGCCCCCTACCACATATATATACATTTTAACCACCCTTTTGGTTCGTGCCTTTTTCCTTTTTTTTCTCTCTCTCCCCCTACGGCAGCTGTCTCTCATTCTGCCAGCATTTCACACCTCACCTTTTGTTTCTTAACCTGTCCCATTACCATCTCGTCTTGCCTTGAGCATCTCTAATGTCTCTACTTACCATAGTTATTCCTCCCCCCAGCCTCCCCCTTGCATTTTTATCTGTTTCATTTCCTGCTCTTTTCTCAGTTCTGACGAAGGGTTTCGACCTGAAACGTTAACTCTGTTTCTCTCTCCACGGATGTTGCCTGGCCTGCTGAGTTTTTCCCAGCGTTTTCTGTTGTTACTAAAGATCCATAGGTCATTTTAAATGACAGATCAACTCTGAGGAGTATAATAAGCAGAGATGAACAAAAATTGTGCCCAAAATACTATCTTGGAGATTTTTGGGGGACATATTTTAAATGGTAAATCTGAAACTGTGCTAAGCTCACAAAATGAACTGTAACTTCAGTTATTCTGATTTTCCAGGTTCTAATTATTCATTTGAGACAGGGAGGAAGTTTATTCTACAGATCAACTATCCTGTGTGGAATATTTTTCTTCTAATCTTTAAACCAGCTTGAGATATGTGATATTTCTGCATGTGTCCTTTAATCCTATGCTCAATCCAAGATAAATTACTTCCACCTCATCTATACCTATCATTTTTAAAACCTGTAACATGTCTCCCCTCAGTCTTCTTTTCTCCAGCAAAATTAAATTTAGTCACTTGAGCTTTTCTTCACAACTTAGTCCACGAATACACAGATCATCTTGGTCAGTCTTCTCTGAACTCTTTTTAATGCATCTATGTCCTTTTTGAGGTAGGTCGACCAAAACTGCAGTGCAGACTTACTGTAATAGCCATGACAATAACGTAGCAAGGCAGTCTTTGGAGAACTGTTTTCCAGGACATGAACCTGTTGAAATTTCACTGATCAGGCAATTGCTCTTTGTGAAGGTGCATCATATCAAGAATTCCGTTAAGCCTTGGTATGACGCACCTTAAAGGAATGGAACTGGAGAAGATTCTGGGCAAAACAGATCAGTACTTCAAAGCAAGTTTATATTGTACAAGTTTACTCCAAAGCTATGCTCATGATTATCTCTCAAATGACTCTGTCTGTTCAGTAGGCGACAATTCAACTTCTGACACCTTTTCCAGCCACTCAAGGGTTCCCAGGCCCTTATTCTCTCCCCGCTTTGTTCCTTCTTTGTATCAGCAACCTTCTCCACTCAACATCGAACCCCATCTACGCTTTTGCTGATGATTACACCTTCATCACAAACTCCATTCTTTTCAACATAGTATTGTTATTTCTTGAACTCTTCCACGTCCTTTAACGGGACGATGAAAATCTTGCTGCAGTTCTTCAAATCAGAGGGGTAGAAATTAAATGGGCACAAAGCATACCAGTTTAGCAATGGACGGGCCAGCGTCCAATCTGGGCAGGCGTTGGTTCCACTGCTAAATTCGTGGGGATAATGTTTTAGGCATCCCAGGTGGACTTGATAATGAGGGGGCTTAATGCCTGTTGAAGGACCCCTTTTCAAAATTAGTTCCTGATGAGAAGGGCAGGCTTCGGGCCTGCACGCTCAGGATTCTTCAGCGGCTCCTGGAGCCGCCAACCAAAGTAAAGTTTGAAACCTTTCTGTGGAGCCTGGAAGAGCAGGACTGCTCTCTCTACTCCACAGGCATTACAATCGCCCACTCCAAACATGCTCCTGGGACTTACTTGAGGGCCGCGGCCTGAAATTGTTTTTCCCCGTCAGGCGAGCTGCCTGTGGAGATGAAACCATCGCCCCAATTATTCAGATGAGGCCCGAGGAGCAATTTCTATTGATCCTGGGGCCTCTTGGCTCGGACGTACACTGTCAGTGCCGCCTCTGCACCCATTTTCAGGCATAGACTAATTTCTACCCAGAGTCTTTGTATCTTTTACAGGTCTAGCCAACAGATACAACTGCTTGCCTTTGACGGCTTTACCGTTAGCCCTTCACCTATTGCTGCTCTCTAGCTCACCACTTCCTCTGATCCTAAATGGAATGCCACATGTCCGCCATTACTAAAGCCACTTCTCTTTTGTTCCAGATTCTTTTCCCCATAATAACTCTAAATGTTTTATAAACTCAAAGTGCATCTAAGACTTGAATACCACTCTCATATCTGGAGAAGCACTTCGAACCCTGCCCCCCCCCCCCCGCCCCCACCCCTTACACTCCTGGACAGGAAACCAGGAAAAGCTTGTTGAACAGGCAATCCTTCTTTCACCTCTGGCCTCCTCCCTTGCTGTTTCCCTCTCTTTCCCCCCTTAACAAAGCCAAATTATTAACAGTATTTTTTTCCCCAGTGGTGTCCGTTATGAAGATATTCAAATTGTTGTTGTGAAAGCTGATATCAGCAATGCTACCCTTGTGAACACATACTGTTGGCCTCTGCTCTTTGCCCCTGGGGTTCTGCCAATCACACAGCTAATGGAGAGGAGGGTGAGGAGGGAGGAACAAAAGCGGAAGTTGGGTTGGGAAGTGCATATACCGCATATTTCTGGCCTTCGCAGCAAATGCTTTAGTATATTCAGAAGGGATGTTGCTAGCAAATTTTTCTTAACCGTTGCACTTGACATTGAAAAGAATAATTAGTTTATAGATTTTAAAAACGTTAAAAGAAAATCCATTTCTTTACCATTGAGAATTCATTAAATTAGCCAACAACAACTGCAGTGTGTACCTTTCAATACACTGCTACCTTGTACCTTGTCAAACAACTGTGCAGTGGCTCTGAAAATATTCAGATGCTCCTAATTAAGTTTGATGACCTCTAGTGGTAGTAAAGGGTAATTCATTTCTACTAAAAAAGAGAAGGGTCGGGGTGTATGGGGGGCGGGGGGTGTAATAGGTCTGCCATGTTCACACAAAATGGATGACAGGAAATCGGCAGCCCGTTTATACCCCAGCCAATTAATTGAGTGCAGTGTAAAACGGGCTGCTGATTTGTTATCATCCATCTTGCTCGAATGCCAAAGACCAATTTCGCGTCCAAGGCATCAAAAGCATTACCATGCTGCCATTAAGTGATTATTCAGTAAGAAACAGAGACTACAACTTAAATGTCCCTACACCAAGATTATGACCTAAACTCTTGACCGTTAGCAGGATTTGATATAATATAATATACAGGTTTGTTACATTTTAATTTTACTGGTAATTGTTGATTACAATGAATAGGGTAAATGTACTAATTCTCTGTCCCCAGTGAGGAGCCACGCTCGAAGGGAGCACAAGTCAGAGAACTACAGCTGCAGTGTTGTAACCTACCTCCACCACACACTCCCTGTTCCTCAACTGAAAGCGCAGGTTGGTTAGTTTACCCTAATGCCTCCTACCAGGAATGATCAATTTCAAGTCACGTATCAGAATTATTTTATATTTTTATTCTTGGGCAACAATTTATAATCTTAACATAACATACACTATCATTAGCACAGACACACAACTTATGCTGCTTTAATCTTACAATTACTAAAGAGTGGAAGAAATATTTTGATAAGGAAAAGTTAAACAAGCAGTCCAGTTTCTCACAACTATTAATATAAAGGATAATCCAACCTGATATTGCCACTAACATATGGTTATTGCAATCTCACATTCCACTGGCAGAGATCCACTGCCATTAACAGATAAAGGCTCCAACTTCACACAAGAAGGGTTGCTAGGCAGTGGTAATTATATGGAAGTTCAATTAAAGAATGCAATAATGTTAAGGGCATTTCTTGACCATTTTCCATCTTTTTTCTGCTATGCTTTTGAGCCTTTGTTCCAATTGTTCTGCTGTGTCTTTTATGTAGCCCCCCCCCAATGGATTTCCAAATTAGAATCCCTTTCTGAGCTTTTAGGAGGAAGTTGATGAGGACCAGCGGAGGGATGAGAGGCAGAGGGGCTGCACCCGAGGTGCTTGTGCCCACCCGTTGGTACTAGCACATCTCCCTCTACTGGCAGAGGTGTACATTCCTCTCTTTGGCATAGAATTAGTGCATAGAAACATAGAATCTAGGAGCAGGAGTAGGCCATTCGGCCCGTCGAGCCTGCTCCACCATTCAATACGATCATGGCTGATCATTCAAATCCAGTACCCTGTCCCTGCTTTAATCCCCACAGTACACATATCCCACCCTAGCCCCGTAACCCCACGTATTTAATTCCCCCTAACATATCCCATCCTATCCCCATAACCCCACATATTTAATCCCCCCCCCCTAACACTAAGGGTCAATTTATCATAGCCAAATCAACCTAACCCGCACATTTTTGGACTGTGGGAGGAAACCGGAGCACCCGGAGGAAACCCACGCAGACACGGGGAGAATGTGCAAACTCCACACAGACAGTCACCTGAGGTCAGATTCGAACCCGGGTCTCTGGCGCTGTGAGGCACCAGTGCTAACCACTATGCCACCGTGTTGCATCTGAAGCTTCTTATTCCCAAAGGAAACTAGGACAGCAGACGCGATGGTACACAGAAGATATGTGAATGTCTGGCTGACGGTATTGTTGCGTGCTTCCTCAAAAGCAACCAATCACAGTATGTCATTCTGTCAATGGTGCTGCATGAAAAAAGGAATTTTCTAATTGGAGGCACTCACAAAAATACCAGCAACCACCGTCACATCTACCTAGCAACTACCGTGGAGAGCTATCTTTACAGAGTCTGAGAGACAGATGCAACGCTGCACCATCTGCTGCTAGGGTACCTGCAGTTAACATGCACCATAGGGCTCACACGGCGAGTGACAGTAATGGCTATCTGTGGAATGAGACCTTTTTCTACCTCTTCGTAGGCATGCTGTAATGCTGTCTAATAGGGATGGTGATCTGGTCACAGACAGGGCTCACCCTCCTTATGTAGCACTTCTTCAGCAACCATCAATCGGGGCCTCTAGGTGCTGAGCTGCTTCATCACTTGCTTGCAGACTCATGCCTGCACATTGGGCTCCCTTTCACTTCATTCTTACCATTCACTTCTGAGCCCCTCCCCCTTCAAATTTGGCAAAGGCCAACAACAAGCCTGAAATACCTTTTGAGACTTTCCCAAGGCTGCAAGGATTTTTGTCCCCCAATTGTGACACTTCCCTTTAATTGTCCGGATCCCATTAAATTTCACTTGCACTCCGGTTTCTGCTCCTGACACATGTCCAAATTAGTACCTGAAGCTATGTATATTTATGATAATGAGTTGACCACAGAAAACTGGGATAACTTGTTCAAACAATTCGGCATAATTATCCACAGTCAACTGATTATCATAATTATGCACAGCACACTTCACTATACACCCCTGTTAGAACCATTTCGGAGCAAGCAGCACCTGCACTGGAAAATCTACCCCAGATATTCTAATCTCACACTGCCATTAAAACACAGACACGACAACCTCACACTGCTACCAATAGACACTCCGACTTCACAACGATATTAACAGATAGAAGGGATAAAATTCAACTTCGCATGGGCACAAAATGGGCGTAAGTGGATTGGTCGCTGATTATACACCCTGTCTGGTTTTCCTTTCTATTGACTTCATTCAATAGAAAGGAAAATCACGTGAGACGTATAACGGGCTGCCAATCCGCTACCACCCAATCTGAGCCATGAAGTTGAATTTTACCCCAGACACTGAGTGCAGCCAATTAGAAAATGCCTTCTTTCATGCAGCACCATTGGCAGCATGACATACTGTGATAGGTTGCTTTTGAGGAAGCATGTAACAATACTGTCAGGCAGACTTTCACATATCTTCTGTGTTCCATTGCGTCTGCTGTCCTAGTTTACTTTGGGAATAGGAATCTCACACTAGCTTCAATACACAGGCACTCCAAACTCATACATTCCTCAAAATGTGAACCTCATACTGACATCATCATACTGAGATGCTCCAACCTCATACTGTTATCAACACAGGCATCTTAACATCACACAGCCATTGCCACATACATTACAACCTCACATGGTCTTAACATATTGCCAAAATAGCCACTTGACATTTTTCATTTCCCCGTAACAGCACCAAGCAGTATCACATCATCTTTTCTGATTGCAAAAGACTAGGTTTTTTTTTGAAGTAGTTAATGACTACTCTTAGTGGAAAATCTTGAATCTGGAGCTTTTTCCTGTGTGGTCAGAATAATAGAAACAAGTAAGTGCACTGAATTGTGTGCAACAGTCACTGCACTCCACAAGTAATTCATTGGGGTCGATTTAAACTGGTTTCGTCTGATGTTAACAGGGTAGTACTGGTCTCAAAATGGGGTCCGCAGCCTTACTACTCCATTAACCCTGACAATGCGACCGGCAACATTTTGAAAGGGGCCTACCGCTAGGTACCCAAAGCGACCGCCTGTTTCAGGCAGATGGCCCCTTTTAATAAGTGGTTGGACCCCGATTGCATTTTAGGTCAGAATTGGTCAGAGCGTGTGCGGCACACACTCCAATCAGTTTCACAGGCGATAGAGCCAAAGAGGCCCAGCAAATCTAAGTTTGATATTCTGAGGGTGTAAGGTCTTGGGGGCGGGATGGGGAAATGGAAATTCTGGGGGGTGGGAATCCCAGGGATGGTCACCTGGGATTGGTGAGTGAGGGACAGTACTGGGATCAGTGGGTGAAGGTCCCCCAGTTAGTGGCATATCTTGAACTTTGAAGCACAAAAATAACGTGGGTTGCTGCTATCCTGGGATCCCCAATTACGACCCCACCCATACTTCCCCTCCGCCGGGTATGGGTGACCAGCTGTGCCAGTTGGCCCCCCAAAAGTCAAAATCAACCCCCACTGTGTGAAGCGCTTTGCAATGTTTCAATTATGTTGTAGGGTATACTGTATAAATGTAAGTATTATTATCAATGAGATATTATTGGAGTGCTTAGTGTATCAAAGAGATGTTCCCTGGAGCCTGCAGTGTAAATTGAATAGAGTCTGCAAGGCCTCAGGTGGCAGTGTGAAGACATACAATAAAATACAGAAACAGAAAAAGCTGGAAACGCTCGACCGGTCAGTCAATGTCTATGAAGAAAACAGATAAGTGAATACTTCGGATGTAAACCATTTGTCAGAACTAGAAGAAATGACCAAACATAATGCAAGTGTTTCACTGGTGGTTCTACTCTCCCTCCAGTGCGTGTGACTGTGTGTGTGTGTGTGTGTGTGTGTGTGTGTGTGGGGTTCACTGGTGGTTCTACTCTCCCTCCAGTGTGTGTGTGTGGGGTTCACTGGTGGTTCTACTACCCCTTCTGTACATGTAAGTGTGTGTTTTCACAGCCCTGCTCTTCATTCTGTTCCTTTCATTCATTTCTGATGAAGGGTCTATACCTGAAATGAATCTGTTTTCGCCACAGGTGCTGACTGACCTGCTGAGCGTTTCCAACTTTTGGTGTTGTTATTTTCAGATTTCCAGCCTCTACACTTTTGTTTTTTTGTTTACATAAAGTAAGAGTCCTATTACTCACCATTCTCTCCGCTGTTGCTGGTTCGTGGTCTGCAGCGACCCTATTAAAAGCTGAGCTATTTCCACATCCTCAAAAATGATGAACCAACCTCTCTTTGGTTCCACTGGAGAAATGAATTTAGTGTACTCCAGATTGTAATTAAGTCTTCATTGGCAAAGCCATATTTAATAAGCTTATCAAAGCACATTTAAATCATGGCATATGCTACTCAGCAGGTCTGCTTATTTACAAAAGGTGTAATTTGTTGAAAATTTCATTTGAAAATGAAACATGAAAATAATTAATACATCATATGATTGCCCCCAAAATATAATTCAAAAGCTATTAACATTAATGAACAGGAGAGTTGCTGTGGGAGTCCTAATATTTTTGAATTTACTGATGCATTGGGCATTATGGTCACTGTGACAGCCCTAATCTACTGTTATCTGGAACTCATTACTTATCTAATGAAGTGTAACGTGAAAGACTATAATAGTTTTTACAGCTTATAGAATTGCCTCGCTCAGCTTTGCAGCCAGCCATATCATTTGCTAAGTAGTGCAGGTCTGTATTTCCACACTTTACGAACAATAAGACATCCATTGAATGAAAAGCATCTATATTTTGAAATAAAAGAAATCCACCTTTGTTCTGTGCAGTGCTCACTGATCTCAGCCATGGTGTAGTTGGCGTGATGTAATTAATTGCAGTTTGCCTGGGCTGGTGAGGGAAAAATCAACCAGCCAGGGTTCCCTCTCCTGGCTGCTATCCCAGGGCTGTACAATTGTGTGGACATGGGGCAAGGGTAGGATCAGGCATTGCTTTGATCTCACCCCTAGAAACATTGGCTGTAAAATTCAGCTCCGTGGCGCCCGTTGTTTGGTCGCTATAGGTGCCAATTTGGGTCCACTATGGCATCCACGGCGCGTGCGCACACTTCTGGTGCAGGCCACACCGCACGCCATACTGGGTCGGCCGTTAGCACGGGCGCGGGGAGTGTGCGCCAGAAGTATGCAGAGTAGGTAGATTGTGAAGTCAATGATTTGACGCCAGCGCTACCATTTTGGAGCTCAACGCTCCACCAACGCCCTCTCTTAAACACGCACAGCTGAACATCAAGTACTTATAGGTTAATTGTTGATTGATTTCTACTGGCTGTTGCTGAGTTTGTAGAAGTGTTTGGTGGTTTGTACAGTTCTTTAAAGTTGCTAAAGTCTACAGGGAGTGGTGTGGCAGGTGCTGAAGGACTTTTTCATGACTTCAAGGCTTCGACACAAACCACTTGCTCCCAGACATGGGTGCAGTAGTAAGCATTCCACTTGGCCTACAGCATGACAGGGAGAATGAGCAGAGGCGACACACAGCAGGACAAGCTGCTGGAAGAGGGAGGAGGAGGGGGAGAAGGGCTCTCAGCAGGAGACCATATCCACCTAGGGTGTTCAGGGAGCAATACTTCTACCTGAACCTCAGCAAGGAACAGTGTATGCGACGTCTTCGCTACACTAAGGAGGTGCTCACTGAAATCTGCCACCTGCTGCAGCCACAACTACAACCCCAGAGCAGGGTGAGGACCCCATTGCTAGAGGCTGTGAAGGTCACGGTGACCGTGAACTTTTATGCGTTGGGCTCCTTCCAGGCTGGAGCAGGAGATAATTGCAACATCTCCTAGTTTGCGGTGCACTGTTGCATAAGGGAGGTAACTGAGGCTCTGTATTCCAAGAGAGCTGAATACATTTCCTTCTTTCTGGCCAGAGAACAGCAGATAGAGTGAGCATGTGGCTTCGCGAGGATTGCAGACTTCCCCATGGTGCAGGGTGCCTTTGACTGCACACACGTTGCTTTGCGAGCGCCGCAACACAACTTTAAGATGTACTGCAATCGAAAGGGATTCCACTCAACAACAACAACTTGTATTTATAGAGCGTCTTTAACGTAGTAAAACATCTCAAGGCGCTTCACAGGAGGATTATAAGACAAAGATTTAACATTGAGCCACATAAGGAGAAATTAGGGCAGATGACCAAAAAGAGGTAGGTTTTAAGGAGCGTCTTAAAGGAGGAAAGAGAGGTAAGCGAGGCGAAGAGGTTTAGGGAGGTGAATTCCAGAGCTTAGGGCCTAGGCAGCTGAAGGCACGGCCACCATTATAATCAGGGATGCTCAAGAAAGCATAATTAGAGGAGCGCACATATCTCGGGGGGTTGTGGGGCTGGAAGAGATTATAGAGATAGGGAGGGGCGAGGCCATGGAGGGATTTGAAAACAAAGATGAGAATTTTGAAATCGAGACGTTGCTCCGCGAGCCAATGTAGGTCAGCGAGCACAGGGGTGGTGGGTGAATGGGACTTGGTGCGAGTTAGGACACAAGCAGCCGAGTTTTGGATGACCTCAAGTTTACTTATGGTAGAACGTGGGAGGCCAGCCAGGGGTCAGTTGGAATAGTCAATGCCCTCAATGCCCAGCTGGTGTGTGACCACACTCAACGCATTATGCAGGTCAATGTTTGGTATCCTGGCAGCATTCATGATGCCTTCATTCTGTGGCAGTCCGCTGTAACATCTGCATCTGAACCACCACGACAAACCAGAGGATGGCTACGGGGCAACAAGGGCTATCTGCTGACCACCTGGCTCATGACTCCAGTGCGCAACCCAAGCACACGTGGGCAGCATGCATACAACGAAAGCCATGTGATCGAGCAGACCATTGGCATGCCTGAACAATGCTTCTGCTGCCAGGACTGCTCTGGAGGAGCCCTGCAGTACTCGCCAAAGCACGTCTCAAGATTTGTCATGGTCTGCTGCATGCTGCACAACCTCGCTATCATGAGGGCACAGTCCTTGCCACCACGTATACGGCAAGGAGGAGGAGGAGGAAGAGGAAGAGAGGAGGCAACCAACACAGCCCCTTTCTGGCGGGACGGTCCGTGATCGACTCATCCGACTGCGATACCAGTGAATGTAACCCCAATTCTCTATTCACCAAAAGTGCCACACAAAGGGTGGTAGAAGTTTGGAACTCTCTTCTGAAAACGGCAATTGATGCCAGATCAATTGTTAATTTTAAATCTGAGATTGATAGATTTTTGTTAACCAATGGTATTAAGGGATATGGGCCAAAGGCGGGTTTCTGGAGTTAGGTCGCAGATCAGCCATGATCTCATTGAATGGCGGAACAGGCTCGAGGGGGTGAATGGCCTACTCCTGTTTCAATGTTCTTATATGTTCCCTTAAAAATAGCACCGGTTTCTTCATCGGCATGAACAGGGGAGATAAGGCAACCAGCCCCATTTCGAGGCCTTGACCGCCGCATTAACACCAGGCCAAACAAGTGAAAATCAGCCCCAGTGTCATCAAGAGAGGAGTGGGCAAAAGGGAAGAAAAACAAAATTAAACAAAATTAATCTGCTTTCAAAACTGGCATCATTACTTTGGCAAGAGTCAAATCTAGTTGTTGAAAGTACACTCTGTTGCTACCTACATTAGGTGGGCCTATTAGTGGACAATCCCTGCTGTTACAAGACTGGTGCCAACAGCAGGATAATCAGGCGGTCCTGCTCTAGGCTAGCGAGAAGCATCTGGCCTCAGACAGATATCCTGCGAAAATTCAGTAGGGGAGTGCAAATCAATCACCCCATGATTGAATGTGCTCTCTGTGGTGGGCTTTTAAATTTTTTTTAAGATGTCATTCAGTCCTAACAATACTGGACACCTGTTGTATTGTGCCTTACATCACTTCACCTGACGACGGAGCAGCAGCTCCGAAAGCTTGTGATTTCAAATAAAGCTGTTGGACTATAACCTGGTGTTGTGCGACTTCTCACTTTTGTCCACCCCAGTCCAACACCGGCATCTCCGCATCAAGGAAACCAATAGGCACACCTAATCCACTCCAGAGACTTGAGCACAAAAATCTAGGCTGACACTCCAGTGCAGTATGGAGGGTGTGCTGCACTGTCGGAGGTGCCGTCTTTCGGATGAGACGTTAAACCGAGGCCCCGTCTGCTCTCTCTCAGGTGGAAGTAAAAGATCCCACGGCACTATTTCGAAGAAGAGCAGGGTAATTATCCCTGGTGTCCTGGTCAATATTTATCCCTCAACCAACATCACTTAAAATAGATTATCTGGTCATTATCACATTGCTGTTTGTGGGAGCTTGCTGTGCGCAAATTGGCTGCCGCATTTCCTACATTACAACAGTGACTACACGTCAAAAAGTACTTCATTGGCTGTAAAGCACTTTGGGATGTCCGGTGGTCGTGAAAGGCCCTATATAAGTGGAAGTCTTTCTTTCTTTCTAAAATGGAAATCAGGGTCGGAGAACCCAGATTTGGATACTGTAATGAGCCCACTGCCAAAACCTCATTCATCTGAAATATTTGGGACACAAAATTAATTTGGATGAATCAGTTAGCCATTGAAGAAGAAAGAACACACTTGCCTTTCACATCCTTAAGTGTTGGTATTTGAAAGGAATTTGATCGATATTTTCCAGAGGCTGGGCGATCGGGGATTCACGTAGTCACATCCTCAGGACACCCAACGTGCTTTGCAGCCAATGAATTGTTTTTGAAGTACAGTTGATGTTGTTATCAGGGCAAACACAATAGCCAATTTGTGCACAGCAGGGTGCCACAAACAGCCAATAAATGAGCCATCTGTTTTTGATGGTGTTAGTTAAGAGACAAATGTGGGCCAGGATACCAGGAGAACTTGCTGACAACCAATATACTCTGATAGTCCCAAAGTCTAAACTGAGTGCATTTAAAAAAAAACTGGCGGAAAATTAAAAGCACTGGATTTCATTATGACTGCCAGCTGACTAGAATGAATACTATACTTTAATAAACATTTTTAATGTGTGAATTAGTGCCATTTAAGGCAAGCAGTTTGATCAGCAGGCTGGTGAAACCAGAGGGCAGCAAACAGAACAGTCAACTGTGAGTCTCAACTCTGCTTGCACAACAGTAGAACAACTGACCGAATTACCTGACTACGTGAATCCCCGATCTCCCAGCCTTTAGACAATATCGATCAAATTCCTTTCAAATACCAACACTTCACAAAAAACTTGCCCTTATTCCTTAAGAGTCTGGCTTTCCAACAAACCAGAAATTCAAGAACATTCTGGGTGAGTTCTGAATGGGTTGGAAAGACAAGCCTACATTTTCCACTCGGGCAAAACGCAAGCAGGAAAACAACAGAGCATGATTTGCATTTGCCCACCGGCTCAGAAGTGGGCTGAAACACAGTGCCTGAGTGAGGAGGAACAGCTCGGTGTGGAAGAGGAGGAGGAAGACGTTGCTAACCGGAGAGTAAGGGCACGTCAACCTTCCCCTATTGAGCCTAGGGATCCTTTAAAAGGATACTTGCAGAACAGGTTGGCGATCAGCGTAAAGGATTCCTGCTCTATTTCCCATTTCCATCCCTATCCACCCAAATACCACCTGAAAATCAGGCAGTAGGAAGATGCAAAGTCAGGCTTCAGACTCCAAATAGACTTGTAGTTTCATGCCACTTGACAACAATTAATCCAACCCCACGTAACATACAACAGGATAACATTTCCAGACCTTATCAGCTTGGCAGGTTCTCCAGCATTTGAATGAGTAATGTCCCTCTCGATGCAAGGTATTTAAGAGGCATATCTATGCTCAATACATTGGGGCAGAATTTGTGGCCGGTATGATGGCGTACTCTCAGCATATGCCGTCATACCGACTTTGAAATTGACTGCAGGTTCAGGATTGCTAAATCCCGAACTTGCAATCTGCCAAGTTCCAAATTGCAGATCCTCCGCTGCGACTGTGAAATCCTCATTGCTGGCGCAGAGTTGGACTAATTGCCCATCAAATGCCCAGCAATTACGCATGAAAATTTTACGGCTAGTGCAAACAGGCACAGGAGCCTGTTTGCACAGCATAAGGGGGGGGAGTTGTCCATACTGTTTTAATATCCAACATAGCTTTGTATTGCCATACAAACACTGCCATTACTTCGCATTGTTCTCACTTTGCTGTTCTCTGATTACGAATTATTCCCAGCCACCAGACTTTTTGCATAATAAAGTAATTGGATATTGTTGAAACAAGATTTGCTGCCTAATATTTATTTTGCTGTACCTCGCTTTGAATAATAGTTGTTTTTATTCACTTCACTCTATGTAAGTAAAACTGGACAGATCCTTGAAAGGGATCCGTGCTTATTTTACAAAAAATATTCCTTGCCAGTTTGGCTTGAGTGTTATAATGATTATTATTATTTACAGTGGGAGTGAGAAGTCATCAATTCAAATCAATATTCACACCGTTTAATTTAAAATTTGATTGATGTCGGGCATCGGAGATTTCTGTTTCCTGATTGGAGCACCGTCCCACGTGATCCCAGGTACGCTTGCTCCCCTGGGATCCGTGGGCCATTACACTGCGCTCAACTCCGCAGCAAAACAATGCAAGTTTTCGAAGGGGCCTCGCACCAGGTAAATGCAGATTTCTTTCGGAGGTCGGCAGCGTACTCCTTAGTTACGCCGCCGACCGCAATTTCAGGGCCATGACATTTATTTATCTGTCAGCTGTGGCTCAGCTGGTTGCACCCTTGCCTCTGAGTCAGAAGGTTGAGGGTTCAAGTCCCACTCCAGAGACTTGAGCACAAAAATCTAGGCTGACACTCCAGTACAGTACTGAGGGAGACAGTACTGTCGATGGTGCCATCTTTCAGATGAGACGTTAAACCGAGGCCCTATCTGCGCTCTCAGGTGGACGTAAAAGATCTCAAGGTATTATTTTGAAAAAGAGCAGGGGAGTTATCCTTGGTGTCCTGGCCAATATTTATCCCTCAATCAGCATCACTAAAACAGATTATCTGGTCATCATCACATTGCTGTTTGTGGGAGCTTGCTGTGCGCAAATTGGCTGCCGCATTTCCTACATTACAACAGTTACTACACTTCAAAAAGTACTTCATTGGCTGTAAAGTGCTTTGAGACGTCCTGTGGCCGTGAAAGGCGCTATATAAATGCAAGTCTTTCTTCTTTCTTTCTGTCTTTGTGTTAAATGTCATTTTAGTTTGCGCTCAAAATATCCGCCCTATACTCTGAAACAGGCATTCAACAGTCAACAACTGTTCCTGATCTTGGTTGTCATTTTGCTCCAAACAGCTCATTAATATTGAATCACTGTATCAAAAAGATGACAGAGCTTCCTACGCACAACAGTAATGGGAAATTTTGCAAACAGATAAACAATTTTGTACTATTATGGCATCCACTTTACTAAACTTTAGTACAGTAGACTGCTGGAGTAATCTCAGTCAATCAAGAAATTAAAGGCAGCTATAAATAGAATAAAATGCCTACTCTGGAAAAAAAAGTTATACCCAATCATCTACAGCTAAAATTACTCAGCTAACAGAAATTAATAGACGTAGATGCATAATGGCTTTGAATTTCCAATTTCCTCACTTAATAGATAGATTAATTTCAGCAGTGCTGACTGTATTGGATCTGTGCCAATTTCTGGGGTTTAGGGACAGATGACAGGAGAGGAGACCTATATTGCTGGGTCCCAGCTCTGTTTGTGCTGGACCTGCATTTCCTGCAGTCTACCAGACAGGGCACTGAAACGGGCGGCAGTACTTAATGTCATGCAGATGATGTAGGAGTGACATTAGAATGCCTGCCACTCCATTTTCCAAGAAATCTGCTGGGTGGCCGCTTGGAAAAAAAAGAAAAGGAACACTTGCATTTATGTAGCGCCTTTCAAAATCTTAGGACGTCCCAAAGTGCTTTACAGCCAATGAAGCACTTTTGAAGTGTCGTCACTGTTGCGATGTAGGAAACATGGCAGCCAATTTGCACACTCCCACAAACAGCAATGTGATAATGACCAGATAATCTGTTTTAGTGATTGAGGGATAAATATTGGCCAGTACACCAGGGGGAACTCCCCGGCTCTTCTTTGAAATAATACCATGGGATCCTTTATGGGCAACACGGTGGCATAGTGGTTAGCACTGTTGCCTCACAGCGCCAGGGACCCGGGTTCGAATCCGGCCTCGGGTGACTGTCTGTGTGGAGTTTGCACATTCTCCCCGTGTCTGCGTGGGTTTCCTCCGGGTGCTCCGGTTTCCTCCCACATTCCAAAGATGTGCGGGTTAGGTTGATTTGGCTATGATAAATTGACCCTTAGTGTTAGGGGGGGATTAAATACGTGGGGTTACGGGGATAGGGTGGGATATGTGTCGGTGCAGGCTCGATGGGCCGAAATGGCCTCTTTCTGCACTGTGGCGATTCTATGTCGACCTGAGAGCGCAGACGGGGCCTCGGTTTAATGTCTTATTCGAAATACGCACCTCTGAAAGTGCAGCGCTCCCTTTGTACTGCACTGGAGTGTCAGCCTAGATTTTTTTTGTGCTCAATTCTCTGCAGTGGAACTTGAACCCACAACCTTCCGACTCAAGACACCCAAACCGACTGAGCAGTAGAAATATTCTGATAGTGAAGGAACTCATAAAATAAGATTCCTTTTGCAAGCTACTGTCCAAAAAATGAGGTGAGTTTATAACCAGAAAAATGTTTTCCCACAAAGTGTAGTAGAATTTCTAATTTTTAAATCAATAATTAAAAATACTTTGACAATCTTGAAGTGTACAGAATAAAGGCTCGCATTGAACTTATTTATATGTCATCCAGTCTGTACTCTTTCTGTATAATCTGTGTTAATATGCTGCTCCTTGGCAGAAAATCGAGGTCAACGTTCAGGTTATCCAGAAAATTGGTAAAACTTGGCTGTTAATACACAAGTCGGTGCAGGTCAGAAGAGGATTAAATGTTCTGACAAAAGGTCATCGACCTGAAACGTTAACTCTGTTTCTCTCTCCACTGATGATGCCTGACCTGCTGAGTATTCCCAGCATTTTCTGTTTTTATTGCAGATTTCCAGCAACTACAGTATTTTGCTTTTGTTAAATTGTTCATGCTCCTGCTTATACAAAGACTCTGGTCTACAAAGACAGCTTTGTCTCTCGGCTCATTCATACATAACAAAGAGTTTGCTAAAGCCTGTTACGCAGGCAGAGCTCGGAAGAGGCGTCTCCACTTTTTTCCTTACATATTGGTCTGACCCTAAACACATTACCCGTGCAAATCAAGAAAACACTGTTGCAGCAACCCATAATACGAATGGGTAAGGTTGAACTGCTAATCTCAATACCTGAATAACAATCTATTTGTCTTGAAGTAGATTGCAGAGGGACAAGTATTCTCTGAGTGCGTTCTCAATGAAAGCTTTGATCAGGATGACTTATTGAAAAGTAATTCTCCAAGCACTCTACCCTTACGCACTGATTTTCTGCCGTTTGAATTTTCAGTTGGCATTCTGTGATTTTACACTGCAATGATGTTATAACAGAGCCAGCAGATACTCAATTAAACGTTCCCTGCAAGCTCTTGTTTTGTGACTGATAGTAGAAGACATTGATTCAATTTGTTGCCACACATGGTTTATACTACAGTGTGTCTGAACTCTGACCGTTCACATTCGGTTAAAAACTCTTCGGATGCTTTTACAAAGCAAGTTTAGCGTCAGTGTGAAGCAATTTTCACTTTGCACCAACTCTAAACTGGCAGTGTAAAACTGGAATCTGGGCTTAACCTGACGCTTTTTTAGGAAGAAAATTCGGGTGCATTTTTTTAAATTAATGAGTACAGTAGCGTAAAGGCTATGTTTTGGACTATGACTAATTTAGAGGCCTAGACTAATAATCTAGAAGATCAGAGTTCTAATCCCACCATGGCAGTTTGAGACTTTGAATTCAAATTTTAAAAAATTGAGAAATAAAAAGCTGGTATCAGTAGAAGTGACCATGAAGCTGTCGGATTGTTGTACAAACCCAACTGATTGACTAATGTCCTATAGGGAAGGAAACCTGCCGTCCTTACCCATTGTGGCCTATATATAATTCCAGTCCCACACCAACATGGTTGAGTCTTAACTGCCCCTGGAAGAGGCCAAGGAAGTTGTATCAAACTGCTACCACTTTCTCAAGGGCAACTAGGTATGGGCTATAAATGCCGGCCTTGCAAGTGACACCCACATTCCAAACATGAAAAATTAAAAAGAAAACAATTCAGTGGAGTTAAATTAGTATGGCCTTACATAATTTAACACCCCCAAATCATTCAAAAACAGATAGTAAATCAAAGGAAAATCCTGCTCTGTGTCTGTAGCTCATCTTGTAGCTGGTGCTGGATTCTTGTTATTGAGAGGCAGGGCAGTTTACAAACCTCTTCAGGGAGTCATTTACTCACTCGACTCCTACTTAGTATTGATTGCTATCAGTTTAGAGAGGAGGGTCTTTGATAAAGTGCAGTCAGTGCTGCAGGCACAAGAAGAGTTACTGATTATTACTGAGTTGCATGGCCTTTTCAGGCTATTCACACAATCTAATTCCAAATATCCCAAATGCGAGCGATTCTTTGTAAAAATAATCTCTATATGGTACTCTATACTGCACTTGAGTGTGCAGCTCTGTGTTATAACCTTGTCAGTTTTACACTTTTGTTATTTTCAAGACATATGGGGGTAGCGTTTGCGCGTTGGATGCAATTGCCGAGACTGGCGCAAATTGAACCCAAAATTGTGCCCGTTTTGAAAAGTGTTATTTTCCCCCAAGTTTCTGCGCAAACTCATTTGCATATCGGCAAACACGAAAGCTGCCAAAAACCAGTGCAATCAAGCAGCATTTTAAAAGGTCATTTTTTTGGAAAAAAACCCTTTGCTTTAAAAAAATTTCCTTGATATATTTAAGTGGTAACTTGGTGAAGTTGGATTAAAACAGCTGAAAATGGGTTTATCACAAAAAATAAGCATTTTTAAATCACAGTGTCAATCCACCAGCTCTGAGTAATCCGATTTTAAATTACTGAAAATTACTTTTTTTAAATATATAAAACTATTTTCTAGTTACATTGGAGTACATTAGTCATTTTCTTTGTAAATTAAAACAAAAATTACATTCAAAAGCTTTTAAAACATGACTTTTACTGACCGTGCGCCCAAAAGAACCAACTTAATTTTTAAAGACTCCCTGAAACCCTGCAAACGAGCGCAATTAGCGGAAACTCCCAATGGTGATTAATTCACCCTGGGGGGGGGGGGGGGGGGTGGCCTATTTTGTGGGCGGGGCCAGCTTCCGGCACAATGTTTTTAAAACTAGCACAAAAGATCACGGAAACTCAAGTTGCGCTGGACGCAATTTGCAATTAGAATTCTGCGATCTTTTATGCCGGTTAAGCTGATTTCAGCCAAATTGCGCCAAAAAACCAGTGCAATCGAGCGGAAACTCCAGACCATGAAGTTCAGTTATTTCACAATGGAAATCAATCAATAACATGTGCAAAGCACAATTTTAGTGTTGAACATCTGAACAACTGTTTCTTAGAATTTTGCAGGACAGAAACAGGTCATTTGACCCAACATATCCATCTATGCCATGTTTATGCTCCACATGAGCCTCCTCCCACCTTACTTCATCTAACCTTAACATAATAACCTTCTATTTCTTTCTCCCTCATGTATTTATCTAGCTTCCCCTGACATGCATCTATGCTACCATATGGACTCAACCACTCCATGTGGTAGCGAGTTCTACATTTGCACCACTGAGTAAAGATTTTCAAATGTTTTCAAAAAAAGTTTCTTCCAGTCCTCCTCTTCTCCTGAGGACAGTGACTTCTTGCTGGGGTACAGTACCAGGGCCTCTTGCTGTGATACAGTACCAGGGCTTCTTGCTGTGATACAGTACCAGGGCCTCTTGCTGGGGTACAGTACCAGGGCCTCTTGCTGGGGTACAGTACCAGGGCCTCTTGCTGTGATACAGTACCAGGGCCTCTTGCTGGGGTACAGTACCAGGGTCTCTTGCTGGGATACAGTACCAGGGCCTCTTGCTGGGGTACAGTACCAGGGCCTCTTGCTGGGGTACAGTACCAGGGCCTCTTGCTGGGATACAGTACCAGGGCCTCTTGCTGCGGTACCGTACCAGGGTCTCTTGCTGGGGTACAGTACCAGGACCTCTTGCTGGGGTACAGTACCAGGGCCTCTTGCTGCGGTACAGTACCAGGGTCTCTTGCTGGGGTACAGTACCAGGACCTCTTGCTGGGGTACAGTACCAGGACCTCTTGCTGGGATACAGTACCAGGGCCTCTTGCTGGGATACAGTACCAGGGTCTCTTGCTGGGATACAGTACCAGGGTCTCTTGCTGTGGTACAGTACCAGGATTTCTTGCTGGGGTACAGTACCAGGGCCTCTTGCTGGGGTACAGTACCAGGGTCTCTTGCTGGGATACAGTACCAGGATTTCTTGCTGGGGTAGAGTACCAGGGTCTCTTGCTGGGATACAGTACCAGGGCCTCTTGCTGTGATACAGTACCAGGGCTTCTTGCTGGGATACAGTACCAGGGTCTCTTGCTGGGATACAGTACCAGGGCCTCTTGCTGGGATACAGTACCAGGGTCTCTTGCTGGGATACAGTACCAGGGTCTCTTGCTGGGATACAGTACCAGGATTTCTTGCTGGGGTACAGTACCAGGGTCTCTTGCTGTGGTACAGTACCAGGATTTCTTGCTGGGGTACAGTACCAGGGCCTCTTGCTGGGGTACAGTACCAGGGTCTCTTGCTGGGATACAGTACCAGGGCCTCTTGCTGGGATACAGTACCAGGGCCTCTTGCTGGGATACAGTACCAGGGCCTCTTGCTGGGATACAGTACCAGGGCCTCTTGCTGGGATACAGTACCAGGGCCTCTTGCTGGGATACAGTACCAGGGCCTCTTGCTGGGATACAGTACCAGGGCCTCTTGCTGGGATACAGTACCAGGGCCTCTTGCTGTGATACAGTACCAGGATTTCTTGCTGGGATACAGTACCAGGGTCTCTTGCTGTGATACAGTACCAGGATTTCTTGCTGGGATACAGTACCAGGGCCTCTTGCTGGGATACAGTACCAGGGCTTCTTGCTGGGATACAGTACCAGGGTCTCTTGCTGTGATACAGTACCAGGATTTCTTGCTGGGATACAGTACCAGGGCCTCTTGCTGGGATACAGTACCAGGGCTTCTTGCTGGGATACAGTACCAGGGTCTCTTGCTGGGATACAGTACCAGGATTTCTTGCTGGGGTACAGTACCTGGACCTCTTGCTGGGATACAGTACCAGGGTCTCTTGCTGTGATACAGTACCAGGGCCTCTTGCTGGGATACAGTACCAGGGCCTCTTGCTGGGATACAGTACCAGGGCCTCTTGCTGGGATACAGTACCAGGGCCTCTTGCTGGGATACAGTACCAGGGTCTCTTGCTGGGATACAGTACCAGGGCCTCTTGCTGGGATACAGTACCAGGGCCTCTTGCTGGGATACAGTACCAGGGCCTCTTGCTGTGATACAGTTCCAGGGCCTCTTGCTGGGATACAGTACCAGGGCCTCTTGCTGGGGTACAGTACCAGGGCCTCTTGCTGGGGTACAGTACCAGGATTTCTTGCTGTGATACAGTACCAGGGTCTCTTGCTGTGATACAGTACCAGGGCCTCTTGCTGGGGTACAGTACCAGGATTTCTTGCTGTGATACAGTACCAGGGTCTCTTGCTGTGATACAGTACCAGGGCCTCTTGCTGTGATACAGTACCAGGGCCTCTTGCTGGGATACAGTACCAGGGTCTCTTGCTGGGATACAGTACCAGGGCCTCTTGCTGTGGTACAGTACCAGGGTCTCTTGCTGGGATACAGTACCAGGGCCTCTTGCTGGGGTACAGTACCAGGGCCTCTTGCTGGGGTACAGTACCAGGGCCTCTTGCTGGGATACAGTACCAGGGTCTCTTGCTGGGATACAGTACCAGGGCCTCTTGCTGGGGTACAGTACCAGGGTCTCTTGCTGGGGTACAGTACCAGGGCCTCTTGCTGGGATACAGTACCAGGGTCTCTTGCTGGGATACAGTACCAGGGCCTCTTGCTGGGATACAGTACCAGGGTCTCTTGCTGGGGTACAGTAGCAGGGTCTCTTGCTGGGGTACAGTACCAGGGCCTCTTGCTGTGATACAGTACCAGGGCCTCTTGCTGGGGTACAGTACCAGGATTTCTTGCTGTGATACAGTACCAGGGTCTCTTGCTGGGGTACAGTACCAGGGCCTCTTGCTGTGGTACAGTACCAGGATTTCTTGCTGTGATATAGTACCAGGGTCTCTTGCTGGGGTACAGTACCAGGGCCTCTTGCTGTGGTACAGTACCAGGGTCTCTTGCTGGGCTACAGTACCAGGGCTTCTTGCTGTGATACAGTACCAGGATTTCTTGCTGGGGTACAGTACCAGGACCTCTTGCTGGGGTACAGTACCAGGACCTCTTGCTGTGATACAGTACCAGGGTCTCTTGCTGGGATACAGTACCAGGATTTCTTGCTGGGATACAGTACCAGGACCTCTTGCTGGGGTACAGTACCAGGACCTCTTGCTGTGATACAGTACCAGGGTCTCTTGCTGGGATACAGTACCAGGATTTCTTGCTGGTGTACAGTACCAGGCCCACAGAAACCCCCTCAGTACCTCACTCAAGTAACCATTTCCCATGTGTAAGCATAAACAATAATGGTCACCATGCTATTTTGCTGTGGGTGCATCACAGTTTAGCCTGACCTGATCCTCATCTGACATCCACCAGCAGACAGGGCTAGCAATCAGACGCAGGAACCCTGGCCGACCTCTGCTTTCGCAGCCCACCGAGGTCACTTGTACTGTCCCTCCTCCTGCTCCAGCTGAGATCCACCAACTCAGCAAGGACTGACGATTAAACCTGGGAACTTCTCTTTGAATGGCTCAGCGACCCTCTGTCTTAACTTAGCTGAGCTATTTGGGGAGCTGAGGAGAATATTGTTGTCATTTCAGTCATTTTCCTTTTGGAATTGGCAGCTCTGTGGCTGTACTGATGCTGAATCAGCGTTCCAGTCTGAATGTGGTTTTATGATTTAAAACGCCAGCATGTTTACTGCACTCATTTGAGCCAGGAGCAATCAAGTTTCTTCAGTCACCAAGTTGTTGAATATTAATTACCCAGTCAAGCAATAACATTTTAAACTGGCCCATTCCAATGCAGGATACAGATGTGAAGAGTTACATAATGTATCCGTCTATTTGCCTATTCAGATTACTTACTGCGATCTGTGATGATTGCTCGGGCCTCCTGATTGGTTGTCTTGTTCTTCAGGTTCTGTGCTGCAGTAATAAGCTCATCCAGCTGAGGGCGCTTTTGATCCAAGTCTTGCAAAGTGGCCTGGAGAAGGGAGGATAATCAATAAAAAGGAAAGAGTCGTAGAAGAAGGAATTTTAAAATCCTCAGATAGGAAAAAATCAAGCTTTGGTTTCAGATAGGGAACGATTGAATTGTCACTGATAATTTTAACAAGCATAAATGTGAAAAGTTCACTAATCCACCGGTGGAGCTGTAAAATCGCTCAATGACATTTGTGAAAATGCCATGAGGTCTGTGTGTGTTTGCATTCACTTCTGCTATTCTCAGCATATTTTCCTAATTTACACGATCAAATTTAATTTCAGAACAGAGTCCATGTTGATCCCCAGTTCAATGGTGACTGACAATTTGAATACGTTTCTAAGCCAAATCCATATTATAAGTATATATAAGAATTAGGAGCAGGAGTATGCCATACGGGCCTTTGAGCCTGCTCCGCCATTTAATAAGATCATGACTGATCTTCGACCTCAACTCCACTTTCCCACCCGATCTCCATATCCCTTGATTCCCCTAAGGTCCAAAAATCTATCTATCTCAGCCTTGAATATACTCAACGATTCAGCAGCCACAACCTTTGGGGTAGAGAATAGGCCCAATCTACTCAATCTCTCATCATAGGACAACCCTCTCATCCCAGGGATCTAGTGAACCTTTGTTGCACTACCTTCAAGGCAAATCTGTCCTTTTTCAGATAAGACGACCAAAACGGTGCACAGTACTCCAGGTGTGGTCTCACCAAAGCCCTGTACAATTGTAGCAAGATTTCCTTACTCTTGTACTCCAACCCCTTTACAATAAAGGCCAACATGCCATTTGCCTTCCTAACTGCTTGCTGTACCTGCATGCTAACTCCCTGTGTTTCCTGTACGAGGACACCTAAATCTCTCTGAACACCAACATTTAATAGTTTCTTACCATTTAAAAAATATTCTGTTTTTCTATTCTTCCTACCAAAGTGAATAACCTCACATTTCATCACAGTATACTCCATCTGCCAACTTATTGCCCACTCACTTAACTTGCCTATATCCCTTTACAGACTCTTCACATTCTCCTCAAAGCTTACTTTCCCATCTAGCTTTGTACTGTCAGCAAATTTGGATAAATTGCACTCGGTCCCTTCATCTAAGTCATTAATATACAGGAAACTCTTTGGTATCCGGCACCGACGGGACCGGGATGGTGCCGGTTGATTGAAAATTCCGGATAACGGAGAGGTATATCTACCGAGGCTATTTTTAACAAACAAAAATAAAAAAATCAAGAAATGCGCAGTATAATTGGGTACTCCCCTACAGAATGTTGTGTTAAATGGATGGTGGAAGATGCTTGATTAAGTACAGTAATGCCAGTTGAGGGTAATCCATAACTCTTTAATTATTTAACAGTAAAACAAAACTTATAAACGACTGTATACTGTAGTTTTCGGAGTATGAATTCTGCCGGTTATTAGAGAATTCCGGATATTTAGGTGCCGTTTAAACGAGAGTTTCCTGTAGATTGTAAATAGCTGATCCTTGTGGCACCCACTAGTTACAGCCTGCCAATCGAAAAATGACCCGTTTATCCCTACTCTCTGTTTTCTGTCCGTTAACCAATCCTCTATCCATGCTAATATATTACTCCCAACCCTGTGAGCCCTTATCTTGTGTAGCAACCTTTCATGTGGCACCTTATCAAATGCCTTTTGGAAATCCACACACTAAAGGACAAATCCTGCATTTATATAGCATCTCGCATCTCCCAAAGTGCATTACAAGCAATGAATTACTTTTGAAGTGCTGTTATGTAGACTGCTGAGGTAGACAATTTGCACACAGATAGGTCCCACAAACAACAATGAGACAAACAACCAAATGATCACTTTTGCTGTTTTGATTGAGGGAAAAATGTTGGCAACAATTCTGCTCTTCTTCAAATAATGTCATGGGATCTTATGCATCCACCTGGGCAAGCAGAGGGGGTAAGATTACTGGGGAAACCCTTTCAGCAAACCTCACCCCCGACAAGCACAGGCCACCCCTGCTGCTGCCACCTCCCTACACTAAATGGATAGTGGATCCACGGTCCAATTGCATCAGGGTAGAGTGTATTTAGCAGGTGGTTGGAGTGGGGCTGAGTTAATCAAAGATTTCTCCAGCAGTGGAAGGACAAGCAATACAAGTAAAATAAATATTCAGCTAACAAGTCAGCCCCCCCGTGACATCCAACACCCAAGGCTTCCCCAGAGTTCTGATCGCCACATTCCTCACTGTCGCGGGGAATCATCTGTAAGTTCTTCAGCGATTTAAAAGTGGCAGAGAAAGCAAATTGGAAATAAATACAACAGGAAAATATTAATGGAAGTACATGTATATGCAAGACTTGCCATTTATTATATAGTTGGATGGATGGATCATAGAATCATAGAAATTTACAGCACAGAAGGAGGCCATTCAGCCCATTGTGTCTGTGTCGGATAGATAGATATTGGGCCGTAATTTGCGGCCCCTATGGGTGCGTACGAGGTGTTTATGCGCCCGTAAGGGCCGTGCAAGTTCTGGATTAAGGCATGTGAAGCGCATGTGCTAAAACCCAGAACTTGCGATCCGTCAAGAATCTTCTTGACAGATCATCCGCATCCCCGGGAAAAGGGCATCCTTTGGCGGAGAGTTGGGCTATTTGCCCAACTTCGGCTTAGCGAATGCCTGTGAAATTCTTTGCCTGGTAAAAGCATAAGGGGTAGAAATTAGGTCGCGCCCCATTTGGGGCGCAAATATCGTCCGAGCGCAAATATTAGCGCCTGGCGCTAATTATCGGCACTGACAGGAAACTTCACTTTTACCGCCCCGGGAGGTGAGTGGAGCGCTAAAGCAGGCGCTGCACACCTCTCTTAAGGCGCAAAGGCCTAGGAGTGAGGCGCTACCTCAGCGCGCGAGCGCAGCGCAGCTGCTGCCAGTTAGCGAGGGAACACAGACACACTGGCGCCGGACACTTCTTAAAGCGGGGGGGGCCACTTGCTCCCCAGCCACACCCTGCTCATTGCAGCCTTGAATCTCAGCCTGGAGAGACCTGTAATCCATTTTGCTGCCAAGCATGGAGAGGGTGAGAGAACGCGCTCATCGCTTCACCGAGCGGGCCTTGGATGCTCTGGTTGACGCAGTGGAGCGCAGACGATGCATGCTGTTCCCGGAGAGTGGCAGGAGGCCTTTGCCACGCGAGTTCAGAAGAGTGTGGAGGGAGGTGGCTCAGAGCGTCTCCTCCAGGAGCATGGTGCCCAGGACCCATGTTCAGTGCCGCAAAAAATTCAACGACCTCACTCGGGTCGTCAGGGTGAGTGGCTTTTTCTCAATACCTCTCCATCCCTCCATCTCAACCTCACTCTATGGCCAGAGGGTCTTAAAACCCCAATGCACAACACTCATCCAACACCTATGGCCCTTTCATCAAACACACACACACATTCCACACTTTGCATACAGTAAGGGCTATTCACCTATGGGAGGCACATCAGGCAAGACCATGGCTGCATATTGTAAGGGCTATTCACCTATGGGAGGCACATCAGGCAAGACCATGGCTGTATATTTACTCAGATGCTGTCCTTTTTCTTGCAGGCTAAGCTGGCTCATAATCGGAGACAGCAGCAACGGACGGGTGCAGGGCGGCTTCAGCTGCAACCCCTCAGCGATCTGGAGGAGCGCGTCCACAGGATTGTGGCAAGCCGGGTGATCGGTCCCGTCGCCACTGGGGACGCCGACCCCGTTGTGGACAGCAATGGTAAGGTCATCACCTTTTTGTCCTCTGTCCTTCCACTTGTCCCTCACAATACCAGCCTTTGACACTTTCAATCCAACTTGCTAACTCGCTGCACTTATTCCTCCCTTACTGCCACCCTGTCCTCACGCTAAAGCCACTCTTGTACCTCCCTGCTTTCAGATGGTGATTCACCAGCTGAGGAGACGGGCCCTGAAGCTGCCACTGGGAGTGATGCTGCAGCTGAGGAGGAAGAGGAAGCCGGAGCATCAGTGCCACCCTCTCCCGAGGAAGCCCATGGCCACACTGGGAACACGCCTTCCCCGGAGGGGAGCAGGGGGGAAGGGGCTGATGATGGTGAAGCTCCAGGACCCAGCGGGCTGCAGCAACGCCATGGGGGGGGGAGGGAAGAACGGGAGCCTTCTCCCCAGAGGGAGAGTATGCCAGACACTCCTACTGCAATGGACGCAGAGGAGGAGCGGCTGATTGCAGAAATGAACAGCCAGGCGGTGGGCATGCACACTGAGCTCATGGGTGCAGTGGGAAGGGTGCCCGAATGCATTGAGGCACTGGCAAGGAGTGTGGAGCACTTCGCTGTAGCACAGGCGGATGCCACACTAAAGCTTAGTGCTGCAATTCAGTCACTGGCTGCCAGGAACCCATCTGAGACTGCTCTCATGCAGACTCAGATTGAGGCCACGCGAGCACTGACTGCTGCCATCCTCGATGGTTCGTGCACATGTCCCCGGGGCTGTCACCGCGCCGCAGCAGGCCAGCAATCTGTTCTCCGGCAAATTGCTCCGGATGCTGAAGTGCTGCCCCGTGGGAGTGCCAGTGTGTCGGGCGAGCAGGGAGTTGCTGTCCTCTCTCACGATGACAGCATTCCTGCTGCCAACACTGTCACTTCTCCACTGCACTTGCCACCGCCTGTAGGACAGACTGCTGCCGCCCATGCAGAGTTGGTGTAGTCTGCAGCCGGGCCCTCCAGGCCCAGAAGTGGTCGAGGCCGTCCTTCAGGGGCATCTGCAGTGTCAGGGTCTGACGAGCAGCAGCCTTCCACCAGCCTTGCTGCAGCCACTGAGGTCCCATTACGGAGGAGCAGTAGGGTTAGAAGGGGGGAAGTGCGCAAGGGAAGGAGATCACCCTCGAAGGGCAAAATGTAGGAGGTGTGCCAAAATGCTGGTCATTTTTTTATTAAAGGCCGAGGTTCATGGCCCAACTTTTGTTTAGTGTTTTGGACATTATCTCCAGGTTGTGAGAACCAGTTATGTTATTGACTGTTTTTTTGTGTTTATTTCTATGAGTTTGTCATGAGGAATTGACACACACAGAGTTTGTAAAATAAATAAGTTTCTGTATTCAAAATATACATGGCTGGTGGTTGGAATTATTGGTGCCTTGGCCGGCTTAGGGGTTGCGTGCTGGGTTGATTCGTGTTTGTAGCAATGGCAGGGGCCCTAGAAGCGGCTTGCTATTAGTCGTTGACGGACGGCCCTTGCAGTTTGACCATTGTGGGCCGCCCTCCTGCCTTGGTGCTGCTGATGATCATCGTCCTCGTCCTGTTCCTCCTCTTCCTCCTCCTCCTCTGGTGGTGCTACAAGGCCTGGTGGCATTGGCTGGGTCCTGAGGATTGCCATGTTGTGCAACATGCAGCACACGACTACGAACTTCGAAACTTGCTCAGGCAAGTACTGCAGGGCTCCTCCGGAATGGTCCAGACAGCGGAACCGTTGTTTCAGCACGCCGATTGTGCGCTCAATAATGTTCCTGGTTGCTTGATGGCTTTCCTGGTACCGCAGCTCAGCAGGGGTGTTTGGCGCACGGAGCGGTGTCATCAGCCAGGTGCTCAATGCGTACCCCTTGTCCCCCAGAAGCCAACCAACTGGCTGATGCGGTGCCTCGAAAAGTTCTGCCACAGTAGTCTGGCGCAGGATGAAAGCATCGTGGCAGCTGCCCGGATAGTGGGCATTGACAGCGAGAATCACCTGTCTGTGGTCACAGACCAACTGCACATTCAAGGAATGGAACCCCTTTCTGTTCCGGAACTCCTCTGCATTCTCTCGCGGAGCACGCAAAGCCACATGCGTGCAGTCAATGGCGCCCTGCACCATGGGGAAGCCCGCTACCCTCGCAAAGCCCATAGCACGGTCATGCTGCTTGTCTGGGGTCATAGGGAAAGAGATGAAGTCTCGTCTCCTTCTGAAGAGGGCATTGGTGACCTGCCGGATGCAGCGATGCACCGCAAACTGGGAGATATTGGCGAGGTCCCCAACAGCAGCTTGGAATGAGCCAGTGGCGTAGAAGTTCAAAGCCACTGTGACCTTCACTGCCACCGACAGAGACGTCCTGGACCTCAGCTGAGGCTGCAGATCTGGCTGCAGCAGGTGGCAGAGCTCAGTGACCACCTCCTTGCTGAATCGCAGCCTTCGCAAACACAGCTCCTCGGACATATGGATGTAGGAGAGCTGTTCACGATATACCCTGGGAGGGTAAGCTCTCCTGTACATGCGCCTGATGGCCCTCCTCCGTCTGGCCATCATTGCCACTCTCTGTCTGCGTCTCACTATCCTCCGATTCAGCTGGAGCAGGACGACGCCCCCAATCATTGCAGCCCCCATATTCTCTTTGCCAGAAAAGTAATGAGGTACAGCAACTAAAGTAGCAACAAAGTTAGGATGAACTAGGCCAAACTACCTCACCAAGCGTTGAGTCAATGTAGAAGTCTCTCTCTCTCTCTCTCCGAATCTCTCTCTCTCTCTCAGAACGAGTGGTGCATAAATGTCGACCTCAGAAAAAGACAGGAAGAGGCCCCCTTTAAATAGCGCCCCCCCCAGCCCCACAGCGATTGATAACGTTCCAGTCTTCCGGTCGTTGGAAGCGCCAGGCGGTAAGGCAGGGGGCGCCACTCAATTTCCGCTCCGGGGCGCCCCAAGGGCGTTGCACCATGGAATGACGTCACAATCTGCGCGCGCAGGTGGTCGCAGCGGTAAGTTTTAGCGCCGCCGCACAATCTCAAGTTAAGTTCTCGAGCGGCGCAAACAGCGCTGCGCCCGGGCGTTAGCGGCTTAACGCCCCATTAGCGCCCTCTTAAGGCGCTAACGGGAGGCGCAACCAACTGAATTTTTACCCCTAAGAGTTTTAAAAAACAGAAAAATAAAATGTTATCAATAATTTATACATTTAAAAACCTGTGAAATAAGGTAAGTTTATTTTTAGCCCCTTTAAAACATGTAAATTTATTTTTCAAAAAATTAAATTTTTGTTTTAAATATTTAATTAAATGGCATTTTAATTAATTTTAAATATGTGATGGTTTTTCTTTTATTTATTTGATGTCTAGGTGTATTTTTTGGGGTATTCCCATTCATACTAATGAGTTTCCGTACATACGGAATCTCCATAAGCATGAATGGGGATCCCCTTCTCTCATTCGTTGGTCCGGCCCATGTGATCCCAGGCTCGCGAACCGCCTGCACCCCTGGGACACGTGGGCCTCAGCCCGCAGGTACCGGGGGAGTCCCAGGTATGAGTCTCCGTACCTCCTGGACCACCAGGCAAGTGCGGATTTTATTTGCGGATCGGAGGCATTTCCCCGCGGGAAGCCTCCGACCGCAAATTCAGGACCATTACGTATATCTTGCATCCAGGATGCATTGTTCACACTCCAGACAAAGGAGGTGCTAATTGACTGTTGACAGGCAAATAGATGTCAAACATTTGTGTTTTTCAAGGACGATTAGCGTTTTGAGTCTGCATTTGCACTGCTTGTGTGGCAATAAAGGACTCACTTCTTCTGTTTCAGCTTATGCATGGAAGAGCTAACTTGTGATGTATTGTGCAACAATTAAAGAAAATCAAGACCCAACCAGCTGTTTTGTGCAAAGGCAAAAGTGAGATCTCAAAGCATTTCTTCAAATCCTAATCAAACATCAATTAAATTATTAAAAGAACTGCTCTTCTTTTTTGTATGGTTACGTTCCCTCTCTTTAGCATTAAACCAAATCACTTGCTAATCTGAATACATTTTAGAGAAGATGTTTTATTGTATAAGATTTTAAAGGCAGTTTCTTGGACTGGAGCTTCATATCTATCAGTGTAATGTACTATCACATGGTTTGTCACCAGGTTTAGTAGGAGCATGCTCAGTTCGCTCTGGCCTAGTAAACAAGCACCTTGATTAGCAACTCATCGTGTCTCTGTCCTTCATTTGTTCTACCCACATATATTACATTTTTGGCAACGAGAATGGGATCCCAAAGTCATTTTTAGGGATTTTGGAAGGACACAGTGTTCAACCTTCGAGTGGAAAAGTTTAAGGTGAATTTGTGATGCCTAAACTGAATTTTTTGCGATGTTTTACTGTTAATGCTGATGTAGAATTGTCTGTGCTTCGCCTTCCCGTATATGTATACACAGCAACAGCGGCCTTGATTCTCACAGGTACACAGGTAACGTGCTAAGTCACTGTTGGATGGGATCGGGACAATCATGGCCACGCCTACGGATTCATCGGAAGCCTCGGCATGTATGACCGAACTCGTGAACCATTCAGTTCTTACGTTGAGCGGATGGCTTGCAACCAGTTAAGGAAAAGGTTGATGCTGTCATCAATGCTCCAAAACCACAGAACGTGTCTGAGTTAAGATCTTTCCTTGGAATGGTCCAGTACTACGCACATTTCTTACCTGAGTTAGCGACCATGTTAGCTCCATTGCACGAGCTCCTCAAGAAGGATGTCCAGTGGAAGTGGACAAAAGCGCAACAGGAAGCTTACGACGCTTGTAAGAGAAGTCTCTCTAGCGATGCTCTACTTGTGTACTACGACACAGAGCATGAGCTTAAATTAGCGTGTGATGCTTCTAGCTATGGTATGGGAGCTGTCATAAGCCACGTAATGGATGATGGCCAAGAGAAACCAATCGCATTCACATCGTGAACCCTCACAAAGAGCGAAAGAAACTACGTGCAAATTGAAAAGGAAGCACTTGCCGTAGTGTTTGGAATCAAGAAATTCCAACAGTTCCTGATCGGCAGAAAGTTTACCCTGATAACCGATCACAAACCGTTCCTAGCAATATTGGGGCCCAAATCTGCCATCCCTGCAATGGCCACATCAAGAATGCAACGTTGGGCAGTGTTGTTGTCACAATGTGACTACACGATTGAATATCGCACTTCAAAGCAAAACACAATCGCAGATGCCTTGTCTAGGTTGCCACATGAAGACTCGTGTTAGGAGTGAAGGTGAGATTTTCACGCTAGGTGCAGTTGACAAAGACTTTCCCGTGAATGCAACTGAGATTGCAAATGAGACTCAAAAGGACTCAGTACTGAAAAGAGCATATGAAAACACCTTGAATGGATGGACTGATCAGTGTATGGACACAGAATTGAAACCATTCCATAACCGTCGTACTGAATTGTCTTGTGAGCAAGGTTTTGTCAAGTGGGGAAACAGAGTGGTGGTACCTACTTCTTTGAGAGATAGAATTCTGGCCGAACTTCACACTGAACATCCAGGGATCGTCAGTATGAAATCAATTGCAAGAAGCTTTGTTTGCTGGCCTGGATTGGACAGTGATCATGAATCACTTGTCAGCAAATGCCGTGTTTGCCAAAATTGCAGAAACAAACCATCCAAAACTCCACTACAACCCTGGTCATGGCCAAGTAGACCTTTTCAGAGAGTACATGTAGACTTCTGTGAGAAAGCAAATGATTATTTCCTGGTACTTGTAGATAGTCACTCAAAGTGGATTGAAGTGAAACATACGGGTTTAAATACTACAACTGAACATACCATAGATGAGTTGAGGTCTACCTTTGCATGTCATAGCTTACCTGAAGATCTTTTTTCTGACAATGGCCCTCAGTTCCGTTCTGCTCTATTCCAGGAGTTCATGAAATGGAATGGTATCAAATACACTCTCGTTCCACCATATCATCCAGCTTCAAACGGAGCAGCCGAAAGGTCAGTCAGAATAGTAAAAGAAGCTCTCAAAAAGCAAGTGTTGCAGGGTTGGTCGGGACTCAGCATGAAACATTGTTTGGCAAATTTCTTGCTGAAGTACAGAATTACTCCGGACACTACAACTGGATGTACCCCAGCAGAACTCTGGATGAAGAGGAGATTGAGAACAAGATTGAGAACATGATTGAGTCTTGTTCAACCAAATTTGGCCTCAAGAGTTGAACAGAAACAGTTGAGTCAGAAACGTTATTATGACAGCAATCAGCAAGAACACAGTTTCAGACAAAACGAGTGTGTTCGTGTTCTCAGTCCCCCTGGCAAGTCGAGTTCACACAAGTGGGATGTAGGAACCATAGTAGAGGTTGGTGGAACCAAGAGATATTTGGTTGAAATTGGTGACAACATCCAAAGTGTTCATGTAGATCAAATGATCTCTGCTAGAGATGAACCAAGACGTGATCTTGAACCACTTGATCATGAACACATACATGAGTTTGACTCCATTCAGACTTCAGAAACTGAAGTACCAGGTTCAAACAAATCTGAGATAGAAACAGGATCATCTTTGAGTTCGGAACCAAAACAAAACAGCCCGAAATTTGTTTCAACACCAAAACCTTTTGTAAGGAGATCAGGAAGGCTCCGCAAACCTGTTATTAAACTGGATTTGTAGTTCATTTGTAGCATTTGTAGTTTATTTAAAAGAAAAAAAAGCCAGGAGTTTTTGTTATGTGGTACATGCGAAAGGTGGGACCATAGTTTTGTTGTATTTGAGAGGGGAATATGTACATTTTTTTTTAAGGGGAAAGCAGCGTAATGTATTATCACATGGTTTGTCACATGGTTTGGTATGAGCATGCTCAGTTTGCTCTGGCCTAGTAAACAAGCACCTTGACGAGCAGCTCATCCTGTCTCTGTCCTTCATTTGTTCTACCCACATATTTTACAATCAGCACTTTAGCACCAGTCTCTTCACCAGATGGTTAGCTTAAGGCACTTCCTCCTTCACCGTCACTCATAACAATTACTTTTATATTAATAAAGTATTTACAAGACCATTCCAGAATAAGTTATTTTTGACTCCAAATGTTAAATCATATAGTTCAAAAAAGTGCACTAAACAATGTCAAAAATTAAAATTATCTAGGGGCACATAACCCCCAAAACATACCAGGAAATTACTTTTGCCTCAGCAGAGCTCATTTCCTCTGTCAAAATTCACCACAGCAAAAGATCGTACATTTGTGTTTTCTCCCCCACCCCCCACCTATAATACAATTGATTGAATAGCTGCAGCTAAAGCCATGACAAATTTGTGTCCCAGTGCACTCTCACTGTAACTATTTCTTTTTGTATGTCATATGTAAGACCGTTGAGTTTCAGTTTTCATCGAAAAACGGGCTCAATTGTGGAATGTGGTCCCAAAGCACTAAGAAAAATCCTGAAATACAATTCAATACAAAGGAATCTAACTTACTCAATTGCTTTGAAGCAGTTGCTTTATTTATAGCTCTTTATTTAGGGCTGTTTTTCAGTTATGCATTTGTTTTGAATTGTCAGCTATTTTGAAGCTGCTGGTCACTTATTCTGAGTTTTGTATGTTGGCATGTATGAGCATGCCAAACCATTTTAAAAAGATAATAAAAACTAAAATTATTCATGTGATTATTAAACACTGCAGAAACTTAACTGAAATGATCGAAAGTAGTCAGGGAGATTTAATCTGTTTGCCATGATAATTTTTTTATGACAGTCCGTGGCTAGGATTTTGCTGACCTCGGCGGGTCCGGGGCGGGCAATGTCGGTGGCGGGTCCCGACCGCGCTGCTGGCTCCACCCCGCTGTCCAAAATGTTTTTCCCTCGATTGGGTTTGTTAAGCCTGCTCAGCGCGTTTGCCGGTCCAATTAGAGGAAGCGGGTCTGGTGACATCATTTGATGGCACGTCATCAGCCGGTTTCCTTAAAGGGACCATGGGCAACTTTATTTTGACATTTGTGCTGTGAGTGTTCTACAGCATTGAGGTGCTGCAAACACTGACAATCACTGCACAAAGGCACAGGGCTGCACCCAGGCTCTCCAATGACTCCCTCCATATGTTTATGGAGGGAGTCAGAGCAGGAAGGGAGGTCCTCTTCCCTTCCAATGGGCGGAAGAGACCTCCCCAGGAGATCAACACAGCCTGGTTGCACATTGCAGAGGAGGTCACAAGCAGGGATGTCGTCAGGAGGACCTGGGTGCAGTGGCGCAAACCTTTCAATGGTCTCATTAGATCACAAAACATTAGTACAAAGCCACACTCACCTTCATCCTGCTGTGTCTCTCATCACATCCCCATCACTCTGCCTTCCCTACCCTACCCCTGCACATCCTTACTCACACCAACTTACCTTGCACCTCCACCCATCCCTCTCTATCTACATTATCACATCCCCATCTCACTAGCCACCCCTCACACTCACCCTCATCCTCATGCAATCATACCAACTAACAACACACAAGGGTAGCCACTTGGGTGTTTTATCTAATATTCATGTAAAGTTTCTGTTAACGTGCTGTCAAACACTGAAATCTTTATTTTCAACACTTTCCAGTCTTGAACAGATTTGTGTGCACCTTTGGAAGTGGCTTAGTGAGTTGCAGTGAATGGTGATACATAATGGTACCCCCCACCCCCCACGCAATGGTGGCGAGTGTGAAAGGAATGGCTTGGACATTGTAGGGATGCTTTATGGTGTTGGTGTGGGGTGGTGCCAACCTGGCACATCATGTGGCAGCCAGGGTGTACAGCATAAAGTGAAGTAAATCTGGCTATGGTGAGGCCATCCCTGGCCTCCCGGGCAGCATGTGCTCGGGTGCTGATGCCCTCTGTCCTGTGCAGCATCAGGTGATTGCGGAGAAGGTTGGTGTTGTTGTTGGTGCTGCTGGTGTTGGGGCTGATCGTGGTTGGATTCTGAGGACCAAGGTGAGACAGTATAAAGGGCACCCATGTTGATGGAATGGATGGCAAGTGAAGTAGAGATGACAGAAGCATTCTGTCAATGGTGAGAGAGTTCTTCCAATGAGGTGATACTGGATGGAGTGGAAAGTGGAAAACTTGCAGAATCTGTGCTGGAAATGGACTGAGATACAGCTTGTGGCTGAGGAAAGTGATGATCTGTCATGTGGGAGCTTTTACTGTACATTTGAAGCTGTCAAGTAATCAGCTGGAGCAATGGCCACTGAACTCCCGCCTCAGGTTGACAGCCGTTGTTCCCGAACAGTGTGGTTCCCGTGGCCATGAAGTTAAAGTGAAAAGGTGAGTTAATAAAGCCTGTTAATGATCTGTCAACTAGATGTTAATGAGATTAATTGGGTCCCCCCGCCGCTGCCTGTCAGGTTTGCTCAGCGCTGACAGACCCGACATTTGGGAAAGGCGCGTGGTGGCGGGTTGACAGCGGAGTTCCACCCCACTGTCAAAAAAAAACACTTTCCCACCCGCCCCGCCACCGATCCTGCCCGCTGACCCCACGGAAAATTCTAGCCCTTGTGTTTCCTGGGATATTACCAAACTGTAGAGTCTTAACTTATTATAGAAGGTTCAATATTTTAACAGACCTGGCAGTTCTGGGGACAGTACATATTAATAATGATGGAAAAATATAAAGAAACTGTGTCCAGAGCATAATCTGTAATAAAATAGATGGCTCATTTGAACTGTGTGAACACTCTTCTCCTTCCCCTGCTCACCCACATTGTACACATCTGTGCAGATGTGATGATACTTTGAAATCTTCCTCTTTGTTCCAACTTATTATCAGGCCTAACCAGTGAGTAAAATATTCTGCAACAGTTTGTCATTATTGACTTTAATCAGGTCCAAGTAAGCAAAAAATGTTCCTTTAAATGTTTGCTGGTCCATTTTTGGAAGGGTTTCTATTACCGGTTAGGACTTCTCCCAACACTATGTTTGCTCACAGCAACAGGACAGTTTCCACAAGCAAACCCGTGTCTCCTGTGAACTGAAACTTGAGCTCTTGTGTGTGGAGTGAATGGGTTTGGCCTGCCTCAGGATTAACAATTACCCTTCACCCAGAAAGCGCATGGGTTGTCTATTGAATGCTCCTGTCTTCATTGATTGGTGGAAAAATATCACTTTGTCAGCACTTTTTCACACAAAGTGTAGTGGAAATCTGGAAAACTCTCCTCCAAAAGGCTCTGAATGCTGGGTCAATTAAAATTTACAAGACTGAGATCAATAAAATTTTGTTAGGCAAGGGATTCATGGAGCAAAGGCAGGCAAATGAGTAGAGGTACAGATCAGCCATGATCTAATTGAATGGCGGAACGGGCTCAAGGGGCTGAATGGCCTACTCCTGTTCCTATGTTCCTACAGAGGTTCGGCTGAAGCCGCAAGACAAATTTATTTACAAGAATTAATGTTACACAGAAGCAAAATTAATGTAGCAGAACAAAATATGCTGCTAAACCGCCACAAGATTTTATTCTGACTTGAACATCACAAATTTGCATACTTACAACACCACAAAACTGGAAGAATTCTTGATGTATTTAATGACCTCGCTTCAGGAGGCCAGCTGATCATTCCCCTCCCCCCGATACCATCAGTTGCCTCTAGTCAGTGTTGCATATTCACTATCCGCTCAACCCTCAGGCTCCAAGACAAAGGAGCTCCTTTCAGAATGCAGCTAATAGTTACATTATCAGGCACAATACACTGGACCAACGTTCCCTCTATTTTCTTTTGGGCGACGACCCCTTTAACAGGTTGTGCAGCCCATTCAAATTTCTGCGCACGAGTGGTATTTCCATTTAAAAGCCGGTGAGCCAGCCTGCGCGGGACCTCCAGACCACTGTGTGGTTGCACAGTTTAACGGGAACATTGGACTGGACTAGCTTCAATGTCATATGAACAAGATATACTATGGAAATATATTGATGTGACGCAAGATGGAGCTTATAATAGGTTATAGTTTATAATATATCATAATAGAATACTCAGATGAATGTTAAACATAGGGAACAATTTTAAGTTAATTGGAGCTTTTTGCCAGCATTACACCCCTTTTTATCTGCCTCAACCTTTTGGTAAAAATTACTGAAAGGAGAAAAATAGTTTCCTAGATATTCAGAAGACCTGTAGAGACTCACCATGACATAGACTGTCTACAAGTATATGTGCTTCTAAAGGACAATGGCTCCACTACAGAAATAAAACATGTTGGATCTATCCTTGGCCCCCCACTATTTCTCATCTACATGCTGCCCCTCGGTGACATCATCCGAAAACACGACGTCAGGTTCCACATGTAGGCTGACAACACCCAGCTCTACTTTACCACCACCTCTCTCGACCCCTCCATTGTCTCGCTACTTGTTCGACATCCAGTATTGGATGAGCAGAAATTTCCTCCAACTAAATATTGGGAAGACTGAAGCCATTGTCTTCGGGCCCACCATAAACTCCGTTCCCTAGCCACCGACTCCATCCCTCTCCCTGGCAACTGTCTGAAGCTGATCCACACCATTCGCAATCTTGGTGTCATATCTGAACTTGAAATGAGCTTCCGACCACATATCCGTGCCATCACCAAGACAGCCTACTTCCATCTTCGTAACATCGCCCGACTCCGCCTCTGCTCATCTGCTGTTGAAACCCTTATCCCTGCCTTATTTACCTCTAGACTTGACTATTCCAATGTTCTCCTAGCTGGCCTCCCATCTTCCACCCTACATAAAATTGAGCTTATCCAAAAATCTGCTGCCCACATTCTAACTCGCATCAAGTCCCGTTCACCCATCACCCCTGTGCTCACTGACGTACATTGACTCCCGCTCCTGTAACGCTTCAATTTAAAAATTCTCATCCTTGTTTTCAAATCTCTCCATGGCCTTGCCCCTCCCCACCTCTGTAATCTTCTCCAGCCCTACAACCCTTTGAGATCTCTGCGTTCCGCCAGTTATGGTCACTTGCTCATCCCCGATTTTAATTGCGCCACCATTGGCGGCCGTGCCTTCAGCTGCCTCGGCCCTAAGCTCTGGAATTCCCTCCCTAAACCTCTCCACCATTCTATCTCTCTCTCTCCTCTTTCATGATGCTCAAGCTACCTCTTTGACCAAGCTTTTGTCATCTATCCTAATATCTCCTTATGTGGCTTGGTGTCAAAATTTGCTTAATAATGCTCCTGTGAAGCACCTTGGGACGTTTTACTATGCTAAAGGTGCGCTATGAATGCAAGTTGTTGTTGTTTTTGTTGAACCCTTAGAGCTGAGAAAGGGCAGCTTCATGTTCCAGAGGTAACCCGAGCTTATCAGCTATTGCATCAAACCTGAAACTCTTTTAGTTTCCTTACATTAGTAATAACAATAACTGTGTCTAATACTTGTAGACAATAATCATAAACACTCCCTCCCTAAAATTCCAGTTATATTCTGACTACAAACACGAATTGCTCATGGATAACTAACACTTTTACCCTGCATTTACATACATTACAATGTTCACACCCATTTTAAACAGACACTAATGGATGAATTTCCATGGGGGTTCTCCCATTGATCTGCCATAAGCTTGGTGGAATGACCACAGTAAATCCCAGAAAAACGGCACAAATATTGCTTCCGCTGTTTTCCTGGGGTTTCTGCAGCTCTTTTGCTAAAGTTCTAGCAGATGAGTAGGAGACCCCACTGTGGAAATCCACGCCCGAAGATACTGATCCCATATTTCAGAGATGCCTAGACTCCCACCAATCTGTAATGATGGAAATGTTTCCTCCATCAAACTACTAATTTTACATTTGGCTTTGGCTACAAGGCTATGATTAGACTCTGTGGGGGAGAAATTCAGCATCGCCCCATTTGGGGCGCAATTATCGGCCGGGCGCAAAGATTAGCGCCCGGCGCTAATTATCGCCACCGACTGCAAACTTGACTTTTATCGCCCCTGGAGGTGATTGGAGCGCTAAATCAGGCACTTCACACCTGTCTTAAGGCGCAAAGGCCGAGGAGCGAGGCGCTACCTCAGAGCGCTGGCGAAGCTCATGTGATGTCAGTCAGCAATGGAACACACACACAATGGCACGGGCCAGTTCTTAAAGGGAATGGTTAATCTTGCTTTCGATCCACATCCTGCTCATTGCAGCCTTGAATCTCGGCCTGGAGAGACCTGTACATCAAATCTGCTGGAAAGAACAATGGAGAGTACCAGGCAAAGAGCTCAGAGTGCAGCCCCCACAGTCTCTTCTAAATCGATACAAGGAATGGCAAATCAAAATGAACCTGCAAAGTGCTGCTCAGTACCCAAAACTCCTTCACACAACGTTGAATCTCTCCAGAAGTCTCTCTCTCTCTCTCTCAGAATGCGTGGTTCAAAAATGGCACCAACAATAAAAGGCAGGAAGCGGTCACTTTTAAATAGCGCTCCCTCAGTCCCTTCATGACTGCAAATCGCTCCCCTCAACCTGTCGTTGCTAGCGTCAGGCAGTAAGGCAGGGGGCGCCACTCAATATCTGCTCCGGGGCGATACCGGGGCGTTGCGCACTCGAGTGACGTCACGATCTGCCGGCGCAGGAGATCGTGGCGGTAGTGTTTAGCGCCGCCGCAAAATGTCTAGTTAATTTCGTGAGAGGCGCAAACTTCGCCGCGCCTGGGCGCTAGATGCTTTGCGCCCCATTAGCGCCCTCTTAACAGGAGGCGCAACCAACTGAATTTTTCCCCCTGTGTACCCACATGTCTTTCTGCAACACTGAGCTCTACATTGGGAAGGGGGGTGGGGGGCAGTATGATAGAGAACAAAAATTCCGAAACAGAAGTGAGCAAGGAGGTTGAGATTGAGAAGATCAGAAATACATTTGGAGAAAGGTAAAAGGTGAGAAACGTGTAACTCATTTGAAGTAATGCTGGATATATACATGCCTCGCATTTGCAACTCAAGCATAACGCCAAAAGAAAAGATGACTATGTAATTGTATGCATGGTTTCACTACTCAGTGCACACCACTGTGATCAAAAATGTGTTACTCTTTCTGTAAGTGTTCTACACGGACACAAATTGGGCCCAGTTTGAGCCCCTAAAGTTTGTGTGATTAGGTCTATATACAACAGGGAGTATGATGATGCTACATCAGGATATTACTGGCACCATTCTAGATAGGCATTAGACCGACTTATTTGTAAAATGTCAGCAAAAAGTCCTGAATGATGAGTAGAACAATACATCTTGGCTACTGTCCAAAACATGTCTTGATGAAAACTATTAATAATCTATATTTAAGGAAACATTATTTATCATTAGTGTGATTCATTTCAATAGCACTTGGAACCATATATTTATTTTTGCAGACACTTAAATGCATGCATTTGCAAAATCCTTTACATTATGTCCACAATAATGTACTCATCAATCATCACTGATTTGAAAAACACAGACATTTGCACTGCCATGTGTCCAGGTTTCAAAATGGGTTTGCTAGGTAAAGGATTAGCAGCATGGCTCACTTAATAGCCGTTAGCCAAGCAGGTGAAAGGCAGACACAGCGTGACAGCCATGTGTCTTTGGCCAAAACCAAGTAACTTGACTGAATATGTAGTAATCTTGAAGTTAGAGCTGATGTTGGTTGTGCAAGATACAGAACTTCAAGACCTAATTGGTTCAGTTCAGTTGACAGAAGCTAGGTTCAATGATTTGCTTTCTAAAATTTGCTTCTGCTGCTTCCACAAAAAGAAAAACTTGCATTTATATCGCGATTTTCACGACCTCAGGATGTCGCAAAGCGCTTCACAGTTGAAGTATTTTTGAAATTTTGTCACTGTTGTAATGCAGGAAACGTGGCAGCCGATTGGTGCACAGCAAGGTCCTACAAACAGCAATGTGATAATGACCAGATATTCTGTTTTAGTGATGTTGGTTGAGGGATAAATATTGGCCAAGATATTTATAACTCGATATAAATCAGACTGAAGATCAACCCTGACCTGGATTGATTTAGGGCAGATCTCAGCTCCACAATACAATGAAAGCCACAGGGTCGGATATTTCCACCTTTAGTAAAAGATCCCAGTGGTTTAGCATTCCACTTCACAAGCCTAGGTACGTTTTGTAGAACGTTGTTGCAAGGAGTGGTAAACACACAGTTGTTCATGATGCAAGTTCTCTCAAGACAGTACTATCCTGCTGTAGGAAAAATTGTCCTGTCTATCCTGTCAGGCCAAGTATAACATATTCTCCTTCATGTTCTACTCCCCAAATCCCATGTAAGTGTAAAGTTTATCAACTATATAAATATGTAGTTTGCACAATGTTTGCAATAAATATATAGTGAATGGAATTGATAGGAGTATAGTGGATTGCTGTTGGTATGCATCACTGACATATCATTTGAACAGAAATAAAATACATGCTGCAATTCAAGATCAACCAAAGGCCTTTAAAAGTACATGTGTGCTTAGTGATGTGATTATGTCTCTGTCCATTGATGACACCATTGTATGTGAATGATGAAAGTTTTTTGTATGCTGGTCGATCTCCTGTGATATTGCACATGGCTAGTGAAAATTCATTTGAATTTTTCAGGTCAAGCTAGGTTAGAGGGTGGGGCTTAATGGAAAGGGGAGGAAGAGGAAAGGAAGGGAGGGGAGGGGATGGGGAGGAGGGAGGGCGAAGACAGAGGGAGAGGAAGAGACAGGTGAGGCAAAAAGGCGGGGGGGGGGGGTCAGGAAGGGAGTGCTGAGGAAGAGGAATTTAGATCAGCGAGGGTAGGGAGATAGGGGCATGGAACAGCTAGCCGGGGGGGGGGGGGGGGGGGAGATGGCGGAAGGTGGGAAGAAGAGAAATACAGCCAGTGAGGGAAGGGGCGGGGGGAGGGGTTATTGTACTCAGGAAGATGAAAGGGTGTATGGGTAGCCTGTGAAGGACAACTTCAACCAGCAAATGGGTTGGAACAGTCCATGCAGTCAGCGAGTGGAGTGAGGCAGGAGTAAAGGGTTGAAATCCCCTCCCCACCTACAGATGCAATACCTTTACAATCGAGACAAATTCGTTGTTTAATATATATTGAATCTATTGGACGAGAGCGACCATAACAACAGATTACAGCTACAGACAATAACATTGAAAAATTACCATGAATTTGAGCCAGGAGCACAATATATGAAGCAGTTCTGTCAGGATCAATCATCATTTGTCTTTCAGATGTGAATTAACCACTATGCAGAGGTTGTCATAATCAGCAAAGAGAATAATATCACTTCTGACAGCATCCACCAAGTCGCTAATGATGAGAACCAGAGTGGGGCCAGAGACATTTCCCTGTGGGATTCCCAGATAGATGTTGCACTAAGATGACCGAGGCCCATTTATCACAACCCTGAGTGTCTGAGGAAGTTACGGAGTTGTTTTGTAACACCTTAACAAAGCCACTTAAACTAAAAAAAATGCTTTCAGAAGGCATCTGTCTCACACCACTCTTCTGTGCATTATTGTACAAGGACGTGTGAATCTCGATCAGCTAAAAAGGTGCACATTACTATAAACCATATGCAATTCTTGTCTATGTTTTAGTGAAATGACACTGGGCAGCCAGAGGTTTTACAATATGGCAGTAATAAAAACATAAGAAATAGGAGCAGGAATAGGCCATACGGCCCTCGAGCCTGCTGTGCCATTTGATAAAATCATGGCTGATCATCGACCTCAACTCCACTTTCCCGCCCGATCTCCATATCCCTTGATTCCCCTAGAGTCCAAAAATCTATCTATCTCAGCCTTGAATATACTCAAAGACTCAGCATTCACAGCCCTCTGGGGCAGAGAATTCCAAAGATTCACAACCCTCTGAGTGAAGAAATTCCTCCTCATCTTGGTCTTAAATGGCCTACCCCTTATCCTGAGACTATGTCCCTGAGTTCTAGACACTCTAGCCAGGGGAAACAACCTCTCAGCATCTACCCTATCAATCCCCTTCAGAATCTTGTATGGTTCAATGAGATCACCTCTCATTCTTCTAAATTCCAGAGAGTATAGGCCCATTCTATACAATCTCTCATCATAGGACAGCCCTCTCATCCCAGGAATCAATCTAGTGAACCTTCGTTGCACCGCCTCCAAGGCAAGTATATCCTTCCTTAGGATAAGGAGACCAAAACTGTGCACAATACTCCAGGTGTGGTCTCACCAAGGCCCTGTACAATTGTAGCAAGACTTCCTTACTCTTATTCTCCAACCCCCTTGCAATAAAGGCCAACATACCATTTGCCTTCCTTATTGCTTGCTGTACCTGCATGCTAGCTTTCTGTGTTTCTTGCACGAGGACACCTAAATCTCTCTGAACACCAACATTTAAAAGTTTCTCACCATTTAAAAAATATTCTGTTTTTCTATTCTTCCTACCAAAGTGAATAGCCTCACATTTCCCTACATTATACTCCATCTGTCACCTAACTGCCCACTCACTTAGTCTATCTATATCCCTTTGCAGACTCTGTATTCTCCTCACAGCTTACTGTCCCACCTAGCTTTGTATCGTCAGCATTGGATACATTACACTCGGTCCCTTCATCTAGGTCATTAATATAGATTGTAAATACCCTGCTAGTTACATCCTCAAAAAACTCTAATAAATTTGTCAAACACGATTTCCCTTTCATAAAACTATGTTGACCCTGTCTAATCATGTTATGATTTTCTAAGGGCCCTGATACCACTTCCTTAACAATGGATTCCAGCATTTTCCCGACGACTGATGTCGGGCTAACTGGCCTGTAATTCCTTGTTTTCTCTCTCCCTCCTTTCTTGAATAGCAGTGTTACATTTGCTACCTTCCAATAATATTCAGATACATAATACATACAAGAGCCAGTTCAACAGTTTGATATACAATACCGTGCCATGGTTTGTACTGCTATAGTTAGCTCTCCAAAATACCTTTAAATACAAACTCTGTTGACTCCTACTACTATACAAGAAAGAAACAGACCCTTTTAATTGGTACATCATCAGGATTTAAACTTTGCCTCCACCATGCTTTTGCCTTTACCCAAAATAATCAGAAAATTAATTCTTAGATTGTGAGAGCTACTGGATAATTGGTTTTCTCACTCATGCAATTCTCATTTTAACTACCTCATCTGACTTCTGATACACTGGCAAGCTAAAGAGTGCTGGCTGTGAATACCATCATATTGTATAACAGAGGAATGGGTTTTTAGAGCCGTGAATAATTTTCTGATGGTGCACATAATAGCTGAAGGATCCTCTAGGGAGTAGGGATGACTCCACTCAATCGTCAAAGCCTTTAAATGCTTCAGCATTTTATAACACATTTAATTTAAAAGTTTCAATTATGACAAGCCAAGTCATGAAAAGCTATTTTCCAAGTAGGACTTAGACAATGTCCATATGGGGCACTGATGACCTCAAGCACAAGATCTTCTTTTAATAAAAGCTGAATCTTTTTCAATGTGGTTTGATGATAGTCACATGAGCCAGGAAGTCTGGCACTGGAGGTCTTAAGTCCGAATACCTAGAGGCAGATCTTTAGTTACCATCTGAAAGGGGCATGAAGTGGGCAGGGCATACGCTACGACTGCCTGAACCCAATGAAGTGAGGCACGCACCTTTTTGATATGTGTCTGGCTGATGTCCTAAAATCCCATAAACAGCAATGACATGAATGAGCAAGTAATCTGTTTTTGGTGATCTATTACGTTCACTGAGCAGGCAGAGGGACTTCCAATAATGCAGCACTCCCTGAGTACTGCACTGAAGTGTCACCCTAGATTATGTGGCTGGAATCATCCATTAGAAGTAGTACTCAAGGCACAGCACTTATTTTTAATCAGCAAATGCAGACAAGTGAATCAGGCCACAAAACTCTGACTGTTAGCATTACATGTATATATGTTCCTCTGATCTGTTACAGTTAAACCTACTGGGGGAGAAATTAGATAGCGCTGGAATGCTGATGCGAACTGGGTGCAGGGAACAATACCTGCACTGGAACATGTATGCCCGAGGCCCGATTGAAATTTGACCTCAGGCCTCATTTAAATTAGACCGGTGAGCTATAGACGTCTGCTGTGCATCCCCAGGCAGCTCGCCAGTGATGCGGACATCAATTTTGGGTTGCTGCAATGCCAGCAGGCAGCGGTCCTCAGCTAAGCCCTAGGGATGGGGGCTGGGAGGGAAAATCAATCGGGAGAAAGCCGAGTGCGGTCCGACAATTGTCTTCCTGGCTCCACATTCAGGTATGTATTTTTTTTTTACAAAACGTACCTTTTTGGTGGCAGCCTCCAGCGGTCCCATTGAGGTTAAGCCGCATGTAGACCTGGTTATCCTGAATCCAGCGGGCCAGGCGCCATTGTTCCCTTTAAGCTGCGGTATTTTGAATGGGCCACACACCCAATTTTTTTTTTAAAGGGAACACTGCCCGGCGCCGCCTGCATTCAAGGCAGCCCAATTTTGGGAAGGTCGGGGGGGGGTCCTAAAACAGGCGTTAGGCCCCCTATCAGTATATGCGAAGATCCTAATAGCTGTTTCAGGCACGGGCCCTGGACGCCTATACTGGAGCCTTTACCAATATGGCGGGCGGCACACTTCCAGCGCGGAATGTGCACGCGCACGCCACCAGCCACATTGGGCGCATAGCCGCCCATCTTATACCTGTAAAACAGTGCAGCATCACTGACTTTCACTGCCATTGTTGCTTTGTACAGTTCACCATGTAAGACATAACAAAATCACATGTCTTGCAAACACTTGGAAACCTTATATTGAAAAGAACCAATTCCAGACAAAATATACAGCATCACCACTACGTACAAAGATAAATTGCCAATTCTTTGCAACACATTTGGAAAGTTGAGAAGATGAAAGTCATGTCATATCTCAAATATGTTTTCAGACCTGAAGGTCATATTCTAAGAAGAATCATTCCTTCCAGTGGGTGAGAAATGAAATCTCAGCTAAGGCTCCAATTGAAAGTAATAACACTTTGTTTTTAAAATCTCCTTTGGGAACTGGAATAAGTAGGTTAGAAAAGCTGCAATGCATCCTTACAGTGATCGTTAGATTAATGTAATCATTGATCTGAGATGTGCATACTTGTCTCAGACCATGGAGTTCAAATATAAATTCAAATTTACATGACCTTTAAACCAATATTCATGTGGCCTCATTTCTGGAACCATTTGCTAAATGAAGCACACAGTGTTAAGTCATATAGTTTTAAGTTCAGGTTAATCATATTGCAAAGACTTTATATCAACTAAAAACTGTTCTGTACAATCAGTGTAAGATACATGTTATAGCTCATTAATTGGAAAGATTATTCTTACTTTATGAAGGACCTAATTTGGTCTCCAACGCCATAAAAAATAATTCTTTATACTGAAGAGTACCTTTGTTCACTTTTCACCTGTGAGGTTGTTACAGAGGTTACATATGCCACCCTTCAGCATTGCCTCTCCCGCAGAGAGGATTTATGTCAATATTTCTCTCAAAGAGCATAAAGCTACAAATTAACCAAGGGTTAATATGCCTGCAATCTTTGAAGTAGTCTAAACTGAATTTTGTTTTATATATTCCATTCCTGGCACCAGTTGGAAGGTGCTAATGTAGAAAAGGTGCCTAAAAGCAGCAAATGGGTCAAGAGGCTGAAACTAGAATCCATCATGTGCCGTCCAAGTCAGTGGTGGTATTTTTGCATTCAGCCAGCTTGAGATCAGCCTGCTGACTGGTTCAAAGCGTTCCCTTTCACTGAAATCATGGAGCCATTCCAGGAAACATGCAAGCTGACAATGTAAGAATAAAAAGAAAGTCTTGGCATTTATATAGTTCCTTTCATGACCTCCGGATGTCCCAAAATTCTTTACAGCTAATGACTTTTGAAGTGTAGTCACTGTTGTAATGTAGGAAACGCAGCAGTATATGTGTAGTCAGCAAGGTCCCACAATCAGCTGAGAAGGGAAGTGGAGACACACAATTGATTATGTCCTTATGTATATACTTTTAAGTTAAAGAAATGGGGTAGAAAATGCTTCACTTCAGTTTTTCATCCTTTAAAAGAATATTGCACCACATTCTACACATTTCAGGGTTTATTTGAGCTACCTTTTTATTTTATTTTTTTCCTCCTAGAAGCTGGCAGCTGTCCTTCATTCTGCCAGTGGATTTCACACTTCATTCAGCCTTAATCTGTCACATTAACACCACCTCTAGCCTTGCATATCTCTTAATGTCTCTTAATGTCTCTTCATCTCCCCCTTTGTTCCTTTATCCCCTCCCCCTTTTCCCAGCTTTACCCTGGCCTTAAATCTATTTGATTTCCGGCTCTTCCCAGTTCTGATGAAAGGTCATCGACCTGAAACGTTAACTCTCTTTCTCTCTCCACGGATGCTGCCTGGCCTGCTGAGTTTTTCCAGCGTTTTCTGTTGTTATTTCGGATTTCCAGCATCCGCAGTATTTTGCTATCGTATTAGTGTTTATTTGAGCTATGATGCTTGTAAAAGATGGCAATTTATTGCTGGTACAAGGCGGCCAGTAAAGGGCAGTAACACATTTTTACAGTGCAATGTCCTCTTTGTAGTTTCTGTGATCTTCTTAGAGGCAAAATAATTCCGATACTGTGTTTTTTATTCATTAATATGGGCTAAACATATTGGCCTAGAAATTCAAAGTAGGTACAGGGAACGATCCCTGTGCCAGAATGGGTAGGCCCAAAGCACACCCAATATTGGGCCTCAGGTTTCATTTAAATGAGACCGACGAACTGTGGATGCTTGCTGGGCATCCCCAGGCAGATCATCGGCAAAGAGGCTTGAAATTTTGGGCTGCTGCATCACCAGCAGCGGCCTCAGGTTAAATGATTAAAGGGGAAGGAAGGTGATTGGGAGGGTGCAATTGGACCCTTTAAGGGCCATTGGTTAGGCCACATGTAGACCTGGTTTTCTTGAACGCGGCCTGCCCGGCCAGTGGAATTTCACAGGAGCCAAGTAAAATATATACAAAGTATTCCCAACACTTCAATTAGTTTATCAATACCACAATTCAAATTGCCTTTGTACTTTATATAATTAAAAAAAAATCTTTCCTAAAGTACACAATTGCCAAATACTTAGAAATATACATGATTCATTAATATCACTAATTGTACACAATATGATTGGTCAGTCAGAAAAAAGGACTAAATACAGTAGATCCTTTCGTAATACTTGGGAGCTGGACATAGTGTGCTCTATAGCAAGAACAATGCTACAAAGAGCCTGTTTTCAGATGCCCTGTTTTTACATGCCTTCTCTATTAATAAGAAAGTACTTAGCCTCCCATAACAGCTCATGGAAATAAAATAAAAATGAAACTTGGGTCTCTTTCTTCATTTAAGTGTCTCTGCTTCTCTCGTACTCACTAATTCTGTGTGTTTATACCTTCCTGTCTTTCTTTTGAACTCTATTTGTCTCACTTTGTCTCTGAGGGGTAAAGATTTAAGAATGGGTTCTGCCTGGCATAGAACGGTGCCCACTATACTGCACATGTAACCAATAACATGGCCCCTCAATGCATATGCAAGTGATCTCCCAAATGCACAGTAGACTGGTTCTGGCAGCTTGAATGCACAGAGTTGGGATTTCTGAGCGCTGTTGCAACGATTCAAAGTGCTGCAGCTCTTAAGTATCTATTCCCCTTTGAAATTTCTTCAAAGTTTCCTGTTCAACCATTTGTCCTGGCAGTTTGTTCCATGTGCTGATCACCTTTCTGCAAAAGGAATGGTGCCTGAATTACCCATTAACTAATGTTTTCCTTTTCTTAATCTATGCCCCCAATAATGCAATTCAAACTCCGTCATTATCAATACTTCTATCAAGTCTCCGCTCAAGAGAGAAAAGTCCCAGGATACACAATTAATCTTCATACCCCACTTTAAGTTCGAGTTTTAATATTGCAGCCTTCTGCTAAACTCTCTGCAGTAACATAATATCTCTTTGGCGTAGGGGGACCGAAAGTGGACTCAATACTTCAGATGTGATCTCATCAAACACAGAGAAAAAAAGGCCTGAATCAACTAATTGGTAATGCTTCAGAAGATACTTGTAATTAAATATCAAAAGAGGATCAAGAATGCCTGCGGTTGTCATGGAAAGAACACAATAATCAGCAGTGCCCCCACTGATTAAACAAAAAAGATCAATATAGGCTGGTCATGCTACGTGAATACTAGCTGGCAATCTCTGCAAGCTGCTCTTACTTGTGAATTCCATTATAAAAGAAAAAGAGACTCCTTCAGACTTGATGCAGTGTTACTAAACATAGAAAAGAAATGGATAATGAATTGGAAGCAAAGAGTGGTACTGTTGACATTAGCTAATCAGAGAAGAGGCGAATGGAAAAAAAGTTGACATTTCTCAGCACCATCATTATATAAAAGTAGGACTGCAGCTAACCAGCTGACTGTGATGTGATCATTTTCTCAGTGATTTTAGTTGGACAAAACACACGTGATTTGGTTAGTCATATGACATTTGATGCTTCACCAATAGTGATATACTGGGTATCACACCTGTTGGCATGGTATTGGTCTGCTGTCCTGGATCTCGAGACATACCAATAAGGAGAATTAAACAGATTTTAACACAACTGTTCATCATTATAACAACTTTTCATTTAAATTAATAATATCTGGCTAATCTAATCCGCAAAGCATGCAGTCTCCAACGTAAATGTGATAGAAAGTGAAAGAATTTTCAGTGGCCAGAGACACACATTTCTCCCTGTAAAAAGAATGGCATTCAGATAGCTGCAACCGACCAGAAGGTCCCAAGGTGCCAGTGGTTCAGCCTATTTCATTATTCAGTGTTACCACAACAAGCTCACTCAAATCAAATCACCATATTGAGGAGGTGGAAGCTAGAGCCCATGAATGTCTTGAGTTTTTAAAATTTAATGGGAATTCTTTTCCCTGTGGAAATACGTGACACAGGCTTATAACAGCCAACACTCATAGAACCCGATATTGGAAAGGCTCCAAAAGAAGACTGCTATCTGTCTCGGAACAACAGACCCAAAGCCTTTTGCAGCACTCGGATTGGGCAGATTTATTTTTTATCTATCATCCTCGACACTGCACCATTCTACCTTTTGTAATCTCACATGCTTTGCTGCTGAAATATTAAAACTCTATTATTTCTCCCTGTTTATTTCAGGCAATAGGGCATTGTCTATTCAATAGGAGATTAAGTGGCATTGTACTTCAGGACAAAAAAGCATGCACTCTCAGATTTCATATCCGTGACACTGATAGTGACCTTCAAACCTTCATTGGACATTGAAGAAAGTACTTCACTGATCCCGCTCTAATGGACGATTAGAATACCGACCACGCTGTATTACAAGATAAAAAAATCAGCATATTACTTTAATAAGATCATCGCATTTCAAAGTAACTACAATCTGATTTCCTCCTCCACATCTTTGAAGATAACAATATATCTGGAAGGCTTCATTTTGCTTGCAAGATTTACATACTAAACGTCTTGTAATGTTCTGGTTTAATGCACCATTTAACATTGCTTATAAAGCTATGAATACGCAATCCAAATAGTCTCTCTGAATATTAAATTTGCAAAATATCCTCATTAAAAACAGACCAGAAGACTGAACAAGGATTCATATTTATACTGGAGGTATGCCACAGATAGCACTTCTGAGGTCAAAGGGCAAACTCGCAAATGAAATGATAGATCCCTTAGCTCCCTGTTGGCTTAGCTGGTTCAGGTAGTGAGTCGACGAGTCTACAGTCCAGAAGGTCCCAGGTTTGATTCCTAGTCTGTACCGACTTAGCTGGAGTGCTAGTAGGGCTGCTACAATTGGTCTCAGTGCCCCTGGGTTAGAGAGGAAAATCAACCAAGGCAATCACTCCTGAATGCTGTTCATTTACCCCTGCTGGAAGTGTGCATGATGGACTTTGGGTGAGGACAGAATTTGGCTCACCTGTGATACCCTGTGGATGATTAACCTGCTGATACCCATTGTCTGAGATCAGACAGGAAGAATGGCAAATTCAGTGAGGCACCGGAGGGCAATGAGGCCTGTGGAACCACCCCCCAGTAAAAGTCAATAGGGGTCATTGTGACTATAGACAACAGTGTAAAATGTACGATATCGGCTCAACCACCTGCTAAACACCTCTTCTAATTTTCTGTTTCCATTGTCATGACAGGAGGAGGGGGGGAATGAAAATTGGCAGAAAAAAGAGAGTAGGATTCCTGCCACCACAGGTAGCCTGTGTTATCACAGTTGGTGGTTGTCAGTCGTGTCTTCAACAGCAGAGTAGTGTAAATACTTCCGCTGCAAGGTAGTGGCAGTGAAATGCATGGCCACCTTTGGACAAAGTGGCTGAACCAGTGCTGGCCATCCCATAGAGGGGCAGCAAAATAAGCTGGGGAAAGGCATCAGCTCCACTGAATTTGTGACTGTTTGCAACTTTAAAAACAGGTGAGAATACGCAAGCTAATGATTTTGAAGTGGATCTGGCTGCTGTGCAAACCGCTTCTCAGAGTGCTTTCTACAGCAGCAGGAATGGCAGGTGGTGTTGGAAAATCACTTCAGGGAGCAGTGGTCCACTACCAACACAGCATTCATTTTAGAGAAAGGCAACTGCTGCTGAAAATAATAAATAAAATATTAGAATCTGAAAATGCTTCAGAAAAGTTAGGAATGATTCAAGATTAGTGAAGTTCCAATGATTTGAATCAACCTCGTTAACGTCTAAAGGATTTAGTCTTCATAAAGAACCAGGGTTTATTAAATCATAATAATCTGCTGCCAATGTAGAATGCTTCAAATCAAATACAGAGATATCAATAATCACAAGAGTCTGGGGTTTTTACAGTAGGCTCTGAAATCAAAGATTGGACATAAAGATTTCTATCTGGCCTGCCACATGATGTGTGATGCAGCTGAGAAAGAATCAAAATGCTGTTTGAAATATCTTGAACTAAATGCATTTCAACAACACGCCGTGGAGGTGCAACAACTTTATCACAAAGATGTATATTTTCTCAGGCCTGACTTTTTCTAAGCAGAAAGCTGGCTCTTAAATAGGTGTGCTCAATTTCCAAAGAGCGTCGTCAAGTTTATTCACAAGCAGGATAGTCACTACCTCCCAGGAAATAGATTTAGTTCCAAAATTGAAGCTGACTGGATAACTCACAAGCAACACATTTTAAAAATGAATTACAGGTAGCGTCAAAAATAGAAAAAAATATGCATTAATCTGAAGCATTGAATACCTTTGTATATCATATTTGCTGTATTTACATATTTCAAAAATCCATTGTAGAAAGTTCCATGCATTTGTTATAGAGCCAGAAAAAGAGAAAACAGCCCAATGATGTCATCAAACCACAATGATGCAGCTTTACTGGAAACAAGATTTTTTTTTTAAGTTATCTGTCCTGACAAGCACGGTAAATGTATATTTTATGAATATACATCTATATTCACATGAATGTACAAGAAAGCATCAATACTGCATCACAAATCTAGTGCAGGCTTGCACTTCCTGTCCACAAACTTCACTTCCTGTTGTCACGATGCAAGTCGCATCACATCTCAAATCTGCTTTGAGACCTGAAGGCCACACTGTAGAATGTATTAATGACAGGCAATACCTGCGAACAGCAGCAGCTGGGATTGTGATTTCTTTTTTGATCATTAAAAAAGAAAACAAAAAGATTATTTATTATGAATAAATTACTGTTTAGTGCTGTTGAAAATCTGTTTAAAAAAATTGTTCTCCTCTGAACAATTTTTAGGCTTAAGGATATTTATATACATAAACTGGGAGATCGTGTAAATAATGAAGTTTGAGCATGTGTGAGGTAATTTTTGTTTGTTCATGGAAATTCATGTTTATTGAAGACCATATGAGTTAGCAAACTCATTCGCAGTGGACTCCATTTTTCGCTTCTGTCCCCCTGCTACAACGTGTCAGGAAATCATGCACCCCAGGTCTATGATTTTCCACACATTAATTTTAAGCAGCTGTAAAGTTACACTCAAATGCTTTAAGGCAGAAACATAGGATGAAAATTTAACAGGCACGATGGGCCGAATGTGCTTTATCATTCTATGATAATGCTTGTTTGAATCTTCTGCATCAACTTTTTAAGATACAAAACAGAAGAAAAGATCTGAAAATTGAAACTTTTCTCTGCCCTTCCCCCCATTTCCCTCTTCCTGAAAGAGCCCACACTTGCTCGGGTACAATACCACAGGCACTGTCCGAGATTGGTGGCAGGTAATTACACTGTGGAGTCATCACACATGAAGCCAGGCTGTTTTCATCCGATGGCAACATCAGCACAGGTCCCTAAATAACCATCAGGAGAGAGAACATAAGAAATAGGAGCAGGAGTAGGCCATTTGGCCCCTCGAGCATGCGCCGCCATTTAATGAGATCATGGCTGATCTGATCTTGGGCTCAGCTCCATTTCCCTGCCCGCTCCCCATAACCCATCACTCCCTTATTGTTCAAAAATCTGTCTATCTCCACCGTAAATATATTCAATGACCCAGCCTCCACAGCTCTCTGGGGCAGAGAATTCCATAGATTTACGACCCTCCTCATCTCGGTTTTAAATCTTAAATCCAGAACCCTGGTTGATCTTTTATTTGACCCAGCCTGCTGAAATCTGCTAACTCAAACCTGGAACATTCCTGGTCCGAATGGCTCAGTGTCACATGGAGACACTGTATTTACCCAATGGACCATCAGTGAGCTGTAAATTGAAGCCTTTTAATTACATTATTCGGTATGCCCAAATTAATCTTCCATTTTCATACACTATTACAATTTATTGTCAAGAAAAAGGTTATTGTTCCATTTATATTGTAGTGGTTTTTAATGTGCTTAATTTAATCAGTAGAAGTTTGAATAAAACATGAACTATATAGTCTGTAACACTGTAATCAGCAAGGTTAATTCAATAAAACAGTCAGGCATAATAATGCGACTTCTTTCTCATTCATGGATTGAAGTGCTATTCTCATTAAACAACGAATGAGTGCCTTTGTCTGTGTTCTCGTGACAGTTTGAAGTTTAACCGACTGGATTTTACATATTCTTCTCCCGCCTCCAGTGATTTATGCAGGTGTTCCGTTTATGTTGGACAACCAATTCCTGAAGGGGTTCTCCAAAACCAGCTAGCATTACGATTGTTGTATATTGTAGGGCCGTTTCTACGGCAGCGATATATATTATAAAGGCGCTTTTAAATTATGACTTGGTGCAGCCTGTGTTCTCAGTGAATGAGGCCAAAACAACCTCGCCATATCTTCACTGCTGGAGGAGTAAGGTAGATCAAATGATTTACACTGACAAGCATTATCGACTGTGCAAAATCCATGTGTTGGGAGCCTCCGGGGGTCATATAAAAAGCATCTTAAAACAATGACTAGTTTGATGGGGGTCAGTACCTTCCCCAATGGCTGCAGAAAGTCTTTACAAGTCAGCAGTACTGAAATCAATTACTGCCCTATGCAGGCCCATTAGAAGTACTTCTGTGCTTTACCCTACAGGCAGTCATGTTTTTGGCAGTTTTGGGGGGAGATTTTCAATTGCCGCCCGTCCCGTTTACAAGGCATCTGACAGTTGAAAATGACAGGGAAACAGCGGCCGGTTCAGGGGACTCCCAAGGCCCTCTTGATGTGATTTTCAGGCGGGCCTGTGAACGGGCGTCCAGCACCCCCATCTGAAACAGGAAGGAAGCTGCTTGCCTATGCAAAATGGGGGTCCTACGCCAGTTGCAGAACCATGTTTGCAATTATCAAGTACAAGTGGGCGGAGCGGCCTAACCAGCGGTCTTCAAAGGAACCGCTGGAGGCCGCTCCAAAAATGGCCTGGAATATTTTTTGGGAGAATTTTTGTGGGACCAGGTGGAGCATTCCTCCCTGCACCCACAGCTTTTACTGCCGACTTGCTCGGCTTGCTCATGGAGCCGTCGGATTTCAGCCTCCAAGTTTGGCAAACCTGAAAATGGGACACACAGCCCAACCTTGCACCCGTATTGGGCCTATGTTTAAAACTGCTCCCTCTGTGTCTGGGGGACAACTGAGCGTACCTACTTTAGTTGTACCCAGCAGAAGGAACCTCATCTGCTGCTGACTTCAGAGCGGCCATCAGTTGCAAACTGCTAATATAAGTGTGCCATCAGTTTAGTGTGCATAGCTTGAGAGTCCACACTACAGGTATTGTGTTCTGCAACAACAGAATTTAATATCCTATTTTTAAAAAAAAGATTGGAGTATTAAAAATTTGCGCCAATAAATCTAATTTGACTAAATAGAACAAGTTTGACTGTTAAAAGTCCAAAATTAACAGCACGACATAGATTTTTCAGTATCACTGCAACAAGAATGTACCTTTATCAATGGTATTCATGTGTAATGAATACAATTCTGTTCACTGACACACGGTGTGAAGCACCATAAATAGAAGTACAAAAATTACCTTTTGCAGTAATGCTCTTTAGTACCAATGGCCCCGGTATTAACTCGGAGACACGTTGGAAGCGGGGGTTGTCTGATATCGCGTGGGAAACCCGGAAGTAAATTCAGCGCATCTGTGGCATTTTACTGCAGCCAGCTCATTATCATTTTACTTCTGGGTTTGGCGTCGATTGCGTGGCAGCGGGCATGATGAGGCCCCGACTACATCCCGGCTATCGTGCTGAGGACTTGTGCTCCAGAACTAGCCGCGCCTCTAGCCAAGCTGTTCCAGTACAGCTACAACACTGGCATCTATCCGATAATGTGGAAAACTGCCCAGGTATGTCCTGTCCACAAAAAGCAGGACAAATCCAACCCGGCCAATTACCGCCCCATCAGTCTACTCTCAATCATCAGCAAAGTGATGGAAGGTGTCATCGACAGTGCTATCAAGCGGCACTTACTCACCAATAACCTGCTCACTGATACCCAGTTTGGGTTCCGCCAAAACCACTCAGCTCCCGACCTCATTACAGCCTTGGTCCAAACATGGACAAACGAGCTGAATTCCAGAGGTGAGGTGAGAGTGACTGCCCTTGACATCAAGGCAGCATTTGAGCGAGTGTGGCATCAAGGAGCCCTGGTAAAACTGAAGTCAATGGGAATCAGGGGGAAAACGCTCCACTGGCTGGAGTCATACCTAGCACAAAGGAAGATGGTTGTGGTGGTTAAAGATCAATCATCACAGCCCCAGGACATCGCTGCAGGAGTTCCTCAGGGCAGTGTCCTAGGCCCAACCATCTTCAGCTGCTTCATCAATGACCTTCCCTCCAACATAAGGTCAAAAATGGGGATGTTCGCTGATGACTGCACAGTGTTCAGCGCCATTCGCAACTCCACAGATAATGAAGCAGTCCATGCCTGCATGCAACAAGACCTGGACGACGTTCAGGCTTGGGCTGATAAGTGGCAGGTAACATTCGCGCCACAGAAGTGCCAGGCAATGACTATCTCCAACAAGCAAGAGTCTAACCACATCCCCTTGACATTCAATGGCATTACCATCGCCGAATCCCCCACTATCAACATCCTGGGGGTCACCATTAACCAGAAACTTAACTGGACCAGCCACACAAATACTGTGGCAACAAGAGCAGGTCAGAGGCTAGGTATTCTGCGGCGAGTGTCTCACCTCCTGACTCCCCAAAGCCTTTCCACCATCTACAAGGCACAAGTAAGGAGTGTGATGGAATACTCTCCACTTGCCTGGATGAGTGCAGCTCCAACAACACTCAAGAAGCTCGACACCATCCAGGAAAAGCAGCCCGCTTGATTGGCACCCCATCCACCACCTTAAACATTCACTCCCTCCACCACCGGCGTACCGTGGCTGCAGTGTGTACCATCTACAAGATGCACTGCCGCAACTCGCCAAGGCTTCTTTGGCAGCACCTCCCAAACCCGCGACCTCTTCCACCTAGAAAGACAAGGGCAGCAGGCGCATGGGAACACCACCACCTCCAAGTTCCCCTCCAAGTCACACACCATCCTGACTTAGAAATATATCGCCGATCCTTCATCGTCGCTGGGTCAAAATCCTGGAACTCCCTACCTAATAGCACTGTGGGAGTACCATCACCACACGGACCGCAGCGGTTCAAGGTGGCGGCTCACCACCACCTTCTCAAGGGAAACTAGGGATGGGCAATAAATGCTGGCATTGCCAGCGACGCCCTGATTCCATAAACAAATTTAAAAAAAATCTCAACTCCAGTCTTTACGGGCCAATCTAATGATGGAGTTTGGAGTTGGAAGCAGGAGAGGACAAAGTGTGAGAATGGATTCAGGACACTCAAAAGTCTGCACCTGGTTTCAATGACACCTTGCTTGATATATTCCTGGGGGCTGTGAGGAGCCGGAGAGAGACACTCTTCCCCAGCAATGGGAGGGAGAAACCTGCTGCTGCCACAAAGAAAGCGTGGCTGGGATGGCCCCGGAGATCAGCAGCAGAAGCACTGTGCCACGCTCCTGGATTCAGTGCAGGATGTGGTTTAATGAAAGGTCAGGAAAGGTGAGTACAGTTGCACATTCACCTACATCCTGTTGTGCACTTCACCCCACCCCTCACTCTGCCTCATCAAGCCTACTCCATCACATCACTCCTCACACCCACTTAGCTTGCAAGCGCACCCATCGTTCTCTTTCTATGTACTTCCTCACATCCCCATCTATCCAAGCACCACTCACACACGCCCTTAAGCTTATGCAATTTCATGCCTCTCCGATAGTCACCCTCACCAAATGCACTGCATCCATCGGGTGAACACATGCCATTACACTCACTCATAGGTCTGTTCTTTCTCCCGTTGCAGGAGAAGAGCGCAAACAACACTAGGGAGAGGGAGAGAACCGGAGGGTTGACGGTGGATAGGCAATGGCAAACATTTAAAGATTTAAAGATCGCATGGATGAACTACAGAATTTGTTCATCCCTGTCTGGCATAAAAATAAAACAAAAAAGGTGGCGCAACCGTGGCTAACAAGGGAAATTAGGGATAGCATAAGATCCAAAGAGAGGACATATAAATTGGCCAGAAAAAGCAGCAAACCTGAGGATTGGGAGCAGTTTAGGATTCAGCAAAGGATGACAAAAGGATTAATTAAGAGGGGGAAAATAGAGTATGAGAATAAGCTTGCAGGGAACATAAAAACTGACTGTAAAAGCTTCTATAGATATGTGAAGAGAAAAAGATTGGTGAAGTCAAGCGGAGGTCCCTTGCAGTCAGAATCAGGGGAATTTATAATGGGGAACAAAAAAATGGCTGACGAATTAAATACATACTTTGGTTCTGTCTTCACAAAGGAGGACACAAATAACCTCCCAGAGATGTCGGGGAAAATAGGGTCTAATGAGAGGGAGGAACTGAATGAAATCAGTATTTGTAGGGAAATGGTGTTAGGGAAATTGACGGGATTGAAGGCCAATAAATCCCCAGGGCCTGATAATCTACATCCTAGGGTACTTAAGGAAGTGGCCCTAGAAATAGTAGATGCATTGCTGGTCATCTTCCAAAATTCTATAGACTCTGGCACAGTTACCATGGATTGGAGGGTAGCAAATGTAACCCCACTATTTAAAAAAGGTGGTACAGAGAAAACGGGGAATTATAGACCGGTAAGCCTGACATCGGTAGTGGGCAAAATGCTAGAGTGCATTCTAAAAGATGTAATAGCAGAGCACTTGGAAAACAGTGACAGGATCGGACAAAGTCAACATGGATTTACAAAAGGTAAATCATGCTTGACTAATCTACTGGAATTTTTTGAGGATGTAACTGGTAGAATAGATAAGGGAGAACCAGTGGATGTGGTATTTGGACTTTCAGAAGGCTTTCGATAAGGTCCTGCATAAGAGATTAGCATGTAAAGTTAAAGCACATGGGATTGGGGGTAAGGTACTGACTTGGATAGAGAACTGGTTGGCAGACAGGAAGCAAAGAGTTGGAATAAACGGGTCTTTTTCCGAGTGGCAGGCAGTGACTAGTGGGGTACTGCAGGGATCAGTGCTAGGACCCCAGCTATTCACAATATATATTAATGATCTAGACGAGGGAACTAGATGTAATATCTCCAAGTTTGCAGACGACACAAAGCTGGGTGGGCGTGTGTGTTGTGAGGATGCCGAGAAACTCCAGTATGATTTGGACAGGCTGGGTGATTGGGCAGATGCATGGCAGATGCAGTATAATGTGGATAAATGCAAGGATATCCACGTTGGTGGCAAAAACAGGAAGGCAGATTATTATCTTAATGGCAATAGATTGGGAAAAGGGGAAGTGCAACGAGACCTGGGTGTCCTTGTGCACCAGTCGCTGAAGGTAAGCATGCAGGTGCAGCAGGTGGTTAAGAAGGCAAATGGTATGTTGGCCTTCATAGCGAGAGGATTCGAGTACAGGAGCAAGGATGTCTTGCTACAGTTGTACAGGGCCTTGGTGAGACCACACCTTGAGTATCGTGTGCAGTTTTGGTCGCCTTATCTGAGGAAGGATGTTCTTGCCATGGAGGTAGTGCAGCGAAGATTCACCAAACTGATACCTGGGATGGCAGGAATGACGTATGAGGAGATTTTGGGTCGACTGGGCTTCTATTCGCTGGAGTTTAGAAGAATGAGAGGGGATCTCATTGAAACTTATAAAATTCTAACAGGACTAGACAGACTAGATGCCGGAAGGATGTTCCCGATGGCAGGGGAGTCCAGAACCAGGGGTCACAGTCTAAAGATAAGGGGTAAGCCATTGAGGACAGAAATGAGGAGGAATTTCTTCACCCAGAGAGTGGTGAACCTGTGGAATTCTCTACCACAGAAGGCAGTTGAGTCCAATTCATTAAATATATTCAAGAAGGAGTTAGATATATTTCTTAAGGCTAAAGAGATCAAGGGATATGGGAGAAAGCAGGGACAGGGTACTGAATTTGGATGATCAGCCATAATCTCATTAAATGGTGGAGCAGGCTCGAGGGGCCGAATGGCCTACTCCTGCTCCTATCTTCTATGTTTCTGTAAGTGCGGTAGGAAAAGGAAGAATAAAGCTTCGTAGTTGCACATGGGAGTATGAGAAAATGTTATGTTGTGACGTTTCCGCTCTTTAGCAGAATCGCATAAATTTTATTAGTTTGCACCACTTTGTCGTCTTGCCCATTCTTGGATGCTGGGTGGCAAGTCACTTTTTAACTTGCATGATGATGAATGGAAAGACGTGAATTGACGGGGACCAATGGAGGAATGTGCAAGGGGTGATTGGTTGTTTGCATGACTGCTTCGTGTCAGTGGCATTTGTGGGGGGCGGCAAGAGTGGCTGTTGCATGTGGTTCTGACATCAGTCCACTGCTGGAACCTAGGTGAACATAACTACAAGAGGATAACTAAAGAAAGAGTAGGGACTATTAGAGACCAAAAAGAAAACTTATGTGTGGAGGCGGAAGACGTGGGTATGGTTCTTAATGAATACTTTGCATCTGTCTTCACAAAAGAGAGGAACGATGCAGACATTGTAGTTAAGGAGGAGTGTGAAATATTAGATGAGATAAACATAGGGAGAGAGGAAGTATTAAGGGGTTTAACATCACTGAAAGTAGATAAATCGCCAGGCCCGGATGAAATGTATCCCAGGCTATTAAGAGAAGCATGGGAGGAAATAGCGGAGGCTCTGACCATCATTTTTCAATTTTCTCTGGCTACAGATGTGGTGCCGGAGGACTGGAGGACTGCTAATGTTGTACCGTTGTTTAAAAAGGGAGAAAGGGATAGACCGAGTAAGTAGAGGCCAGTCAGCCTAACCTCGGTGGCGGGCAAATTGTTGGAAAAAATTCTGAGGGACAGTATTAATCGTCATTTAGAAAGGCACGGATTAATCAAGGACAGTCAGCATGGATTTGGTAAGCGAAGGTCGTGTCTGGCTACCTTGATAGAATTTTTTGAGGAGGTAGCAAGAAGGGTTGATGAGGATAGTGCGTTTGATGTAGTCTACATGGATTTCAGCAAGGCCAGTGACAAGATCCCACATGGCAGACTGGTCAGAAAAGTAAAAGCCCATGGGATCCAAGGGAAAATGGCAAGTTGGATCCAAAATTGGCTCAGTGGCAGGAAGCAAAGGGTAATGGTTGACGGATGTTTTGGTGACTGGAAAGCTGTTTCCAGTGGGGTTCCGTAGGGCTCAGTACTAGGTCCCTTGCTTTTTGTGGCATATATCAATGAGTTAGACTGCAAGGTAGGGGGCATGATTAAGAAGTTTGCAGATGGCCATGTAGTTGATAGTGATGAAGAAAGCTGTAAACTGCAGGAAGATATCAATAGACTGGCCAGGTGGGCAGAAAAATAGCAAATGAAATTCAATCCGGAGAAGTGTGAGGTAATGCATTTGGGGAGGGCTAGCAAGGCAAGGGAATACACAATAAATGGTGGGATACTGAGAAGCGTAGAGGAACAGAGGGAGCTTGGAGTGCATATCCACAGATCCCTGAAGGTAGCAGGACAGGTAGATAAGGTGGCTAAGAAGGCATACGGGATACTTTCCTTTATTAGCCGATGCATAGAATATAAGAGCAGGGAGGTTATGCTTGAACTGTATAAAACACTAGTTAGGCCACAGCTAGAGTACTGTGTATAGTTCTGGTCACCACATTACAGGAAAGATGTGATTGCACTAGAGAGGGTACAGAGGAGATTTACGAGGATGTTGCCAGGACTGGAGAATTTTAGCTATGAGGAAAGATTGGATAGGCTGGGGATGTTTTCTTTGGAACAGAGGAGGCCGAGGGGAGACTTGATTGAGGTGTATAAAATTATGAGGGGCACAGATAGAGTGCATAGGAAGGACCTATTTCCCCTACCAGAGAGGTCAATAACCAGGGGGCATAGATTTAAAGTAATTGGTAGAAGGATTAGAGGGTAGTTGAGACCTTTTTAAACCAAATGGGTGGTGGGGGTCTGGAACTCACTACCTAAAAGGGTGGTCGAGGCAGAAACGCTCATCACATTTAAAAAATACTTGGATGTACACTTGAAGTGCCATAACCTACAAAGCTACGGACCAAGAGCTGGAAAGTGGGATTAGGCTGGGTTAGCTGATTTTTGGTCGGCACAGACACGATGCGCCGTAAATTTCGATGATTCTATGAACATTGCATTAATAAAGGCATCCCTGGCAGCAATGTGAGCAGCTGGTGCTGCACTGCCCTCATTACCTTCCTCCTCCTCGACTTCCTGCTCCTCCTCCTCTGAATTGTCCACAGATGATCTGTGCTCTGCGTCTTCTTCCTCCTGCAGGCCCAAACTTCGCTGCTGCGCAATTTTGCGCAGAGCGCAGCACACCACGACCATTCCAGAAACCCTGGCTGGTGTGTACTGAAGGGCGATTCCAGATCTGTCCAGGCACCTGAAGTTCATCTTCAGCATGCCGATGTTTTGTTCGATCACACATCTGGTAGTCATATGATATTCATTATAGCGCTGTTGGGCTTCATTCATCAGGTTTCTGGTGGGTGTCATCAGCTAAGTTTGAAGTGGGTATACCTTTTCTTCTAGCAGCCACCCCTTAAGTGTGCTTGCAGGTCCAAAGATGCAGGTAGCTTAGACTGCCGCAGGACAAAAGCATCATGGCAGCTCCCTGGGAATCTTGCGCACACCTGCAGAAATATCTTTTTGTGGTTGCACACCTGCTACACATTGATGGAGTGGAAGCCCTTGCTGTTTACAAATACTCCTAGTTATTCTGGGGGTGCCCGGTTTGCCACATGTGTGCAGTCGATGACGCCCTGCACCTATGGGAAGCCAGCCAGAGATGTGAATCCGAGCGCCCGCTCATTCTGACTGGCGTCATCGCAGGCGAAGTTCACATAATTTCCGGCCCTGGCAAATAAGCAATCAGTCACCTGTCTTATGCATTTGTGGGCTGCCGACTGGGAGATCCTGGATATGTCTCCGGTAGAGCCCTGGAAGAATCCGGAGGCAAAAAAGTTGAAGGCAGTGGTCACTTTGACAGCCACTGGTAAAACATGCCCACCAGGTCCAGCAGGGAGCAGGTATTCCATCACCTGATGCGACTACCTGAGCCTCCAGAAGCACTGCTGTTCTGACATGTCAAGGAAGCTCAGCCTCTGCCTGTACACCTTGTCTTGCGGGTAGCACATCCTGCGAGCTGCATCCCTCTGCTGTTCCCCTCTCTGCTGTCCAGCTGCAGGTCACTTAACAGCAGGCTGCCGCTGCTAGTCATATTGCTCCTCATCTGAGGTCCAATCTAAGGCAGCCAAGGCGCGACCCATCCTTATGTGATTCGTAAAACCTCCAAAGTGTAGAAAGTAAACTCTCAGCACAAGTACTGTGAACAAACCCTTTTCCATTAGTAGGTAAGAAAGCAGCTGTGAGTTACTGCAATATTTCCATGAGTTTTAATGAGTCCCCTCAATTGACATTGTGTTTTCGCCTTGCTTTCACTGGCAAGTTGCAAGAAGCCCGGGAAACCCGTGGATGCGACATTAAACTTTAAAAGTGTGTTGAAATATCGCTCTAATTGAGCAATTAGCATATGTTAATAGGCAACCCACCTCTCCCGAGGGTGTTGCACACAACCAGCCGAACGTGCTCAAGTTAAATGCGGAAGTTGGTGGGTTGGAGCCAAATTTGGACAAACTGAGGTCCTCATTGTAACTATAAGGATAGATTTTACTCTTTGCTTTGCTGTCCCAGGATTCCTGAAGCTTCCCTAATGGACGTAAGTGGGTGTCTGTGCTTGTACTGGGGCAGGCCCAGCATTGGAAACTGTTTCAACCTGTGCCCCTCCATTTTATTGCATTGCCTCAACACTCAACTCCAATGTCTCACTCAATTTAGGTTTTCCAACAAAGAAACTCATCAACACAACTAAAATAATCTAAAAAAAACACCTTGCATTTTTAGAGTGCCTTTAGCAGAATAACACGTTGCAAGATGCTTCACATAGTACAGAGATAGACCGAGCAGTCGTGGGTTTAGGAGAGACAGCCAAAAGAGTTTCTTAAAGGCAGGGAGGGAAGTAGTAAATCAAACAAATTTAGGGAGTGAGTTTCAAACAATGGTGCCAAGATAGCTGAAAGCTTTGCTGTCAAGTGAGCAACTCTGAGAGGGGTGGGTGGGGGTGGGGGACGTGGAGTGGATCCACAGGAGCCAGAGTCAGAAGGTGAGCTGAGCGCCTGATCCCATATCCTCTCCACATCATAGGGACTACTTCCAACTCCGTCTTCACCTCTGCCTCAGCCCACCTGCTGCTGAAACCCTCATCCATGCTTTTTGTTACCTCCAAACTTCACTATTCCAATTTTTACACAGTTAACAATCTGTGAAGCACATACTTCTGAAACCTATTGTTACAGCCATGCTGCAGACCAGTTCATGGGAATATACAAATTCATGCACCTGGTATAAATCTTAATTGACATAATGGAATGCTTTGGAACAGTAGCTGGTCTCAGAGGTATAAAACAAGATTGAGTAAGGTTACACAAGTATTCTGGAGTGTTGTTTGATTTAACTTTGGTTCGGAGAGAAACCACTAATTCTTTCTCAGAATATTAAGTTGGGTGCTCCGAGCACCCTGAAGGCAGATGTCCATAGTATAGCTGATAAAATAATTCTGATGGTGAGCTGACAGCTGTTCGAAAGTGTTGGAGACAAGAGTATGACAACACAGGCTGATATATCCAGGATTTGGTAACTGGCTTGCAGTGAGACAAGCATAAGTATCACCAACAGGTGGAGCCACTGTTCCATGGGGTATGGCGCATGTCCATGGTGTTGTGATCAGGAGCATGACAGCAATGTACTCACACATTGGCCAGAATTTTTCTGGCGCTCAGAGGGCAGGTTCGGAGGCGGGTCCGCTGTCAAAATCCAAAAGATTGACAGCGGGCCGGTATACCGCTGTGAACCCGCCTCCTTGTCAGTTTCCCAAGTGCCATTTCTGCCTGCGCTTTGCAGACACGGCACTCAGCGGTGGGTCATGCAATTGTGCTTGTTAGGAGGGTGTTTAAAGTAATTAAATCCCCATTTTCCCAGTTCCAAAGCATTTTGCAAAGTTTTCCACGAGGTTCCCGTCGCTCGGGGATCACGCATGGTAAGTATGTCGGGTTCTGAACAACTTCCCATTTCTTTCAATAGGTGACAGCTGCAAAAGTGGTTTAAAATCTGCCATTTTACAGCTGGTCAGTTTCCAATCTCAGAAGCTTCAGCCTTCAGTATTTGAAAGAGATTTTTCAGCTTCATGCACTTTTGAAGTGTTTGGAGTAATCTCTCTATCCACTGTCACCTCCTTGGAACAACCTACCTCAACATTGAAAGATTACTTCTGTCATCTCAACCTCACCTGCCATCTATTCCATTAGCCCTTGAAAAAATCTTGGTCCTCAGAATCCCACCATGATCAGCCCCAACAGCAGCATCATCGGGCACACCATCAGCATCAACATCCACACCAACCTTCTCTGCAATCAACTGATGCTGCACAGGACAGAGGGCATCATCACCCATGCACATTGCTGCCTGGGACGCCAGCGATGGACTCACCAAGTCCAGATTAGCTTCACTTAACACTGTACACTCTGGCTGCCACATGATACACCAGGTTGGCACCACCTCATACCAACACCATAAAGCATCCCTGCAATGGCCAAGCCATTCGTTTCACACTCATGACCATTGTAAGGGGTAACGTTATGTCTCAACATTCATTGCAACTCACTAAGTCACTTCCAAAGGTTCACACAAATCTGTCCAAGAACGCAAAGTGCTGAAAATAAAGATTTAAATGATTGACAGCACATTAACAGAAACTTCACATGAACATTGGATAAAACACACAAGTGCCTACCCTTGTGTGTTGTTAGTTGGTATGATTGGACTTGGATGAGGGTGAGTGTGAGAGGTGGCTTGTGAGATGGGGAAGTGATAATGTAGATAGAGAGGGATGGGTGGAGGTGCAAGGTAAGTTGGTGAGAGTAAGAATGTGCACGAGTAGAGTAGGGAAGGCAGACTGATGGGGATGTGATGAGTGGCACAGCAGGATGAGGTTGAGTGTGGCAGTAACGTTTTGTGATCTACCAAGATCATTGAAAGGTTTGCGCCACTGCAGCCTGGTCCTCCTTATGACATTCCTGCTTGTGTCCTCCTGTGCAATGTGCAACCAGGCTGCGCTGATCTCCTGGGGAGGTCTCTTCTGCCCATTGGAAGGGAAGAGGACATATGGAGGGAGTCATGGGAGAGCCTGGGTGCATCCATGCACCTTTGTGCAGTGTTTGTCAGTGTTTGCAGCATCTCAATGCTGCAGAACACTGACAGCAAAACTGTCAAAATCAATTTGGACATGGCCCCTTTAAGGAAACCAGCTGATGACGCGTCATCAAATGACGTCATCAGACCCGCTTCCTGTTAATTGGCCGGGAACCTCGCTGGGCAGGCTTAACAAGCCCCATCATCGGAATATCTTGTTGGAGGCCGGGATCCACACAGATGCGAGGTCCCCACACGCCACCCGCCCCGGACCCACCGAGGTTGGAAAAATCCAGCCCATTGCGTGTGTGTTGTGCTGCTTGTGTGGAGCCTCTGGTACCTGCAGTGCACCTACAGAAAGCTCAACTCTGCTCGGCAGTTGTCTAATAACCAACTTTTTAAATATTCGTTCATGGGATGTGGGCGTCGTTGACAAGGCCAGCATTTATTGCCCTATCCCTAATTGCCCTTGAGAAGGTGGTGGTGAGCCGCCTACTTGAACCGCTGCAATCCGTGTGGTGAAGGTACTCCCACAGTGCTGTTAGGGAGGGAGTTCCAGAATTTTGACCCAGCGACGATAAAGGAACGGCAATATACTTCTAAGTCAGGATGGTGTGTGACTTGGAGGGGAACTTGAAGGTGGTGGTGTTCCCATGCGCCTGCTGCCCTTGTCCTTCTAGGTGGAAGAGGTCGCAGGTTTGGGAGGTGCTGCCGAACTAGTGACTATCCTTCTGCGGGGGGGGGGGGGGGGGCGGCAGGGTCATAGGAGCAGGAGTAGGCCATTCATCCCCTCGAGCCTGTTCTGCTATTCAATTACATCATGGCTGATCTGTATCTTAATTCCATCTACCCGCCTTGGTTCTGTAACTCAATACCCTTGCCTAACCAAAAATCTATCTGTCTCAGTTTTGAAATTTAAAATTTTCACCTAGCCTCAACAGCTTTTTAAGGGAGAGTGTTCCAGATTCCCACTACTCTTTGTGTGAAGAACTGCTTCCTGACATCACCCCTGAATGGCCTAGCTCTAATTTTAAGGATATACTCCCTTGTTCTGGACTCCCCCACCAGAGGAAATAGTTTCTCTCTATCTTCCCTATCAAATCCTTAAATCATATTAAACACCTCAATTAGATCACCCTTAAATCTGCTATCCTCAAGGGAATACAAGCCTTGTCTATGGAACCTCTCCTCATAACTTAACCCTTTTAGCCCAGGTTTCATGCTAGTGAACCTGCACTGCACTATCTCCAAGGCCAATATATCCTTCTTGAGGGGCGGTGCCCAGAACTGAATGCAGTACTCTAGATGGGGTCTAACAAGAGCTCTGTACAGTTGTAACATAACACCCACCCCTTTGTATTCCAGCCCTCTTAAGATAAAGGCCAACATTACATTAGCCTTTTTCATTACTTTTTGTACCTGTCCACTAGCATTTAGCAATTTCTGTACTTGGACTCGTAAATCTTGCTGCTCCTCCACAGTTCCGAGCTTCTCACCATTTAGAAAATACTCTGATCTATCTTTCTTAGGTCCAAAGTGGATGACCTCACACATCCCTACATTGAACTCCATCTGCCACAGTTTTGCCCACTCACTTAATCTATCAATGTCCATTTGCAACTTTCTGCCCCCACCTACACTGTTTACTGCACCAACTAACTTGGTGCTGTCAGCAAATTTGCATATACAGCTCTCTATTTCTTCATCTAAGTCATTTATAAATATAGTGAAAAGCTGAGGCCACAGTGCAGATCCCTGGGGGACACCACTAGTCACATCCTGCCAGTTTGAGTAGATACCCATTATCCCTACTCTCCATCTCCCAACCAATTCCCTACCTATGTCAATAAGTTGTCTCCAATTCCAGATGCTCTCATTTTTGTTCATAGTCTCTTATGTGGAACTTTATTGAAAGCCTTCTGGAAGTTCTATAAATAATATCCATAGACTCTCCCTTGGGAGTGGGGGGGGGGGGGGGGGGAGATAAACAGAATCTCTTTGGGGTCACGGTGACTTCAAGATAACATAGGGCTGACTTTAACTACTGGCGGAGAACAGGCAGAGTAACCGTGAGAATTTTGGGGGGAAAAACTCGACTCTTACCCCTAGACAGTTAGCTTTTGAATGGTTAATAGTTCAAGGTGTGAAAGACTTAGCAGTAATTAAAAGACTGTAACACTTAAGCCGCTTTTTATCTTGTGGCTCAGTCCAATCTGAGAGAGTGATGAAAAACAATCTGCCTGAAACTGTTCTCTCATTTTTTATATTTGGAGTCTGCCACCAGACTCCTGCAGGGCGACTGGATCCACGGAGCAAGTAGTTCCAATGAGAGATCAATGACCCACAGGCTTCCATGGGCATCAGAACAATGTAGATCAGCCAATTTACACTGGGGAGTGCTGTCAACTCCACATTACCCACGCACTGAGAGGTCATGGCACTAAAGTAATATAAGGATGTCCTAAATCCATAATATTCCGCAATGTATATTTCTAAAAGGCTTGACACAGGCTCACCAAAGATGAAGATGGACACTGGAAAATTTGCATTAAAGATTTATGTTTTAAATTGCTACATTCCATGCATTATATGCAGTGAGCCTTTGCAAGACAGCTGATTAGATGACTGCACTTCTTCCTGTTTCTTATCTGTATATTGCATGGTTTAATATGAAGCATCCTTCCAAATCTATCAGTGCCAGTGGTTGCTCTTCCCATTCCTTGATATGGCTCTGCATTACAGATGTCAGAAATTCAAATTTAAAAAAAAAATTCATCTGAAAATAGCATTGCAATCAGCAGGCAAATTAATTATAAAGTTGCACATGAAATTACCATAATTTTACATAAATAAATTACAAACGGATTTGTAAACTATACTCTAATTTTCATCAGGTTAAATATGATTATTCCTTCCCATGCAAATTAGGATTCAAGCAGCCAGTCAATTCCCATTCATGTGAATGGAAACAACTGCAAAAAAGGTTCAAGTTTGAAAGGTTGACCACCACCTTTCAGGAGCTCAGTCTTCGTCTACCCTGAACCAGCAATGTTCAAGTTTCACACTAGCCTGAAATCGAGCAGCTGGTATCACAGATTGGCCCAGAGGTACGCCGATTCTGCATACCAAAGCATATTCCAGTGTGTGGGACCAAAGGCAGTAAAAGTGCCCATCTCAAACAGGCAGGCCCTTACTTGTGAGTATGTCAGTTTTACATGCCATGTCCCACTATCCTGGAGGGCGAGACGCCAGGAGGCCATTTTTCATCTTGATACTGCCTCATTTATACGTGCAAATGGGACTGTAGCGAGACAAAATTTGGGGGGTAAAAATGCCAATTTCACTCTCAATTTTCAGGCTGACCTCAATTTAGGTGACAGGGCCTCCTGCTGGAAATCGGCAGGGGCCTAATTAAAATATTCAAACAAGGGTAAACTGCTGTTGTTAAGACCACCAATGCCATTATTGTGTCAATCAACCCTGCCACTGCTACTTCCTAAACCCACCCACAAACCATGGGCATTACAGGTTAGGAGGCAGTCATTACTGTGCTATTTAAAGAGATCATTACCAGCAGTCAGAGAAAAGTGGAAGCAGCTCCGATACTCATTCTTTTTTTCAGTCTCGAGAATTCATGTCCTTGCTGCTGAGTGTGGCCATAAGACTTCTCTGCCTCAGAAATCTGCTTCGCCATTTAATCCCTGATACTTCCAACCCTCTATTTATATAAGAAAATACGACTTAGGAGCAGGAGTAGGCCATACAGTCCTTAGCGCCCGCTCCGCCATTCAATAAGATCATGGTTGATCTTCAACCCCAACTCCACTTTCCTGCCTGATCCCCATATCCCTCGATTCCCCTGGAGTCCAAAAATCTATCTATCTCAGCCTTGAATATACTCAATGACTCAGCATCCACAACCCTTTGGGGTAGAGAATACCAAAGATTCACAACCCTCCACGTGAAGAAATTCCTTCTCATCTCAGTCTTAAATGGCCGACCCCTTATCCTGAGACTATGCCCCCCCAGTTCTAGACTCTCCACCCAGGGGAAACAACCTCTCAGCATCTACCCTGTTAATCCCCCTCAGAATCTTGTATGTTTCAATGAGATCACCTCTCATTTTTCTAAACTCCAGAGAGTATAGGCCCAATCTACTTAATTTCTACTGAAAGAACAACCCTCTTATCCCAGGAATCAATCTAGTGAACCTTCTTTGCACCGCTCTAAGGCAAGTATGTCTTTCCTCAGATAAGGAGACCAAAACGGTGCACAATACTCCAGGTGTGGTCTCACCAAAGCCCTGAACAATTGTAGTAAGACTTCCTTACTCTTATACTCCAACCCCCTTGCAATAAAGGCCAACATGCCATTTGCCTTCCTTATTGCCTGCTGTACCTGCTTGCTAACATTCTGTGTTTCCTGTACGAGGACACCTAAATCTCTCTGAACAACAACATTTGAAAGTTTCTCACCATTTAAAAAATATTCTGGTTTTCTATTTTTCCTACCAAATTGAATAACCTCACATTTCCTCACATTATACTCCATCTGCCACCTTACTGCCCACTCACTTAATCTGTCTGTATCCCTTTGCAGGCTCTTTTTGTGTCCTCCTCACAGCTTACTGTCCCACCTGGCTTTGTATCGTCAGCAAACTTGGATACATTACGTTTGGTCCCTTCATCTAAGTCATTAATATAGATTGTAAATAGCTGAGGTTTAAGCACTGCTCCTTGCGGCACCCCACAAGTTATATGCGGTCCGACCACCAATATTAATTGAGCCTCTTGCTGACATCATTGTGCGAGGGAACGGACACCCTGCCCACCGCGGTATCTGCACCACATACCAAAATTGTCCCCCAGATGTAAACAACACCCATTTGAAATGGGTGCCAGAGTTGCTTGGCAGCATAAGTATTCCGAAGGTAATTGATTTAACACAATAATTCAAAAGTAAGTGTATTTTAGCCATTGTGTACTTCTTTCCCCTTGCTGGCACTTTGGTTCTCATGAGCTTTTGTGTCAATTGTAAATGATTTATATTTTCCCCAGCACCATTACTTCACCACTCGGTTTCCCCAATGCAAATCCCCCTATCTGATGTGTTTGGAAGCGGAGGTATTGCAGGTAGATCAGGCTGCATGAGAAATTCTTTGTGGTCACCTGCCAGGCTTCCTCACACCTGCATCTGCTACAGAGGTGAACAAAGATCATCTTGGCATACGCTTCGTGGTGGTGGAAGCTCCTCTTCTGCAAGGAAGCAGACTCCTGATGCCATCAGTACTATATGTAAATACCTGACTGACTGTATTGTTGAATGCTTCATCAGAAGCATCTCAATCACCGTACGTCATACATTCAATGGAACTGCATGAAAGAACGCATGTCAGGACAATGAACAGCCAGTGCTGCCTGAATGGCTGGACTGCCAAGATGCCATCAACCATTTCTATATTCCCCTGCAGAGCAGTGCCATCTGCTGCAAAGACACTCGTTGCTACCATGATGCCTCCGGTTTTCATATCTGGTGACAGCAATGGTCAGCTACACCTCTTTGCAGGCATACTGTGCCGCTGAATTATCAGGATAGGGCTTTGGTGAGCCACCCTCCTCGTATCGCACCATCTCCACTTGAAACAGAGGATTGAGTGCTGGAATGCTCTTGTTGCTTGTCTGCAGACTCATGCTTGCTTCTTGGGTTTCCTTTTCCTTCATCTTTGCCGGTTTATTCTTAGCCTCTTTATAATTGTCCCTGTTATGTTTCAGGATTTTTGATCAATTTTTTCTTCAGACAAAGGATTTTGGGATTGAGTTGCACTTAACGTTTGTTTTATATATTTTTAAAAAAGAGTGAATTTGCGTGGGTTAAGAAGTAACAGGCTGTAAGTATTGAAGATGTTCATTAACACTAGACAGGCCTGTCTGTGGGATGCCACAGCTCACAGTCTATCCCAAATTGATACAATGAGGATAAATTGTCCCATCCCAGGACTATGAGCAGGAGAAGTTCTCTTTAATTCCACACCCAACCGGGTTTTGGGATGGTCGGTGGAGGGTAGGATAAGTGCTTGGTTTTATTCACAGGCCTACTGGCAAATCATTCACTAAATCAGCATCACTGCCCTCCCCCAGCTTTAAACACAGAGGCAGCGATGGACGCTGAGGCACAGTCCTTCACCTGGAGCTGGAAGCTAAAATGCAGAAGATCAGTTGCTGTAGTTAGAAGCTGGTTAAAAAAGAAAGGTAATGCTAAAATCCAATGTCAGCCCACGAAAGGCACAGGGAGTGTGGTTTATTATTTTTTTCCATTTTTTGAGGAGAGAAGCGAGATTGAGTTAGCCAAGTGGAATCTGCTTGACTGTCCCTCTCTACGTTCATGGGCTGTCTGTGAAATAAAGCAGCTTAATAATTCAAATCTGGCCCTCTCTCACCAAATGTTTCAGACCGTCTTTACAAAGATTGGAGAAGCACATGACACACGTGAAAGACACAAGGGGCGATTTTCAACTGCTGCCCGCCCTGACTACACTGGAAAGCTGGATAGCAGGCAGTTGAAAATTGGAGAAAAAAATGCAGGCCTGACTCAATTTTCAGGCGGGCCTTGGAATGGGCGGCTAGCACTCCTGCCCAAAACAGGGGGGGACTCACTAAAATATTAAAATCAGGGTCCTATGCCGGTTGTAGGACTCTGATGCCATTTTCATGTACCAATGGGCAAAGCTATGCTCGGGGGGGGGAGGGGGACACACAGGGACGTGGGTTGATCCAGCCAATGTCGCTGAAGAGAAAAATCTTTGTTGCTGGCTGTACATCGTGTGAAGCTGGCAGCATCTTGGATAAGCCCAGTATCCCAGCAATCCTGCCTGCAAAGATGAGAGGACAATGGGGGTGGGGTGGGGTGGGGTGGGGTGGGGCAGGTGGAAGACGTTCCTTCCCGCATCCGGTCAGAATTTGCCAGAGTAGCCCAGAACAGGGCGCAAGCCCAGTGGAAATAGGTTCCATCCCAAATTCCTTCCCCCACACAGATTGCCTCAATTGCGCACTCAAAATTGGTCTAGATTTCTACGGTGATTATGGGAGTTAGCATGTTCGGCAATTGACAGGAAAAGTTGCTGTTCAACTTGTGACTGTTTTCAGTTAATTTATTTGTATGGCAGTAAAATGATGTCAAAAACTGAAAATGACACTTTTGAGAAAAAATAACTGCAAGAGATGCCACTGATGGTTTTTTTTGTATGTGAGGTAGAGAACAACAGTGGTATTTCCAAATAAATACAACAAGAACAATGCATTGATTCCTGGTTCTAACCTGGAAAAATCTGAATGAGCTTATTGTTTTTGTCCCCAAATTGCTTCCGAATCGCTGTATCTCCCGACGAGCCAGTCTCCACCCTATGCTCCAACAATAGTAAATAAGTGCCATTTCAAACTGATTGCCACTTTTACTGCATAACAGCACCACCCATACTCTCCCCTTTTCTCTTCCACTGTCTCTTTTCTGTGGTTCTCCTCCATGATACTACACTCACGGTCCCACGTTTAAATGTACCATTGCAGTCACTACATCTTAAATGATTTCTCCTCTGATGCCGTACGTGGTTACCTCCTGTGTGCCCGAGGGCATCATCCTCTACCCCCTCCAGTCATCATCTTCATTCTCTGCACTTGTGACAACATTCGCATTCCACAGTCATCTATCCAACTCTACATCTCTAACACTGCCACAGACTCCAAGGCTGTCACGAAACTATCTGACTACGTGCCTAGAGAGCGGCTGCAGTCGTACTTCCCAGCCTGCGTCGTGTGAATGTGGATTGCTGCTTCTTCCCCTCCCTTTGCTGCACCATCAATGTTATGAACATTTAGCCACCAATCTTCTGTCCTCTGAAATTCTTTCCCAAAATACTTTGCCTTGTACCTCTTTCCCTTAGAAGTCTCCAAAAAAATTCTCTTTGACCATATGCATGGTATCTATTACACCCCTTGTGGTTAAAAGGTGAGGTGATAGAAAAATGGTCAATAATATCCTTATTGTGATTTACCCTATTATTACCAGTGTCGTATTTTTAGTTTATAATTTTTCAATCTCAGGTCTGTCTTTAATCCACTGAAAATCACCCAGAATAGTCTTGTAATGTTTTAAATGTTATTTCATGATGTACAGCATAAGCAATTTTACAAAAAGGAATATTTTTTGCAGATGCTGCACATAGAAAACAGGTGTCCTTGAACGTTGGTGGGAGCTTCCAATTCTCGGAGTATTGTCAAATGTACTGTTCAGTTCTCATGACGTATCACACTGTAATACCTACAGTGTGCTGAATCCTCAGGTGTTTTAAATTGGCATTCACAGGTTACTACACTGAGAAAATCATTGTATTTGCAACTGAATGGAGTAAAATCAAAGGAGTCAGGGGATTTGGCTCACTCAATTTAATTACACCAATATTATATTTAAACTAAAAATTAAAACAGCACCCTAGAGTATTTTCTTTATATGAAGCGTGAAATTATTGCGAAATTACTGTTTGCTCTTGCTCCTAAAGATAGATACTTGTGCAGAGATGAAAAGGAAAAGTACAAATGGAAAAAGAAAATCTGGGGGAAAAGAACCGAAATTGTTGGAAATGCACAGTAATTCAGCAAGAGAAAGTTAGGATAACAGTTCAAATGGGAACCTTCATCAGAACTCCAGGTTCTGAAGAGTTACCACCCCCCAAAAATTTACCTTTCGCTTTCCGATGCTGACCGACCTATTGGGCATTTCCAGCAATTTCTGTTATTAAAAATAGTTGCATATCCTGTTATGAGGCTGGAAACTTTAAATGTTAAAGAGGCATTTTGTTTAGAGAGAGCAATACAACACTCACGTGACTCAATCACGGCAAGTTGACTGTGACTGGAGAATTTGTTTTTAAATGGTGGAAATTACACAGGAGGATTTACTTCCAGTTAAAAGTAGTGACCCTGACTGGAAGATGCAGGTACAGATTCTATTGTGTATAATAAAAGTACATTTACTTGAACATGCCTTCACTAATTGTACCAGTCAGTGGCAGGTAAACAAGGTGTGCAGTTGCTTCGAAAGGATTCAAAATCCACAAAAAGAGATGTTCTCTGAGGGTGCCTTCGAACAGTGCCAACCCCAAAAATAACAAACATTGCTATCAGAGATAGAAGCAGGCATGTTTTCTGGCATTGTTAAGCTAAGCAGCCAGAAATAAAGTCAATAATTATGACTTACAACCATTTTAATATCTCAGCAGCTGTGGAATCCATAGTGATGAACCTCAAGGCACTATTGTAGAGCCACTTCTTGAAGCACTTGCGCAATACAATCATGCCATTAATGCCTTTATAAGGCTACTCTCCCCCAATTATCCAAGTCAGACTTGGATGTCAAGTGCCATAAAGACTTCAACCTATCTGGTGCTTCAGGGACTGTTGTATTAATGTACCTAGTACATTCACTTCTACTCTATTACCATGCAAATTGTTCACTCTGCTTTTAAATTACTTTTCTATTGATTAGACAGCAACCTATTAACATGTGCTATGCTGACGGGAAATGCAACAGTAAAGGTTTGTGTTTGTACCTTCTGTTTTATGATCATGTCATTGATTTCCTCAACATCTCCCACTGTCACGAGTTGAGACTTGATCACACGATCCAGCAATGACAGCCAGTCTGTCAATTCCACCCAGGCCTTGTTGAAGTCAGCCAGAGCTGGAACCTCCATGAGTAAAGAGGATGGCATGTCTAACTTGCTGAAGGAGGTTTCCGTGGTAACAAGGGTCTCAGTCACCACGGTAACTGTTTGCTGTGTGGTTGAAACTGAAAAGAAAGGATTACTGATGTTAGTCAATGTGAGACTTTTTATAAGTCGCTCATATCTCGAAGCACAAATTATAATCAAGTGTAATAATTTCATTTCTAGGGAGTTAAAACAGTAGTTATTTGCATGAAACACATTTGTTGCAGTAGCTGGACATTATAAAGAGATAAATACAAACATTCATAATTAGATATTAGACAAAAGTTTCACACCAAACATAGGCTTGACCACCTTTTTGTGCACTTGACAACTTTTTTTTTTAATACCTTCAATATTATCAACTGAAAGTAGAATAAAGTGAATCCTGAAATAACATCATGCAAATTAACCAATCACCTGTCATAAAGGAACATTTAACTGCAGTTTTTTTTTGTTATGCATCATAACAGGAGCAACCCATTGCTCACAATGTCCATATGGCCTGGCTATATATAGAACAGCAGCTGCTCTGGATTATCTTACAAATAAGAACATAAGATGGTATGTGATGGCAAAGGTCCATTCAGCCCATCAAGTTCCAAGACAATCAAGGTATGCTAATGCTAAACCAGGAAATTGAATCTTAAATACACGTTGTCAGTCAGCAAAACCCTGAGATTTTGTTATTGCCCATGACTCACTAGAGACGCTTTAATGTTATAAAACAGTGCTTATGTTATTATGTATTGGGGAGTGGGGGTTTGGCCGTGTGAGGTCCAGTGGAGTCCAACATTTCCAGTATCGGAGGTAGTGGAAGTCACCTGACAGAATGAGCATTATGAATACAGAGATACAATAATACATCTAAAGAGTTGGTACACGCTCCAGTGACCTCAATGATACACTACTGATGAAATTACCAATTTATGTCAGACCAGCATAATTCATTAATGCCACCTGAATTGGGGACAATGTGTTGATTTGCAGGTTCAAACTAGCGATTCCTCCTATGACATGTTCTCCATCATAGGCATGACATGAAGTGAAGGAACCAGGAGGAAGGCATAAAGAGGAAGGGAAGTCAAAGGGAGGAACATTCTGTCTGATTTTGTGTATCTCTTAGCAACTGGATTCAAACTGACTTGCGAGCAGGTGTCCTATTCCAGTGATGCACAAATTTTTGGGTTGAATGACGCCTTTTCAAATGGATTAGTAATCACAAACCCCCCATCTAAATTATAATACTATATAATACTCATAATATGAAAGTGCTGCATGTAAAGAGTGTTTTAATAATACTTTTAAGAAAACAGGTATTTACTTACAGATATCAGTGAGATGGGTGGGCCTGCTTCTCTCATTAATTCTGGCCACTCCGCAGCAACAGATAGCCACTATTAGCCACTTAATGCTGGACAATTTTTAAAGCTGTCAGCAGGCTAGCCAAGGTGAGTGAGGGCACGAGCACCCACACACATGCTGGGATGCTGCTGGTAGCATGACTCACTGCCATACTGTCCCGCTGGCATGTTCTGTAACAGCAGCACTGTGGGATTGTAGGTGTTTACGTGAACACGTTCAGGCACTTGTTTGAAGGGCCCCGCAAGCGCTCTGATCACGTGTCGGGAGAACATAAGAACATAAGAAATAAGAGCTGGAGTAGGCCATACGGCCCCTCGAGCCTGCTCTGCCATTCAATAAAATCATGGCTGATCGTCTACCTCAACTCCACTTTCCCGCCCGATCTCCATATCCCTTGATTCCCCTAGAGTCCAAAAATCTATCTATCTCAGTCTTGAATATACTCAAAGACTCAGCATTCACAGCCCTCTGGGGCAGAGAATTCCAAAGATTCACAACCCTCTGAGTGAAGAAATTCCTCCTCATCTCAGTCTTAAATGGCCTACCCCTTATCCTGAGACGATGGGGGAAAAATTCGGTTGCTTTGCGTCTCCTGTTTACGCCGCTCGCGAAACTGACCAGACATTTTGCGGAGGCGCTAAACACTACCGCCACGATCTCCTGCGCCCGCAAATCGTGACGTCAGTCGAGCATGCAACGCCCTGGACCGGATATTGAGTGGCGCCCCCTGCCTTTCCACCTGCCACTAGCAACGACAGGTTGAGGGGAACGTTTTGCAGTCGGGAAGGGACTGGGGGAGCGCTATTTAAAGGCGACCACTTCCTGTCTTTTTTTGTCGACGACATTGTTGCATCATGCATTCTGAGAGAGAGAGACTGACTTCTGGAGAGATTCAACACTGTGAGAAGGAGTTTTGGGTACTGAGCAGCACTTTGCAGGTTCATTTTGATTTGACCTTCCTTGCATCGATTTAGAAGAGACTTTGGCGGCTGTACTCTGAGCTCTTTCCCTGGGCCTCTCCAGCAGATTTGGTGTACAGGTCTCTCCAGGCCGAGGTTCAAGGCTGCAATGAGCAGGGTGTGGATGGAGAGCAAGATCGACCCTCCCCTTTAAGAACTGGCCAGCACCAGTGTGTCTGTGTTCCATTGCTGACTGACACCACATGAGCTTCGTCAGCGCACTGAGGTAGCGCCTCGCTCCTCGGCGTTAGCGCCTTAAGAGAGGTGTGTATCGCCTGATTTAGCGCTCCAATCACCTCCAGGGGCGATAGAAGCCAAGTTTGCAGTAGGAGGCAATAATTAGCGCCAGGCGCTAAACTTTGCGCCCGGCCGATAATTGCTCCCCAAACGGGGCGATACCGAATTTTTCCCCCATAGTCCCCTAGTTCTAGACACTCCAGCCAGGGGAAACAACCTCTCAGCATCTACCCTGTCAATCCCCTTCAGAATCTTATATGTTTCAATGAGATCACCTCTCATTCTTCTAAACTCCAGAGAGTATAGGCCCATTCTGCACAATCTCTCATCACAGGACCGCCCTCTCATCCCAGGAATTAATCTAGTGAACCTTCGTTGCACCACCTCCAAGGCAAGTATATCCTTCCTTAGATAAGGAGACCAAAACTGTGCACAGTACTCCAGGTGTGGTCTCACCAAGGCCCTGTACAATTGTAGCATGACTTCCTTACTCTTATACTCCAACCCCCTTGCAATAAAGGCCAACATGCCATTTGCCTTCCTTATTGCTTGCTGTACCTGCATGCTTTCTGTGTACGAGGACACCCAAATCTCTCTGAACACCAACATTTGAAAGTTTCTCATCAATAAAAAAATATTCTGTTTTTCTATTCTTCCTACCAAAGTGTATAACCTCACATTTCCCTACATTATACTCCATCTGCCACCTTACTGCCCACTCACTTAGTCTATCAAATCCGTTTGCAGACTCTGTTTTCTCTTCACAGCTTACTGTCCCACCTAGCTTTGTATCGTCAGCAAACTTGGATACATTACACTCGGTCCCTTCATCTAGGTCATTAATATAGATTGTAAATAGCTGAGGCCCCAACACTGATCCTTGCGGCACCCCACTAGTTACAGCCTGCCAACCTGAAAAAGATCCGTTTATCCCTACTCTCTGTTTTCTGTCCGTTAACCAATCCTCTATCCATGCTACTATATTACCTCCAACCCCATGAGCCCTAACCTTTTATGTGGCACCTTATTGAATGCCTTTTGGAAATCCAAATATACTACATCCACTGGTTCCCTTTTATCTACCCTGCTAGTTACATCCTCAAAAAACTCTAATAAATTTGTCAAACACGATTTCCCTTTCATAAAACCATGTTGACTCTGCCTAATCATGTTATGATTTTCTAAGTAACTTGATACCACTTCCTTAACATTCCAGAATCTAGGGAGGCTGGCACAGGGTTGCGGCGCCAGGGAGAGGGATTGGCTCAACCGGCAGGGAGCGCTTGTTGCAAAGTGAGTGAGAGCTGTGGGTCTCTGTGAGGAGGCGGGCCCAGCTGTTGAAAATAATTCGCAAGAACTGAATCAGTGTTGGTTTTAGAAAGGGGAGCAGGTTTGAAATTACCTCCGGTCGCGGACCCCTGCAAAGTCTCTACGGACCCCCAGGTGTCCACGGATCCCAGCATGAGAACCATTGTCCTGTTCCCTGTCTATAGTGTGTCTACTTTGGTAACACTGGCTACATTTTAGGCTAAATATCTAATACCTTGATCTAGGGGCCCTGGCGAGGATTGACATTCGCAGGCTTGCTGGTTAGGAACTTGCAGGCATGCAGGCCCAGATTTTCTATCCATTTAAATTAATGGATGGTAAATTAGGACCTGTGGGCTCATAGCTTCCTGCAAGTGCTGGTCTTCGCCAGGACTGCCCAGTCACAGAATCAGCCTTTCACAGTACTATTATGCTTTATCCAGTTATGATTAAAAACAGTTATCTCAGCATAAATGAATAAGTAAAATTATTATAGTTAGTCTGTAAAGAGTCTGCCTAACATACTTTTTTCACGCTTGGCCGCCTCCTCTTTCTCACCTACAAGCTGCCCTTGGCGACAGCTTCCACAGCCATGGGGTCAGCTTCCACATGTACGCTGACGACACTCAGCTCCACCTCACCAACACCTCTTTCAACTCTCCCACTGCCTCCATGTTGTCAGATTGCTTGTCCAATGTCCAGTGTTGGATGAGCTGCAACTTTCTCCAGCTAAACATCCAAGAGGTTGAAACCATCGCCATACGCGTGGCAGAACTCCATTGCCCTCCCCGCTCATGGTCTCAGGCCGAGCCAGTCTGTTCGCAACCTCGGTGTCCTATTCGATCCCGAGCTGACCCCATATCCTTTCCACCACAAAGATCATCTACTTTAATCTCCGTATCATATTAGTTCGCTAATAAGCACAAGAGCTGAGCCCTTCTAAATATTTTTTTTCCAGTCAGCAGCTCAGTTTCCAGTCAGCAGCTCAGTAAAAACTAACAAAATGTTTAATGCTGTATTTCTTAAATTCCAAGGGTGCTGTCTATGGAGGGCTGTTAGCAGCTGTGGGGTAATTTCCCAGTCTTCTGGTGAAATGAGGAGAACATTGAAAAATATAAATAAATGGTGCCTCTTTAACACGATAGTCAATGTTCATATCCACTCCAGAAAAGAGCTACATTCAGTCACTAAGGTACCTATTGGAATGTAAAAAAAATAAGAACATCTGTCTCAATCAATACCAAGAACCATTCTTGACTTTCGCTTACAAACTAATGAAAAATATTTTCACTTTTAAAACCCTTCAAGTCAGCTCAGTTGCAGTTTCTACCCTTCATCTCTGTGTAAATGGGTATCTCTGACAAATGCATAAACTGTATATTGATGGAGGAACAAGAGATTTCTTTGCAAATTGTCGTATCCTGGCTTTGGCTGACCTCAACAATTTAATTTTACAGCTATGAAAAAGCACTTCAAATGTGGGATTTTGCTTACAGAAGCAGTCTTGCACAGCCTAATGAGTTAAAAAAAAAACAGAAGTTGCTATGAGGACCACAGCACCATTTACTCACCAGCATCAAAAGTCAAGAGTATACTTTTACAAATCTCCTGATGTACCAGGGAAGATCCTGGGCCAGCTGTGCCCACCTCGGATTCCCGAAGTTACCATTAAACGTCCCAACTGCGCTACTGCTGCCTGGAGTAATGTAGTTGGGAATTTTGCCTACCACACTGGAAGTCGGGAGCTAGAACAGGTGAGCCAGGGACCTCCTGGATGACTTGTAAGAAGAATTTTCTTTGTATTTTGTTCGTTTGAATAGCATTAGCTTCATGACTGAAGATGCCATGGACACTGAGATCCTTATTAATATGGTACGGGTAGTCCTAAAAATGGTGCTTTAATGCCAATGCACGAGACATGGCCTTGTGACAACTTGAGGGTGCTGTAGGGATGGCACCACTTCAATCTTTGGCTGCCCAAACTTACAAGCTCAGAGAGTCAGGACATCTGACATACACTGAGCACAAGTTCTCACAGTATTAGCGGCCAATGTTTTTGGTGATATGCATATACTCTGATAGCCGGGGGTGGGGGGGGGGGGGGGTGGGGGGGGGGGGGGGGGGGGGGGGAGTTATTCCTGTCTGGTGGTAAAGGAAATAATAACGGTTGTGGAATAAAATCATAGCAGAATATGCAATTTAGGATATAAATATTTCAGTGGCATACTTTTGCTATGCCAACCAAGTAAGACAAGTTTATAACACGGTGACTCTAATAACCAACATCAGTATTGGCTGTAAGGTGGACTCTAATAGTAGGAATAAAATTCTGCCCACGGTCTACAACTTCTAGTGTACATAAAGAGTCACAGATCATTGGTTTCTGATAGTTTTAAGATCTGGTCTGTATAGGCTAATAACAGCAGTAAGAACAGTAAAACTGCACTTCCCCCACCCCCCACCCCCCTCCCAATAAAAGCACAGTGGTAAATTGCACACTTCATATTAAACCATTCTCTGTGTCATTCTTATGAAATAAGCTGAAGTTTTAGCCCGAGTCCTTTTCATTAACAATCCCAGTCTATTCCACAGTGCACATTCTGAATGACCTCAGGAGATTCCTCATGTATTTTGCAGGTAGCAAATTGAAACTGAAAGCTTTATTACATAAGTTTGTCTTTCAGCTTGTGTCTCAAGATAGTGGAATTGGAAAAAAAAAATCCTCACTACACTGGGCCCTGACCTTGAAAAAACCTCTAATCAAATGTGTATGATTCAATTCAAAGTCTCGCTATTGGATGTTAAAACATGCACCACATCAAAGCAGAAAATTCAGCACTGGTTAAAGGGAATCTTGTACCCTGTTCATTCAAGTCAGATACACTGAATTCTATTTATTGCCACAGTTTTTAGTGTCCCTGATTTTAATGTGCATTTTCATCAAAAGTCTCAATGCTTTTGAATAGATTCCACATTATTTTTCCATTAGTCATTTTTAAATAAAATGTTATGCACTTTATTAAATACTGTAACATAGTTTCAACATTCAGCCTATAAACTGTTCATTTTTAGTTGCTGGGGTTATCATCATTTGAACACAGTATTTATACAGCCTGCAACACACTCCTACTCGTCTGTTACTTTCCACATAATGAACCACTGTATTTTCAAAATAAAGCTAATTGTAAAATGATCTTTAGCGACCAGTATTGATTTGTCTGTGGTGCATCTGTACACTGCTATTTGTTTCTGTCACTTTCATTTAGCCAAAATACGTAGAAAGCCATTTAACAATACTGCATGCAATTATTTCTTTCAAAAACAACTACTGTTGGTAATGAAGTCAGGATCCATTCAATGTACCGATGGACCTATTTTAAATTGCAATTTGGAGTAAATATCAATTCTATAAATCTATAGTGGCCAGATTTAAAGCTGCATCATTTTTCTCATCAAACTCCATAGCCTAGAAACTACTATTGCTGTTACTGCCTATGCTAAAATAAAAGACAAAAGGCATGTCATACAACTGCATTAAGCATTCATTTAATGTATCTGTATGACATTCCTTTGCCTGCTATTTTAATATTAGGTTACTACTGGCCAAAGGAATCTCACATAAATGCGCTAAGCATTTGTCTGCCAATGTCAGCAACAGCCATTTCTAAGATTATGTCTAACCTGGGGTTGTTCTACTACGAGCAGAGAAGGTTGAGAGGAGATTTGATAGAGGTGTTCAAATTCATGAGGGGTCTGGACAGAGCAGATAGAGAGAAACTGTTCCCATTGGCAGAAGGGTCGAGAACCAGAGGACACAGATTTAAGGTGATTGGCAGAAGAACCAAAGGCAACATGAGGAAAAATGTTTTTACGCAGAGAGTGGTTAGGGTCTGGAATTCACTACCTGAAAGGGTGGTGGAGGCAGATTCAATCGTGGCTTTCAAAAGGGAGTTGGATAAGTACCTGAAGGAAAAAAAATTGCGGGGCTACGGGGAAAGGGCAGGGAAGTGGAACTAGCTGAAGTGCTCTTACAGAGAGCCGGCACGGGCTCAACGGGCCGAATAGCCTCCTTCTGTGCTGTAACCATTCTATGATTCTAACCTAATTTCAGTTCCTTTCTTGAAAACAATTGTCTTAAAATTTACTGCAATGCAAGTTTTCAAATTTTATACTTATACTGCGATACTTGTCTAACTTTCTAACTTAATGCTCCTGCCCATTCCGCATTTTATTCCATTGTCAATTCATAGATGTAAAATGGATGTTAAAACAATGTTTAGTCTACCTGGACATCTGTGATCACTCTCAATGGAAACGGCTTGAATGCTGAAGCATTTTTAAACAATGAGGAAATGGTAAAGAAATCCCTTTCTCGCACCCGCGTAGTTTCACCTCCTTACGTGGCGGATAACGTTAGGAAGTCTCCTAACTTTAATTATGTCAAACATCAGAAACTACCGAGTTTCAAATGTGATATAAAATTACCTTACAATTACTCACGAACTACTCTAACCACTATGCTGTGCTCCAGACGCGTCACTGGTCACCCCATTATTCCTTATACAATCTCCTCTGTACCATCAGTGGCTGATAGCAGGCAGATATTTCCCCATCATGAAGGATAGAAATTTGATGGGCTCGAGCGTAGAACTGACAGAGACCTGGGCGAGGCCTGCCTGCCTGCCTGACTGGAGGAAAAAGGGTGCATACTGCACTAAGACTTGAAAAAGGAGAAAAGTTGTCAACTTTTTTTTTTAAATGGAGGGAAAAGTTCACAGATATTAAAGAAAACTGCAATACAAATTTGAAGATCAACTCCTACAATGTTTTGTGATAAAAATGATTAAAGTTGTGAAGTTTTCAAACCTTCAAAACACTGAATGGCAGAAATCCAGATCAAAGTGCGCCAAAAATGTAAACAAAAAACGTAATAAAAAAATCTATATTTGAGACAAATATGGAGAATGTTTTACTCCAATGATCATAATAAAGATACTTTCAGGCTACAAAGGTTTGGAGTTCCTTTTCCTTTTCCTCCTTCTAGTGGCAGGTGCAGTGGACTGTATTTACTGCTGATGTTACTCATGAAAGAAAAACACACTTCATAGGATTTTGTAAAAAACACAAGATCAACAAATAACAAAGGACCAGATTTTGCTGTCAAAATAACGGCGAGGCTAATGCCGCTCACCATTATTTATGGATATGGCACAGCAACTTTAGGCGAGGCTAAATATGAATATCTAAAAGTTGCTATCCGAGTTGCGCCGTTCCACCGTTAACTTCGCGAAAACGGCATCTTGCCCTTAGCCTCCCCGTTTTTATTAGGAAGTTGCTGTATTTGTCCATTAAATTTGCCACAGAAAGTTAAGTCATGTCATTACAAGCATAAGTATCCTTTTAACATCGTGATAAGTGTTAATGACTGTCAATCAACCGCTCTGGCACCAGAAATTAACTATTACAAGTGTGGAGTCTCATTCCTTCAGTTTTCAAATATTTCGGGGAGATTTTAAAACTGTCAAATTTTTAGTTTCTCATTTTCTTTCTTATTTTTTCTTTGTCTCTTTTTTCTCTCTCTTAATCCAATCTTTCTTTCCCTCTCTTTATTTCTCTTTCTGTACCTCATTTGACACCCCCTTTAATTCAACCTCCTTCTCAGTCCTTTTTGTGTTTATTTCCCAATCCTTAAATCTCAATAGAGATACCCTGTTGGTTGCCCTGTTCACTCAGGTCCCAGATGCCCCGTTTCCCTCGCTGTGCCATGATCAGCTAGCACGATCAGCAACTTTGTGGGCAAAAATGTTTGGAGCTGAAGGGTGCGGAGGCAAGTCTAACTGCCCTGCTACAGAAAAATCTGGCCCAATGGATTTATGTCATCATTGCAGATAGTGATTTGCGATGTAGGCTTCTGTAATAGTTTGTGATGGAAGTGTTAAGTGCATGATTGTCTTGCAGGGTGCAGCATGCACTCCCAGGGGACAGTATGGGGTTAGTTAAAGGGGATGTAAAGTCTGGAGGCAGTACTTTATGATCAAAGTACTTCCTCAATGTTCATTTCTAAAATATATCTTTATAAAAAAATTCTTATCCAAAGTTCCAGTTTGTCAATGTCCTTGTCTCCAGTCTACCGCAGCGAATGTGAACGAGTCACATATGTCCTGGAACAGCTCTATGACTACAGTGAGGACCATGAACTCAGACTATTTTGGGAAATAATCCGGACCTACCAATCTCAGGAAATCATACTACCAGCTGGGCATACTGAATAAATTGATATTGGGGGAGCACTTCAACCCAAACTACTTTCCATTCTCTTAAATTTAATAGCAATAAAGCAAGTATTTAAAAGACTTTCTCAAAACTGGTCAGATGGTCCAGTACAAGATGTAATGGCAGAGTGTACTACTGTTACGTGTCGTTACAACATTCCGATGAATTACGTACAAGGGATTTACTGTCCTTTGGTCTGTTCACAGTTTTCCTCTAACTTAATAAAGAGCCTTGTGTTCCAACTTATCTTTTCTTATATGAACTCCCTTTGCAAATGTAAGGAGATATGTGAAGTGCCTTGGGATGTTTTACTACGTTAAAGGCGTTATATAAATGCAAGTTGGGTGGAAAAGGGTTAAAATGTAGAATGCTGACCCCAGTAAAATAGAAACAGCACACAGTTCTCCGTCTGAATCATCACTGCAATGAAAGGCAAATTCCGCCAAGCATTCTTATGTGAACTTAAAAAAAAAATCATGCATGGGTCTGCCTGTTACTTGTCATTAGAACTGAATTAAAGCATGGTCTGGTGGCCATAAGAAGGAGAAATGAGGGGAACTTGTTTATTTTAATCAAGTTAAGAAAGTTGTTTACAGGATGACTGATGGTTGAGTCATCTTCATCCCGATCAATAGGACCATTGTAAGACATAAATTGATTATGTATACTGTAGTTCAGAAATGTAAAATTGCATGTGAACAAGGCATGGTCAGGCCATGCTGAACATGCCTTAAAAAGGGCATTTTGATGAGAAATGTGTAGAGAACTAAGGTATAATATTGTAACGTGGATTTGGATTCAGAGGGTTAATCAACCTGAAGACTGAGCTCAGAACTGTAATACGTTTATTTCCCAATCATCTGGTATGATTATAAGTACAATATTCTTAATAAATCTATCAGCAGTTGAGCTTAACAAGAACCTTAATGATTATGAGGAATAAATAGATCATCCAATTTTTAATAAATACCATCCTGGAACACAAACATAGCATTTAACTTACGGACACCAGGTTGATGCCTTTGTTTCAGGTCGTATAGTAACTTATTAATCGTCTTCCAGTCAGAATTTAGGTCTTCAATTTTTCCCTAAAATAAATTAAGTAAAAACATAAAACTGAATGAGCTGGCACATAGATTCCAGTATTTTTATGCTCCTTCATCTGCAAATGCTAACACTGGTAATTAGCAAGTTGTAACAGGCAGGTCACATATTTTTTTCTTAATCTGAAAATCAGATAGTAGCGTTGCAAATGTATCTTGTGAGATAACCACTAATTCAATGGCTGAGAGAAGCCAGGTTTGCCCAAGATCTACTTAACACCATGGGGTAACATTTTCATCTTCACCACATAGGCGGTGAAGAGAAAAATCAACCCCCCATATCACAGTAAGACTAATGACACTGTTGTCTCTTCAGCCATCATCTGATGAGATGGTAAGTGGCAGACAATTATTGACCTCGTGTTTTCTTGTCCATAACAATTACTTCATGAAGCATTCGGCCTCTAAATACTGAAAAGCAACAAACAGCCCTTTTCAATCAAGCTCTTTTATTACAAAGCAACAGCATCATCCTGCTGAGCATTTTGGGCAGAGAGGTGCACCCTGGGACAGTTCAAACTGCTCTAAGTAATGATCGTGTCTATAAGACATCATCAGCCATGTGAATGTACTGCTGACTGTGCACAGAGATCACTGGGAAATGATAACCAGTGCTGCATGGTCATTGGTGTAATTTTGCCAGGTCCTTCACTGTTGTCTATTTTTTTTGCTGGCAAGAAAATAGATGACATTGAGACTTGAAATCAGCTTGATAAAAAGGGAAAAAATAGAATATGAGAGAAAACTAGCAAGAAATATAAAAGCAGATTGTAAGAGCTTCTGCAAGTATGTAAAAAGGAAGAGAGTAGCTAAAGTAAACGTTGGTCCCTTAGAGGCTGAGACAGGAGAAGACACAAAAAGTATACCAAAAATGGTGGGGAACCAAGGGTCTAATGAGGGTGAGGAATTTATCGTAATTAATATATGTAGAGAAAAAGCACTAGAGAAACTAATGGGACTAAAAGCTGACAAATCTCCTGGACCTGACGGCCGACATCCTAGGGTTCTAAAAGAGGTGGCTGAAGAGATAGTGGATGCATTAGTTTTGATCTTCCAAAATTCCCTAGATTCTAGAATGGTCCCAGCAGATTGTAAGGTCACAAATATAACACCGCTATTCAAGAAAGAAGGGAAAGAAAAAACAGGGATCTACAGGCCAGTTAGCCTGACATCAGTCGTCGGGAAAATGCTGGAATCCATTGTTAAGGAAATGGTATCAGGGCATTTAGAAAATCATAACATGATTAGGCAGAGTCAACATGGTTTTATGAAAGGGAAATCGTGTTTGACAAATTTATTAGAGTTTTTGAGGATGTAACTAGCAGGGTAGATAAAAGGGAACCAGTGGATGTAGTATATTTGGATTTCCAAAAGGCATTCGATAAGGTGCCACATAAAAGGTTAGGGCTCATGGGGTTGGAGGTAATATAGTCGCATGGATAGAGGATTGGTTAATGGACAGAAAACAGAGAGTAGGGATAAACGGATCTTTTTCAGGTTGGCAGGCTGTAACTAGTGGGGTGCCGCAAGGATCAGTGTTGGGGCCTCAGCTGTTTACAATCTATATTAATGACCTAGATGAAGGAACCGAGTGTAATGTATCCAAGTTTGCTGATGATACAAAGCTAGGTGGGACAGTAAGCTGTGGAGAGAACACAAAAGGCTGCAAAGGGATATAGATAGACTAGGTGAGTGGGCAGTAAGGTGGCAGATGGAGTATAATGTGGGGAAATGTGAGATTGTTCACTTTGGTAGGAAGAATAGAAAAACAGAATATTTTTTAAATGATGAGAAACTTTCAAATGTTGGTGTTCAGAGAGATTTGGGTGTCCTCGTACAAAAAATACAGAAAGCTAGCATGCAGGTACAGCAAGCAATAAGGAAGGCAAATGGCATGTTGGCCTTTATTGCAAGGGGGTTGGAGTTTAAGAGTAAGGAAGTCTTGCTACAATTGTACAGGGCCTTGGTGAGACCACACCTGGAGTTGTGTGCACAGTTTTGGTCTCCTTATCTAAGGAAGGATATACTTGCCTTGGAGGCGGTGCAATGAAGGTTCACTAGATTGATTCCTGGGATGGGAGGGCTGTCCTGTGATGAGAGATTGTGTAGAATGGGCCTATACTCTCTGGAGTTTAGAAGAATGAGAGGTGATCTCATTGAAACATACAAGATTCTGAAGGGGATTGACAGGGTAGATGCCGAGAGGTTTTTTCCCCTGGCTGGAATGTCTAGAACTAGGAGGCATAGTCTCAGGATAAGGGGTAGGCCATTTAAGTCCAAGATGAGGAGGAATTTCTTCACTCAGAGGGTTGTGAATCTTTGGAAATCTCTGCCCCAGAGGGCTGTGAATGCTGAATCTTTGAGTATACTTAAGGCTGAGATAGATAGATTTTTGGACTCTAGGGGAATCAAGGGATATGGAGATTGGGCTGGAAAGTGGAGTTGAGGTCGACGATCAGCCATGATCTTATTGAATGGCGGAGCGGGCTCGAGGGGCCATATGACCTACTCCTGCTCTTATTTCTTCTGTTCTTATGTAAAGCAATATAACAATATCAATTTTTTTCCCCCACACTTTTTTTTGTTTTGTTTGTGTTTTCTTTTCTTCTCTCCCACATGGCAGCTGTCTTTCATTCTGCCAGCGCAATTTACACTTCATCTAGAGCCATCTTTTGTTTCTTAACCTGTCCCATTACCATCTCCTTTTGCCTTGAATATCTCTTAATGTCTCTTAACCTCTCCTGCCTTCTATCCTATCACAGACATTCCCTTTTGTTCTTTCATCCCCTCCCCACTTTCCCAGCTCCTACACTTGCTTAAAAATCTGTTGCATTTCCTGCTTTTTTTCAGTTCTGACGAAAGGTCATCGACCTGAAACGTTAACTCTGTTTCTCTCTTCACAGATGCTGCCTGACCTGCTGAGTATCTTCAGCATTTTCTGTTTTTATAACAGTATCAGCCCGTAATTTCCGATAGGAGGCTTCCTGCGTGCGGATGCCTCCTATCGGAAAAAAATCTACGAACTTACCTGAGAGCACCTGAGGTCCGGACACTTCCGCTCCTGGGCCTCTCCACAGTCGAAATGCGCAGGGCCCACGTATCTCAGGGGCGCATGCAGTTCACAAGCGTCCCTGGGATCACGTGGGCCGGGCCAGGCCAGCCAATAGGAGAAGGGAATCTCCCTTAATACTTTTGACAGATAGACCTGTCAAATATATGAATGGAGATCACCCCAAAAACACACTAAAACATTAAATACATTTTAAAAAACCATGAGTAAAACCATGAGTTAAAATAAACAAAAATATTATTTTTTGAAAAAATAATTCAAGTTTTTTACGGGGCTAAAAATAAACTTACCTTTTTTAAAAGTATTTTTAAATTATAAATGAGTGAAATTAAAAAAAAAACTTTTATTAACTCTTATGCTGGTAAAAGCAGGCCTTACGCCTGCTTTTACTAGGTATAAGATTTCTAAGGGTTTTCAGTGGGCGGAGGTTCTGCAGAAAGCGGAACTCTCCACCCGCAGAGGCCCTTCTCCAGGGTAGGCGGAGGATCTGTCAAGAGCATTCTTGACAGATCGGAAATGCCAGTTTTCAGCACATGCGCTTCGCATGCCTGAAACCGGCATTTCTGATGTCCCTACGGGTGTGTACACAGCCCGTACACACTGCCTAAGAAGAGAAGACACACCCGTAGGCATCGGAAAATACAGGCCATTGTGTCCACTCAATTCAAGGAACTTATTTTTTACATTAGGATTTTTTGATCGATACACTAGTATTAATACCAGACCAGTACTCATGCAGATACACTATATACCAATACTAACTCTCCATGGGCAATGGCTTAGGTCTACTAGAGTCTTGACCTACGTGAAGGGTACATGCCTGAAACATCATAACCTGCTTTTTCTCTTTCCAGATGCGGTGTTATTTCTAGCATTTTCTCTTTTTATTTCAGATTTCCAGCATTTGCAGTTTTTCCTTTTTATTTTACTCTTTCAACTCTCACATTGTCTCCCAGTTTTACAGTAGATGCAGATATTGGCAGAAGACCAGCGAATTTCAAGGTCGGAGATTCTTTACCATATCAGAACGGGTCAGTATATTTTGATATATGTTACCCTCTTAGTTGTTTCGAGGTCTTATCTTCCTAAAATCAAATATACGCATGGAAATATTTCTAAGGTGAGCTCTAAAAACGATTCAAATAGTAAAACACCGGAATAGCTATCTTGAGATAGGCTATTCCTTACAGTTGATGCAAAGCAGGCTAGACCAAAGCTCAAGTAGCTTATACACAGCCAAGGAAAAAAAGTGACTGAAATCTGAAAGAGAAATTAATATATCCTTTTATTGCACAAAGGCTGAAGGGTTATATTGAGTGAAAGCTTTATGATTTATCATAATCAAATCAATATGTTTAAGTTTATCTGTATGTTGGTGGTAATTATCTAAATTGCTGAGTAGAGCCCTCATCTACAAGAGGAGGACATTAGCATAGCAGTAGACATTTTATACATTCTTTCTTTCTCACTTTTTTTATCTTTAGTTAGAGGATTTTAAGCTGTATTGGTGAAATACTCATTTTTTAAATTAATTGAAATCTCTGTTCTTGACAGAAGTAGCAGTTGGTATAATCTGTTGCAGCTGTTAGAGAGCAACTGTGAAACATCTCTACAGGAAAATGGCATCGAACAGATGCTTTCAATTGGTTGGAGGTGACAGGATGATTAATTTACCTAATAACAAGCTGATCTAATGCTGACTTGTAGTGAGGCATGCATGATGATCAGGAAGTAGCCTCTTTATAGTAAGGAGGACTCACATGATATAGAAAATGACAAAGTCAGAAGACACTGCATGGTGTATATACTTCATAACAGCTGTTAACATGAATTATAGCCATATATAAGTGCAGTCTTTAGAAGTTAATATCCTGAAACTTTATGTTGTTGTTTGGTATAATTAACCAGTGAAAATAACTTGTATGTATGAATTTTGGCATAAACAAGTCAGAAATGTTGTGGCCTAATATCAGACTACACCTTCTGCCATGCAACATAGTCTTCACTAAAAAAAGCATTCATTTATATAGCGACTTTCACATTCTCAGGACATCCCAAAGCGCTCCATAGCCAATTAAGTACCTTTGAAGTGTAGTCACTATGGTAACATAGGGAAACATGGCAGTCAATTTGTGCACAGCAATGTCCCACAAACAGCAAAGAGAAAAATGACCAGATAATTTGTTTTAGTGGCGCTAGAGAGATAAGTGTTGCCTACTATAATAGGATTGCAACAAGGCAAATGATTTGAAAATTCTAAAGTAAAATATTTTAATACAATGTCCTTTAAAACTATTTTTGAAGATACTGTTTAACCTGAACATTGTGCATTAATGTCATGTGAAAGGACTGTCCCTGCAATTAGCATATTCTGTAGCGTGAGAAACAGCTCTTAAGGCCGACACCATGGTTTCAAAGTTTAGTTATAATAGATGCAGGTTAAGACTGACAGATGGTCCTGAATCACCACACTGCTAAATATATAAACGCTCTTCCTTTGTTAATGACTGCATGCTGTCACTAAGTCTGTATACCTGCTATATAGTAGTGGGCACGCAGCAGCACTGAACAGGTTCCTTACTTCCTCAGCCAATTTTTGTTTTAGTAATTAATTGAACTTTTTTCCCCCCATCAATGCATTTTTGCTCGTTTCTTGGAATGAACAGTTCCTGTACTAACAGATCATAATTAACTGCTTCTTCAAAATTGTAAGCTGATAATGAATTTAAAAGTGCATCAAATTATCTTATTATCCTGTAAAATGTTGTTTCCAACATTTCTCTATTAATTTATGCAGATGAAATGTTATGACACTTTTAATGACAGCCACACAAACAATACAAGTGTATTATCTGCTCATTTATCTCATTGCTGTATGTGGGAGCTTGCTGTGTGCTAATTGGCTGCAGCGCTTCATACATTACAACACTTCGAAAATACTCCATTGGTGTGAAGTGCTTTGGGGCGTCCTGAGGTTGTGAAAGGCATATATAAATCCAAGCTCTCTCTTTCTTCTTTATTGTAACAGTGAATTCATCCTGCAGCCCTCATAAAAATAAAGTAAAACATAGTGCTACTTTAAAACAGGAGATTGATAGAGGCCATTTGGCTCCTCAAACCTGCGGAGTCCACAGGTGTACAATGCACCCTACTGGGGATTCCACTTCTCCCATTCAATCTCCTGAGGGAATGTTCTGTATAAATATTCCTTGATCTCAAAGGTTGACACATGAAATCCAGAATATTCATCCATCCTTGTATCTCCACAACTCAACTGTTGCCTGCTATCCTGCAAACAAACATTCCTTCCCTGCTCCCACAGAAATTGTTCCATGGAGCACTCGAACATCTTCAAGCGAGAGCTGAACCTGTTTCTGGCTGGTGTGGAAATCGCCTCGTACAATAGGTAGTTACTGTATAACATTAATCAGGACCAGAGTGATCTCCTAGACTAGTTTCGATCGCTTAAAGGGGTTGGAGAGGATTTCTCCCCCCACCCCCCGCAATTGGCCTGAGTTTTATCTGGTTTTTCAACTTTCCCAAGAGATTACCTGGTTTTCGGGTGGGGTGGGGAGTGTATTTATCATGATGCACAATGCATCGCAATTCTGTGGGACAGGCTGGATGGACCAGAGTTTCTTCTCCTGTCCGTCATTGTTTGTACATTCGTATCTCAGTCTGTGCCAATCTTGTTGGCATATGGAACTCTGTTCATTCGGCTTCTGAAAGGTTTTCATGTTTAGTTCATTCAATATAGAGGTGAAAAAGGTGGTTGGCATCATTGGAGAGAGAAAGAGAGAGAGATACAGATTTCACTTAGCAACAGCCAGTGTTCAAGATTGAAGTAAGGTCTTGGGATGTTTATAGTATTACCATACTGTAAATATCCCTCCACATACCATTGCAACCTACGGGGTACAAATCAGTTGAAGGATGGTACGTTGAATGTACTACCGAATGTTGATGTACGGAAAATATAAACTTGTGTGTGAAAGAATCAGCTGAAGGACAGTGCATTTTACCAGAGACTACCAAATATGGCCAGGCCACTTCCAGTTTGATAGAGAATAGTGTATAAAAAAGCTTTTGTGTTAAGTTCAGAGAAGAAAGGGAGAAACCTTTCTTGAGTGCATGCCTACACTCAAAACTGCTGATGAAACTCAGTTTTAAACTGAGTTATCCTCTGAAGAAGTTATACTCCGCTTTTAGATTGTTTTTTTATGTTAAAGTAGGAAAAATAATCATAAGACTGAATTCCTTACTACTCAACAGAACAACAGAAGGCTGTTTAAATATAACAAATCCTACTCCCAGCCAGATACTTATCCAGCTTCTTATTAAAGAAGTTAATCATCTGAAATGCTTTTGCTGTTGGTTTGTTCTAATTATTCACTCTGAAACTTACTATAGTTTGTGTCTGACATCTTCCTGCTGGCTGTTACAAGAAATAAACAACTTCAGCTTTGTTAAAGATTGAAGGAAAAACAGCACAAACTTCTCCAGAAAATTAGAAATACTGAAAATTTTGTTTTATAAGCACCTAAACCTACAGTAGTTTTGTGCCCCAGTTCATTTTCTCCTTATGTACCTCATGGGAAAATATACTTATTCATCAAGTAGTTAATGATTTTACTCCAACACTAAATCATTTCCTCAAAGACAAGACATGTTATTAAAGTTCTAAATTCAAATTCAATTAAAATGATTCATCTTTATAGCAGTTATTATGATTTTGATGTGATTGCTCTATATTATTTCAATTTATAAAATCTTGCTGCCCAAGTCAAACGTTTAAAATAAATCATTAGAACAGTTACAAAATCTCTAATACAAAACCATATATGTAAGAAGGAGTTACCTTTAATGGTTGAGGGATAGGCTTTTCCTTATAGAAGTGCTGCGTCTTGAACAATATGCCTTCCACATCAGCCTGCTTGGCTAGTACTCCTTCTTCTGTCTCCTTAAAACAGAAATAGATTAAAAATATATATCATTCTGAAATGATCAATAAAGCCATTTATAGGTGTTGACTCCTTTACAGATCGCTGAAGTCATTCCGTTCTGATTATGTTCCAACAACTTACTTATGCTGACTTACTAACCAGTGTACGTAGAACTTTCTGATACACAAACCTCCATATAGATATTGTCAACAAATCTTGAATTTGCCATAGTTGCTATAAATGTGAGTTCTACTTTCTTGTCACCTCTTCGCGGAAGCAGTCAACACAGGCAGTAGTTTCAAATTCAATTATGCTGGATTATGATAACAATTACATATTTTTAGCAGGTTTTCAAATTCAATTCTCACCTAAAATTCACCAACTTAAAGCTGAGAAGATTGCATAACAATATATGGAATGCAAAAGACTATTCACCCAATCAAGTCAATTGCGTCCACAGAATATAAATAATCTGCTCTATGCCAATTATTCTCCCTAACCCTCAAAGACAGTTGACCAAAAGACCACAAAAATGGTCTAAACTGCACCTCTTATTATTCCAGTCCAGTTAATTGCTTTCCCCAGATGACATTTCTATGGTTTTAAGAGTATAGAAACCACCCCGCTCAATGATGTACTTGATGAACTCGGTCTTCACTGAAGGAATTAATTAACTACTTTTGCTGCAAGTCTGTTTCAAATAACCATTACTGTTGTCAGTGGAAAGAAATTCTGTTAATCTCTAGTCTCACTTGAGGCATGTTAATTTTAAACCTATGTCCTCCAGTGCTGTACTCACACTGTTAAATGAAACAACCTGCTTACATCTACATTATCCATGCCTCTCAGCATTTTAAGACCTGGATCATTTTTTTGTTTCCGTCTTCTTTTTTCTACTAAAAATAAGTTAACTTCTGTGTGAACCGCTTCATAAGTTGGACCTAATGAAAATATGGTACCACATTGGGCCCATCTGACACCAGCTGATGCACAAAAGGACCTGATAAACTCCTGATGATGTTGGGTACCCAAAATCACAAATATAAATTCACTAATGATATATATAAGATTAGGATGACATGTTTTGACTTATAACCAAATACTATTAAGATAAGCCTTGATTCGGTTAGTTAACAACAGCTTCACGACGGCTAAAAAATTTCACTAACTGTGCATTAATCACCCTAAATCCTTTTGCATTTGTACCTTGCTAATGGATACATATTTCACGTTACCTTTTCCATGTGCCTTACCATGCATTTATCCACAATAAAATCTATCTGGCATTCCTTAGCTAATTTGCTTCATTGCTCTAGATTCCTTTAGCGTGCTACTACCTATGTTATCTGGCCACATAGAATCATGTCAACAGTAAATTTTTATCAGATAATTGGAAATTCCCTCTTCCATATATAATTGATGAATAACATCCTGCCCGTTGTCTGTTAAGACTTACAAGTAAAATACAGTGTCAATTTTGGTTTAGTTCTGATTATACCATAGAGGATAGTTGTAGCTAGTTTGTCAAACACAGTTCGAAGAGACTTGGGTTGAAATTATGACCAAGTGAAAAGGACCTTGTTCAATGGATGGGGAAATCTTAAGATAGCAGTTATTTATTGTTCCAAGTTCATCATTATACTCAATTTAAATCCAACTTGCTACCCTCCCCCTAATTCCATACCCGTTATTCTCCTTTAGTAATCTCCCATGTGGTACCTTGTCAAAGGCTTTCCGAATATCCATGAACATGACATCCACTGCAATTCCCCCATCTACCATGTCTGTTACCTCTGCAAAGAATTCTATAAAATTTGTCAAGTATGATCATCCCTTTTGAAATCCGTGCTGGCTACTTTTAACTATTTTATCTTTTTCTGGATATAGTGTTAATTTCATCCTTAGTTAAAGACCAAGATAAAGAAATGAGAATTGCACTCGAAACAGGTGGCAAGTCAGTGGAGCGATCACTGCGTGCACTGGCCTGTGTTTTGTGGAGCCAGGAGGAACACTTCACACTCCACAATATATAACTTTTTGCACAATCTTTTCCATTAGTCACAAAATTCTGTGCAATTTGTCAAACTGAATGGGCTGGATTTTGATACTGGGGCGGGTTGGGGTCGTGTCATCCGCATTTCGTGTTATCCACCCGCCTGCAATTGGATGTGGGAGATTGATGCAATTTTCACTTAATTGGGCAATTGAGTTCCAGCATGTGGGAACCCATGAACCAATTAGTGGTTTCAGTCTGAAAGTCACCTCTGATGATGTCATCATTGCAGGTCAGAGACTGCCTGGTCTCAGAGATTGCCTGGCCTTTGCTGTGAGAGGACATGGATGCAAAATGAGCAGCATCTGAGAGAGAGAGAGAGAGAGAGAGAGAGAGAGGAGAGAGAGAAAGAGAAGAGAGGAGAGAGAGAGAGAGAGAATTTTTTTTCCAACCAAGTCCTCCCAGGCAGTCTCTGAAGACATTCAATGCAGCAGCATCAGAGGCGACTTTCAGACCTAATACTACTACTACCTTCATCACATCTCCATTGTAATAGTGGACCTGCAGCTGATAGTCAGCTATCCACTTGTGCTCCCACCAGGTTTCACTGGCGTGTTTCACATCAGGCGTACTTCACGTCGGAAAAGGGTTAAACTAGCTAAAACGTTTCAAAATGGCATTACAGAGCCAATTTAGGGCTTGTTTAGGGCTTTAATGGCCTCTCCCGCCTCTTGGAGGCGGGAACCCCGCGACCGATTTTGTCAAAATTGCGTGGAGGCGGAATGGAGTCGGGACCCCCGAATCTGCAACTTTAACCCCCCACATGCCTCCAAAACCGACTCCACGGGTCATTGAAAATCCAGCCCAATGTGTCTGTAATATGATATTATAACTACCTGTTAAGTTAATAATGAGTCACTTTGCCAATATTTAATGTTGGAAAGTTTGTGACCACAGCTGAGGAGTGAGCAAATTTGTTCTATTATGGAAGGTACTCGGAAAAATGCGCTTGACCGACAAAGTCCTCTAGGCACTTGTAGCTGCAGTTACGAAGCAGAGAACAGACTAATTCATGGTGAACAATCGTATGACAATTCCGCAGTGAAGATGGCACACAATCTCTGTATCCTTGCCATTGAATCCATCTCCTTTTCCAGCCACTGTCTGAGGTTGAATCAGACTGTTCACAACCTCAGCCTCCTATTCACCCCCAAACTGAGCTTCTGACTCCATATCCTCTCCATCACAAAGACCATTAATTTGCACTTCCGGAACATCTGTTCTTATCTCAGCCCTCAGCCACTAAAACCTTCATTCATGCCTTTGTCACCTTCAGACTCAACTATTCTAATGCTCTCCTGCTGGCCTCCCAACCTCCACCCTCTGTAAACATCAGCTCATCCAAAGCTCTGCTGCCCATATCCTATCCTGCATCAAGTCCTGCTCTACAATTTCTTTCCTAAACATCTCCGTCTCTCTGTGCTTCTTTAAGACTTAAAAACCTACCTCTTTGACTAAGCCTTTGGTCAACCCCTCCCAATAACTCCTTCTTTGGCTCAGTGCCCATCTTTTTTATTTACCACTGTGAAGTGCCTTGAGATTTTGCTACATTAAAGCTCTATATAAATACAACTTCTTGTCATTGTACAAAATACACCAAAGTAAGCCATTACCATTAATGCACAGTAGCAAAATTTAGCATATATTACACTATTGGTCATGCCAAATATTAAGAGGATCAGGAATGATTTGTTAAACTCAAAAGCTAGTATCTGGTGCAGAAACCTTAGTCAGGACTGGGCACAAATATTTCAGGTGTCCAGCTACAGGTAGTATGAGTAGGCAAAGCGCACATGTTTCCTCAGAAACCTGCAGGCATTCAGCACCTATTACCATACAGAAAAACTGCATCGTCCTTACAAAAGTGCCAAGGTGCATATATGGAATCTTAGAGCTATATAGCAGAGGAAAACTAGAAAAGGCCCTGTGGTAAGGGAAGGAAATCACACAGGAGCAGAAATGTTGGCACAGAGACAAGCTTGAAGTAATTCATATCTATAGCTCTGTGTGTGTGTGTAAAATAATAATTTGCTCTTTCTCCCTGTGCAAGAAATTGGCTTTCAATCCTATGCCTGTTTGACTATTCAGGGCAGTTGGGGGTGGGAGGGGAGGTTATGTGATGAAACCTCCAGCAATATGTCGAACCAGAGTTGGTGCTATGAGGAGGTTGTAGCATACATTCCAGATGTCAAGACCTTGAATGGAGTGGGCAAAGCAGAAACTGGCAGCCAGCATTAAGCATCTGGTTTGGGTTATTTTATGCACATATTCTAACATGCATCAGTAAATGGGAATTTATTATTTGCACGTACATGGGCTAAGCAACAGTGGTAGTGCTTACAGCACTGGTTAAACTGCAGCCATTTAGAAAAGAAAACAAAGAACTTGCATTTTATAGTGCCTTTCACAGATGTCCTAAAAGACTTTACAGCTAATGAATAACTTTTTTTTTTGAAGTGTAGTCTTTTTTTTGTAGACATATACAGCAACCAGTTTGTCACACAGCAAGGTTCCACAAACAGTTTTGAGATAAATGATGAGTTTATCAATTTTTGGTGGTGAGGATGGACACCGGCAGAACTCCCTGTTCTTCTTCAAATAGTGCCATGGGATCGTATATGTCTATCTGACTATGCAAATTGGGTCTTGATTTGACATCTCATCCAAAAGATGGCACCTCTGACCATGTAATACTCACTCAGTGTTGCACTGAAGTCCTGCAATGGGGGTTGAACCTACGACCTTCTGACTCAGAGGAGAGAGTGCTGCTACTGAGCTAAGCTGACACTTAAGTCAAGTACATGGGATCATTCTGTGCTTTATTTTCTTTCCACAGGGATGCTGCGACGTGACCTTTCAATGAAGAGGCAGCACCATATCACATCCCGCAAGCATAGCACAGAGAAACACAGCCCAGAATCTACAGGGTGATGCACCGTGCCTGGGGGAGGAAGGAGACTATGGAAAGACATACCCGGCATGAAAGTCCATTCCAGGTTTCAATCACTCTTTGCATGAGGATGGGCTGTTTGACATCAGTCCTGAATTTATCTTTCACTAGTTTGTACGAAGTCCCCTTGTTCTACATTCATGATTTATCTTGAAATACTGCTCCTAGTCCAAAATCTTTTACTTGCCTTTATTAACATGCCTCAAGAGCAATGTTTTATAAGATAACCAGTGTTTCAGTTGAATGCACTTTTTACCATTTGTGTCCATGGAATACCCCCAATGGTGAATGATTGCCACTGACAACTGAAAATTACCAGCTACTCCTCCAAGTGGAATTGGGAAAAAGAAAATTCAACACAAACTACTGTAGTGTGATGTTGAGAGTTTCTTTATTTAGTGTAATGATATGGATACATATTCACACACAAATACACATTCTTCTTCATCCTGTTGCCAGAACATTTCTATTATCACAGGAAATCTGCCAAAGCACCAGTAAGCATTGCAACTGATCAGCCTGGGCTACACCTAACACTGCCTCTGCATTTTTTTCCAGTTATTCTCAGCATATCACCATATGCTAAATACACCAAGATTTCCAGTACACCTGCCAGGGATTATTTAAGAAAATTTGCCCCACTTGTTTTTTTAAACAAGTCCCTCACTTTTTTAAAAATCAATGTGGTAGTAAGTTATTATCAGTTTAGGCACTAAAGCATTAATTTTAGATCAATCAGCATTAATAGATGGTACTGGTGCAAACAAGAGGATGATGGAAATTTATTCCCCAATTTTTTTGGTATGGATTATGTCTTCCGTTTTTTCAGTTACAAATCTCAGAATTTCCCGATGTCCCTTCACAATTCTTTAAACGTAATTGTGCCTCTGCTGTGTGTAGAACACGTTGGGTTGATGCAAAATCTAAACGTGGGGTTCAGGTGGTGCTGTAAACTGTTAGCGTAGTGACTGAAATATTTGTGAACTCTATTTAAACCCCTTGATTCTGTCGGCAAAAGAACAGTGAGAGCGAATAGGCCACCCACTTAATATCTCGACCATTTTACATCTTCAGCGATTTTCTTTTCCATGGAAAACAAAATTGAGTGAGGTAAACCGGGTGGCCGATTCACGATAACCCGTTTTTTGCCTGGTAATTCCAGTTAAAATTACCCCCATCACCCCCTGACTAAGATGCAGAGTACAACCCACTGCTTGTTGCAAAAGACATTCCAGCAAATCTGATTTGACTATGCCATAACTAAACTTCCCTCTTCCCACTATAAAAATATCATCTATAATGCCTTCTGTGTGCATTAGCTTACACAATTTCCAATTATGCCACCTTATCAAAGCCACTTCCAAAAATGTAAATGCCACCATTCACAACCTATAATGTGTGTGTATGCCTATTTCTTCTTACCATTGTGCTTCCCCTTGATGCTTGCATGTACTGTAAACTCTTAAACCTAATCTAGTGCTTCTTGTATGTTCTATCTCAGTGGTAGGAATGCAGTTGCATCGGTACAGAGCCTCTTGTGACGGAGGTAGCCCTTGCCCCTTAGCAGCTAAGTCCCGAGATGGACCTGCGGCAGGCTGCACCTCTTGTACTGCTCGATGGACAGCTTGGCCCTGCAGCCTTACAGACACATTTACAGATATGTGAGGGAACAGGCAGGAAGGTCTGCATGTGCTGCCATCCTGAGAGAGAGAGAGAGAGCAGTATCTTGCATGCCCATTCCTGCCTTGCCACTACTGCTGGGCACTGCCTCTGCATGGCCACTAGATAGAGGGGCTTTTCTAACTGAAAATCAATTGTGCCCTGTCACCAATGTGAGGTAAATGGAAGCCCCTTCAGCAAATGGCACAAAGACAGATCGCAAAACATGTGGCAACAGGGGGGGAAAAAAACAAGAAAAAAATCCTTAAAACAACACAATAATAAAGTTTCAACAACAGTAACTCGTCACTTCAAACTTATTTCTGCTTTCAAGGTAGATCCTAGAAACCCTGACGCCAGTTTTATACTCAACTTAATACAGTGGAAACAATAGGAAATGGGATGTATTTAGGTTAGAAAATCAGGCAGGTGTGTGGCGATCCAGTGTAACTGACTCTCACACCAGCCTGCTCAATTACCATCCCAAAATCAGACAGATTTCAGTGGCAAATCTCGGCACAAGTGTCAGCAGCACATTCAATCGTGAGGACATAACAGCGAAGCCTGATCTCGTCCGATACCTGACATCTACCATTACTGTGGCGTGAGATTATCCAAGTCAGCACAGGTCAGAGATCAAACAGGGTGAGCTGCTCTTACAATTCAGTACTGCACTCCACGGCGCACTTATCGTCTGAGCTATCAGAGGAGGTCACAAAATGGCATTTCCATAGATACTAAAAGATCAGTTCATTGGAAATAGTCAGAAAACGCAAGTACTGACAATTATATCCACATCCATCACTTGTAAGTTTATTCCTGTTTGTTAAAACTTCATTTGGTGCACTGTTCCTGCACCCTGTTCCTTCCAATCACACATGTGAACTGCACAAAGCAATTTCAAGCCCTGGGAAGAAATTGTAATTTAAACAGAATTTTCTTTACTCAGATTATGAAAACACTTCAGCAAATGATAAAAGCTCTGTGCAATCCTAAATCTTGAAGCCACTGATAAATAGAATTAGTGATAGTGCTAGCCGTTAAATTGTAGGTCATTACAGAATTCATATGTTAACTGCCAAATGGTCTTTCAAAGTGCTTTTACATTTTTAAATGTTGCAGTTATCAACAATTAGATAGCTCTGGATACTTTTAGAATGTACAAAGTCTTTTGTGAACTGAACAAATTTACTAGAGAATCGTTAAGAATACATGCTCATTGTATCCATGGACTGATTACAATAATAATCTCTAGAAGTTTACAGCACAGAAGGAGGCTATTCAGCCCATTGTGTTTGTGCTGAGTTTTTGCTGCAGCAATCCAAAACTATTCTCACTGATCCACACTCTCCCTATAGCACTTGTATCTTCCTCTATTTCAAATGTTTATCGAGTCTTCCCTTAAAAGATCTCATGATCCCTGTCTCAACTACTCCCTGCGCCAAAGCATTCTATGCTCTAACAACTCTCTACAGAGAAATTTCTTCTAAACTCTCTCCTTTCTCTTGGACAATTTTACGTCAATAACCCCTCATTACTGACCGCCTCAACTAAAGGAAATATAGTCTTTCCCTGTTCACCCTATCAAACTGTAGAACATGTACTTTCCTATTACAGGAAACTTTTGTTTATCCGGCACCCAAATATCCGGAATTCTCGCTTAACCGGCAAAAATCATCCTCCGAAAACTCCTCTCAAATAACCGGCAATGTTGCCGAGTCGCAGTCGAGTCTCCGCGAACACCGAGTGCTCCGAAAACTCCTCTCAAATAACTGGCAATGTTGCCGATCCCGAGTCCGAGAACGCCGATTTAGTCAGTAGGGGTACTTTTCAAAAGTGCCACTACTCGGCCTCCTGGCGCTGTCGCAAGTCCGAAACATTGCAGTAGCATGAGTAGATTCTCCCGCGCTGCCTGGAGTCTCTTCTGATCGGCCATTTTGCTGGGTGTCTCCCACGATGCTGGTAGTCTCTTCTGATCCACCATTTTGCTGTGTGTCTTCCACGCTGCTGGTACTGTAGTCTCTTCTGATCCACCATTTTGCTGTGTGTCTGCCACGCTGCTGGTACTGTAGTCTCTTCTGATACACCATTTTGCTGTGTGTCTGCCACGCTGCTGGTACTGTAGTCTCTTCTGATACACCATTTTGCTGTGTGTCTGCCACGCTGCTGGTACTGTAGTCTCTTCTGATACATCATTTTGCTGTGTGTCTTTCCATCTTCATCGGCAATTATCTCCTCCATCTTGCATTATTGAATTCCCAAAAGCTGGTCCAAGCAAAAGGAAGAGAGTGGTCTTAACTTTAAAACAGAAAATCGAGATATGCCAACGACTAGAAAGGGGAGAGAAGCGTATCAACATTATGAATGAATTCAAAATCGGTTCGTCAACAATCTACGACATCAAATCGCAAAGGATAAGCTGCTCAAGTTTTATTCAAGCTCGGAGACATGCAAGAGTGTAGAGAAACGGCGTACGCTTCGTAAGCCTAAGCTTGAAGAGCTGGATACCGTGCTTTATGAATGGTTTTCTCTTAAGCGTTCAGAGGGTGTTCCAATTTCCGGACCCATGCTAATCGAGAAAGCAAAGGATTTCTACGAAAGGATGGAGCTCACTGACAAGTGTGCTTTCTCTGATGGATGGCTAACGTGCTTCAAGTTACGGCACGGGATACGACAACTCGATATTTCCGGGGAGAAGAAATCAGCTGATCACGAAGCCGCAGAAGAATACTGCGATTATTTCAATCGGATTGTGCAGCAACATGATTTGTCGCCAGCACAGATCTACAATGCCGATGAAACTGGCTTGTTTTGGAGGTTTTTGCCAGAATCAACGCTTGCTGGGGCTAGTGAGGCTAATGCTTCAGGTTACAAGAAAAATAAAGATCGTGTAACCGTGCTAACGCCGCTGGATCACACCGGGTTAAACTTCTTGTTATCGGGAAGTATAAAAATCCCCGTGCATTTAAAAATGTGAGGCACTTACCTGTTGAGTACAAAGCTCAAAAAAATGCTTGGATGGATAAGGAAATCTTCTCCGATTGGTTCCATCATATTTTTGTTCCATCTGTGAAGGAACATTTCCACAGAATAGGGAAACCTGAAGATAGCAAATGCATTTTATTGCTTGATAATTGCAGAGCCCATCCGCATGAATCCCAGTTGGTTTCGGGAAATATTTTCACCATTTATTTGCCACCAAATGTAACTTCTCTCATCCAACCCATGGACCAGGGCGTTATCCAAAATCTGAAGTGTCATTACAAGAAAGACTTCCTACGTAAACTGCTAAGCCAAGATGAGAATATTCAAGATTTGCAGAAGGAATACAATATTAAAGATGCCATCTATAATGTTGCATGTTCCTGGAAATTGGTGAAAGGTCACACTCTGAGGCAAGCCTGGCGCAAATTGTGGCCTTCTGTAATGTTTGCTGAAAGTTCTTCTTCAGAGGAGGAATTTCATGGGTTCAGTGTTCGTCCCAAGAAGAGTACAATAATGGAAATGGCTGGAATGGTGAAAAATGCAGGCCCAGCAAACCCTCTACGTCACCTCAGTGAAAGTGATATCGAGCAGATAGGGAAGTTGGTGTTGTGCATATGCTAAGTGATGATGAAATAATTCAGAATGTTTTGAATCCAAAGAAAGAAAAGGAAAGCGAGATGGAAAGTGAAGAGGATGAGATTTCTGAAGAAGAGAAGATTTCCTGGGCTAAAGCTGCAGAAGGATTTTCTACAATCCTCAAATTTGCTGAAAGGCAGAATTGCTACTCTGCACAAGAAGTTATGCAACTCCATATTCTGCATTCCACCTTTCTACAGAAAAGGCAAGAGTCCACTAAGCAAACCGACATCCACAACATGTTTAAGAAAGCTTCCAAAAGAGTCGCAGCAGCGGAAGTGCCTGAAGAATCTGTGGCATCGGTGGAACTGCGTGTTCCTGATGACCCAGCTGGCACGGATACGGATATTTCTGATGAACCAGATGACTCGGAATAAGTGTACAGTCAACTACAGTACTGTAGACAGTCGTTTATAAGTTTTGTTTTACTGTTAAGTAATTAAAGAGTTATGGATTACCCTCAACTGGCAGTACTGTACTTAATCAAGCATCTTCCACTATCCATTTAACACAACATTCTGTAGGTGAGTACCCAAATACTGTATACTGCACATTTCTTGATTTTTTTATGTTAAAAATAGCCTCGGTAGATATAACTCTCCGTTATCCGGTACTTTCGATAAACCGGCACCACGCCGGTCCCGTCGATGCCGGATAAACGAAAGTTTCCTGTATTAGTAAAAGGGTGTATTTTCCATACACTGTGGGAGTAAATTTGACTGTGGATGATAGTGTAAAAGGGGTGATATTGATTCAGTCGCCCGTTGTACATCACTTCCGATTTTCATTTCCATTGACTTCATAGGAAAGTAAGATAGTAAAGACCTTCCAAATGCGATATTGTACATGCAAATCTCAGTCCATCCACAATTCTGCAGTACTTTTACAGTCCCAAGGCCTCTGAATCCATTGTTCTCAATGATCCATGATTAAAACCACAATGGTAGGAATTCTAACACAGAATGCCGATGAACAGGCACTTTCACATTGTCTGGTTTCCGAGTGTCCATTAATACCCTGACCATATATAATTCAATTTGCATCTGAACAAAGCCCCCAAATCCAAACCATTTTCTAGATCAACCAAACTGGCCTAGTTCCATAGACAATTACATAGAAATTACAGCATTGAAACAGGCTGTTCATCCCAAGTAGTTCACACTGGTTGTTATCCTTCACACGAGCCATGTGTCCACCCTGTTCCCATATCCCTTTATTCCCTTCCCCTTCAACCATCTATCTGACATGTTTTCTGCTTCCATCACTGAACTCCAACAGTGTGCTCCACAGCCTGAAAACCCTCTGTGTACAAAAAGTTTCTCCTGCTCTGTGTTCTAAATCTATTGGCCTGGAGTTTCCACTTTGGGCGCAATCGGCGATCCAGGTATAATTTGCACCCAAAATTGCGCTGATTTTGGGAAGTGCTTTTTCCCTCAAGTTTCTGCTCAAACTCATTTGCATATTAGCAAACGTAAAATCTGCCATGAACCAGCGCAATCAGGCAGCGGTTTAGAAAGTAATTTAAAAAAAAAAATTCTTTAAAAAATATTCCTTGATATATTTCAGAGTGGTAACTTGGTGCAGTTTTATTAATACAGCTGAAAATGGTTTATCACAAAAATAAGCATTTTTAATCAGAGTCCTAGTCCAACATCTGGGAGTAACCAGATTTTAAATTACTGAAAATGAAATTAAAAACCTACACAGAACCATTTGTTCGTTTTATTAGTGTACAGTAGTCAGTTTCTTAGGAACTTAAAAAAATATATTCAAAAGCTTTTAAATCATGCCTATAAGTGTCCTTGTGCCTATAAAAAAGCTTAATTTTAAGAGCCTCCTCGAAGTCCCCGAAACTGGTGCCATTAGCAGAAACTCGCAATGCTGATTAGTTCGATCTGGGGGCGCGGCCAGTTCTGTGGGTGGGGTCGGCTTCGAGCTCTATGTTTTTTAAATGAGCGCAAAAGATCGTGGAAACTCGATTTGCACTGAAGGTGATTTGCTCTTAAAATTCCATGATCTTTTGCGCTAGTTTGGCCGGTTTTGGGCGAAATGTGCTGAAAAAACCAGCAGAACGTAGCGGAAACTCCTGCTCATTACATCTAATCTTATATCCATGTTCCATTGTTCTAGGTCCCTTAATCACTGGAAGCAGTCTATTCCTATCTACTCAGTCCCTTCCCTTCACAATTTTGAACACCTTTATCAAATCACCTTGCAATCTCCTATGTTCTAACAAAAACAGACCACATTTATCAAGTCTTTCTCTGAATTTGTATTTCTTCATACCAGACAGCATGCGAGTGAATCCGAATTGTACTCTCTCTATTACCTTAACACCCTTCCTATAGTGTGGAGCACAAAACTTCACACAGTACTCCAACTGTGGTCTTACTAGGGTTTTATATAGATTCAACATTGCATTCTGAAATTTATATTCTGCATCTCTTGCCATAACACCCGGTATTCCATTAGCTTTTTTTCAACTGGTCTTATCCACTTGAGGTGCTGCTATTAATGTCTTGTGAACTTGAACCCCAAAATCCTTCTGCTCTTCCACATCACCCAACTTTCCTGCATTCTAAACACTTTTATTTTTCAATAAATGTACCATCTCACATTTAGTGACATTGAATTCCATCTGCCACTTTTTTGCCCATTCTACCATCTTATCAATACCCACTTGCAGATTTTTTTGGTTCTCAGAATTATTTACAATGCCTTGTATTTTAGCATTGTCAGAAAATTCAGACACCACTCTAGCCCTATACCAAAATCATTGATGTACACAATCAACAGAAGCGGTCCTAGAGCAGAACTCTGCGGAACACTTTTCTAACCACTCTGAGAAACAGCCCTTAACTGCTCAGCCCCGAGTTTAACTCGAGCGAGAGGTCAGCCTGGGGCCAGCACGGCGAGCCAACTTGCCAATGTGAGGCCGGGGTCATTTTAACTCCTGGGTCTCATTGGCATAACTTAGGTTCGACTCCCACCCGATCCCCGGGGGAATGACGAGGAGGTCGGCGGGCAGGTGCAAGGTGAGCGCGGCAGGAGGCTTCTGCCGAGGACCTGTGGAAACTGTTTCCGGCAATCAGCTAAGTGTAATGTGGAGTGGGGTTCTGGACGCAAACTGCATTCGGGGGAGGGGAGGGAATCCAGGGCAAGGGAGGCCCGAGGTTTCCTTGTGCGGTCCGCAGCAGCACTCCTGCTCCTCCTGATCCACAAGGAAACCATAAGTTTTTATTTTAAAGCCTTCCTTTTGTGGGCCTGCTTCTCCTTAGCGCCCAGTGTTTCTGGTGAGGGCGAACACATGACAGGAAGTAAAAATAGTGTTGGGGTCTAAATAACGTCATCAGGTCTATCAAGCAGTAAGCTTCCTTTCTGAACTGTGTGTTGGCTGCTTCTAATTATTTTCTCTTCATCCAGATATTTAGTAATTTCATATTTAATTAAAGATTCCAAAATGTTCCCTACCACAGATGTAGACCTAACTGGCCTGAAATCACCTGAGTTAGCTCTGTTTCCCTTTTTAAAAATGAGTATTACATTTGGCCACTCTCCAGTCCTCTGGCACATATCCACTCTAAATAGAGCCCTGAAATATTGGCATAGAATTTCCTGGAATGGCATAAACAATTACTTTTTTAAAATTCGTTGATGGGATGTGGGCGTCGCTGGCAAGGCCAGCATTTATTGCCCATCCCTAATTGCCCTCGAGAAGGTGGTGGTGAGCCGCCTTCTTGAACCGCTGCAGTCCGTGTGGTGAAGGTACTCCCACAGTTCTGTTAGGGAGGGAGTTCCAAGATTTTGACCCAGTGACGACATACATCATTAATTAAATGGTGTCGCACATTAATCTTCCTGTTACGAACTTACGCCAAAATTTCCTGGAAAAGTAACTTGAATATTCCGCTGCGAGCATAGTGGTGAATCAGCGACTTCAGAAGCAGGGCAGCCAATGGCTCACCCCCATCTGCATCAATAACTAATTAAGCAGATCAATATTGGCATAACCTGAGTAATGGAATTCTGAATTTCAAACCTTTTCACTATGCTGAACTTGATCACTTGCAGAATATTGCTTGAGTTATGGAAACACTCAGCTGCTGTATTCAGTTTTCAGTAACATTTTAAGCTACAGATTATTTTTTTAAACCATATATTTAGAAGAAGACATTAGTAATTTAAGCTACTTAAGTCTCAAATTAAACAAATCTGGGGTGACATTGCACCTCGTTTTGCCTGTTTCTCAGGCACCAAACTGGGGCAATAAGGTCCAATTTTGCAGGGCTATGTCCCGTGTCCCAAGGGCACCTGAAATACTGACACCATATTGGCTCAGGCAATATATAGGCATCCCTGACGGCCTCCTTAAATAGGTGTTAAGTCACTTTTATTTGCTAATGAGGGGCACAATGCCTGTTTAAGGATCATTCTCCAAAATTCATCAGAAACTGAGTGAAGCATGCACCAGTTTTCAAAAACTGTTGGCAGGATGTTCCTGCTCTAGTCTCTCCCTTCTTGCTTTCCCTGACTTGTGAATAGAGCTCCCTATCTCTCAGTGGAGTGACTACCCAATGAAACTCTTGCCCCAGAAACCAATCTCCCACAATGATGTGTCGGATTGTCTCCAACACCACCTAAAGGTCTGCGATCTTAAGCTCAAGTAGTCTTGGAGAAGTGTTTGTCCAAGTTAACATCTGCTGCTCGAAACTCCCATATCCTGCAGGTACAGCACATCACTGTCCCTTTCTGTGCTGCTTACTATAAATGTTTATTAAATTCTAGTTAAGTTTATATTCTTATCTATCAAAATTTCAATTAAACTACTCCGCTCCTTCTTACCCCTCTGCTCCTAATTCCCATTCCAGCCAAATTTCCATTATGGAAGAACTATTTTCACTCTATCCCCAGCTCACTCCATATTGTGCTCTTCACCTGAACAACTTCGCTCTTACTTTCGTTTTTTAACTCTAGCTATTTCAGAGCTGTATCAAATGACACATAGAAATCTCCCTCTTTTGTTCGGGAGTTTTTAAAAAAAATTCTGCCCGTACAAGGTAATTAGTGACATTACCAGGTCACCAGGTGTTACTAGATTGGATTGGTATGTGGGTGGCATCTAATTCTCATGCAAGACAAGTGGCCAGGGCTATATACATGTCAGAGCCAAATAATAAAACTACTTTCATGCCAATCCCATAAGAACAGATTGATGCACCTAAACATTCATTAATGCTATCACTTCTCAACTTACGCTTAAGGTCCAGCATTTCTTTTTCACAAACCCTTTTCTTTGGTTATTTGCAATGCCCTTCTCTCAACTTTATTCATTCTCAGTCTTCAACCCTTGAACATTGTGGTTCCTGCTTCTTTCGCAACCAAACTGTGATCCTAGTACTTGAGTCTTATGTAGAGCAATTCTGATTTCCAAACTCCATCCTAGGCCCTGTTATCCACCAAAAACCTGCTGGGAGATATTGTGCTGCCTCACTACTTTTCTTAACGGTCATCACTACAAACTTCTGACCCTGTTCAAAACACCTTAGACTGAGAAATTCAACTCTGTTCTAGAGAGCTACAATAATGATATATATGGTCATTAGAATAATTTTTACCTTGATATCAAAGACTCCTGGTATTGGTGCTTGCTTGTATAACTCCAACTGATCCTTTGTAGAAGAGGCCCACAGTGTTAGCAGGTTTAGCTGGTGCTGAAATCGCATAAAGTCCTTCAATAACTCTTCTATTTCTTCTTGTTTATCAGGCAGATTTTTTGACACCTATAAAATAAAAGCACAAGAAAACTGAGCTGATTCAGATCAGTATTTTTAATTCTCATTATTGGTTAATGGAACATTTACTTTGCAGTTGTGTTTCAGAACTCAAAGGACTTTTTGTTGAAAATTTATGTTGCATTGAAATAATCAGTTCTTCCCCATTTCATTTATATGCATGTTTCAGCTTGCATTAATGGGATATTATCAGCCTGTTTGAGTACAATGTATTAATGATAAATCCAGCCATCCTAATCCCTGATGATGAGCCATTTACAGGAGACAATAAATCTAAAACCACAGGAGGAAACCTCAGGAATAACTGTTTCCATGACAACAGCTGCTGAGGTACAGCAAGATTTGACAGACTGGTGATGTTTAACTGGCTGAATGCTGATGAGACCCTACATTTATGAACTGCTTTATTTACTACATACAGAACACAGCACTCCCACAAAAATGTACAATGCTTGCTGGCAAGTGTGGCCCTTTTCAGTTTGAAACCTAGTGACTGTAGGTTCTATCCTGGCTAGCCTCGTCAGCCGAGGCTCAGTGGCAGCACCCTCGCCTGAGTCAGGTGGTCATCGGTTCAAGCCCCACTCCAGAGACTTGAGCACAAAATCTAGGCTGACACTCCAGTGCAGTACTGAGGGAGTGCTGTACTGTTGGAGGTGCCATCTTTCGGATGAGATGTTAAACCGAGGCCCTGTCTGCCCTCTCAGGTGGACGTAAAAGATCCCATTGCACCATTTCGAAGTTCTCCCCAGTGTCCTGGACAACATTTATCCCTCGACCAACATCACTAAAACAGATTATCTGGTCATTACATCATTGCTGTTTGTGGGGCCTTGCTGTGAGCAAACTGGCTGCCGTGTTTCCAACAATACAACAAAAGTACTTCATTGGCTGTAAAGCGCTTTGCAACATCCTGAGGTTATGAAAAGTGCTATATAAATGCAACTTTTTATTTCTTCTCCTGGTGGGTCCATTCTTATGCTTTTTCTCTCTGTCATGACCACTTCTGTATGCAAGAATTTGTTCAAATACCCACCCAGCCAAAGTTGCAGCGGGTAAAAATGAAGGTTCTCTACAGTATGCTGTCAATGGCAGAACCACTCATAACTGGGAAGCATTAGAGACATCCATTGATTCTCAGGAAGACCCTTTCACTAGGTGGTTGGGCGATGCCTCCGTTAGGTTCAAATTAGAAATCACAGCAATGCGAGAGTGCATTCACCAATAAAAACCTGGACAAAATTACTTCCTCCACTCCAGTGTCCCAGTCACTGTATTAATATGGATAAGGTTCAAATGGTAAAATATAGCCAATATTTTTACCTGTTTTCATAGCATTCCATGAATATCTATTAATATTACTTAAAAAAAAATTAGGTTCAAAAAGCTTGTCTTAATTATTGTTTGAAACTATAACCATATTGACATGCAATGGATATAATGCATGAAGCAAAAATGTTCATTGCAATTGTACAGCTTAGGAGAGAAAAGTTCCGATTGGATTTGAAAAATAAAGGGATTAAATTAACTGTATTGGTGGCCTGCCAGTTACAATCATGCTTTCCAAATAATCTACACAATTACGATAAATTTGTAATAGGAGGTAAAACTTTGTCCAAATGATACAGAGGATAGTTAAATATAAAACATGGAACTCAAAGAGTTTTGTTTATTCCCTCAGAGACCTTGCAAGTATAATTCTAACCTGAGACAACATCCATGTGGTATGGAGCTTTGAGCTGAAAAGTCTATTACAAAGAAAATTCCCTGATTACAATTTTAACATCAGTGGAGGAGAAAGGCGCTCATATAAATCTATATTTAGTTTTTATTGGCAAAGTTACAAGTACCATATTGATTTTAAAGATGGCTCTTGGGCAGACAGCTCCCGACTGAGCTCTGCAACTCCATCTGTGGACATCCACTTCTATCCCTCCCAGTCTCCTCTACGCCATTGCTTAAGGCTTTCTGCCCCTAACAGTAGGTATATTTTAGCTTAATCTAAACGTTAAAGCTACCTGTCCCACAGCACATTGCCCATACCACACCCTCATTCTTCCGTGCTTAAATGGCTGCATTCTTTGATTGCTGCAACTATGTCCTACTTGACTTCCTGGACTCTCCTGCCATCAGGGCTGTGCTACTCTGCATGATGGCGTTGTACTCTTTAGCTGTCGTAATGCTGCACTGCCATCTAATGCTCCAGGTTCAAGATAACTATATTGCCCTTCTCCCACCTTCTGCTACTTCCTTGGCCTCTGCACTGAAATTCACTGCTATTCTTAAGCTTAATTAATTCTTAAAATTTATCCAAAACTCTGCGGTCCACATCCTATCCCACACCAAATCTTATCACCACTGTCCTTGCTGATCTGCATTGGCTCCCGGTCCCACAGTGCCTCAAACTTAAAATTCTCATCTTTGTGTTGAAATAGCACCATGGTCTTGCTCCTCCTTATTACTGTAACCCCTCCCCCACCCACTCGTTTTATCTGTTCCTCTGATTCCAATTTCTTGTTCATTCCTTCTTCATGCCACCATTGGCAGCTGTGCCTTCAGCTGTTTAGGTCCCACTCTCAAATTCCCTCTTTAAACTCCTCCACCTCCTCTCCCTCTTTAAGGCCCGCCTTAAAATCCACCTCTGACCAAGGTTTCGGTCACTCTCCTAATTTCTCCTTCTTTGGCACAGTGTCCATTTTCTTGATGTGAAATCTTGAGACATTGTTCTGTTAAAGGCACCACATAAATGCAAGTTGTTGTTGTTGACGATGATGAGGAAGCAGTTTGTTCTCTTATGGCCTTAAAGAGGTGTCTTTAAGAACTGTCTTCATTTCTCTGATAGAATTTAGTTATAGTTTTCAGCATATTACTAATGAATTGCAACTTTAAAGGAGGAAGACATTACACTGAATTATTACACAAACCAAAATATTATAAAGCGAGCTGTCTGTACATGTACTGATGTCTTTCAGATGGCCCTTGCTACTGTGTTTAAAAAACCCTCCTCATTGGAGACTCTTGAAACAAACAGTTTGCATGGAGCTCAACCTCTGGTTTCACTCCAATAACATCATGAGTGGGGGGGTTTCACTGCCCATCTATTTTTAGATCTGCCTAAAAATGTCTCCTTCCAGGCTGCCTTTAAACCAGTAGTTTTAAAACCAAATCATGAACAAAGGCAGTTAAGAAGCACCGATAAGTATGCAGATAGCTTCAATTATAATTCTGAGAATATCACTCCTGTTCAATTGAATATATGTTCTACTTAATCCTGCACTCCAAACTACCCTTTAATTTCTGTATGTAGACGGCATAGAGGAAACATCATTCTGTAAGAAAAGAATGACTCAAGACCGACAAAGACAGGACAGCTAGAGAGAAAGGAAAAAGCCTGCAAAGAAATGTCTGTCTGGTATAAATATCACAGCATTAGGCTTATCAACCCCCAAGGTTAATCATAATTGTCTATTATAGACCTGTGTCTAGGCAACAGCAAATTGTCAGTTTGACTCCACTGGCAGTGCTTTTGCTTCTGAGTCAATAGATTACAGGTTAAAACCCCACTCTGGTACTTCAGCACATGAAAACCAGACACTCAGTGCAGTACTGAGAGAGTTCCAAGTTGTCTGAGAAGTTATCCTTAAGACATTAATCTGAGGCCCTGTCTATGGTGGTTGAAGTAGTACCAAGGTGCTATTTAAAGAGCAGCAAGGAGTTCTCCTGGCGTCCTGCCCATCATTCCTCCCTCAATCAACATAATCAAAAGTAGATGAATTGGTCATTCAGCTAATTAGTGTTTGTGAAATCTTGCTGTGAGCAACATAGCAGCCACATTCATCTACATTACTACAGTGATTGATTGTAAGTTAAACTCTGAAATGTTTCTCAGAAATGTTATACGGTACTATAGAACATAAGAACATAAGAAATAGGAGCAGGAGTAGGCCAATCGGCCCCTCGAGCCTGCTCCGCCATTCAATAAGATCATGGCTGATCTGATCCTAACCGCCAATCTACTATCTATCACAGAACGCAAGTCATTTTTATAAGGAGCTGTTTTGAAAACACCTATGTAGTCATTGGGCTGCAACTAAATTTTTTAAATGCCAGAGCAGTTATTGGTTTGCTTTAATTTTTCAGCCCAAGTCAAACTTGGGCCGAGTGGGAAAGATACAAAGAACAGCAAAGGCTGACAAAACAGATAGTGAGAGCTACAAAATGGGAGTATGAAAAGAAACTTGCAAGGGATATCAAAATCAACACAACATTTTTTTATAATTATTTTAGGGAAACGAGAGTGGTCAGGAGCAATGTTGGCCCCTTGAAAACTGAAAGCAGTGATATTGTCAATGAAAATAAGGAAATGGCAGACATGTTGAATAATTACTTTGCATCAGTATTTACAGTAGAGGAAGAGGTCAGCATGCCGGACATCCCAAGGAAACCAATATTCAATCAGGGACAGGTACTCACCAAAATTAACGCAAGCAAAGTAACAGTAATGAAGAAAATAATGGCACTGAAGAGTGACAAATAGCCAGGACCAGATATTTTCCATCCCAGGGTTTTAAAGGAAGTAGGTGAGAACTATAATCTTCTAAAGTTCTCTCGATTCAGGAACCGTTCCTTTAGATTGGAAAATTGCTCTTGTCACTCCGCTATTTAAGAATGGTGAGAGGGGGAAACCAGGGAATTATAGACCAGTGAGCCTAACATCTGTAGTCGGGAAATTACTAGAGTTTATAATTAAGGGTAGGGTGACTGAACACCTTGAAAATTTTCAGCTGATCAGAGAGAGCCAGCATGGATTTGTAAAGGGTAGATCATGCCTGACGAACCTGATTGAATTTTGAAGAGGTGACTAAAGTAGTGGACAAGGGAATGTCTATGGATGTTATTTATATGGACTTCCAGAAGGCATTCTATAAAGTCCCTCATAAGAGACTGTTAACTAAAGTCAAAGCTCATGGAATTGAAGGCAAATTATTGACCTGGTTAGGAAATTGGCTGAGTGGCACAAGACAGAGAGTAGGGATAATGTGTAGGTACTCAAATTGGCAGGATGTGACTAGTGATGTCTCGCAAGGATCAGTGTTGGGGCCTCAACTATTCACTATATTTTTAACGACTTAGACGATGGCATAGAAAGTCAGATATCCAAATCTGCCAATGACAAAGACAGGTGGCATTGTAAGCAGTGTACATGGAAGCATAAAATTACAAGAGATATTGATTAGTTCAGCAAATGGTCAAAACTGTGGCAAATGGATTCCAATGTAGGCAAATGCGAGGTCATCCACTTTGGACCTAAAAAGGATAGAACAGGGTACTTTCTAAATGGTGAAAAGCTAAAAACAGTGGATGTCCAAAGAGACATGGGGGTACATAGGTCATTAAAATGTCATGAACAGGCACAGAAAATAATCAAAAAGGCTAATGGAATGCTGGCCTTTATATCTAGAGGACTGGAGTACAAGGGGGTAGAAGGCATGCTTCAGCTGTACAAAACCCTGGTCAGACCACACCTGGAGTACTGTGAGCAGTTCTGGGCACCACACCTTGGGAAGGATATATTGGCCTTGGAGGGAGTGCAGCATAGGTTTACCAGAATGATACCCGGACTTCAACGGTTAAATTACGAGGAGAGCTTACACAAACTAGGATTCTGTTCCCTGGAATTTAAAAGGTTAAGGGGTGATTTGATCGAAGTTTTCAAGATATTAAGGGGAACAGAAAACGTAGATAGAGAGAAACTATTTCTGCTGGTTGGCGAGTCTTGGACTGGGGGACATAGTCTGCAATTGCCGGTTTTCTGCATGCCCTGCGCATGCGTTGAAAACCGGCACTTGGTCTTTCGAAAAGGGGGCGGTTCCTCGGTGCATCGCGTGCGCGCTACAGGCTGCGCGCACGCTGTGCACTTCATGCTTTGGACGCGCAGGTAAGTACAGAAGATTTTAGAAATGGAAAAAGGAGGAGTAAGACCCACTTTTAACAAGGTAAGTAGTGAATTAAGTATTTTTTTGAATTTTTTTTAACAGGTATATCTTTTTTAGAGACTTTAAAGACAGGTAAGTTTATTTTTATAACTTTTTAAAAGATTTTAAATTTTTTCAAAAATTTAATTTTTTATTTAAAATGGTTAATTTATTTAACTATACTTATTTTAACTATACTTATTTTATTAATGTGATGGTTTTTTTTTTAATTTAATTGAGGTTTAGCTGTTATTTTGGGGGGGTGTAAGATTCATAGATTTCACAGCACATATGTGAAACTTATGAATGGAAGATGGTGTGCTGCCATTGGCTCTAACTGAGTCACGTGATCCCACAGCTCGCACGAATTCACTACGCCGCTGGGATACGCAAGCACTGCCCTAAAAATTAGAGCCAAACCTTTCAGGAGTGAAATTCGGAAACACGTCTACACACAAAGGGTGGTAGAAGTTTGGAACTCTCTTTGGCAAATGGCAACTGATGCTAGATCAATTGTTAATTTTAAATCTGAGATTGATAGATTTCTGTTAACCAAAGGTATTAAAGAATATGGGCCAAAGGCAGGTATATGGAGTTAGGTCACAGATCAGCCATGATCTCACTGAATGGTGGAACAGGTTCAAGGAGCTAAATGGCCTTCTCCTGTTCCTATGTTCCAATTAAAGTGAACAAAAATAGTGCTGATGATTGTATGTGTGTGTGTGTGGGCACTAGGTGAAGGGAGAAGAGGAAGAACGAAGATTGGCATTTCACAAGCGTTACTTGTCACCCCCTGATCATAAAGCACCACATGTTGTGGCAATGAACAAGTATGTGGAATAACAACTGTGCTTGAAGGAAGTTGCATGGAAATCAAAGCGATCGCAAGGAGACATAATTGGGAAAAGTGACAGGAAAAAGCCAGTCAAATCAAAGCAAATTTCAAACAGAACTTAACATCACAAGCTGGTGCCATATGGGAAATATTTCAATCAGTGGTTATCATTTACTCAGGAATCTAAAAATCTCTCTTACATTTTGTAGCTGGTTAATTCATGCTGAGTTCCACTCGAAAATAGATTGCATTTGACAGAAGGAGTGCACATTATCAGATTTTAAATGGCTTGATCAGTGAAAGAAAAAATGGCTACACAAGTAGTGCGGATAATGTATTCACTCAAGAAAGGAATGTTGATAAAATGTGTTTTGAAATCCTCAGAAACAGTCGAAATACGATGAGTAGATATTTGATTGTCAAAGTAAACTAAACCACTTGTAATTTTCAAATTTTTCAGTATTTCCTTTTCCAGAGTCAGACAAGGGGAGAGGAAATTCCTCCTGTTAACTTTAGCAAAAAAAGTAAGCTGACTACAAAACAGAATTACTTACTCTTGGCAAGATTAGCAACAGAGGGATATAAACAGAAAATGCTGAAAATTCTCAGCAGGTTAGGCAGCATCTATGGCGAGTGAAACAGAGTAAACATTTCAGGTCGATGACTTTTCGTCAGAACTTCTAATGAAAGGTCATCGACCTGAAACATTAACTCTGTTTCTCTCTCCACAGATGCTGCCTGACCTGCTGAGTATTTCCAGCAGTTTCTGTTTTTATTTCAGGTTTCCAGCATCCGCAGTGTTTTGCTTTTGTAACGACGGAGGGAATTTAACCAACAGGTGCCATTTGTTATGTCTAGGGAAAATAAACGTTCTGAGGTGACTGAAATATCCATGTCACATTTGTAGATGAATGTGACTTCCCATAAGCACATTTACAAATAAAATCGAATGTTTGATAAGAGAAAGTCACTTCTAAAATTTGGTGCTGATGAAAACTTTAAGATTGTATGAGAGACAAGTGAACATTTATTGGATAGAAAGAGAGACAATGGCATTAGAAGTTTCCACACACACAAAGCCAGATTTCACTTGAAAACATCTTCACCCAAGTGATTGTTTACAATTCTCTAAAGAATTTCTATCAAAACTAATTCTAAACAATACAGTGACTGTCATCCTTCATGGTACCTGCCACCTACTTTACACTTTGCAACCTCACATTCACACAGGAATGGATTGTTCCATTTTACCATGAAGAGTAAAAAATTGAGCTCCCAATGACACAGTTCGTACATGCATGGTCCAATATGAAACTGAACCATCCAGGCCCAGAAGAACCCAGGTTCATTCCCTACTGTGCACTGTCAGCTGACCTGAGCCCAGGTAACAAGAGTGCAATAATTAGCCTGAGTATCTTGGGCGAGGGAGGAGGAAAATTTTTCTCAGGATCCCACTCCTGATCACTATCCAGTAACTTCTGTTACAATGTGTGGACAGGAGCACAGGATCATGCTTGGGTGTGATGTACCCCTTCCTCAACTTGCTGAGCTCAACAATGTTCACCATCTTGGCACATATGAAAAATGGCTATCTGTTCAAGTACCATAGGGCACCATATCACACTATTTCTCAACACCTTCAGCAGAGATGGGTAGAAACAAAAACGCAATGGCCATCTCAATGCATGACTTCTCAATTTTGCACAGGTTATGAGGCAAGGAATGAGTTAACACGTTGCAGCACAAATGAAAGAGGCAAGCTTAGTACTGAAATCTGAATTTGACAAGAACTTTTGGACTCCCCAATCACAGGGGCCACTTTAAGGTAGAACATCTACTAGCAGTACCTAAGTAACTCTCTCTTCCACATGGCAGCTGTCTTTCATTCTGCCAGTGCCATTTACACTTCATCTAGAGCCATCTTTTGTCTCTTAACTTGTCTCATTACCATCTCCTTTTGCCTTGCACCATCTCTTAATCTCTCTAATGTCTCTTAATCTCTCCTGCCTTCCATCCTATCACAGACCTTCCCTTTTGTTCTTTCCTCCCCTCCCCCCTTTCCCTGGCCCTGCACTTGCTTAAAAATCTGTTCCATTTCCAGCTTTTTCCAGTTCTGACGAAGGGTCATCGAACCGAAACATTAACTCTGTTTCTCTCTCCACAGATGCTGCCTGACCTGCTGGGTATTTCCAGCATTTTCTGTTTTTATTTCAGATTTCCAGCATCCGCAGTATTTTGCTTTTGCAATACCTAAGTGTTGCATTAGCATGGACTCTGTCTTCTTCTTCACAACCTATTAATTTTTCTCACTGAATGATACATTAATGTTATGAAATATAATGCAAATGGATTCTGCTGCAACCTGAATCAAATCATGCACAAAAGAATCAAATCCACCTGCATAAGATTGATTATCCACAGCTATTGGAAGGGTAGATGTACGGCAGAAGGTGAGATAACTGAAGTAATAATGGTTAGAAATTAGCGATAAAGTACTCAGTAGCATTTGCTAATTATTACCAGCTCAAGGTGAACAAGATTCTTTGGGCAATAAAAACGTTAACAGGGGAATCACAAAATGATAATCACAGAGGATGTCAATACTCCAGAAATACCATGGACGATCAGAAGGTTGGGTGAAAATGCAACTAATTTCATGGTAGTATTCAGTGATTGCTTGTTAAACAATATGTGAGGAGATGCACTTATGAGGGTGTCTGGGGCTTGGAGGAAGGAATGTTACATCAGAGTTAACATTCAGCAGGATGTTAGAACTGAGCAGTCACACGGAAGCAGGTGAACCCTTCAGCTAGTGATGACTGCTATTGTTAAACAAGGATAAAGGCAGAAATAACAGTACAAATATGCAAGACTTTAGAAGAGCAAATTCTAGGTTGATTAGAAGGAGTTGAGGAAAAATGAATTAGGAAGCAGAATTAGGAAGTAAAAGGTAAAAATAAACATTTGGACTATTTCAAGGAATGTGGAAATGAAGTAAATCCCCATAAGAAATATAGTAAGATCAATGGACGAATAGAGGTCTACAACAACAACAACAACTTGTATTTATATAGCGCCTTTAATGTAGTAAAACGTCCCAAGGCGCTTCACAGGAATGTTATAAAACAAAGAAATTTGACACCGAGCCACATAAGGAGAAATTAGGGCAGATGACCAAAAACTTGGTCAAAGAGGTAGGTTTTAAGGAGCGCCTTAAAAGGAGGAAAGAGAGGCAGAGAGGTTTAGGCCGGGAATTCCAGAGCTTAGGGCCTAGGCAACAGAAGGCATGGCCACCAATGGTTGAGCGGTTATAATCAGGGATGCTCAAGAGGGCAGAATTAGAGGAGAGCAGATATCTCGGGGGGTTGTGGGGCTGGAAGAGATTTCAGAGATAGGAAGGGGCGAGGCCACGGAGGGATTTGAAAAAAAGATGAGAATTTTAAAATCGAGGCATTGCTTAACCGGGAGCCAATGTAGGTCAGCGAGCACAGGGGTGATGGGTGAACAGGACTTAGTGCGAGTTAGGACATGGCCAGTAAAGCTTTGGATGACCTCAAGTTTACGAAGGGTGGAACGTGGGAGGCCAGCCAGGAGTGCATTGGAATAGTCATGTCTAGGGGTAACAAAGGCATGGATGAGGGTTTCAGCAGCAGATGAGCTGAGGCAGGGGTGGTGACGGACGATGTTATGGAGGTGGAAATAGGCTGTCTTAGATAAGGCACGGATATGTGGTCGGAAACTCATTTCAGGGTCAAATATGACACCAAAGTTGTGAACAGTCTGGTTCAGCCTCAGACAGATGCTAGGGAGAGGGATGGAGTCATTGGATAGAGAACAGAGTTTGTGGTGGGGACCGAAGACAATGACTTCGGTCTTCCCAAGATTTCACTGGAGAAAATTTCTGCTTATCCAGTACTGGCTGACAATTTAGAGACCGTGGAGGGGTCGAGAGAAGTGGTGGTGAGTAGAGCTGGGTGTTGTCAGTGTACATGTGGAAACTGACACCATGTTTTCGGATGATGTCGCCGAGGGGCAACATGTAGATGAAAAATAGGAGGGGGCCAAGGATAGATCCTTGGGGGACCCCAGAGGTAACGATGCGGGAGCGGGAAGAGAAGCCATTGCAGGTGATTCTCTGGCTACGATTAGATAGATAAGAATGGAACCAGGCGAATGCAGTCCCACCCAGCTGGACGATGGTGGAGAGGCGTTGGAGGAGGATGGAGTGGTCAACCGTGTCAAAGGCTGTAGACAGGTCGAGAAGGACGAGGAGGGATAGTTTACCTTTGTCACAGTCACAAAGGATGTCATTTGTGACTTTGATGGGAGCCGTTTCGGTACTGTGGCAGGGGCGGAAACCTGATTGGAGGGATTCAAACATGGAGTTCCAGGAAAGATGGGTATGGATTTTGGAGGCGACAACATGTTCAAGGACTTGAGAGGAAAGGGAGGTTGGAGATGGGGCAGTAGTTTGCAAGGACGGAATGGTGAAGGGTTGTTTTTTTGAGGAGGGGGTGATGATGGCAGATTTGAATTAGAGGGGGACAGTATCTGAGGAGGGAGAACCGTTAACAATGTCAGCTAACATGGGAGCCAGAAAAGGAAGTTGGGTGGTTGGCAGTTTAGTGGGAATAGGGTCGAGGGAGCAGGAAGTGGGTGTCATGTACAAGATGAGTGCGGAGAGGTCATGAGGGGAGATCGGAGAGAAACTGGATAAAGATGCGAGTTCAGGGCTAGGGCAGGGGAACCTTGGAGGAAGTTTGGCTTGCTCTAAAAGCATCCAAAATGGTGAGTGGAATTATTTAAAAAAGAGATGGAAGGAAACAAGTGTGGTTTGGACCAGGAGTCCTACAAGGGTCAGTTAAGGATAGGAAGATGAATATTAGAAGTGGCAAAAGGACAACAGAAAGCCAGATTACAGGTAATAGCTAAACAAATCTAAAGGAGTTTTAAATCAATGAGTGTTCAAGACCAAATAGATCCATTTAGGGTTAATTTGGGTATAAGTATTACAAAGATCGGAAATGGAAGACACTTAAATAAATTCTTTATAGTTCCCAAATGAAGAGCCAGTAAAATGAGCTTCACAATTAATAACATATGTAGAAGCCAATAAAGATATGATAAAGAAGCTCAAAGATTAAGGCTGCAAAATTCTTTGGACTGGATAGGGTCGAAAGCCCCATTGCTGTTGGGGGTGGAGTCACAAAGCCTGGTTATGCCAGGATTCTGCCCCATTTGCACTAGCCCTTAAAATTCCAGTACAGAGGCTGTGGTCGGATCTTCAATGGACCTTACGCCAGCTGATTGTTTCCAGGGAGATGGCGAGATCCACTAACATGAGGTGCTCCGAGAGTTAAGGGAAATTTTCAGTATCTAAGTGAAACTGTGGTAAATAATGCCATTAGTGAGTGTGCACCCTGAAGGGAGATGCTACCTGTTCATCTTAAAGCTTCTTACCTATGATTGCCGGAAGGTTGATGTGTGCAGTTGGATCTGACCTTCAGCAGCAATTTTCCAGCATATGGCAATGAGCCAAATTGCAGTATTGGAAACTTTAGATGTGTTGCCTGAATTAACTGTTTTAGAAAGTATTGCTTTGAATAATAGCGGAGATTCCCATAGCAATTTCCCACACTAAAGATGCATGAATAAGTCAGTGAGTTAATTGAGATAAAATTACCTGGTTGTTAAGTTTCACAATAAAGAGTGGACAGAATATTGGGCCGGATTTTGTGAAAATAACGGTGCGGCTAACAGTGCTCACCGTTATTTATGCGCAAATTGGACGGCAACTTTTGACGACCGCAGATGCGCAGTTAAACGCAGAAATACGGAAGTTGCTGTCAGAGATGCGACGTTCCTCCGTAAGGTTCCCGAAAATGGCATCTCGCCGTCTGACTCACCATTAAAATGTCTTGAGTGGTGTGAAGTTCCTGTATTTACCTCATAGATACGGATTAAACTTGGCAGAAAAAGTTAGTGCTTGTCCATTCCAGTGTAAGTACCCTTTTAATGGCATGGTAAGTTTTAATTACTGCCAAACAACCCCTCTGAAAATTAACTTTTACAAGTGTGGTGCCTCATTCCTTCAGCTTTTAATTATTGTTGGAGCCTTTGGCCCAAAAATTAGTGCCGCTACGCGAGAGTACGCACTGTGTACTCTCGCGTATTCTGTCTCTAATTGCCGGTTTTCTGCATGCACTGCGCATGCGCTGAAAACCGGCACTTGGTGAATTCAAAAGGGGGCGGTTCCTAGGTGAACCGCGTGCGCGCTACAGGCTGCGCGCACGCAGTGCACTTAGTGCTTTCGACGCGCAGGTAAGCATGGAAGATTTTAGACATAAAGAAAGGAGGCGTAAGACCCTCTTTTAACAAGGTAAGTACTTAATTAAGTATTATTTTGAATTTTTTTTAACAGGTATATCTTTTTTAGAGACTTTAAAGACAGGTAAGTTTATTTTTATAACTTTTTAAAAGATTTTAAATTTTTTCAAAAATTTAATTTTTTGTTTAAAATGGTTAATTTATTTAACTATACTTATTTTATTAATCTGATGGTTTAAAAAAAAAAATTTAATTGAGGTTTAGCTGTTCTTTTGGGGGGGTATAGTATTCATAGCTTTCACAGCCGTGCTGTGAAAGCTATGAATGAAAGATGGTGTGCTGCCATTGGCTCTAAGTGAGTCACGTGATCCCACAGCTCGCACGAATTAACTGCGCCTGTGGGATACGAAAGCACTGCACAGATGCTGTCCAGAACATCAAGTTCGTGCGAGCTCGGACTGAAAAAGCCAGCGCGCAGTGAGAGATCGCGGGAAGGCCTTACCCTCGCACGAAGGCTCACTCACTAATTTTTGGGCCTTTCTGTTTCTTTTATCTCTCACTTAATCCAATCTTTCTTTCCCTCTCTTTATTTCACTTCCTGTACCTGATTTGACATTGAATTCAATATTCTAACTGACAATTCCTGGTTCAGACGCTGCGCTGTTCATTAATAATTCTTCTGTCTGATTGGTTCAGAAGATACACAGTTACTTGCCCTGTTCACACAGTTACCAGATGCCCTGTAGAGAGCACTGCCCTGTTTGGAGGTTTGGCTGACAGGTATTTGCCATGCAAAAGCCCACAGAAAGTCTATGGGCAAGTGCAAGTCTAATTAACAGCTGGTGCCGCTCATTCGCCACTCAGCAAAATCCGTCACAATATTTTTAAGAGAATTTTGCATGGGTCATAGTTCATTGATAATGAAGTCTACCCAGCAAAGCAGAGTAGCCAAGAAAGGCTAACTAAACACCCTAATTTGATTTGATGGAGGAACAGATATCTACTTATCAGTTGCATTACAAGTAGTTGACCATGTTTAAAGTAAAGCCTCCAATGACTCAAATAGTCAATACTATAGTGCAGGATTAATGTAGAGTAAGGAACAGTTTCCAAAGGATCATGCAATAGCTTTGTAGAATTCTGCCCTATTGGAAAGTCAGGGGGATGAAAACAGCAAAGGGAAAGGTGATTAAAAACCCAGAGTTGATACTGGAAGTCGAAAGATTGGTTAGAGGAAGTGAGGTTCAGATTTATTGGAGAAAAGTGAGAGGTCATTCCAAGGTCTTGGGTTCAGACAGGGATGGGAATGATGAAACAGATGAGCTGGCTAAATTAAGAGCTTCAACCATAAACAAGTAGGAATTGGGATTAGACACAAATCAGGAAGTGAAAGCAACGGTTTCCCAGGGAACGAGGCTGGAGACAAAATGAAAGATAACCAGTTTGAGAAATTCCTCAGTAAGTTATATTAGCCTATTAATCGATATTTATGTTTTGCGTTATTTTACTGATACTCTTCTAATTACAGGTCAGAAGAGGCTCGACTATTCCCCAATTACAGCCAGTAATCATTTTAGTAGCTCTAGTGGAAGATATTAGCATTATCTTGTGTGTACTCCATGACCATCATGTGTTGCATGTAACGGTAGGGTGACACATGCGTCAAATGTTATTGTGCTTGTAACATAGGACATATTATCTCCTCTTTACAGTGGGGAAGGGAGCTTTATAAGGAAAATGACCTGTACATTGCCATAAAAATGTTCTCAAAATAGAATTTCAGCTTTAAGGTGGCAATAAATTGATGTCAGTAGTTAAACTGATTGCTGGGAAATTTAAACTAATTAAAACCATGAAAGTTTCTAAAGCCAATTAAGCCATAAAAGTTTGTGTACATCAATAAAAATTCCTTACTAGAGACAGAATGTCCATTTTGAAGGTCCAGGCCCAGAGATAGCTTGTTTGTGGGACATAAATATGTTGTGCCTTATCTGGTCCTGTGCAGGAAACTTTGTTAAAGAAAAGACTGAGGAGCTGGAGAATAAAAGTGTGACTTGACATGCCTAGGTATCCATGTCTCATTAACTTAGAGGTCTTTCCAAGGTCACTTACATGGCTGTTAGAAGTGCCTGACACCAAAAGAGGTGAACCCTTATGACAAGTGGCAACCAGATTGCTCAAATGAATGGAAAGGGATTTTTCTTTAAATTTAAGGTATATAAGAGGGTGCTTGGCACACATCTAAGCAGATTCTCGCAGATTGTTTAGTAAGAAGACAATTCTCTTTTTCTTCTCTAGTCTTCTTCTGTAGTAATCTTTCTCTAGCCAATGTAGAAGGGTATCTGATATATCCAGGACAGAAAGTAAGAGCTTCTAGAAGTATGTTACCTAATTATACAACATGCTGGAGATCAAGGAAGGCAAGAGTTAAGCCAACTATTTCAGATACAGTCACTTGTGCGTAAAGTGGATTGCGTCGCAGTGGAGGATCCGAGTAGACAGATAATCCTGCAATTGGGGGGGGTTCATCAACTCCATAGTCCAGAAGCTTACGTCACCATCCCAAGGAAAGAAAAAGATCAGCCCAGCAAGGCTGCTCATAAGGACATGGTTGTATAAGCTCTGGAAACATTATTAAGCACCAACACATAGGCCTTGATATCAACAGGGAGGCGGGAAGGGTGCAGGGGAGCCCAGTAGTGGGCGATGAACCTGGCAAGGCTGGGGATGTGGAGACCTTGCCGATCTTAAGGGCAGGGCCTCATTTAAATAAAACTATGCAGAGTCCCACCTAACACCTGGCCAGATTGACGACCTGGTCAGCAGCCGGGAGTGGCCACCCAGCTGCAGGAGACCGCAGTTGTGGACCCGTGTGAACGGTCCCCGGTAGTCAGTGGTGGGGGGTCAAGCCCGTGGAAGGATTGTAAAGGGGTAAGGCTGTCGAAAGGGATCATGAGTGGGCGAAGGCTGTTGGAAGGGATCAAGTGTGGGCGAAGGATTTGGCCACGATGGGGAGAGAAGTAGACTGGCTCAAGGGAGGCCCCAAGGTTTCCTTGTGGAGCCTGGAGGAGCGCTCGTGCCCCGCCCGGCCCACAAGGAAATTTGAAATATAATTTCAAAACCTGCCTTCTGGGCCTCTTTTGTCCCAGGATCCAGTTCCTAACAACATCGGTCCCAATCTGCATATTTAAAGTAGAATTCCGCTTCCTTCCTGCAGGTGTCCTGCTCTGCTGCTCAAAAGAGCAGGTTAATATTGGGACAGGGCGGAAAGCAAGCAGGATCAGTGGGGGTAAGAGACTCACCTTATTTTAATTACTCCCCTGCCCCGTTTCCACCATGCGGAAGCAGTTAAAGTTGAGGCCATGGATTCTAATAACAACTTGTATTTATATAGCGCTTTTAATGTAATAAAATGTCACAAGGCGCTTCACAGGAGTGTTATAAAACAAAATTTGACACTGAGCCATGTAAGGAGAAATTAGGACAGATGACCAAAAGCTTGGTCAAAGAGGTAGGTTTTAAGGAGCACCTTAAAGGGGGAAAGAGAGGTGGAGAGGCGGAGAGGTTTATGACGGGAATTCCAGAGCTTAGGGCCTTGGCAGCTGAAGGCATGGCCACCAATCGTTGAGCGATTAAAATCGTGTTTGCCTAAGAGGCCAGAATTAGAGGCGTGCAGATATCTCGGAGGGTTGCGGGGCTGGAGGAGATTACAGAGATAGGGAAGGGCGATGTGGTAACACAATACAGCTTCCTGTGACTCGAACTTTATTGCATCACTTCCTGTGATTAGTCCAGGATAAATACGGGACTGATTAGTTGGATCCTGGAGAGGCATAGAGTAAGACCTCTTTTGTATGTAGCACCTTTTTAGTTGATTAAAGCTTACTTTAAGTTCACCACGCGTAAGGCTCATTCTTACGACAATTTAATCAACTTTGAAAAACTTCGCACTCAAACTTTTTGGACGAACTCGGAACTAAGGATCCAGGGAATCACCCATCATGGAAAACATCCTTAAACCATCGCGTCTTGACTTGGACCCAAACACCCCAGCAGCCGGTAAGGTGTGGAATCACTGGTATCGCACGTTTGACAATTTTCTCGAATATTGCAAGGCTGATGATGACACAAAGTTGCGGATACTCATCAACTGTGTCACTCCGAATGTATTTCAGTATGTTGAGGAATGGGGCAGTTACGAGGAGGCAATTCGGACGCTTAAAAGACTATATACTAAGACACCGAATGAGGTCTATGCCAGACATCTACTAGCTACAGCCCAACAAGGGCCGGAGGAATCCATTGATAAATTCCTCCAAGAGCTTCGCAGACTTAGTATGGACTGTAACTTTCAGGCGGCCTCAGCTGAGCTGTACCGTGAAGAAATGATCCGTGATGCTTTCATCTGCGGGCTTGCCTCCCCATTTATACGCCAGCGTCTACTGGAAAGTAAGACACTTGAGCTTCAGAGAGCTTATGACATGGCTTGCTCTCTAGATCTGGCAAAAAGAAATGCAGACCTTTATACAGTGCCCAGACCTCGGTCTGCTGCCTTAACTACAGTCAGGCAATTTAAGAGGCCACAGGTGAACTCTATTAGGGAGGACTTTATCCCTGACGATCAATCTGATGACTTCACTGATGAAGAGGATGATGACCCCACTGTGGCAGCCTCTTGGCAATCTAAGAAATGCTTCTTTTGTGGTGATGAGTTTCACCCTCGGAAATTCTGCCCTGCTCGCAATGCGTTTTGCAGTCATTGCAACAAAAAGGGTCATTTTGCAAAGGTTTGCCTATCAAGAGCCTCTACGAGGGCTTATCAAGCTAAGTCCTACCGAACTGCCCCGGTAAGGGCCTATCAAGATGTTCCGGCTAAAATCTATCGTGCTTCCTCTCGGGTTTTCTCTCGAAGAAACACACCTAGAGTTTCAGCCACTCTTTGTGCAACGACACCAATTACAGCTGCTTGTCCTCAGAACCTATTCCATGCAGCTACAAAAGCATCAATTAATGGACATACTTTAGATGCCTTAATTGACTCAGGTAGCACTGATAGTTTCATTAGGGAACAGATTGTTGCAGAGTTAAAGCTACATGTTTTCCCATCGGACCAGGCAATTGCGATGGCTCAGTCATCACTTAATACCAGAATTTCTGGCTTTTGTATGGTTGAAATAACACTTAATGGTCACAGGTATCCCTCCACCCGGCTTTCGGTGCTCAAGGACTTATGTAGTGATCTTATCTTAGGACTGGATTTTCAAAAGCAGCATAAGAAGCTCACCATTGAGTTCGGCGGATCCAAACCTGAACTCACTATTTCTAATATACGACCTCGATTACCGTTCTGTGCATTGTCAGCAGCTTCACTGGATGAACCCTCACTGTTTACCAGTATCCCTCCTCGATGCAAACCGATTATAACAAAGTCACGACGTTTCAGTCAGGAAGACCAGTCTTTTATTGCGGCTGAGATTTCTCGGCTTTTAGCAGAGGATATCATCGAGCCTTGTTCGTCGCCATGGCGCGCCCAGGTCGTTATTGTTAAGAACCCTCTACAACCTCACAAGAAACGGCTGTGCATTGACTATTCACAGACCATCAATCAATATACGGACTTGGACGCATACCCATTGCCGCGCATCGATGATATGGTTAATAAACTGGCTGAGTACACGGTGTTCTCAACATATGATCTGAAAAGTGCCTATCATCAGGTACCCTTGAAGGTCTCAGACAAGCAGTATACGGCCTTTGAAGCCAATGGACGGCTGTATCAATTTCGTCGCCTCCCCTTTGGGGTCACTAATGGAGTGGCTGTCTTCCAGCGAGCAATGGATGACCTGGTCAAACAGGAAGACTTGAAGGATACGTTTCCTTATCTGGACAATATTACTGTCGCAGGTCGCAATCAGCGGGAACATGACGCCAATCTCCAACGATTTTGGGATGCACTCCAGCACCGTAATTTGACATTAAATGCGGCTAAATCCATTGAGTCACAACCAACCATCAACATCCTTGGCTATTGTGTGGGCAATGGCATCATTAAACCTGACCCTGAAAGGCTTCGCCCACTCCAAGAGCTCCCGCCACCTAAGAATCCGGCCTCCTTGCGCCGGGCCCTCGGCCTGTTTGCATACTATGCTAAATGGATTCCTAACTTCTCGGACCGAATCCAACCTCTACTGAAGGCCAGCACATTCCCACTAGACACAGCGGCTGTTGCAGCCTTTAACCTCCTGAAAAAACAGTTGGAGAAAGCGGCTCTTCACTCCATCGATGAGAGTCTTCCTTTTGTTGTTGAGTGTGATGCCTCGGAGGTGGCGATCTCGGCCACTCTGAATCAGGAAGGTCGTCCGGTGGCATTTTTGTCCAGGACTTTTCAAGGGGCTGAGCTACATTATCCTCCAGTCGAGAAAGAAGCTACAGCCATCATAGAGGCAGTACGGAAGTGGACTCATCTCCTAGCTCGCCAGCACTTTACCTCAATCACGGACCAGCGATCGGTCGCCTTCATGCTCGATAATCGAAAACGGACCAAAATTAAAAATAATAAAATCCAGCTTTGGCGGCTGGAATTGGCCTCTTTTGGTTACACCATCCACTATCGACCTGGCAAGGAGAATGTGGCTCCGGATACCCTCACACGAGCATTCTGCTCCGCCATGGCACCCTCTACGCTCGTAGACATCCATGATGGGTTGTGTCATCCGGGCGTTACTCGCATGCTACACTTCGTGCGGTCCCGAAATCTCCCATTCTCTACCGGGGATGTAAAGAAGATGTGCTCGGATTGCAGAGTCTGTGCGGAATTGAAACCTCAGTTTTTCCGCCCCTCGGGTGGTATACTCATACATGCGACCCAGCCAATGCAACGGCTTAGCATCGATTTTAAGGGGCCGTTGCCCTCTTCAACTCGCAACACTTATCTATTGACCATGGTCGATGAGTATTCCCGTTTTCCGTTTGCCTTTCCCTGCCCCAATATGCTGACTACCACGGTTATCAGCTGCCTTGAGCAGGTATTTGCTTTCTGTGGCATGGCATCCTATGTTCATTCGGATCGGGGCCCTTCTTTTATGTCAGGAGAACTCAAGGCCTATCTCTCGGAACGGGGTATTGCTGCCAGCAGAACGACGCCTTATCATCCGGTCGGGAATGGGCAAGTCGAGCGTTTTAACGCTATCATCTGGAATGCGGTACGTCTGGCTTTGAGATCTCGGGGCCTACCCAACCAGCAATGGGAAGCAGTACTTCCAGACGCATTACACTCCACACGGTCCCTCCTTTCGACCGCCACAAATACGACGCCTCATGAACGGTTCTTCCGATTTCAGCGTCGCTCATCCTATGGGATATCTCTCCCGTCGTGGCTGACTGCACCGGGACCAGTGCTACTCCGAAGATATGTCCGGGCGTCTAAGAATGACCCCCTGGTAGATGAGGTTGAGCTCACTGACGTCAACCCTACCTACGCCTATATTCGGTATCCTGACGGTCGGGAATCTACCGTGTCATTGCGGGATCTGGCTCCCTGCCCGCCGAAACATAGAGGGACACCAGGGGATGATATTGTACCAGGCACATCTCTGGGCTCGCCAGGTGCCTCTCATCACGATCTGGATCTGACGCCGGCTGGTACCTCACTCCAGCATGCCGACCTGGGGCAGACTGACTATGAGCCCGTCGGGGCTCGCACGCGCAGCCACGATCCACCCCGTACCGTACGCTCGGAAACGGATCTGCCACAGCCCTGCCCGACACCCGTTCGGGCACCAGTACACAGTCAGGATCGTCCTGACCCCTCACAGAGCGGGCTGGATCACTCGGACTCTGGTCCACGGCCCGCGGCGGGTAAACGGGCTAGGGGCCCTCTACCGCTACGAGAACCCAAACGGGTGCGGCTCTCCCTCGTCCGGCGGCTACGAAATGGAGGGAGCATCCCGGCCTCCTAATCTTTTGGGGGGGGAGAATGTGGTAAAACAATACAGCTTCCTGTGACTCGAACTTTATTGCATCACTTCCTGTGATTAGTCCAGGATAAATACGGGACTGATTAGTTGGATCCTGGAGAGGCATAGAGTAAGACCTCTTTTGTATGTAGCACCTTTTTAGTTGATTAAAGCTTACTTTAAGTTCACCACGCGTAAGGCTCATTCTTACGACAGGCGAGGCCATGGAGGGATTTGAAACCAAGGATGAGAATTTTAAAATTGAGGCACTGCTTAACAGGGAGCCAATGAAGGTCAGCGAAGACAGGCGCGATGGGTGAACGGGACTTGGTGCGAGTTAGGACATGGGCAGCAGAGTTTTGGATGACCTGAAGTTTACGGAGGGTAGAAAGTGGGAGGCCGGCCAGGAGTGCATTGGAATAGTCAACTCTAGAGGTAACAAAGGCATGGATGAGGATTATGACTGGCTATTCAATGATGTTAACCTGTCAGTTATGTAAGGAGTTTAGATTAAACTCATCAATTTGTATTCGTCTCAGACACTGATCTTAACGATAATTTAATAATCAGCAATCCAATTAATACTAAAGTACGATGCTGTACTGAAATGTCGTTACAACCTCTGTAACTCTATTAATTATTTGTTATCCAAATTGCTAGTTGACCCTGAATACAACTATTTATATCTACTAATTATTTGTACACGTAATGTTTAAACTTAAGCAGTGACAATTCTGATTTTGAATTCAATAAACACTTTTTAGTGCATGATTTGCAGTCTGACTTCTTCGATTATTTTGCAAGAAAGGATTAACTCATTGGCTCGGATATTGCGTTGAGAATAACGGTGAGGCGCTCACCATTATTGTAAATGGGGCAGCAACTTCCTGAGTACGCACATGCGTGGTTAAACGCGGAAATCCAGATGTTGCTATCAGAGATACCCTGCTCCTCCATAGGCTGCGCTATAACAGAACCTTGCTGATAGACTCAGCATTGAAAGACATGCAACAGCTTGAAGTTGCGGTACTTGCCTATTAGTTACCCACTAAACAGACCAGAATAAGTTAGGGCTGGTGCGTTCAGGACTAAGTGAATTTTTAACGGTGTGATAAGTGATAATTACTGCCAAACAACCCCTCTGGCCCTGACAATTTAACTTTACAAGTGTGGAGTCTCATTTCTTCAGAAGTTAATTCGTGTTGGAAATTTAAGAAGAATTAAAATAATTATTTTTAACTTTTTCTGTCTATTTTTTTATCTCTCTCTTAATCCCATCTATTTTTCCCAATCTTTATTTCGCATTTTGTACATGATTTAAATCTAATTTATACTTCCTGGTATCGACTCTGTGTGTCTCATGAAGATTCTTCAATCTGATTGGTTGAAGAGCCTCGCTGTGTCTTGACCTGCTCACACACAGATCTGCTGTAGAGGGCGTGGTGCTGGATCAGACACCCGATGACAGCACACTGCCACTCAGCTGTCCACAAAGTTTTTGCGGGCTTTTATCAGTGAGGTGAACGCTGAGTGCCGTTACTTCGCCACTGACTGCAAAATCCGGGCCATTCACTCAGTAGTTTGTGGGTACACTAATTGGGAATTGGGAATGAAATACAAGTTCAATCCAGTCTGGGTGATCTGAGACAGTTCAGCGAGCCAAACTTAGGCATCATTCACTCCTAGACTTAAGATGGGCGGTAAACCCTGGACAAGTTCAGTTAAAAGGAGTTAAGATGAAGGGGGTTAAGGATTCGTCTGGTTCCTTGACATATATTTGTTGGGAGAGCGACCCTGGTTTTCTTACAGCACACCCAACTTGGAAGGTTGTAACTAGTGAAACAAGCAAAACAGTGAATAAACAGGTGGAGCTGTTCATTCTGGAGTTGTTTTGTCATGTGGAAATTGATGAAGGGGTTTGACTTGGTGACCTGCTTGATGCATCTGTGCACTGCAGAGGCTCCCTGTGGTAGTATGCAATGAGTTGGGCACAGAGAAGTTGAGGGCAATTGTGACTTTGACTGCCAACGCCAGCACTGTCTCTACGGTGAAGGTTGGGTTCAGCTGTCCTTGCAGCAGATGTCACAGCTCTGCAGCTGTTTCACTGTGACCCAGATTCTGCAAAGGCAGTTGCCCTCGGTGACTGGCAGGCCTGCAGATGCAGTTGGTGGCCGAATAGTGATGCGAACGGCCAGACTCTGCTGCTGGATGACCCACCTACCTGGCTTTCTTTCATCTAGTAACACTTACAGACAGAGATCCCTGGGACATATCACCACCCACAGACACAGATCCCAGGGACATATCACCACCCACAGACACAGATCCCAGGGACATATCACCACCCACAGACACAGATCCCAGGGACATATCACCACCCACAGACACAGATCCCAGGGACATATCACCACCCACAGACACAGATCCCAGGGACATATCACCACCCACAGACACAGATCCCAGGGACATATCACCACCCACAGACACAGATCCCAGGGACATATCACCACCCACAGACACAGATCCCAGGGACATATCACCACCCACAGACACAGATCCCTGGGACATATCACCACCCACAGACACAGATCCCTGGGACATATCACCACCCACAGACACAGATCCCAGGGACATATCACCACCCACAGACACAGATCCCTGGGACATATCACCACCCACAGACACAGATCCCTGGGACATATCACCACCCACAGACAGAGATCCCAGGGACATATCACCACCCACAGACACAGATCCCAGGGACATATCACCACCCACAGACACAGATCCCAGGGACATATCACCACCCACAGACACAGATCCAGAGCACATAACATGACCCACAGATACTGATCCCTTAACTTAAACTTTGAAATACTGTGCTTGGGGTTCTTTAAAAGCACCATCAATAATTTTAAATTGTCTTCCCAACCAGCACAAGACTCTGCTGCATCCAGTTAGATACCTTGCTGCTCCCAGAGCTGGAGTGATGAGTTTGTATTGTAAGAGGTCATTTTCAAGTTTGTGATTTTTTTTTTTAACCAATAACCTGCTTTGCTTAAAAATTTGTAAATGCTTCAGTTGCGATTGCCCCCCACCCCGGTAATTTTGCAGGCAATAGTTCTCCGCTTTTCTTTTCACATAAACAACCTGAACATATTACAATGCCAAAAAATAGAAACCAAATCAGAGAAAAAAAAATTAATAAAAGGAACGGAAACAGAAAAATAACAGATGAAAATGGAAAAGCCACTGGTTAAAAAAAATTCAGTAAAAGCTTTTGCCCCTTTAAAACCAAGCAGCCAATTTCTCTTTAGGTTTATGCCAGATGAATAGGCTGTGCGCACAGTGCAATCCTGTCATAAATGGTGCAAAAAAAACACAGACTCAGATACTGATTAAAGTATTGAAATGAAGCAGAACATACGTGGGCATTAGGTTTGACCTGAAAATGTGGGCGGATTGTTGCAGGGACTGAGCAACACCCAGTTTCCCAGGCCCTATCTGCCTAAATTGCACCAGTGGGACTGCCGCTTCCAGCTGGGAAACATGCCCCCGTAAACCAACGGGCCTAATTATAGATGGATGCAATCACAGAATATAATGTCAAGATATCTTTAGAATTGCAGGATCCCATGCAATAAAACATAATTTGATTTCCTCACAGTAAAACAGTGGGCCTGCTCATGATTAAGTCACATATGCTCAGCCTGATTGCATTATGGAATTAATCCAGTCTGATCATGGTAATAATCTGGCTATGGGTTAACTATGATGCAAAATAATTATTGCTATTAACTAAAAAAATAATTAGGCTAAGGTAAACTGCCTTGGTTTGATGCGTGTAATTGGGGGCTGGCTGTTTTTAGTGAGCAATAGATTTGAAATCATGTTTTCATAGATCTTCCCTCAGCATTATATTGATCTACTAATAAACACAAAGCAAGATATTTATGCCTTCCTACAATTCAGGTACTGAGACTAATCCACATCAAAAATATCTTCTTTGATTTAAGCCAATTTCCCTGCAACATGTAATATCAGAGAGAAAAACAAGGTTCAACCATGAATTGATTCATGGTGCCATTTTACAATCTTTCCATGAAGAATAGCTCAATAAGAAAAAAGGCAAAAATATCCCTTTTGTCAAGAAGAAACGAGTCAAACTAATGTGGGAAGATTTTTCAGCAATGCTTTCAACTAAATAATAATATTCATTATCACACAACAATTCACTTTTCAGATCAGTGGGCACATAGTTACAGCTAGACGATCAAAGCTAACACTCTAATGCACATAAATAACAGTAGAAAAAATACTGTCACCTCAAGGTGGCTCTAAAATATTATGTGCTTCATTGCTTTTGAAAAACAGAGATTCGTGGTTACTTAAAATTAGAATCATAAAGCTACATTATGCCAAATATTTGACAACAATAGCCCCGATATAACTCGGGGCACAGGCTGAGCATCAGGCTTGCACTGGCTCACCAACAAGATGCCCAGGCCATTTATCTTCCGGGCCTCATTTAAATAAGTAAAGCACGACACTCCCGTCCCGTGACGCTGCTGGGCAGGCAGTCTACGGCAGGGTCCTGCGGTGATCGCGGGAAGCCCGGGGCAGAGGAGGCCCAAGGACACCTTGTGGGGACCGGAGGAGCAATGATGCTTCTCCTGGCCCACAAGGAAACCTTTAAATAATAAAATGAACGTATCTTTTCATCCCTCTTCTGGGCCTGCTGCTCCTCGGCACCGGGTTCCACTGGCAAGGCCAAGACCAGGCTAGTACAGGTTAAAATGTCGTTGGGGTCTGGATGATGTCATCACACCCCGACTTTTGAATCTCAATGAGGCCCTCTCAAGCTGCCGGAAATGTGCCTCTTAAAATGGCAAGTGGTGTGTGTACAGCCCCCCAGTGAATACCACGCTGCCTGTATTTTAACCTTCCACACTCCCCATTTTTATTGGGCAAGAGGGGTTAAATTAGGCTTATGTATCTCGAACTTTCCCAAACTAAGCTTGTCCTGCAACACTGCTTTTGTTGTTACTGGGCTAAATCTTCTACCCATTCACTGTCAATGGGCAAAAAATCTAGGCCACTGTGCCTCTTTCTTCTTTAGTGTTGATGTTTTGAGTCATATGCAGATCAACTGGTCTAACCCAATTCTCTGTAAACCGAACCATGAGCATAATAATCGCAATTATTACTATAGCAGCACTGTGAATTATGGTATTCCAAAAGTCCGAATTCCTTTCTTTAGAACATTTAATCTTGAAGATGTGACACATCTAAAAAATTGGATTGGTTACCGTTGAGCAATTGTGGAATTTCTTGCCTTTGTGTTTCAATGAGACAGTCTGTGATGAATGTGAACATGGATCAAGAAACAGCAAATGAGAGAGACTCATAACCCCAACTCATCCAATTTTTCTGCACTCACTTCTTATTGAAGATTAAATGTTCTTCAATAGAAAAGGATTCTTACCACTGGAATACCATGATTTATACTCTAATCTTATTCCTGTCTCTTGCTCTCAGAGTTTGCAAAGATTGCTGGTTAGGACCAAAGAAATGAGTGATTTGTATGTAAATCAAAGTATCAAAAATGGTGTCTACAAACCTCGAAAAACATAGATGTAATTCCCAGAGGGCAGAGAAAGAAACTACGGCCCAATATCTTCCCAAAGAAAAATCACCATATTGAAGATTTCAGAATAATCTTAGTATTGCAAAGGACAATAAGTACATATGAAAATTTGAGGAGCACTGCACAATTTTAACCCTGCCCGATCAGCAGAAACTAGGCTTGTCGGCAGCTAAAACCAACTGGTGACTTACTGCTGATATCATGCACCGATTCCGGCGTCTTCCATTTTAACCTGCTCTTCTCAGCAGCCAACAAAGGCACCCACCTAAAGCCGATGGGGTCCTTCCTTAAATACGCAGATCAGGGTCCGATGATGTCAGCAGGCACTGACTGCAATTCAAGTTCTGGCTTGAGCAGGGAAGCCGCTTCCCTTTCACTTTCGCGCGAGGTGAAGACAGCGGGAAGCGGATCTGGGACCAGAGGAGGCCATCTAAGGTTAACATTCCTTGGGGGGCCAGGAGGAGCAGGAATGCATCCCGCCACTTACCTTTTTGCCAGCAAGCCTTCCTTTGGTGCCCTTTGGCCACCTGCCGCCCAAACCTCTGCTCCCACCCGCCAGCTAGTTGCTGCTTCCCACGCGTTTCGCACAGGCAGCTGACCGGTGGCATGCAGATAAGGCCGGGGAGCTAAAATCGCCCGTGCCGCATGCTGCCAAGGTTGGGAGCATTTGGCGGTCGCCTGAATCCTGCTTTCAGTTAAAATTCCCCCAATGCTACTTCAGTAAGTCAGTGGTACAGTGCTCATTTATTCAATAAAACTAAATGTTTCTGGCAGTAAAACTTTCATTTTTGGGACAGTAACTGTTGCTACCCACTTAGCTCGCAAAGAAGACACTCTTTAACTACTCAGTTCCATGTAGTTTGGCACAGTTGATAGCATTTTCAACCTTGGTTCAGAATATTGTGGGTTCAAGTCCCTCAACAGGACTTGAGTGTATTAACTTAGCAAACACTACATTGCAGTACTGAGGGAATGCTGCCTTGACAGAAGTGCTGCCCTCTAAATGTTACACTAAGATCCCAGCTATTTCAGTAGCTCAGGCGGATGGTAAAGATCCCACTGAAAAATTTTACGGGTCCTATTCAACATTCCTCTTTCAATTAATACTAGATTAACCTCACATCCATTTTACTGCTGATTTGTGGGATCATGTGAACAAAATGGCTGCTGCATCTGCCGACATAACAAGTTATTGCATTTTAAAGTATCATTGCATGTTATGTGGTTTGAGACAATGATAATGCTTTGTATACATGCAAGTTTTTTTTCCAATTAATATATATCTATAAACCTCCACACAAGCAAAGCAATTATGAATATAACCCTGTAAAGCTGTTAAAGATCTGATGTAACAAATTCATAACTAACTGACACACTGACTTTCACAAAAGTATTGGAATCGAATTTGGTGCAAAATATAGGTCTGTAAATCCTAAAACTTGAGATAAATTTTATTATAGTGAAACTTCATTTATATTAAAAAAAACTGTCACTGTTTCAACTGGACCAACACATGATCACATTACTCTGTGGATAGTGTGGGATCAATACCTTTCTGAAGCAGTTGTAGCCAATGGAAAACAAATCTGTTTGTATTGATTGGTACAATGATTTTCAATAACATGGACCATCTACCCCATGTCCGGTCCTTGTGAATATCATAGTATAATTGTGTGTATATGTGTGAATTAAAAATTATTGTGTATGAAAACCATACGGCAAGAAGACATGCAGGATTCCAGACAACTTACTTCTGCTTCACATCTGCAATGATTACCAATATTCTGCAAGTTTAAGATGAGGTCAGGATTAGCACTGTGACTTTTGCCAGATTAACCCTTTAATGTCAGTATTGCAAATCACAGAATAATTCTATGGTTTACTCTGTAAGGTGCAGTGAAACATATCTCACGAATCAATGGGATTTTGCATTGACTGAATATCTTATATTGACTTTCGACAGCAACCTCAAAGCCATTGTCAAACCATCAAAGTCAACTCGGCATCATTAATGGCACTGAAGGCAGTGGGCACCACCAAAAGAGGTGGTTCTGGCCTCTATTTCCAATGGCAACAAAATTTCCAAAGGCAACACCAACAGCAGGCAATTGCTATCGGAGGCAGAGGCTTGCCCTCTAAAAGGTGGTCAGGCGTACAGCCAGTGCCATCCACGCTGCTTATAGGCTACACGGCTGTTGGGGGGGGGGGGGGGCGGAGTGGGGGAGGTTGGGAGAGGAAGGGCAGGAAATCAGGCTTCACCGAGACCACTTAAAGGCAGCCAGCACCTTTTAAAGGGGAGGAGCACTGTAGCTGCAGACAGCAGGGAAAGTTCACATGTGGAAAAATGGCTGCAAGAGGACCAGAGAGGGCACCCAGGTTGTCTTAGGCAGTGTTAAAAGCCCTGGTGCAGGCAGTGGACAGGAGGAGGCAGATCCTGTTTTCCCCGGGGGGCAGAAAGTCCTCCAGACACCACCTACGCTGCCAGTGGCAAGTGGTCAGAGGAGGTCAATGCCAGGAGCTTAGCTCCAAGGACATGACTTAAATGCTGGAAAAAGTTCAATGCTCTCACCAGAGTTATTAAGGTAAGAATCTTACCTCTTACCTTAATTACTCTCTCTTCACACCTGCAGCCTCACTACTCATAGAAACATAGAATGGTTACAGTACAGAAGGAGGTCATTCAGCCTGTTGAGGCCGTGCCGGCTCTCTGCAAGAGTATTTCAGCTAGTCCCACTCCCCCGCACTTTCCCTGTAGCCCTGCAAATTTTTTTCCTTCAGGTACTTTTCCAATTCCCTTTTGAAAGCCATGCATTCCAGATCCTAACCACTTGCTGCGTAAAAAAGTTTTTCCTCATGTTGCCTTTGGTTCTTTTACCAATCACCTTAAAGCTGTGTCCTCTGTTTCTCAACCCTTCTGCCAATGGGAACAGTTTCTCTCTATCTACTCTGTCTAGACCACTCATGATTTTGAATACCTCTATCAGAGCTCCTCTCAACCTTCTCTGCTCTAAGAAGAACAAGCTCAGCTTCTCCAGTCTATCCACATAACTGAAGTCCCTCATCCCTGGAACCATTCTTGTAAATCTTTTCTGCACCCTCTCTAAGGCCTTCACATCCTTCCTAAAGTGCAGTGCCCTGAAATTGGACACAATACTCCAGTTGAGGCTGAACCAGGGTTTTATAAAGGTTCATCATAACTTCCTTGCTTTTGTACTCTATGCCTCTATTTATGAAGGTCATGATGTGGAGATGCCGGCGTTGGACTGGGGTGGACAAAAATGAGAAGTCGCACAACACCAGGTTATAGTCTAACAGATTTATTTAATTTTACAAGCTTTCGGAAGCGAACCGCTCCGAAAGCTTGTAAAATTAAATAAATCTGTTGGACTATAACCTGGTGTTGTGCGACTTCTCATTTCTATTTATGAAGCCCAGGATCCCGTATGCTTTTTTAACCGCTTTCTCAACCTGCCCTGTCACCTTCAACGATTTGTGCACATATACCCCCAGGTCTCTCTGTTGATGCACCCCCTTTAGAATTGTAACCTTTAGTTTATATTGCCTCTCCTCGTTCTTCCTACCAAAATGTGTATCACTTCACACTTTTCTGCGTTAAATTTCATCTGCCACGTCTCCGCCCATTCTACCAGTCTGTCTATGCCCTCTTGAAGTCTATCACTATTCTCCTCACTGTCATCTGCAAATTTTGAAATTGTGCCCTGTACACCCACATCCAAGTCTTAATATATATCAAGAAAAGCAGTGGTCCTAGTACTGACCCCTGGGGAACACCACTGTATACCTTCCTCCTGTCCGAAAAACAACCGTTCACCACTACTCTCTGTTTCCTGTCACTTAGCCAATTTTGTATCTCCTGCTACCACTGTTCCTTTTATTCCATGGGCTTCAATTTTGCTGGCAAGCCTATTATGTGGCACTTTATCAAACGCCTTTTGGAAGTCCATGTACACCACCATCAACTGCATTGCCCTCATCAACCTTCTCTGTTAGCTCATCAAAAAACTCAATCAAGTTAGTTAAACACGATTTGCCTTTGACAAATCCGTGCTGGCTTTCTTTAATTAATCCACACTTGTCCAAGTGACTGTTAATTTTGCCCCGGATTATCGTTTCTAAAAAGCTTCCCCACTACCGAGGTTAAACTGACTGGTCTGTAGTTGCTGGGTTTATCCTTACACCCTTTTTTGAACATTTGCAATTCTCCCGTCCTCTGGCACCACCCCCGTATCTAAGGAGGATTGGAAGATTATGGCCAGTACCTCTGCAATTTCCACCCTTACATCCCTCAGCACCCTAGGATGCATCCCATCCGGTCCAAGTGACTTACCTACTTTAACACTCCCCTCCCCCACTTCACTGCAATCTACTGCATCACAGTTTACTCCACCTCATTCTCCTCCTACTCACACACTCTGTACCTCCTACTCTTACCAACTGTAACTCACAACCCATAACATATGAACTATTCATGACAGTCACATTCTTAAATCACCTCACATGGCTGTCACTAATACATTTTCTTTTTTCTTGTCCAACATGGCCAGGAGATGGCGACCGGTGGAGGCTAAGCCTGCCTGCACACTCTCTCCCCTCTGGAAGAAGACATGCTGGCCATCACAGGCAGGGGGTGAGTCATGGCCATGGCGAGTGGCCACACAGAGTTTGTTCACACCTTATCCTCTTTTTCTCTTCTTACTTCTATTGCACCCTAAACATTCTGCATGACAAGCAGCAACTGCTTTTAGCAGCCACTCATCTTCCTCTGCTCTCCCATCACACTAAAAGCTAACTTTTGTTTATCTTTTTCATTTCAGGTGCTGAAAACGGTGATGCCTCTCTTGCCACTTAAGGAAGAGGAGGCCAGACTTCCCGAAGATGCAGCATCACACCATCTGATTATGGGAAGCACCAGCTCACAGATTGGCACCATGCATACTTTAAGGAGTAGTGTAGAGGAGGTGTCTTCATGCGGTGAATCACCGACCACATGGGTACAGGAGCTAGGGCAGGGGGATAGGATGCCACAGGTGCCAACTTGCCAGAGGGTGAGATCACATATTGTTCTGCTGCAGAGGACTCAGGTGCACTCAAGTAATGTTTCTTTATTTTTCTCTATAATGTTAGCAGTTACAGTTAATTCAGGTCTGCTTATAACCAGAGGAAGGAGAAAATGGAGATCATTCCACTTAAACTGAAATTCATAATCTCTCTCTGGGGTAGAAGCTTTTGTTGTCACTCTCTGTCTCTCTACCTCTCTCTCCTCCTTTAGGACACTCCTTCAAACCTACCTCTGTCCTAATATCTCCTTTTGTGGCTCGGTGTCAATTTTTGTTTGATAATGTTCCTGTGAAGCGCCTTGGGACGCTTTACTATGTTAACGGTGCTATATAAATGCAAGTTGTTGTTTTATGCAGATTTCACTTGTTCAAGTTTCCAAGATGAAACTATTATTTGACTTTGTAATTCTTTAATTTGCTTTACAATCCATCACCTTGATTAACAGGTTGTCTTTGCTCTGTAAGTGTTCTTGTCTACCTTAATTTAATGTCTAACTCATTCATCCCATGTGCCTTCAACAGCTAGCTCATGATTTCATCAATTTAACTTTGTCACGGGAAATAAGAATTACTTAAAAAGAAAAAGCAATTTTTCCAGCTACGATTGTACAGACAAGAACTTGATAGGAATAATCTGCAATAAAACTGCTGGGAGGCAGTTAAAATTAAGATGTCTCCATGAAGTGGAATAGTTTTGAAAAATCCCACAGTACAAAGTGGCTGTTGGAGTTAACATGATATTGACAAATGCAGGAAATTTAACACCAAATTCTGTTTGGAGCAGCGAGCTGTCAAAAATCCCTATGTGTACAACAAATGTCTGCGGAGATCTCAGATTTATTAATAACTGAGATTTGCTGTCAAGGTATTTGCCAGTGTTGAAACTGTTTATATTTCTTTTTGCAAAATATTTTGATATTAGGAAATCCTTCATTTGGTGATTAACTTGTGAATGGCTCATGCAGGACACTTTTTTATTATTAACTGTAGAGAAATTACCATTAGAATCTAAAAGAACATACAAACCTGGGAAATGAGAAAAAGCCATTTAGTATATCTTGCTCACAATTCAGTTTATGCCCATATAGAGTCTGTATATTGTTCCCTAGTCACTGCTTTGTCTAAATAAACATTTATTTTTGAAGAAGTGCCTTTGAAAGCAGGTCAATGGCGGACTCTAACCAGCAGAAGATGCAGGTTCAGTAAGATTGACTTTGCAGCCAGTATTTCAATCAGTTCCATTCTCGTCTTAACAGCCTCGCTGGGAGTTTAATTATTTTAAGCTAAACTGTGAAAAATACAAAGCACCCAATGCTGCATTCATTATTAGTAATTGAACCAGCTAACTTATTTTAAAAATAACCAAATTCAAAATCCTATGTTGGTGAGATCCGCAAACCATTAAAAATAATATTTGGTGGAGAAATTTTCAAAATTGACCTGGAGGTGGAGATAAGGCTACGTAGGCCATGGACCTCATTGTCAGTGTGAATAAAGAAGAACGGGGTGGGGGGGGGGGGTGAAATCGGATAACCCCCGAAAACAGGTGCAGAAATCGCGGTACGAGATTAACCTGCACCCGTTCATTGCGTTGCAGGCAGCACGTTAAATTGGTGCTGCCTGCTATTTTACATGATTGCTGGCGCTACCCACGCTATTCATTGGCTGCATGCATCAGCAGGGGGCCTGATATCGCAAGTGGCTAGCAATACTTAAAGGCAGCCTGCACTTCTTAAAGGAGAGGTGGACTGTGGCTGGAATAGGTGGCGAGAGTCCTTTGTGAACTGAATCTGTGCTGTAATATATTGAAGAATGGCTGAACATGCAAGAGTGTGCACTAATGTTTTCTGATAATGCACTGGAGGCCTTGGTGCAAGACATGGAGAGAAGGATCCTGTATCTTCGGCGGGGCAGGTGGCCCTCGAGATATATGCTCAGGAAGCAGTGGGAAGAAGTAGCGGCGGAGGTCAATGCCAGGAGTGTTGCTCCAAGAACATGGATACAGTGCAGGAAAAAGTTTAATGATGTGACACGAGTTGTCAAGGTGAGCGAGTTCAATCTTCAAATGGCAAATCCTGCCAGCTGGACCACTAGTCTCATCCACTGCTCAATTCACAACACCCCGACTCACCTACCAGCAATTTCTATCAATCAGCACTCAACCCTTCAATTCATATGGTTTACCTCGCCCTCACACACTTAGCACTGTTGCAAGCTTCACACCCACTGGCAGCTATTCAACCATGACAGCCACATCACCCAAACATATTGCGGGACACTCACTGACACAATTCCCTCTTACTTACAGGAGAAGGTGGGGCATAACAGGAGGCAGCAGGAAATAACTGGAGGAGGACAAGCACGCCTTCACGTTTTAACCCACATGGAGGAGGCAGTGCTGACCATTATGGGAAGGAACATTACTGAGGCCGTGGCCACTGGTGGCGCTGAAGCGATCGATGATGAGGGTATCAGCATACCTAATCCTCATTCTCCCTCATCCCACAATCTCTTCTGACTCACACGCTGCAGATGGTGTAAGCACGCACGTCTTTCTTCCTCCTCTCCCCACACCATTAACATAATTCAACCCTTGTCCCTCTTCCATTTCAGATACTCAAGAACGACAGTGAAGTTGAAGAGACACCGTCACTCAATCTTACACTTGCAGCCACCAGCTCAGGGGCAGACACTGCATGTATTTTAGAGGCAAGGATAGACGAGGGATCTGCACGTGGTGAAACTTCGGGCACAAGTGCGCAGGAGCCAGGGCAGGGGGGGTGTGGGGGGGGGGGGGGGGGGGGGGGGAAGGATAGTGCAGGTGCCAAATTGCTCGAAGACGAGGTCGCACACTAGTTCTGCTGCAGAGGAGTCAGATGAGGAATTAGATGACCCAGGCTACAGAAGAAGGCTGATGGGTGGACACAACCAAATGCTTGGTGCACTGGAAAGCCTGCCAGAAAGCCTACACTCAATGTCAAGTGGCAGTGGCTCCATGAAACAGGAACCTGCTGTCCTCTCTCAGGATGACAGCATTCCTGCTCCCATCCCTGCCACTCGATAGTGTCCTTGCTGTTGCCTGTCAGCCAGATGGCCCAGACTGCTGCAGCCCAGGCTGAAATGGTGCAGTCTGAAGCCGGGCCCTCTAGGCCCAGAGCTGCTCGAGGTCATCCTCCAAGGCCATCTGCAGTGTCCTCAATTGATGGTCAGTAGCCTTCCACCTCCCATGCTGCAGCCAAAGGGGAAGCACCTCTTAGGAGCACTGGGAAAGGTAAAGGCACACAGAAGACAGGCACTAAGGAAATGCACAAGGGTGATTAAATAATGCGTACAAAATAAAATTAATGAGTGAATTTTGAAAATTGGATTTGAATTTGCATTTGCTGGTAGTTTTTATTTTGTGTTGATGTATCACACTGAGGATGTGATGGTCTCTGATAGAGGATAGGTAGGGAGTGTGGGACAGTTGGTGAATGGGGAGGTGTAGTTGAGGTTACTGCATTTGCTCATGAATAATATGATCACGTAGAACCCGGGCAGAAAGGGGCTGTTCTAGGTTGCCGCCTCCCTTCCTCTTCCGCCTCCTCCTATTCCACGTCCTCCTCCTCCTCATGCTCCTGCTTCTCAGCTCATCACCTGATAGGTGGTGGTAAGGGCTGTTCCCTCATAATGGGCAGGTTGTGCGGCATGCGGCATACTACCACAAATCTTGATATCCACTCAGCTGAGTACTGCAGGGCTCCTCCAGAGCGGTCCAGGCAGCAGAAGCGTTGCTTGAAGACGCCGATGGTGTGTTCATGCAATGTTCCTTGTGGCAGCATGGCTGTCATTGTAGGTCTGCTGTGGACATGTACGTGGGTTCCGGACTGGAGTCAGAAGCCATGTCATGAGGGGATAACCCTCGTCACCGAGTAGCCAGCCTTTGACTTGCCGTGTTGGTTCAAGTACGGGTGGAACAGAGGACTGCCACAGAATGAAAGAATTATGACTGCTGCCAGGATAACGGGCATTCACCTGCATGGTGCGCTGCCTGTGGTCACACACCAGCTGCACATTGAGGGTGTGGAATCCCTTTCTGTTGATGAATAGGACTGAGTTCAGATGAGGTGCACACAAGGCACTGTGCATGCAGACAATGGCATCCTGCACAATGGGGAAGCTTGCAATCCATGCAAAATCTTGTGCCCACTCTATTTTGCTTGTCTCTGACAAGAGGGAATGAGATAAATGTGTTTCATAAGAACATAAGAACATAAGAAATAGGAGCAGGAGTAGGCCAATCGGCCCCTCGAGCCTGCTCCGCCATTCAATAAGATCATGGCTGATCTGATCCTAACCGCCAATCTACTATCGATCACAGAACCATCTCCTGCATCTAACAGAATTGCACACACGAAATAGGAGCAGAATCAGGCTACACGGTCCCTGGGCTCGCTCCACTACCCACAGGGCCATGACCGATCCGAACCTAGACTCATGTCCAAATTCCTGCCCGCTCCCCGTAACCCTTAATGCCCTTTACTTCTAGGAAACTGTCTATTTCTGTTTTAAATTTATTTAATGATGTAGCTTCTACAGCTTTTTGTGGCAGCATATTCCATGGACCTACCACCCTCTGAGTGAAGTAGTTCCTCCTCATCTCAGTTTTGAAAGAGCAGCCCCTTATTCTAAGACTATGTCCCCTAGTTCTAGTCTCACCCGTCATCGGGAACATCCAACCCCTTCACAATCTTATATGTTTCAATAAGATCGCCTCTCATTCTTCTGAACTCCAATGAGTAGAGTCCCAATCTACCCAACCTCTCCTCATATGACCACCCCCTCATCCCCGGGATTAACTGAGTGAACCTTTTTTGCACTGCCTCGAGAGCAAGGATGTCTTTCCTTAAGTAAGGACACCAAAACTGTATGCAGTATTCCAGGTGCGGTCTCACCAATACCTTGTACAACTGAAGCAATACCTCCCTATTTTTATATTCTATCCCCCTAGCAATGAAAGCCAACATTCCATTTGCCTTCTTAATCACTTGCTGCACCTGCATACTAACCTTTTGAGTTTCGTGCACCAGGACCCCCAGATCCCTTTGCACTTCAGTACTCTCCAGTTTCTTGCCATTAAGATAATAAATTGCTCTAGGATTTTTCCTGCCAAAGTGCATCACCTCACACTTTCCAGTGTTGTATTCCATCTGCCAAATCTCTGCCCACTTACTTAGCCTGTCTATGTCCCCTTGCAGGTTTTTTATGTCCTCCTCACTCACTACTTTCCCTCCCATCTTTGTATCATCTGCAAATTTTGATATGTTACACTTGGTCCCTTCCTCCAAATCGTTAATATAGATTGTAAAGAGTTGGGGACCCAGCACTGACCCCTGTGGAACACCACTAGTTACTGATTGCCAGTCTGAGAATGAACCATTTATCCCAACTCTTTGCTTTCTGTAAGATAGCCAATCCTCTATCCATGCTAGAATATTACCCCCAATCCCGTGATTTTTTACCTTAAGCAATAATCTTTTGTGTGGCACCTTGTCAAATGCCTTTTGGAAGTCTAAATACACTACGTCCACTGGTTCCCCTTTATCCACTCTATATGGTACTTCCTCAAAGAACTCCAGCAAATTTGTCAAACATGACTTCCCCTTCGTAAAACCATGCTGACTTTGTCCTATTAAATTATGATTATCCAAATGTCCTGTTACTGTTTCCTTAATAATGGACTCCAAAATTTTACCTACCACAGATGTTAGGCTAACCGGTCTATAGTTACCAGCCTTCTGTTTACTGCCCTTTTTAAATAAGGGTGTTACATTAGCAGTTTTCCAGTCTGCCGGGACCTTAGCGGAATCCAGGGAGTTTTGAAAAATTATTACCAATGCATCTACAATCCCTACCGCCACTTCCTTCAAGACTCTAGGATGTAAGCCATCAGGTCCAGGTGATTTATCTCATTGTATAGCGAGCCTCAGTGACCTCCATTATGCAGCAGTGCACTGCAAACTGCAAGATGTTGCTTATATCTCCAGCAGCAGCCTGGAAGGAGCCAGATGCATAAAAAGCCACAGGCAATGCTACCCTTGCCCTGCTTTGAGGCTCCAGTTGACAGATTGCACTCAGGACCTCTTTTGTGAAATGAAGACGTCTCATGCACTGGTCCTTGATGAAGTTGAGGTGAGAGAATTGCTCCCTGAAGACCCTCTGTGGATGTAGCCTCCTGCTGAGTGCCCTGCTCCCCCTCCTCCTCTCTCTCCTAGCAGCTTGTCCTGCTCTGCATTCTCCCAGTCATGCTCAAATCCCAGAGGAAGCCCTAGCAGGCCATTCAAGTCTGGAAGCAACTTCTTTCACCACAATATTTTATATGACAAAACAGGTACTGCAAGACCAGCTAGACCACTCCCTGTAGAGTAATTAAACTTTAGCCAAGCATTGGGAACCTCCAAAAACATGTACAATTGCACCAGCAGCAAGAAGAAATAATCCAGCAACTAACTTGTAAGTATTTCATGATCCTTTTAAATAGCACTGGTGGGGGTTCCTTCATTCTGTTTAACATTGTGTTCAGCTGTGCGAGGTTCAAGACGGGCGTTGGCGTTGACGGAAGTTGGAAAATGGCAGCGTTGCACACTGATTTGCATCATCATCTCACTGCTCTGCATGCTTCCGGCGGTTGTTAGGCGCACGTGCAAACACCTTCACCAAGATGGCAGCCTACACACTTCCCATCGGAAGTGTGCGCCCCTCTCGGACCCCATTTTCGAGTCTTAGTTGTAGTGGCACCTACAAATCGGGTGCTACATGGCCCAATTTAGCCTCCCAAGTATTTATTTAGCACCTTTCATGACTTGGGATATCACACAATGTTCCACAGCCAATGAAGTACTTTTGAAGTGTAGTCACTCTTGTCATGGAGAGAAATGTGGCAGCACAGCAAGTCCCACAAACAGCAATGAGATAAATAACCAGACGATGTGGTTTTTTTTTTTTTTTTTTTTACTGATGTTGGTTGAAGGATAATTGTTGGCAAAGCCTTCTCCACTTCACAAGATAGGCTGCCACAGAGTTGTGTCATCTGCTGCACAATGATCTGCACACATCTGGATCAGACAGCTCTTTCCAAAGAAGTGAAAGTTACTACAGCTTTCATGCAGCCAGATCCTTCCAAACCAGCTCATGAGACATCTATCATACTGGGCAGTTTGCAGTGTGTACATCTGTCAAAGAAGTGACACCACTATGTTTGCAAGGGATATCATCTCCATTACTGTGGAAAGGACGTATCAGCTTGACAAGACTTGCAGGTTTCACTAAGGGATCCCTCGATTGCAAAGAGTCGTACATGGAATACACGTAGGTATCAGGATTCTTCATATCAACCCCATGACCTTCATGAACCCAAAGGGTTTGCATTCAATTAATGTATAGGCTGTATCTGACCACCAAAACTTTGTTCCCCACATCAGTGGCTCTTATCCCAAATGGCAGGCATGATGCTTTTGGTGAGTGATATTCAATGGTGCCCACGTTATTCGAAAGAGATGAAACGCTGGGGATGTGGCACTGGGGAGAACTGGACCATGCTCTATGTGGCTGCTGGTCCCACTGAGAAACACTCAAAAAGCCGAGGAGTACCCTGGCATGAATGCCTCAGCATATGTTTGCTGTTCCTCAGCTGCCACCTCCACATTCAAGAAAAGAGTTTCATACAGTTGTATACAGTGTTTCAAATAGTAACTTTCAGAGGCTGAGACAATTCCCAGCATAAGTCTGTGCCATGCTTGATGTGTCCCATGGGAACCATGTGCAAAAATGAGGAGCGCACACACACACCTTTATCTTGTTCCCACTACCAGCACACTTTGTCCTAATTTCCAACAAGGTACGAGGGAACAGAGTGATTACATTGATTCGATGGGCAATCCTGTAATTTTGAGCTGGCTTTTACTAGAAGGTGGCATTCAGCTCCTTCAGCTGAACCTGCAACCTTACAACATCAAAGAGATCCGTGTCTCCACATTACCATTGTAAACAATTAGTCAACTTTTCTGTCACCACCACACCATCCCCTTTTATGGCGAGCTGCAGCTTTTAAGAACTGTTGCATTCCTGGATTATGCAGTCCCCCGCTATGTATGCTAAGTGCTTAGCTTTCTGGGCAAGCTTTACCTGTGAATTTGGTCTATTCAAAATAGGGGGCAGGCTTTACATCACAAAATTCAATAAGCTTGTCTGTCCCCTGTATGCCTGCGTATTGGGCCATCGTAAAGCAACTTTTGTCTGTCTCTCAAAATCAGGCCTTGTATGTCGCTGAATACACGGGTGTGATTTGTGGGGATTTTATTGACAAGGCAATAAATAAATTGTGACAGTGCATGTTATGACAGATACTTAGCAGACTGAAAAAAAATGCTAAACTTAATGCAACACATCCTTCTACATTTTATTTCCTTGAGAGTAGTAAAAATGTCACATCTTATTATAATGAACCCTGCAAAAATGTTTTACTTGTATTTTAATTTTAGTAATATTAATTAAAAATTGTGATTAAATGCGATGTAAATAAAGACTAAAAAGGAAGAATGTTTAACTACAGCTGAGTGGGTCTCATTCACACATATACAGTGATGTGGCTTCCAAGGAGTCGCCAGTTTTATGACTCAGATTGTGTCTGCCTGGAAAGCAAATCCTGGGATTGGAAAAAAAAGATTGTTTCATAACTTTGATGAGCCTGCTACTACTGGTGTCAGTGAAATTTGTACGAACATTGTCAAAACAAGCTGCTGAGTGTGAACTGTGACCTTGCCATGACTTTGGTGTGTTGCAGCTATTGTACATCCATCTGTCACACGCTCCACATGAGCAGTCAAGCCGTGCAGCTGCTAAAGGCCTCTCTCTCTGGCCAGTGTTAAAAAACTTGATTTAATTTAACCTGCATCTTCTTTATTTTCAGCCCCTCTCTACGAACATACGAAATTGACAGTGAAACCAATTAATGGGTACTTGAAATTAACAGCGGATTGGCTTGCTTGGCTACATAAATTTACTCCATTACTGAATATCCATATTTAAAAACAGTACCGGATGAGGCCACCATCAGCATTCTACAATAATACTCATCACATATACTGTAGGAGTCTGAAAGGCTGTGCTGGATGAATGAGGCAGATGGGAATTCTGGCACCCCGCTTACTCTCTAATAATCCAGCTCATCTCTTTCCACTGACAACGGCCCAGGAATAACATTAAAGTGTATTAAATTCCTACAGCAAACCTCCAATGCCTTGGTTCACTGGCTCTGGGCCTAATATATCAATCCATTTACTGCACAATAAAATCTGAAAAACCGATTACAGAACTGTTATACCAAACAGGTCCTTTCGAACAGGCACTGAAAATACTGGCAAGCACAGCTCCCCGTGTCTACTCGTTACCTCATGTTCGGGTTTAGAGTTCAAAAGCAATTTGTAGCCATCCTTCTTAGAAATTCCTATTGGCAACAAGGTAATGTGCTTAGTTTCCTCTCACAAATAAAACACAAATTTGAGTAGAAATCACTAACATAAGCATGTAAATATAATGGGCCAAAAATTCGGCACTTGTAGGGTGAGTACGCGCTGTGTACTCACCCGTAAGGCCTCCTGAAGTGCCGGTTTCCTGCATGCGCGGGAAACCGGAACTTCCGGTCTCGTGAAGGGAGGGGTTGAGAGGTGAACCGCATGCGCGGGAGAGGCTGCGCGCACGCAGCCAACTTAGGTTTTTTTTCAGGTTTCTCCGGGAAGGTAAGTATGGAAGAAGCTGCGCTTTTAAAAAGGAGGTGCAAGGCCCGTTTTTAACAAGGTAAGTGGTTAATTAATGATAATTTAAATTTTTTTTCAACAGGTTTATCTTTTTTAGATACTTTAAAGAAAGGTAAGTTTATTTTTAGCACTGTTAAAAAGTATTTTAATTTTTTCAAAAATTTTAATTTTTGTTTAAAGTAGTTAATTTATTTAACTTATAGTTATTTTAAAAATGTGATGGTTTTAAAAAAAAAATTATTTGAAGTTTAGGTGTTGTTTTGGGGCCGATTTCAATTCATAGATTTGACAGGTCGTCAAATCTATGAATGAAAGATGGTCTGCTGCCATTGGCTCTCCATGGCCCACGTGATCCCAGGGGGCGCATCGCACTAACTACGCCCCTGGGATACACAAGCACTGCGCGCCGGCAGCTGCAGGAGGCCCAGGAGCTGAAGTCCCTGTGGGCCCAGAGGTCAACGGCAGGCGCGGAAGGTAGGTGCGCGCGGGATCCTTGCACCAGCGGGAAGCCAGGGAGCCTAATTTCTGGGCCAATAAATTATATCGTTCAGATTGACATGAATCTTGTCATTCATGGGAAATGACTTATGACATAATACTGGGCAGCCTGCTGGTGGCGCTGTCCAGGGAGAGTATAAATACTCGGGCATGGGCCCAGCTTGCTCAGGACATTCTTTAACAGGAACTAGTGAAGGACAACTAGATCTCCATGTTGTAAAACAGTTGATTAAAGCTTTGTTTAACGCTTAGACCAAATGCCTAGTAGTTTTCTTACGTCACAGATCATTCAGAATTAAGTACAAATAATGAAATAGGGCAAGCATTTGACGTACTGGACAGTTTAGGGTTACTGAAGAAGGACTCAGTGTCATTTGAATTGTGTGTGACAATTATAGGGGTGAACTTGTACCTTGTTTCAGCTGATTCTCGGCAGCAAAACGGGGGCAAAAAGATCCAATTTTGCTGGGCAATATCCCGCCGTCCAAGGGCACCTGTAATGCATCTGCTGCCATATTGGCTCAGGTGATATTCATGTGTCCCTGGCATTAGGCTCCATGAATATGTCAATGAGGGACCTAGCGCCTGTTTAAGGACCCCGATCTGAAATTAGTCAAAAACTACTCAGAGCTTACACTGAACAAGTTCTGACTTGTTTTTCTGGGAATACAGCAGCCTAACCAGTTTTCTTTAAAGGGATCACTGAAGGACACTGAAGACAAGTAAGTAAATAAACTTTCTGTTCATTTACCTCCTAGCTTCATAGCAATACTGCGGGCTGCTGCCAACCGCAGTTGCCCCTGCCCCTGCCCCCGCCCCCCCCCCATTTGCCTCCCACCCCCTCATGACCTACCTGGGAGCCACTGCCAGCATCTGAGCTGGCCGGTTTTAAGCTGGGCCCAACTAGCAAGCTTCATCGAGATGCCCAATTGGCACCCCACCACACTTGTTTCATGGTATCAAGGCCCTAGAACCAATTTTGGGTGCGTCTTGGGCTGACCTCTTAGGGTGTGCTGCCCGTTTCACACTGTATTCATTTGCTAAACAATTTCTCCCCTATGTGTCTTATTAATTTCCCTGCTAAGCAACTAACTTAAGCCCTTACAGTAACTCATGTTACCCCTTGAAAGAAAGAAGAACTGTACATCTCATCTTATTACAAGCATGCTTCCTAATGGATTATCACTGGGCATCATTGGTATGAGTCATGGAGAAGTCCTGGTCTCGAAATAGTTCAAGCTCCAAGTTGAGAAAACATGAAACAAAGAAAGGCCATTCAGCTCAGCAAGCCCAATTCTTCCACAAGCCATGGACATTCTAACCTATCAAAAACTCTAGTTCACCTCTTTAATCAGTTATGTAAATATTCCCCAATTTCAAAAGCAAATCAACCAAAACTGCAGAATATTTATACAAAAGCAAAATACTGCGGATGCTGGAAATCTGAAATAAAAACAGAAAATGCTGGAAATACTCAGCAGGTCAGGCAGCATCTGTAGCGAGAGAAACAGAGTTAACATTTCAGATCTTTGTCAGAATATTTAGCTGCAGAATATTTACCTATTTTCACTATTCACCCTACAGAATACCCTAGCAGCATGTCCCCTGGAGAATCTGATCATCTCAGTCCACAGTATCCAAATATATCTATTATTATTATGTATTAAATTAACTATGTGGGTATAAGTGTCATTAAAAACTTAATAGAGCTCCTGTTACTTCTGTGGACACACAATAGCCTCTATTTTATGGTGACAATATATCACCCTGTGATTGCACAATCTGACCACTATTGAACTAGGTTCCCACAAACCGTTCAAAATGGTTTTTAAATTATTTTACAGGTGTCATTTTTTCTTAGTAAAATTTCCGCTGAATTGTCTTCTTCGTCCTCTATTGCCTTAATTAAAGTACTTGAAAGCCTTAGCCTCTGCCAAAAGCCAAGGCTTGGTCTTGAGGGGTGTGAAATTCATCTTGGGCAGTAGCGAAAAGGTTGTTAATATGCTAAATGGAAGTAGTTTTTCCCCCCCAAGAACTAAACAATAAGCAATTTGTTAACTTGTTTAGGTATGCAGCCTAGCTTGGGAGAGAGTGAAAGACTACACAGGAGAAAATCCAGCTCTGGTCACAAGGGGATAGTATAGTTATACAAACAGAAAATGCTGGAAATACTCAGCAGGTCAGGCAGCATCTGTGGAGAGAGAAACAGAGTTAACGTTTCAGGTCGATGACCCTTCGTCAGAACTGGAAAAAGCTGGAGGTGGAACAGGTTTTTAAGCAAGTGCAGGGGCAGGGAAAGGGGGGAGGGGAGGAAAGAACAAAAGGGAAGGTCTGTGATAGGATGGAAGGCAGGAGAGACTAAGAGACAAAAGGGACGATGGTGCAAGGCAAAAGGAGATGGTAATGGGACAAGTTAAGAAACAAAAGATGATTCTAGATGAAGTGTAAATGGCAATGGCAGAATGATCGACAGCTGCCATGTGAGAGAGAGAAAAAAAAATGGGAAAAAAAAGGATGGGGCAGAGGTTATGGTCTGAAATTGTTGAACTCGATGTTGAGTCCCTTCCCCTCCCTCCCAGAACCACGATAGGGTTTCCCTTGTCCTCACCTTTCACCCCCACCAGCCTCCACATTCAAAGGATCATCCTCCACCATTTCCGCCACCTCCAGTGTGATCCCACCACCAAACACATCTTCCCCTCAGCTCCCCTTTCAGCATTCCGAAGGGACTGCTCCCTCCGCGACACCCTGGTCCACTCCTCTATCACCCCCAACACCCCTTCCCCTTCGCCCGGCACCTTCCCGTGCAAGCGCAGGAGATGCAACACATGTCCTTTTACCTCCTCCCTTCCCACTGTCCAGGGCCCCAAACACCCCTTCCAGGTGAAACAGCGATTTACTTGTACTTCTTGCAATTTAGTATACTGTATTCGCTGCTCACGATGCAGTCTCCTCTACATTGGGGAGACCAAATGCAGATTGGGTGACCGCTTTGGGGAGCACCTCCGTTCAGTCCGTAAGGGTGACCCCGAGCTTCCGGTCGCCTGTCACTTTAACTCTCCGCTCCACTCCCACTCAGACCTCACCGTCCTCAAGCTCAACATAAGCTCGAGGAATAGCACCTCATCTTTCGATTAGGCACTTTACAGCCTTCTGGACTCAACATAGAGTTCAACAATTTCAAGACCATAACCTCTGCCCCTATCCTTTTTTTCAATTGTTTTTTCTCTCTCTCACATGGCAGCTGTCTTTCATTCTACCAGTGCCATTTACACTTCATCTAGAGCCATCTTTTGCTTCTTAACTTGTCCCATTACCATCTCCTTTTGCCTTGCACCATCGTCCCTTTTGTCTCTTAATCTCTCCTGCCTTCCATCCTATCACAGACCTTCCCCTTTTGTTCTTTCCTCCCCTCCCCCCTTTCCCTGTCCCTGCTCTTGCTTAAAAACCTGTTCCATCTCCAGCTTTTTCCAGTTCTGACGAAGGGTCATCGACCTGAAACGTTAACTCTGTCCACAGATGCTGCCTGACCTGCTGAGTATTTCCAGCATTTTCTGTTTTTATTTCAGATTTCCAGCATCCGCAGTATTTTGCTTTTGTATTAATATAGTTATACCCCTGGTTTACGCTATCATACAAGTATATAGTCAGCACTTTAGACCATCTCAACTTTTATAATCAACTCTAACATTATCTGCATACTACATAGCTTCTCCTCCACTATCCTGAGAAATCTGACCACCAAATTAGGCAATAAATAAATCAGAGAGGAAAATGATTGCCTTAAATTGGCCATATAACTGAGGGAGGAATGAAGTCACTGGTCCTGTAGAGAGATGGCATGAAACAAAAGAACAAGCAGCAAATGCAATGAAACTGGGTAGGTGAGTTACGTCTTTCTTCATGGAAAGTTAAAGTATATTGTCCTCTTGCAAATGTGTTGAGCAAACCCTTTTTTTTGGTGAGAAACATGTCTGTGCCATTTTCATCACAGGTATCATCTGCCCTAATGTCTTATGTGGCTCGGTGCCAATTTTTTGTCTTATAATACTCCTGTGAAGTGCCTTGGGATGTTTTACTATGTTAAAGGCGCTATATAAATACAAGTTGTTGTTGTATGCAATACGGAGGTGAAACAATGATATAACTCAATGTAACGTACGTCATTGTGTTAACGGTTTGAAAAAGTTAAGGTGAAAGTTTTCCAAAAACCTTCTTGTTGAAGTGAATCAATATCCTGGAAATTAATCTCGTGTGAGTATTGCAGAGTCTTAAATAGAATTAGCTTGGTAATCTGAAATCAAGCCAAAGAGGAACACTGATTCATAACATCAGGCTTCTAGCAATGATATGGGTTAAACAAATAGGTCTGTAGCAAAAAATAATTACCCAATAGAAAATATGGAGTTTTTAAATTCTATTCACTCTTCTTAGATTGATTAATAAACGTAATCATTATTATCCCCACCACATTATTAACGATTCCTATTCTCTGGAATGTGTGAATTTTCCATTAGTTCATACCTTTGTCCAGCGATTATTAGCCTGCAGGAGTCCAGTTTCCAGTTTAAAGCGTTGTTCTGGGACCAGAGATGTGCTTTTGAGTGCCACTCCTCCACTCTCATTTATACGTTTCAATATCCCTTTCCGTGGGGGTAATTCTTCCACATGCAACTGAAAAAATTGAAAGAGGAGATGCATTTTCTATTTGTGGACTGTTATTAGCCAATACTAAATTATACAATATCAAATATGTTTCTAAAGGGGCTACATTATTATTCGATCAAGGGTGAGACTGAAGGTTAAAAGGCACCGTGGGCTGTATTTTCCTCCAGGAATCCATCTGTTTTCAAGTGGTCCCAAAGCTTTGTTCAGAGGAAAATGGGACAGGGAGGTTGAACACTGAATTCCTGCTGCTAATACTGGCAGCACACATTTTCCTCTCCTCCCCACTACCAGCACAGTCAGTTGCCTGACTATTGCCCATCCACTATATGTAAATAACAGCAAGAGGGTGGGGCTTGGGACATTAGCCGATTTCCCTTCCCTCCCACCTGTAAACCACCAACGGAGGGGAAGGCCAGAAGAAAAGGAAGCAGTAGGGGGACCATAGTGCCAGCAGCAATCACTTCAATGGATGAAAGGTTTGTGATCTGGTCACCTCTCCATTTCCAAACCCCTCCAACCGCTGGCTTTTCTGCTACTGGATACATCAGAGCTAACAACATATCAACATGCACTGCCCTTTTTAAATCTAGCCTTACCCATTTCTGATGCTATAGCAAATGCCCTGCAGAATCATCAGGATATTTCCTCCCTGGCTGTGATAGCTTCCCTCTGAAGAACAGAGATGCTGCTGGGAGTACTCTATAATTGACCCTTACCCAGGAAAATGGGTCGGGGTCGGGGTCGCAGTGGGCTTGGAACAGTGGGTTGAAGTCCTGCTCCAACCCATTTCTGGGGCAATACTACTTTTAAAGAAAATGTCCCCCTTCCTCAATACACCAGGTATGTTGCAACCATAGTAAAGTCGCATTGGAACATGACTAATCAGGGTTGAATAATATTAATTATCATGTTAGATTGATGTCCTGGAGTTTGTACTTTATTGCCATCAGGAGTTAAAGAGAAATTTCAGTGTGTTATCTTTCTGGAAGTTTTACCTGTGACGGTTCACTTTTCTCAGATTAAGTAAATTGGGAAGGGCTTTTGATAGTTTAAGTTGCATGTGGTTTGCTGAAAGGAACTGCTTTAATGGGCCATGAGGCCTTCTCTTGTTCTATATTTTGTTGTGTTCTTGTACTCATACTGAACACCTCAATTGGATTTAGTCAATGTAACATATGTGTAGTACAAGAAACATAACAAATGCCTAATACTACAAAAATGTAATCGTGAAAACAAGATCACACTTGCAGCAAACTGAAGTAGTTGCATTTTGATTTCTGAATACTTTGTGCCACATCCAAGATATAAACTATTTTTTGGTAAAGAGATCATTAAAAATCTCTTTTTTAAAACATGCACAGTCGGTACTGCAGCGTAAATGTCTTGGATGTGAGATTGTAGAACCCCAAATGGATGTTTTATTACTCCAGACCGGCAACTTACAATCATTTTAGTGATGTGGTGTTCTGAGTAAAATTGTTTGCATTTAATTAAGTAATAAAAATGCAAATTTAACACTTTCTAAGGCTAATTCCCAAAGTAACTAATTTACCTTTGAATGTGTGGGTATGTTTGAAACTCTTGCGCACCAGGGTGGCCCTGGAGAAGGAGCACGGGATATCCGCCGGTACGCTTGAGGCCTTCCGCGACCGGTGGGCATTGGAGGGACTGGAGTGCATAGTGGATGATGTAAATAATATTATGATTTAATTTGATAAGTTTCCTTTCTTTTGTATTAAAAAAGACAACTACTCTAAAGGGACTGGCAAACCACAACAGACTGAGTATTTTGTGCCCTTTCCAGCTTTCAATATCGGTTAGCTTTATATAGAAACATGTGTAAAATTGATTCCCTATATATTTGAATGCATTAAGCTGAATCAAAGAAATTCATAAAATTAAATGCTGCCAGATTTTTAAAAAGGTTTCTGAATTAGCCACATACCTTTAAATGTAGAAACGATATTCAAAAAGATATAAAAATGTTACCACTTTGCTACTGTTTTGTTTTGTGTTGCTGTCCAATTTTCCCTCATTACCCCTCCTCATGCGGTTTATGGCTGCACAGACAGTAGTGGTCTTCCAGTACCTTGTCCAACTGGTCAGACTTCATGTGTGGACCCACAAACAGTGAGTATAGGAAACGATTTATCCATAGGGCACAACAGCTGAGCCTGATTGTGGCCTCATCCGGTGATTACATACATGAGCTTTCCAGCTGGGGATCACTGGATCGTGATCAGGAACAGGATCCCTAAATCCCTACGGACAACAAGGGCATTTGGCCTGCTGCTACCCAAGCTCAGATCCGATAGCAGCATAGGCCTGCGATCAAGTTTGGGTCCTTCTTGGATGGTGCAGTTCAGTACCACATTGCTGAGTACCACCGCTCTATAACCCACTAGACCATTGCAGGGAATTTTATTGATTTTATAATTTTATTCTGAATGGTGTATAATTTTAAAAACCTTTAAAATGTGCACAATGCTTTCAAAGGGACTTTCTAAGTATGCATTTGCACATACATTTACGGTGAATTGATGTAAAGAAATGAGAATTAATTTGACACGACAAGGGGAGACAGCATCCTTTCAGCAATGCTAGGCTGTTACCTTGACTCTCTCCAGTGAATCTTTCAGCTGCTGCTCATTACCAGGGTCAAGTTCTACTCCCACAATGCTCTCTGCTTCTTCTAGCCAGCAGATATATTCATTCAAGTCTTCCTGTAATTTTGAAAGAATATTCTTCTCCTCCTCTAACCTGTCATGGGTAGAATAATGAAGATTACTGCATCGCATTTGGGAATTACGACTGCCTGCAATTATATTTCCACAATCAGTCCTTTAGTCTCTATTTGTACTGTTGGAAAAATTTACTATATTTTTTATAAAATCAGACAAGCAACCATCATGGGCCTTTGCTAAACACTGAGGAGTAATCGCAAAGCAAAAAGTATTTATACAACTGTGCTTATTCGGGCTACTGTCGGCAGAATTTACTGCAATGCTTCCACACTGTGTCATGTTCATGTGTCATGTTCATCAGGAAGGGGTTAGATCACATTAATAGATGCAGCATACTAAATCTGGTTGACTTTGCATTTTGCATTTTCTGATGTCAGATATTGCCCCAGCATTAACCTATACTTTGTACCACTGCATCGCACATCCATATTCTCTCATTACAAATTGTCTGTTCACCTGTGTAATCCACTCACAGGAAAATATATGGCAGATACAAAATAGTATAAATAACAAATACTTGGTTAATAAGATGTACAAAAAAAAACCCTCATGGATTTTGGGCTTGTATATGGATAGGTGATGGAAATAGAATTGAACAGTTGTAACTTGTAATACATTGCCATTTGTTTATCATACTGTGGCTAAGACTGCTGAATGTTATAGATGAGGACTGACATCTCATCAAGTTCCCAAGAGTATATCATCCAGTCCTACATTGCAAATCAATGATGATATGTTTATATGTTCAGTTATTTCCAATTTTTAGTAATACAGTAGAATGATGATAATAAAGTTGCCTTCATAATTTCTTGGTTAAAAGGTTAAATCCAAACACTCTGATACTAAATTTGCCATCCTTGTTTTGATGAACTGCATCAGTTCCTAGCCAGACCACTCCTTCCAATAAGATCACACTAATTTATCCAAAACCCATGTTTTAAATTTCTTCAGACTCTTGGGATGCACCCTCAGCACAATTTCCATGATGTATACACCAGTGTCATCAGGTGCTGAGACAGATCTTGCTTTTTCTTCCTCCCATCTTCTCCTGGCCTGTTGTTTCATAGCCTCTGGTGGGCCTGCGGTACACATGCCACCCTACAGAATTCGGAAGAGCTGATAGCTTCCAAAAATACTGATGCAGCTTCAAACAAAAGCTGACAACTCAAAAAATAAAGTACAGTTGAAAAATCAGCGCTGAACAAAGGCCTATGACCAAGGCCACAACTTAAAGGCAACTGAATTAGTTATATTCAATTTTATTACATTGGATTTCAGTGTCTTTATTACTGTTTTGGGATCACATTCTGCAATTCCGTTTCTTTTTCTGTGAAGTCCAATTACTTCATGACTGACACATGAAGAAGTACTTTTTTTGGGAGTGCATTGGAAATGAACTTGTCATGACTTAAACTGCAGTTATACCCAATATTTCATCTGTTTTACTAAACAGAAGAAAAAAATTAAGTACTTAAAAGTGCATTTTGTTTGCAGTGATGGATTTATAAATTTTGGAAGGGGAAAGTGAGCTGTGTTGCATTTATGCATCCTTTGGACATGTTTCTGCATCTTCTTATTTTCATCCCAGTGAACCTCTCTCTCAAGATCCATCTCCTTGACCAAGCTTTCAGTCACCCCTCCTAATTGCTTCCTTCCAACTCCAAGTTCATTGGCCCAGAAATTGATCTCGCTCTGTTCCCGCGGGGGTAAGCCTTCCCCGCGATGTCTCACCTCGCTTGTGCTTTTTCAGATCCAGCTCGCACGAACATGATGTTCCAGACATCAGCTGTGCTGGGCTTGCGTATCCCAGCGGCGTAGTGAATTCGTGCGAGCTGTGGGATCACGTGACTCAGTTAGAGCCAATGGCAGCACACCATCTTCCATTCATAAGTTTCACAGACCTGCTGTGAAATCTATGAATCTTACACCCCCCCAAAATAACAGCTAAACCTCAATTAAATTTAAAAAAAAAACCATCACATTAATAAAATAAGTATAGTTAATTAAATTAACCATTTTAAATAAAAAATTAAATTTTTGAAAAAATTTAAAATCTTTTAAAAAGTTATAAAAATAAACTTACCTGTCTTTAAAGTCTCTAAAAAAAGATATACCTGTAAAAAAAAATTCAAAAAAATACTTAATTCACTACTTACCTTCTTAAAAGCGGGTCTTACTCCTCCTTTTTACATTTCCAAAATCTTCCCTACTTACCTGCGCGTCCAAAGCATGAAGTGCACAGCGTGCGCGCAGCCTGTAGCGCGCACGCGATGCACCCAGGACCCGCCCCCTTTTCAGAAGAGCAATTGCCGGTTTTCAGCGCATGCGCAGGGCATGCAGAAAACCGGCAATTGGAGTGGGAATACGCGAGAGTACGCAGTGCGTACTCTCGCGTCCCGGGATCAATTTTCGGCCCATTATCTTTAAGACTATTTATGAAGCACCGTGGGCTATTTCTTACATCAAAGTGATGATATAAATGCAAGTTGTTGTTGCCTTTGAATCTGGTGTAGACTGCTGGGATCAAAGTCTACGCTTCGCTGATTGTTGTGGTTCTACATGAAAGGATTCTGGATAGTCTCAAATTACTTCCCAATGGGTACAGGTCCACAGCACAATTTAACGGCAAATTAGCAACTCTCCTGAGGGTAACATTGGGGTGCATTTCCACTACTGCCAGGGTTTTGTGCTTCTGCACCAGCCCATGACTTTAGTGAATGTAAATCGTGGGCCGGCAAGCACAGAAGCAGTAAACCTGTCCTACAAGTTTACCATCGGTGCAAAGCAGTTTCGACTTTGCAGTAACACTAAATGTGCGTAGTGTAAATCAGGTGCCAAGGCCCTGCAAGGATTCTCACTCTGCTCTCTGATGTCAGGTCAGGGCTGTATTTACATTATACCTGCAAGCATCGGTGTGAAGCAAAATTATTTCACATCAACACTAGCTGTATTACAAATATAGCCCAAGGCACGTTATTAAGGCAGCACACAGGAAGCCCCACGTTACAATTAGCTCATGCTATAGCTGAGTGCGGACTGTTGCTATTTCGTTTCAAAAGTGAACCTTTTATTCATCAGTACTGACATCTCCTTCCCACCACCTACAAACACAAGACTTCACCAGAAATGTGAAAAGTTAAATGGAGAAAATGAACATCTGAAAATACTTACCAGGTAGAACTACCTTAGGGAGATCAAATTACATAATAAACCAGATGAGAGACGTGGTTTTCACTTCATACTACTTCAAAGATTTTCAATGTAACAGGCTATTTTGAAGTTCATAAGAAAAATATTACTTTTGACCAAATGCACATTCAGATGTGCCGGTCACTTTAAGGAATTGCTACCACATATTTAGTGGCACGTTTCTGGTTTTTGTCCATTCTGTGCATGCATGGAGATATTTTTATAAGTAACAGACCAAAATCATCAAGTTCCCCGCTAAAGTATCTGCTCGAGTACCTTATTGCTATTCAAGCCTTCAAAGGGTTGAGAAACCAATGGGCCGGATTTTCCGACCCCCACGGGTGCGTACGCATCCGTAGGGGCCTCTCAAGTGCCAGTTTCAGGCATGCGAAGCGCATGCGCTAAGACCCAGCACTTCCGATCTGTCAAGAATTCTATTGACAGATCATTCGCCTGCCCGGGAGATGGGCCTCCGCGGGCAGGGAGTTCCGCTTTCTGCACAACCCCAGCCCGCTGAAAACCTTTAAAAATCTTATGCCTGGTAAAAGCATATGTAAGGTCTGCTTTTACCAGCATAAGAGTTTAAAATAATTAAAAAATAAGTTTTTTTTACACTCATTTATAATTTAAAAATACTTTAAAAAAGGTAAGTTTATTTTTAGCCCCGTAAAAAACTTGAATTTTTTTTTCAAAAAATTAAATTTGTTAAAAATATTTAATGTAATTTTAACTGATTTTAAATACGTGATTTAAAAAAATTATTTAATGTTTAACGTTTTTTAAGTGATCCCCATTCATACTTTTGACAGATCCGTGCATCAAAAGTGTGAAGGGGATTCCCTTCTTTGATTAGTTCCTCATGGCCCACGTGATCCCAGGGACGCTTGCGAACCGCCTGCGCCCCTGGGATACCTGGGCCTCTGCGCGCGCGGACCAGGAGAGGCCCAGGAGCGGAAGTCTCGGGACCTCGGGAGCCCTCAGGTCAGTGCGTAGATTTTTCCAGATCGGAGGCATCCGCACGCAGGAAGCCTCCGATCAGAAAATCTGGCCCATGATTCAGTGACAAAGAAACTGGCTATACATTTGTGCTCAAAATTCCTTCAGTTTTACCAAAGGTGTGAAATACCAACATAGCCCAACTCATGAGGGTACTCTGATTCATGGTCAAATATCCAAATCAAGTTTTAAAAGATGGTTGGAACCCAATCATGGCACTGGATTCCAGTACCCGTTCCCTGGGGGAACTAGCAGCATTTGGATTTATAATTTATTTTCGTGCAGTTTTATGGAAGAAAACATTCAAACTAATGCTAATTGTTCCTTCCTTTATTCTCGCCGGATTGGTGGCACATCAATGCGCTCATTAACATGAGATATTTTATGTTGGCTACATAAAGACAGGCTTTCCCAGTTATTGGGAGCTTTTAAGGGAATATCAAATTAAATAGTTTGATGGTAAAAGCCACAGTTATAATTTTTTTTTTATTGAGAAACGAAAGGGCTTGCATGGCACTATCATGTCTTTCAGAAAGATCTCAAAGCACTTGAGATACATTGAATTATTTTAAAGTAGTCACAAGATACCACAGACATTAGTATGATGAGTGATCAATTAATTTTTATTTGCAATGCAATCTTTAATATTCATAATGGCAGATCAGGCCTTGGTTTAACATAGCTATAGTTGAGTGCTGACTGTTGATATTGGGTATCAAAAACCATTATGATATTAATGATGCCTATGAGGTTCAAAGTGTACAAAACTGAATCAACAGTATGTCCCCTGAATCAAAACAGAGAAATAAAACCTACAGTTTGGGGTAGACATGGCCCTTAAGTGCAAATTTAATTTACTTACATGTTATAGATCAGTTTGCAAAGTACTCTGTAGATAAAGGACGAATTATGTTTCCTTTCACCAATACTGACACATAATTCATCAGTTATCATTATCTATTTTCCCATATGATGATTTTAGAATTTCTTTAGGCAGAGGAATAGTAAATAGGTTCTTGCCCATTTCACCACCAGGGTACTAACCACAATCAACCCGATGAGTTTTTTCACAATGCAATTGCAGTTTTAATGTGAATGCGCTATTTGCCCGGATATTGCAGTCAGCGGTGAATGAACGGCACTCACCGTTCATTACACTTACACTTACCCACAGAAGTTCTGTGGGCTTTTGCACTGGAACTCGCGGTTATTGGGAAGGAAAAACAGCCCGACGCCCTCTGCAGAGGATCTGGGAGCTGTGAAGAGGGCAAGCAACAATGTGTTTTCTTAACCAATCAGATTGAAGAATTCTTACTGATATATGCAGAGTCTGAAGCAGGAAGTGTAAGTGAGAGTAGTTAATTCAATGCCAAATTCATAGCACCGGCTACGAACATGGCAACGGCACACTCAGCCCAGTCGACCCTGCAAAGTCCTCCTCACCAACATCTGGAAACTTGTGCCAAAATTGGGAAAGCTGTCCCACAGACTAGTCAAGCAACAGCCTGATATAGTCATACTCACAGAATCATACCTTTCAGCCAATGTCCCAAACTCCTCCATCACCATCCCTGGGTATGTCCTGGCCCACCAGCAGGACAGACCCACCAGGGGTGGTGGCACAGTGGTATACAGTCGGGAAGGAGTGGCCCTGGGAGTCCTCAACATTGACACATTGACTCCAGACCCCATGAAGTCTCATGGCTTCAGGTCAAGCATGGGCAAGGAAACCTCCTGCTGATTACCACCTATCGCCCTCCCTCAGCTGATGAATCCATGTTGAACACCACTTGGAAGAAGCACTGAGAGTGGAAAGGGCACAGAATATACTCTGGGTGGGGGACTTCAATGTCCATCACCAAGAGTGGCTCGGTAGCACCACTACTGAAGGACATAACTGCCAGTCTGGGCCTGTGACAGGTGGTGAGAGAACCAACACGAGGGAAAAACCTACTTGACCTCGTCCTCACCAATCTACCTGTCGCAGATGCATCTGTCCATGACAGTATTGGTAGCAGTGACCACCGTACAGTCATTGTAGAGACAAAGTCCCGTCTTCACACTGAGGACACCCTCCATCGTGTTGTGTGGCACTACCACCGTGCTAAATGGGATAGATTCCGAACAGATCTATCAGCTCAAAACTGGGCATCCATGAGGCGCTGTGGGCCATCAGCAGCAGCAGAATTGTATTCCACCACAATCTGTAACCTCATGGCCCGGCATATCCCTCACTCTACCATTACCATCAAGTCAGGAGACCAACCCTGGTTCAATAAGGAGTGTAGAAGAGCATGCCAGGAGTACCTAAAAATGAGGTGCCAACCTGGGGAAGCTGCAACACAGGACTACATGCATGCTAAAAAGCGAAAGCAGTATGCTATAGACAGGGCTAAGCGATCCCACAATCAACGGGTCAGATCAAAGCTCTGCAGTTCTGCCACATCCAGTCGTGAATGGTGGTGGACCATTAAACAACTAACGGGAGGAGGAGGCTCCATGAATATCACCATCCTCAATGATGGTGGAGCCCAGCATGTGAGTGCAAAAGACAAGGCTGATGCGTTTGCAACCATCTGCAGCCAGAAGTGCCGAGTCGATGATCAATATCGGCCTACTTCCGAGGTCCCCATTATCACAGAAGCCAATATTCAGCCAATTCGATTCACTCCACGTGATATGGCAATAGTGCAGGGTAGCGACAGGGGTAATGATAACCAGAGTGTGACAGGAGGAGACAGAACGTACGAACATAAGCGTACACCAGCAAATAGTTTGAGAGTAGGTAAAAATCGTATAAAGTAAAAATTAAAAGCTCTTTATCTGAATGCACGCAGCATTCACAACAAGATAGATGAGTTGACGGCACAAATAGAAATAAATGGGTTTAATTTGATAGCCATTACAGAAATGTGGTTGCAAGGGAAAGTAATCGCAAGAATCTTCCTCAATTGTCTTCTCCCAGTGGCTGAAGAGCTCCTCCAAAAGTCACAATGCGGATTTCGCCCACTGAGGGGAACAATGGAAATGATCTTCACCGCGCGTCAACTAGAAGAGAAATGCAGGGAACAGCACCAACCGCTGTACATGGCCTTCTTTGACCTCATAAAGGCCTTCGACACCGTCAACCGTGAGGGATTATGGAGTGTCCTCCTCAAATTTGGCTGCCCTCAAAAGTTTGTCACCATCCTCCGCCTGCTTCACGACGACATGCAAGCCGTGATCCTGACCAACAGATCCACCACAGACCCAATTCACGTCAACAAGGGCAGACGTCGATAACGAAGTCCAACACCGCCTTCAGCAGTACAGCCTCCGGTTGCCTGAGGAAGAGAGTGTTTGAAGACCAGGACCTCAAACCCAGCACCAAGCTCATGGTCTACAGAGCAGTAGTGATACCCGCCCTCCAGTATGCCTCAGAGAAATGGACCATGTACAGCAAGCACCTCAAAGCACTGGAGAGGTACCATCAACGCTGCCTCCGCAAGATCCTGCAAATATATTGGCAGGATAGGCGCACCAACGTCAGTGTACTCACTCAGGCCAACATCCCCAGCATCGAAGCTTTGACCATGCTAGATCAGCTCCGATGGACAGGTCACATCGTCTGCATGCCCGATACGAGACTCCCAAAACAAGCACTCTACTCGGAGCTCCGACCGGCAAGAGAGCCCCAGGTGGGCAGAGGAAACGCTTCAAGGACACCCTCAAAGCCTCCTTGAAAAAGTGCAACATCCCCATCGACACCTGGGAATCCCTGGCCCAAGACCGCACAAAGTGGAGGAGAAGCATCCGGGAAGGCGCCGAACACCTCGAGTCTGTTTGCCGGGAGCAAGCGGAAGCCAAGCGCAAGCAGTGCAAGGAGCGCACGTCAACCCAAGCACCCCACCCACCCGCCCCTTCAACCACCGTCTGCCCCCACCTGTGACAGAGACTGTAGGTCCCGCATTGGACTCATCAGTCACCTGAGAACTTATTTTTAGCGTGGAAGCAAGTCATCCTCAGTTCCGAGGGACTGCCTAAGAAGAAGAAGAAGAAGAAGTGGTGGTTGCAAGGTGACCAAGGCTGGGAACAGAATATTCAGGGGTATTTGACATTTTGGTTGGATAGGCAGAAAGGAAAAGGAGGTGGGGTAGCTCTGTTAATAAAGGATGAGATCAGTGCAGTGGTGAGAAATGATATTGGCTCAGAAGATCAGGATGTAGAATCAGTTTGGGTGGACATAAGAAATAGTAAGGGAAAGAAGTCACTGGTGGGAGCAGTCTATAGGCCCCCTAACAGTAGCTACACTGTACGACAGAGTATAAATCAAGAAATAATAGGGGCTTGTAAGACAGGTACTGCGATAATCATGGGCGATGTTAATCTTCATTTACATTGGACAAATCAAATTGGCAAGGGTAGCCTTGAGGACGAGTTCATAGAATGTATTTGGGATGGTTTCTTCGAACAATATGTTGTGGAATCAACCAGGGAGAAGGCTATTTTAGATCTGGTAATGTGTAATGAGACAGGATTAATTAATGATCTCATCGTAAAGGATCCTCTCGGGAAGAGTGATCATAGCATGATAGAATTTCAAATTCAGTTTGAGGGTGAGAAACTTGGGTCCAAAACTAGTGTCCTAAACTTAAATAAAGGCAATTACAAAGGTATGAAGACATGGTTGGCTAAAGTAGACTGGGAAAATAGAATAAGGGGAAGACGGTAGATAAGCAGTGGCTGACATTTAAGGAGATATTTCAGCAAAGGTTTATTCCAGTGAGAAAGAAAGACTATGAGAAGGATGAACCATCCGTGGCTAACTAAGGAAGTTAAGGATGGTATCAAATTGAAAGAAAAGGCATACAATGTTGCGAAGATTAGTGGTAGGCCAGAGGATTGGGAAATTTTTAGAAACCAGCAAAGGATGACCTAAAAAATAGAAGGAGAAGATAGATTATGAAAGTAAACTAGCAAAAAATATAAAAACAGACAGTAAGAGCTTCTACAGGTATATAAAAAGAGAGTAGCTAAAGTTGGTCCACTAGAGGATGGGACTGGGGAATTAATAATGGGAAACGGAAATGGCAGAGACTTTGAACAAGTATTTTGTATCGGTCTTCACGATAGAAGACACTAAAAGCATCCCAATAATAGATAATCAAGGGGCTATAGGGAGGGAGGAACTTAAAACAATGACTATCACTAGACAAAAAGTACTAGGCAAACTAATGGGACTAAAGGCTGACAAGTCCCCTGGACCTGATGGCCTACATCCTAGGGTCTTAAAAGAAGTGGCTCCAGAGATAGTAGATGCGTTGGTTGTAATCTACCAAAATTTCCTGGATTCTGGAGAGGTCCCAGCAGATTGGAAAACCGCAAATGTAACGCCCCTATTCAAGAAAGGAGGGAGGCAAAAAGCAGGAAACTATAGGCCAGTTGGGAAAATGCTGGAATCCATTATTAAGGAAGTAATAGCAGAGTCAACATGGTTTTATGAAAGGGAAATCGTGTTTGACAAATTTACTAGAGTTCTTTGAGGATGTAACGAGCAGGGTGGATAAAGGGGAACCAGTAGATGTAGTGTATTTGGATTTCCAAAAGGCTTTCGATAAGGTGCCACATAAAAAGGTTACTGCACAAGATAAGAGCTCACGATGTTGGGGGTAATATATTAGCATGGATAGAGGATTGGCTAACTAACAGAAAACAATTTGTCGGGATAAATGGGTAATTTTCCGGTTGGCAAACTGTAACGAGTGGGATGCCACAGGGATCAGTGCTGGGGCCTCAACTATTTACAATCTATATTAATGACTTGCATGAAGGGTCCGTGTGTACAGTAGCCAAATTTGCTGATGATACAAAGATAGGTGGGAAAGCAAGTTGTGAGGAGGACACAAAGAGTCTGGAAAGGGATATAGATAGGTTAAGTGAGTGGGCAAAAATTTGGCAGGTGTAGTATAATGTGGAAAAATGTGAGGTTATCCACTTTGGTAGGAAAAATAAAAAAACAAATTATTATTTAAATGGAGAGAGACTACATAATGCTGCTGTACAGAGGGATCTGGGGGTCCTCGTACATGAAACACAAAAAGTTAGCATGCAGGTACAGCAAGTAATTAGGAAGGCAAATTGAATGTTGGCCTTTATTGCAAGGGGGATGGAGTATAAAAGTAGGGAAGTCTTGCAAAGTCCAGGCCAGTATGTCTGAATGTTTAGCAAACAAGCAAAAAGGTTGGCGAGCACTTTTTGATAATACTGTGCTTTTAAGGCACCTTTCCAATGTCATAGCAAAAGTTTCTTTTAAAAACAGCAATGTTTTCAATGCTACAGTCTTATTTAAACTTTGAGACCTATGAATGTATATAGAGCATTGTACTGACTTGTGCTGTGTTGTGAGCTAATATATTCCTGATGAAGAAAGTCACCAGAATCGCACAAAATCACAGCCTTGGAATTTGACACAGAAATGAACACGGTCCACAGAACCTGTTTTCTTGCAGATTCGCAGAGAATAACATTGAAAGATGGGCTTTTTGCAGTGACAGTGATTGCGGTGCGGCCTGTAGGCTATTTTCAGCACTGTTTTTTTACTGCAATTAAATTCAGGATACTTTCCACATTCTGCTATCACACAGTGTGATGTGATATGATGGAATTATACGATTCTGTACAGAACACATCAAGTTTTACATAAAGCTATATATAACTGATCAGATTTGGAGAGAGAAGTGCACCACTTCTCTGATGTTTACACTATTACAATTATTTTCACTGACATATTTTAATCAGCTATGATTTTGTTTGATTATGCAGCATTATGTAATCCTTTAGGCTTTCCAACAGATAGGAAAGAACAGGCTTGTCAGTGAGATAATATTAATGAAGAAATCTTGAAACAGATCCTAATTAATACAATTTCAAAGAGTTCAATCTTTTTTTGTTTTTCGGACGTCTTTTGCAATATCATCCAACCACGAAGTATTGAGGCACTATGTCAGAACAGAGCATACAGCTTGCCAAGATCCAATTTCAAGAATGCTTTAGATCTAATTTGGGGCTAACACTGATCAGACCAAATCCCATTTAAAATTAACTCCTCGCCCCTTCTGCAAACCATTCCAATTCAGTGCAATGCAGCTATATAAAGGATTGAATGTATAAGAATAAACACTGCTTTAGGACCAACATTTCAGTTAAGAGTTATTTTTGGTTGCGGTTTTACGATACTACTAGTCTGTGGCTGCATAAAGTATAAATTCACAATTGGCAACACCTGACCCCACTACCGAAAATCAAGCTACCATTTCCAAGACCGTCACTGACCTCATCTCCTCTGGAGACTTTCGCCCCATGGCCGCCAACCTCATAGTTCCCCAACCCTGCACAGCCCGCTTCTACCTCCTTCCCAAGATCCACAAACAGGACTGCCCCGGTAGACCCATCGTTTCAGCCTGTTCTTGCCCCACAGAACTTATCTCTTCCTATCTCGACTCTATTTTTTCTCCCCTTGTCCAGTCTCTTCCCACCTACATCCGCGACTCTTCCGACGCCCTCCGCCACTTTAACAGTTTCCAGTTTCCCGGCCCCAACCGCCTCCTTTTCACTATGGACGTACAATCCCTCTACACCTCCATCCCCCAACAGGATGGCCTGAGGGCGCTCCACTTCTTCCTTGAACAGAAGCCCAACCAGTCCCCATCCACCACCACCCTCCTCCGCCTGGCTGAACTTGTTCTCACATTGAACAACTTCTCCTTGGACTCCACCCATTTCCTCCAAATCAAAGGTGTTGCTATGGGTACCCGCATGGGTCCTAGCTATGCCTTCCTTTTCGTGGGATATGTGGAACACTCTTTGTTCCAGTCCTACTCGGGTCCCCTCCCTCACCTCTTTTTCCGGTACATTGATGACTGTATCGGTGCCGTCTCCTGCTCTCGCCCTGAACTAGAACATTTCATTCACTATGCTTCCAATTTCCACCCTTCCCTCACCTTCACATGGTCCATCTCCGACTTCTCTGTCTCCATCTCTGGGGATAGGTTATTGACCAACATTCACTACAAGCCCACTGACTCCCACAGCTACCTGGACTACACTTCCTCCCACCCCGCCTCCTGTAAGGACTCTATTCCATTCTCCCAGTTACTCCGTCTCCGCCGCATCTGCTCTGACGATGCCACCTTCCATACCAGTGCTTCCGACATGTCTTCCTTTTTCCTCAACCGAGGATTCCCCTCTACTGTGGTTGACACGGCCCTCGACCGTGTCCGTTCTATCTCCCGCACTTCTGCCCTCACCCCTGCCCCTCCCTCCCGGAACCACGGTAGAGTTCCCCTTGTCCTCACCTTTCACCCCACCAGCCTCCACATTCAACGGATCATCCTCTGCCATTTCCGCCACCTCCAGCGTGATCCCACCACCAAATGCATCTTCCCCTCACCTCCCCAATTCAGCATTCCGCAGGGACTGCTCCCTCCGCGACACCCTCGTCCACTCCTCTACCACCCCCAGCACCCCTTCCCCCGGCACCTTCCCGTGCAAGCGCAGGAGATGCAACACATGCCCTTATACCTCCCCTCTCCCCACTGTCCAGGGCCCCAAACACCCCTTCCAGGTGAAACAGCGATTTACTTATACTTCCTGCAATTTAGTATACTGTATTCGCTGCTCACGATGTGGTCTCCTCTACATTGGGGAGACCAAACGCAGATTGGGTGACCGCTTTGCGGAACACCTCCGTTCAGTCCGTAAGGGGGACCCCGAGTTCCCGGTGGCCTGTCACTTTAATTCTCCGCTCCACTCCCACCTCACCATCCTCGGCCTCTTGCATTGTTCCACGGAAGCTCAGCGTAAGCTCGAGGAACAGCACCTCATCTTTCGTTTAGGCACCCTACAGCCCTCTGGACTCAACATCGAGTTCAACAATTTCAGATCATAACCCCGGCCCCCATCACATATATATATTTTATTTTATTTTTTCATCCACCCTTTTGTTTGGCCTTTTTTTTCCCTCCCAGAAGCTGGCAGCTGTCCTTCATTCTGCCAGCGCAGTTCACACTTCATCTAGCCTCTACCTGTCACATTACCACCTCCTCTTGCCTTGATTATCTCTTAATCTCTCCTGCTTTCTATCCCACCACTGACCTTGCCTTTTGTTCTTTCATCCCCTCCCCCTTTTCCCAGCCCTAAACTTGCTTTATATCTATTTAATTTCCTGCTTTTTTCCAGTTCTGACGAAAGGTCTTCGACCTGAAACGTTAACTCTGTTTCTCTCTCCACGGATGCTGCCTGGCCTGCTGAGTTTTTCCAGCGTTTTCTGTTGTTATACCTGATTTATACTGCCTGGGTGGAATCAGACTCTTGTGCCCAAGAGGGAGCCATGCTCACACGTGTTTACAGGTTTGTGCAGAATTCCACATCTCCATGGGTAAATTTTGAACAATTTGAGAGCACAGCAAGCACGTGCTTCCTCAAAACATTAAGTGATTCTCTACTTCACTTTATGAAGTGCCCATGAGGTTCAAGGGACCCCTGAAGAACTCTTAAACCCAACCTGTCACTACACTGGAGTTCTCCTCCATGTAATGCGGAGCCCAAGCAATGAGACAGAGCCTCCTTCAGGGGTGGTCTCACACTTCTGTGTAAACTCAGGACTCGACTCTGGAGTTATACTGTCACTTTTATGTCACTGTGAAGTAGCAATGGAAGAAACGGCAGCATAAGAGCACTTTAAGATCAATCTTCCATCCTCCTTTTCATGGAGTCTTGAATATCTCGCTTTGACAATGAGCAATGCAGCAGACAACTTTTTAACTATACCTCTTCATTACATATGATCCAGGACACCACGGGTTTTTTTAAATTTAAGTGCCAGTTTGCATTCATGGGATTCATTTTGCCAACAAAATAATGTTACATTGTAGAATTTAGACTGTTCTACAGAATTAGAAAACCATTAGTAGAAAATGTTATTTTCCTGCACTTTAGGGTTTCAGGGGTCCTAGTGAAGGAATAAAAACTTAGGATTTTGGCAAATAAAGCTGATGACTAAAATCCCTCTCTTGTGGTTGCAAGATCTCAACTCAAATCAGATCTGGCAGTATCCAAATAGCCCCACAGTAAAGAGCACACACGCCAGGGCTACCACTACCCTGCTGGGATTATGCTCTCAGGTTTCATAAATATGGTTTCAAACATGGAGACTTAAATGCCATCTGATGCAGCAGAAGGTGTAGAAATATTATGATATCCAGTCAAACTGTTATCAGCCAGATACCTGCAAACTACTCATGCTGGGAAAATAACCTCCCATTTCAATGGCTCATAAAAAGCACCAGTTGAGGATCATTAGAATTCGGCTCATGATTTTAAAATCTTTTCTCTGGATTATGCTTGCACCAGGACTTATACCTAATGGAAGTAAATTGGAACGACACTTTGGACATGAATCAATTACAAGGAAATGGGAATGACACATAAGACTTGTATCTAATAGAAGAAAATGTGATTGCACATTGCACTTGTATCCAATGGAAGTAATTGGGAATGACACTTTGAATCTAATGAAATAAATGAGAATGACACATTGGAGTTGTATCTAATGAAGTCAATGAGAATGATACATTGGACTTGTATTTAATGGAAGTAACTGAGAATGACACATTGGAGTTGTATCTAATGAAGTCAATGGGAATGACACATTGGACTTGTATCCAATGAAAGTAAATGGGAATGACATATTGGACTTCTATGCTTCTATGCTTAGTTTGCATATATATTTATTAAGACTTGACTGCAGCATTTTGAGCTGTTTTACTACTACAGGAAAACATCTGTAAAGATTCTACCTCAGTTCCTTCTTAAAAGTAGAAAGGAGGCGACAATTCTAAAATAGGTTTGAACACGTTTTTCTCAAAGAAAGCTTCATGAAGCACAACTGATCAGTTGTTAGTTTCCCATGCCCACAGCAGTGAATAATCTCTCAATTACTGGGCCTTCTTGTCATTGAACATACCAGAGGTTCCATTTCAAGACCCATCCCATTCTGACGAAGGGTCATCGACCTGAAACGTTAACTCTGTTTCTCTCTCCACAGACGCTGCCTGACCTGCTGAGTATTTCCACCATTTTCTGTTTTTATTCCATTCCCACCCTGTCCTGACATGTATGCGACACCATTTTCAAAAAACCTGTGTGTTAGACATTGGCAAACTCCACAGCAGCAGCATTCATCAGAACACAAATACACATATAATATGTATGGCTCAGTTAGTCATTGCACTGCCGAGCATGGTACCGAGCAAAACAGACCAGAGAGGTTCGAGATTTGGCAACTGATCTGTGCAAGCCAGGTCAGTAGAAGGGTTATTATAATTGGCCTCAGCACCACTTGATTAGGGAGGAGAAGTCAGCTAGGGTCCCTGCTACATTTTTGGATCTTTTCTACCCTTTCTACTCACATTTTACTCATTATTTTGACTCATATCTTTGATCACTCTCATAGATAAGTCGCTATTCCCCATAACATTGACAGTGTCCATCTTAGCCTTGAGATCCAAGTAAGCTTTTGGAAAGTGCCCATAACAGAAAACCCTGCGAATTAATTCCTTTTAGCTCCTGCACCGATCCTATGCATTAACTGGATCGGTTTTGTGTTTTGATGAGCAAATATAGCAGCACATCTTCCAATTTCATAAGTTTAAAACCATTAAGCAAATTTATTGAACAGAAAGGCAGTATAATAGTTACATATTAACCATGGAAAGTTTATTGGTCGAGCATACGCCATCATAAGCCTTGTAAAAGGCCCCGCAAGTTCCAGGTTTCTGCATGCTCTGCACATGTGCGAAAACCCGGAACTTACGATCTGTCAAGATTCATCTTGACAGATCTACCGCACCGACCCAAAACTCATTTTCGCTGGTGCAGATTTGGGCTTTTTGCCCAACTGCTGCCCAGAAAATGCCCAACAAAACCCTTATGCCTGGTAAAAACAGGCGTAAGGCCTGCTTTCACCAGCGTAAGGGTTAATATAAATGAAAATTTAAAAATAAAAAAATCATACACAAACATTTAAAATTAGTTTATGTAAATTTTGGCCCAGATTAAAATGTTTAAAATTATTTTTCAAAAAATTAAGTTTTTATTGTAAATGCTTCATTAAAAGAACTTTTAATTAAATGTGAAAATGGGAACATTTATTTTTATTCCAGTTGTGTACATCATTTAATTTTTGGGGGGATTTGCTTATGGGGATGGAATCCCCATAAGCATAAGGAATCCTCCTTTCTGATAGGAGGACCTGGCCCACATGATCCCAGGGACGCTTCCAAACTGCCTGCGTCCCTGGGATCAGGGACTTGCAGGCCCAGGACCCAAAGTCTCCGAATCCCGGGAGCCAGCAGGTAGGTGCGGATTTTTAAAAATCGGGTTGCATACTCCGGAGGTAGGCCTCCAACCGCAAATTCCGATCATTATCGACCTCAAGTGGCAAAATAATTTAAAAAATCATAACTCTAAGATCTAAGCTAATCCTTTACAAATAACGTACAAGTACACAGTGCTTCTTTCCTCTGAATTCTTATCACTGTTGGTGCGTATAATAATCTGAACCATTTCTTGGAAGTTTAAACCGATTTTCCTCTATTTCAGGAGTCTCAAACGGACTATGAATGAAGCTTCAAGTTGAGTTTTAATTTAAACAGAACCCCCTCCCCTTTTTTATATCCCAGAAAGAACTAATGTAACTTCCTAGATTTTTAATACCTGACTATACAAAAAGAATTGACAGTCATATACAAATGGAACCAATCACAAAGCCTAGTGTAAGTATGAATTATTTCTCCCTCCAGCCCGTAACCAACTACAATCAGTTTTTAAACTGCTTATGTACTGTGACTGGATTAATATAAACCACCACAGCTCACTTTGTTGATCTTATCAGGATTTCAGGTGAGAAATGCTCTTATTCTCAGATCATCTGGATATCAAGAGGCGATGCATAATAAACTAAAGAAAGTTTATCCCTGGCACCCTATCCTTAATGGAGCATGATAGCCTACACACTGGATGCAGCAACGACTCAATAATTAGCTTATGGATTTGAGAGTTATCTGAAAGCAGCATGATCATATCACAAAGTATTTTCTTCTTGTAATTGTCATTGAAAGTGGAATCTCAATTTAAGATGACTAAGCATAATACATTAACTCAATATTTTCAAAAAAAATAAAGTTGAAAGATCATCATGTTCGTATTCTAAAACGCAATTAAACATTTTGATTAATTATCTTATGCTAGTCTTTTAATAATGTGACATCTTCGCATACTAAGAGGAACTTCCTTCATTCCTAGTGAAACTTAAAAGAAGTTGGCCTCACATACAAGTCAGGTACTCTTCCCCCACTCTGTTGCAACGAAGGGACTGGGCTTTTCACAATGCTCGCCAGTATAAGCAGATTGAACACACAGCCTGCCTGCAGCCAGAAAAAATGCAGACTGCACTGGCTCGTGTCACTAGCTTACATTTGCCATTGACCATATTTTACCCAATGAGGGAAAAAAACACCTCCTGATGTGGGTTCTCTGCGCTGCCACAGACACGAGCACTGCCATATTAACCTTACTGGGCTGCGACTGGCATCAGAGCTGCCTCCAGTAGCAGTTCCATTATGTAAGTGTAACTCCTGTTTAATCTTCACAGCCTTGCTTACATTCCAAAGTGTGCAAGGGTGAAGACCACAGAATGGATCGAGGCTTGTTTGGGGATTAGACACTTTGGATGCAAAGCCAGAAACTGAGATGATGACAGACTCACTTCAGAACCTGAAGGGCGAACAGAATTGTGAGTATTGCCTGGAGACCAAGAGCAAAACTGAATGAACTCAGGAAGGTCACAGCATCCAATAACCTAAAATGGAGCTGGTGACTGGACAAAAACTTCAGAAAACTTGAAGAAAAACAATTCAACTAGAATAAATGTCACTATGTAACTGAAATAGACTGCAGAGAGGGATTTTAGAGGTGCAAAACTTGTAACCAAATAATGTTCCTGGAAGATTTTCCAATTTGAATGTGAGCTTTGAATAAAATGTACACTAAATACTGTCAAAAATATCAACATTTATATTCCAAGTTTTTTATACTAGAAGTCTAAAAGCACATTCAATATTTACAAAGCTTCGGTAATAGATTACAGGGTATATTTGAATGACATTAAATTTTATCAGCAGTTGCAACTAATTTTATGAATGTAGCCCAATCCAATCCAGAGAGAACGTTTATAAATTCAACAAGATCGATCCATGTTCTATATTCTCTACCAGTTATATGGCTGACAGTAGAGAAGACATCCGTTACACACAGACCAAAGTGAACTGCATAAACAGTTGCTTTCCTATTGATTCTCTAAACGGTGAAGATGTTTGGAAAAACAGAATATGATGAAGTGTTCCAAGTAGCACATTTATTCTTTAATATTTACAACACATACAGTAACTTAAGAGTCTCATCCTTGTTTTCAAATCCCTTCATGGCCTCGCCCCTCCCTATGTCTGTAGCCTTACAACCCTCCGAGATCTCTGCACTCCTTCAATTCTGGCTGTGCCTTCGGCTGCCTAGGCCCTAAAGCTCTGAAATTCCCTCCATAAAACTCTCCGCCTCTTGACCTCTCTCTCCTCCTGTAAGACGCTCCTTAAAACATACCTCTTTGACCAAGATTTTAATCATCTGTCCTAATGTTTCCTTATGTGGCTCAGCCTCAAAATTTGTTTGATAACACTCCCGTGAAGCACCTTGGGGTGCTTTACTATGTTAAAGGGGCTATATAAATGCAAGTTTTTGTTAAAAGAAAGCAACAATGTACTGGACTCTCGTTCCTAAATGCTGGCTGAAGTGCAATAGAGACAACTCCTCCAGCTCTGGTTTCCACTGGAAACCCCATTGTGACAAAACCATTTAAGTGCACGCCACTTCACCTAATTTTAGGATTCCAGGAAATTCTGTTCTCCATATAGTGAAACACTGAAAAATCCCCTCCTATTACAGCAGTAATGGTATTCAGATGCTAGGAGTGACTTTTAACACAAATAATATATTGGCCCAAAAATTAGTCTCACTACGCGAGAGTACGCACTGTGTACTCTCGCGTATTCTGTCTCCAATTGCCGGTTTTCTGCATGCACTGCGCATGCGCTGAAAACCGGCACTTGGTGATTTCAAAAGGGGGCGGTTCCTAAGTGAACTGCGTGTGCGCTACAGGCTGCGCGCACGCAGTGCACTTAGTGCTTTGAACGCGCAGGTTAGCATGGAAGATTTTGCACATGAAGAAAGGAGGTGTAAGACCCTCTTTTAACAAGGTAAGTAGTTAATTAAGTATTATTTTGAATTTTTTTCAACAGGTATATCTTTTTTAGAGACTTTAAAGAAAGGTAAGTTTATTTTTTATAACTTTTAAAAAGATTTTAAATTTTTTCAAAAATTTAATTTTTTGTTTAAAGTGGTTAATTTATTTAACTATACTTATTTTATTAACGTGATGGTTTTTTAAAAAAATTTAATTGAGGTTTAGCTGTTCTTTTGGAGGGGTATAGATTCATAGCTTTCACAGCCCTTGCTGTGAAAACTATGAAAGAAAGATGGTGTGCTGCCATTGGCTCTAACTGAATCACGTGATCCCACAGCTCGCACGAATTAACTGCGTCTGTGGGATACGCAAGCACTGCACAGCTGCAGTCTTGAAAGTAAAGTTCGTGTGAGCTCGGAATGAAAAGGCAGGCGCGCAGTGAGATATCGCGGGGAAGCCTTACCCCCGCAGGAAGGCTCCGTCTTTAATTTCTGGGCCATTATGCTCCCAAAAAAAGTAGTTAGAATTAACCTTTAGAATTATTTTATTTCTGAATTGCTTCATTTTTTTCTTCTATACCTTCATTAATCTCTTTTTTTCAGTTTTATTCTAGCTCTTGTTTTATAATATTTCAATTAATTTTTCTCACCTTTCACTTAATTTCTTAATTATTTGACCTTTTCTCCTATATCTGACCTCAATTCCTGAACTGGAAACTACAATTTGAAATTTGGCCTCAGATTGGCAGAAAAAATGGGGGGAATTTTAGGGGGCGATTTTCCCAGCCCTGAGGAGGCAGGTTTGGAGGCGGGACAGTTGGTAAAATTGCAAAAAGTGAGTGCGGGTTCAGAACCCGCCTCCAACCCGCCTCCGTGCAACTTTGCCGGAGGCGGGCTTCAGGAATGCGATTCAGTCCCGCCTCCAAGAGGTGGATAGGCAGTTAAGACCCTTAACAAGCGCTTAAGGGCCTCTGTAATCCTATTTTGCCAGGCCTTTGTTATTTTGTCACATTTACAGCATGTTGCACACCGCACCTAAACCACGCCAGCTAATCCTGGCGGGTTGACAAGTGGCTGGCCTCCTCACAGCTGCAGCTCCACCATAAAAACAGAGCTTTCGACAGGGATGAGTTGCAGGTGGCAGAACTTTTGTTGCACAGGTCTTTGAGCACTTTTTTCAGGCCTACTGAAGTCGGAGGTGGTGCAGCTGAGATCTATCTACTTTGGGACCTCCTGGGAAAACCCTCTCCCCACTTCGACTGAGCGCTTCCCCAACGGAGGTATCTACCAGCAGCATGGGAAACATTTATTTCTTTCAGTATGGACCTCAGATTCGGACGAGAGCAGCCACAGCAGCAGCAGAACCAGGCAGAACAGCAGCAAGAGCGCCAACCTGCTGCTCACCCACCTGATGCTGCACAGGGCAGAAGGCGCCAGCGCATGGCAGCACATCGCCGCAGGAGATACCCTCCTCTCAGGGTTTACAGAGGATGAGCTTCCTCAACATGAGTGAGCAGCAGTGCCAAAGGAGGCTGAGACTTTCGCGAGAGGTAGTCGCTGACATCTGCGCAATGCTGCACCAACTCCTGGAGCCCTTACCAGTGGCTGTCAAAGTCACCACCGCACTCAACTTTTTTGCTTCAGGATCCTCCCAGGGATCATCAGCAGACATCAGCGGCATCTCCCAATCAGCCGCCCAAAGTTGCATCACGCAGTTTACCGATGCCCTCTTCGCAAAGGCGCACAATTACATCAACTTTTCAACTGATCAAGCAAGTATAACCGCGCGTGCGGTTGGATTCGCAAATATGGCAGGCTTGCCAATGGTGCAGGGCGTCGTAGACTGCACACATGTGGCCCTGAGGGCACCCCATCACAACCCAGCTATTTTTGTCAACCGCAAGGGCTTCCACTCCCTCAACGTACAGCTGGTGTGTAACCACAAGGAGGAGATTTTGCATGTTTGCGCCAAGTACTGTGGCAGTTGCTATGACTCGTTCATCCTGCGGCAGTCTAGTGTGCCTCTGCTCTTCAATCCGCCAAACCAACTTAACGGATGGCTGCTTGGAGACAAGGGCTACCCCCTGAAGACGTGGCTAATGACGCCGATCAGGAGGCTAGCGAACGAAGCTGAGGAGCACTACAACGCCAGCCACATTTCAACCAGGTCCATCATCGAAGAAACCATCGGCTTGCTGAAGATGCGATTCAGATGCCTTGACCGATCAGGTGGAGCCCTGCAGTACTCAGCATGCAGGGTCTCCAGAATGGTCATGGTCTGCTGTGCGCTGCACAACATCACACAGCATCGTGGCTTGCAGCTTCCTGTGGAGCAAGTGGCTCAGTACATAGCCTCCTCAGATGAAGAGGAGGAGGAGGAGAATGATGACTGAGCGGAGGCGCATCAACCAGCAGCAGCAGCAGCACGCGAGCACATTGCTGGCCAGAATGCAAGGGATGCACTCATCTTGGCCAGATTTGCTTAGGTTGCCCATTCTAGCACAGGTGCTTGGCTCCTTCTTATCACAAGATAGACAATGGACATGACTCTCTGGCTTCCTCTCACTCTGACGAAGCAAGTCTCGCTGAGGCCGCAATGTGGAACTTCCAAAACCGAAATCACAGAGGCCATAACGTCACCAGAGTTTAATACATTCACAAAGGGATGGCATTTAATCATTAAACACAAAAAAACACCCAAGTGACTGCCTGTGTGACTAATTGTGCTTCATCTTCCTCTTACGCGTGCTCCTACGTGGTGCTTCCCCTGTGGCTTCAGCAGGAGTGGAGGCCCCTTGCTCACTTTCATGCTGCTCCTACTTCAACACCTTTGGCAGGCGTCCTCTGGGTTTACGCGCCTGTGAGGGCTCGCCAAAAGTCTGCTCCTCCTGTGGAGGTGCAGGGGCTGAGACAGCTATCTCAGTTGGGTGAGGACTCTGGTAGGGCTCTGACTGAGGGCAACGCAGTGGCATGGAAGTGTGAGCGCTTGGAGAGGAGCCCCCACTTCCTTGTTCTCTGCCACCAACATTCCTCTCATGGGTCAGCTCCACCTCAGCGCTAGCAAGTGGCTTGATAGCACCTTGCTGCACATCAGGGGGGCCATGAGGACCCGTGTCTGCACTGGCAGTCCTACTGCTGAGGACTTCCATGAAGCTCTGGTTTCTCTGATCAATAGCTTGCCATCGCTCCTCCAGAGATGTCAGTCTATTCTGAACATTGACCATGTTTTCAACACTCTGGCGATGGATCTCCTCCATGGCCCTGGCCATCGTCTGCAGAGAGGCAGCCATCGATACCACAGAGATAGACATCGCTTCCAGGGAGGTAGCCAACCATTCCACAGAGATGCCCTCATGCGCCAATGACTCCACAAAGGCTCTGCTCATATTCAAGACTCCTCCATTCTCTCCACATATGCAGTGACCCTGGAGGCAAAACCTGCCAGAGACTCCTGCATCTGTTCCTGGAGTTCCAACACCGCGCTCCTTCAGGATGGACCCGGAGGCACAGGGTCCACATGCAGCTGAGCAGAGCTAGTAGAATCCTGCAACCTCCGATGAGGACTCTCCACTGCTGTCCCTGTCTCCACCACCTGCTGATGCTCACTTGTGAGCTGTGATACACCAGGTGACAACACTACTCGATGTCTCGAAGGTGCCACCGAGGTGTGCGTATCTGCGCTGGTGCTGGGTGCACTTACATCTGCTGACGCTGTGCCCTCAGAGGTTGCAGGTTCCTCTGAGGAGTCTTCCGCCTCAGGCTCTTCCTCCTGGACAGTGGAGAGGGGGGCTGTCGATGGTCCTGTGGGGAGTAAAGGAATGGGTTAGAGATGTGATGGTAGTGTGGCATGCCCATGCAATAGCACAGATGATCAATTGCCATTCTATAAATGTACATTCTCATCCATTTTAGTGACTCCTGCAATGTAAAAGAGAGAGATACAAAACTATTCTGTCACCAGCTTGCTCTGCTGCGCCCGTCTGTCCGTCCCCCACTTCCACCTCAGCGCCAACGATTTCAGCATTGGTCAAATGGGCGAGGGAAGGTGGCCCTCCTCCAGTCTTCGCCCTTTCCCTTTTATTGTGGGCTATCTTTTCTTGCAATGAGGGAGACAAGTGGAGTTTGAGTGAGAATGATGGAGTGATTGTAGAGAGTCCAGAGCATAGATGCTTAGAAGACGACAAAAATGGAGTGAGGTTCCATTTCCAAGGGCCCTCCCTGTGTGTTGTTAGTCGTTGTCATTGCATAACATTGAAAGGGAGTGTGAGGGCAGCATAGTCGAATAGTGAAGTGATTGTGTTCATAGAGTGAGAACGATGGTTAAGGGTGCAAGGGTTGTAAGGGCAAAGTGGGATGTGTAGGAGGAGGTTGACAATGCAGAGTGCTGGTGATGAGAGGAGAAGGGGAGCAGAATGTGGGTCAAGCTGATGGTATACTCACTTTGGCTGATCTTACAAGGTCAGTGAACCTCTTGCGGCACTGCAGCCATGTTCTGCTGCACACAAATCTGGAGGTTACATCCCGTGCCAGCTGCACCCAGACAGCCTTAGTTTGTTTGGGAGGCTTCTTCCTCCCAGATGAGGGGAAGAGCACCTCCTTGCTAGCTCTCACCCCCTCAACCAGAATACTCAGAGACTCATCTGAGAACCTCGGGGAGGCCTTGGCTCTCGAGTTGGCCATTTCTTCTCAGCGAAGTGTTCAGCATCCACAAAACAGCAGAGAAATGAGCCAAGGAAGCAAGCAGTCCTTAAATGAAGCTGCATAAGTGACGTCAGCAGAGGCGAGTTTCAGTCCAAAAAGAGTAATTGGCCCAGAGGAACCCACACGGAGTTAATTGGGCAATTAGGGGAAAATCCCAACTTTTTCCCACCTGAAGTGGAGGTGGGTTCGGAACCTGCCCATCCCCAAAACCACTCCCAACCCACCTCCAATGGGAAAATCGCCCCCTTAAATGGGTTTGGGTCGGGTGGGAAGTAAAAGTGTAAAAAATTCTCATTTCCGAACCCAACCTGAATTGAATCCGCCTGTTTTAATGGTGGGATTGGGGACAGTTGGCCAACCCGCTCCCAGGAGGCAGATTGCCCATTTAAATATTTTAATGAAGCTGCGTGCCTCACATTTTTTCTCTGTTCCAGCTTTAACGCTGGCCGGCTGGTTTTCCCGGGCCTCGTGAAACTCGGCAGGTAAAGGCCGGCAAGGACTGCTGCATGGAACGGTGGGCCAGTAGGAGCAGGAGTGCTTCCCCCCCGGCCCCCCAAGGAAACCTGTTAACCGCCCCAGCAATCGGATCTCCCTTCCCCCCATGATCTGATGCCCTCCCGATGTCCTCCCCAACCCGCAATCTCCTCCTGGCCCTTTCATGTCCTCCATGGGCCCAACGTGATCTTCTCCCCTCCTCCCCCGATCTCTCCGATCCCCCCCCAATCGATGTACCCCTGACCACCGATCCCCCCCCGATCCCCAGTCTCTCCGGCCTCCCCATCGATACCGTTCTGACTCCCGATCTCTCCCTCCCTCCTCTCTGCTCCCCGGCTGCCACCTGATGCCAAAAGCCAATCCACCCAGCCAGCTAGCCTCTCAAATTCGGCAGGATCTGAGGGTAACCTGTTCTTCCGGGTTTCCGGACCACAAAACTGCTCCCCTGCTTCCTCCCCGCCTCCTCGTTAATATCGGGGCCAATGTCTCTAAAGGAGAGACTTTCAGCCAATGGCATACTGAGATACTGAAGTCTAACCTGGGCTGGTCATTGAAGTGACCAGGTCATAAAAATGCTTTGTTTTAAAAAAGTCATGTTGTGAGTTATCTCATCACTGCCCCAGAGGAACTGACACTGTTCAATTGACTTACATAACTGATGGTGCCCTAAAGTTTAAACATTACAGACAGCAGCCCAATAGATCAACATTTTATAGCCTTATACATAACATTGGCTGCATCTACACACAGGACTACAAATAAGACAGTTAAGAGATGTCATAAGACAGAAGGGGGGGAATGTTAACTCCCTACACCCAGCAGAAACAGGGCGATACAGCAGTTCAAATGGAGGTGGTGTACTTTGGTCCTGTGATGCACATAGGACCCCGATGGCATTTTAACTACTGACTGGGCAGAGCATCCGCTGTGTTCACTCTGCTCAGTAAAACCTGGTGGAAGAGAAGAAGAGGCCAAAAACAGTAAAGACTAAAATTACTTTTGTGGGGCCAGAAGGAACAGAGTTATCCTCCGAGTTCCACAGGAATACAGTGAGTTCCAACACTTCCACAGTTGCAGTCCTCCCCTACCTTCTACCAGGATGCCCACCAGGCCGTCCGATATTGTGCCCATTTGTTACCAGCCACCTGCCGCATAGATGTTAATGATGCCCAGCCCTCAAAGTAGATCAGACCTCCCATATTGTTCCGAGCCAGCCTAGGAACTAAGCCCACCTGAGACACCCTAGCATGGAAGCAGCACCATTTCCTTTAATATACCACACCTCTGGTACTAGTATCTATGTATTATGCAACACTAACATCAACTCCGTCAATTCAAGAAAGAAACAATGCTGTAAAATCCATTAAACATTTGTATAGATCAAAATAAATGTATTAATAAAAACAAATTTTAAAGATGTTTCCGATAGATCTAGCTGTGAAGAGAATGCCTCCTTGGTCTCCAACTGGTTATTATCCAATACACTTTCTTGCAGCTACGGGTAGCTGCAGTAAATTGTAATAACCCTTTGCCCTGGAACATCTTTGTATTTTCTTTTCAGAACCAAGAATATGTTTTGAAATTTCAACACTATACTCGAGTAATACTGCAAGTCACAAACAATAAGTGTCTCAAAAAACCTATTAGTAGTATTCTTATATATACCAGATACCCATCATTCCATTTAATCGCATTTCTCCTCCTTTCATTTCCACCAGTGTTACTGAATGGCCCAGTTACAACTGGATCTTGTCAAGAATATCCTAGCAGCACATCAGCACACAAATGTCACATCAGGCTCATACTCATAGCATTGAGGTACGATTCAATGTGATCACACTAAAGATATCAAGAAGTGCAGGGAACTGAAGGGACAGAGAAATACAGTTCACGTTCAAAGGTTTATGCATTAATTGCATCTTGGCACACATACTATGTAGACTGCTGATCTTTATTCTTGTTGTGACATGTTCAGTGGCATCCAAGATAGTAACAGATAGCTTCTGGTCAGTGTCCTGGACAGAGGAAGTAAGGGCACGATCACTGAAATAAGCTAAAATCCGAGCAACATTGTGCTGCCAGTTTTCTAAAGTAACAATCGTACTTGGTTTTTGGTTTCGAAGCAAAAGCAGAATTTGGTTCAGCTGCTAATATTAATCAAAATTGCTAAGTCAATCTGTTGAATGATTTTGTCTCAATCCGACCAGAAAATTCCCCATACAGGAGTTGGTGCCTTTTTAAATTATATTCCACAAATTGGAAGACAAATTACCAGTAAGCAGAGGAGAGCCCAATAAAAATCAGCTTATCGCTCTATTCAAAGAAATTATTAAAACTTCATGAGAGATACAGATTGCGAAAGTTTGCATTACAGATTTTCCCTGGCAATCAATGTGGTGCCTTTTCGGCAGAGTTCCAGAGCAAGCTGCTCCCAGCATCATCAGGTGCGGATCTATTTATCGTGGCAATAGCACCCTTTAAATTAAACTCAACAGAAGTGTACATGGTGAGAACGTGCTGCTGCACTCCTGGAAGTTTTAAAACTACAATAAATACACTGTGATAGCAGGTTATGATAACTCAATTACAACTCATTCACTTTTCAAATTGCAATTATTATTTGTACAGTTCAGTGCAAAGCAAAGACAATTTCACATGTGAAAAATTGCTGAAGATGGCATGCTGAGATTGTAAAGCAAACTCCTGTCCAATCACAGCATGTCAGTCAGAGCCCACTGCAATTGGACTGTCATTTGCTACCGTCTACATTCACTCTGCAGTGCTATACTGATGACAGCTGGCATCTTACAAAGATTGCTGTGCAGTTGATAACAATGCAAAAACATAAGAATGAAGGGATGAGAAAAGACCATCTACCTGCTTAGACCACCTTCAGCTCTCTCTGCCTTTGTTCTATGTGTCTATGCGTTTACTCTTTATTGAATCAAAAATACGTTCTTTTTTGGAGGCTGCAACCTAAACCACATTCAATTTGCAGCAGACTTTTCCATCAAGTTGCTAATTCTACAAATGTTGATATATTTAGCCCAGAATCTCCTTAGCTCCGAATCATATCCACCAGTTCTTCTCCTGGTTCAACATAAAAGACTGTTTCCATTTACCCACTAATCCTCATGATTGTAAAAAGTTAGATCATGACCCACTGTACCCAAGCTTCAAGAACAGATTTAACCCTCTTTAATCACTCTTCATGGATCATTATGTTAATATCCAATGTGATAATTGTCACCTTCATTTGTACTTTTCCTTGTTGTTTTATAACTTGGTCCAAGACTCTACGTGTGATCTCTCTAATACTTTACAGAGTGATAGCATTACCTACCTGGACTTGTACTCTATGGGTTTGATTTTTTATACGTTAACATTCTATTTGTTTTGGTTGTCCTTGCCTTACAATGTAACCACAGATTCGGAATCTTAACTAGCAGTGAATGCTTTAAACTTGCAAACAAAGCAAGAAGTCATTACATATTTTATATTTAGCAGAAATGGAAAGTGATACATTAAATGAGACACTTCAGGAGAAACCTTGCATGTGCAAACTGGCACAACAATTGCAAGTATGTAAGATTGCCTCCAAGATTGCTTAGCTCTGCAGAATCTGATATGCCCCACATGTCTGATACAAACAAGTGCAACCATTCCTGCTGTTAGTGTTCCTATAAAAAAGCAATTGGACTCGGCAGGTGAAAGAGATGAAAATTAGCCAGCAATCCTCCTCAAACAGCCCGAAAGAAACACGCCAATGCATAATGCATTGTTGGTCTAAATATTTGATGGTGTTTTGCAATCAAGAATTTGCAGACTATATAGTAAGGGGAGAATATAAAAATCCGAATATAAAAATAAATTGAGCACCTTCCACCTTCCCACCAAAGTTAACGCTGTGAAGTAAAAAAATACTTTACATATTAATGATAAGAATGCGGTTAAATTAAGCAATAATGAAGAAATATGCATTATTAATGATTGACGCACACATGGATTAGTCTGATCCAAAAGGTGCTGAAGGACTTTGATTTCTTGAACACATGCCGAATATTTGGCCTAGAAGAAAGTTTCTAATCAACACGAAAGCCAAATATTTCATTTATTTGACAAGGCTGCCTGCGCTGTGCTTGTAATTCTGTCCCTCGTCAAAGCTGATACTTAGTAGCTATTTTCCATCAAGAGTCTCTAGATAAGGAATTTTATCATATAGTACACAAAGAGTGTCAATTACAACTCATAGACATTTGTCAATTATTTTTCATCATATTGGCAGCTATCAATAAACAGTGCCATTTTGAGCATTGTAACTTGAAAAGACACAATAGCCCTGATTTTAACTCGGCTCGCATTCGGGGCAATCGGGTTGTGAGGGAGCAGGAAACCCCACAGGCAGGTGAGACGGAGAGATTTGGGCTATTTTAACTTCCAGGCATCAAGTGCATTTCTCTGGACTCTCTACCGCCTGAAGTTGGTGGCAATGACATATGACCTGGTGGGCGGGAACAATAAATTGGATGGGAGCCCAATGTTTCGGGATCCCAAGGAAACGGTCCCTGGCAAGGTAAGTGAGAACTGGGGGTCCGGACTGATTGCGGCTGGGGGGGGGGGGGGGTTGGGGGGCAGGGGGGAAGACCGGGGGAAGAGGAGGTCCTTGTTGGTCCAAGAGGAACTCCTCTTCTGGCCCGATGCTGATTGCTACCAGCTTTTACTGGCGAGTTCGGCGTGGTGCAGGTCTCACAATCCCAGGCGTTAAGATTGTGTTGCGCGCCAATAAGGTCATCAGGCAGGGACATTTGTATCTTAGGTAGGCCCTCTCCTGACTCCATTTTGCACTGAGTTAAAGTGGCGGTGGGTGGGATCGTGACGGGAACATGGCACAAACCCGCTAACTGCCATTTTGACGACCCACCCGACAAGTTTGTGCCAATTGGGCTGGGTTAAAATCCGGGCTAATATCTATTTGCAAATCATTAGTTCAGTCTATATGTGAAATGGGCTTTACCATCAACTTCTAAGAAAATGCTTTTCCAGGCTGCTTTAGTTCTAACCTTATGTCCAAATATCTCATAGATTGTTTACAATCCAAGAACACAACACAGAAACAACACAGGTGTTCAAATTGGACAGCCTGTCAATATAATAAAAAGAAAGTTGGTGCAGCATTGAAAACCTGCCACTCAATGCCCGTAACATTAAGCGAATATTATAATTCTGTCTGAAATAAAAAGGATACTAAAGACATCTACAGGCAGATCAGGTTCACTGCAGCAATTTCCTTTGCAGTCACTTCTAAGTGCTCTAACCCACTATGCTAGCCATTCCCCGAATAACCTGTACTCATAAGCTTTGAATATAAATGTTAAATAGGAGAGTTGATATGGAAAGGTTGCTTCTTCATTTATCATTTAATTTAAAGTAAAAATTTAATTAAAAAGTCACAGTGAAAAAGAATTTAAATGGACCAATAAAGAACCTCAGTTTGCTTGTACTAATAGGTGGTGAAATGTTTTTGCTAGGATGCGGTGATCAGTAATCCTACTGGAACATCGTCAAATGGACAACCGCTGGGAATCTCCTTCGTGGTTCTTCTGATTGGCTGCAATGACTTCAGCGGAAGATCGACTGAAATGCAACTATCCACCGATGTTCCTCTGAAGTTACAGCAGCTGATTGGGAGAATTCTTGAGGAGGTTCCCGGAGAATAGCCTTTTTGTGTTTCAAACATGTCGCAAGGACTAGGCTATGTCATCTGTGTTTTAAATTAATACTGCAGCCTGAATAAAGGAAAGGTTAGTTACTGCATATCGAGAACAGCCCGTCAATGAAATATGGAAGGAAAGCCATGAGATTACCTTCTCTTTCTCTCATCCACCTGTCTGCAGATCTCCTGCCAACGTCTGTTCAGGTTGCTGAGCTTCTCCTTGAGGATGCCAGCGTCGGCTGTCGATGACTGTCCAATAATCTCCTCCCCAGTCACATTCAAAGATGTGACAACAGCTTGCTGGCTTCCAATTCCATCCTGTAATTCCTGCAAAACAGCAGCACAGAGAATTAAATCTCCTGACTATAAACCACCACAGATAAGTTCAAAAAGGCAACGTTCTGCACACTGTAAATGGCAGAATTACTCCCAGTACTTCAGAAATATGTAATAAAAAAGGACTATTAACAGGCAGAAAGCACTTCTTAAAGCTTCTGGCACAGCAGGTTATTCTATGCATGAAGCTGAAAAATGTTCTCTTTCTGGGGCTATCCATAAGTATCACCATTTTGAAAAAATACAAAAAGCATTCTGGGGAGAACGGGTGTTGGAATTAGGGATCCCTGTTCAACTTTAATGTTAACGTAAAAATGACCATCAATTTTCATTATCTTTACAATGCAGTTTTGGGAGAAAGGTGATGGAGGAGGACATAAACCTAAGAGCATTCTGTATTCTTGTGAAAAAGATGATAATTATGGATGATCCCTGATATCCAATGCAGTTTACAACTGTAGTATCTTGTGTTGGTCAATACAAAGCACAAGATATTTTTGACAAATAATTTCTGCCTGCAATACTAAAACATTATGTAGATTGACCTCTAAACAAAGTTCAAGTGACTACCCTTTCAAATTTACAAATGTAAATATGGCAGTATAGCAAATAACAGCCACTAAAGTCCACTTATAATAGCTGAGACCACACCTCTGACTGCCAGTGCTAAGTTGTGATAGCACTTGTCAAGAAGCAAAACATACACTCGATTAATGTTTCACAGGTTTGCACCACACACCTCTGTTTATAACCAGTGCTTTGTTTTTCTACTGGTGTGAATAGTTCTCCCAGAATTAGACACTCAGTGCAAATGCAGATGGTCTAACACATGCAATCTCTCTCACTACCACCAGCACATTCCCTCAAATAATAAATAAACTAATGGCCACAATGATAAATCTCTCAACCCAGGGGAATGATTTTGGAGTGGGGCTAAGCTCCACTCCAGACTTAAGCAAGTAATCTAGGTTTACACTTCAGTACAGTACAGGGGCTCCTTCAGTAGCACGGATGCTGTCCTTCAGAAGAGATCCTAAACCAGGGGCCTGTTATACTACTTCAGGTGGATGTTAAAAGTCCGGGTGGCCATTTTCTTTTGGGCTGCCTACCAGCATCTGCCCCCTCTCGCCTCCTCCTGCGGGGTGCCAGCCATGATCGGTCAGCCCGGCACTCCTCTTGAGTGCCGGGTTCATTTGCCGGCACCCCACTCCCCGGTGGTCCAGCGGGGCCCCGGTGCGTGCTCCGTTAGGCCCCTCCCCTTCAATCAGGGGAGAAGGCCTGCAATGACGCAGCTCTACGTGCCAACGCGTGTGGCGCTGCTGCACGTAGCGCCACGATATTCAATGGGAGCGTCCCAAGAGGGAGGGGGAGCGCTTCCAGTAGCGTCCCACCTCCTGCTTGGGGCGCTGCCATTCAATTTTGGGCGCGGGGGCGCTAACTTTTCCGGCAAAGTAGCGCCCCAAAAGGGGCGCAACCCAATTTTTCCCCCCCATGTATCTTAAGAATAGGCCATTTTGGGAAAGGAAGAGATTGCATCCTGAGGGATTGCATCCTGAGAGAGTGCTGCACTGTCGGAACTGCCGTCTTTCGGATGAGACGTTAAACCGAGGCCCCATCTGCCCTCTCAGGTGGATGTAAAAGATCCCGCGGCACTATTTTGAAGAGGAGCAGGGGAGTTATCCCCGGTGTCCTGGCCAATACTTATCCCTCAATCAACATGACTAGAAACAGATTATCTGGTCATTATCACATTGCTATTTCTGGGAGCTTGCTGTGCGCAGATTGGCTGCCGCGTTTCCTGCATTACAACAGTGACTACACTTCAAAAGTACTTAATTGGCTGTAATGCGCTTTGGGACGTCTGGTGGTCGTGAAAGGCGCTATATAAATGCAAGTCCATCTGTCATCCTGCACGTATGCTGAAAAGGAACTTCATAAATACAATCCACCTCGATCACAAGTAAGTTGATGTGACTGGAGCAGCTGGGTACACTTTACTGGAGGAGGCTGAACTAAAGCCTGAGTAGAAAGTATTCACAAAGGTTCAATTTCTGTAACATCAAAGAGCAGCCTGCATTACTCCTGTGAATGTTAATGGCAAGCTTATGTTGTGGCATACTTGATTTGCTGCAGTATAGTCATTTTCAATGTATTTAAAAATGTTATGCTGTTAAAAAGAAAATTCAACTAAGATTAAGAAGTTTGTCACAATGTGGCAGGCTGCAGGTTCATACCCATGGCTTCGCACATAGTGGATTCTCAATCGCAGCAGTGCTTTCGTGGGGGTGTGAGACGCTTTCACATATAAAGCGATGGAAAATACCAGTGGGAGAATCACCTCTAGCTGCACTTTTGTGTCGGCCAGTTATTGGAGAAACATGGGAAAAGGCCTAGAACAGGTTATTTGCTGATCCTTCTTGGTAGGAATAAGATTCATAGGATGAAGACCAAAGAAGGGGACAGGAGAAATTAACAATTAAAAATCAAAGATAAACATAATGAGATAATGTTGGTGGGCATCATCACCGATGTAAAGCCTTCATCACATCCACCTGTATTTATAAAAGGAGCTCATCAGACTCCTTGCACTCTTCCTCCACCTCACACATTTACCTTCAAAGTCTACTTTCTCCATCATGAAGCTTAAACCCTATGGCCATTAAATCATCTCATTTGCCAAACATATTACCATTCTCCTGCAGTAGTATATGCAATATTAAGTTTGAGAAATACCCCTATCTGCAGCCCAAAACTGTAAGGTAAAGGGGCAGATTTTCCTCTTAGTGTAAAGTATCACATAGTGGAAAATCAGGTGGGGAGGTTTGATGCCCGTAAGAGAGCCCATCTGATATTCCACCCATTAACTAAAATGTACGGTAAGTTGGGCAGGCTCTGTTATGCATGTATGATTCGCTCTGCCCGGTTTTCCACTTTGTGTTACGCCTAGGCAAACCTTTATGCCAAAGGGCAATAAGAGGAAAACTTCCCCCTCCCAATCTACCAGGAACATTATTAATTTTACTCCAATTTTCTTATAGGATGAAACATTAGTTACTGAAATTAAGGATTGGAATCTCACTCGGTCGTTTTGCCAAAATGCCTGATTTATAGACTTTACTCCCTTAGATTTAAACCTCATGATAATCATATGACAAAACATGAAAAAAATCTGATGAGTTTGTTCCAGATCTGACATTCACCAGCGTACATTTGCACATCAGTCTACTGAGGGAAGATTCCGAGTGTGAAAAGTTACTGGATGTATGTTTATGCAAAGGTTCATGACCTAATCTAAAAAAAAAATCAAGAGAATCATCCTCCAGTAAATCAGCTAAATCTCTGAGGGGCATCAGGGGAATTCTGATTGTACTTGCATAAATAATCCCCGACAAAAGTTCACGTGATGAAACTGAGCAAGAAAGCAATTCAACGTAAAGACATTGAAATCCTACTAATGCAGGTAAATTGACATATTTGCAGTTTCCCACGTATTAGAATATTAGCAGAACAGCGCCTTTCTTTAAATTTTTCTTTATTAATATGGCATATAATCTTATAGCTACAGGTGTTTCCTTTGCAATCTTTTTATCAATATAAAATGGTACGGCATTGCTCAAGGTGGGAAAGGGGAAGGTTTTAACGGTGATTATCATTCATGAAGGCATCCAGTCAATATGAAACTGTTATCGACAAAACTTGCTCATAACGGTTTCTTTGAGATCACTGGATCATACTTTGGATGGTAGAGTGCCAAAACTCTGCACAGTATTTGGAATATCATTCGTATTTTGGGAATACAGCCTTTCCAAACTGTGCATTGCAGAGATGAGCAAGAATTAATCTAGGACTTACGCACCCTAAGCTCTAAAGAGACGTTCACAAACTGAATTTATTTTCATTAACGAGAAGAACATTACATGAGATGTGATCCAAAATTTTCAACTGTGTAGAGGAATGCATTATATAGCTGCAAACAGATAATTTATCTTGGATGTGAGTAGAACTGGTGGATTAGAAGAGATTTTTGCTCACAACTACGTAGGATAGACTCCCAGCTGAAGCATTTAACATAGCATCAATTAACAACTACCAAAAGAGCTGGATGACTATTTGGTTAGAATGAGATTGAAGAAAAAAAGAACACGTGTTTATATAGTGCCTTTCGCAACCTCAGGATGTCCCAAAGCGCTTCAAAGAATATTAAGTACTTCTGAAGTGAAGCCTCTGCTGTATTGAACGGAAACACAGCAGCCGACCTTGTGCACAGCAAGATCCCACAAACAGGCATGAGATGAATGACCAGATAATCTGTTTTTGTGATTTTGATTAAGGGATAACTGTTGACCAGGCCACCAGAATTATTCCCCTGCTCTTCTTTGAATAGTGCCATAGGATCCTTTACGTCCACCTGAACCATTGAAACAAGCAGGTAGGGCCTTAATTTAACACCACATTCAAAGGACAGTACCATTGACAATGCAGCACTCCTTCGGTGCTATGCTGAAGTGTCAGCCTAGATTATGTGCTCCAATTCTGAAATGCAACATCTTAAACCCACAGCTTTACGATTAAGAGGCAACTGACCCCAAGTGACATTTAATATGGTTTCATATAATTAACTATGTGGAGTGCAGGAAGGAACTTTGCAAGGCCTTTGCTCAGGAGATTAAATAAACTGGGTCGAGTTCATTGTAGGGTAATGGCATATTTTTACCAATTGTTTCCAATACTGTAAGACTGTTTTCCTTTTGTAAACAGGACAATGAATAGCACCAACTGCATTCATAGAAAATCCCTATAAACTACTGTAATAAATCGTGAGACAGTGCTCATTAAAAACATTATTAAAGATGTCTGCAAATTTAACAGAGGAAAATTAGTAAAGATTTCTAGGGGGTTTTCTCTCCAAGATTCTAGCAAGAACCTCGATAGAATGAGTTCCAAAAACCCCATTACACCATAAGGACGAAACAAAATGCAAGAGGTGGACAGAATTACATCTTCATTCTGCACATAGTTCTGCATTTGCTTCGATTATAAACAGAAAAGAACCCTTTGTGTGTGTGTGGAGAATAGTGAAGGAAAATCAACTGCTTTGAATATTTGATCATCTGGAAGTAATCTCTAAAGCTGCCCTTTACTGAGATTGTGTTTTGTGCATTACACTCACTGAATAAATGCAGAAAAAGAAATGCAAATCTTGACTTCTGTTACCCTAATATATTTCACTACCATCCCACCAATATTTTTTGACGGTGTAATTTCTTTCTCACATGCACAGAATAAATAAACATGTGGACTGATTTTTTGGTAAAACTTTATTCTCTGTTGATAGGTTATATAACACTTTCCTTGCCAGAGTTTTTGAACTCTCCACCTCTTTGCTCGCTCTCATTTGTCTTTCACATTTCCCCCGATCATTTCATTCCTGAGGCCAAGTGTCTCCCCTGCAAGGAATGAGATTTACACTGGAGGGAGAGCCTGTCCCATATCATGGACCACCCACAGGGAAAAATAGCAACTGGAAGAATTTGCTTGCAGTCCTCTGAAAACAGCATTCTGAAGCCAACAACTAGCTTTGATGATTCTTCCTCCCCACAGCCTCCAGTTTTCCCACAGTCCCTGTGGGAGCAGTACGTGGAATTTGTTCAACATTTTCTCACAGTGAAAGAGCCGAGATCAGGACATGCAGTGAACCTGTGTTCCCAGAGGCCATGGTGCCACACTGGTGCCAACTCACGCCTGCCCATTTTTCCAGCGTAAAATTGGCGTAAAACCTCCAAATTTCGCATCAGGATCTGCCGCTCCTGTACTATACCGGAATTGCGTCGGATGCCTTGTTGGCTGGCTTTTAGTCATCCAGGGCGCCCACCTGAAACAGGCAATTAGTTCCTTAAATACACAAATCAGAGTCCCTATGCTGGTTGTAGGACCCCGAATGCGTAATCCAGATGCAAATATGCGGAGCTCCATCTAGTTGTACTAGGCTTTGAACAGCCTAACCTGCAATCCTTAAAGGAACCACTGCAGTCCACTCAAAATACAACCCAAGAGATTAGCAATTTTTATTTTTGTGGGCCCAGGAGAAGCAGGAATGACAAGTAAATATTGGAGAGCCATTTTACTTTAAGACTTCAAGCACTAAATTAGTTCATTCCACTGTTCCCCATATAAAAAGGCTCAGAATTTAAAGGACAAGCTTTCTGTACGTTAGATACATAGACCAATATAAGTGACAAAGTTTGAGAGTATTTAAGACTAGATCAACAATTTTCAATATATAGGAAATAGGCCTTCTGACAAGCAGGGGTGTACATGTTTGGATTCAGTCTTCTGGAAAACAGATTTCCGCTGCATTACAAAATAAAACTAGTAATACAGCTTCACATTGAGGCAATCAGTTTTCGAGTCTTAATAAGGAATATCAATGGCAGAGATCTGGGATTCCTGCCAACACGTTGCTGGCATTGACTCAGGTTCAACTGTAGCAAGTAAATCTATACCGACCAATGTTCAATGCGTGAAAGTGGTTTTCTTGTTCAAGGGAATTACTGGGTGATAGTCAAAAAAGATAAGTCATTGTGGAGAATTATTTTGGTACCGTCCTGTCAGATCCTTGAGTCACACGTAAATGTACGGCATCTTTCACTCACAGTGAATGCTGTGCATTCACAAATCCTGTAGCCAAAAACGTCAGGATTGTAGGATTTAAACAATAGTGCAGAAGAATCAAATAATAGTTTACTAATCTTGTATGCAAGATTACTGTGGTCTCCTTTTTCACCATAATATCTTGCACAAAATGATATCAGTATGCTAATCACCTTCATGCATTCGTTATTGAATGGTAAGTCAACCAGCTTCACAGGTCACTGTAGGCTCACAGCCATTTCCAACATTTGACTTTTCATAGTAGACATGATCTAAATTTTCATTACTTCTCTATTAACATCATCATTGCTTGTCAATCTGGAATCAGCTTAATATGCTAATGTGATGTGCTGGCAACGTCCACTCAGGCTTCCAAAGAGAGTGCTCAGAGATTTTACTGAGACAGAAACAACTACATGCAGAGTGCAGATAAGGGCATCGAGAATTTAGCAAGGCTTTTCAAACCACTTTGTTGCAAAATTGGATATTTACTGCAAGATTGCGTGGATGGAATCAACTCATTAATGAGTTGCAAGTGGTTTCTAGGATTTTACGTAACAAATTTCTGAACTGTTAAACCAGAAATAAATCAGAAACGTGAGGTACTCATGCTCTGAATGTATGAACAACAAAATCAAAAGAACAGCTTGAAATGACTGTACATTTCAAATTAAAAATTAATAAAACTATGCACCACTGCCGACTGAAAGACAGATCCAAGTAAATAGGTAAATTATGCTATCAAGAATTTTGAATTACTTTGTTTCACCTGCAATTGAAGAAAGCATTCAGTGTCTTTTGATCTTCGATCAGATTCTTTTACTGCTTCAAATTGCTGATGGCCACATCTTGTAAATAGCAAATAGTTTCTGTAATCTACATGTGCTGACTGATTATCCATTGTGAATGTCTTTTAACCCTAAGCAACAGATTGTTAATCCACAAATGTGCTGACTGAATCATCTCTAGCTCCACATTTGAATAATATATTTTATTTGTATATTGTACCAGATGTGAATGTAATATCAAGTTTGCCTGAAAATCTTGACTTTGGAATTAATAGGTTGAAAGAAGGAATCTGTTTCAGTTCAGCAGTCTTGTGTGTTGTCTGTTGATTGATTGTTAACTCTCTGCTTGGGAGAAATTAATCAATATGATGTTATGTCAATGTTGAAAGTGGTACAAAACCTATTGAATTTTCTTTGCAGCAAGAAGGATTTTGTCTTTCAAAACTAAAGGACTGTTATATGTCTTATGAAGGGCAAGTGAGCCATTACAGATCATTCTCAATGGGCCGAAACTTGATCCCGGGACGCGAGAGTACGCACTGCGTACTCTCGCGTATTCCCACTCCAATTGCCGGTTTTCTGCATGCCCTGCGCATGCGCTGAAAACCGGCAATTGCTCTTCCGAAAAGGGGGCGGGGCCGGAGTGCATCGCGTGCGCGCTACAGGCTGCGCGCACGCTGTGCACTTCATGCTTTGGACGCGCAGGTAAGTACTGAAGATTTTGGAAATGTAAAAAGGAGGAGTAAGACCCGCTTTTAAGAAGGTAAGTAGTGAATTAAGTATTTTTTTGAATTTTTTTTTACAGGTATATCTTTTTTATAGACTTTAAAGACAGGTAAGTTTATTTTTATAACTTTTTAAAAGATTTTAAATTTTTTCAAAAATTTAATTTTTTATTTAAAATGGTTAATTTAATTAACTATACTTATTTTATTAATGTGATGGGTTTTTTTTTAAATTTAATTGAGGTTTAGCTGTTATTTTGGGGGGGTGTAAGATTCATAAGTCTCTCAGCCATGCTGTGAGACTTATGAATGGAAGATGGTGTGCTGCCATTGGCTCTAACTGAGTCACGTGATCCCACAGCTCGCACGAATTAACTACGCCGCTGGGATACGCAAGCCCAGCACAGCTGATGTCTGGAACATCAATTTCGTGCGAGCTGGATCAGAAAAAGCATAAGCGAGGTGAGACATCGCGGGAAAGGCTTACCCCCGCGGGAACAGAGCGAGATCAATTTCTGGGCCATTATGTTTATACATTGTACTGCTAGTATCTGCTGAACTTCTGAGCTTCACATCTATTTCATAAGTTTACATGGTTTAGCCTATAAAATCTGATTTGAGTTTATTTAATATGCACTATTCTAAAGAGGGTAATTGGTAGCATAGCACAAGATTATGTTTAATCCAGTGAGATTGCCACAAATAGAGTAATTGTCAATCCTCAATTCATGCAACTTTGCGAGGGCTAATTACTGAAAAGGTACAACTTCCAGATCATAGTGGTCAAGGTTCTACCTGAGGTCAGTTACATGGAAGGTGAACATTGTTTTTTTGGTGAGCTGATCACAAATAAGATACCTACAAGTAAGCCACTCTGAGGCATTATGTCTATGTACTGTGAACATGGAAGGTATAGCCACCTTTAAAGGAAGTGAACACAAGTGCATTGATATTTCCTGTACTCTTTCACAGCAGGCAGATGTGGGTTTAGAAAATGACTCTTACTGAATGCACCACAAAAATTCTGTCTTTAGAAATTTTGAGCCAGCAAAGAACATTACCACATTCTGAAATAACTGCATTTACTGGTGCAGCAATTGAAACAGAACAGCCCTCTATCATTTTTCGGAAAACATGGATATCCGCATTTTCTTTCTGTTTAGATCACATTGTATTGAGAGGCCCTAATCTATATGGGTTTTTCAGCTTTCAATAGATTATTAATTCAGATTAAGATATTTTTTCAAGAATCTATTAAATGGTTCAGTATTGTTTTTTTTAAGTGATTTTCAGTTATTTTAAACCCGGTTACTCACAGGTGGAGGACGGAATTATTTATTAAAAATGCTTTAAAAATTACTTATTAAAAATGCTTATTTTTGCTGGTACATCCTTTTTCAGCTGCATTAATAAACCTGCACCAGGTTACCACTCTTAAGTACATCAATACTTTTTAATGGAAAGGAATAAAAAAAAGGAATTATTACGTTCCATTACGCTGACCGATTGTGCTGGTTCATGGAAGATTTTTAATTTGTGATTATGCAAATTAATTTTAGCAGAAACTTGAACTGTAATCTAACCAGTGCAATTTCAAGCACATTTTGGGTGCAATTTCCCGATTGCACCCAAAGTGGAAACTCTATCCCCTATACTCTTTTGCCTATAGCGTTCAAAAATGAATAGTCATTTTAAAAGAATTTTTATTCGTAATAGAAGATGATGAATGTGTTGCACCAGGACCAGGATATCTGTTGTTAAACATGTATCTGTAGGCACAGAGTCTGCTACAGTGTCAGCTGTGGCTCAGCTGGTAGCACCCTCACCTCGGAGTCAGAAGGTTGTGGATTCAAGTCCCACTCCAGAGACTTGAGCATGAAAATCTAGGCTGACACTCCAGTGCAGTGCTGAGGGAGTGCTGTACTGTCGGAGGTGCTGTCTTTCGGATGAGACGTTAAACCTGCTCTCTCAGGTGGACGTAAAAGATCCCAGGGCACTATTTCGAACAAGAGCAGGGGAGTTATCCCCGGTGTCCTGGCCAATATTTATCCCTCAATCAAGAGAACAAAAACAGATTATCTGGTCATTATCACATTGCTGTTTGTGGGAGCTTGCTGTGCGCAAATTGGCTGTTACAACAGTGGCTACATTGTACAAAAAGTACTTCATTGGTTGTAAAGTGCTTTGGGACGTCTGGTGGTCGTGAAAGGTGCTATATAAATGCAAGTCTTTCTTTCAAATTCTGCTTCCGCTTTAGTGGCAGAGTGAGGATATTCTCAAATGTCAGCAAAACATAAGCAAGCATTGAAATGATAAAAGGCTCATCAAGCTTGCTCTTTCCATCTAACTACCCTGTCAAGATCTTTAATCTCTTCTGGGAAATCTTTATATAAATGTACTTCCTGATCAAGAAATAAATCCAGAAAATTCCAGAAAAACACTAGGATCCACCAGTCTTGTGTTACCTGTGTTACTCATTTGCTCAATGGTCACACACGAGCCACGCACACAAAATTGATACTGAACTCACTGAATCCTGTAGGATCATCACAGGGACTTTGGAACCAATTCCCACAATGCCGCTATACTGCCTCACAAGGATCACACCACCACAGAAACAAGAGACCCTCAGTAAAAAAGAGATACAAAACAGGTGCAGGATCCTAGATGCACACTACATGGACGTATTCCATCATCCAAGAGGCTAAAGTCCAGAAAGAACTTTGCCTCTGAAAATCTCTTATCCCAAAATACCCACGTGGAAGGCTACAGAGTAACAAAATGGTGGGAAATGCCGATGATCTTGGTTCATTCAGAACTCCCTCCAGGCACTGGCTTCGAACAAAGGTACTGGTGAACCCGAAATCGAGCAAGAGCTGGGGTGGGAATGACTGATGACATTGTGAGCAAGTGGAAGCTGAGAGATGACTGCAGATGTGAATGTGGACAGCCTAGGCAGAAATCCTGTATTCCCGAGGAACTATTGGAGATAAATGATAACACCAGATCCTGGCTGTGGTTTTGGAGTGACAAGCTATGATGATGACCCCTTACTGATAAAATCATAATGGCCCCATAAGATCAAATGTAAAGGGATGTTAAGGGCATAATGAGGAATCAGACAATACATTTTCTTCGTAACATGCTTTAAAATTCCTTTACCATTAACCTGTAACATCCAATTGTAATGGTGTGAATAATTATTTTGTTTCTATTTAATATTGAAAATGTAACTACTGCATTAACTCAAGTCTAGTTCTTTGAAAGCTTTTTTCCCCACAATGGTTTTAATTAAAACATTGTCAGGATCTAGGAAGGAGAAGTTTGATGTGACAATTCTTTGGTTTAAACATTACTGTCTACTAAAATTCAACATAAATGGAATTTGATCTTAATTCCACTAAGTTTCATTAAGTGAATGAAAGCAATGTTCTACAAAGAAACATAAAAAAAGTCGAACCTAAAGAGATTTGAGACCATGTTGACTTCTATTTGATTATACTATATCTGCATTAGTGAGATACTATTCATTACCAGAGTAGATGACACCAATCTGGATTGAAAGGTTACAAAATAATCTGTGCTCCGAACAATTTAATTTTGTGCTCCGAACAACCTTTTCAAAATCAAATGAAAATTAACATAATGGACTTATAAAATGTTTGATGTAATTCTTGTTCAATGTTTAAAATGGCTGTTCTGATTCATTTCTACAGAGAGCTTTGTTCACAAGGCAATAAGTAGTTCTTGCATCAGCACCGTTCTCCCATAACATTTTAAAACCATCTAACATTCACAAATTATGTAAAAATATGTGCCTCTGAAATGTAGGAGGGTGTATGTGCCCCTGAAGTGAAGGTTCTAACATTTATTCTGAATAATTCATATCATATTTCAAACAGTAACCAGGTGGCACAGCGGAAGAGCCAGGTGTTTGGTTTTTGCTGGCATCTGTCTGTTAACATTAACTAGGTTTTACAATTAAATATTAGTTTCAAAAGTGTTGAAGTTAAAGGCAAGACAATTGATGGCACAAGTACCAGTTGAGACCAGAATCTGCCTTTAGAGCAATGTAGAGTTGGGAGTTCTGAGATATACAACTTGCATTTATATAGCAGCCAACGTGGGAAAAAGTACAAGATGCTTCACAGGAGCGTAATGAGACACAAATTGACACAGAGGCAAAGGAGGAGATATTAGGGCAGGTGACTAAAAGCTTGGTCAAAGAGGTGGAATAGAGATCATGCAAGACAGAACTCGGCTTATCATCATCCAAATATCAGTTACATTTTTAATATTAGCAAATGGAACAGTTGTTTTTTACTCGTGGTAAAGTTTTCTTGTATATAAAAAAGTTTATAAGGTTTGTAGGTGGTTCAACAGACTGTGAGAAATTGATTAAAGTCTGTTTCGCACTGATTACAATTGGTGAGAAGCAGTGTAAAATTATTAATTCACAGAATTTAACCTCAGCAATTTCACTCCACAGTTAGATACTGCAAAGCCTGAATACAAAGCCTAAAGTCTTTTGCATAGACTCAAACTGTGTAGGATAAGTAGCCTCCACAAATTGTGGAAAAGCATAGGCTTCTTCATTTTAATAACAGAGCAAATGCCTTGCTCCCAATTCTTGTGTCTAAATCTATCATCTATTAAAGGTCTTATATCTGCTCGCTTGCATTACAGATTACGATGGTCACATTTAAAATGGAAACTGCCGAAGTAAACTTGTTATGCTGTAATTACACCCTGATGCCAGTGGTGGCGCAGTAGCACCTCAGTTTTGCATCTGCCAGCTCCCCAACCTGCACTGCAAAGTAACTCCAAAGTTCCAACCAACTCTACTTCTCTGCTTCCCAAACTGCTGTAAGTTTTGTTTTTGACAATAAATGACAAATATCAAATCAAAGTGTTGTATAAAAATAAGGACAGAATGTATGACTTTAAAATGGGGACTAAATTACATCTGCAGCTGCTGACCCACTTAGCCGAGCCGCCTAACCCTGCTTCACTGTGACTCCTTGTGGGTATTGCAGATAAATAAATGCAAGTCAGTCTTTCTTTCATTGCCAAGGGGGATTGATTAGTTATATAATAAAAGTTTTTACTTCCCGTATATAACCTTACTTCCTATGTCTCAGCTTTTCAGTCACGTCTCTATTTCTGTCACGACTATCTGATACTCATGTCAAGGCTTACACATGGAAAAATGGCCACTTGGATGAAGAACTAAAGGGTACAGGTGCTCCCAAGCAAGGAGTAAATGCTTTCTGGAGAGGAGAGGGAGGAAGGGGAGCAAACTGACCACAAAAAGTGGAAATATAATGAGTAACAGGATTGGAAAAGATGGCTGGTTTGCTGTTAATGCATTTTTCAAACCTCATACAAAGTCTAAAAGTAGTTAAGCAAGGCCGATTTTAACCCTGCCTGCCCGGCGGGAACAGGCCAAGCGGGTGGTTAAAATGGCAGTCAGCCATTTCCCTGCTGCGTTCGTGCCGGCCGCCATTTTAACTGCCGTATCAATGCCGCCTGCTGCAGGTGGGTGGGGACCTCATTAATATTTACATTTTCAAGCTCTGATGACTCCCACGCACTGCACTTGCACTCCGAGTTAAAATCGGGCTGCAAGTTTTCAGCATTTAAAAAAAAATAAAGTTGCCATCTTTATAATTTGAATGCCATTTCCCAATTGTCATACATAATGTTTACGCAATCTCAAGCACAAGGAAGCACCATCATTTTTGTTTTATAAAAATGGATTTCCAGCACTGACCTAAGCATTTTGTTGCATTTAACGAGTTAATGAGCAGACGCCTCCGCAACGTGGTTCTAATGTGGAATGTTTGGCGCACCTTCAGATAAAAGTTTCAAACAGATTTTGACCACAGAGGCAACGTACCATTTTTAATATAGTTACAGCAAAAGTGTGCACGAGTTAGCTTTCCCATTCAAGCTAGCTATTTTAATGCCTTTGAATCTATCTCCACATCAAAGCAGTGCTGATTGCTCTCACCTTGTGAATCAGAGCTGGAATAGAGGCCAGCGTTGCCTGAAGTGGTAACGACTGTTGTGTGGGTGGGCTTTATGGTTCTCAAAAGAAAATTGAGCCTGACCTTAATGATGCCCCAAGTAGCATTTCTTTTCATAGCTTGTGTTTATTGTCACAATGTATTCAAATCACCCAGCCTTCAAAAACCTAAGTACTTTAATATTACGCGTGTACATTTGGAAATAAAATAATGACAAATTCTATAATCTATTAAATAAAAGACATCTGTCTGACTCATGGGCAGCTTTAGAGATGCCTACATACCCAAATAAAATGTCTGTATTTCACCCAGTCTGAAAGCTCAACGTGAGAAATTCCCTGTCCTGCTAAAAGTCAACTCTTCCTCTTCTGCACACTTGCTTTTGGCCAGTGGTGCTGCACTGCACGTTGAAAGGCAAAGGAGCAATAAATCTATAGGCAACTTAGCCAAAAGTTTATTATTTTACCTGTCAATTGCAATTATGTGGAAACACTTGAATTGGCACACAAATCGAAACGGTGTTGCTTTATCTTCCGATATTGGTTTTGTTTGTTATTTGGTTGATCATTATTGTATGTTTGATCATCCATTACTAAACAATTATCAATTATTAATCAAATGAAATAGAGCTGCTTTAAATCAAGGTTTCAGCTGTACTGCAGCACGCATTGTCTACTTTGCTAATATTGAAACCCTCTATCACGGGTTTTATTGTTTCCTTGACTTAATATTCAAGTGGTGTCTTTCATGTTACAACTGATTAATTGCAGGCTTTTCCTTTGATCTGACGAACTGGTTTGGTCCATTGCAAAAATATGCATGGTTGACGCAAACTATGGAAAGTGTTCACCTCTTACCATCAAGCATTTTGTCAATTAAAAATTGTAATTTGCGATGTCTCCCCTGTTTAATTGTATTTATGAATAAAGTATTGTTTAATTTGTCATAGCAATCATCTATATTAATCAGAAAGCTGCAAGATATATTCTTTGACTTCTTATGGGGAAATACAAGATCTGAGAACTACCTAGAAGTATTGATTTGACACGCATAGAATTAAAAGCAGGAGGCAGTAGGGAAATATGTCTGAAAACTGCTGGTCGTGAGTGATCATGAATTATTCTTCTACAAGAAATTTGTGCTGGAATGGAGACAGGCAGAATATTGCTGCACAATATCAAGAATTTAGATTTGTCAGCTCTGCCGAACACTTTAAATGAGAAGCAGTGCTTAAGACAGATAATTAACCCATTAAGGATATTTTTTATTGTATGCATGACCTACCTTTAGTATTTGTCCTTTGTTTTGCTATTTGTTTGTAAACAAAATAATTAATGGCTATGGTCAATGAACTTCTCGTCGAAGTGACAAAATCCTCCATTTTGAAAAGAAGTTGATAGCAAGGTGCAAACTATGTTAACAACAACAACTGACATTTATATATAGCAGATTTAACACAGAACAAAATGTCCCCGCTTGCTTCACAGGTCCTACAGAAAACAGAGGCTGAGTCAAAGTAATAATTAGCAAAGTCATAAAGGAAGAGAGGGGAAGGGTTTAGGGACAGAATTCCGAGTGGGACCGATGCAGCTGAAGCCATGGCCACCAGGAAAGGAAGAGATGCACAAGAGGCCAGTCAGAGAAACAGAATTTTGGAGGGTTGGAATCTTAGGGCTGGTGGAGATAACAGAGGTATGTAGGGGCAAGGCAATATTAAAATTATTATTCTTCATTATCGCACGATGCCTGCTGTATATTTTAAAGTGTAATTTATTTTTGTAAATCTATAACACCTTGCACGTCTACAGCGCTTAAGTGTAGAAAGATGTTTTATAAGTGTTTTATTGGGCAGTGAATAAAGAGTAGACACTTGAGCAGCAGAAGGAAAAGGTAAAATGAGGGATTGGGATTAACCAAAAGTGCAAAGAGAAATATCTAAAGGAAACTTCTGAAGGTGGCAGGGGAAAAAAGTTGCCAAGGCAGATGTGCTGATGGGAAAAAGGGCTTAAAGGCTAAAGAAACGGGCACTAATGGTGGAGTGGAGGGAGTGAGACCATTGGAGGAGCATTAGCTGTACTCGGTGACATCTGGATGGAGAAGATTGCTGAAGAAAGATGGAGAAAGGTGATCGAAGAATATGAAAGGAGCCAGTGGACTTTCACGAGGACAGGGATATGGGAATTCAAGTATTGGTGCGAGTGAGGTTGTGGGTTATGGCATTTCGGATGAATTATAATACGTGGAATGAAAACAAAGATACTGGCAAGGAAAAAATGGATAGATGAAGCCTCAAAGTAATAAAGGTGTGGATAAAAATGTTGGTAGGAGATGGGAAATTGCAGGGATAGAGGTGAGCAATCTCAGAGATGAGAGGGAAAAGGTCTTAGTGTTGAAACGTATGTGGAAGAGAAAGCCGAGCTCACGTTTGAGCAAGGTTCTATACTTTTGGACTTAGCCTCAGGTGGCAGCTGGGAAGGTTGGCAAAATCAAGGTTGGTGGTGCGTAGGTGTTTACTGGAGCCAAAGAAGGTGTCTTTAGTTTTGTCAACATTTACCTATGTGGAGGTTTTGGCTTATTCAGGTCACACAAGCAGTTGGGAAGTGGCAACAGTCTTGAGGTCAATGCAGGAGATGGAGAGGTAGAGCTGAGTACCATTGGTATACATGTGGAAGCCTGTTGAAGGGTGGTACATAAACGAGTGGGAAAAGAGGGCCAAAGATGGAGTCCTGGAGTACACAAAAGGTGAACATGAAGGCACAGGAGGAGAAGGCATTGGAGGTGATGCCTTTGATACAACAAGTGGAATCATGAGAAAACGAACGTATCTTTTCTTCATGGACAAGTACCAAAGAAAAATATTAAAACGGTGTTCTTTACAATGCACAAGTTTTGTTCTAGGAAAAAAACGCTTAAAACCAAGAGCTCCTGAAGAAAATGGATGTACAAATGATATAACCTAATTAAAATATAATTGTGTTGTTTGCAGGGGTTCACTCTGGATCAAATGGGAGATGTTGACTTAGATAAGACTGAGGACACAGAAGGAACATGTTTCAGAAAGTCCTGCTGACATAAATGTGTTTTTGCATACTCCAACTTCCCTTAGGCTAGCCATTATTTGTAAAGTATGCCAATGCAATTGCTGTGCAGATACACCAGTTAAATTGATTCTTTAAGAAAAAAAAAAGTTTTCCTTCAATTTAAGCTAATTCTGGGCTATTCTCCATTTCAGGCCTTGTAAAGTATTAACACCCACTCTGTGGATTCAGGACAAGCACAAGTAATTGATACCATGCAATTACACATAATTATTTTAAAAACTTATTATACAGCCAATTTTATATTTATGCCTGTGTGCTGGTGCTGATACCAAACCAATTTTGTGTAAAAGGTGTTGAAAGGTCAAGTTTACAAGATTGCACGACAGCCCAGTTTGGGGACAGCTTTAAAGCAGCCAAAACTGGACTGATATATACCTGACTGTGAAACATATGCAACTGATTCATTCACATATGGTGCATCGAAAGCGCTGCAATGTGATGAACAGAAACTCAAAATACCACCTCCCTGTGTGCGTGCCATGACAGTCAGTCGACATAAAAATATAAATCATAAAACATCTTTAAAACAATACCAAGTATTCTGTGGTTGCCCATAGGTCCCATAAATTTAATGAATATCTTCCTTGGGGAGAGGAAAGAGAGGGGGTAATGCAGACTTAAAAATAATAAACCCATCCAAAACCTCTCACTATTCTTATAGAAAAACTTTTATTAGTATTGGCTGCAGAAATTAAATATGCAAAGCTAGCTCTTAGCTACAATTTGTAAAATCTTATTAGCTAAAATTATCACTCAATCTTGATTACATTCCCAGGAGTCATTTAAGATGTTCACTGGAACAGCCTGCAATTCTCAGAGCAATAAAATATTTTAATGAAAATGATAAGTAAACAAAATAGAAATCAGTGCTAACTGTAAAATGAGTGATTGCAACCTTCCCTGTACTGCCAGCGATCCATGGTGGTCCAAGGCACCCGTCAGGGTGGCCAGGATATTTTAGGCATAAGCTGTGCTGCATTGCAAACCGGGTTGTAATTTAATACCCTTCTCTAAAGGTGTCCAGTGCAATGCAAGTCTTCCACTGAGAGTTGGGCAGGCAAAGCTAATGAGTGGACTCCAGAAACCTGCGTCCGTTACATGTAAAAAAGCAGGACTAATTAGAATGGATTCCCCTCCCAACCATAAAAATAAACATAACATTTGGAGAAAGGTGCACAACGGATGCAACAATGAAGTCCTGCCTTCAGTGAGGGCACAATTCTTTGTCAGGCACATCTTCTTTAATTTTAATGCAAGAGCTAAAACAAGAGGCAAAAATTTAAACGGTTCCAAATCACACACTTCAGAGTCCCGGACAAGAAACTGAGAAAAACTGATCACTTGTGTGTGTTAGCTGCGGCTGTGATAACACTCTCGCCTCTGGGTCAGAAGGTCAATGGGTTCAAGTCTCACTCAAGAGACTTGTGCACAAAATCTAGCCTGCCACTCCTAGTACTGAGGGAGTGCTGCACTGTTGGAGGTGCCGTCTTACGGATGAGATGCTAAACTGAAGCCCGTCTGCCCTCTCAGGTGGACATATTAGATCCCATGGCACTATTTTTTTCAAGGTAATTCACAAAAGAACCGGAGGCAACATGAGGAAAACAATTTTTGCGCAGTGCGTTATTATGATCTGGAATGCACTGCCTGAAAGGGTGGTGGAAGCAGATCCAATAATAACTTTCAAAATGGAATTGGATAAATACTTGAAGTGGAAAAAAATTGCAGGGCTATGGGAAAGAGCCGGCACAGGCACGATGGGCCAAACGGCCTCCTTCTGTGCCCAATCATTCTATGATTCTATGAACTGACAAAACAGAAAAAGATTGCAAAACAGACACAAAGCTTTATAATATCGAGAGTGATAAAGAAACAGAGAATGAGAGAGAGAGAGGTGTTTCTGGTGTTCTCTCTCTAGCCCATGAACACATTCTAATGATTTTAAAGCTGGAACATTACAGGGTGCATGAAGCAAAACCAGACAGGATATGTGGATCCTCTACAAAGATGTAAATATGCAATGGCAAATTGTTGAGCATGCAGGATTCATCGATAACTAGGATCAGCAAGCATGACTAAGGAATCATGATCACAAATGATTTATCAAAACATTCAAACGTAAAATAAGCAAGAAAAATAAAATATACAATTTCTGAAGGGAGAAACATGAGGGAGGAAACTAAGGTGGCTATAGGAACATCCAGAAGTATGTTAAAAGGATGGTCAAAGAGACAAAGCCAGCCTGAGAAATGAGTATAGCTGTGAATACCAATTATAACAGTAAGAAATTCCTTAAATCATAGAAACATACAGCACAGAAGGAGCCATTCGGCCCATTGTGTCTGTGCTGAGTCTTTGAAAGAGCTATCCCATTAGTCCTACTCCCCTTCTCTCACAATGCTATCACAATAAGAAGCGAGGCAGAAAAGAGGCAAGAATCATAAAAAAAAATGCAAACAGGGCCGAAACTGAAGATGAACAGAAAATAGTCAATATATCCAAGACCCTGAAATTACACGAGGATATGAATATTTAATATGTTCAGCTGCAGTTCCTCTCTCTGCTATTTTAGCAAAAGTTTATTCCAGTTAAAACATATAGGTTTATGCTCCCACTAAAATAGCGGTGAGATAAATTTCAGATGAACACATCACACTAACATCCCACAGCATTATTTCAGGGACTAATTGATTACATTCTCCAAACAATCACTGGAGAAGGCACAAGGAGCATGCCCTCCACAATCAGCAACAATCGAAGGAGAATAAATAACAATAACACAAACTAGATAAACCAGCTCAAAGGGCTTCAAACAACTAAACCAGGGGCGGATTCTATTTATTCTAGGACAAGGAAAGATAAAAGATATGATTTATGATGTTACGTGAGAGTTGATGAATCCTGGGAAGGTTCTGCTAGATTGGAAAAAGACTAATGTGGTGCACATTTCCAAAAGTCAACAGAATAGAGCCAGGCAACTGCAGATCTATCAGTGTCACATCAATACTGGTAAAATAATGGGATGGATTATCTGGAGGATCAATAAAGCAAATACAATACTGAACTATTTAGCCAAAATGGTAGAGTACAAGTCGGAAAAAGTCATGATCAAATTGTATCTGTAGTACAGTTCTGGTGACTGAGACACAATGGTGACATTAAAGCCTTGGAGAAGATCCAGAGAAGGGCCACAAGACAATTCTGCATAAGGTAACGGTAATGGATCTTAAACTCTAGAAAGAAAGACTTGCATTTATATAGCGCCGTTCACGACCACCGGACGTCTCAAAGCGCTTTACAGCCAATTAAGTACTTTTTTGGAGTGTAGTCACTGTTGTCATGTGGGAAATGTGGCAGCCAATTTGCGCACAGCAAGCTCCCACAAACAGCAATGTGATAATGACCAGATAATCTGTTTTTGTTATGTTGATTGAGGGATAAATATTAGCCAGGACAATATACTACTAGAAATATTTAAGAAACAGGTTGCTGTGATGGGGGGAGGACTGTAGGTTTTTTTCTGGATAGGTAAGCCACAATGGGCCATATGACCTTCCTAATCTATATTTATCTTGTACTCATTAAGCTAGCAATTTTCACTCCATGGGGCCCCTGGTGGAACTGGCACTTGTGGGCTGATGAAGCAAGCTAATCTCACCTTGGTGTGCTTCTTGTATTTCTTTACTATTTCTGAACATATAATAGCTATTTGATTGTTTCTTGGAGTGATTACACTTTTGTTAGCACATAGAAAAAGGTCAAGGAAATTCAGGGTGAAATACTTGGATAGCTCACAGGAAACGTATACTCATGAAGTAAGAAGTTGCAAATTTGAACCTACATAATGGGCCGAAAATTGATCCCCGGGACGCGAGAGTACGCACTGCGTACTCTCGCGTATTCCCACTCCAATTGCCGGTTTTCTGCATGCCCTGCGCATGCGCTGAAAACCGGCAATTGCTCTTCTGAAAAGGGGGCGGGTCCTGGGTGCATCGCGTGCGCGCTACAGGCTGCGCGCACGCTGTGCACTTCATGCTTTGGACGCGCAGGTAAGTAGGGAAGATTTTGGAAATGTAAAAAGGAGTAAGACCCGCTTTTAAGAAGGTAAGTAGTGAATTAAGTATTTTTTTGAATTTTTTTTTACAGGTATATCTTTTTTAGAGACTTTAAAGACAGGTAAGTTTATTTTTATAACTTTTTAAAAGATTTTAAATTTTTTCAAAAATTTAATTTTTTATTTAAAATGGTTAATTTAATTAACTATACTTATTTTATTAATGTGATGGTTTTTTTTTGAAATTTAATTGAGGTTTAGCTGTTATTTTGGGGGGGTGTAAGATTCATAGATTTCACAGGGTGCTGTGAAACTTATGAATGGAAGATGGTGTGCTGCCATTGGCTCTAACTGAGTCACGTGATCCCACAGCTCCCACGAATTCACTACGCCGCTGGGATACGCAAGCACTGCCCAGCTGATCTCTAGAACATGAAGTTCGTGCGAGCTGGATCTGAAAAAGCACAAGCGAGGTGAGAGATCGCGGGAAAGCCTTACCCCCGCGGGAACAGAGCGAGATCTATTTCTGGGCCAATACCACAGATACAACTTAGAGACACTCCAGGCACACTGTTCGCAACCTTGGTGTCATATTTGACCCTGAAATGAGCTTCCAACCACATATCCACAGCATAACAAAGACCGCCTACTTACACCTCCATAACAGCGCCCGTCTCCGCCCTTGCCTCAGCTCATCCGCTACTGAATTCCTCATCCATGCCTTTGTTACCTCTAGACTTGACTATTCCAATGCACTCCTGGCTGGCCTCCCACATTCCACCTGACGTAAACTTGAGGTCATCCAAAACTCGGCTGCCCGGGTCCTAACTCGCACCAAGTCCTGTTCACCCATCACCCCTGTGCTCGCTGACCTACATTGACTCCCAGTTAAGCAGCACCTCAATTTCAGAAATCTCATCCTTGTTTTCAAATCCCTCCATGGCCTCGCCCCTTCCTATCTCTGTAATCTCCTTCAGCCCGACAACCCTACGATATCGATATCTGCGCTCCTCTAATTCTGCCCTCTTGAGGATCCCTGATTATAATCGCTCAACCTTTGGTGGCCATGCCTTCTGTTGCCTAGGCCCTAAACTCTGGAATTCCCTGCCTAAACCTCTCCGCCTCGCTACCTCTCTTTCCTCCTTTAAGACGCTCCTTAAAACCTACCTCTTTGACCAAGCTTTTGGTCACCTGCCCTAATTTATCCTTATGTGGATCGGTGTCAAATTTTTTACATAGAAACACAGAAGATAGGAGCAGGAGTAGGTCATTCGGCCCCTCGAGCCTGTTCCGTCATTCAATGAGATCATGGCTGATCATCCAAATTCAGTACCCTGTCCCTGATTTCTCCCCATATCCCTTTAGCCTTAAGAAATATATCTAACTTCTTCTTGAATATATTTAATGAATTGGCCTCAACTGCCTTCTGTGGTAGAGAATTCCACTCTCTGGGTGAAGAAATTCCTCCTCATCTCAGTCCTAAATGGCTTACCCTTTATCCTTAGACTGTGACCCCTGGTTCTGGACTCCCCCGCCATCGGGAACATCCTTCCTGCATCTAGTCTGTCTAGTCCTGTTAGAGTTTATAAGTTTCAATGAGATCCCCTCTCATTCTTCTAAACTCTAGCGAATATAAGCCTAATCGACCCAACCTCTCTTCATACGTCATTCCTGCCATCCCAGGTATCAGTCTGGTGTCTTAAAATACTTCTGTGCAGCGCCTTGGGACGTTTTACTACGTTAAAGGCGCTATATAAATACAAGTTGTTGTTGCTATGATTAAGGTGCATTAGAATTATTCAAATAATGCAGATCTGTAGCAAGGGAACTGCAAACTTGTGGTAGCATGTATTCCACTTGCGTTTATGGACAGAAAACGTGCGGGATTATACCGAAGATTCAACCTAGCACATTCATTACTTTACATTTTAATATCAAATGGTTTATTGGTTTAAAGGGAAGAATCTAATCACAAATGGGATGAGTAGAACCCAAGCACCACCTCTCTATCCATCCAAAGAAAGGAGGGAAACAGAAAAGGGAAATTTGTACAACTCAAGATCACTACTGTGAGAGACATGAAAGTAGACGCCCTTTCCCGGCTTTTGATATGCAGAAGGAGTGAGGGCAGAACACAAGATTGGAAGTCAAAACTGACTTTAATTTGAAAATCATAAAACTGTATGGTTTATCAGAGAATTAAAAAACTGCATTGACAAATCAATAGGACAATTGATTGAAGTTTACTATGGGTCATCCAACAGAAATTGGCTAGCATTTTGCATGTGTTAAACCTAAGTAAAATGTAATCCTTTTTTATGACTCTATAAAATTGATTACATAAGGAAATTTCACTTGAATTAGATATTAGTTAGTTTACTAACAATTATGTGCATGTAATGCTGAAACTCTGCACAATAAATCATTAAACATTGCTAACATTAGTATCATTCCAAAAGTTTTCTCCATTGCTTGAGGTTGCTGGTTGAAGACTTTCTGTAACTGTTTTTTTTTATAAGTCAAGTAAAGAACTTAAAGCCGCATGCCCTATTTCTACTGCTTGATTTTTTAAAAACATTAGAAGGCATGAAAACGTAACAGGCAGCAGGTTGGATGGAAGTGTAACAAAAATAGGTATGTCATGAAATTGTCCCAGAGAGAACAAAAGGAATCCAGGCTGGGGGCTGCCAAGAGGACTTCCCTTCTCCTCCCCGTCGCCCACAGCTAATGCCTGCTGCAGCCATCCTGTATCTGCTGGTAATCATTAACTTTGCATTTCAACTTCTGCATACAAGAGGCGGAGTTCCAGATACTGCATGCGAGAGCAATGCGTGAATCAGGTATTTTTCAATTTCTTTGTTCCTTTCCAATGTTCTCCCTTCTTTCCCCTTGTCTCCTGAAGGTCCTGACTCCTGTTGCAGCTATGATTCCAGTCATTGGCAGCTCTCTGGTACCTTACAAGAGTGGGCATTCTTCGTATGCATGTCTCAAGAGTAAATGACAGCGTACTATTTGGCCTGGAGCACCATCACAGCTGAGCCCAATTTTGTATTCATCTGCTGTCCACACATTCACTTTCTAGCAAGGTCGGGGGGGGGGGGGGGGGGGGAGAGGAGGTGGTGTCACTGGATTAGAATAAGACTGCCAACTTGCACTGTCCAGGCTCACATGTAAAGTGCTACATGTCAGAGCACCTGTGGAATTGTACCTCAGTATGAGAAGTATTTTATAAAAATTGTGCTTTTTAAAATTTTCTTTGGCACACTGGAGGTTCCCATAACATGGGGTGGAATCGAGTTCCAGGGCCCAGATTCATTAGTTATAAAAATATCAGACATGGGGGGAAAAAAAGGGCAGCTTGACTGATAGTCAAAAATCATCCAATCTGGTAACAAAGGGGGGAATTTTGCCAGCCCTGGGGAGGCGGGTATGGAGGCGGGACTGCCAGGAAAATGGCAGAAACTGGGAGCGGGTACCGAATCCACTCCCAACCCGCCTCCTGTGCCATCTTCCTGGGAGGTGGGTCCCCGACTCGCGCAGGGACCCGTCTCCTCGAGGCGGGAAGGGAACTACAGCCAATTAACTGCTTGTTAACAGGTAGTTAACAGGCAGTTAAGAGGCTTATCCCCATTTTACCCCTGCAAGTGTGGGCTTCCCGACGTCGGGAAACCCCGCCAGGGTCAGCGAGGCGAGCAGTGGGTCTGCGGGGGTGAGAGGGATCGAAAAGTCTGCTGTGGAGGTGAGTGATGGGTGCTAGTGTGGAGAGGCAAGTATGAGAGGTGAGTGTAAAGTGTTAGAAAAAGTTTACTTACCTTTGTTTCTTTCTGCAGGCTTCAACACTTGGGGATCCGGAGGTGCCTCATCTCAACAGCAGAGATGACAGAATGGCTGCTGCATTCTCAGATGCAGCAGCCATCTAATTTCTGCGGAGGAAATAGGTTTTGGTGAGCCTTCAGTGCAAGGGTCACCTTAGAACAGAGATTGTCAGTGTTCAACAGTCAAACGCTGACAATTCATCTGTCAAAAATTTTTTGAGAGATGAAACGTCATACGCTGACGTCCTCTGTCACCTGCTTTCCCTTAATTGGCCTGCTAAGCCCGCAGGGCGGGCTTAACAAGGTCAATCAAGGGAAAATAACGTGGGTTGGCCGGACGTCGTTGGATACGGGACTGAAACCTGACAACCAGCAGTCCTGCCCCCAACACGCCCCCACTGATAAAATCCAGCCCAAAGAGTCTGTTCGCTTTCCAATTGGCGTGCGAAAGCGGAGTGGGGTTGCCCGACACGCGAGGATGGGCATGTCAGGCAACCAATGGCAGAAATTTTGGGGGGCGGGATGGCTGGAGGCAGGAAGTCATGTGATGACACCTCCAGGAATACGTCCAACCAGATTTGGCAACCCAATCAGCCATCCCGGCTTCCACTAAATCTGAAGAGCATCACATACTGTATGTAATTATAGAATCACAGGAGCATGCAGCACAGAAAGCTGCCATTTGGCTGGCCAACGTGCCTGTGCCAGGACCTTGTAGAGCAATCCAAAGTTAACTCCACTGCGCTGCTCTCGCCCCACAGCCCTGAATCTTTCCCTGCTTCAAATATTTAAAAAAATACTTCTTTCATGCAAATATTTATCCACTCTTCCCTTAAACGATGCCGCGTTCTCTGCTTCAACCACTCCCTGTGGCAAAGCAAAGCATTCCATGCTCTAATAACTCTCTGCATAAAGAAATTACTCCAAACCACTTTTTCTTAGTGGCAGTTTTAAATTGATGACCCCCTCATCACTGATTTGCCAACCAAAGGAAGTCATCTTTTCCTATTCATCCTATCAAAACACTACATAACTTAAAAAAAAAACACTTTAAAATCTCCTTTCAGCCTTCTCTGCTCCAAGAGAAATAGTCCCAGTATGTCAATTCCCTCCTCATAACTATAAATTCCCTTCCTGGGTATCATCCTGGTTAATCTATGCTCCCTATGACTTTAATGTCCTTTCTCGAGTGGGACACCCAAATTTGCACAAAATGCCTAATAAAAGTTCAACATAACCTCTTTGCTTTTGTACTCTATGCCTCCATTTATAAAACCCAACACTCCTTTTGCCTTCTTAAGGCTTCATCTATTTACACTCAGGTCCCCTTCAAATCTAGGAATAGCAATGCTGCAATGTTTACCAACTATTGCTTGAGGGCAAACACTGACAATCAAATGTTCTGGCAAATATTCTCCTGTTAGCAGCTTCCAAAATATGCCTTTACTAAGCTAATATAATACTTACAACTGTAATAATTAGTCACAAGTCGTATTATAGTAATGAATGCCTAAGCTTTGGTGGTCTTTCATTCAGCTCATGAGGGCAATTTCACTGTGAATGCAAAAAGTTGAAACTTACTACTGAATCTTACAAAAATCTCTGTTCTATCCATATCAGGAATGGCTGGCCTGAAGTAATACATTTCAATATTTCACATTTTTGAAATAAATGACAACCACCACCTCAGGCAAACTATTTGCAAGAAGGTGCATTGTTCTTATAATGATTTTTTTCATGCAATTTTTTTGGTTGTTGCTGTTGTTGATGAGGGATGTCATTGCTGGATAAAGGAAGATTCTTGGCATCCAGTTTCAGCACTAAGCATTCCCAAGACAGGTACAGTAAGGCTCTACCTCAAAGAAGCATCCTCTCTACTGCATCAGTGTGATATTTTTCCATTTTTCATACCAGCCATTCAGGTCCCACCGGCGAAAGACCAGGGACTACCCGACGACACCGCAGCCCTTTGAACTGCTTGTTACAGGGTGAAATGTGAAGGAATAGTAAGTATGCTCCGTTATTCATCTTAGCCTCAATATTCCTTTACCTTTGACACAAAGGGAATGTTCTTACCTCCCATTAGGATTTACTAATAGAAAGAATGTCTCCTGAATTAATCTTCTAGAGCTTAGTATTCTAAAATGTAATTAGAAAAATAACATAATGGATACCTGAGTCAAACAAACTCATCAAAGGGGCCCAGATCACATCATAGGCAATAAAGTGATTAATTGCAACTAACATCTGTACCTCCTCAATGAGATTTTACCCTTGTAACCACACCAGTTATCTGTTATTCAGTGGGTGAGTTGCAGGATTATGGTGTAAATTCGCTATCTGTTGTACACAGAAACAAAACGGAATCAGGTAGCACTTCTGAGAGATATTTCAGAGATACTGAATTGTTAAAAGCATTTTATTTTAAATTGGTTGCAGGGAAATTTGAGGCAATTAGAAAGTGTGATAGACCTTTTTTCTGCTAGGGACACATTTAAAGCATTACACGTGCTGTATGCAAGATTTTTAAACAATAGAATAAAATAAAAAGTGCATATAGTGAGGTTTGCGAGGGAAAATTCTTCTGCACCTTTTTTTAAATAATTGACAATGCCTACCCGGCAGCTGCTAATGGCCAGTGTTTTACATCTTATGTGATGAATTAGTGATCACAATGTAATCGATGCAGGTTTAAAATCAAGAGATAATTAGCAATTACAAGGAAATAAAAATCTGTATATAATGTATGTACATATCAAACATAGAATGATTCAAAATTTAATGCATTCTGGAGATAAAATTATAATGTAACAGTTTAAATTTCAGTGCAGAAACATATCCACAAATTCATTGGATGTGTGCTGTCACTGTATTACACTGCATGCAATCCAACAGTTCACATTTAGCTTAGTTGATTAAATGTGGTGTTTTCTCAGAAATGTGGGTCTCTGAGCTTCATGTATATTTTGTCTAAAAAATACAATAAATTAATTCAACTTCTGCCCATAAATTATCTTCAGAAAACATATTTCTGTAACCTTCTGTGATTCTAGGAGGTGATCTTAACCCTACTCGCTCAGCAAAAGTCTGGCGGGTGGTCAGTTAAAATTGCCCTGGCTCTTACCTATCCGAAGGTCGCCATGATCGCAACATCTGTAATTTTAACCTGCTCTCCTGAGCAGGCAGCAAGCACACATGTCGGAGCCAACAGGGTCCTTCTTTACATATGCATGTTGCAGCCCAATGACATCAGTGAGACCAGACTGTCATTTTAACTCAGCCCTGAGCGGAGAATCCACCTGGAGTTAAAATCGGGGCCATGTGTGTCTGTGCCCCTAGATATCACTGTTCTTCTATTCTATTAAGGATCTTATTATTTAGGGTATATTTAATTTCACTATTTTTCCCAAAATGTACTACTTTACACTTCTCTGCATTGAACTTCATTCTCCACCTATCTGCCCACTTCAATAGCCAATTTTTTTTTAAATTCGTTCATGGGATGTGGGCATTGCTGTCAAGGCCAGCATTTATTGCCCATCCCTAGTTGCCCTTGAGAAGGTGGTGGTGAGCCGCCTTCTTGAACCGCTGCAGTCCATGTGGTGAAGGTACTCCCACAGTGCTGTTAGGGAGGGAGTTCCAGGATTTTGACCCAGCGACGATGAAGGAACGCCGATATATTTCCAAGTCAAGATGGTGTGTAACTTGGAAGGGAACTTGGAGGTGGTGGTGTTCCCATGTGCCTGCTGCCTTTGTCCTTCTAGTTGGTAGAGGTCACGGGTTTGGGAGGTGCTGCCGAAGATGTCTTGGCGAGTTGCTGCAGTGCATCTTGTAGATGGTACACACTGCAGCCGCAGTACGCTGATGGTGGAGGGAGTGAATGTTTAAGGTGGTGGATGGGGTGCCAATCAAGCGGGCTGCTATGTCTTGGATGGTGTCAAGCTTCTTGAGTGTTGTTGGAGCTGCACTCATCCAGGCAAGTGGAGAGTATTCCATCAAATTCCAGACTTTGCCTTATAGATGGTGGAAAGGCTTTGGGGAGTCAGGAGGTGAGACACTCGCCACAGAATACACAGCCTCTGACCTGCTCTTGTTGCCACAGTATTTATGTGGCTGGTGCAGTTAAGTTTCTGGTCAATGCTGACCCCCAGGATGTTGATGGTGGGGGATTCGGCGATGGTAATGTCGTTGACTGTCAAGGGGCGGTAGTTAGACGCTCGTTTGTTGGAGACAGTCATTGCCTGGCACTTGCGTGGCGCAAATGTTACCTGCCACTTATCAGCCCAAGCCTGAATGTCGTCCAGGTCTTGCTGCATGCGGGCATGGACTGCTTCATTATCTGAGGAGTTGCAAATGACACTGAACACTGTGCAGTCATCAGCGAACATCCCCACTTCTGACCTTATGATGGAGGGAAGGTCATTGATGAAGCAGCTGAAGATGGTTGGGCCTAGGACACTGCCCTGAGGAACTCCTGCAGCGAGGTCCTGGGGCTGTGATGATTGACCTCCAACAACCACAACCATCTTCCTTTATGCTAGGTATGACTCCAGTTTTACTAGGGCTCCTTGATGCCACACTCGGTCAAATGCTGCCTTGATGTCAAGGGCAGTCACTCTCACCTCACCTCTGGAATTCAGCTCCTTTGTCCATGCTTGGACCAAGGCTGTAATGAGGTCGGGAGCCGAGTGGTCGCGGCGGAACCCAAACTGGGCATCAGTGAGCAGGTTATTGGTGAGTAAGTGCTGCTTGATAGCACTGTCGACGACACCTTCCATCACTTTGCTGATGATTGAGAGTAGACTGATGGGGCGGTAATTGGCCGGATTGGATTTGTCCTGCTTTTTGCGGACAGGACATACCTGGGCAGTTTTCCACATTGTCGGATAGATGCCAGTGTTATAGCTATACTGGAACAGCTTGGCTAGTTCTGGAGCACAAGTCTTCAGTACGACAGCCGGGATGTTGTCGGGGTCCACAGCCTTTGCTGTATCCAGTGCATTCAGCCGTTTCTTGATATCACGTGGAGTGAATTGAATTGGCTGAAGACTGGCTTCTGTGGTGGTGGGGACCTCAGGAGGAGGCCTATATGGATCATCCACTCAGCACTTCTGGCTAAAGATGGTTGCAAACGCTTCAGCTTTGTCTTTAGCACTCATGTGCTGGGCTCCACCATCATTGAGGATGGGTATATTCATCCCGTTAGTTGTTTAATGGTCCACTACCATTCATGACTGGATGTGGCAGGACTGGGGCTTACAACTCTGTGACAACTGAAAATCATCACTAACAGAGTGCGAAGAAAATTGACACACCTGCAAACCATTACAATGCTAAAAAAAAATATGGCCCTTAAGCCACCATGAAAAATAAACAACAGCCACAAAATTACCGTAAAAAATAGAAAAAGGCCCCAAGTCCCAACTAAAATAGACAAACAACCCAAACCACAAAGGATAATCTGCCTACGGCCCAAACCACCATGAAAAATGGACTTTCACTGCTAAATTATCGTGAAAAATGTACAATCTAAAATCATTATGAAATACATACACTTCCTTTAACTACTTCTGAGTGCTTACTTTTATATTTATTGTACTTCTAAACAAAACATAAAATACCTAAGTATATCCTAAAATTCTCCAAATTCAGTCAACACGCACCTTCTACCTGGTGGGAGAGTGGGAGTTAACTTCTCAATGACCACCATGAACCCTGCTTAGTAATCAGTTAGGAGAACTGATTGAAGTCGGATGTTGTACAATGTTCTCCCTCCATCCCTCTTCTCGAAACCTCCTGGCTGGGAGGCAAGAGCTGAATTGATTTACGATGTGAGACTGCTTTGCACTAGGAAATCCTTAGCATCCATCAGATTTTAAGGTCAGTATAATACTAATTGACAAAATAGCTCATTAGTGCCACCTGGTAGAAAATTATTTTTTTCAACTCTGGTCGTGAAAATTAATTTATATATATTAATTTTCCTTGATCAATGAGCTGCATTTTTCTGTGGGCAAAACAATGGATTAGTGTCCACACTGTCTCTATATCAGAATCGCCATTTTTTTTTTTTTTTTATGGTGCATTTATACTGCAGCTACCTGTCTCCGACTATCCATTCCAGCCGAGCGGTACCTTCTTTCCACTGCCTGGCTGAATTGGACATTCTCCTGCCCAGCAGAGAGCACTCTGCAGGTGCGTGTTTATGTGAAGAGCTCCTCTTGCACCCATTAAAACTGGAAAGTTCAGAAAGCACAGGAGAGAGCGTCTGCACACTATAAACACATAAATAAGATCCAGGTTACCTTTAAAAAGTGCTTCAGAGGTCCAAAGGACCAGTGGAGAACGTTTTAAATCAGGTTTGACACTGCATGGGATCTTTACTTCATGCCTGCCAACAGCTCCAAGCAGCGTCAGGAATGCCTCTTCCACAAAGTCTCGTGTGACCTTTTCTCGAGAGTTGGGTCAGGGCCTAAGCCTAGATTTATGCTCCAACATTGGCTTCAGCAGCACATCCTTAAAGTGTATTTTTGGTGTGTGTACAAATCTCAGCTTCAGGCCTACAGATAGAAGGCGAGTTCGCTTCTGAATCTCAACTAAAATGCTGATCCTAATTTAACTGAACACATTTTCAGAGTGAGTGAGCTCCTTTTCATGCTGAGAGCATAACAATTGACTTTTTCCAATCTGGAACACTCAGACGTGGCCTCATGTTTGCTTGCCCACAGACAATCAAGGCACTTGTACAGTTCGACATTGTGTATAGGCTCAAACCAGGCACACCACTGACAAAGCCAATTACTAACTGGTTCCTGAAAAATCCTTTCAGAGTTGAAAGCTCAATGGAAAACAATAAAGGGTATTTTCAGTCTCCAAAGAATAAACCAACACTCTGCTGAAAGAACTGGCAAAACACAGCAGCTGTTATAGCTAAACTTAATTAATTACAAATCAGAAACTAAAAACGAAGCAAAGTTCTTCTTGCCTCTTATAAAATAAGGGGTAAAAATTATAATTATAAAATAAAAATAATTTTAGCGCCCCGAAAATGTTAGTGCCCCTCCGCGGCCGATTTTCCCAGGTAGCGCCCCGAGAGGGAGGAGGGGCTCTACTAGAAGTGCCCCGCGTCCCTCCTGGGCGCTGTGAGCCAATATCACGGCGCTACGTGCAGGCCCTTCTTCCCTGGGCCACCAGGGATCGGGAGTGCCGACAAACGAGCCCGGCACTCAAGAGGAGTGCCGGGCTCACAGAGACCAGCCAGCACCCCGCGGAGGGGCTTCACGGGGGCCGGGGACAGCAACGGGGGCAGGTGCTGGCAGGCGGCCAGCAACAAAAATGGCCACCCGCCACCTCCCCTTTAACTAGCGCCGTCCCGGCCGCAGGTAGGGCCCTCTGACCCCGGCAGACATAGCGTCTGGCGGTAAGTCGGGGGGCGCCACCCAATATTACAGCCGGGGCGCGAGCGGGGTGCTGTACACAGCGCCGCCGCTAACCTCCCGCTGAATTTCACGGGAGGCGTTAGTGGCGCCGCGCCCAGGCGCTAGTTGATTTGCGCCCCGTTAACACCCTCTTTGGGCGCTAACGGGAGGCGCAAATCAACCGAATTTAGCCCCCTAAGTTTTTACATGTTCAGACATTCAAATTACAGTGGAACACTTTGAAATGAAATCCTATTTATCAGGAGCACAGTTTGCTGTCGGGAGCTGCTGCTGTTAAAATTTGAGAATGCTGCAATTTCAGGTTTTGCATTTTCTGCACTCTCAATGCAGATTTTAATAAAGACTTTCTAATTTTAAAAATGTTCTTTACAGATTATGAGCCAAGCCCAAAGCTAACTAATTGTTCACAAATGTATTGCAAAGCTGTGATCAAGCATTTCTTGTAGCTGCATAAAGAATTAAAGCGTTTTAAAAAGTATACAAAATAAATGAGAGAACAGAGAAAGTTGCTGCATGACTGGAGTCTATGCTAAATATTGTCCTGTATGTAATTTGTCATTATGCATTTCATTAGCCCTCAAACTATGTGTTGCATAACACATTTTTAATGAATAGAATTATTATTTACTCCAAACACAAGGAGAACCACAAGATATTAATTATATACTGTGATGTTTTTTCAACTTGTTTTCTTCCCCTTTTGTTGGAATAATTTCAAAGTGCAAGTGTGAATCTTGCAGCAATTAATATAATTTGCAAATTCCTTTCTACTGTGGGAAACAAATACTGACCAATAATCAAATTACCCCCACGCGCCCGGGTCAGAAGGGCTCGCAGTGGAAAGTGCAGCAAAAATACAGGCTGCTTATTTTTGTGATACTTTTAAAAATTACAAATATATGGAGTTTTACCCACTGCCGTGTGTGACACTGAGTTGCACAGATCAGGAGGCTCCTTGGTCTGTTAGCTGATTCCAGCCAGAGCTGAATACCACAACTGGCCCAAGAGTCAGCACTGCTGTCCAGTGACCACTGCTGAAGAAGTGTGCGAGTGTGGTCAAGCAGCATCAAGCAGTTGGCCAGAATTTTCTCAAGGGAGACGGGTTGGGGGCAGGGGCCTCCGAGGCGGGCGGTAAACCCGGGAGACCGAGTTTCCCGCAGGCCCTGCCGACTTTTGAGAGGCTGGCTGGCAGACAGATTGAGAGGCTGGCTGGCTGCGGACGGGTAGGCCTCAGAAGCGAGGGGCTGGTCCAGGGGAGGGATCGCAGGAGCGGGGGTTGGCAATCGGTCAGGGATCAAGGGTGGTGGGGGGGTGAGAGAAGAGGATCAGCAGGGATCGGGAATGGGGGAGAGGATTGGCAGGGGGTTTTCAGGGATCACGGGGGCGGGGGGGAGGGGGGGGTCGGCCAGGGATCGGTAGTGGGGGGGGAAAAGAGGATCGGGGCCGGACACCGGAGGATCGTGGCCAGCCTCATCATCATCATTGGGTGGGAGAGGGTGATCGGAGGCTGGGCGGGGGTCTCTGATCACATGAAGTGGGTATGGTTGGGACCCTGGATCCAGGAGGTAGGTATAAAGCCACTTACCTCCTGGATGCAGCAATCCCCGCCTCTGTTTAACCGCCGAGTTACACGAATTGTGCGAAACCCGTCCAAGTGCAGTTAAACACAAAATGGAGGTGAAAAATGGGGCTAGCCTCATTTACAACATTTAAATTGAGGTAACGCCCCCTGGGAGCAGGTTGGTCGCCCATCCCCCATCCTGCCTCCAGCAAAACTGGAAGTGGGCGGGTTGGAGGCGGGAATCCCATTTTTAACACTTTAACTGCCCCCACGCTCCAAACCCACCCTTTTTTGGGGGAAAATTCCAGCCATTATCTCTGTTCTTCTCCCCACAGATGCTGCCTGACCTGCGCAATGTTTCCATCATTTTCTGTTCATATTCCTTCGACGTTTGGAGAACAGAACGACTTGGAGAATGTTCATACTTTTTTCACAGTCTTATGCATGTTCCAACAGTCAAAATGTCTTATTTGTTTTTGTACTGCATCTGCCTCCGAATGATGTAGTGGGTGGGATGAGTTTGTGTTTCTTGACAGGCTACAAAACCTCTCCTGCCTACCCACAGGTATTGTGGTTTGACTTGGGCGTTGAATTTAAAATGAAACCTGAACTCTACCACATGTACTTTCTGTAAGTTCAGCAGGATAAGGATTAAATGAGTAATGCTCTGCTGATGGCAAGTTTTTGAAGATCATGTATCGATAACTCATAGGTTTTGAGGCTCTTCCTGTCCAGCACCAGTGTACATGGAATGCATTTCTGGTCACCACAAAAGTATCCAGTTTTTCCAAAGCCTGAGCACCTCCTGATACAAGTGCTTTCTTAAATCAATTTGTGAATGCTGTGCGCTATTGATGACCATTACCATGGCAGTTAATTCACATCTATAAACCACCATATGGAGTTTTCACATTCCAGGCACTATCTATCCTGTAGGCAGTGAAGTGACTAATCAAGTGTACAGAACTAGTTTATGCACATTAATTTTTTTTTTTTAAACAGAGTTTCAATTATAAAAAGTAACAAAAATGACCAAAGAAAGGAGCCGCATTGGCGGAGGAGAGCAGCAGCATGCATTTGTCCATTATTCTGAAAATGCTTGCGACCTTGGGCAGTGAGTGATGTGACGTGCAGAATAAATAGCAACAGCTCGTGCTGCAAGCCATTAACTAATTGCTATTTGTTGTCAAAGTCTGGAGCACATTTAATAATCAAGGCATAAAGTAAACACACAGCCTTTGCATGTGAGACAAGAGAAAAAAAATCAATGGCATCTTTCTCACAGCACCCACACATTAACATACTCTTTCCATCACTCTCAATAATTTTGAGAAAGAATAGTGTTAAGAGCCTCTCCTATAAGATCACATTCTACATAAGGCCAGCTTTTTCCAAGCACTTTCTATTAATGGTTTATTCTCTCCAATTAGATCAAAGTCAGGTCAATAGCGAAACCCACTTCTCTGACAAACTGGAGTAAATTGCATCAATTGCAGTAGAAAGTCAGAATCCAACTACTATTGTAATTGGCTAGCAAAAGCAATTTGTTTTAATGTTCCTGCGAATTATCTTGTTTTGGCGGACATGCTCTTCCATTTTTTTTTTTTTACTTGTAATGGTATTGTTTTAAAATAGAGAAGAAATTTAATCTACACAGAGATGGAATTCTAGACTTGCAGCGCCAGATATAAACAGGGTCCTGATGGATCAACACACTTCGAATCTTTAGTTTGTTTTGAAGGACTTGTATCATCTTATGGAAGTGCATCTTCAAGCCCTAAACTGCACAGAGCCAAATCAAGGATACCTCAAAATGATGCTGGGGATGATCATTGCTGAAATTTATGGAAAAAAAGTTTCGAACAGTTTAAAAAAAAAATTGAGAACTCATCTTTAAAACTGCTCAAAATACAATTATGAAAATTATGATGGCTCAGTGACTGCCATTTTGATTCCCTCCCCTTCCCACCCAACTTTGGCGCAGTAGAAACATTGGCTTGCAAGGGTCCTCATTGACACTAAAAAATTGACTCAACCTCTTCAAAACTGAATTTCATATCAGAAAGTGAGACATTTTAGGTTGGTTAACTTTACAGTAAGTGCTAAACTTTCATCTCCAAAATACAGCATTCCCATTCTTTGGACAAGAAAATTAAAAATGTAATTTTCAAACTCCCTGGTGGCTCAACAGATGGTGTAATATTAAGCAACACAGACCAGCAAGCCCCCCAAGGTAAACGCTGAACTCGTTCATCAGAGCTGGGGAAGTAGCGTATACATAACAATTAGTGCTGGTATTTTCAGGCTAAAGAGTAAGAAGTTGGTAAGGGTTCCTTATTCTGGATTGCTATGCAGTGACCTCTGCTGGAAGTGAGTGTGAGAAAGCAATTGTGTTTTTTTAAAAACAGCCAAGAGAGGGTGTGGTCTGAACGAGAGAAGGGTTACGGTTTAAAGTAGTGCACTCCAAATGCCAATTCTGGGTCCACTTTTGTTATCAGTGTATATATAGATGATTTAGACAGGAGTATAGAGAGCATAATTTGAAAATTTGCTGATGACATAAAAGGAGAAGGCTTGGCAAACAGGAGAACTGTAAAAGACTTCAGGAAGACACACAGGTTAGTTTAATGGACAGATGGTAGCCAATGCAATTCAATGTCAATGAGTGTGAGCCAATACATTTTGGGAAAGAAAACAAGGAATGGGAATATACACATCATGGAAAGACATTGCATGAGGAGAGACCCGAGAAGTTCAAATAATGCTCTGAAAGTGCAAGGGCAGGAATATAAAATCATCAAGTACAATGCCATAAAGTATAAGAGTAAATAAGTAATGATGAATTCATAGAAAATATTGGGTAGGCCATAGTGCTGTTTTGGACACCCTATTATAGAAAGGTCATTAAAGCCACAGAACATGTGCAGTGTAGATTTGCCAGGATGATGCCAGCGATGGGAAACTAGTTAGGAGGAGAGACTTGAGATATTGGAGCTATTTCCACTGGAGTACAGAAGGTTAGCAGGAGATTTAATGGAGGGTTTTAATGGAATGAATAGGAAATGACTTTTATGCTCTAGTTGGGGAATCACTGATGAGGGTCATCAATTTAAAATTTTCACTAGGAGAGTGAGGAGAGGTTGTTGGAATGTGGAATGCTTTGCCACGAAGAGTTATTGATGCAGAAACTGTTGCATCTTTTATGGGAAAATTAGAAGCAAAAGGTGAACTATGGGGAGAGACCAGGGCAGTGAGATTAGTTTTGGATTGCTTTGGCAAAATAGCAGGGCAAGCACGATTGGCCAAATGGCTTCCTTCTGTGCTGCAAACTTCTACGGTTCTATATCTAACAACTGGGATACATTCTTGAATATGCATGCAAACTCCATTACAGAAAGCACCTTCTCTTTCTCACTTGTCTTCCAATATAACTGCTGTATGTAATAAATGTTTTAAACACAATGGAGGGAATTTTCCAGGGGGTCAACAGGCGTGGATTGGTGGCGGGTCGGGTGGGAAAATGTTTTTTTTTGACAGCGGGTCAGAACCCCGCTGTCAACCCGCCGCAACGTGCCTTTACCAAATGTCGGGTCTGCCAGTGCTGAGCAGACCCGACACACAGCGGCGGGAGTGGCAATTTAAATCATTAGTGGCTTGTTTACAGCCACTTAACAATGCTTTTTCCCCAGCTTTTTGATTTTGACAAGTCGCCCACCGGTTTCCCGCTGTGCCTAGACCTTGTCCGTGAAGCTGAGGCAGGAGGTCACTTGCCATTGTTTCAGCTGGTGAATTGACAGCTTCAAATGTCAAGTCAAAGCTCCTAGCTGATTCAGCTATCTTCCGTTAGCCACTAGCTTCTTTAAACTTCATTTCCACGACAGAATTGCTGCAAGTCTTTACACAAATCTCCATCCAGTCTGACCTCATTACCTCTCCCACCACTGACATCGCTTCTGTCATCTCTACTTCACCTGCCATCCATTCCATCAGCGCCCTTGAAACTCTCTCACCTTGGTCCTCTGAATCCCACCACAATCAGCCCCAACACCAGCAGCACCAGCATCAGCAACAATAACACCAATCTTCTCCGCAATCAACTGATGCTGCACAGGACATAGGGCATCAGCACCCGAGCACAATACTGCCCGGGAGGCCAGGGATGGCCTCACCATGGCCAGATTTACTTCACTTGACCCTGTACACCCTGGCTGCCACATGATGCGCCAGGTTGGCACCACCCTCATAAAGCATCCCTACAATGTCCAAGCCATTCCTTTCACACTCATCACCATTGCGGGGGATACCGTTATGTCTCACCATTCACTGCAACTCACTAAACCACTTCCAAAGGTGCACACAAATCTGTCTAAGACCGGAAAGTGTTGAAAATAAAGGTTTCAATGTTTGACACCACAGTAACAGAAACTTTACATGAACATTGCATAAAACACCCAAGTGCCTACCCTTGTGTGTTGTTAGTTGGTATGATTGAACTAGGATGAGGGTGAGTGTGAGGGGTGGCTAGTGAGAAGGGGAAGTGATAATGTAGATAGAGAGGGATGGGTGGAGGTGCAAGGTAAGTTGGTGTGAGTAAGGATGTGCAGGAGTAGGGTAGGGAAGGCAGAGTGATGGGGATGTGATGAGTGGCACAGCAGGATGAGGTTGAGTGTGGCTTTGCAGTAACATTTCGTGATCTACTGAGATGATTGAAAGGTTTGCGCCACTGCAGCCTGGTCCTCCTGATGACATCCCTGCTTGTGTCCTCCTGTGCAATGTGCAACCAGGCTGTGTTGGTCTTCTGGGGAGGTCTCTTCCACCCATTGGAAGGGAAGAGAACCTCCCTGCATGCAGTGACTCCCTCCATAAGCATATGGAGGGAGTCATGGGAGAGCCTGGGTGCAGCCCTGCACCTTTGTGCAGTGCTTGTCAGTGTTTGCAGCACCTCAATGCTAGAACACTGACAGCGCAAATGTCAAAATAAATTTGTGCAAGGTCCCTTTTAAGAAACCAGCTGATGACGCATCATCAAATTACGTCATCAGACCCACTTCCTTCAACTGGCCGGCAAATGCGCTGGGCGGGCTTAACAAGCCCATTCAGGGGAAAATCATTCCTAGAGTGGGCTGGAGCCGGCAGCAAGGCTGGGACCCGCCACCGACATCACCCACCATGGACCCGCCGAGGTTGGTAAAATCCAGCCCAAAGTGTTTGCCGTTTAACAGAGCTCTTGATCACAGAAAAAAGGAAATTTTAGCATATTGCTAACCTGATACAAAATTACTTCAATGGATTTCTGTCCTTTCTGGATTGGCTTTCAACAGCCACCTGTCAGGACTCGTAAATTTGTGAACTGGCTGATGAGATATTGTATATTTTCAATCAACAACAAGGCATAATAATTCCTTGTAATTCATAATGTTTCTGCAGCTTGCAATACAGCATGTTAGCCAATGTAATAGTTAACAACAGAATGATAATAAAAATTACACATATAGAGCTGCTTCATAAATATCATACCCACTGGCACTTAAAAAGGGAAAATTAGTTATGCTGTCACCGTAATTAATTCTTCCACTATGGGAAGACTTTTTCAACCTTAGAAATATAGATGCAGATATTTCTTTCATACAATTGGAAAATTGTTTTCTATAGATTACCAAAGATGAATGCTGAAAAGTTACAGCAACCTACATAACCAAGGAATGTTTCCAGAATAACTGAAATCTAGAGTACTGAAGCATTTCCTCGGAAGAATCAGCCTGTCTTCAGTGAGTCGGCTGTCTGAGGGATGGAAGCTCACTCACATTTTTTAATGCACAATATTGGCCCCCAACTTTCTCCTCTCCTGAATGCGTGCCTCTTGATGGGACATGGTTCACGGACACTGGCAGCTCTCTGGTACCTCACCAAAGAGGCTATTCTTCAAGTATAAGCCTCGAGAGACTATCCACCGATTACACAGCCAGGACCAATCCTGTCCTCACCCTACTCCACACCTGCACATTTTGCAGCTGGATAATGATCAGGAACAAGAACCTTAGATGATTTCCCACCTACCGAATCAGAGGTGGTGAGGCTATTTGCTGTGTGCCAATTATGGCCCTGCTGAGATCAACTAATTCAGCCCTAATTAGAAAGCCAACCTAGACACTTCACAGTCCATTGAGCTCAATACACACTGAGCAGTACACTGACCCACTGAGTCATTGAAGGAGCTGGTTTGCTCAAGTTCAAAAGTTCTCTGTCAAATCCAAAGTTGAAAACAGTTGATCCTTCAAAAGCAACAGAAACAATACATCAACCCTTATAGTGATTGCCAGCTCTCTTTTCTTTCTTCTCTGAAATATTACCCATCTCTGCCTTCTCCTCACCGTCAACTGCTGATGAAACCTTAATACACACTTTATCACCCTAAAGCACGACTTCAATGCTCTTCTTGCTGTCATCCTGCCCACACAAATTATAACTGATCCATGATGTTGGAGCCCATGTCCTCACCTGCACAAAATCCCACAATCCTCTTATTCCCTGTCCTTGTCAAACTCCACTAGCTTCCCTGTCATAGCGAAGTGCAATCAATATCCTCCAAGATGTTGGCCACACTGCCTTAATGATTTGCAATAGCCTTACATCCTGGTAAGCAGCCACTGATCCTCCAATATCAGCTTATTCCTCAGTCTCCACGCCGCCACCGGTCGCCACTCTTTTAACCACTATGCCCTTGATGTCGAGAACTGCCTCCTTAAATATCTCCATCTCAACAACCCTTTCCTTACAAACCTCCATCTTACCAGCTCCCTCTCAGTTTTTAAAAGCATCTTAAAAACCCTTCACTTTGCACCCTTCTAATCCACCTCTTCCCCCTAACTCCTACTCGATGTCCATTTTTTTTGTCATCAGCGCTGTAAATCGCTGCAACATCTTTCGGCTTGCAAAGGTTGCTTTAGAAATGTAAGTCGTTATCCTTGTCAACATTGAGCCATGAAAACCAGTACAGTGACACTGAGTTCTGCCAGTCATGGTGGGTTTTTTATTAAAGCAAATCAGGAAAGAAAAGCTCCCGAGAAGAAATGATTGAAACCTCAATGTATATTTCAGACGGCTGCGTGAAAAGGCGACTACAGTCTTCAGAAAGCACTTAAATGAAAGCATTCCATTGCACAGTTTCAGAACGCAACCAACAGACAAAGATGCTACTCAGACTGTAACAGCCGAGGATTCAGCAATTGTTTAATACAATTGTAAACATTGTAATTGGACATTTGCTGCCCTATTGTTTTCAAGGAATAGGCACTATTAATTTTTTGTTATGTAGCAAAACAGAGTTTGTCAAACTATTCAGGGAGCAATTGTCTTAAACTGCACTAAGATGAAGCTCATTAAAATTACCCATTCTTACTGTACACTATCCAATTAACACAGTGGCTCTTGATGAATTGCATTTTTCAGATTTCAAGGAATGCCCCAGGCTGTGTACAGGAAAACAAATGAGTGTGGCACCCCCTGAAGGACTCACCAATCAGGAGAGCCCACTGGCTATCAAAGTACTTTTTTCTGATAATGCAAAAAAAAAAGTAATTTCCAATTCAAAAATAGAACGAAAAAGTTCAGCATATTGACATGCTTTGTTATAAACCCACAAGGTGACAAAAATGACAGGTTAATACATTTCATACTGCATTTATGCATGTGGTTATTTTGCACACAATTGACCAGGCTGTCAACGGTTTGCTACAGCTCAGTGAATGCTGGATGGTAATGACATGCAGTCGTTCTACAATATCTGAGAATCAAACAGACGCACAAGTAATCCACCGAGTTCCCATAGCGGATGCTAGAATTGCTGTGCCATGTGTTTATTTTAATATCTATTTTTAGAATGCTAGTAACTAACAGATACAAAAATCTATTGGCCTCCTTAAATGAGTGCTGGTCCAATTTCTGTACCATAGATTCACCACCAGGTTGTAGGAAACTGAAATGCAAAGGGTGATGAGCTTTTGCGAAATATGAGTGCGGGGACGATATCAACATCTCAACTCCCACTCAAAAATATAGGCCTAGAAATTGGAGGTTTTAGCGCTGGCCGTTCAGGCCCGTTTTGGTGGAAAAAAATGGCAGATGCCTCACTTCTGCTCCCTTCCGGCAGGTCCCACGGCGCCCGCCATTTCGGGCAGGTTGGCAGCGGTGACGTTGCTTGCGTTCGTGGAAAGTGCTTTAATTAGCAGGAGCGTGGCATCAATCAGCGTGCAACGCCGAATTCATGCATGCTCATCTGTTTCAGAGCTCGCCGCTCCTCTCCAAAGCACGCCCGTGGGTGCAGCTGTTGACAGCACGGAGACACGGGAGAAAGCAGCGGTGAGCTCGACCTCATACAGTAAACAGTTGCTGAGATAACTTAACTATGGAGAGCTCAGGCTATGTAATTGGAGTGAAAACTGCTTCCAATGAGATGCATCAAATCTTCCCCCCGCCCCCCCACTCAGGAGGTAAGTACTTTTAAAATAATCTATACTGTACGACAGTTGCATAATCTCAGGGGGAAAAAAACAAAGCTGCATTTCCTTAAATTTTATACACTGGGGTTTTCTTGTTCAGGAACTAATAAAATAAGATGCAAAGTTTGGAAGTCTGTTTTTAAAAGGCTTAACACCCTATTCTCACCAAGAGTTCTTCAAAAGTCTGCTGTTGTTAAAAATGTAATTGAACTCTCTTCTGCATCATTTACACCAGTAAACTCCTGACCAAGAGGTTCATGTTCCCCTTTTCTGAAATTTATTTCCATTGATGATTCATGCAATCTTTTAAGGACATCTATGCCACAGTCTTATGTGATGTTTCCAGTCACAGTCCCTCCAGATCTGAGCCTGTGCTTTCAGAGCCACTCACCAGGGAGTGAATCCCCTATGCCATATGCAGGCTAGTACACTGTCACTGCTAGCTGCAAGATGGTGCATCCCCAGCACCCTCCCCCTCCAGCGCCATGGTGGAGCACAAACCTCCACACAGCAACCATCTGGGTGAAAGATCTGTGGAGCTATGGCATCCAGCGAAGGTGGGAGTACCAGGTAGTCTAACACCCATTTGTGGACCCCACACAAGACTCAGACAAATGTCCGCGATAGTAAGAGGGGAGCCGTGGACAAACAAATACCTCGTGATGTGCCACAACACACAATGCTCCAACCCTACAAGGACCATCAGCGGACTCGATAGCAAAACCCAGGAGCCGTCACCAAATGATCCGACACAGCACATTGCCCGAGAACGCCGCACCGACCTTGCAGACGCGACCTTCAGCCTCCTGCTGAGGTTAGCGCTGGAAAGAGAGCGTTGCACAAGAGATTCTCCGCTTCACTCATGTAAATTAGCAGGCAGCGCCAAAATACTGCCTGCGCTCTTTCTGCGGGCGGCTGTTAGCCTTGGCCGGCAGGTGTTACCGGCAGGTTTCCGGCCGACTCGAATTTCTAGGCCAGAGCTTCTTTTGCAATGCTGCAGACATGTTAATAGGGAACTTTGTCTGATAAAGAGTCAGGATCTTTAGTCTGCGGTACTGTATGACAGAATGAAGTACATATGTTTACACATTGGCCAGATATCAGGTTGATGAAAAAAGAGATGGGGTTTGGAATATGTTTAAGGAGTTCTATAAGCACAGGAGCTGTACTTGAGAACTGGCAGATATTAAATATAAAAAAAGGAGTGAAAAATAAATCAGGTAATTATAAGCTGGTTTGTCTAATGCTGGCAAGTGGTGGAAGTGCTTTAGGGCAGTGATTCTCAGAGTGGGTTGTGAGGCCCATCTAGGTGAAGCAATACGAGAGGCTGATAGGATCAGAATCTGCACTCTAACTTTAACTTGAATGAGGGTCTGGTGCCATTTCTGTTGTTGAATAGGGTTGCCAGCCCTCCCGAATTGCTCGGGAGTCGCCCGGAATGGGGCATGGATCTCCCGGGCGCTGCTGCTAACAGCCCAAGAGATCTTGGCACTTTAAATTTCTCCCCCCACTAGCAGCCCCTCCCTCAAAACCCCCACCTGCTGCTATGTGACATCACCGGCTGCCACTCAGAGAAGCTGTCACTGGATAATGTCACCCTCCGACGCGACAGAGAAACCGAAAACCACTTAAGGGTGCTGGAAGCGTGACGGGGCAGGGAGAGGTATGGGGATAGGGTGAACAGGGATGTGGGAGCAGAGAATCAGAACTCGGGGAATTGGAGCTTGGGCAGTGGGGGAGGGAAGAGAGGGAGACAGGAATAGGAGTGTACAATGTGGTGAATGGGAGCAATGCCATGAGAGGAGCAGCCAGTAAAGGGGTGAGTGAAACCTGTGGACTTTTCTGTGAGTAAATAATGAAAGATTGTTTCCATTGGTGAGTGAATGGGGAACAAGAGGACAGAGACTGACAATTCTCACTGGAAGAATCTAGGGGGAAGTAAGAAGGAAGGTTTTTGAACTGAGGGCTATTTTATCATGGGATGCGTCACCATAAGTAGCTATTTGTTTAAAAAGGAACTGAATAAGTACATTTAAAAAGGAACTGAATAAGTATTTGAAAAGGAGGAATATAAAAGGATCTGGGGGAATGGGGTTACATGAGAGAGCGCCAGCAATGGTCTCCTCCTGTGCTGTAATTTCTATCATTCTATGAAAACTCTCCTTTATTGAATATGGTCCCAGGAGCAGGTTTAGAAATTTTGGTGCTGAGCTGAGTTTAGGACGATGAGAAGTCCTATGAGAAGAGCCTCAAACACTGACCCTACTGCCCTATGTGCGATCTCTCGGTTTAGTTCAGGTTGGTTTGCGCTGCCCAATTTTGATGTCTGAAGTCCAAGTACAGATCAGTTCTGACTGAGGCTCCCAGTTCAAAGTTGTCACTTTCACACAGAACATGAGTCCAAACCAGAGATGGGGCCTGTTAAAAGTGACATCGACTGGGGAGCCTGACCACACCTTGTGCAGTGCTGGCTGCAGTTTCAGGGTGAATATCAGTGGGTTATAGGATTACTATTAATTACAGGTAAGATATCAAGGCATTGCACCTATTACTTCAAGTTACATATAGACTATCAGCGAGTTATTGGCCCAGAAATTCGGCGCTTGTCGGGTGAGTACGCGCTGTGTACTCACCCGTAAGGCCACTTGAAGTGCCGGTTTCCTGCATGCACTGCGCATGCGCGGGAAACCGGAACTTCCGGTCTCGTGAAGGGAGGGGTTCAGAAGTGAACCGCGAGTGTGGGAGAGGCTGCGCGCACGCAGCGAACTTCGGTTTTTTTTCCAGGTTTCTCCGGGAAGGTAAGTATGGAAGAAGCTGCGCTTTTAAAAAGGAGGTGCAAGACCTGTTTTTAACAAGGTAAGTGGTTAATTAATTACAATTTAAAACATTTTCAACAGCTTTATCTTTTTTTTTTAGATACTTTAAAGAAAGGTAAGTTTATTTTTAGCACCGTTAAAAAGTATTTTAATTTTTTCAAAAATTTAAATTTTTGTTTAAAGTAGTTAATTTATTTAACTTATAGTTATTTTAAAAATGTGATGTTTTAAAAAAATTTATTTGAAGTTTAAGTGTGGTTTTGGGGCCGATTTCAATTCATAGATTTGACAGGTCTTCCTGTCAAATCTATGAATGAAAATGCCCTGCTAGGATTGGCTCTCCATGGCCCGCGTGATCCCAGGGGACGCTTTGAACTAACTGCGCCCCTGGGATACACAAGCACTGCGCGCCGGCAGCTGGAGGCGGCCCAGGACCCGAAGTTCTCGTGGGCCCAAAACACAACGGCAGGCGCGGTAGGTAAGTACACGCACGATGCTTGCACCCGCAGGAAGCCGGAAAACCGAATTTCTGGCCCATTGTATTACTGTTGGTTATGAGGGGAATCTGAGTGTTACCAGTATTACTATTAGTTATCGGTGCAATTTCAGCGAAAAGAAAGATTCGCATTTCTATAGCACCTTTCATGACCACCGGACGTCCCAAAGCGCTTTACAACCAATGAAGTACTTTTTGAAGTGTAGTCACTGTTGTAAATGTAGGAAACGCTGCAGCCAATTTGCACACAGCAAGCTCCCACAAACAGCAATGTGATAATGACCAGATAATCTGTTTTTGTTTTGTTGGTTGATGGATAAATATTGGCCAGGACACCGTCGATAACTCCCCTGCTCTTGTTCGAAATAGTGCCATGGGATCTTTTACGTCCACCTGAGAGAGCAGACGGGGTCTCGGTTTAACGTCTCATCCGAAAGACGGCACCTCCACCAGTACAGCACTCCCTCAGCACTGCACTAGAGTGTCAGCCTAGATTTATGTGTTCAAGTCCCTGGAGTGGGACTTAAACCCACAACCTTCTGACTCAGAGGCGAGGGTGCTACCACTGAGCCATGGCTGAGTTACTATTCGTTACTGGTGGAATCAAAGTTCCTCCCAGCGCTGGTTTCCCCTCTGCGAATCAGTCCCCCACCTTCGGTTTCCCCTCTTCCCCACCCTTGGTTTCCTTCTTCACCTGCTTGCAGGTTCTTCAAACTTCTCGCACAACAGTTGCTGTCACGAAACAAGCAAAGATACTCAACTACAGGGAATCCAACCTTTATCAGGTACATACAACAATATTTGCAAATGTCATGTGATCAGATGTCACATGATTAAACTTCCAGGAATACCTCAAACCAGAGTTGGCAAACCTATTGGTGAGTGGTTCTTCCCAATTGGTTCCTGTCAATCACATGTAGCCACCCTTTTATCAGAGCCATGCATGTATTTCCTATATTTTTAGGGTATCCCTGCCAATTTCTGCTTCTTCTAAAGTGCCAATAGTCTACTCCCATACTCTTTCAAATGCCCTACCCTGAGACCATCTGAAGCTAAAACCCTCATCTATGCTTTCATCATCACCAGACTCAACTTTTCCAATGTTCTCCTGGCAGCCTCCCATTCTCCACCCTCCATTAACTTCAGCTCATCTAAAACTCTGCTGCCTGTATGCTGTCCCACATCAAAGTCCCAACACATCCATTACCCATATCCTCACTGACTCCCAGCTCCCCCATCCATGACAACATTCTCATGCCCTCATGACCCCACCTCCTTATCTCTGTAATCTCACCGCCCCCCCATCGAATTCTTTGTGCCTTTGACTCTGGCCTCTTGTGCATTCCTCCCTCCCCTTTGTTCCACCATTAGTGGCTGTGCCTTTAGCCACCTTGGCCCCAAACTCTGGTATTCCCTCGCTAAACCCCTCTGCCTCTCCACCTCCTCTTTGACTAAGCTTGACACCCTCTTAGATAATTCTACAGCTTCCCTCTGTGCCTCTCTTGGCATCCTTCGAAAGGCCCACCATGGCACTCTTCGTTGCATCCTCAAGAGCAGCAACCCCAACTGCCCCATCCTACTCTCTCGCTGAACTTCCCGCCCAGCGCACCCGCTGGGGGTTAATCTTGCCAATCTACTCCCCATCCAACTCACCCCTCCCAGCGTTGACCCTGTGGACACAGGCAGTAGGTCAGCCATCACCGACCCTCTCCGTATCTCCCTCTAGAATGTCCGTTCACTTGCGAACAAGGCCCATGCCCTCCATGAGCTTATCGTGGATGACTGCATCGATATCATGGCCCTGACGGAAACTTGGCTGAGGGGTGATGACAACTTACCCTTAAATGCAGCCTCCCCGCCTGGCTTTTCCTTCCACCACTTGCCCCGTTCAGACCGCTGTGGTGCCAGAGTGGCTCTCATCACCAAATCACACCTTGGTCTGTTCCCCGACTCCTCCAGCACTTTCTCCTCCTTTGAGCATCTCATCTTATTCCACCCCTCTCACCTCTCATTTAAAATTCTCGTTCTCTACTGCCCACCCAAGTACAGGAAACTCTTTATTATCCGGCACCAACGGGACCGGCATGGTGCCGGTTGATCGAAAGTTCTGGATTACAGAGAGGTATACTTACCAAGGTACGAGAGCCCCGTACACGGCCACAGGCTTAAAAATTGGGACCCGGAGAGGGAAAGTAAACTAACACGATGGGAGGAAACCTTTACAGTATTCCAATTGTTTTAACAATTTTTTAGAGTTTGTGGAAACCGAGCAGAGAGTGCTTGGGGCAAGCGCAACCATCATCGCACCCTTTATATCCTGAGGGAGCCGGCTTACGGGAGGGCAGCCTCTGCCGAGGGGACGATGGGTCTGAGCTCTCCGAGCCGGGCCTGTGTTCCGAATCACGAGACTCCGGCTTCTTCCCCCGTGGCGGCGACAGGTCCGAGTCGGAAGAACGTTGACCCCCCTTTCGTGGGGGCGAAAGGTCAGAATCGGGGTCTTGTCTGAAAAGTAAAACTTATCCGAACCTACTCCTGATTTTTGCCGGTTAAGCGAGAATTCCGGATATTTGGGTGCCGGATAAACAAAAGTTTCCTGTACTATAAAAATTGTATTCCTGAGATATCTTCACTGCTTTCCTCCCTCAGCCTCTGCACCGAGCGACTTCTCATCCTCAGTGATTTCCACCTCCATCTCAATTCATCATGCTCCCTCTCCTCTGGGTTCACTATCCTCCTATCCTCCCTCTTAATCTCTCCCCCCATGTAAACTCCCCAACCCATATTCACGGCCACCCCCTTGACCTTGCCATCTCTCCTTGCCTCGCTACTCCCATTGTGTCAATCACAGATAAGGTCATCTCTGACCACTTCCTCGTATCGCTCTCCACCCACATCCCCCTTCCTCCCACCAACCTTACTTCCTTGTGTCCGCTCCTGGAAAAAACTCTCTCCCAACTTGTGGAAGTGTATTTTTAGTTGGATACAAAATGGCTTCCTAAGACACAGAATATAAAATCTAAAATGGCCTACACAATGTCTGTTAGAAAGATTAGCCAATTGTTTATAGTTTCAACCTAATGAAGGAATTTCAGTTTGTGGACTGTTTTAATTGCCCCCAATAAATAACTTAGGATTGTAGATCAAAGAAGTCTCTAAGGCCATGGCGTGAATTACTATCTCCCTTGAATTCTAGATGGTGTGGTGGGAGAAATCACACGTACCCCTTTAGAAGGAATTTCTGCTGGTTTAAATCTTTATGACCTTTAGAAAATCCTTTCATGTACAGTATACACAAATACTCTTTTAACTTGTTTTATAGGCACTATGCTGTCAATTCATGATTTATTACCATGTCATGTGATATAGGAAGCTTGTATTGTTTCTGTGTATAAATGTCGAACAGTTTTTGTATTTGTAGGGTGTCATCATAGCCTAGTTTTGACTATGGTTGCATTCTCCTTGCAGCAAGTAAAATAATAAACTTCCTTTGACGATACTTTATGTTTAAAGAGTCTTACTCGGAAGTCGAAACTTCGACAAACGACACTTACAAAATCCCAACTGTCCAGCCTTTGGCCCTCCAGTCACCACGATATTTCTGCAGCTACCGATCTGCTCAACCACACCCGCACCACCACTTTTGATGCCCTAGTCCCTATTAAAACAATTTGTCTCTCTCACCTGGTACGGCCCTCACCTTCACTCCCTTAAGTCCAAGGGACGCAGACTTGAACGGATATAGCAGACAACTGGTTTAGCCATTCACCGCCAGATCTAGCAGGACCACATAAAACATCACCGGGTCCTGCTCTCATCTGCCAAAATTGCTCACTATTCCAGAATCATTCTGGAATGCAAAAATAAACCCAGGATTCTCTTCTCTACTGCTAACCGTCTCCTTAAACTCCTCATCCTGTCTCCTCCACCCTCACCTCCAACAACAAGTGTGAGGAGCTCATGGTCTTCTTTGTCTCTAAGACTCAGACCATCCATTCAGCTGCCTCTGCCATTTTGCTTTCTTCCCCTAGCCCACCGGGCCAAACTTCCTCTAAGGTTCCCCCCTGCCCTAGCCCTGAACTCGCATCTTTCTCTAGTTTCTCTTCGATCTCTCCTCACGACCTGTCTGTGCTTATCTTGTCCATGAGACCCACTTCCTGCTCCCTTGACCCTATTCCCAGCAAACTGCTGCCCACCCAACTTCCTTTTCTGGCTCCCAAGTTAGATGACATTGTTAACGGTTCTCTCTCCTCAAGTACTGTCCCCCTCTCCCTCAAATCTACCGTCAGCACCCCTCTCCTCCAAAACCAACCCTTGACCCCTCCGTCTTTACAAACTACCGCCCCATCCCCAACCTCCCTTTCCTTTCCAAAGTCCGTGCCCATCTTCCCCACAACTCCATGTTTGAATCCCTCCAGTCAGGTTTCCGCCCTGCCACGGTACCGAAACGGCTCTCAAAGTCACAAATGACATCCTTTGTGACTGTGACAAAGGTGAACTATTCCTCCTTGTCTTGTTTGCAGCCTTTGACATGGTTGACCACTCCATCCTCCTCCAACGCCTCTCCACCGTCGTCCAGCTGGGCAGGACTGCACTCGCCTGGTTCCATTCTTATCATTAATCATAGCCAGAGAATCACCTGCAATGGCTTCTCTTCCCGCTCCCGCATCGTTGCCAAGGATCTATCCTTGGCCCCCTTCTATTTCTCATCTACATGCTGCCCCTTGGCGACATCATTCGAAAACACAGCGTCAGTTTCCACATGTATGCTGACGACACCCAGCTCTACCTCACGACCACTTCGCTCGATCCCTCCACGGTCTCTAAATTGTCAGACTGCTTGTCCAACATCCAGTTCTGGATGAGCAGAAATTTTCTCCAATTAAATATTGGGAAGACCGAAGCAATTGTTTTCGGTCCCCGCCACAAACTCCGTTCCCTAGGCACTGACTCCATCCCTCTCCCTAACATCTGTCTGAGGCTGAACCACACTGTTTGCAACCTTTATTCATTTCATGGTCACATTTGACCCTGAAATGAACTTCCGACCACATATCCGCAGCATAACTAAGACCGCCTATTTCCACCTCCGTAGCATCGCCCGTCTCCGCCCTTGCCTCAGCTGCTGAAACCCTCATCCATGCCTTTGTTACATCTGGACTTGCCTATTCCAACGTTTTCAAATCCCTCCACGGCCTCGCCCCTCCCTATCTTTGTAATCTCCTCCAGCCCCACAACCTCCCCGAGATATCTGCGCTCCTCTAATTCTGCCCTCTTGAGCATCCCCGATTATAATTGCTCAACCATTGGTGGCCGTGCCTTCCGTTGCCTCGGCCCGAAGCTCTGGAATTCCCTCCCTAAACCTCTCCGCTTCTCTACCTCTCTTTCCTCCTTTAAGACGCTCCTTAAAACCTCTTTGACCAAGCTTTTGGTCATCTGCCCTAATTTCCCCTTAAGTGGCTCGGTGTCAAATTTTTTGTCTTATAATACTCCTGTGAAGCGCCTTCGGACGTTTTACTACGTTAAAGGCGCTATATAAATACAAGTTATTGTTGTTGTTGAAGCTTTTGGCCATTCTCCAAATCTCTTCTTTGGCTCAGCATTTATTTTTCCTTACATCTCTATGAAGCATCTTGAGACGTTTGTTTTCCGCTGAAGACACTATATAAATGCAAGTTGTTGTTTAAAATATACTCACAACTGAGGTAGACTAACTGGCTTATATCTTCTGCCCTATCCCTTTCAAGGACATTTACTCTCAGGTCCTTAAGCAAAATGTCCTTTTGAACATTTATGTCAATGGTGGCTCTTCTATATCATCCTCAGAAAATCGTAGTCCCAGTTTTACTTTCCTGCAATTGACTCTCTATAAAAATCACTTTTGTCTGACTGCACGACATATCTACTGTTTGGTCTAACTTTATTTCTTCCAACACTTAATCTGGGGTAGGTCCCATTTTATCACATGGAAATTGTCTTCCAGTCAAACACCTTTAATTCCTCTTTTTCCTTTATCTATTTTCAATGTGAGCCTCATTATATAAGGTCACTATTTCCCAAGTGTTCTCCTACATTCATGTCACTAATGCCCTCCTTAATTACTCAGAACCAGACCCGGCACTTCATCCTTCCTTGTTGGACATACTACATACAATAATCAAGGAAAAAATTAACGGCACTTGGAGAGGTTTAAGCTAATTAAGGAGAGCCAACACGGATTTGTAAAAGGCAGGTCGTGTTTGACGAATCTAATTAAATTTTTTGATGAAGTAACAGGGAACATCGATGAAGGGAATGCAATGGATGTTGTCTACATGGATTTTAGGAAGGTGTTTGACAAATTACGACATAGAAGGCTGGTTAACAAAATTGAGGCTCATGGAATAGGTGGGTCAGTGGCAGCTTGGATAAGGAATTGGCTTAAGGACAGAAAACAGCGCGTTGTGGTAAATGGCTGTTTTTCAGACTGGAGGATGGTAGACAGTGGTGTTCCCCAAGGGTCAGTGCTGGGGCCACTGCTTTTTTTGATATATGACCTGGATATTGGAATACAAAGTAGAATTTCTAAATTTGCCGATGACACCAAACTTGGGGGTGTGGCAAACAGTGAGGATGATACCAATCGACTGCAACAGGACTTAGAAAGGCTAGCAGAATGGGCAGACAAGTGGCAGATGGAATTTAATACAGAGAAGTGTGAGGTGATGCATTTTGGCAGAAGGAACAGGGAGAGGCAATATACACTTAATGGCACAGTTTTAAAGAGTGTGCAGGGACAGAGGGACCTGGGAGTTAATATGCATAGGTCCCTGAAGGTGGCAGGACATATTGAGAGAGTGGTTAACAAAGCATATGGGATCTTGGGTTTCATAAATAGAGGTATCGAGTACAAAAGTAGAGAAGTTATGCTGAATCTTTATAAAGCGCTGGTTCGGCCACAACTGGAGTATAGCGTCCAGTTCTGGTCACCACACTTTAGGAAGGATGTGAAGGCCCTTGAGAGGGTGCAGAGGAGATTTACCCGAATGGTTACGGGTATGGGGGCTCTTAGCTGCAAGGACAGGTTGGAGAAGCTGGATTTGTTTTCATTAGAGCAAAGGAGGTTGCGGGGTGATTTGATAGAGGTGTACAAGATTATGATGGGTTTGGATAGGCTAGACGGGGAAAGGCTGTTCCCACTAGTTGATGGTACAAGGACTAGGGGACACAGATTTAAGGTTTTGGGCAAGAGATACAGGGGGGATGTGAGGAAAAACTTTTTTACGCGGCTAGTGGTGAGGACCTGGAACTCGCTGCCGACGGAAGTGGTGGAAGCGGACACAGTCAATGTTTTCAAGGGGAGACTGGATAGGCACTTGAGGGAAATAAACTTGCAGGGTTATGGGGATAGAGCGGGGGAATGGGACTGACTTGATTGCTCTGCAGAGAGCTGGCACGGACTCGATGGGTTGAATGGCCTCCTTCTGTGCCATTATGACTCTATGACAACATACTGATTAAGGAAATAGTCCTGGATGCATTCTAACAATCATTCCCCATTTCGACCAGAAACTTTTATCTTATTCCAGTCCACATTAGGATAGTTCAAGTCCCCCATTATTACAACTCTGTTATTATAAAATGTCCACAAATTTCATCCTTGATTTCTTTCCTATTATTCGGTGACCTATTAAGTACTCCCAATATCATAACAGATCCCTCATTCCTTCTTAAATCAACCAAGACAGAATCTGTCTCAACACCACCTTGAATAAAACTCTCCTTTCTATGACTAATGTCCTTAATTAATAAGGCCACCCCTCCTCCCTGTTTTCCTTCTTTATCTCTATGAAAATTTTATAGCCTAGAATACTTAGGGCTAGAAATGTGTTATAGCCAAGAATTGGGCAGTGTTTAGACTAAAAATGGTTCAGTAGCGCCACCTGAAAATTGTCGAGAATGCACGCAAAATTCTTCCTCACTCCTCATTAAAATGATTGCAGCCATAATTGGCATTACACTGAAAAGATGGACCAATATCGAGTGTAGTCTAAACGCAAGTAATGATCGCCACAGGCTTTTTTCACTTAAAGGGGAGGTCCATTGATGCTGCAGCCACTCATTCTGAGCATTGTTGGGTGTGCAGCTGCCTCAATAACCACAAGGCGGCCAAGAAGAAGGAGCATTTATTTACAAATCCTGATGGCAGATCGCCACCCCAGGGAGAGAGCCCGGAGGTTTTTGGATGAAGCTTCGGAGGCATTGGTTTTAGCGGTGGAGAGAAGGCAGGCGGTCCCGTACCCGCCAACTGGCAGGAGACCCTCACCACAAGTCTGCCGGACTACGTGAAGGGAGGTGGCACACCACGTCACGGGCAGCACAGTGTTCCCCAGGACCCGCACCCAGTGCAGGAAGAAGTTTAACGACCTCACACGGGTGGTCAGGGTAAGTGAAGGCTTCAACAAATGCTACATACCACAATCTGTACCACAAGCTTCATACACTGCTCAATGCATCACACCCCCAGCGCTCACCCACCAACAATCTCTACCTAGCAACACTCACACCCACATCTCACACCTTGCTCACAATGACAGCAATTCAACTATGGCAGGCACAAGGGTCATTAGTTATTAGAATTCATGTTATATGTGTGATATGTTTATAAATAAATTTATTAAGTGTGTTTGGAATATTTTGTGGTCTCTCTCATTTCACCTTTTTGTCCAGGAGGACGCTATGATACGCCATGAGACAGGGATTGTATGTCTGTATGATGGGGATGTGGTGAGCTACGGGGATCTGGGGTTTCATTCATAGAAACATAGAAACATAGAATCTAGGAGCAGGAGTAGGCCATTCGGCCCAGTCGAGCCTGCTCCGCCATTCAATACGATCATGGCTGATCATCCAAATCCAGTACCCTGTCCCTGCTTTAATCCCCACAGTACACATATCCCACCCTACCCCCATAACCCCACGTATTTAATTCCCCCTAACATATCCCATCCTATCCCCATAACCCCACATATTTAATCCCCCCTAACACTAAGGGTCAATTTATCATAGCCAAATCAACCTAACCCACACATTTTTGGACTGTGGGAGGAAACCGGAGCACCCGGAGGAAACCCACGCAGACACGGGGAGAATGTGCAAACTCCACACAGACAGTCACCCGAGGTCAGATTCGAACCCGGGTCTCTGGCGCTGTGAGGCACCAGTGCTAACCACATGTGAATTGGAATCTGATGAGCCGGTCACGGACAGCCCATCCAGAAGGCTTGCTGCCTCCACCACCCCTCCTGTTCCTCCTCCTCCTCATCTCTGCCTTGTCGTACTCCTGAGGTAATTCCGCAGCCCCCATGACTGTGAGGAAGTGTTGTGAGCAGAAGCCTTTCACAAATAATGAGTGACTTCTGTACTTGAATCAACATTCCCTGTCACCAAAAAATCTTGAAATAACTAAGGAGAGCTGTTTCAGTTGCAGGAAGTAGCAAACAGGCACTGAAACTGCAAAACCTTGCCAGGTACATCTGATTGGGAATGGTGCCTTTAAATATCACTGCTGCACCTGCTTCCTGCTGGTAGGTGCCAGCTCTCCCTGTCGTTGTTCTGCGCTGCCGTTAAGGTAAGTGGCTATAACAAAGTTGGGAGATCGGACGTCCAGTGAATGTTGCACACTCCAGCTTAAGAAAGTGCAGTCAGAGAGGGAATGGGAGACCACCAGTCAGAAGGGGGGGCAGGCAGGTAGTCAGGAAAGCCCCAGAGTTCATCTCACTGAACAACCATTTTTCTGTGTTGGAAAACGATGAAAGTGACGGTTCCTCTGGGGAATGCAGCGAGAGCCAAGTTCACGGCACTGTGGGTGGCTCAGCTGCACATGGGGGAAGGAGTAAAAGTGGAAGGGCACTAGTGGTAGGAGACTCAATAGTGAGGGGTGCAGACAGGCGTTTCTGCGGCCGCAGACGTGACTCCAGGATGGTATGTTGCCTCCCTGGTGCCAGGGTCAAGAATGTCACTGAACGGCTGCAGAGCATTCTGAAGGGGGAGGGCGAACAGAGGTCGTGGTTCACATAGGTACTAACGACATAGGTAGAAAGAGGGATGAGGTCCTGCAACAAGAATTTAGGAAGCTAGGTAGCAGATTAAAAAGCAGGACCTCAAAGGTTGTAATCTCTGGATTACTCCCGGTGCCACATGCTAGTGAGTATAGAAATAGGAGGATAGAGCAGATGAATGCGTGGCTAAAGAGTTGGTGCAGGACGGAGGGCTTTAGTTTCCTGGATCACGTGGGACCTGTACAAGTCGGATGGGTTGCACCTGAACCAGAACGGGACCAACATCCTTGCGGGGAGGTTTGCTAGTGCTGTTGCGGGGGGGTTTAAACTAACTTGGCAGGGGGATGGGATACGGAGTGGAGCTATAGTAGGGGGTGATGCACAGCCAAATATAGAGGAAAAAACAAGTCAGTCTGGAAGGCAGAGAAAATATGTAACGGCACAAGGGAGTATGGTAAGGCTGGATGGCATTTATTTCAATGCAAGGAGTCTTGCGAGTAAGGCAGATGAATTGAAGGTTTTGATGAACACATGGGAGTATGATATTGTTGCTATCACAGAGACATGGTTGAGGGAGGGGCAGGACTGGCAGCTCAATATTCCGGGGTATCGAATCTTCAGGCGAGACAGAGGGGGGTGTAAAAGAGGAGGGGGTGTCGCAATATTAATCAAGGAGTCAATTACTGCTGTAAGGAGGGATGATATCTTAGCAGGTCCCTCGAATGAGGCCATATGGGTAGAACTTAAAAACAAAAAGGGGGCAAGCACTTTGCTGGGAGTGTAGTATAGGCCCCCAAACAGTCAGGGGGAGATAGAGGAACAGATATGTAGGCAAATCTCAGAGAAATGTAGAAATAATAGGGTAATAATAGTAGGGGATTTCAACTTCCCCAATATTAACTGGGATAGTCAGAGTGTGAAAGGCTTAGAGGGTGCGGAATTCTTAAAGTGCATCCAGGAGAGCTTTTTGAGCCAGCATGTAGAAAGTTCTACAAGAGAGGGGGCGGTACTGGACCTAATTCTAGGGAATGTAGCCGGGCAAGTGGTAGAAGTGTCAGTAGGGGAGCATTTTGGTGACAGTGACCATAATTCGGTGAGATTTAAGGTAGTCATGGAAAAGGACAAAGATGGACCGGAAGTAAAGGTTCTAAATTGGGGGAAGACCGATTTTAATATGATAAGGCAGGATCTGGCCAAAGTGGACTGGAATCAGCTACTTGTAGGAAAATCCACATCAGAGCAGTGGGAGTCTTTCAGAAAGGAAATAGAGAGAGTACAGCGCCATCATGTTCCCCTAAAGGTCAAGGGTGGGACCAACAAGTCCAGGGAACCCTGGATGTCAAGGGATATACAAGAATAGATTAGGAAAAAAAGGGAGGCTTTTGGCAGATACAAAGGACTAAAAACAGTGGAAGCCCGAGAGGAGTATAGAAAGTGCAGGGGGGTATTTAAAAAAGAAATTAGGAGAGCGAAGAGGGGGCATGAAAAAACACTGGCAGGCAAAATAAAGGAAAATCCCAAGGTGTTTTATAAGTATATTAAGGGCAAGAGGATAACCAGGGAAAGAGTAGGGCCCATTAGGGACCAAAGTGGCAATCTGTGTGTAGAGCCGGAAGATGTAGGTGAGGTTATAAATGAATATTTTGCATCTGTGTTCACTATGGAGAAGGATGATGTAGGTATCGAAATCAGGCAGGGGGATTGTGATATATTTGAACAAATTAGCATTGAGAGGAAGGAGGTACTAGCGGTTTTAGCAGGCTTAAAAGTGGATAAATCCCCAGGCCCAGATGAGATGTATCCCAGGCTGCTGTGTGAGGCAAGGGAGGAGATTGCAGGGGCTCTGACACAAATTTTCAGAACCTCTCTGGCCACAGGGGAGGTGCAAGAGGACTGGAGGACAGCTAACGTAGCACCATTATTCAAGAAGGGTAGTAGGGATAAACCAGGGAATTACAGGCCAGTGAGCCTAACATCAGTGGTAGGGAAATTATTGGAAAAAATTCTGAGGGACAGAATTAGTCTCCACTTGGAGAAGCAAGGATTAATCAAGGCTAGTCAGCATGGCTTTGTCAGGGGGAGATCATGTCTGACCAATTTGATTGAATTTTTCGAGGGGGTGACTAGGTGTGTGAATGAGGGTAGTGCAGTTGATGTAGTCTACATGGACTTCAGTAAGGCTTTTGACAAAGTCCCGCATAGGAGAATGGTCAAGAAGGTAAGAGCCCATGGGATCCAGGGCAATTTGGCACATTGGATCCAAAATTGGCTTAGTGGCAGGAGGCAGAGGGTGATGGTCGAAGGTTGTTTTCGTGACTGGAAGCCTGTGTCCAGTGGTGTACCGCAGGGATCGGTGCTGGGTCCCTTGCTGTTTGTAGTGTACATTAATGATTTAGATATGAATGTAGGAGGTATGATCAGTAAGTTCGCAGATGACACGAAAATTGGTGGAGTGGTAAATAGCGAGGAGGGAAGCCTCAGGCTACAGGGCGATATAGACGGGTTGGTTAGATGGGCAGAACAGTGGCAAATGGAATTTAACCCTGAAAAGTGTGAGGTGATACATTTTGGGAGGACGAACAAGGCAAGGCAATACACTATGAATGGTAGGACCCTAGGAAGGGCAGAGGATCAGAGGGACCTTGGTGTGCATGTACATAGATCCCTGAAGGCAGCAGGACAGGTAGAAAAGGTGGTTAAGAAGGCATATGGGATACTTATATTCGATGCCTCGGCCACACTTTGGGAAGGATGTGATTGCATTGGAGAGGGTGCAGAAGAGATTCACCAGGATGTTACCTGGGTGGAGCGTTTCAGCTATGAAGAGAGACTGGACAGGCTGAGGTTGTTTTCCTTGGAGCAGAGAAGACTAAGGGGGGTGTACAAAATTATGAGGGGCATAGATAGGGTAGATAGAAAGGAACATTTCCCCTTAGTAGAGGGGTCAACAACCAGGGGGCATAGATTCAAGGTAAGGGGCAGGAGGTTTAGAGGGGATTTGAGGAAAAACTTTTTCACCCAGCGGGTGGTTGGAATCTGGAACTCACTGCCTGAAAGGGTGGTAGAGGCAGGAACCCTCACAACATTCAAGAAGCATTAAGAAGAGCACTTGAAACGCCATAGCATACAAGGCTACGGACCAAGTGCTGGAAAATGGGATTAGAATAGACAGGGCTTGATGGCCGGCACAGACACGATGGGCAGAAGGGCCTCTTTCTGTGCTGTATAACTGTATGACGAGGTCCCTGGCGATCGAATTTACTGGCAGCGCTACTGGCAACACCGCTATGGCATGCGGCGCTGGAACCGGCATCAGCTGTCGTTACAGCTGTCAATGCCGTTTTACCGCCATCTTGTGGTGCAAATGAATTTCTAGCCCTTGGTTCCTAATTTCACCTCAGCTATCCCCAGGTTTTTGTCAAGGTTACAGAATGATGTCCTTACATTCTAATTAGTGCCCCTAGTTCTTGATTTCACTTCTAATACTTTGCATATTCATATATAAACACTGCTCTCTTGATCCATTCATACCCGCAATTTACTTTTCCTTCTTTATTATTTTGCTTACTCTTTCTTTCATTATTCTTGTCCATAACCTCTCTCCCAACTGCCCTCAAGTGTGTCTCCTCTATTCACCCCTTCCACTTAATATTTTAGACTGATTTTCCTCTTTACTACACTTATTCTCAGCCTCCCACCACCATGCTAATTTAACTTTGTCCCACAGCTCTACTGAACCTCTCAGCAAGGACATCTGTAAAGCTTCCTCAGAACTTGTCCCATTGTCCTATGCTGGAAGAACTAGTACGTCATCATTCTAGCTACACATTGGCACATCTAATCTGTTCCTTCCTAACTCATCCAGCAGATGGTAACAATCCTGAGGTTATTACCTTTGAGATTTGTACTTTCATTTGTGCTGATTGATGCTTCCACTGAGAAAAGAAACTGGAGAACAATTCAGCCATCCACCAATGTCATACACTTCTTTGCAGTTTGTTCAGACAAGAATGAGCAAGATAAAGGAGCTGCTCACATGTCTAATCTGTGAAAGTAACGGTAACTCACAAAATTGGTGAAGAAATTAAAAACTAAATTAAAGGTTTACAAAGAAAATTACTGCCATTAATTATTTACATCTTAATTCCTGTAATCAAATGAGTACTGTCCCAACTATTTGTGTTCGTCATTAAACAACAATGTTTCAAAACAACCTTCCTCATGCAAATCTTCCTCGGCTTGTGGGCTCTAATTGTTTTTTCCCACGGTGATGCCTTTGTACACAGAATTTGCTCACCTATTCTATGCTACTCATCTACACTGCTTATAATCTTTCTCACTCCACCTCATTAGTTTTATAGATCCTCTCTTACCTCTTTCATCACTCTTTTCTGCTGGCACTGCTGAATAATTTTTCATTCACTCTTATCTCTCCTGCAGGTGCTTTTTCCATCCCTGCTTCTTTATTTATCTCGCTCAGATACTCTGGCTCTTTTAACATCGCTTTCTCACTCCAATCCAAACACTAGAGTCGTCCGACCAAAAGCTTAGTGTCGCCTGACCTCTGGACTACATCATACACTTCACTGTATACCTCAGCACTGTAAAGTATGTCCAAAGTAGATAAGCATTACTCATGCAACTGTCTTTGATTCCTCTGAATATTTTGTCAGCATCTAAAAAATGGGTTGTTGATTCAGGTACAGGTGTCTTCTGAACATACAACATGTACTGTGGCAGCTGGCAAAAATTCATTGCATCAGCAATCCCCTTTGGGAGACACAGGTAGAGGATAATTATAAAAATGGGAGAATGAACTCTGACCATTTAAAAAATAAACACATTTTTGTTGCAGTATGAGGTTAGATTTATTAGTTGCCATGATGAATTTTCCATGATCGAGATAATATGAAAGAAAAACTCACTTCGTATAACAATAAACAGCTTCAAAGTCAAACTATTTATGAAGGGGAATGTTGGGAGAGAAGCCTAAAGAATTTTCAAACACTGCATTTTGAACAGGTGCCAAAGGAGAGGGGTGTATTTAAAAATCCCTCTATAATCTGTCTTTATATCCCAACAAAACATTGAAAACTAATTTGCATCATTACCACCTTCTCCGAAATTAACCTGCAGGTTTTTGCAGGCGGATGAGGCGCCTGGACCCCAATGGCATTTTAACCATGGCCTGAGCTGGGAAGCTGCCATGGCTTTCCCACCAGACTGTAGAAGGTCAGCAGCTGGTGGGAAGGATGAAGAGGCCCTCCAGGCAAGTCAAAACATTTCTTGTGTGTTTTCCTTCCTGTGTATATTTGTAAAAATTTAATGTGTGTGTGTATATATATATATATATTTTTTTTTTTTAAGAATTCTTGGGATATGGGTGTCACTAGCAAGGCCAGCATGTATTGCCCACCTCCAGTTGCCCTCGAGTAGGTGGAGGTGGGTCTTCTCCTTGAACTGCTGCAGTTCGTGTGGTGAAGGTACTCCCACAGTTAGGTAGGGAGTTCTTGGAATTTGACCCAGTAATGATGAAGGAACGGCGGGCGATATATGTCCAAGTCAGGATGGTGTGTGACTTGAAAGGAAATTTGGAGATGAAGGTGTTCCCATGCACCTGCTGCCCTTGTCCTACTTTTTAAGTAGGTGAGGAACAAATTGTCCTCTCAATTAGTGTGGCTTCGATATTGTTTTTAATTTCCGCATGTCTTCATTCCTGTATATATCTGTAGAAATTTAATATATTTTAAAATAGCTGAAGTAATTCTAAATATCATCTTATATAGATGATATTTATCTTATAGGTGTCAACCGTGACTCAGTGGTAACATTCTCACCTCTGAGTCAGCAGGTCATGGGATCAAGTACCACTCGAGACACTTGAGCACAAAATCTAGGCTGACAATCGAATGTTGCATTGTCAAAGGTGTCATCTTTCAGATGAGATGTTAAACCCGTCTGCCCTTTCAAATGGATGTAAAAGATCCCATGGCACTATTTTGAAGAAGAGCAGGGGAGTTCTCCCCAGTGTCCTGGCCAATATTTATCCCTCAACCAAGATCACTATTAGATTATCTTTTAATTATCATATTGCTGTTTGTGGGATCTTGCTGTGCACAAACTGGGAGTTGTGTTTCCTCACATTACAACAGTGACTGCACTTCAAAAGTACTTAACTGGCTGTAAAGCGCAGTGCTTTATCCTGTGGTCGTGAAAGGCGCTATATAAATGCAAGTTCTTTCTTTTATATGATGCTGAACTAATTAAAATAAACCAAACCCATCCACCCCATCCCTCTCCAAAAAAACAAATAAATGACAAGTGACATTTTGTTTACGCTTCTCAGGTACACCCTCTTGTCTCCAGGAATATTTATCCCTTCTATTACCAAGTTCCCAGAGGCAGGATTTCCTTAAAGGGTTACTTTCTGACTGACATTCAGAGAGAAGGAAGCAGGATTTCAAATACTGTACTGTCTTTTCTTCCCCCAAGGCACAACAGTACTGTATCGTATAAATTACCTTTGCTGGACGTGACTGTAATCCTCAAAATGTAACCTACCCACTGACCTTTTGCCATTACAGATTTTCCTTTCAATAATTTAAAGCAGATGGCGGATCTCTGGAGGTGTCTTCCTTTCTTATGTTTCCATCCGAAAATAATTATCCTGGGGCAGTCCAGCAGCTGGAATGCTGCAGCACATACCTGACTGATAGTGCTGATGCGCCGCAAATTTAAACCCTCTTGCTCCCTCTGAAATTTCTTACACTTTGTGCAAAAGATATCAAATCAGTACCATAGGAGGATGTTCAAAGTATTAAGAAAATAAGACTGTTCTGTGACCGCTTGTCCATATTTGCTTTCGAAAATATAATCACATTTTGGGCTCTGCTTCTGATAATCAATATGAACAAGTTCCATTTCATATAAAGCACAACATGAAACTAATATTTGAAGAATTATTCGAACAGTCCACACAGTCTACATATGGTGTGCATGTACCTTTGTGCACGGATGACCAGTGACCATTTTAGAATCTGCTACTTGACTTAAGGGAACCTATTGCCCTCTCATACTGGATCGCTATCTGCCTTGCTGTTAGGCTCTTAGGATTACTTCACAAGTCCATCTCATGCTCCCTCTCTCCGATGGCTCACTGGGAACAGTGATCCCCACAGACCAGGAAGGACCCAGATTCAACTTCTGCTGCATGCAGAGATAATTGATTTCAACTGGTGCAGCAGTACCGCTCTGTAATTGGCCTCATGTCCTAAGAGCTAAGGGTGAGGGTTTCCTCCCCTAATCAGTATCGCATTACCTTGTATTGAAAAATATAGGGTTGGATGTTTTTCTTGCTGCAGTTAAATAGTTTTATTTACAATTGCCTAGGATCATACATAACAAATAGCTGCTTAACTGAGGGATAGAGAGGGCTGCGAACCCAGGGCTTACAATTTGGCTTTAGTGTTCCTTGGCTCTGGAGGAGAATAAAATGTAACCAGGGTCGCTGCTTGAACATTTTTGTGTGACTCTGAGGAATTAAAGATTTGGGTTCTGCTGTGATGTCACTCATGACTGATTTGCCTGAAGGATCTCAAGCATGGATTTTCTGTGTCCAGCCACCATTCTACCAGTGGAAACTGGGTGACCAGGAGGTTTGTTCCACTAGGGCACTGCGTAATTTGCCTTGTGTTTCTGGAGGTGGGGTGCAGCAGCGTCAGGAGTGTTCGAGTCCAACTGGTGGGTGCTTCACTTTAATATTCATCCTACACACGATTTCCTCATGTTTAGGTGTGCTGAACTTCATTTTTATACAACATTCAATTTAACTGGATCTCCAGTGTTGCTACGGAATTAAGGGGGGGGGGGATTGAAAGGCCACAACTAAATGAATTGACACTGCAATTTTTCAGTTATTTCATGACCATTGTTTATTTTTTTCTGCTGGTACTTAGGTTATCATTGTTTTTTACTCGAGTTTTTTTCTGTCCCAAAACCATTACTGGTATCAATGAGTCTCCCAGTGGGAATTGCCCGAACCTCGGCTGTTTGGAAGAGGAAAGCTTACAATGGGATGCCAGGCAGGCCCAGCTGCACAAGAGATGCCTTGTGCTCTCCTACCAGCAAACTCCCACCCGCTTTGACAGGCAATTAGTGCAGGAAGAGATTTCTCTTCTCAGAGGAAGCTGGAATTACAGACCCTATGCCACCATTAAGATATGTGAATGCCTGATGAACTACTGTTGGAGTCTTCCTCGTAAGCAGTCCAGTAATAGTATATGTCATGCTTTCAGTGGCACTGTATAAATGAAGGCAGGCCAGGATGATTAAACAAGCAGTGTGCCTGATTGGCCCTACTCACCAAGATGTCATCAGCCATATCTGCAAGCTTGTTGTGCGTAGCTGATGATGACTATGGGGACTGATCTTCTCAGCAGACAGCCAGATGCAGATCTGTGCCAGATGCAGAGGTGCCCCATCTGTTGCTAAGATAACTGCAACTTCCATGCGGCTGAAGGCCAGAATATCCAGTAGCAGTCACTGGCGAAATGTGCCTCCATTTCCACTTCAGCTGTCGTTAAACAAGAGGTCCGGCACTCAACTGCTCTGTCTGTCACTTGCCTGCAAACTCGTGCGCGCAACTTGTGTTTCCTTTTCTTTCATTTTTGCCTGGGCAAAAGCCGCTAATGCGTCGAGGTGATTTCTGAGCCTTTCCAAAGTCATTCAGGATGTTCATTTTCCTCTTTTGACACTCCCCTTTAATTGTTCTCTTTCTCTTAGATTCACTTACATGCTCTTTTCCAGTCCCGCTACTAATGTACCCCCTGCATCTGTCCAAATCTGCACCTGATGCTATACTAATTAGATGACTGTGGGAGATTGGGTGCAAACAGCCCACTTCCATCTGAACCTGCCGACAAGGCTCCTTTAGTCAGGCAGCTCCCATAATAATAAATCTCGGCTTCAATGCCTAGGCTCATACATGAAGAATGGTCACTTGGGTGAGGTACAGGAAGGCTGCTAGTGCGTGTGGAACTGTACCCCAGCACGGGTTAGCACTTTCAGGTGAGGGCAGAAATAAAAGTAAAAACCGGAAGGAAAGAAAAAAAAGTGTTTTTTACTTCAAAAACAATATTGTGCGAGTATCTGCGAGTACCGAATTTAGCTCATCATTTGTGATTTTCTGAGGAGTGAGTTAGCAGGCCTTCTGTCTCTCACAGTTGCCCATCAAGTATCCTTCTGCGTCGATAAATCTCAACTCTTGCTCCCTTGCAGCATCTGTTAGTCTCCTTTCATCTCTTTTTAACTGACTCTGAAGCACCATTGTTCATTTTGAAAGCCTAATCTAAATCACTGTATCATCCAAAGATCTGGGGTGTTTTTAGCAATGTTTCATCTGAAAAGTTGGAGAAGATACTTCAGAACTACTGGTAGTTCAATTAAGGGGCATCTAACCTGGAGAGGCTAAGAACAGGAAAATCTGCCCGTAAGCTGCACCTCCAATCACTAGGTATAAGTGACATACCTCTTCTAACTCTCACCAACACAAATTTTCATAATGTGATTGCTTTTTACACACATCAGTCAGTGAGGCAGGTTATGAGTGCTTTTTGCTGCTGTCTGCTCATATAATGGGAAGACTGTAAGAATGAAGGTCAGAATTTACATATCAATTCCATCTAACACAAAATAGCCATTTCCAAGGCAACCATAAACCTACGACCTTTTTAGTTACTGCATATTGGTCTACTTATTTCATAGAGGCCTGGCAACCACTAATGGGACAAAGTATAAAATACAGACACATAAATACTTTAATTAACAGAAGTCACATGGATGAGGACAGCTAGGTCACTGGAAAGTTTCGCCAAATACCATTAGACAATGGGAAATGCATCATTGAGACACTCAACATCTGAATACCTGCACTATCCACAACAGATAGTCAGTTATTCCAGATTCACACCCTCAGTGGGTGGTCATAAAAATATGAAGATTGTAACTTGTTGGCACTATACTAGTGAAAGAAGTTAGGGGTTGATCAGTGCCAGAAATGTTCCTTTTATTGTCACTTACTATTTGCCAGGCAAACAATCTGGAGGTGGCAACAAGTCCTCACTCTAATGTATTGATAGACTGTTCCTTGGGTAAATATTCAGCAAAAACAGTGGCATAAGAAAGGATTTTGTAACATCAATGCACAAGAAGTAAATTTACTAGTTCGAAGTGACTTTTACAACCTCACCTATTGTACATAAAGTAAGCAGCAATTACAGTGAATAAGTTCAAGACACTGACAGACAAAGCTTGAGATAAAGAGAGATACACGAGCGCAGACAGACAAACAGAAAAGGCAGTTTATGATGTTTCAGACAAATATGCTTTAGGGAAGCTGTGAGCTAAAGAACACAACACAATGGTTATTTTCTGAACACTCACAATGTTGTATTGATGTGATTTGTAAAGTTATAAACTGAAGGGATCTCTACTTTACTGCACTACCTCTGACAGCAGCCACAGCACCATAAATGCAGCTCTCTCCAGAGGTTGGGCACATCACCAAAAGAGGCATCCAGGGGTTTTTGGAGAGCCAGTCATGCCAAATGGCAAAGTAACCATAATCAGACTAGTTGGCAAGATAACTATAATTGGATTTGATATCAGGAGCAAAGGCCATATTTTCTAGCTGCTGGCAAACTGATTGTCATCCTGTGTTGGCAGTTGAGGCAAAGAAGTTTGCACACGCTGATCTGTACATACCCTCCTCAGCCTTTACAATACCCAGATACATAGTCATGAATCATAACTGAACATCCATTTATTCTCATTTGTAACAACTTAATTTGGGAGTATTGTTTTCAGAAAAAAGAATTCTGTTGGATAGAATCTCAAACTCTTTTATTGGCTTCGAATCTGAAGCATTAGCATTGTAAAGCAATTCCAATTTATCATTACTCTGTGATAGAAAAGAACCAGAACTATTGGCCCAGAATTTGCTGGAGCAGGGCATTTCATGGAGTGCCCCATTAGTTCGGCTTTTTCCCTCACCCTTCAGCTCAGAAAATTTTTCCTCCGCAAATTGTGGAAAGTCCAAGGTGAACAGGGCATCTGGGATCTTGGTGAATGACAGGACCAATGGTCTATCTCCTTAATCAATGAGATTTAAGGATTGAGGAAGAAACAATGGAACAGCAGAGTAGGAAATAGGGTGAATTAAGAGTCAAATCAGGTACAGAAAGAGAAAGAGAGGGAAAGAAAGATTGGATTGAGAGAGAGAAAAAGAGACCACACAAAAGTAAGAAAAAAAATTAAATTTAAATTTTAAAAATCTCTAAGAACAATTTACTACCGGCAGGAATGAGACTGCACAGTTTCAGTTGTTCCCTTTCTGGGCCGGAGAGGTTAAGTTGCATTGCAGGAACATAAATCTCATCATTAAAATGGTTGTTACGTTGTTAAGTACCAGCGCTAACCTTCTGCGGTGAGTTTAATGTGTATTTACTGTGCAAGTGTAGCAATTTCCTGAAACTTCCGGGGGCGGGGTGGGGGGGGGGCTGGGGTTGATGATGAGCTGCCATTTTCATGAGTCTAACGGCGGGAGCGATGTGAATCGTCCAGCAATTTGAGGTGATTTACAACTCATAGGGTTTCTGTTCCTCGCCACAAATTGCTGGGTTATTTACACACTAATAATGGCGTGTACATTAAACTCGCTGTTATTATGCCAGCAAACTCTGGTCCAATATCTATGGAACCTGTAAACACTATCTACAGGTCTCATCACGATCTCAGCAAAAGCTTCAAAAACAGGTCAGGCTACAATTACAATTTTTGGTTATATTAAGCTTGAATTCTAAATGCCTAGCTCAATATATTTTGGAGGTATCACATCACTACAGCAGTTGCTAAGTATTGAAATTGTTTTCATAGCTGTCATTTACCATTTATCAGATTAGTGAGTAAATGGTTAAGGAACCTGCAGCATCAAAGGAATGTGTGACATTAGAAGCTGCAGTGTAAAATGGATTCTGGTCCCATAGTGTTGACAGGCCACACGGACACATTTTCATGCTTTGGTTTTTATTATCACTCCAGCTCTTACTTAGCAACCAGTCGTGACAGTTTTCAATTATTGCCTATTGGAGAAGAAGATCTGCTGTTTCAGATCATACACCTTACTGTACTGTTTGTTACCTCCAAGGTCTATTGTGCATTGAGACATAGTCCGCCAATTCTTTGCTGTGTCATTTCAAAACTGCAAGATATTCGTTTCTATTGCTATGAAATGAAATCTCAAGGTTGGGCTAAATATTAGACTTTGATGGGGGAAGAAAAGAAACACAAATGGATGGTGGTGATGAAACCTTGTTATGAAGATACACATCAAACTTATTTACAGTTTGCTCGTAACAGCATTCTGGAGAAAAATTTAGTTACTTTTAAAAAAAATGAAATGCTGAGATTCTGTACAACTGAGGAAGTGCCTACAATAAGATAAAGATCTGAAACATAACACATCCGACATGAGGAAAGGGCTGAAAAGAATGCAGTATTAAAACGTTAACATTAACAGTGTACAGTAACCACTTATGACAACTGAGGAATTATTACTGTCAATTAAAACATTAGTGGCAATGTTTTATAAGCCTGCAGTTATTTGTTTCCTGATTTTGCCGTAAGATGTATTTACAAGCTGGTTGAAATTAAGCATAAAGTCTTTCAATGAACTATGTATCACGCAACATGGAGGAAAATGTGTCCTCAAGACCAGTGTTGCACTCATCTAAAAGGTCACAGACTGAAAGGACAGCAGTTGTACTCCTGAAGTTAAGAATCCCATTTCCATTTCTTTGGCCCTGTTATTTGCTACCAAAGGTGAAGATTATTATACTGGAACAGCAATCTTCTTGCATCTGCTAAATATATAAGTATTTTCCATTGAGATAGGCTGTCTGGACCAGCTTTACGCAAAATATATCTTTGTACAGTGTATCACTTGTTTGGCAGAAATTCTGCTGCCATTGAGGAGAAACCCAATTGGTGAAAGAGTTAAGGCTTTTTTCTCAATTTAAAAAAAATCCCTGACTGAGTTCAACGGAATTATTATTTGAACGATGAAGTATTTCCTCTTGGAACACGGCACAGAAATGCTGCTACAATGAAGCTGATTTGATTTCAAAGTGCAAAGCTCTTCACTTTTTCATATCCATTTTTCATTTAAATAAAAGAGCCATTCCTAGTCACCTCAAAACCAAATTGGCTTTTGTTCATTCTGCTTCTGATTGTTATCTAACGTTAGCCACAATAAATCCATCGGAATCCATCAGAGCACAATCAAAAACCATTTGCTATCACTGTAACCTGAAAGCCACTTCATCTGCTGGGATTCTGATTTACATTAACAAACAGAACGTAAAAACTTAACCAATGGAAATGGATACTGCATTTTATTGCTTGTTTGATTTAATCAGGAGCGTCATTACGGCATTAAGGGACTACATCAACTGATTGTTCGATGCCTGCTTTCTTTCTGTTGAGGTTTTGGTTTTAAGACTGAAACAGAATTGAAGATGAATGCACAGCATCAGCTTCTTTAAGAATGACCTGTCAACATCAATTACAAAACCAATAAGGAGGCCCATTTCCAAGTACATGAATAGAAGGATCAGGGCAAAAACAGCAACAAATTGTACAAAATGCAGTCTTACCTTTTTCCCTTTGCATAAAAATGAACTAAAAATGTGGAGTGTCCAAATACCTTCAGTGATTTTATTAATTTACAAGTTTAGAGTTAATTGAAGATGTTGCACTCCTTTCCTGCAGACTCCCTATTGATTTTTGTTATGACATGGAGAGTTAATAATGCAGGCTGGTCCATGTGGGAGGCATTTCAATGGAGTGCTTCAATGGCTTCTGTCTTCATTCTTCAGACTGGATCACTTTAACTTCTGATGAAGTGAAGTTTATTTTCTTTTTCTTTCACAATATACCAATGTTATGATCTCAGGAAGCAATCAAGCTGATCAGCGAATCAGTCTGCTCGATCCACAACAGTCAAGGGGCCGAGGTTCCGTCTAGCTTTTAAACACCCTCAACAATAAAATCCAAGTTACATAAGCACCGATTAATTCTTCCTCATTCACGGTTTCGGGGCAAAACAAAAGGTGCTGCTCTACTCCTGCACGCTGTAGTTCATTTCAAGCATTTCATCATCCAAGAGCATGCTGACTGAGAGGGGAAAGGATACTGAAACAAATCAGAGCACTGCCTCCTCTCATGTGTCACCACGGCAACAAATCTGTAAGGATTTCATCAACACTGATCAGACTGCTGAATAACGCTACCCAAGGACAAGAGCAACTGCACTGTACAATGACCACAGATAACAACCATTGTATCCCTCTCTACAGCTAGCAAGAATTCAGAAGTAAATAAAACATCTTTAAAGCATAAAGCATACACAGTCAAGAAAAACATTCCTGTAAATTCACATCTAAAAGTAGGCTTGATTTATGTAATAATTTTATATCCAGAAAAAGAACATACTGTTTATGCAAAGTTATAAAAGTAACCAAATGCTCTATTTTTTACGCAAGCTATGTTCCATGGGTTCAGTATCACCAGCCACTCCTGCAAATGGACCCTGTGTCTCTTAACCTGCCCATTAAATATGTAAACGTAGCAAGACCCAGTGTTGAAAAGAAAATCCTTGCCACTGTATTCCAGCACACTGGCTATATCATGCGCGCTGTCATGTGATCTCATTGTCTTTGGTAGATGGCAGAATATACACTCTGCCAGAGCACGGCTCAGGTTAAAAACCATTCAAACATTACTGAATATATTAAACAGATAGAAGAATAAAGGACAGGCATTATTCTGATCATCATGGAGGGATAGCGTCCACCGTTGAATTATGGGCAGGGTCAGGAGAAGGGGCCTCCTTTGGCAGTGTGGGGTTACATCTGTGGCACTCTCCACACCAAAAATTCTGGAAAAGCCAGAAAGTTTCAAATTTCGGTCTGAGCAATCCCTTGCTTTGGGGTTATTTTAGAATTAGAATTTTTTTTTCCAACTTTCCCCCCACTCCCAGATCTTCAGGGGCTGGCCAGGCCATGGTCCCTGCCTGGACCATCTGCTAGGGCCCATTTCAGAAAGTGAAATGCCTCATCTCACTTGGTGCATCATCCTCCAAACTTACGCTCTGCTCCCAAATGAGGCCACAGAATTGTCCATCGCAAGTCCAAGACCAGTCCCATCAGGGTCCTGGTGGAGCTTCCTGCTGTTCAGGCAGACTCCTGTTGGAGTTACAAGGAGTCCGCTGTAATGGCTGAGCAATTTCAGGGCCCAAAGCTGCATAAAAACGGTACATTCCCATAATTACAAAATGTCTTAATATCCTTGAAATGTTAAAAGCAACAAAGATGCATGTTGTGCAGTGAGCCTCAAGGTAACTTTTTACATGGCTATTGGCTCACAGGGAGTCCTCTGACTAGGTTGTATCCCGATGGCTTCGGACTAATTAGTAAACTGAGTGCAAATATAATCCTATGATCTGTAGCTCTTGGATACAAAGCTGTCCATCAAAGCACCTACAAAGAATCCTGACCATGAGCTTCTCACCAATCTGATTCATTCATCTTCAGCTTTCAACCAAACTTATTACTTTAAATATCTTGGCTCAGTGGTAGCACGCTCACCTTATGAGTCAGAAGGTTATGGGTTCAAGTCCCACTCCAGAGACTTGAGGAAAAATCTAGACTGACACTTCAGTGCAGTAGAGAGAGTGCTGCAACTGTCAGAAGTGATGCCTTTCAGATGAGATGTTAAACCAAGGCCCTGTCTTCCCTTTCAGTTGGAGGTTAAAGATCTCACAGTACTTTTCAAAGAAGAGCAGGGAAGTACTCCCGGTGTCCTGGCCAACATTTATTCCTCAACCTGTATCCCTAAAAACAGATTATCTGGCAATTTTTCTCAATTGCTGCTCCTCCTGGCCTTGCAAAGGAAAGTTTTTCACTTACTTTGGAGGGCCCCTTCGGACAGGAAAGCTGCGGCAGCTTCCCATCTCAGGTTCTGGTTAAAATCGAATCGGAGTCCCTTTGACGTAATGGGACCCCAGTTTCCATTAATTCATGAGGCTCCCACCTGCTTCCAGCGGGCATCTCGGCCACCTAACTGTAGTCAGCTGTTAAAATGGTGGCCAGCGGGAACAGGGAGGTAAGCCAGAGCGCTCCATTTTAAAGGCCCCGCCGCTCCATTTCCACCAGGTGGGGTGGATTAAAATTGACCCCAAGGTGTCTGTGGATGAATCTGAAACCATTCAACTCAAGTCACTCTCAGTAAAAATTTGGCTTTCTGCTCCTTCCAAGTCACACCTGATGTGCCTTAATGATAGTGCCATTGGGTTCATATTGAACCCTCCAATCCAGAATTAAAACGCCAACTTTTTGAATCATTGTTTGAGGATAGAGGACTCAAATATTGTTGCCAATGATACCATGTACGTCTAGTTAACTCTAATGGATATATTTCTTCCATTGCTCTTTATGTCCAAGCTACAGCTACCACTACCAAAAGCCAAGCTGATTAATCTTGGCCTGGGTAATTAATTTTCAGGGACAGAACAAGTCAAATTCTATTTTTTATTACATGTGATTCTGAGGTTTTATCAGTGTTTTGGGAAATCACATTCTGCAATTCAATTTGTTTTCCTGTGAAAACTGAAAACCAGTGGTCATGCCTATAATATACAAAGGGGCTGCTGGTCTCTATAATCTGAACCGCTGTCTTACAGTGAACAAGTCAAATTCCATTTTATTACATGGGTTTCTGGGATTTGAGAGTGTGTTTTGGGCAATACCTTTCATGATTCCACCTGTTTTTTTCCACGAAACCGAAAGCCAGTGACCTTACTGATGGGATGCTCTTTGTCAATGATAGCAACTGCAATGATCAGTCCATGAGCAATCAGTCTAGTCTAGATGTCAAAGAATAGAGATAATTGGCTTCACCCCACCTTATAAATAGGGTTAATTTTCTATTTATAAATGGCTTTCATCAGCTCTAGCAGGCTCCAGCGACATAGTAGTTGTTTATAGACTAATTCTGTTGCATAGCTTAAAATCCAGTTAACTGATAAATTGACTCAATTGATATTGCTTCGTTTTTGGATTTTATTACCGAATTAAAGAATAATTGCTGCATCAGAATATTGAATGGTGTAAAACACCAGTACAGATAACAGACTGGTTGCTAGCATGGCATTTGTTCTTTGGTATAATTAGGTACATTGGGCCAAGAACAGCATGATTCATTAGAACTAGTGTTATTTATCCTGAGAATGTGCAGGAAACATTATGAGTGTGTGGGAGGTGTGCGTGTGGATACAAATTGAGAGAAACACTTTAAGCACAAAAGAGTTGCAAGTGTGGGCACAAAATGGGAATATCCCAATGTAGAAGTCTTAGCATGCAGGAACTAAAAGAAACCTACTACATTTAAAATGCACAAAGTCCTGTACTCTTTCTTTGACTGTGCGCCAATAAATAAATAAAAAGAAAGGAATAACTTACACTTATATAACACTTTTCACAACCTCAGGCCATCCCAAAGCACTTTACAGCAAATTAAGTTTTTTTTGAAGAGTAGTTTTCAGGGAATGCTGTAATGTAGGGAAACTCAGCAGTCAATTTGCGCACTGCCAGGTCCCACAAACCGCAATGAGATAATGATCAGGTAATCTGTTTTAGTGATGAGAAGTCACACAACACCAGGTTATAGTCCAACAGTTTTATTTGAAATTACGAGCTTTCAGAGCTCTGCTCCTTCGTCAGGTACAGTGAGGGAATACAAATCGGTTACAAAGTATATATAGACAGAGAACAATGTGTCTGCAGAGATACAATCCGTCAGGGAGGCATTACATCAAAGACACAGCAGAGTACAGCTAAGACAATGAGGTGGGGTCACAGGGGGTCCAACGTGTCAAATGCTGCAGTCTGCAGTTAAGCTTTTTACTTTTTTTAAAAACTGGAAATCACATCTGTGAACCAGACAACGACGTCGAGTCACGTCCTGTAGCGTGACATGAAACCGAGATCCCGGTTGAGGCCGTCATTGTTCTCTGTCTATATATATTTTGTAACCGATTTGTATTCCCTCACTGTACCTGACGAAGGAGCAGAGCGCCGAAAGCTCGTAATTTCAAATAAAACTGTTGGACTATAACCTGGTGTTGTGTGACTTCTCATTTTTGTCCACCCCAGTCCAACACCGGCATCTCCGCATCATGTTTTAGTGATGTTGGTTGAGAGATGAATATTGGCCAGGACTTCAGGAGAACTCCCTTGCTGTTCTTTGGATAGTGCCATGGGATCTTTTATGTCCACCTGGGAGGGCAGATGGTTTAACATCTCATCTGAAAGATGGCACCTCCGACAGTACTGCACTGAAGTGTCAGCCTAGATTATGTCAAGTCTGTGGCATGGGACTACAATACACAACCTTCCGAATCAGACGAGAGTGCTACCACTGAGCCACGGCTGACACTTAGGCTCCTGCAGCACAATTCTACTTGCTTTTTCTATTTCATACTGCACTTTATCCCTTCTAACTGTTCCACCTAATTAAGAAGGTTGGGGACTCTGAGGAAATGGGATCTGTGTGGATTTGGCATTAATTTAACATAAGAAGCTCAAACTCAACCCCTTGCCCTTCCCAATGTGACAAGGCTGTAGCAGACCAACCATTGAGAGTGATTCTGGACTAAATGGGTCAAACCCTCTCTGACGAGTGTTGACCCACTGATGATCGGGGGATGGGAAGGGGGGTGTGGGGGAGGGTGCTGTAATGCATTGGAATGTGTTTCAGTGCTTGCATCTCTCCCTCTGTTCTTCAAATAATTAACCATCAGGCTATTCCTTAAACACGCTGTTCAGTTTATGAAACAAAGAATTAAGAGGACGTGACACAAAACAAATTAAGTTGTCATTTCTGTGGCGAGGTGGTTAATTAGGGACAAAGTACATTCGAAGAGATCAAAAGGGATACCTCAACAAGCATGTCTTGCAGGCCAGATTAGTTCTCATAATTGTCTGCAGTGTTTTTAGTCTCAGCACTACTCACGGATAGAATCCACCTGTCACTCTATAGCTTAAGATCTTTCGAATAAACAAATGAGCCTGTCTTTAGCAAAGGAATGTCTGGCCAGCAACAGATAAGCCCTCTTCACAGAATAGATACAAGCAGACTGGATTTTCATGACTTGTTTCCAGCTCAGAATTTTTCCCCTCAAAATTAAGTCTCCAGCAGTTCAGACTGACAGTTATTCACAGAGCCCATTACTCTGTTCTGCTGACTGCTTCAATGGTACACAAATCCACAAGCACATAAAAACCTGACAAGCACGTCACTCGGAGATCACCTCAAATGAATATTATAATTCAAGCCTTTATTAAGGAGAATATAAACTAACTTGTTCAGAAAGACCCAATATTGCCTCGAGTTTCGTGAATAATATGTTCAAGGGCACTCGAGGGTAAAGCAGGAATGAAAAACAGTTGAGAGGAATTCATGCACCTGCACTTTTTCACATAGCAATCCTTCATAATTATCAAGTGTTGGTGCACAAGAAGATTTTTATTTGTGCTTATAAACGTTTCGAATAAAGTAGGAGGTTGATCTTTCTATTGACTATTCTACAGAAGCAAATGTACTTTGCTACTGCTATTTCACATTCATAGAGATTAAGTTAGCCCGTCACAGAGGTGTCCTAAAATCAGTAATCATGTCACAGATTTTCCACTCGTAGCTGTGTGCATTGGAAGATAAAGTGAAAATAGAAGTTCCTCTCTTGAACTTCAGGAATTCATCATACAAAACAACTAATCACTTTTAATGCTCTTACTCAGTCTGCGGAGCTGGTGGAATAAAAGGCTCACCCCGTGTTGCTCCTTTCACACATCCGAGCTCACCTGTTCACCTTGGATAGGACAATGGGCAGTATGGAGAGGACCTTAAGAGAGGAAAGTGCAAGGACTATCCAAATTTCCTTCCACCTGCCACCTTCCCTTCTATCCGCTCCCCCCAACCCCACACACATACATTTTAAGATTACTTTACTCCTCCTCTAAGTTTTCTCATGGCACAAAAGAACAGGATTTTGACTCAAAACAGTTTGGTCTCACGCTATTCTCTTCGACTTAGGGAAGATCTTTAATCAGTTATCTATATTAGAGACCCACGGCACAAGAACCCTGGACACTGGGGAAACAGAGTGGTTTGCAGAGCATCTGAACAACTGTTTGATCATTTTTTTTAAAAAACGTTCTACTTTTTCATTACATAGTTATAGTTACAACACGTGAAGAGAAATACCCGCAAGCAAAAATACAAAGAAACAAAGAGAAAAGATTGAAAGTGGTCAATTCAACATCACACTATATAAAGAAGAGTATCAACATGGCAACAATAACAAGCTGCAGTACAAATTTGTTACAGTCTAACACCTGAGGCAAGGGTGAGCCAATCAACGGTAACATTTAAAGATCATATAGACTAAAAGGAAGAGGTACTGTGATAAGAATCTCAACAAGGAATAAGCTGAGGCCGATTCGGGCCCTACACTGGCAGGGATGGTCTGGGGCAGGAGAGCAAGCCATGGGCTGCACAGTTGTAAGAGTCTTGGGCATGATTATATTGGCTCTGAAGGATCAGTTCAACAAGAAGTGGCGAGAATTTGGAGCAAACATGCGGACATCATAGCAGCAAGAGCATAAATATCAGAAGGGAATCAAAAATTTATCATGGAGAAAAGGGGGAAAAGGGACAGGCGCAGCAAGATGGTGAGCTCTCTATGTAGAGGTAGATCAGTATATATAGAAAAAAGGTTAGAAGGGGTACTGAAACGAACAGGTAAGTACCCAGTGGGAGAAGTCCATAGGGTTGCCAACTCTGCTTGGATGTATTCCTGGAGGCTTGATCACGTGACGTTTGATTATGTGATGCCTGCACTCAGTTTGCAAATGTTACTGCATTTATGGGAAATTTGCCGAGTGCCCTCATGAATAGTCCCCCACTGCACGAAAGGTGGACTCTCTAATCCACTAATGGATGTGATTCGCTCTCCGATTCTCCATCGCCCGAGAGATTCATCTCTGACTCCCCATCACCCGAGAGATTCGCTCTCTGATTTTCCATCGCCCGAGAGATTCGCTCTCTGATCCCCCATCACCCGAGAGATTCGCTCTCTGATCCCCCATCACCCGAGAGATTCGCTCTCTGATCCCCCATCACCCGAGAGATTCATCTCTGACTCCCCATCACCCGAGAGATTCGCTCTCTGATCCCCCATCACCCGAGAGATTCGCTCTCTGATCCCCATCACCCCAAGAGATTCGCTCTCTGATTCTCCATCACCCGAGAGATTCGCTCTCTGATTCTCCATCACCCCGAGAGATTCGCTCTCTGATCCCCCATCACTCGAGAGATTCGCTCTCTGATCCCCCATCACCCGAGAGATTCGCTCTCTGATCCCCCATCACTCGAGAGATTCGCTCTCTGATCCCCCATCACCCCGAGAGATTCGCTCTCTGATCCCCATCACTCGAGAGATTCGCTCTCTGATCCCCCATCACCCGAGAGATTCGCTCTCTGATCCCCCATCATCCGAGAGATTCGCTCTCTGACTCTCCATCACCCGAGAGATTCATCTCTGACTCCCCATCACCCGAGAGATTCGCTCTCTGATCCCCATCACCCGAGAGATTCGCTCTCTGATCCCCCATCACCCGAGAGATTCGCTTTCTGACTCCCTATCACCCGAGAGATTCGCTCTCTGATCCCCATCACCCGAGAGATTCGCTCTCTGATCCCCCATCACCCGAGAGATTCGCTTTCTGACTCCCTATCACCCGAGAGATTCGCTCTCTGATCCCCCATCACCCCGAGAGATTCGCTCTCTGACTCCCCATCACCCGAGAGATTCGCTCTCTGACTCCCCATCACCCAAGAGATTCGCTCTCTGATCCCCCATCACCCGAGAGATTCGCTCTCTGATTCTCCATCACCCGAGAGATTCGCTCTCTGATCCCCCATCATCCGAGAGATTCGCTCTCTGACTCTCCATCACCCGAGAGATTCATCTCTGACTCCCCATCACCCGAGAGATTCGCTCTCTGATCCCCATCACCCGAGAGATTCGCTCTCTGATCCCCCATCACCCGAGAGATTCGCTTTCTGACTCCCTATCACCCGAGAGATTCGCTCTCTGATCCCCCATCACCCCGAGAGATTCGCTCTCTGACTCCCCATCACCCGAGAGATTCGCTCTCTGACTCCCCATCACCCAAGAGATTCGCTCTCTGATCCCCCATCACCCGAGAGATTCGCTCTCTGACTCTTCATCACCCGAGAGATTCATCTCTGACTCCCCATCACCCGAGAGATTCGCTCTCTGACTCCCCATCACCCGAGAGATTTGCTCTCTGACTCCCCATCACCCGAGAGATTCGCTCTCTGATCCCCCATCACCCGAGAGATTCGCTCTCTGATTCTCCATCACCCGAGAGATTCGCTCTCTGATCCCCCATCATCCGAGAGATTCGCTCTCTGATCGCCCATCACCCGAGAGATTCGCTCTCTGATCCCCCATTGCCCGAGAGATTCGCTCTCTGATCCCCCATCGCCCGAGAGATTCATCTCTGACTCCCCATCACCCGAGAGATTCGCCCTCTGATCCCCCATTGCCCGAGAGATTCGCTCTCTGATCCCCCATCACCCGAGAGATTCGCTTTCTGACTCCCTATCACCCGAGAGATTCATCTCTGACTCCCCATCACCCGAGAGATTCGCTCTCTGATCCCCCATTGCCCGAGAGATTCGCTCTCTGATCCCCCATCACCCGAGAGATTCGCTCTCTGACTCTCCATCACCCGAGAGATTCATCTCTGACTCCCCATCACCCGAGAGATTCGCTCTCTGATCCCCCATTGCCCGAGAGATTCGCTCTCTGATCCCCCATCACCCGAGAGATTCGCTTTCTGACTCCCTATCACCCGAGAGATTCGCTCTCTGATCCCCCATCACCCCGAGAGATTCGCTCTCTGACTCCCCATCACCCGAGAGATTCGCTCTCTGACTCCCCATCACCCAAGAGATTCGCTCTCTGATGCCCCATCACCCGAGAGATTCGCTCTCTGACTCTTCATCACCCGAGAGATTCATCTCTGACTCCCCATCACCCGAGAGATTCGCTCTCTGACTCCCCATCACCCGAGAGATTCGCTCTCTGACTCCCCATCACCCGAGAGATTCGCTCTCTGATCCCCCATCGCCCGAGAGATTCACTCTCTGACTCCCCATCACCCGAGAGATTCATCTCTGACTCCCCATCACCCGAGAGATTCATCTCTGACTCCCCATCACCCGAGAGATTCATTCATCTCTGACTCCCCATCATCCGAGAGATTCGCTCTCTGATTTTCCATCGCCCGAGAGATTCGCTCTGACTCCAAATCACCCAAGAGATTCGCTCTCTGACTCCAAATCACCCGAGAGATTCGCTCTCTGACCCCCATCACCGAGAGATTCGCTCTCTGACTCCCCATCACCCGAGATATTCGCTCTCTGACTCCTCATCACCCGAGAGATTCGCTCTCTGATCCCCCATCGCCCGAGAGATTCGCTCTCTGATCCCCCATCGCCCGAGAGATTCGCTCTCTGATCCATCACCCGAGAGATTCGCTCTCTGATCCCCCATCGCCCGAGAGATTCGCTCTCTGATCCAAATCGCCCGAGAGATTCGCTCTCTGATCCCCCATCGCCCGAGAGATTCGCTCTCTGATCCCCCATCGCCCGAGAGATTCGCTCTCTGATCCCCCATCGCCCGAGAGATTCGCTCTCTGATCCCCCATCGCCCGAGAGATTCGCTCTCTGATCCCCCATCGCCCGAGAGATTCGCTCTCTGATCCCCCATCGCCCGAGAGATTCGCTCTCTGATTCCCCATCGGCCGAGAGATTCACTCTCTGATCCATCATCGCCCAAGAGATTCGCTCTCTGATTCTCCATCACCCGAGAGGGTCGCTCTCTGACTCTCCATCACCCGAGAGGGTCGCTCTCTGATTCTCCATCGCCCAGGCGATTCGCTCTCTGACTCCCCATCACCCGAGAGATGCGCTCTCTGATTCCCCATCACCCAAAAGGTTCGATCTCTGATTCCCCATCGCTTGAGAATTTATGCAGTGAAAGGGCGGGAAGACAAATAGAAAAAGGAACTGATTGGAACAGCCAAACTTATCACTCGCACTAAGTAAAACAGCTACTGCTGCAGCCAAAATACAAACAGCTACCTGTCAAAACTCTGCATCCTCTAATTAGGGCACTGGCACCATACATTAACTCTACTTCTCTATCTTTTCCCTGATTGCTCGCAACTGTGCCTGGGAAATTAATTGGTGATTTCAGGAAACACGTGGACAATCCGGAAGGGTTTGCAGCTCCTGTAGTCCATGTAGGGGTAAATAATATAGGTGGAAGATTGGCTCAAAACTCAAAGTAGAAGATGCAAAGAATTGCTTTCTGGTATACTTCCAATATTTGGAAAAGGAGGGTTGTGCACCAAAAAAATTAAGATAAACAAGTGGTAAGCAGTATTATGAGAGAACAGTGTTGCTATCTTCATTAAAAAAACTGGGAATCCTTCCAGAATAAAAAGACTGACACAGGAGAGGCAGGCTGCACTCAAGTATGGACAAAGAGACTTGCAAGGAATATTGAGGCAGCAATAGAAATCATTTAAACCAGATAGGTAGGTGAAAGGGGAGAAGGAAACAGGATTCCTTCAGAAATACCCAAGGCCTAGGTACATATGTTTGAAAGGATTAAATTCAATGAAATCAGTAAAGAAATAAAGCAAAGAGATTGAGGGAGGTTGTTCAACTACAGAAGGTAAACGGACCACCTTTAAAAGGTAATAATGCGGAGCATACAGATAAATAAATTCCCCAAACTGACAAGCTCAGAGTGAGCAAACACAAATCTAAGTAGATTAACAGACAAATTAAAAGTGAGATAAAGAGGAAAATGACCTGTACTAATCCTGCAGAAAGAAAGGAAAAGGACTTACAGGAAACTTTCGTTTATCCGGCACCCAAATATCCGGAATTCTCACTTAACCGGCAAAAATCATCCTCCGAAAACTCCTCTCAAATAACCGGCAATGTTGCCGAGTCGCAGTCGAGTCTCCGCGAACGCCGAGTGCTCCGAAAAATCCTCTCAAATAACCGGCAATGTTGCCGATCCCGAGTCCGAGTCCGCGAACGCCGATTTAGTCAGTAGGGGTACTCATGTGACTCGGCCAACATTGTCTACCTGATACGTTGCAGGAAAGGATGCCCCAGAGCATGGTACATCGGCGAGACCATGCAGACACTGAGACAACGTATGAACGGACACCGCGCAACAATCGCCAGGCAGGATGGTTGCCTCCCAGTCGGGGAACACTTCAGCAGTCAAGGGCATTCAGCTTCGGATTTGCAGGTTAGCGTTCTCCAACGCGGCCTTCGAGACACACGACAACGCAAAATCATCGAGCAGAAACTGATAGCCAAGTTCCGCACTCATGAGGACGGCCTCAATAGGGATATCGGGTTCATGTCACGCTACAGAACGTGACTTGACATCGTTGTCTGTCTTTCCAGTTTTTAAAAAACAAACACGAAAAAACAAACCCAAAAAACAAACCCAAAAAGGACGGGGAGAGAGGAAGGGATATGGAGAGGATATGCAGACAGCAGGATTTGACACGGTGGACCCCCTGGGACACATCTCATTGTCTTGGCTGTGCTCTTGGTGTGTCTTTGATGTAAGGAAAGATTGTATCTCTGCATTTTCTGTGTTTATATTCTGTGAACTTTTGTAGATTGACTCATTGTAACTTTACCTGAAGAAGGGGCGATCGATAGCTCCGAAAGCTTGTAATTTTAAATAAATCTGTTGGACTATAACCTGGTGTTGTGCGACTTCTCATTTTTGAGGCCAAGTATAACAGTGAAAGAAATTCTCTCAGTACCACAACACAAGAGTCGAATGAAAGAAGAGGCAAGAACCATAAATGATGAAAACAGCCTTGAAACTGAGGAAGAGTACACAATAAGAATTATTCTGCATGGCTACTTCCTCCAAATATTCACGAGAAAAGATGAGCATCAGACCTTCCCTAGACAAAGATATCCCAAGAGGAATCCATGATATCTTTGAAGATTAGATGGAAGTCCCAGAAAAGCTAAATTTACTCAAAACAAATAAATCACCAAGAATAGATGTTATTTACCTCAAGCGTGTCGAGAGAGACTAAGAGAGATTTGTGAGGCACTAACAATTATTATGAGGGAGTGAATAGACATTGAGGAAGTACCAGTAGATTGGAAATAGGCTTAACGTGGTGTCAATATTCAAAAATGGTAACAAAACAGACACAGGAAATTACAGATCCATTAGCCTTACTTCCATTCTGTGGAAAATAATGGAACTCATTATCAGGAGTAAACTGGAAGATCATCTGTAGAGTAACAATCTAGTAAACAGAAGTCAACATGGATTTGGAAGGGGAAGATCCTGCTTGATGAATCTCCTCAACTTCTTTGAGTAAGTGACAACCCAAGTGGAAAGTCCTATGAAGTGTCATCCAAAACACACTTCATGAAGTTCAACATGAAAGTCTATTAATTAACTGCAAAGCTGTGAGGATTCACTCTTAACAGTGGGAATGAATTACAAATTGGCTGAGGATAGGGTACAACAAGTACTCGTTTGAAGAGTTATGTCAAGAGTTGGGGAGAGCGGGGTGTGCGGGGCAGAATACTGAAGGGTTGCCAATCTGATTATGTCATTCATGCTGCAAAAACATAATCAATATAGCTAAATTATCTTGTTGCTTGTCAAACCAAGAACAGAAAGGTTACTGCCGTTTCCAAATTAAGACGTTTAATTTCATGCCACAAAACACTTATGATGTCCCTTTTTGTGGAATCAACTGCATATGGTGGTCTGTATGTTTAATTTTGAAATTAATATGCTAATTTATTCCGATTTACCCCTAATAACACAATTGATGCAGGTGTCTAGTATTTCGTAAATTAAGTAATTAGGTTTTCTAAATTCTGAATGAAAATGTGGGCAAGTTATTACTGAAGCAGCTAATCCCAATGGCACTTTTCATGCAAGAAGGAGAACAATTACACTTTGAAGGGGTCTTCAAACCAATGACCCAAATCTGTAATGTTATCCAGTTATGAGGTTATGTCATTTTTATGTACAGCAAGATAAGGCCAGCAGTGGGAATATGAAATGAGTGCAAGTACAGCAAGAGCCAACACACACTGGCTACAGAAAAACATACCAAGAAGGAAAGACATCTCATATTAAAGTACTGCTGTTAGTACCCCATGACTGAGTCTATTCTAACCGAACCCTAATTTGAAAAAAAAACTCCATCATTAGGAACAATTCAGAACACATCCTAGTGCTCCATGTTGGGTAAATTAAACAGACTGTGAGTAAATAGAAAACTCATCAAAGGCTTTATCAACCAACTAAAAGCTTTGGAGGGCTGGGAAAAGAAATACTGAAGGTTCAGATTGAGACACAAGTCTGTCATTTGTCCTATATTTTGTCTTGTTACACAGGAGAGTAAGAGTGAAATGGAGCAAAGCGTGCCTTCATAGTGAATGGGTAAAAATCTTTAGATAGCAACTGAGTAAAAGGGAATTCACAGAGCACTTCACAACATCAACACACCAGCAAAATAGCACTTGGGAATCAGAGATAAAGATGTTGCATAATTTATTTTTCCATTTTTTAAAAATTCATTGTGAATTTATTGTTAGTTCCTGCGAGTATGTTTACATAACATATTTGTATTCATTCAAGGGAAAGGATGGCACAGCTGGTGGCTGGATAATTTATTGCATTTTATAAGCAGTGACATCATCAAACAGATGAATTTTGCTACTGCACAGGTCTGTGCACTAAAACCTCACCTTGAAGTAAACACCACCTACTGCATCAGAGTCTCAGTATTTGCTGCTGTTAATAGGACTTTTACCTTACTGATCCAGTCTCTGGAAACCGACGATCAAAAAATGTCTGTGCACCTCTCCATCTCTCCCCCTGTTGGGGACTGATTTGTGGGAGAGAGACCTGATGTCATGACATAACTTTATGTTCATGATCATGTAAGGCAAGCAGACCTGAGACTGACAGAACTGGCTCTGTGTATTTGCATAGTTGCGTTATGATGCTATTTTATAGCATGTTGTAAACATGCAAGCACCACGGAAATGCTCCACACTTAGTTGCCCAGATCAAGAGGCACCTAATTACATAGATTACATAGAAGATAGGAGCAGGAGTAGGCCATCCGGCCCTTCGAGCCTGCTCCGCCATTTAATGAGATCATGGCTGATCCTCCAATTCAGTATCCCGTCCCCGCCTTCTCTCCGTAACCCTTAACCCCTTTTGCCTGTAGAAATATATCTAATTCCCTCTTAAATATATTTAATGAGCTGGCGTACACTGCCCTCTGTGGCAATGAGTTCCACAGGTTCACCACCCTCTGAGTGAAGAAATTCCCCCTCATTTCTGTCCTAAATGGTTTAGCCCTTATCCTTAAATTATGTCCTCTAGTTCTGTTCTCACCCGCCAAGGGAAACATTCCTTCTGCATCTAGTCTGTCTAGACCTGTCAGAATTTTATACACTTCTATGAGGTCCCCTCTCAATCTTCTAAACTCCAGTGTGTACATCCCTAAACTACATAGTCTCTCCTCATAGGTCAATCCCGCCATTCCTGGTATCAGCCTGGTGAATCGCCGCTGCACCCCCTCCATGGCAAGAACATCTTTCCTCAGATGAGGCGACCAAAACTGTACACAGTACTCAAGGTGTGGTCTCACCAGTGCCCTGTACAGCTGCAGCAAGGTATCCCTGTTCCTGTATTCCAACCCTTTTGCTATGAAGGCCAGCATACCGTTTGCCTTCTTGACCGCCTGTTGCACCTGCATGCTCGCCTTCAGTGACTGGTGTACAAGAACACCCAGGTCTCTCTGTACTTCCCCCTCTCCCAATTTATTGCCATTTAAATAATAATTTGCCCTCCTGTTCCTGCACCCAAGGTGGATAACTTCGCACTTGTCCACATTATAGTGCATCTGCCATTTATCCGCCCAATCACCCAGTCTGTCCAAATCGCTCTGGAGCTTCCTGGTCTCCTCCTCTGAGCCCATAGATCACAGGACTCACGAAAAGACAGGTCTCAGATGCCACCAGAATTTAGGATCAAGTGCCATTGGCAGCACCTGATGTAAAAGTATCTAAAGATTTGATTCAGAACCTCCCTATGAACTCATGAAGTATGTAAGTGGACAAGCTTACAATGGCATTATATATGATGCACTGGGTATACTGTTTCCTGAGTTAATAAAATCTGTTCAAAGTAATAGGAGTCTAGCCAAGTCCTGACTCTACTTACATAGTATTTACAGCACAGAAACAGCCCATTTGGCTCAACAGGTCCATGCCGGTGTTTATGTTCCACACAAGACTCCTCCCAACTGTCTTCATCTAACCCCATCAACATATCCTTCTATTCCTTTCTCCCTCAAGTGTTTATCCAGCTTCCCCTTAAATGCATCTATGCTAGTCACCTCAACTACTCCTTATGGTAGTGAGTTCCACATTCTAACCACACTCTAGGTAAAGAAGTTTCTCCTGATTTTATTCAGTACATTTATAGCTCTTATATATGCTCATATAAAATCAGTCAACTGACAGCTTATTGTAATGATCTGTTTCATAGATTACAGACTGCAGCTGGATAATAAATTGGGTGGCTCATGATCAGAACCCCTTTTAAATAAACAGGTAAAAAAACAACATTGGTGTATTTTGGGGAGGGGAATGTCTAGTGGCTTTTAATATATTTTCGTTTGAACATTAAGTGCTGATGACATTGAAGGCGGAATTAACTCAAAGTAGTTACTAAGACCAACAGTAAGGGGGAGTCGAATATCAGGAAGGCAACAGAGATTGATATAAGATGTATCATGAACTCTTGTCATTTCCACTGTACATGTAAAACCATTGCATAATATTTCCTCCCAGTCAGTTCTCCAAATGATGTCATCAGCACAAATTAAAGGTGCTAAAGTCTGGTTAAGATTACAAAACATTCTCAATAAATATGTTTGATTAAAAACAAACACAGACTTGCCTTAAAAATGCTTATTTAAAAGAACAAACAGCACCTCAATTTCACAAATATCCATGTAACTTTACATCTTGCAATCTCTGAAACCAGCTAATCAGGTGCAGAGCCAACAGAATATTGGGAACATATGAACAAAATGTATGGCAAATGTTTTGCCTGTGTATGCCATCATAAGCTGTTCCACAGCCCTGTTTTACACATCCCTGTCCAGCATGGTAACAACACCCTTTCAATCCATAACTCCTACAAAGGGATTGATTCCTGCTATGTTGCCTTTATAGTGTACTTTTCATGTTGGCACAGTGACCACTTGGGAGCAGACCAAACACCAGAAGAGCAGTATGAAAGGGCAAATGCACATCGAGTTAGAGAAGCTATCTGGAAGAGCAGGTCTTGCTCCAGTTAGGATGGACATTGACTGTTAATATGTGAAAGCAATTTGTGCAAAGCCCCAACAAAAATGTAGCTTTTACCACGAGTCATATTTTACTGCTTACAAAGAGCATAGCAGATAGTCAACTCCAAGGTATGGATTATTTTTAAAATATACCAGCTGATCTTCCGTAGAATAGGGTTATGAACAAAGAAAGGTCTCCTCTTCTTCCAACTGTCTTTCTGCTTGTCTAATTCCATCTGTCTGACACTGTTTGTCTCTCACTCTGTCTCGCTCTATCTCTCTTACACTTTCTTTTGCAGTCATGTCTTTACCTCTGTGCTAGTCTACAACTATTTTTCTCACTCGCTCTCCTTTTTATGGAAGTCTCTCTTCGTCTTGATTTCCTCACTTCTGTATATCTCCTACTCTCTCTGGATGCCTCCGCCACACTTCCCGCCTATCACTCTGTACGTATGTCTCCCTCTATCTCTCTTCCTGCATATATGGTACACACTTTCTCTGTTGGTCTCTCTGTAAGTCTTCCTCACTCTTTCATTCCTTCACTCTGGCACTCAGCCTGCCTCTTACATACTTACCTTTTCTCTTCTTTTAGCACTTGCCTTGTAACCTACAGAATTTTTCTGTTCTGAAGAATTCTTATGCTGGCATGTAAAATCAAGCAAGTTATTGAATTAATATTAATTCAGTGGTATGAAATGGCATTGCCAAATAAATGCAACATTTTTTGTCTTGATGTACAAACAATCAGAAAATGATGATTTAGCACCTTCACTGCGTCTCCACAAAGTGGTCTGAAATAATGGCAAGCCATGGGCCATGTGACACTGAAAGCTACACAGAACATCAATACTGCAGTGATGTGGATTTTTTTTTTTAAAACTGTCCCCATTTGCAGAACTTTTGCACTGTCAATAATTAGAGGTATAGGTTAGCCCCCTTTTTTCTTAACTTTTTTTCTTCAATAATGACACCCATCACAAGGTTAATTGTATGTTGAGGATCTGAATGCCATTGTCGGATTTTCGTTATTTACAATCAACTATCTTAATCACCTTGATGAAGATAGACGTTTCTCCCTTTGCTTTGCTTTCCATTCTGCTCACAGTCTCATAAAAATAAAACAGGCTCAATACAAATGACAGAGAAGCTAGGAAAAAAACATGCACAGTGCAATAAATATTCCACTGTGGTGCTTCTCGAGCCAAACGATTAAGAAAGAAAGCTCTGTAAATTAACTTCCATTTTATTTGTACAACTTTACTCAAGACAGCTTCAGCTCATGCCCAAACCTAATGGCACCTTGTAATTCATTATTTGTTGCATCTTTAGTAGTGTTTCCTTTCAGTGGCATTGTGCTAGTTTAGTTCAACCAATTTATCATACTGATAGTGAGATGGCCTTCTTTGTCACTGTACATATTTCAAAGTTTCCTACTTTGTGGGTGACACCACCACGGTGGAAGATGAACGGAGTTCTTGGCAAATAGGAAATATCAATAAATTTTGACAAAAATCACCATTTTTAAAGCAATACGTTTCAGGCCTTGGCTAAACAGTGCGCTTCTGTTTGAGTTTCCTTTGGGAAAACATAGACTCATAACACTAAAGAAATACAGATACTCTTTTTATGCCTTTACTTTAAAAGCAATTAAGAACCATTCCCTTATTTGTGGTTTGAACTCTACTAGAATCAGGAGTGTAGCCAGGCATACACAGGGTATGTAAATATGTGCACCATACAAGTAAACACAGAGGCCCTGATTTTAAAGGGGGAGGAGGAAGCGGATACCATGTGCGTGAGCTCAGGGAAGCTTTCATTGCTCCCACGCACAGGCCTCTGACTTCAATTGCACAGTGGGTCCCAATGACATCATCAGGCCCAATCTGCATATTTGAAGAAGGACCCTGCTGCCTTCCTGCTGGTGTCCCACTCGCCTGTTCAAAAGACACAGCGGGAAGGCAGCAGGTTCAAAGAGGGTGTGCGACTGGCCTCATTTAAACTCCAAATTCAGGTTAAATATATATTTTTAAAAACTTACCTTTTTTGTGGCGGCCTCCAGCGGTCCCTTTAAGGAGCGCTGGTTAGACTACATGTAGATTTTGTTATCCTCAACGCAGCAGACCCGGAGATGACTGTATTCAGGGCAGCCTAATCTCGGAAAGGGGTCCTGATAATGGCACAAGGCCCCCTATTTGCATATTAGACCCTGGAATCCTATATTTCACAGCCTTCACCAATATGGCTTTACCAACTTCTCCTTTAACTCCATTCGCTCTTATGTTTCAGTTTTGAAACATTGAATCACTGTCCTCTCCACAGATGCTGATTGACCTGCTGTGTGTTTCCAGCATTTTCTGTCTTTTTCTGCCCTATTTTGGTTTTTACTACTACTCTTTATAGCCTACAGTTCATAGTTTGTTTTCAACGAAAAAGTGCAAATAATTTGATTTTCATTTCCCTTATGCGGCAGGGATGTTGGCGAAGAGACAATAAGAGGCATGGTACTGCAGGATTCGAATGTGTATGACGTTATGATTGGAAGTAGAGTAATACCAGGTCTCTCAGCAACAAGTAACTGGGAAATGACCTGTAAGCTCTTTATCAAATTGGAATCATTTTGAAAAAATCTTTTTAGAACTGGAAAAGCAAAGGAATGTTCCTTCCCTTCAAATCTAATTCAACATCTTGGAACCGAGCTAGCACAGAGTAATCCCTACATGATAGCTTAGCTCAGTTGTCTGCAATCTCGCCTCTGAAGCTTACGGTTCAACCTTACTTCAGGTTCTGAACACATAATCTAAGCTGACACTTCAGTGCAGTACTGAGGGAACACTGCATTGCTAGAGGTGCTGTCTGTCAGATGAGACATTAAATCAAGGTCCTACTTTACAAGTTATGTGGCTTGCCTTGTATATTCTCTCACATAAAATGGTACAGTACTAGTCACTCCCATAAGTGATCGAACTGTCTTAATTTCAGGGTGTACCCTAATGCTCAATATCAAATTATATAACAGCTTAACCCAGGCAAGTAATAACAGCATTCCTGTCTGATCTGAACAGTATATTTTTCTTCAATCACTCTGAATGTGGACTGACCAAGCAGTTAATGAGACATGGCCAGGTGCAAATCATTAAGCGGCTTTATTTCACAACACGTGAACATACAGAGCAACAGTTATGATTCAATTCACTAATTTCAATCAGTAAAACTTGTCCGCATGCAAGAATACAAAATAACGAACATGCTATGCTTCTCCACATCAATGAATCATCTTTCTTGACTGAAACAGGGTGGGCTGGATTTTACCAGCCCTGAGGAGGTGGGTCTGGAGGCGGGACTGCTGGGAAAATCAAAATAAATGGGAGCGGGTCCCGAACCCGCTCCCAACTCGCCTCCAACCAATCTTGCCGGGAGTCGGGTCCCCGATTTGCGCAGGGACCCGACTCCTAGTGGCGGGAAGAGGATTATAGCCACTTAACTGCCTGTTAACAGGTAGTTAACAGGCAGTTAAGAGGCTTTTTCCCATTTTGCGACTTCTTCTGCGGACTTCCCGACGTCGGGGAACCCCGCCAGGGTAAGTGAGGCGTGCTGTGGGTCGATTGTTATGTTGGTGTTTGGATGACAGCTGCAGAAGTGGTGTGAAGGAAGGAAGCAATTGGACACTGGTTAGTATCAGAGGTAAGGAAATGTTGGGAAAGTCATTTTTAATGTGGTTAGATGTTTCTGCAGGTGACAAGCTGTGAAGTGTTTGTGTAGCCGCATCTCATCGGGAGAAGTGACAGATGGCTTCTGCAATCTCAGCTGCAGCTGCCATCTGTTTTATCCTAAGGAGAGAGTCATTGGAGAGCCTGGGTACAAGGGCTCACCTTTGGACAGTGATTGTCAGTGTTTGACAGCACCTCAATGCTGTCAAACACTTGTCAAATCATCTGTCAAACAAGTGTGGTGCATATGCCTTTAAGAAAACCGGCAGATGAAGCGTCATTAACTGACACCGACTTTCCCTTAATTGGCCGGCAAGCCCGCAGGGCGGGCTTAACAAGGCCAATCAGGGCAAAATAGCGTCTGTTCGTCAGACGTCACTGGGAGCGGGACTGGAACCCGAAAACCAGCAGTCCCGCCTCGAACTTGGCCTGGAAGGTAAGATTCCGCCCGATGACTCCGAATGGTCATTCAATATTTCTAACCTCTTAATCTTAGTGAAAACCTTTAGGGATTTTGCTTTCAAAACCTGACTGCCTGCATGGGCCTCTATTTTGGTGTTTGTCTTCCTCTGTTGACAGCCAGAATAGGATCAAAAGCTTTCCAGCACAATGGGTATGAGGTGTTTATCAATTGCTGAGACAGGCTAACAAATTGCTTATTATTTTCAGTCTATGGGAAAAATAGCATCAAAGCTAGCTCATTAGTATCTTAACTATCTCTCATCTTAGAACAATTTTTAACCTGTGTGAAAACTATGCTTTAAAACACAAGGTTTAAAGGCAACTGTTTTTGCAAAAGATCCTGAAACCTAACATCCCATCTGCCTATTTTTTGTGTTTCAAATGAAACTCAACAGTATTATGGCACTAATCAAAGAACAGCAAGGAGTTCTCCTGGTGTCTAAGCCAAGATTCCTCTCTCAATCAGCATCATCAAAAAAACAAATCTCATTTGCTGTTTGAGGGCCTTGGTATGTGCTAATTGAGTGCCATGTTTGCCTCCATAAAATGAGTGGCTGCACTTTAAAAGTAAATCATAAGTTATGAAGTATTTTGGAACATCCAGAGGATGCGATAAGATGTTTCTTTCTTCATCCCTCCCCAGCTGAAGCTATACCACAACTATCACGCATACTCCATTAAGAAGGCAGAATCCAACTCAAGATAAATGAAAGACTGTATGTGGGCACTAAACTGGAAACAATCTACGTTTCCTATCCAATTTCCCATCATCTCTCTATTTAACTGGTACTTGTCCAGACTATCCCATTTAAGAAACTAAAAATATTAAAACAGACTAACATTTAATACTAAAGCTATAATTTCTAAAATTGTAACAGTAAAACTAACATTTCCAAAAAATACACTATGGAAACAAGTTCAATAAAAGGACTATCTTCTTTGAATCCCTGAGGAATCATCAATCAGCTCCCCAAAATAATCTACTGGCTGATTTTTGCCTCAGCCCAGTACATCTGCGAAAGTTGGGCAGTATATAGTTTGCATGTGCCTGACTTGTACGTTGTTGAATCTGGCTGTATTTCTGGGTTCAACCAATTTGCAAGCTGTGGGTGATCACCAAGTGTGATGAACTCCTCCTGTCCAGCATTTAGTATAAGACTGAATGATAAGATGCCCTTTGCCAACTCCATCCGTATCCAGCAACTGTATAATACATGTTTCTGCCTTCCCAACCCCTATGGATAGCACCCTGATACATGGGTTTGAGTGCACGTGAGCCAGTAATGTCAACTGCTCAACGCCTGACTCTGTTTTTGTAGCTAAAGACAGCGCATCAAGAGGGGGAAAGACAAGAATGGGAGAAGGACTAGCAAAGCTGCATTCTCTCCACTTTTGAGGAACAGCCCTTCAAAATAAAGGAACAGGACTTTGAAAAGTAAGCAGGAGGTGGGGAAATAGAGGAGACTTGACCCCCATCTCAGGGCTTGTAGCATGCTCATCCTTCCTTTAGTATCCATCCTATTGCGACACGCACCGACTAACACGGAAACATGCATTGAACAGCAAGTGCATTCCAGGACTGTAGTTTAATGTTACATGCCACAAAGTTATAAAGAGGACATGTTGGTAACATTTTTTCTCTGTCTGCTTCAGTAGGACTGGCAAAATAAGTGGACCATTGGCCAAGAGCAACCATGCATCTCACAGCACGTTGCATCATTCACCTGGCCAAGAACAGCACACATACATCTATTGCAGGAGATTTCGAAAGTGAACTTGAGTGTACAGTGGGGGTGAAACACAGAGCTGATGTTCAGATCCCAGCTTTGAAAAAAAGGATGCTTTCAGGGTATGAGAGATGGCTTGAGTCATTGAGGAGCATGACTTTTGTCCCATGGGAGATATTGAGGATTCTGCAACACACATGTGGTGTACTGATGCACGGGTTAGAAATTCTGCAGTCCACACATGGCAACTCCATGGATATCTGCAGTATAGCCCCACCCCCCACCTGGCGGTCACTTGCCCATGGTGAATACAATATAACTACTTGCTCTTGTTAACAATGCTTAATACATCTGTGGACTGTAGCCGAAGGTGATTAAAAGTTCAGCAGCCTTCATAACCACTGGCAGTGCCGTGCCTGTGCTGCAGTTCGGCCGGAGGTTGTGTTGTAGCATATGGTACAACTCAGTCACTACATCGCTGGTGAATCTCAACCTTCATATCCATTGCTGCCTGGTCAATTTAGATAATTATGCTGTGACTGGTAGATGCAGTTGGCAGGGTATTGGCAGAAAGGTGCCCTCATCTGGGAATGCAGCCTTGTTTCCCTGGCATCCGTGGATTCCTCCTTCTCCTCTTCTTCCAAGTAACACATATAAAGACAGATTCCCAGAAAGACACCCACGGTGACAGCAGCAATGAGGAACCCCAAAGCAGCCCTGTAAAGCACTTTGATCCATTGTTTACCAGAAATGGAAGAAATCAACAAAATTAATCAACAACATTTGCAGAAATTAAATTTAAATATCACCTGTATGTTGTTGACTGCCACTTCATCCAACTGTCCAGATAAAGGTGCAGCTCGCAATTATGAACATCCAATTTAAATGAATGGGAATAGGACTTGGTGATGGCCAGAAAATGATATGAAAGGCCTGCACACCTGCATCATTCTACATTAATGAAGCTCTCGCCTGTTTCAGCACCCACCCACTCACCGGAATTGTACGTTATGTGGTAGGCCTGGTGTTATGGTTCCTCGCCCTTTTTTCCATGCCCCTATGAATTGGCACATATGAGGCAGCAATGACACAAAAATCAACTCTAATATGTCTAGGCATTAATGATCTTGCATTATAAAAATAACTTGAAAACTGTACTCTTCCCCACCTATGGAAATAATTACATTGTGTTATTCACAACAGCACACTTTCGATGCCTGTACTATTCCTTCAGATCTCTGCCTCGCTCTTTAACATTCATGTTGTCCCATAGTTACTGAGCTTTATGCCTTCTATTAACCCTGGGAAGACAGCAATAGCTTTTGTCCAGCTTAATAGAATAACAATAAATATACAGTATTATCTCAAATCTGACAGGGAGCATGCAATTCCTTTGCAAGTGGGTGGAAGTTGTGATGGCCTTTAGCACAAATGAAAGTCTGCAGGAACTCACCATTGGGTCAGTAGCTCTGGCAGGTTCTCAACCATGATTTTCAAATCAAGTTGAGCCACTACACATGAACATGTTTGAAACAACAGTCCTGTGAGCAGTGAAAGTAGGCAATGATGAATAGCAAGGCATAGGCTTATTGACACTTTTAACTTACTGGACACCATTTTACTGTGGGGAAAGGTTAGGTGATATGATGGGATCTCGTTTGCTAAAACTCCAATACGCTCTCACCTTCAGGCAGATTGAGGCATTAGATAAAGGTTAGTTTTGTTTCCAAACCTATTGTTGGCTGGGATTCTGTGGTAGAGTGAGAAAGATTCAGAAACTGAATTGAAAAAGAAAAAATTGTAGTGATATGGGGAAAGAGCGGGGGTGTGGGACTAACTGGATTGCTCTTCGAAAGAGCTGGCACAGACTGGCTTCCTTCTGTGCTCTACTATAATATGATTCTATAATTCTATGAAATTGTGTATGTTAAGGGCTTTACAATTCTTCTTCAAACCCTCCCTTATTTTGCTACATAACTGGCCAATAATGAGAGTGAAGGTGCGTATATGACGGGCTTTCCCCCCCACTCCAGATATACATTTGGTATCAGGACTGAAAAAATGTTGCCATGGTATAGATCTCAGTCTGCATTATCTTTGAGTTTACCATTACAGCACTGCTATTAGATCAATTTTTAAAACTGATTGATCAAGAACAAATCCAATTTTTGGATCCAATTTTCTCAACTTCCTCTAGCAAGCATCAATGGTCATTAGTCACAGTAGCATTGCACAGACTGTTTAAATACAGTTGCACACATCACACAATTACTTTGTCTAACATGCACTGTCAGTAAGTAAACTTGGGAGGTATTTACAGTTTTGTCTGAGCCAATAGCAATATTGCCATTAATCTCACCGTTATCCAAGATCACAGTGAAATAAATGTCAATGCTGCGACTGGCTATCATAATGGTGTAAATCCCTTGCAACGTTCAATCAGAATGTTGATCTTAGAATTATAATTGTATCCTCAGTGTGCCTCTGCATAAAGATTCTGGCTATTACTTGCAGAAGGAGCAGTCATTGTAAAGCTAAACTCTTTGGAAATTGCTTGTATGTATGTTTTTTTAACAATAAAAATACAGACACAGGCTGTTTTATATAAAGCATCGAATGGCAATAATAAATTCCAAGGAGTGAAATGGATTTTAATATGGCCCCTCTGTTTGCATAATGTCAAAACAATTATCCATACATTCATTCCTTCTCATTTACTGCTACCTAATTAGATAACAGCTAGGAACAGGTCTGATGTAGGGTTGCACCCAAAATCTTCAATTGTCTTTCTATTTCAAACGCAGATGGACCTGCTTTGCATTTCCAGCATTTTTGTTTGCCTTTCAGGTTTCTAGCACTTGCAGTCTCCCTCTATCTTTTTTATGAAGGCTTTTTTTAATAGTATTTTTAAGAGTTTGCATCCTGAGGCTTTATGTTCGCAGTATGTTTGCAGGTTGTTTCTTTGCTTTCTGATTTGTCCAGTAAAGATGAATCAGATTGCAAAACTAGAGGGAAAATGCGACCCTATCAGTTTCTGATATGGGGGCTGTAAACACAGTGCAGACAAGACTGGCAGGCAGGAGGCGAGTGCCAGGCCTCCAAGACAAGCAATAGTGGTAATCGATCAGTGATCAGCAGCAGCAGGTGGATGTCCGTGGTAACATCAGGAACCATGCTGCAGACCATGAGCTTTTCTGGTTCTAGCTGACTCTCAGACACAATGGTTTCTGCCACACAGAGTACTGTGGGTAGTATGGGTCGTCACTGTTCTCCATTTTGAAATGACAAATATTAATTGCCAGAATTATCCTATACAGTGAGGTAGGGGCGACTATTAGGCCAGATCGTAGGTATGTGCCACTGATCAATAAGAGTAAGGCGAAGCAGAGAGTGGGGCAGGTGCAGGTAACCGGGGGCTGAATTAGCAGAGCCTCTGGAGAAAGACTGAATGTACCAGGCCCTGGGACACGGAGATAGGATAGGACATTCACTGGTGCTGTCCATTTTATTTTTAACCAGGGCTTGGTACACTCAATGTCCTGTCTTTAATTGTGTCCCAGAGAATGGTTCACTCAGCCCTTCCCCAAATTCTCTGAATATTTGTCCTCAGTGACCCTCACCTGCCTTGCTTTCTCCTCCAGCTCACTCTCTATTGATTGGCACGCACATCCCATAACCTGGGCCACCTCACTTCACAGGATTGAAGGATGCAGGCTGCCAGTCAATGTTTGTCATTTTGAAATGGAGAACAAGGCAAGCTCATGCTACCCACAATCCCTTGTGTGCCTAAAACTGCTCTATTGCTCCATCTGCAAAAGCCAGCCACAGGTAGACAATCTATTTTACTCGATGCCACAGGAGCACCACAAATGGGCGGTGAAAAAGCTAGCTGTCTTGCTCAAAAAGCTGACAATTGACAACTATGAGCCTCATATCTGAAGGATGATATTGTGAGGGTGGCTGATTGACCTAAAGTATTTGAGGAAAAATCAGAGTATGAGAAAGTTGAAAAAAAAGTAAAAATAAAATTTAATATTTCAGGTTATGTACATCCTTTGATGTTGTAATAAGCACTAGAAATGGATAGTCTGCCTTAGTTGGGCTGAATTGAGCTTGGGAAAGATTTGGCCATTCAAATTCCTGATAATTGGTAATACTGAGACTGCCTAATGAGAGCTACAATGGCTAGGGAACAAATACAGGTAGTTCTTGAAGCAAAGAATAGATCAAGCAAGTATTACAGGAAATGGACATTGCTCACTGCATGGTTGTGGTTTAAGATGTATAGAGTGGTTATGTGGTGGGAGAGTGACACTTCTAATTTCACATTTCTATTTTAGGACTGTGCTGAATGCCCACCCCCATACTAACATAATACAGTGGGCCAAAAAGTCGGCCCTTCCCGGGTGAGTACACAGTGCGTACTCACCCGTAAGACGTCCCGAAGTGCCGGTTTCCTGCACGCACTGCGCATGCGCGGGAAACCGGAACTTCCGGTCTGGTGAAGGGGGCGGTTCCTAGGTGAACCGCGTGCGCGGTAGAGGCTGCGCGCACGCAGCAAACTTAGATTTTTTTTCAGGTTTCTACGCGAGGGTAAGTAGTAAAGAAACTACGCTTATGAAAAGGAGGCGCAAGACCCGTTTTCAACAAGGTAAGTGGTTAATTAAGTATAATTTAAATTTTTTTTCAACAGGTTCATCTTTTTTAGATACTTTAAAGAAAGGTAAGTTTATTTTTATCACTTTTAAAAAGTATTTTAATTTTTCAAAAATTTTAATTTTTGTTTAAAGTCGTTAATTTATTTAACTAGAGTTATTTTATAAATGTGATGGTTTTTAAAAAAAAAATATTTTAAGTTTAGCTGTTCTTTTGGGGCCGATTTGAATTCACAGATTTTCCTGTCAAATCTATGAATGAAAGATGGTCTGCTGCCATTGGCTATCCATGGCCCACGTGATCCCAGGGGACGCATCGCACTAACTACGCCCCTGGGACACGCACGCACTGTGCGCCGGCTCTTGGAGCAGGCCCAGGAGCTGAAGTTCCCGTGGGCCCAAAACACAACAGCAGGCGCGGTAGGTAAGTGCGCGCGCGATCCTTACCCCCGCGGCAAGCCGGAGAGGCGAATTTCTGGGCCAGTAGTTTCCTTGTAAGGAAAGTAAAGTTACACCATGCAACATTGAATTTAACAATATTTTCTCAATTTTTGATTCTTCTTTTCTCTATATCTACTTGAAGCATGTTTATTCTTCTCAGTGTTTCCCTTATGTATTAATCGATTACCATTATTGAAAAAAACACTAAAAAGTGAATTTGAGAAGTAAAATGGCCGACATGGCACCCAAAGCACGGCGCATAGCACCACAATGTTGCGTTCCAATCTTAGCTGAGTGAATGAAGGAAAATCAGAGGAATAAACCTTCTTCTGGTCACTGCTGTGCAACAATAGTGGAAAACGACTGCCCAACAGCTATGCTGGTCATGTGCCCAATGCTATGTTGCAGTCTTAGGGGGTGAATTTCAACTTCAGCGGGGGTGCAAAATGGGTGGGAATGAACCAGCCTCTCGCTATTAACGCAAGTTCATCCCTAACATAAGCAATAAATGACCAATAGTAGAGCTGCCCGAATCCGAGCTAGATAAGGTAAACAAGTCTGCTGTGCAACTATCATACAAAGGCCCAGGACAGTCTCTAGTCATTAAATACAATTATTGATTATTTGAATAATCTCAGTGACCTCCGAATCGCTACAGTTAACATACATTAGTTCTGAGACACAGTTCAACAACAACACCTTGCATTTAGATAGCACCTTTAACATAGTAAAACGTCCCAAGGCGCCTCACAGGAGCGTTCTCAAACAAAATTTGACACCGAGTCACATGAGATATTAGGACAGGTGACCAAAAACTCAGTTAAAGAGGTAGGTTTTAAGGAGCTGAAAGGAGAGGAGAGGTTTAGGAAGGGAATTTCAGAGCTTAGGGCCCAGGCAGCTGGAGGCATGGCCACCAATGGTGGAGTGATGAAAATTGGGGATGCTGAAGAGGCCAGAATTGGAGGAGCGCAGAGATCTTGGAGGGTTGCAGGGCTGGAGAAGGTTAGAGAGATAGGGAGGGACAATTCCACATCCTAATTAGCCATGATTGCTTTTATTTGAACTATGGTGAGGCAACTTGGGAATTTAGTGAGCTTCATTCCTGACACTCCTGGTTAAACTCGGCATTACCAAAAGTAGATCTGCGCAAATCGGAGCTAGACAAGGTAAATAAGTCTGCAGTACAATGCAGCTAAGGCACTTTTTGTATTATTGATGTTTGACGAAAAACCTTTTCCAAAGTACGATACTATTCCTAACGTTGAGATTGCTAGTGATTACTTAAAAATAAATCTGCATTTGCCAGCAAAAAGCTGGCCTGGAAAGAAAAAACCTTTGTTTACACCCAAGCAACAATCAAGTTGCACAATATCTTTCCAGTGCTGATCGATACGTCAACTACATAAACAAGCTGCAGTGCACCTATTATCCAAAGACACTTTCTAACTAAAGACACTGACACTGCATAGAATTGCAGCACAGAAACAGGCCATTCGGTCTATGCCGGTGTTTATGCTCCACACGAGCGTCCTCCCACTCCATTAACTTAATCTCACCCTATAACATATCCTTCTATTCCTTTCTCCCTCATGTACTTATTTAACTTCCCCTTAAATGCATCTATGCTATTCGCCTCAACATCTCCTGTGGTAGCAAGTTCCACATTCTCACCACTCGTTGAGTAAAGAATTTTCCTTTGAATTCCTTCTTGGATTTATTGGTGACTATCTTATATTTATGGCCCCTAGTTTTGGACTCGCTCACAAGTGGAAACATTTTCTCCATCCCCACCTTATCAAGCCACTTCATAATTTTAAAGACTTCTATCAGGTCACCCCTCAGTCTTCTCTTTTCTAGAGAAAAGAGCCCCAGCCTGTTCAGCCTTTCCTGAGAGTTGTATCCTCTCAGTTCTGGTATAATTCTTGTAAATCTTTTTTGCACTTCCTCCAGTGCCTCTGTATCCTTTTTGTAATATGGAGACCAGAACTGCACAGTTCTCGAAGTGTGGTCTAATCAAGGTTTTATCTAAGTTAAACATAACTTCTCTGCTTGTTAAACTGTCAGAAAATACTGACAGCTTGATACCGTCAGAAAAATATTTTATTTCTCAACAACAAATTGATAGATTGAAATGAAACGCAATGACTCGGCTAATTGTTGGGAAGCAATATGCAACTCCTGCACGCACACTTTCTGTTATAGAGTGATATTGAAATTACTGGCGAAGTCATCCATTCTGTGGCCCAGACTACTGTTTTCTCTCAGCTGAAACAAATCTTTTGCTATGCTGTCGCACAGCAAGTTAGGGGAGCTAACTGCAATTGGGAAAGCGATAGGCATATGAAAATACTGAAAGGACAGGAAAAGACCATAAGACCGTAAAGCCCAACCCATCCAAACATGGTGTAACTACGTACTTCATTGATCTACCCAGCCCGTAAAGCCCAACCCATCCAAACATGGTGTAACTACGTACTTCATTGATCTACCCAGCCCGTAAAGCCCAACCCATCCAGACATGCTGTAACCACGTACTTCATTGATCTACTTCCAACTGAGGAAAAAACCCAGAAAAAAACCTGTGGTCAATTTAGGAAAAGCTGAAAATTCCTCTGACTCCCTGAGGCAATCAAGCAAAGCTCCAGGAGACCACGACAGGCCAGAACTCCTCACAATCCTAGCAACTTACCTTCTGCAACTGGAAATTACCTCTTCAATCAAGAACATGTTAAATTCCCTTTTAAAGGACTATAGCAAATCCATAACAGTCGGTATGTTTCAGTAGTCTGTTCCAGAGGGTGGTGACTGTATGAAAATAAATACTTCCTAACTCTTCGCCTAAAGACTTTACAGGCATGGTCTCCTTAATTTATAAGCTATGCAACTGGACTGAATCCAATCATTTATGATTTTCGAAACCTCAATCATCCCCTCTATGCTTGTGTTCTTCTAAAGTAGAGCCTTAATTCTAGGGATCTAGCCTGATAACCAGGAGTCCCTAGGTAATCATCCTGGTTGCCCTCTTCTGTACCTTCTCTAGAGCCCACTATCCTTCATCATTTGTGGAAATCAAAACTGGATATAATACTCAAGTGTGGACGTTGCAAAGCTTTGCTTAGCCTAAAGAAAGAAGAACTTGCACTTGTATAGCATCTTTCATGTCCTCAGCATGTTCCAAAGCACTTCATAGCCAATTAATTACTTTTAAAGTGCAGTTACTATTCTTATGTAGCCTAACGCAGCAGCCAATTTGTGCAAGGATCTACAAACAGCAATGAGATATGACCAGTGGTGTTGGTTTGGGAATTAATGCTGGCCAGTGCAATGGGCAAACTCTATGCTATTCTTCAATAGTGCTATGGGATCTTATACATCCGCTTGAACAGGTGGACAGGCCTCTGTTTAATGCTTCATCCAAATGATGTCACCTCAAACAATGTTTGGAATTATCTACCCCAGAGAGCTGTGGATGCTCAGTCATTGAGTATATTCAAGACAGAGGTCGATAAATTTTTGGGAATTAAGGGATATGGGGATAGTGTGGGAAGGTGGAGTTGAGGTAGAACATCAGCCATGATCTTGTTGAATGGCGGAGCAGGCTCCAAGGACCAAATGGCCTACTCCAGCTCCTATTTCTTATGTTCTAATGCACCATTCCTTAGGTATTGCACTGAAGTGTCAGCCTGTATGTGCTCAGTTCCTGGGGAAAGGCTTGAATGCACAACCCTCTTATTCAGAGAGTGCTACCACTGACCCAAGCTGACACTTGTTTAGCCTAAGTATAGTGCTCTCTGCTTTATTCTGAATAGCTCTAGAATTACAACCTGAAACCTTATTTACCTTGCGTGACAAACACTATTTTTAATCTCATGTTGCTTTGCGAGCTGTTACTTTAAAGCTTACTGATTAGCTGACAGCTAAACTCACTTTGTATAAATGCCCTACTAACTCCTGTAGACATTTTCATGTCATCTTTGAATTTATGAATGATTTGATTAATTCCCTCATGCAAACCATTAATGAAAATAATGGAAAGAAAAGGTCCCAAAACAGAGCCTTGTGGAACTCCACCTATGACCAGGCCCCATTTAGATCCACTCCCGTTAATGACAACGCTCTGCTGATGGGATTTTAACCAATTACTAATGTATAGTAATTGTCCTGTAATCCCAGATGATCTAATATTTTTCAATAACCTTGAAGTCAGGAGCAGAAAAAAATGAGTTTCAAGAAATTGATAAGTTGAAGAATAGGTGATATATATACCCCTATTTGGCTGATCATTTAATGTCTTTCTGCCAAAGGGAAGGCGAGAGTAAAATCAAAGATTTTAAAAGAACTGATTTTTAAAATAATTGAATTTCAACACTGGAGGTCAAATTATATTCCAGTGTATCTTGCGGCACTTTGCTCCATACTTGGAGACATTACGAATTATGCTTCATTCATACTTGATTAAATTCTATTTTTTTGAGTTTTCATGATCATGAATATAAAAAATCTCCAATTTCAGCATTGGGGAATGCAACAATTTCGGCTTTATGCGGACGTTGGATGTAAGAAGCAATCTCAAGTCAATTATTACACAGGTTAGGTAACAGTTTAGAAACCACCCCCCACCCCCGCAAACAATGACTCTTAATTCCAAGCTTCATTTTGGTTCTATTCTTTTGTCTTAATTCAAATCCAACATTTTAGCACAGGTTTAATGGGAAAAAAGCCTATGACCTGTGTAAAGAGGTAAAATAAGATTGAGTGCGCCAGACTAACATCAATTATCCGATAGCAAAATACTGCAGATGCTGGAAATCCGAAATAACAACAGAAAACGCAGGCGAGGCAGCATCCGTGGAGAGAGAAACAGAGTTAACGTTTCAGGTCAAAGACCTTTCGTCAGAACTGGAAATAGCAGGAAATGAAATAGATTTAAGGAAAGGATAAAGCTGGGAAAAGGGGGGAGGGGATGAAAGAACAAAAGGAGAGATTAAGAGACATTGAGAGACATTAAGAGATGATCAAGGCAAGAGGTGGTGTTAATGTGACAGGTTGAGGCTAAAAGAAGTGTGAAATGCACTGGCAGAATGAAGGACAGCTGCCAGCTTCTAGGAGGGAAAAAAAAGGGAGGGGGGGGGGCCAAACAAAAGGGTGGATGAAAAAATAAAATATAAATGTGATAGGGGCTAGGTTATGATCTAAAATTGTTGAACTCGATATTGAGTCCAGAGGGCTGTAGCGTGCCTAAATGAAAGATGAGGTGCTGTTCCTCGAGCTTATGCTGCGCTTCCGTGGAACAGTGTAATAGGCCGAGGACGGTGAGGTCAGAGTGGGAGTGGAGCGGAGAATTAAAGTGACAGGCGACCGGGAGCTCGGGGTCCCCCTTACGGACTGAATGGAGGTGTTCCGCAAAGCGGTCACCCAATCTGCATTTGGTCTCCCCAATGTAGAGGAGACCACATCGTGAGCAGCGAATACAGTATACTAAATTGCACGAAGTACAAGTAAATCGCTGTTTCACCTGGAAGGGGTGTTTGGGGCCCTGGACAGTGGGAAGAGGGGAGGTATAAGGGCATGTGTTGCATCTCCTGCGCTTGGACGGGAAGGTGCCGGGCGAAGGGGAAGGGGTGCTGGGGGTGGTAGAGGAGTGGACTAGGGTGTCGCGGAGGGAGCAGTCCCTGCGGAATGCTGAAAGGGGAGGTGAGGGGAAGATGCGTTTGGTGGTGGGATCACGCTGGAGGTGGCGGAAATGGCGGAGGATGATCCGTTGAATATGGAGGCTGGTGGGGTGAAAGGTGAGGACAAGGGGAACTCTATCGTGGTTCCGGGAGGGAGGGGCAGGGGTGAGGGCAGAAGTGCGGGAGATAGAACGGACACGGTCGAGGTCCGTGTTGACCACGGTAGAGGGGAATCCTCGGTTGAGGAAAAAGGAAGACATGTTGGAAGCACTGGTATGGAAGGTGGCATCATCAGAGCAGATGCGGTGGAGACGGAGAAACTGGGAGAATGGAATAGAGTCCTTACAGGAGGCAGGGTGGGAGGAAGTGTAGTCCAGGTAGCTGTGGGAGTCAGTGGGCTTGTAGTGAATGTTAGTCAATAACCTATCCCCAGAGATGGAGATGGAGAAGTCAAGGAAGGGAAGGGAAGAGTCGGAGATGGACCATGTGAAGGTGAGGGAAGGGTGGAAATTGGAAGCATAGTGAATTAAATGTTCTAGTTCAGGGCGAGAGCAGGAGACGGCACCGATACAGTCATCAATGTACCGGAAAAAGAGGTGAGGGAGGGGCCCCGAGTAGGACTGGAACAAAGAGTGTTCCACATATCCCACGAAAAGGCAGGCATAGCTAGGACCCATGCGGGTACTCATAGCAACACCTTTAATTTGGAGGAAATGGGTGGAGTCAAAGGAGAAGTTGTTCAATGTGAGAACAAGTTCAGCCAGGCGGAGGAGGGTGGTGGTGGATGGGGACTGGTTGGGCCTCTGTTCAAGGAAGAAGCGGAGCGCCCTCAGGCCATCCTGGTGGGGAATGGAGGTGTAGAGGGATTGTACGTCCATAGTGAAAAGGAGGCGGTTGGGGCCAGGAAACTGGAAACTGTTAAAATGGCAGAGGGCGTCGGAAGAGTCGCGGATGTAGGTGGGAAGAGACTGGACAAGGGGAGAAAAAATAGAGTCCAGATTTTGCTATCGTAACATCAATTATCCCCTGCTGATGCTACCAAAGGTGACCACTCTGCCGCTGACACCTTTCAGGCTCTGACTGAGCAAGCTGAAGGTGTCAGTCAGTCAGCAATGCCTGAAGTCATTTCCTGAATCACTATATTTGTGCCCGGGATGACAAATTATTATACTGTTTCTCAGCATTTCCACAGCAACAAATGAGAACAAAATGTCCCTTGCCAGCGCTGACTTACCCAAGGTCTTGGAAGTCATTGAATCTACCCACATACTTACTTGTGCATCTGATGAGAATCGGCACGTCAACATTACCAGGAAAGATTTACATTCTGCAAAAAATGTCGGCATTATCTGAAGCGAAGATCATCATTGACGTGCATATCAACTGTCTTGGCATTACTTGGTTCATTGCTTCTTGCCAATTGCAGACTAGGCACCAGATTTATGCAAAGAGCCTTGACTACAGGTTGGGTGTTAGGTAAAGCATTAACCTATAGAAATAATTCTCTGTATTCTTTTAATGCAAGTCTTTCTTTCTGAGATAATAAAAGGCTACGGTCCAAAGTCAGGGCACATGACCCCGGTGCCAAATTATGCACAAGCAGTAGGATGGGATTTACACTAGCATGAGAAAGTCATAGAATGCCCATTGGACATTTTAATGATGACATTTAGACCTTTGTATTTCATCTGGGGAAGAATTCAAAACAACATTAGCAGTCTGTGCCAAAGCCTGTGAACATTTTATTACTTCTTCATCTTACATAACATGGCAACACTTCAGGGTACTGTTGATGATGTGTTGGAAGACAACAATGATGGTTTTCATTCACAATCATGTCTAGAAGCAGATGGGACAGTAATGGTCCAGTAACATATCACTGAATATCCTTTCAAGTTTCTGGCATGATCAGCCTAAAAACTACTTTCCAGCTAACCTTCCTTCCCAAAACAGCACATCTCTGAGATCCAGATCTCACAACAATAAGAGAATTAAACCTCTTCTCCACACTGCAAGGTGCCGCATATTTATGATCTATTGTGTAAACTACCACATTGCCGACAGCTCTTAATTTAAATCTTCACTGATTTTTCCTTCAATATAGTTCATTCTAATGATGTCCCTAACTCCATTCCTTTCCCCCTTCCTTGAATGTACAGGCAGTTTCTCTTTAGGTCTTCAATGATCCACAGGTATGAGCCATTTTGGACATGTGGTGGATCTTCTCAACTACTAGACGCTCCAGCTCTCTCTCACTGAAGTGAGATGCTCCAAAATGTGGTTTCATTTCATGTTCAGCTGCTTCTGCCTTCAACAAAAAATGTTATTTCTTGCCAGCCTGGTTACAGCTCACATGACGAATTTGAGTAATTTAAATCTCTTTTTTTTGTTGATGGAATAGCATTGATCGCTAACATGCAGTTCTCCCACTGCCAACCGTACTCTTAAACGTAAATTACCAAACCTCAGAGAACTGATGGCAATGTAGACACAAGGCTTATGGGTCTTGTGATGTGCCATCAGATTATCACTTGTTCAACTGATTCAAGACATAGGTCAGCATATTTACATTGTGATGGTAAACAGAAAAGTTACACAAGCATGTTGATGAATGCAATTGCCTCAACATTAGTTCCCAAGTTTGCTCCCGTCCCGATGTTCTGAACAGCCAATAAAGTCACTTCTCTCTCTAAAAAATGTACAACCTAATGAATGCCACTTTGTTATGTGATAACACTGCCGTACCAGCCGAATATCAGGTCTTTGTCTTCAGGATCAGTCTATCAAGGGCTCTATGCAGGAGCAGTGCCCAATCATGTTATAAACACAGAAGACTGTTGCACAGTTAATATTTTAGCACCACATTCTCAGGATACAAGTTAAAAAGCACTATATGAGGAGCACAAATATGCCTTGAGGCAGTGAAACAAACTCCAAAATCTGTCAGAAGCAGTAAAGTTGATGCGTCAAATTTTACAAAGAAATCAAAAAAGCCAAGTATAATGGGCCGTATTTTCCGATCGGAGGCTTCCTGCGTGCGGAGGCCTCCGATCTGGAAAAAATCTATGGACTTACCCGAGGTCCGGACACTTCCGCTCCTGGGCCTCTCCAACTCGAAATGTGCAGGGCCCATGTATCCCAGAGGCGCAAGCGTCCCTGGTATCATGTGGGCCATGGGGAGCCAATAGCAGAAGGGAATCTCCCTTCATACACTTGACAGATAGACCTGTCAAATACATGATAGAGATCACCCCAAAAACACTGTAAAACATTAAATAAATTTTTAAAAAATCACATTTTTAAAATTAGTTGAAATTACAACAAAAATTTAATTTTTTGAAAAAAATAATTAAAGTTTTTTACGGGGCTAAAAATAAACTTACTTTTCTTAAAGTATTTTTAAATGATAAATGAGTGAAAACATTTTTTTTTTTTACTTTTTTCAAATCTTATGCTGGTACGCCTGCTTTTACCAGGCGTAAGATTTCTAAGGGTTTTCTGCGGGCGGAGGTTCTCCAGAAAGCGGAACTCTCCACCTGCAGAGGCCCTTCTCCAGGGCAGGCGTCCGATCTGTCAAGAGCATTCTTGACAGATCGGAAATGCCGGTTTTCAGCACATGCGCTAGGCATGCCTGAAACCAGCATTTCCGATGTCCCTATGGGTGTGTACACACCCGTAGGGATCGGAATATACAGCCCAATATATGCAACAGCGTAACCTGCCATTTACCAGTCATATCACTGATAATTTGTACATATTCATCTGTCAAAGGCTTCCAGATCCTAACTCTTTGATCTTCAGCTATATTAATAAATCAAAGGTAAACCAGGAAACCAGAAAGGGTAGTGACCAATATTCCCTCTAATATTTTTTTTGTACTGAGCGGGCCACAAATTCCTTTGAGCGCGACCTTTTCGTCCGTGAGCAAATTTAAAAAAAACATTTACAACAACAAATTTTACAACAACGACAGCAACAGCAATCACTTAAAAGCATATATACATTAATGCCATATTGCCACCCACCGCCTGAAATCATGAGACAATCAGACAAGGTTCTATACAAGTTTAACATAACTACTCTGCTTTTGAATTCTATTCTTCTAGAAATGAACCCCAGTGCTTTGTTTGCACTTTTATGGCTTTTTTAACCTGCGTTGCTACTTTTAATGATTTATGAATCTATACCCCTAGATCCCTTTGCACCTCTACCCCATTTAGACTCTTATTTTCAAAGGAGTATGTCGCCATTGTGCATGTGCTGCGCCTCCTGCTGTGTTGTTCCAAAGTGCGGCCGCCACTCAGTCCCCGGGAACGGACTACACGCGTCTGGAACCTCACCCCTCTCTCTGTCCCTCTCGCCATCCGTCTCCCTCTCCATCTCCCTCCGTCCCCCTCTCCCCCCCCGTCTCTCGCTCTCTCCCCCGTCTCCCCCTCTCCCTCTCCCCACGTCTCACTCCCTCTCCCTCTCGCCCCGTCTCTCTCCCTCTCCCTCTCGCCCCGTCTCTCTCCCTCTCCCTCTCGCCCCGTCTCTCTCCCTCTCCCTCTCCCCCGGTCTCTCTCCCTCTCCCTCTCCCCCGGTCTCTCTCCCTCTCCCTCTCCCCCGGTCTCTCTCCCTCTCCCCCGGTCTCTCTCCCTCTCCCCCGTCTCTCTCCCTCTCCCCCGGTCTCTCTCCCTCTCCCCCCGTCTCTCTCCCTCTCCCCCCGTCTCTCTCCCTCTCCCCTCTCCCTCTCCCCTCTCTCTCTCTCTCCCTCTCGCCCCGTCTCTCTCCCTCTCCCCCCATCTCCCTCCCTCTCCCCCCGTCTCCCTCCCTCTCCCCCCGTCTCCCTCCCTCTCCCCCGTCTCTCTCCCTCTCCCCCCGTCTCCCTCCCTCTCCCCCGTCTCTCTCCCTCTCCCCGTCTCTCTCCCTCTCCCCCGTCTCTCTCCCTCTCCCCCGTCTCTCTCTCTCCCTCCCTCCGTCTCACTCTCTCTCTCTCTCTCTCTCTCCCTCCCCCAGTCTCTCTCTCTCTCTCTCTCGCTCCCGCCCAGGTCCCTCTCTCTCTCTCTCTCGCTCCCGCCCAGGTCCCTCTCTCTCTCTCTCGCTCCCGCCACGGTCTCTCTCTCTCTCTCTCTCTCTCTCTCGCTCCCGCCCCAATCTCTCTCTCTCGCTCCCGCCCCAATCTCTCTCTCTCTCTCGCTCCCGCCCCAGTCCTTCTCTCTCTCTCGCTCCCGCCCCAGTCCTTCTCTCTCTCTCGCCCCCGCCCCAGTCCTTCTCTCTCTCTCGCCCCAATCTCTCTCTCTCTCGCTCCCGCCCCAGTCCTTCTCTCTCTCTCTCTCTCGCTCCCGCCACAGTCCTTCTCTCTCTCTCTCGCTCCCGCCCCAGTCCTTCTCTCTCTCTCTCGCTCCCGCCCCAGTCCTTCTCTCTCTCTCTCTCTCTCTCCTGCCCCAGTCTCTCTCTCTCTCTCTCTCTCTCTCTCCTGCCCCAGTCCTCTCTCTCTCTCTCCCGGCCCAGTCCCTCTCTCTCTCGCTCCCGGCCCAGTCCCTCTCTCTCGCTCCCGCCCCAGTCCCTCTCTCTCTCTCGCTCCCGCCCCAGTCCCTCTCTCTCTCCCGCCCCAGTCCCTCTCTCTCGCTCTCTCGTTCCCGCCCCAGTCCCTCTCTCTCTCTCGCTCCTGCCCCAGTCCCTCTCTCTCTCGCTCCTGCCCCAGTCCCTCTCTCTCTCGCTCCCGCCCCAGTCCCTCTCTCTCTCCCGCCCCAGTCCCCCTCTCTCTCTCTCTCTTGCTCCCGCCCCAGTCCCTCTCTCTCGCTCCCGCCCCAGTCCCTCTCTCTCGCTCCCGCCCCAGTCCTTCTCTCTCGCTCCCGCCCCAGTCCTTCTCTCTCTCTCGCTCCCGCCCCAGTCCCCCTCTCTCTCGCTCCCGCCCCTCTCTCTCGCTCCCGCCCCAGTCCCTCTCTCTCTCTCGCTCCCGCCCCAGTCTCTCTCTCTCTCGCTCCCGCCCCAGTCCCTCTCTCGCTCCCGCCCCAGTCTCTCTCTCGCTCCCGCCCCAGTCCCTCTCTCGCTCCCGCCCCAGTCCCTCTCTCTCTCTCGCTCCTTCCCCAGTCTCTCTCTCTCTCGCTCCCGCCCCAGTCTCTCTCTCTCTCGCTCCCGCCTCAGTCCCTCTCTCTCTCGCTCCCGCCCCAGTCCCTCTCTCTCTCTCTCTCTCGCCCCAGTCCCTCTCTCTCACTCCCGCCCCAGTCCCTCTCTCTCTCGCTCCCGCCCCAGTCCCTCTCTCTCTCCCGCCCCAGTCCCCCTCTCTCTCTCGCTCCCGCCCCAGTCTCTCTCTCTCTCTCGCTCCCGCCCCAGCCTCTCTCTCTCTCGCTCCTGCCCCAGTCCCTCTCTCTCGCTCCCGCCCCAGTCCCTCTCTCTCTCTCTCGCTCCCGCCCCAGTCCCTCTCTCTCTTGCTCCCGCCCCAGTCCCTCTCTCTCTCGCTCCCGCCCCAGTACCTCTCTCTCTCTCTCGCTCCCGCCCCAGTCCCTCTCTCGCTCCCGCCCCAGTCTCTCTCTCTCTCGCTCCCGCCCCAGTCCCTCTCTCTCTCCCGCCCCAGCCTCTCCTCTCTCGCTCCCGCCCCAGTCCCTCTCTCTCTCTCGCTCCCGCCCCAGTCTCTATCTCTCTCTCGCTCCCACCCCAGTCCCTCTCTCTCTCTCTCTCTCCCCCGCCCCAGCCTCTCTCTCTCTCGCTCCCGCCCCAGCCTCTCTCTCTCTCGCTCCCGCCCCAGTCTCTCTCTCTCTCGATCCCGCCTCAGTCTCTTTCTCTCTCCCTCAGTCTCTCTCTCTCTCCCCCTCAGTGTCTCTCCCTCAGTCTCTCTCTTTCTCTCTCTCCCGTCCAGTCTCTCTCTCTCCCCTTTCAATCCTCGATCTTACCCCCACCAGCCACCAACAGATCCTCTCACCTCTGCACAGAGCCGATGAAAGCATGGACCAGCTGGATACTGCGCACGTGCAGCTCCCGTATCCCACGAGCAGGCACAGAAGACTACAAAGGCAAAGAATCAGAGCGCGGGGGATTCTCCTGCTGTCCCACTGAAAAGTCAAAGTTCGAAGGAGAAAACCAAACCCCTACCTGCGTTACACAACAACCCATCAACCATCGGAACACACACTTCAAGAGCTGCAATTGGGATCGGCTCTCAGGTCGCAAGACTCGCAAACGAGTCTGTCTGGATTCCCGGGGCCATTGTGTATTGGGTCTCCCCCGCCACTGTCCAGTTCTCTGCGCAGCATTTCAAATCAACTGCGTGCGAGCTCGGGGATCAGTGCGCGTGCGCACGCACCTTTAGAGGGAACAGTGGTAGTGATCTCAAAGAAACTCAGCACAGTTGGAACTCAGGCCATACAAGCAGCACTGCCATTTTCCCTCGAATGCCTTGGCTCCTTTCTCAACAGTAAATAAAGCAAACCAACCTCAGTCATATACTAAACATTTCTTTTTGTCCCAGTCAAAAAAACATTACCCTGATTTAATTCTCATGAGACATGTCCAGTGCAAAAAATAATAAATCTATTTAGTTGAGGCCGATCACTCATCAGTGGCAAAACACATAAAAAAGCAAAACCTTCATCTTAGTAGCAGAATAATACACTGGCCTGGATTTTACTGTAATACTAATTACAGGGTAAATCTTGCAGCAACTTCTGGCGTCCGTACATGTGCAGTTAAACGCAGAAATCCAGAAATTGCTACAGTGATACCCTGCTCCTCCACAGGGTGCACTGTTGCAGTCCTCGCCGATAGACCTGGCCTTTAAATCACTGCAATGTCGTGAACTTGTGGTAGTTACCCACGAGTTCCGCATTAAAAAAGGCTGAAAAAGTTAGAGCTGGTGCATTCAGGAGTTTTTAACAGCGTAATAAGTAATAATTACTGCTGAACAACCTCTCAGGCCCTGAAAATTTAATTTTGTAAGTGTGGAGTTTCATTCCCTCAGAAGAAAATTAATGTTGCAGATTTAAAAAAAAAATTAAAATATTTGTAATAGTTTTTCTATTTTCCTCTTTTATCGCTCTCCCTTAATCCCATCTGTGTGGTCCAATCTTTATTTTGTTTCCTGTACATGATTTAAATGTAATTTCTATTTCTTGTTTTTTTACTTCCTGGTTTGCAATCTGTGAGGATTCTTCAATCTGATTGGTTGAAGAGCCTCGCTGTTGCTTGGCATGCTCACAGATGCCACAAATCCCCTGCAGAGGGTGCTGCACTGAATTGGACACCCGATTAGTGGAAATCCCCGCTGACAAGCCCGCAAAAAGTCTCTGGACAATTGTACGCGAGGTGAACGGCAAAAGCCACGCCTTTGCTACTGAAAGCAAAATCCAGGCCTTTGATCGTCGGAAAACGGTGTACCTTCTGATTCATCATGTACAGCATACAGGAGAACTGTAAATATTAACACAGTCAAATCAACTCTACCTCCATTTGTAACATTCTTTAGTTGTCAATATCTCTCTTTCCAAATCCTATCACAGAGATTCTTGGATAAGTTACTGGGCCAAATTCAGTAGTACAGGCCTTAGTTAAGATCTAGGCTGAAATTGTGAAGGACCAAAAAGTAGTCCCATTTGGAAAAACAAAGCTTGCCAGTAATAATGCTCAAAAGACTCTAGAAGATCCTGCAGGCAGATGGGCTGTGCAACAGATTGAATTGCTACCTGAAAAATAAGAAAACTCGCACAACACACCACAGAAAGACGGCTTTGCATGCACTATGGAATTGCTGAACCTGCAGAATTTGGATGCAAGAATGTTTGCAATTGTTCTGACTAAAGTCCTGTTGATTCTCTCTGAAAGCACATTCTATGTGGGCTATTACAGAAATTCAACAGGTGGCTCGAAACAGCACATGTGATAATACCAAAATTGTATAGCTACCCAGTAACACATTACATCATGGGTTTACTGTATCTGATTGTCTTCCACAGAACAATCCAAATTGGACATGTCACAAAATAGATGGGTGGGACTGCACTACTTCATACTTACACATTTACAGGATTTTGATGTAACCACTTACGATGTGCTCTCATGGTTCATGATGCTTTCTAAAATAATGCCTTAATTGTGTAACATGCCTTGTACTGTAACACACTACATGCACTTCTTGCACGCTGTATCATGTAGCACATTTCTCCAGGTTTGTTCCCTTTCTGACATCTCTCTGCTCTTGCAGCCTCCAGTCAGAATGCCACAATGTTAAGTCATACTTCATATTCAGTGAAAGATTTTTTTCTTATGTAGATACATTGCCAGTTGAGTGGCAGAGCAGACTAGAGGGGCCAAATGGCCTACTCCTGTTCCTATTTTCCTATCTGACTATATGCAGTATCTTTACCACCTTTTACCAAAGTCCAACACCAGAGAGTTCTGAGGTATGCTTTTTGATGCTGAAAATTAATTGAAAGCCTCATTACCCTGAAAGTTCATTTCACCAAACCATAAGACACAGAAGCAAATGGCAAAAATTGACTTATATTTGGAAAAACAGAATTTGTGTGTCCAATTTACATTTTAGAAATTTCCAGCCAGCACAAGATGAACTGTACCATCTAATACAATACAGGTGGCAGCCCTTGCTGAGCTGCTAAAGTGAGCACTTTCTAACCCAACTTAGAGGACAAGGTGCTGCCACCAAGCACATAATGTTCTTAAAACTCTTCCAAAGGGCTGTCATATTAAATACTCTTCTGCTGTCAATGGAAGTAAACATCTGAAGAGATGTAAAATGGGATAGCTGCTGCTAAATACCATCCATTTTACACACTATTGCATAGTCAAAATCTACCCTATTAAGTTGCAGAACACATATAAATTCGTCAAACCACAAATTAATGGGGTTCAGTATTCAATGAATGGATTATCCCTTCAAAAAGGTTATTCTCACATTCACTCACTCTCCGCATGCCTTCAGTCAATTATATTTAGCTCTGTATCTTATCAATATTTTTTTTTAGAAGTTTGGAATCATTCACAATGCACAGTATTTTAGACTCAGACTTGCCTCCAACTTCAGTACTTTTTTTCACTTAAATTATGTAATTAGGCCACGTAGATGCCAGAATTATCCAGTGCTGTTCCTTACCTCTGTTCGACACTTCCAACTTTGCTCTGAAATAGGAACTGAACATGTAAGATATCATGATTGTGAAGTCATGTCATGCTACTCCGTGTTGTAGTGCACTAGTTCATAATGATGTCTCCAGACACCCATTACAACTGACATATTCAAATTAATTGCACTGCAGTCAGCAATCACTGGATTTAGTTACATTGCACCAACAAAACAAAGATTTGGAAAAGTGTTAACTTCTGTGTTTGTAATGTTCTCCCCTCTGTGCTGAAGGCAGCAACTGTGCTGGGTTATGATCCCTGGACCTGGAACCTTGGCTGTTTCTCCACTAAGCCAAAATGTAATGCTCTTTTTGATGCCCTGGCCGGAGGCTGCTAATTTCAGATTTATGTGATTTAGTTGATGACGGAAGCTGTAACAAAATGGATTTTTGCCTGTGCTGAATTGTTTTTAAACTGTTATTTCTTATTACTGGAACGAGCATCTGAGGGTTAAAATAAGTGACATGGGGTTAATATCAATCATGGCTAGCTATTTTCTGAAAGGTGGGGGCAATTACAATTCAGTCAAAAGAAGTCTCATCAGATGCATTGTTGCTCATAAATACTTAGTGGCAGCTTGCAGGATAGGTGTCCTTCATTCACTCAGATTGACACTTTGTTTATAGTAAGGCTGCGATGTCTCCATGGTTTATTAGAAGTCACAAATATTTGGTGGACAAACATTTCAAGCAATAGATGAATAGCAGAAAGGCTGTTGATCCAATATAATTGAGATGGAATTGTCCATTGCTTTTTATTTTAATGCAATTTCAAAGGTGTTTTGATTGCAATTCTATGGGAAGCTTGTTTTTTTTTGAGAGTTGACTCTAACCAATAGCAAAACTCTATGGCCCGTATTTTCCGATCGCAGGCCTCCCGCGGGCGCTGGACTGCAATCTGGAAAAATCTGCGCCCTCACCTGAGGGCTCCCGGGACGCACACGCTTCCGCTCCTGGGCCTCACCAAACTCCAAGTGCGCAGGGCCCACGTATCCCAGGGGCGCATGTAGTTTGCAGCGTCCCTGGGATCATGTGGGCCATGGGGAGCCAATCACAGAAGGGAATCTCCCTTCATACATTTGACAGAAAGACCTGTCAAATATATGAATGGAGATCAATGAAAAAACATAGTAAAACTTTAAATACATTTTTTTTTAATCACATTTTTAAAATGACTTGAAATTACAATAAATTAAGTATTTTAAACAAAAATTTAATTTTTTGAAAAAAATAATTGAAGTATTTTACGGGGCTAAAAATAAACTTACCTTATTAAAAATATTTTTAAATGATAAATCAGTGAAAAACATTTTTTTTTTACTTTTTTTCAACTCTTATCCTGGTAAAAGCAGGTCTTACGCCTGCTTTTACCAGGCGTAAGAATTGTAAGGGTTTTCTGCAGGCGGAGGGTCTCCAAAAAGCGGAACTATCCGCCCGCAGAGGCCCCTCTCCAGGGCAGCCGGAGGATCTGTCAAGACCATTCTTGACAGATCGGAAATGCCGGTTTTCAGCGCATGCCTGAAACCAGAATTTCCGATGTCCCTACGGGTGGGTACACAGCGCGCACCCACCCATAGGGATCGGAATATCCGGGCCTATGTGTTTAAGATTCTGCCGACCAGCGGAGAAATTGGGCTGGATTTTGTCTTGGGGTCGGGTTGGGGTCGTGTAATCTGCATTTCGTGTTTCCCCCCCGACTCCAGATTAATGTGGATGAATGATGCAATTTTCACTTAATTGGGCAATTGAGTTCCAGCATGTGGGAACCCATGAACCAATTAGTGGTTTCAGTCTGAAAGTCGCCTCTGATGATGTCATCATTGCTGACTGCCTAGTCTCAGAGACTGTTGGTGAGAGAGGACCTGCCTGGCTTGCTTTTGATGTGAGTGGACCTGGATGCAAAATATGGGGGGAGAAGGACAGAGAGCGAGAGCGAGAGAATTTTTTTTGCATCCAAGTCCTCTCACAGCAAAGGCCAGGCAGTCTCTGAACACATTCAATGCAGCAGCGGCGACTTTCAGACCTAATACTACTACTACCTTCATCACATCTCCGTTGTAATAGTGGACCTGCAGCTGATAGTCAGCTGTCCACTTGTGCTCCCGCCAGGTTTCACTGGAGTGTTTCACACCAGGCGTACTTCACGTCAGAAAAGGGTTAAGCTAGCTAAAACATTTCAAAATGGCATTACAGAGCCAATTTAGAGCTTGTTAAGGGCTTTAATGGCCTCTCCCGCCTCTTGGAGGCGGGACGGAGTCGGGAACCCCGCGACTGATTTTGTCAAAATTGCGTGGAGGCGGGATGGAGTCAGGATGGGGTCGGAAACCCTGACCCCGCAAATTTAACCCCCACACGCCTCCAAACCCGACTCCATGGGTCATTCAAAATCCAGCCCATTAGATCAGTTTGAGGCAGTGGCAATCTGCATAGTATATGAAGTGTGCCTCTGCTTTAACGACTATGTTTTGAATAAAGTATTTTATGCATTAAGCAGGATAGCGAAGTGTATTATTCACTGTTTTGTGCAACATACCATTTGGGTAGGAATTGATCGTTGTTACACCCATTTTCAAAAATGACCTATTTTGCAAAGCTATGCCCTGCACCCCTAGGATGCCTGAAAAACATCCGGCGTCATATTAGCTTTGGACAATTTTCAGGTGTCTGGAGCGGCTGCCTAAAACAGGTGTTGGGTCCTTGCATCTGCTAATGAGGGGCCTAATGCATGTTTCAGGTCCCTAGCAAGAAGTTGGGGTGTGGCGTCGGGCCTTCTCCAGTCAGGATTTATGAGCATAGATGTGGCTAACACCAAAGAGGTAAGCACATTTTTTTTTTAAGGTTGATGTAGAGCTCATCTCCATAGCACTCCCGAGAGCCACTGCCGACCTGTGATCTAATCCTCCTCCGTCCTCATTTCACCAGGTTTTCCACCCCTTTATTTACCTGTTTTATGTAAATAAACCATCTATTGTTTATAGATTGAGTCTCATCTGACAGAGTATAAATTTAGTTTACTTTTTGAAGAAAAGAGAATCATGGAACAATCATGGCACCACACTTTAGGAAAGATGTCAAGGCCTTGGAGAGGGTGCAGAGGCGATTTACTAGAATGACATCAGGAAGAGGGACTTCAATTATGTGGAGAGACTAAGGAAGTTTTGTTGTTCTCCTTAGAGCAGAGAAGGTTAAGGGGAGATTTAATAGAGGTGTTCAAAATCATGAAGTTTTTGATATAGTAGACAGGGAGAAACCGTTTCTGCTGGCAGGAGGGCTGATAACCAGAGGACACAGTTTAAGATAATTGGCAAAAGTAGCAGCAGGGAGATGAGACCTTTTATTTACACAGCGAGTTGTTATGATCTGGACTGCACTGCCTGAAAGGGTGGTGGAAGCAGGTTCAATAGTAACTTTCAAAAGGGAATTGAACACATACTTGAAAAGGAAAAAATACAGGGCTATGGGGAAAGAGTAGGGGAGTGGGACTAATTGGATGGCTCTTTCAAAGAGCCAGCACAGGCACGCTGGGCCGAATGGCCCCTTCCTGTGCTATATGATTCTATGCTTCCAAAGATACATTCCAATTGCAGGCGTACAGAGTAAGAGTTCTCCATTGCTACTACTTAGCTAGATACTGAGCAGTTGAAGGTACACGCCAGTTCATAGGGGATGCAAGGTCCACTTATAGGAATGGCTGGTGATACTGCACCCACAAAAATAACTTAAATAAAACTGATAAATGTGACAGGCGTACATTTAAAGTCTTAGATATTGTGCGGCACTGCCATCAGAGGTGGTGGATGTTGAGTGTAATTGAATAAAATCGCAGTCGAATCTGGGAAAGGAAATATCTGGCAATAACAGAAAGCTCTCAACACGTCACTACCCATGAATTATCACGGAATCAAATGAGTTTAATAGGAACTAATATATACATGAGCAACCATCAAAACAGGCTCCAGTGCACTATTGACTTTACTTAATCATTTTGGAAAGAGACATTCCACTTCAGGAAATATTTTGAATACTCTACACATTATGTAGATGCAGAAGAAATGTAAACCATCCCCAACACCAAATATGGAGCAGATTGACAAGTACAGTGCTGCCTTCTGTGAGAATTATTGTTTCAAAAATTGTCATGGATGTCAAAAATAAAGATTTATCAAGAAAATAATCAATAAGAACGTCTATCTTTTAATAACAAGCATTACAAAGGTGCCGAATCTAACTAGCTGAAAAACGCATATATTAAGAAATTATAAAGTATTAGGCCAAATAGAATAGTCTAAGATATGAAAGCCTAAGGTCACCAGTCAGTCTGCAAATGAATCCATTTCAGGGCTCAGCATGGCCATATGGCTTCCCCACCACAACACATTAATAAAAGGCACTTTGTGGCAGGCCATTCAGCACACTGGTGTTGGTGACCCATTAGTCACCTTTTACGCAAGGACAGGCCTCAGGGACAGTCACAAAGAATCAATGAAGAATCATTTGTGTGTGGCCCAAGGCCAGTCATTGGGCTTGATGCTTTTCTCAGTGGGAGAAGCAGCTCTTCATCTTAATCAGGGGAAAGTCAGCATTCTCTCACAGGTAACTCTGACAGGATACATAACCAAGAGGATTTATATACCACACTATAATGGTATTCTTACGCAAGAATACAATTTAGCAAAACTTTATCTTCAATAACTGTGACTCAATTTGTTCAAGATTTTTGGCTGCTGCAGTGGCAAGACTGGGAAGAAATCTGAGCAGAATGTTATTTCAGAAAAAAAATACTGTTTTTTTGGTTCACTAGAGCATGAAATAATCTATAAAGGAGTAAATGTCAAACCGTGGCGATCTTAATCTTCATTGCTGACCTTCTGATTTTAGTAAATGGGAGGGAAGCAATTTTTAATATGTCCTATACAAACAAAACAATGTGAATCCTTAGCAAGTATGGCAATGCCTTATTATTAATGCTCTCTAATACCAACATCCCTGATAGACATATATTGCTTGTGGATCACTCATTAAGACAATACTATATACACTAAATACTCTTATGATAAGGCAGTCATCCCTTTAATAAAATGAGTAACATGTTTCCAGTGGGAACATTAAAGAATTGGGTTAATGTAATTAAAGAATTAATTGAAAAGTTTGTTCAAATGAGATTATATTGCTGTTATTACAGACTGTGAAGGTTAGTATAAAACTGTACATATCCCAGGAATGTAATTGTTTTCCATGTTAAATAATGGTCTGTGACTTCACTTTTGCTGGTTTGTGGGATAAAATCTAAGTTCTGAATCTCATTATAAAATATAACCCACAGTAGCACTGTGTTCAACGTGAAGTAGGGTGATGTACAACCGGTAGTATTAAATTACCAGCACTGTGAACATGCTTCGGTTTGATTTCCTGAAGGAAAAGTAGCAGGAGGTTCACTCCAGGCATTATACTAGTCTGATTGTGAAACTCCTGCTTCACAGTCGGAAACTAGGAGCTTTAATCTGAGCTGCAAAACATGGGAATATGCAGCTCTTGTGTAAACAGGGCTTCTATCTAAGGTCACAGGTGTACCTGTAATACTCAATTTGGCTGACATCTTTCTATACTTATTCTCACAATCCACAGATGGCCCAGGTAGAGGGGAGACTGATCAGCATGCATCTTGTTTTTTTCCACCCTCAGTTCAGCTGGGATACTATTGGTGTGGACTAGACAAGTTAAGTGCTGGTTAAAGCATGGCTTTCGTGAGGTGCAACACATTCCCTGGTTGCTTCTCGGCTGGAAAATAACGAGGGACTCCGATCCTTGATGGAACACAAGTTTAGCTAAGCTTCTTGGGCATATATTTAGATAATTCAATAAAAACCCAAATTAATTAAACAAACGCTTCTCTTGAGTGGATCAACTGCCCGCATGTGAAATATAATCACCACACAGATAACATCTGTTGGGTAATTACTAAGTGCACTTAAATTTGTTTTGTGTGGCCACAAGGAAAATTGATTGGGAACAGATTCTCCATCATACTTATGTGTTTAGAGAAAATAATGTGGTGGTAAATCACCAACACAGAACAAATTCGGATATGATGCATGAATCTTAGGAAACCAGGACACACTGGTTTCTGAATCTGGGATGAAACTAGAATCAAACTATACCTATGCAACGAACCGGCACTTTACAAAAGGGAGGGCTGCCTGCCACATCCCCCTCCTATTGGGCCCTTACAGATCAGCAGTGCTAAAGATCTGGATGCCTGCCACCTCTTTCTGTCAGGGAACAGCAGAAAAATATAATTAACAAACTTGAAATATATCTTGAACATAAAATTAGCCAATTAGTATTGAGATTCTTCTACCTAACAAGAATGTAAATTGTGCTATGTTACTCAAATTAATTGTAAAAAATACCTGTTAAGTTTCTACATCCAGAAGAGCTGTATTAATTTTCAGTGACTAAATAGTCATGAATGCCTATTTCTTAAATTTTATATTCCATTCCATTTCTTTCTTTCAACACATGCTTTCACTATCTGCACATAATATCGTCAAACTGAGTTTTGTGCATTAAATGTGATATGATTTAATCTTGTGGAATTCCTAAAAGGGACTTTATTAAAATGGAGTGATGTTATTTCATTAACTGCACTGTCATTTTTAAAGCTGAACCTTTTCTATGCCTCAGTCACTCTGGCTTACAAATAACAATATAAAGTATGTGGGCTGCCGCAAAATGGATGTCTTGAATTTGCTCAGACGTCAGATCACTGGAGATTTACAGAATTTGCCCTGGCTGGATCTGGGATGAAACTGGAATTGTATTAGATCCACCCACACTGGATGGTAGCAAGAACAATAATATAATTGAGAATACCTCCTTAGTAATAGAAAAGTGCACTTGGATTGACAGACAAGCAAGGTCCTAGATTTGATCACTGATCTGTGCTCGAGTTACCAGAGTTCAGACAGGATGGCAATAGGAATGGTGCAATTGGCTTTAGGATGCCAGGACTAAAGAAGGGAAAGATCAGCCAGGGGTAAAAATTGCTACTTGTTCAGTGACTCCAGTTAGAAAATGCACAGGATGTGAATATCAGGTGAGGACAGACTTGATAGTGATACCTCCGTGGTTCCATACTAATTGCTCAATTGGAGCGACATTTCAACATACATTTGAATTTACCTGCGCATCCACAAGTTCCGGGTCTTTCAGAAACTCAACAGTGAAAGCAAGGCGAGAACACAACGGCAATTGAGGGGCTGATTAAAACTCATGGAAATACTGCAATAAATACTCAGTACTTGTCGCTGCTTTCTTCCCTACTAATGGGAAAGGGTTTGTTCCTAATACTATTGCTGAGAGTTTATACACTTTGGAGGTTTTCTGAATCACATCAGGATGAGTGGCATCTTTGCTGCCTTTGATTGGAACTCGGACAAAGAGCAATATGACCAACACCAGCAGCAGCAGCAATAGTCTGCTGTTGAGAGACTTGCAGCTGGACATCAGAGAGGGGCCCAGCAGCAGCAGCCTGCTGCAAAGAAACCTGCAGCTGGACATCAGAGAGGGGACCAGCAGCAGCAGCCTTCTGTAAAGAAACCTGCAGCTGGACAGCAGAGAGGAGACGAGTAGAGAGGAGCAGCTCGCAGGAGGCACTACCCACAACACAGGGTGTACAGACAGAGGCTGAGTTTCCTTGACATGTCGGAACAGCAGTGCTTCAGAAGGCTCAGGTTGTCACGTCAGGTGGTGGCAAAGACTGCTCCACCGACACCTGTGCAGGGGCAGACTTGGCCATCAGGACACAAGGCAGCATGTGGGTTACTGACTGGGGGGTGGGGTGGGGTGCAACGGGTGAGAACTGCAAGCGCTTTGAGTGCAGTTCCCACTTCGATGTCCCCTTTCGCCATTATCCCTCTCATGACTCAGCCGCACTGCACTGCTACCACTCTGCTGGAGAGCACTTTGGTGAAGATCAGTACAGCGCTGTAAGGCCAAGGCAAAGGTATCTGTCATCCTATTTAAGCTGGCAGACATGTTGGCATCCAGAGTCTGCACAGCCATGGTCAAGGCCTGCATGGACTCATTTAATAGCTGCATTTGATGTTCCATGGAGCTGGCCACTCTATCCATGCAAGAAGACATCATCACAACGCTCTGCGCCATCAGTCCACTCATGCTTGAGCCGGAGTTGTCCATTCTTTCTGCAACACTGGCCAGTGTGCTTGGAAAGCCTGTCAGTACATCGCAAACAAGAACATACATAAGAACATAAGACGTAGGAGCAGGAGTAGGTTATCTGGCCACTCGAGCCTGCTCCGCCATTCAATAAGATCATGGCTGATCTGATCTTGGCCTCAACTCCACTTCCCTGCCCGCTCCCCATAACCCTTGACTCTCTTATCTTTCAAAAATCTGTCGATCTCCACCTTAAAGAAATTCAATGACCCAGCCTCCACAGCTCTCTGGGGAAGAGAATTCCAAAGATTTACGACCCTCTGAGAGAAGAAATTCTTCCTCATTTCCGATTTAAAAGGGTGCCCCCTTATTCTGAAATTATGCCCCCTAGTTCCAGATTCCCCCATGAGGGGAAACATCCTCTCTGCATCTACTCTGTCAAGCCCCTTCAGAATCTTATATGTTTCAATAAGATCCCCTCTCATTCTTCTAAACTCCAATGAGTATAGGCCCAACCTGCTCAACCTTTCTTCATAAGACAACCCCTTCATCTCCGGAATCAACCTCGTGAACCTTCTCTGAATTGCCTCCAATGCAAGTATATCCTTCCTTAAATAAGGAGACCAAAACTGTACGCAGTACTCCAGGTGTGGTCTCACCAACGCCCTGTACAGTTGTAACAGGACTTCCCTACTTTTATACTCCATTCCCTTTGCAATAAAGGTCAACATTCCATTTGCCTTCCCAATTACTTGCTGTACCTGCATGCTAACATTTTGAGATTCATATACAAGGACCCCCAGATCCCTCTGTACCTCAGCATTTTGTAATCTCTCCCCATTTAAATAATAATTTGCTTTTTTATTTTTCCTACCAAAGTGGATAACCTCGCATTTTCCCACATTAAACTCCATCTGCCAAATTTTTGCCCACGCACTTAGCCTATCTATATCCCTTTGGAGATTCTTTGTGTCCTCCACATAATTTGCTTTCTCACCTATCTTTATATCAGCAGCAAATTTGGCTACATTCCACTCAGTCCCTTCATCCAAGTCATTAATATAGATTGTAAATAGTTGAGGCCCCAGCACTGATCCCTGCGACACCCCACTAGTCAGTTTGCCAACCTGAAAATGACACATTTATCCCAACTCTCTGTTTTCTGTTAGTTCGCCAATCCTCTATCCATGCTAATATATTACCCCCAACCCCGTGAGCTCTTATCTTGTGTAGGAACCTTTTACGTGGCACCTTATCGAATGCCTTCTGGAAATCCAAATACACGACATCTACTGGTTCCCCTTTATCCACCCTGCTTGTTACATCCTCAAAGAATTCCAGCAAATTTGTCAAACATGATTTCCCTTTCATAAAACCATGCTGACTCTGCTTGACTATATTATGATTTTCTAAATGTCCTGCTACCACTTCCTTAATGATGGACTCCAGCATTTTCCCAATGACAGATGTTAGGCTAACTGGTCGATAGTTGCCTGCTTTCCGTCTCCCTCCTTTCTTAAATAGGGGCGTTACATTTGCGGTTTTCCAGTCTGCTGGGACCTCTCCAGCATCCATGTAATTTTGGTAGATTACAACCAATGCATCCATTATCTCTGCAGCCACCTCTTTTAAGACTCTAGGATGCAGGCCATCGGGTCCGGGGCACTTGTCCACCTTTAGTCCCATTAGTTTGCCTGGTACTTTCTCTCTAATGATAGTGATTGTTTTAAGTTCCCCCCCGCCCAACCCCAATAGCCCCTTGATTATCCATTATTGGGATTCTTTTAGTGTCTTAGAAACATAGACGATAGGAGCAGGAGTAGACCATTCGGCCCCTCGAGCCTGCTCCGCCATTTAATGAGATCATGGCTGATCATCCAAATTCAGTACCCTGTCCCTGCTTTCTCCCCATATCCCTTGATCCCTTTAGCCTTAAGAAATATATCTAACTCCTTCTTGAATATATTTAATGAATTGGCCTCAACTGCCTTCTGTGGTAGAGAATTCCACAGGTTCACCACTCTCTGGGTGAAGAAATTTCTCCTCATCTCAGTCCTAAATGGCTTACCCCTTATCCTTAGACTGTCACCCCTGGTCTGGACTCCCCCGCCATCGGGGACATCCTTCCTGCATCTAGTCTGTCTAGTCCTGTTAGAATTTTATAAGTTTCAATGAGATCCCCTCTCATTCTTCTAAACTCTAGCGAATATAAGCCTAATCGACCCAATCTCTCTTCATACGTCATTCCTGCCATCCCAGGTATCAGTCTGGTGAATCTTTGCTGCACTCTCTCCATGGCAAGAACATCCTTCCTCAGATAAGGCGACCAAAACTGCACACAGTACTCAAGGTGTGGTCTCACCAAGGCCCTGTACAACTGCAGCAAGACATCCTTGCTCCTATACTCGAATCCTCTCGCTATGAAGGCCAACATACCATTTGCCTTCTTAACCGCCTGCTGCACCTGCATGCTTACCTTCAGCGACTGGTGCACAAGAACACCCAGGTGTCGTTGCACTTCCCCTTTTCCCAATCTATTGCCGTTCAGATAATAATCTGCCTTCCTGTTTTTGCCACCAAAGTGGATAACCTCGCATTTATCCACATTATACTGCATCTGCCATGCATCTGCCCAATCACCCAACCTGTCCAAATCATACTGGAGTTTCTCGGCATCCTCCTCACAACACACACGCCCACCCAGCTTTGTGTCGTCTGCAAACTTGGAGATATTACATCTAGTTCCCTCGTCTAGATCATTAATATATATTGTGAATAACTGGTGTCCTAGCACCGATCCCTGCGGTACCCCACTAGTCACTGCCTGCCACTCGGAAAAAGACCCGTTTATTCCAACTCTTTGCTTCCTGTCTGCCAACCAGTTCTCTATCCAAGTCAGTACCTTACCCCCAATCCCATGTGCTTTAACTTTGCACGCTAATCTCTTATGCGGGACCTTATCGAAAGCCTTCTGAAAGTCCAAATACACCACATCCACTGGTTCTCCCTTATAAATTCTACCAGTTACATCCTCAAAAAATTCCAGTAGATTAGTCAAGCATGATTTACCTTTTGTAAATCCATGTTGACTTTGTCCGATCCTGTCACTGTTTTCCAAGTGCTCTGCTATTACATCTTTTATAATGGACTCTAGCATTTTCCCCACTACCGATGTCAGGCTTACCGGTCTGTAATTCCCCGTTTTCTCTCTCCCACCTTTTTTAAATAGTGGGGTTACATTAGCTACCCTCCAATCCATGGGAACTGTTCCAGAGTCTATAGAATTTTGGAAGATGACCAGCAATGCATCTACTATTCTAGGGCCACTTCCTTAAGTACCCTAGGATGTAGATTATCAGGCCCTGGGGATTTATCAGCCTTCAATCCCGTCAATTTCCCTAACACCATTTCCCTACAAATACTGATTTCATTCAGTTCTTCCCTCTCATTAGACCCTATGTTCCCCGACATCTCTGGGAGGTTATTTGTGTCCTCCTTTGTGAAGACAGAACCAAAGTATGTAGTTAATTGGTGTGCCATTTCTTTGTTCCCCGTTATAAATTCCCCTGATTCTGACTGCAAGGGACCTACGCTTGACTTCACCAATCTTCTTCTCTTCACATATCTATAGAAGCTTTTACAGTCAGTTTTTATGTTCCCTGCAAGCTTACTCTCATACTCTATTTTCCCCCTCTTAATTAATCCCTTTGTCCTCCTTTGCTGAATCCTAAACTACTCCCAATCCTCAGGTTTGCTGCTTTTTCTGGCCAATTTATATGTCTCTCCTTGGATCTTATGCTATCCCTAATTTCCCTTGTTAGCCACGGTTGAGTCACCTTTTTATTTTTATTTTTATGCCAAACAGGGATGAACAAATTCTGTAGTTCACCCATGCGATCTTTAAATGTTTGCCATTGCCTATCCACCGTCAACCCTTTAAGTAACGCTCCCCAATCCATCCTAGCCAATTCGCGCCTCATACCATCGCAGATTCCTTTATTTAAATTCAGGACCCTAGTCTCTGAGTCAACTACTTCACTCTCCATCTTAATGAAGAATTCTATCATATTATGATCGCTCCTCCCCAAGGGGCCTCGCACAACAAGATTGCTAATTAATCCTTTCTCATTACATAATACCCAGTCTAAGATCGCCTGATCTCTAGTTGGTTCCTCGACATATTGGTCCAGGAAACCATCCCGTATACACTCTAGGAATTCCTCCTCCACAGTATTGTTACTAATTTGGTTAGCCCAATCTATATGTAGATTAAAGTCACCCATGATAACTGCTGTGCCCTTATTGCACGCGTCTCTAATTTCCCGTTTAATGCCATCCCCAACCTCAGCATTACTGTTTGGGGGGGTCTGTATACAACTCTCACTAATGTTTTCTGCCCCTTGGTATTTCTCAGCTCTATCCATACAGATTCCACATCATCAGAGCTAATATCCTTCCGTACTATTGTGTTAATCGCCTCTTTAATCAGCAATGCTATCCCACCTCCTTTTCCTTTTTGCCTGTCTTTCCTGAATATTGAATACCCCTGGATGTTGAATTCCCAGCCTTGGTCACCCTGGAGCCATGTCTCCGTAATCCCAATTATATCATATCCGTTTACATCTATTTGCGCAGCTAATTCATCCACCTTATTACGAATGCTCCTCGCATTAAGACACAAAGCCTTCAGGCTTGTTTTTTAACACTCTTAGTCCTTTTAGAATTATTATTTACTGTGGCCATGTTTGATTTACACCCTTGATTTCTCTGACTGTCACTTTTGCTTTTCTCCTTCCTGTCTTTTGCTTCTATCCTTGCTTCCCTTTCCTCTGTCTCCCTGCACAGGTTCCCAACCCCATGCCATTTTAGTTTAAACCCTCCCCAACAGCACTAGCAAACACTCCCCCTAGGACATCAGTCCCGGTCCTGCCCAGGTGCAAACTGTCCGATTTGTACTGGTCCCACCTCCCCCAGAACCGGTTCCAATGTCCCAGGAATTTGAATCCCTCCCCCTTGCACCATTCCTCTAGCCATGTTTTCATCTGAAATATCCTTCTATTTCTACTCTGACTAGCACGTGGCACTGGTAGCAATCCTGAGATTACTACCTTTGAGGTCCTATTTTTTAATTTACCTCCTAACTCCCTATATTCAGCTTTAAGGACCTCATCCCGGTTTTTACCTATATCGTTGGTACCTATATGCACCACGACAACTGGCTGTTCACCCTCCCTCTCCAGAATGCCCTGCAGCCTCTCCGAGACATCCTTGACCCTTGCACCAGGGAGGCAACATACCATCCTGGAGTCTCGTTTGCGGCCGCAGAAACGCCTATCTATTCCCCTTACAATAGAATCCCCTATTACTACAGCTCTCCCGCTCTTTTTCCTCCCGTCCTGTGCAGCAGAACCACCCATGGTGCCAGGAAGTTGGCTGCTGCTGCCTTCCCCCGATAAGCCATCTCCCTCAACCATGAAGACCGATACAAAATATTTGTTCAAAGACTCCGCCATTTCCCATTATTAATTCCCCAGACTCATCCTCTAGGGGACCAATGTTTACTTTAGCTACTCTCTTCCTTTTTATATACCTGTAGAAGCTCTTACTGTCTGTTTTTATAATTCTTGCTAGCTTACTCTCATAAGCTATCTTCTCTCTTTATCATTTTTTTAGTCGCCTTTGCTGGTTTAAAAAAATTCCCAATCCTCTGGCCTTTCACTATTCTTCGCAACATTGTATGCTTTTGTTTTCAATTTGATACCATCCTTTACTTCCTTAGTTAGCAACGGATGGTTCATCGTTCTCTTAGAGTCTTTCTTTCTCATTGGAATATATCTTTGCTGAGAGTTATGAAATATCTCCTTAAATGTTTGCCACTGCTTTTCTATAGTCTTACCCTGCAATATATTTTCCCAGTCCACTTTAACCAAGTCTGCCTTCATACCTTTGTAATTACCTTTGTTTAAGTTCAGGACACTAGTTTGAGACCTTGCTTTCTCACCCTCAAATTGAATTTGAAATTCTACCATGCTATGATCACTCTTCCCAAGAGGATCCTTCACTTCGAGATCATTAATTAATCCAGCCTCGTTGCACATTACCAGATCTAAAATAGTCTTCTCCCTGGTTGGTTCCACAACATATTGTTCCAAGAAACCATCCCGTATACACTCTAAGAACTCTTCCTCGAGTCTACCTTTGCCAATTTGCTTTGTCCAATCAATATGAAGATTAAAATCTCCCATGATTATAGTCGTACCTTTTTTACAAGCCTCTATTATTTCTTGATTTATACTCTGTCCTGCAGTGTGGCTACTGTTTGGGGGCCTGTAGACCACTCCCATCAGTGATTTCTTACCCTTATTATTTCTTATCTCCACCCAAACTGATTCTACGTCTTGATCTTCTAGGCCAATATCATTTCTCATTACTGCACTGATCTCATCCCTTATTAACAGAGCTACACCACCTCCTTTTCCTTTCTGCCTCTCCTTACCAAATGGCAAATACCCCTGAATATTCAGTTCCCAGCCTTGGTCACCTTGCAACCACGTCTCTGTAATGGCTATCAGATCATACCCATTTATTTCTATTTGTGCTGTCAACACATCTATCTTGTTACGAATGCTGCGTGCGTTCAGATATAGAGCTTTTAATGTTGTCTTTTTAACATTTTTCCCTACTCTGACCACTCTTTCTGATGCACTCTTATGTGTATACGCGCTGTCCCTTCCTGTCACACTCTGGTTATCATTACCCCTATTCGCTACCCTGCACTTTTGTTTCTCATTTTTCTTTGATTTTTTACATTTCTGCTCAGCGTATCCCTGCCCCCCACTATTTAGTTTAAAGCCCTATCTACAGCCCTAGTTATTCGATTCGCCAGGACACTGGTCCCAGCCTGGTTCAAATGAAGCCTGTCCTGACGGAACAGCTCCCTCTTTTCCCAGTACCCCAGGAATCAAAACCCATTTCTCCCACACCAGTCTTTGAGCCACTCGTTCATCTCTCTGATCTTATTTACCCAATGCAAATTTGCACGTGGTTCAGGTAGTAATTCAGAGATTACCACCTTTGTGGTTCTGCTTTTTAATTTAGCCCCTAGCTGCTCATACTCCCTCAGCAGAGCCTCTTTCTTTGTTCTATCTATGTCGTTGGTATCTACATGGACCACGACAACTGGATCTTTCCCCTCCCACTCTAAGTTCCTCTCCAGCCCAGAGGAGATGTCCTTTACCCTGGCACCGGGGCAGGCAACACAGCCTTCAGGACTCACGCTCTTGGCTGCAGAGAACAGTGGCTATCCCCCGAACTATACTGTTCCCTACCACTACCACATTTTTTTTGCTTCCCCCCACTTGAATGGCTCCCTGTACCACAGTACTGTGGTCAGTTTTCTCATCCTCCCTGCAGTCTCTGTTCTCGTCCACACAGGGAGTAGGAGCCGCGTAACTGTTGGACAAGAGCTGAGGCTCCTCCACCACTACCTCCTGGGTCCCCGTACCTGCCTCGCTCGTAGTCACACCCACCTGTTCCTGACCACGGACCAAATTTGAATTAATTAATCTAAGGGGTGTGACTGCCTCCTGGAACACAGCGTCCAGGTAACTCTCCCCCTCCTTGATGTGTCGCAGTGTTTGAAGCTCGGACTCCAGCTCATCAACATGGAGCCGAAGTTCCTCGAGCAACCAACACTTACTGCAAATGTGGTCGCCGTGGACCTCAATGGTGTCCACCAGCTCCCACATGTTGCAGCAGTAACACATCACAGTAACAATGCTGCTCCTCAATGATTATCCTTTTCATTGACGGCCCCCAGGGTACAGCTGAGCAGAGCTTTGAGTGGGCTGCACCTTCCGAAGCAGACGCTCCACAGCTGTCCCTGCCACCAACATCTGCTCTTGCTCACTTGTGAATTGTGAGTCACCAGGTGAAAACCCAACTATCTCTCTGACTGATCCCACCAAAGTGCAAGTATCTGAGCTGGTGCATGGTAAGCATGATTCCTGTGATGGTGCACCCTCAGAAGGACTCAGCTCCTCTGAGGAATCGTCATCCGAGAGGTCCATGGACATCTGCTGCACACGTGAAGGCCCTGGTGGAGAGAAAAGATATGAATTAGTACTGGGTAGGTAAGAATGTTGCATCTTATCATTTTGAAGATGATCATATTTCACTCGATGTTGAAATCAAGTCAACATGACTGAGTGCTGCATGACATATGGGTCGCTGACATTTAATTGTGTCACCAGGTAGCTGGAAGGTCCCCGACTCCCCATCTCGGACGGCCAGGGACGCCGAAACGCCACTGATCTCCAGCACTTCCTCCTCTGCAGTTGTCAGGAGCACCTCCGGTTCTCTCCCTCATGCTCTGTGCTCTCTTCTCCTGCAACGGGGGAAGACAGAACTATGAGTGACTGTAATGGCATGCGTTCGCCCGATGGATGGGAGTGCATTTGGTGAGGGTGACTATCAGGGAGAGGCATGAAATTGCATAATGATGAGGGGGAGTGGCAGTGGTGGATGGATACATGAGTATGTAAGGAAGTGCACAGAAAGAGAAGGATTCTTCCTTCTGTTGTTGGGGAAAAGTATCTCTCTCCAGATCCACATAGCCCCCAGCAGCACATCAAGCGAGGCGTCATAAAAGCGGGGTAGAGCCTTTGAGCGCCCCGAGTCCATTGTGAAATTGCTGTTCCAATGCCAAGCCTCCCAACGCCTCCAAATTCCATCTTTGGATTGGCTGTTTAAATACTGGAGTTGAGCTCGCATCATGCGAGTCCTCACCTGTGCTGCCGCGCAATCAACATCAAACCCAGAAGTAAAATGATAATGAGGTGGCTGCGTTAAAATGCCACAGATGCGCTAAGCATACTTGCCACTGACAGATGTGCTGAACTTACTTCTGGGTTTGCGATATTGGACCCCGTGCCTCCGAGTTAATATTGGGGCCAATGATTCAGTTCCTGGTATTCTGTTTTTTCCCCACTCTGGTTTATCTGATGCCAGAGAAGAAGGAAAACCAAAAAAGGAGAAACAAAATAAAAAAGTGAGGAAAATGTATTTTTTTTTCAGAAGTCTGAGTGTGTCCTGACCAAGGATGAGCAAAATAGAGACTTAAGAATTTCAGAGGCTATCATGTTTAAACTGATACACATAAAACCACACTTTAATGAGCTATATATAGGCAGTATAGATATAGAACACTTATTGACCACAATTTTGGTCTCTGAACCCCCCACAAGAATGGGGTGGTAGTGGGACCAAAATTTTAAAAAAAATAATAAACTACTGCCGACTTCCTGCCCGAGGCCCATCCAATCCCATTTTTGAGTAGATCTCAATTTAGTTGTCCAGCAGGATAGCGAAAGCCTCATTATTCAATGCAAATTGGGGTCCTACGATGTCCTCAGGATCCCAATGTAATTTTGGTGCAGTTAATCGCAGCGCCTGCTAAGTGCTACACAAAGTGGGAAACATCTAGAACCAGGAACACCTTTAGGGCAGCAAGATGAGCAGCATTGCTCTCCCTGTGCCTCGCTGCTAATCCTCGACCCCCCCACACACCCCACCCAATAATGCGCTCCATCACCACCCACCTTCCCTAATTGGTCCAGCCTTCCCCTTAATCCCGTGCTTGGTGGGTGGCCCACTGGAGTTCCCCTCCCCCAAAATGGTGAACTGCGTATCAGTGCTCGGAACACACTAGCAGCTCACTGGATGAAAGCAAATGTGGCACAACCATCAAAAACGGGCCTCTCACTGGCAACATCGGGCGGACATTGCAATTGCTCTGGCTGACATATGCTGAAGTTGATGAATGGTCCCATTGGCCGGAAAACCCACAGGGAATCAACGGCCGCGTACACCCACAAAATCAGTTGTGCTGTTTGCTTTAATAGTCTTCCCTCATAACTTGTTCATCATTACTTGTGTGAAATAGTTCCAGGAACTAAATTCCCCATTTACTCCAAATTTCCCTAAACATGACAAATGCCTCCATTCCTCAGCCCCACTCCACCTCCACTGAAAGTGGTGGCCCCACTATCGCCAATCACACTGCCATCTAGTGTATACTGTCAGTTCCATTACTGACTGGAGAGTTATTGCCACAGTCATGGACACCATCGTCCCTTATGCTCTGTTGGCTATCAACATGGAAAAAAAAACTGCCCCATTTCACTGACTCCTTTTCAAAAATGATTAGATGATGTTTTCTTCATCTGACCAAAATATGATGGGTGTGCAATCATTTTAGTTTTGGGCTAAAACGTCAGCAGATAAAGTTTGTGCAAATCTCAAATCTTGTTTCATTTCCTATAGAAAAATAATTTTGGAGCTGCTGCTGTCAAAAGTCCATCTCGCAGTGAACATAGCTTGCCGATAATGCCAGTATAAGATCCAGTAAAGCTGAAATAAAAATCCACTGCAACCAGTCACACAGCCAGAAGTCTCATCATAATTATCATTGCCAGCGACGCCCACATCCCATGAACGAATAAAAAAATACTGCTCCATTCTGTGCTTTGTGTTTTTTTTCACTAAAGATGAATTGATTTGGTTTTGAGTAAAGACTTATAGTTACCACATGAAAGGAAAGAGACCATACTGAACAACCAGCCTGATTTGATTTAATGAATTATAATTATTTTGAATCAGATTCGAGCAGTGCTGAAAAAATTACTCTCTAGAATTGTACACTTCCCTTCCCCCTCCCTTTATGCTTTGGCAGAATGTATTTCTGGCAAATTAAACCATTGTAGACACCGATAGCATTTTAAAAGATCAGCTCAATGGCGGAATTTTGCACATATTCTCTCTATTACTGGCACAAAGTTTATACAAGCTACAAGGGAATGTAACAAAACCAGTATAATGCATCTTCACGAGCCCTTGAAAAAACTGCTGTTGAGGGCGATTGCACGATAATACAGCTTTTTCTTCTACAGCTAAAACAGCAGCAAAGCATTATGCCTCAATAGAAAAGAGAGCTTGAGTTCATGAAGGGACTCCAACTTTGATTTTTTGCTTCCCTAAAAGTGCCAACAAAGTCTTTTTCTTCCCCCTCTGTGCTGATTTCATACCTCCACCTTGTCCTCTTTTAGCCAAGAAGGCACAAAGGGGCGACTTTGGTTTCTTTATGGCTGATATCACTGCCTCTCAGTACTGGGCAACAGGAGGTGTACATTTTGGGGTAACATAAAGCATAAATTCCATCCCTCCTCAAGAAGGGTCCGTACATTAACACAAGACCTCCATCCCACAGCCTGCAATATGCCCATAATATAACAGGGTCCATCAGTCAGTTGAGGCTACAGGCACCAACTTAGGAAGAGGATGAGGACCAGGAACTGCTCCCCCAGTTATAATTTTAGTGGTATAATACACTCCCAATTTGAACTTGCAGACCCTGATCCAAAGACTGATTATATTTCTGATGCTGCTCAATTGTTTCTTTCAATATGGTGGGGCTGGTGCTCAGGAGAGGTCTGTTCTTATTGTTGCTAACTCATTTGTATCAGAAAACTGCATTTGGAAAAGGGTATCATACGAAACAGGTGTTAACACAAGACCTAATCCATCAAATTGTTCAAAAAATTCTTTACACGGACACATTAGTATTCTCAGTTAACGGGAAACTGAACTTTTTAAGATAATAAGCACACTAAAAGTTACATATTTTTGAACAGCACAATTAAACTTATTTCTACAATTCCACAGTAGATTAATGAATGATTTTTCAGAGGTCTAGTTCTTTTATTGTTCCCTAAATTCAATATCCAGATTCTGTTCTTATCTTTCCCTTTCATTTTCTTTCCTCCCACTTCTAACCCATTGAACATGCACAGTTACCTCACATTTATGTCATTATGGGGGAAGGCGCAGCATTGAACGTTCTGGAGCTTCTAACCTCTACAGTCATTGGAGTTACTAAGAGAAAGGTCTTACCATCCAGACTTGGTGAGAGAGAGGGGTCCTACCATTTCTCAGTATTTTAAATGGCTCTTGATTGATTTTGGGATTTCTCACTGTGCCACCACAGGAGGAGCTTGGTGTCACTTGTGTTAAGAATGGCATTATTAAAATTAAGCAAAAGCATTTGGACCAGGGTGCTTTAGACAATGGAAATTAGTTTAGACAGTCCAGTGAACATCACACCTTGTATCCTTGGATGACCTTTTTTTTTAGCCCAGCATGGCATGTCTGCCAGGAATCCAGCCCTTGCAGGGCGGGGGGAGGGGGGGGGGGGGGGGGAAGGTGCAGGTGGCAGGTGTGATTGATGGGCCTACTGATAAATTAGCTTACTCACTTCCTGTGGTCACAAAAAACAAAAAGGAGAAAATGCAACAGGTTCAAGGTAATTCAGGATGGTCTGCTGACAGATAAGCTTAGGTAGTCTATGGTAAGTACCAACCATGGTTGTGTAAGCCTTGATTTGTTTCGGTGCTGGACTGCATGCTAACACAGGGCAAGACATTGTGATTTTTCTCCTGATTCGTGAGGAGAGGTTTGAAGGTAAATGAGTTTTGATTCTAATGGTCACTCTATACGTTCACTTGCTGTCTGTAAAATAAAGCAGCTTAACAATTAATATATGGCCTCCTCTCACTAAAGTGATTTCAGTCTGACTACTATTGCAGAAATGCACGCAAAGGACACATATCTCATTCAGATCACAAGGGTGTACTATTGTTAAGGCTTCAGGTTACGCTGTTATATATGATTAGATGATGGGTCAGTACAGACACATTGCTAAACGTAAGATATGGGGACTGCTTAAGGGAGTGAGTAGCACCACTGAACCCAAGAGAATGTTTAAGGCAAGACCCTAAATTTGTAACAACCTCCTGTGCCTTTTTCATTAAAAAGTCCATTTTTATATAACTTTGTTGATCTGCCATTAAAATGTCACGTCACAGCCCTGATTGCCACTGTCGTTGCTCAGTAATGGTTTCCAATATATCATGTTAGAGGAAGCTTTTATTCTTTGCTGATTTAAAGAGTACTGTCATCACATTGTTAGGCAGTATGGAAATAAGCCAGCAATCCTCTTCATTCCCCATGTGTAATGGGATGGGAGATCTACTAGCGATATTACAGAAACTTACGGTTAAGGTTCATTTACTGTCTGTCACACACACGCCAACAAGAAACAAAGGCACTTAATTGACACAGGAGCAAGAATCTACATAACTTCTGAGCGAACTTACAAATCACACAAAAAGAGAGAATCTTGGGTTGTGCCATAATAGCAGTTAGACTTTCTGGCTTTAAGGAGAACAGCTTCACCTAAGCAGCTGAATAATACATTCAGCATTATGTAATCCTTATAAAACAGCACAGCGTCCACTTAAAAGGAGCAAAAACGTGAGAGATCCATTAGTAGATAATTAAATGTGTTGCCTATATTATGTGGCACACCTTAAATCTCAATGTTACACTCGAAATATGATTGTTTCATGATTAGCTCAATTAAAGAGGATCTGTTCAGCTAACTGTTCTTATTTGCCCAAATATCCAATTGCCAATGCTACCAATCAGGAATGAAGAAGCAAGTACCACTAAACCAACCTATCAAATCGCTCAACGTACTTCTGCAAACTGGTTTCAGTGTCCATGTGGTTTACTGCTAAACCACACTATGTACACCTACCATTACATTTTTAACATATGTAAAGAAAAATACACGTTGCTTAACCAAGAAAAGTCATTGAACTTACCTACTGAACATTAGAACTCTCTTCACCAACTTTCCCCTACATGCGCCTTAAGTTTTATTCCTGAGACCATTACTGCCGAGGGGCAACAGTAGGACAGTGGAAGTCTGAGCTGTATTCAGAGCTCAGTGAGGGTCAGGAACCAGCAATTTTCAGAGCCAGAGTGTAGACTACCCAAGAGCAATGCCAACAGAGATGTACCAGCACTTTAATAAATATGGTGGACTGGTTTAAATTTCGAGCCCCATAATTTGTACTTCATTGGCTGTAAAGCACTTTGGAACATCCTGAATCATGAAAGATGTTCTATAAATGAAAGTTCTTTCTTTTATATAGGTTATATATTAAAAGAAGTTAGCGAAGAGATAGTAGAGGCACTATTACACATATATAAAAAATTATTAGAAAAGGGAATAGTGCCAGAGGACTGGCGCACAGCTAATGTGATTCCTATATTTAAAAAGTGAGATACAACAAGTCCAGGGAACTACAGGCCAATTAACTTAATGTAGGTGGTAAGAAAGATAATGGAACCCTTATCGAAGATGTAATAGAAAAACATCTAAAAATTGAAAATATAATAAAGAGTAGTCAGCATGGATATCAAAAGGGAAGGTCATGCTTGACCAACCTTATTGAATTATTTGAAGTAGTAACAGAAAGGGTAATGTAGTGGATGTAATCCATTTGCATTTCCAAAAGGCCTTCGATGAGGTAGACTCATGACTAAGGTCACATAATAGACTCATGGCTAAGGTCAGAACATGAGAAGTTGGGGACAAGTAGCAGAATGGATAGCAAGCTGGCTACAAACAGAAAAGAGCGAGTAGGCGTTAAAGGTACTTACTCAGATTGGCAAACAGTGGGAAGTGGTGTTCCACAAGGATCGGTACTGGGACCACTGTTGTTCACCTTTTACACAAATGATTTGGACTCAGGAATCGGAAATACAATTTCAAAATTTGCGGATGACACCAAATTGGGGGGTGTAGTTAATACAGAGGAGGACTGTGATAAAATACAGGAAGACATTAATAAACTTGCAGAATGAGCATTTAAATTGGCAAATTAACTTCAATATATACAAGTGCGAGGTAGTACATTTTGGTATGAATAATAAGGAGGCCACAAAGACTTGGAAAATAAGTGTCTAAATGGAATAGAGGAAGAGAGAGATAAAGGCACTGGAGAAGGTGCAAAAAGATTTACTAGAATGATGCCAGAACTGAGAGGTTATACCTATCAGGAAAGACTGAACAGGCTGAGACACTTTTCTCTAGAAAAGAGAAGACTGAGAGGTGATCTGATACAGGTCTTTAAGATTATGAAGGGCTTTGATAGGGTAGACATAGAGAGGATATTTCCACTTGCGGGTGAGACTAGAACTAACGGCCATAATTATAAGATAGTCACTAATAAATCCAATAGGGAATTCAGGAGAAACCTCTTACTCTGAGAGTGGTTAGAATGTGGAACTCGCTCCCACAGGAGTAGTTGAGGCGAATAGCATAGATGCATTTAAGGGGAATCTGGATAAACACATGAGGGAGAAAGGAATAGAGGATATGTTGATGGGGTTAGATGAAGAAGGGTGCGAGGAGGCTCGTGTGGAGCATAAACACCGGCATGGTCCTGTTGGGCTGAATGGCCTATTCTGTGCTGTAAACACTATGTTATCGTTACATTATTAGCAAAAAGAACAATTTTAGAGTTTTGGCTCATTGCTTTGGAACAAACCGCTGAATCTGGCATCGAAATAGCATTCCTGTTATCATGATTTACTGGTAAGGCTACTGTTTTAATTTTTAGAATAATATTTACTTTGCAAATAATAAGATATGCACATTAGTTTATTACCACGTGTAACCTTCTACAGTATGTGCGCTACAATTAACTGCATAAATCATAACTATGGTTCTTTTGAGTCATACAACTCATAATGTGAACTAGTTTCAAGGCATATTTTTAAAAATGCAATATTTTTTCTGTGCTGCTCTTGCCCATAGTTTTAGTATCAAGCCATACATAGCTTTTTTCTAGCTGTACAAAACTGCACTTGATAATTTCAGCATGTTTTAATATTGTGGCATAATGTTTTGAAGGGGAAATGAAAGGGAGCTTACATGAAATAATGGGGTGCATTTGACATTCCATGATTTTAATAGTGTGTATTAAAATGAAACAGAAAATGATTTACAAGTAATATTTTAGGTCATGGTTGCAGCATAAATAGAATTCTGTTCTTGTGCTGAAAATAAGGAGGCTTCAAATATGTGAATTAGTTTGCACAAAATAGTTTAATTTGTAAAATTGAGTGAGTGCTATATATATGTAACTGATCCTGAACACACATATCGTCAATTAACTGGACAAACCACCAGTGACTAGTGGATCTGCAGCATAAAAAAAATATTTAATGGCAAATAGAATGATTCTATGTACTATAAAGATTGCAGAATTATTCCCCGTTCTAATGCCTAACTAAACATATGTCAGCTTGAATTAGTAGCACTCCCACCCTTAAGAATGATGATGCTGAGTTCAGGCCCAGCCCAGGGCTGAAGTGCGCAATCCTAGCTAACGTGTGAATGCAGGACTGAAGGAGTGCCACGCTGTCGGAGATGTCATGCATCAGGTGGAACATTAAACCACAGTCCCATTTGCCTGTTCCTGTGGCTGAGGTGGATTGTAGGATGGGGGATGGCACTCTGTGAAGAGCACAGTGTCTACTTGGTGTCTTGACCAACGTTTCCTCTTAACCAACTGCAACAAAAAAGTAATTCATTTCTTTGCTGTTTGCAAAATTCCCAGCAACATTTCATTGTATGCATTCACTGTACATCAAAACAACTTCAGATGTGGCCGATTGATGCAATAAAGTGCTATGCAAATGTATGTTCTTCTCTAAACTCTGAACAAAATAAATTACCAGGCTCACTGTTGGCAGTGTCGGGCTTGACTGGATGTGTGCGCCTCCGTTCTGCTATCCCAGTGTTTTACAGAAGTTGACACTTCTGGTCAAGGCTACAGTTAGCTCAAGGTCACCACTGTATAGGAATCCAGTGTTCCATTACCAAGTTGCCAGGCTGCCCTCCTATTCCTCCCCCCACCCCCAATTAAATCTTTTTATCATTTTTGCATATTAATAGCCTGTCTTAGATCCTGTTACACAAAAACAAAAGCATTGCAGTTAACTGAAGGGACTTCCTCCATTTTAGTGTCTTAAGATTACTTTGAGTCCCATTCAGCTCTGGCTGATCAGTTCCAGTACAAGAATAACATGGGTTTTATTTTCCTAAACCACTGGGTGGTTTGCATATAAGCATTAATAAAGAGGCAATAACATGTTAGCCATCAGAGGGCTGGCAGTAGCAGCATTTTGAACCACAAGAAATGTAACAAAAAAGTGCAACAGTTTGGCCCGATTCAGAACGCTCTAGAATTCCTAGAAATTCCACTTTAGAATATCCACAAGCTTACAGACAACAAGTTATTTTTAATGCAGTGGAGAAGCTCGGCATAATTTTGAAGCTGAAAAAGGACTTTCAGAAATTCAAGTCCAAACACCTACTGAAATGTACAACAGCAGCTCAAGCATGCCGAGCTGATGCAACAAAGTATATATATATTGTATTTTTGACAGCATCACCTTTTGCTACTATAAACGTCAACCTGCAGGACTGACAGTGACTGCGACCCTTAGCTGTGTGGAACTTAAATTCAAGCTGTTAAAAGGTAGCTCTTTCCAGATGAAGCATGCAGTCTGCTCAGTCTCTAGGGGTCCCGGGGGCGGGGGAAAGAGAGAGTCCAAACCGTGACCAAACTAGAATGCTTCCATTTTCGCAGAAAAGAATATTCATCAAAAACTACTACGGAACTGTGAATTAAATTGGAAAAATAATATTGCGGGAGCGTTCAAAAAGCTATTATGTGACAAACAATTGCAAAGGGTGCGCATGGAATGCAGTACATCTCCAATTAACAATCCCATAGACTAACATGCCCTCAGATAAAAAGGTTTATTCCCTTGCATATATCAATGTTTAAACACAAAATTCTCAGTCATAAAATCCTGATATGATGCATACGCCACAAAAGTGCCGGACTACAGACTATTCCTGTGATGTGTAGAACTGATTTTTTCACAACTTGTAAACTTACCTGGAGTCAGCCTGAAACAGCCACACTGAAAAAACTGCTATACTTGGGTGAAAAAGGTGGTCTTACATTTACGACAACAGGATAACAGAGGTTAAAAGACAAACGCAGATTCTGGACATCTGAAATAAGAATAGAAAATATTGCAAGTCGGTCTGTCAGCACCTGAAAAAAGAATACAAGCTGACAATTTCATATTTTGAACTGATGATGGATTCTGATGAAAGATTACACTCAAAACAATAACCGATCTTTCAAATGCCGACTGTCCTGCTGTGCATTTCTATCATTTTCTGCTTTTATTGCAGGGTATTTTGGGACAGCTATGAGAATTCAGAATTGCATGTTTGTTGTGGCTACACTCCAGCAGATAGAGCAACAATTAAACAAATTAGCTTCTACAATGGTGAGAAAGGAGCGTGGACTGCAACACTATATACTTAAAGAGGAAATTACTCCTATTATTATACACTTAACAGAAACAGAAAAAGGGAGGATGTTTTAGCTCAAATAATATATTTTATGTGCACTAAAACCATTTCTGGTCTGTGCTGAGTTAGCTGGTTTCAGCTGGACAATACTTTGGGCAAAAAGATTGTTCTGAATGCCCTTGGGCTAAGGAGGAACAAATAAGAAATCAGAGCTCCCATTGTTGATTATTATCCAGCGACTCCTGCTGGAAACAGGGTTGTACTTGACTGTGATGCTTCACATACTGAAATAGCCTGCTGACATTCACTGTAAACCTCTACATCTCTCCTCTTCTGTCTCCTCCTTTAAAAGCCATCTTAAACAACAACAACCTGCATTTATATAGCGTCTTCAACATAGCAAAAACGTCCCAAGGCGCTTCACAGAAGCGTCATCAGAGAAAATTTGACACCGAGCCACATAAAGAGCTATTAGGACAGGTGACCAAAAGCTGGGTCAAAGTGGTAGGTTTTAAAGAGCAACAAAGGAGAGAGTGGTAGAGAGGCGGAGAGTTTTAGGGAGGAAATTCGAGAGGTTAGTGCCTAGGCAGCTGAAGGCACGGCTATCAATAGTGGAGCAATGAAAATCGGGGATGTGCAAGAGGCCAGAATTGGAGGAGTGCAGAGACCTCGGAGGGTTGTAAGCCGAGAGGTGGTTAAAGAGATAGAGAGGGGCGAAGCCGTGGAGGGATTGGAACACAAGGACGAGAATTTTAAAAATCGAGGCGTTGCCGGATTGGGAGCAAATGTACATCAGTGAGAACAGAGGGGATTAGTGGACAGGACGTGGTGCGAGTTAGGATACAGGCAGCAGAGTTTCAGATGAGCTCAAGTTTATTGCTCATTATTGTGAATAAGCCTTCGGTCCCCACTCCTAACTTTCCCACTGTGGCTTGGTGTCTGTTCCTTTGTGTCCCCCTGGTGCCTTGGGATGTTTTATCATGCTAAAAGCACGATATAAATGCAAGTTGCTGCTGACTGAGCTCAAACGCAAAGAATGACTGCTTGTACCAGGTACGGGGGAGCAATCGGCACGAACAGACCTGAACAACAGTATGGGTCAGTATCTTCAGGAAAGGGTGGGGGGGTGGGGGAAGAGAGAAAAACAAAAAGAATAGCATTCCTTTTGAACCCTAGATTCTAATATCTCTACCAACTTCATACAGCATCACTCACCAGGAAGTACCTATCCTAATATCGCACCTGATCATTAGCGCAGCAATGAACGAGTTATTGGTCATCTCTAAACACTAAGTAGTAATATCTGCAACCTCATGCTGTAGGATGCGTTTTGTACAACCTTTTTTATTCTATTGCATATAAACAGGTAAACTGGAAACTCCTCAAATGAAGTAAACTGTAATAAGACTGAGAATGCGGAATGCACAGAGCAGGCGACAGCAGCTGTACGCTTAGTGCCATGAGTGGAATATAAGGGACAGGGATCCAATTGTGTTAGAGATCGTGAAATATCTCTATGGAAACCCGGCATTCCACTTGGATTGAATCCCTCTCTTTAATGTGTGACTGAATCCAGCTACTGGATTCCCCATTGCATGAAACAGGCAGTTCACTTGCTCGGAAGAAGGGGGAAATGAAAGTGTTAAGTGCGAGGCCCATCAGATTACAGAATCTCTTCTGATTTGTATTATCATCAAAACCCAGATTTTCATATTCATTTTCTCTGTACAGCATAGTGTGGATTTGATGCAAATTAAGAAACCTGGCAGGCATGTGATTTTTTTTTCTAACCCCTGCAATGCAGCCTATCTGATTTAATCTCCAGCAAAGCACCATTGCAATTACACATGATGAGAGACCAATACAATTATCTAACCAACCTAATCTTACATTACATGCAGTGTGCAATACATGTGAGCTGTGCCCTCTGAAAATAAACAAAATTTAATAAATTCACACAAATGGAGAGCGATCACTGAACATAAAATGTAATTTTCCACTGTCATGTTACAAGCTCTAAAATGTAAATTCAAGGAGCCTATAAACACTCACAGGGTAGACGAACATCAATTTTTGCAAAGTAAAAAAATAATAATCTGATAATTTATTAGTGTTGGATGGTAGCAGCAAATATTTGTGAGCCTGCTTCTATCTGCTCCCTAAGAAAGGGACTAAATTTCCATTTCCACTTGTCAGCCTGCTTTTAAATGTAAATGTGTGGTATAAAGAGTAGCTCTGTGACTGCAGATGAACGGCACTACATCAGTGAAAATAATTACTTCAGCTGTGTAGCAGTGCGTTAATGTTCTGACTACGCGGAGGGCTACCTAGGAAAGGGAGGCTCAGAATAACATCCGAACGCACCAGGTTATTTGGGTAAAAAGACAACAGTCATCCATCAGCTCTGATCGAGCTATCTGTTCTACTGAGCAAGTGCAAGAAAGTGCGGGGGAGGGGAGACACTAAGTACACTTCTCCAATCCTTTCACTGCAGCTGCACAACACAAGGACAATCGTATGCAGCTTATCCATTTTTTTAGTGCTATAATCAGAACGCAATCACCTATTTAGCACTTCAGATGACCTTATAGTGGCTATCCTGCTTGGGGTGGGAAGAGAAGCAGGGTCGCTTTAAGTTTCTTTGAGTCAAAGATGAAAAGCTGGCTGATGGGTGATTTGAACCAAGACTCAGTAATCCGATACCTGGGTCCAGCTGGTCCACAGTACTCCTGAGTGCTGTTGAGGATCGGCCAGCTCTATTGATGGGACCTAGAGGGTGGACCTATCACTGACCCAATGACACACTTGTCAACTTGGACTCAAAGAAACCTGAAGGAAAGAACAACAAACTTTCATTTATGCAGCACCTTTTACAACCTCAGGACACTTTGCAGCCAAAGAAATACTTCTTGAAGTGTAGGAAACACGGAAGCCAATTTGCACACAGCAAGGTCCCACAAACAGACCAGGTAATCTGTTTTAGTGATGTTGGTTGAGGGATAAATATTGGCCAGGACACCTGCTCTTCGAAATGTGCCACGGGACCTTTTACAGCCACTTGAGAAGGCAGACTTTGGTTTAACGTCTCATCTGAAAGACGGCACCTCCGACAGTGCGGCATTCCCTTAGTACTGCACTGAAGTGTCAGCCTAACTTATGTGCTCAAGTCTCTGGAGTGGGGCTTGAACCCACAGCCTTCTGACTCAGAGGCAAGAGTGCTACCACTGAGCCACAGCTGACACCTGTTTCTCTTCTCCACCTTGACTCCAATCACAAAAAAGGAGACAGTAGTTGGCCATCCCAATCAGTTCCAGGTAATCCTGCAAATCAATGTCCGAACAAATAGGGTAATTCTAGCTGCACAAGCAGCAAAAGCTTAACAGAGCTCTGTGCTAATAAGTTGCATGTCAGATACCTGACTGACCATACAAAAATAATCAACTCAAAATTCTATCATTTTTGATGTACGTTACAGTGAGCATCATTCAAACTTCCATCCTAACAAAAAAATGATAGCCCACAATGATTTTAGCTGTGGCATTGGCGAGAGAACAACCAAGAAACTAAGCAAAATATATGGGCAGTACGGAAGCATTTAAAGACATTGTAAAGAAGAAAAATGAAGAGCATTCAAGCACAGCTTCTGTTAATTCTGCATCTTACTCTGAATAACACAGATGGGTTAATTGATATTTTACTGAAACATATGGTGTACTGCAGGAGCACCATTCTTTTACTGTAGTCACCATCTCTACTTTTGTATGTTGCTTCACTAGGTGAATAAAAGATTAACAAAAAAGCAAGTTTGCTCTTTGAAAGCTGCAGTGAATCCATTAGCAAGCTGAAAATTTGTATCATGCAAACAGAAGGAGTTCAATTTTTACTTCCTGATTTTACAAATATTCCTATTACAAATAACAACCAAGTGAATCAAAGTGGTTAGAAGCTCTAATAATTAGAGATAAAATCTTTGCATCATGTCGAGGAACCAACCAGAGAGCAGGCCATCTTAGACTGGGTATTATGTAGTGAGAAAGGATTAATTAGCAATCTTGTTGTGCGAGGCCCCTTGGGGAGGAGCGATCATAATATGATAGAATTCTTCATTAAGATGGAGAGTGAAGTAGTTGACTCAGAGACTAGGGTCCTGAATTTAAATAAAGGAAACTACGATGGTATGAGGCGCGAGTTGGGTAGGATTGATTGGGGAACGTCACTCAAAGGGTTGACGGTGGATAGGCAATGGCAAACATTCAAAGACCGCATGGATGAACTACAGAATTTCTTCATCCCAGTTTGGCATAAGAATAAAACAAAAAAGGTGACTCAACCGTGGCTAACAAGGGAAATTAGGGATAGCATAAGATCCAAGGAGAGGACATATAAATTGGCCAGAAAAAGCAGTAAACCTGAGGATTGGGAGCAGTTTAGGATTCAACAAAGGAGGACAAAGGGATTAATTAAGAAGGGGAAGATAGAATATGAGAGTAAGCTTGCAGGGAACATAAAAACTGACTGTAAAAGCTTCTATAGATATGTGAAGAGAAAAAGATTGGTGAAGTCAAGTGTTGGTCCCTTGCAGTCAGAATCAGGGGAACTTATAATGGGGAACAAAGAAATGGAGACCAATTAAATACATATTTTGGTTCTGTCTGCACAAAGGAGGACACAAATAACCTCCCAGAGATGTCGGGGAACATAGGGTCAGATGAAAGGGAGGAACTGAAAGAAATCAGTATTTGTAGGGAAATGGTGTTAGGGAAATTGGCGGGATTGATGTCCAATAAATCCCCAGGGCCTGATATTCTACATCTTAGGGTACTTAAGGAAGTGGCCCGAGAAATAGTAGATGCATTGCTGATCATCTTCCAACATTCGATGGAATCTGGAACAATACCCATGGATTGGAGGGTAGCTAATGTTACCCCACTATTCAAAAAAGGTGGGAGAGAGAAAACGGGGAATTACAGACCGGTAAGCCTGACATTGGTAGTGGGGAAAATGCTAGAGTCCATTATAAAAGATGTAATAGCAGAGCACTTGGAAAACAGTGACAGGATCGGACAAAGTCAACATGGATTTACAAAAGGTAAATCATGCTTGACTAATCTACTGGAATTTTTTTGAGGATGTAACTGGGAAAATAGATAAGGGAGAACCAGTGGATGTGGTGTATTTGGACTTTCAAAAGGCTTTCGATAAGGTCCCGCATAAGAGATTAGCGTGTAAAGTTAAGGCACATGGGATTGGGGGCAAGGTATTGAATTGGATAGAGAACTGGTTGGCAGACAGAAAGCAAAGAGCTGGAATAAATGGGTCTTTTTCCGAGTGTCAGGCAGTGACTAGTGGGGTACCGCAGGGATCGGTCCTTGGACCCCAGCTATTCACAATATATATTAATGATCTAGACAAGGGAACTAGATGTAATATCTTCAAGTTTGCAGACGACACAAAGCTGGGTGGGCGTGTGTGCTGTGAGGAGGATGCCGAGAAACTCCAGGATGATTTGGACAGGTTGGGTGATTGGGCAAAAGCATGGCAGATGCAATATAACGTGGATAAATGCAAGGTTATCCACTTTGGTGTCAAAAACAGGAAGGCCGATTATTATCTGAATGGCAATAGATTGGGAGAAGGGGAAGTGCAATGAGACCTGGGTGTCCTTGTGCACCAGTCACTGAAGGTAAGCATGCAGGTGCAGCAGGCGGTTAAGGCGGCAAATGGTATGTTGGCCTTTGTAGCGAGAGGGTTTGAATACAGGAACAAGGATGTCTTGCTGCAGTTGTACAGGGCCTTGGTGAGACCACACCTTGAGTATTGTGTGCAGTTTTGGTCACCTTATCTGAGGAAGGAGGTTCTTGCCATGGAAGGAGTTCAGCGAAGATTCACCAGGCTGATACCTGGGATGGCAGGAATGACGTATGAAGAGAGATTGGGTCGATTGGGCTTAGACTCGCTGGAGTTTAGAAGAATGAGAGGGGATCTCATTGAAACTTATAAAATTCTGAAAGGACTGGACAGACTCGATGCAGGAAGGATGTTCCCAATGGTCGGGGAGTCCAGAACCAGGGGTCACAGTCTAAGGATAAGGGGTAAGCCATTTCGGACAGAAATGAGGAGGAATTTCTTCACCCAGAGAGTGGTGTACCTGTGGAATTCTCTACCACAGAAGGCAGTAGAGGCCAATTCATTAAATATATTCAAGAAGGAGTTAGATATATTTCTTAAGGCTAAAGGGATCAAGGGATATGGGGAGAAAGCAGGGACAGGGTACTGAATTTGGATGATCAGCCATGATCGCATTGAATGGCGGAGCAGGCTAGAGGGGCCGAATGGCCTACTCCTGCTCCTATCTTCTATGTTTCTATATGTTTCTATCTAATACCAGCAACTAAACAGTCGTACTAAACCTGACAAGAGCGATACTAAAACTAACACAATGAGGTTATGCACTTTGGCAGGAAAAATCAGAGAGCAAGTTATTATCTTAATGGCGAGAAACTGGAAAGTACTGCAGTACAAAGGGATCTGGGGGTCCTAGTGCAAGAAAATCAAAAAGTTAGTATGCAGGTGCAGCAGGTGATCAAGAAGGCCAACGGAATGTTGGCTTTTATTGCTAGGGGGATGAATTATAAAAACAGGGAGGTATTGCTGCAGTTATATAAGGTATTGGTGAGACCGCAGCTGGAATACTGCATACAGTTTTGGTGTCCATACTTAAGAAAAGACATACTTGCTCTCGAGGCAGTACAAAGAAGGTTCACTCGGTTAATCCCGGGGATGAGGGGGTGGACATATGAGGAGAGGTTGAGTAGATTGGGACTCTACTCATTGGAGTTCAGAAGATTGAGAGGCGATCTTATTGAAACATATAAGATTGTGAGAGGGCTTGATCAGGTGGATGCGGTAAGGATGTTCCCAAGGATGGGTGAAACTAGAACTAGGGGGCATAATCTTAGAATAAGGGGCTGCTCTTTCAAAACTGAGATGAGGAGAAACTTCTTCACTCAGAGGGTAGTAGGTCTGTGGAATTTGCTGCCCCAGGAAGCTGTGGGAGCTACATCATTAAATAAATTTAAAACAAAAATAGACAGTTTCCTAGAAGTAAAGGGAATTAGGGGTTACGGGGAGCGGGCAGGAAATTGGACATGAGGCTGAGCTCGGATCGGTCGAGGCCCTGTGGGTGGCGTAGCGGGCCCAGGGGCTGAGTGGCCAGGTCCTGCTCCTACTTCTTGTGTTCTTTAGATTTGAGGTGAGGATCAGATCAGCCATGATCTTATTGAATGGCGGAGCAGGCTCGAAGGGCTGATTGGCCTACTCCTACTCCTATTTCTTATGTTCTTATGTTCTTATGATACATGAAAATCAAGCAGAAACACACATTCTGGGGTAAACTTCCATCCCTGGTGCTGCTGCCACAGACTACGTGTACCAGGGGTTAATTTTAATAGACAAAGAATCTTGGCCCACAAAGTGTTCAAAACTGAAGCTTTGTGCCAGCAACACTCGAGATGAAAATTTACCCTAATGTGAGATTGGTTACCATTTTTTGGACATGAAAAAAAATCAATGTTAAATTAGTATTTTGATGGACATGTCACATTGTAGAAAATGTACTAATTTCCTGCTACTCAGCAAGCTGTAACGATTATATGTTGTGATGGTTTAGTGGGTAAACACACCACATGCTGCACTTCTGAGCCATGCAGACCGAAAGATCCCAGGTTGAGTGTGTACCATCTACAAGATGCACTGCAGCAACTCACCATGGCTTCTTCGACATCACCTCCCAAACCCCCGACCTCTACCACCTAGAAGGACAAGGGCAGCAGGTGCATGGGAACACCACAACCTGCAAGTTCCCCTCCAAGTCACACACCATCCTGACTTGGAAATATATCGCCGTTCCTTCATCGTCGCTGGGTCAAAATCCTGGAACTCCCTCCCGAACAGCTCTGTGGGAGTACCTTCACCACATGGACTGCAGCGGTTCAAGAAGGTGGCTCACCACCACCTTCTCAACGGCAATTAAGGATGGGCAATAAATGCTGGCCTTGCCAGTGATGCCCACATCCCATGAATGAATAAAACAAAATGCGTGGTCTGAGTTGGCTTATTTCAACTGGGGTAGCAGTTGGGGCACTACAATTGGCCTTAGTTACTCTGGACTAGAGAAGAGAAAATAATCAGCCAGGGCTTCCTGAACCTGATTGCTATCCAGTGACCCCGGCAAGAAAATATACATGGAGAGCAATGGAGGACAAAATTGGACTCAGCTGTGATACCCTCCGTGGCTGGATAGCCTGCTGATACTCACAATCTAGGCTCACACTTGGAAAAACCACCAATTTGGCGTGAAACTATACTTTAGAAAGAGTCAGTGCCTTCAGCAGAGATAGCAATAGAAGAGCAGAAATTAGTTAAAAAAAGAGATAATTTATTTTGAATATTATAACATATCGATCACATGGAATGTACCCATGTCCAACCATGAGAATCACAGTCAACAAAAGAAAAGCACAAAGCTGTATAAAACTGGCAAATGAAGTTCGTAGTAAATTATCAGATCTAAATATATCCTTGAGCGATTTCAAGACTGGCACCCCATTCTAAGAATCAGGTGGCAATTGTAAACCTCTCGAACCTTTGTTCCTGTTGTTTGAATCAGGTTACTCCGAGTTAGCCATTAAAAACATTTACAATCAAAATAATGTGTAATTAGCAGTTTTCACTGTTGAATAGCAGAAGTGGCAGGTTGAGAACAAGCTACTTAACAGCACATCAGGAAGCAAAATATAAATATTGCAGTCTTCAGACCACATGTGAAGACAATGCTGAATAAACATTGCTAATCATACTTTCTACTCTCAAAGTTATCTTTACATATTCTGCTTGACTAAATTGCTTTAATGTAATGTACACAAAGGGATATTTATCACAATCTTATAGCAAAAATTCTAACAGGTCAGTGTCTCAATCATCCCATTAATTGTGGTTTGATTTTAAAATGTTTAAGGTCTTGGGTATTTCAATGGGAATAAAATATTTGCAAGCTATTTACACATTTCAACTTTATATCTGCTTTTATCACCTGTGAAGGTAATCGAAAGGAGCAGAGGCTCACTCACCACAATATCCAGTCCTGAAGCCAGCAAGATACGCTATCCATTTCCCTCAATAACTTTATTATGAACCTTGAACCACAATTAAACTAGGTCATACAAGTGAATGGAGCTCGCTAACACCGGAAAATAGTCAAAGGGCACCCTCTCAGGGTGCTGTGATTTGCATTACTACAACCTCAAAGGGTTCTGCTGTTTGTCAAGCAGTTTCTGTGCCTCTCACGACAACACTTTTACGTTTAAAATCAGCCTGTGTGGCACTGACATCAATGGCATGGCGACCATTATGGATTTTGCACTTTAGTACAAAAACATAATTTTCTCATCCAATGCTACACTCTTTAGTAAAAATATTTGGATCAATATTCAAAGCCATTTCCTCTCTGTGACTATGCACAATTCCATTTCTTGTGTCTACAAGTCTACAGAAACTTGCTCATGTTTAGCACAGATCGACATTAATTTTCCAATCTTACACAGAGGGGCAAAAACAATGGCAGGTATGGAAAATGGAAAAACATTTTCCAGTACCCATATCCCTTCATTTGATCAGCAAAAACGTTATGAAAAAGAAACTGTTATATTACTTTGAGGAGCTGAGACTGCCTTTATCTTTGTCACAACTGTACCCAATAATTCTGTGATTGCCAGAGGACAAAAGTAAGAGGCTACAGCACTAGATATAACCTGTCCTGAAGTTGACCAGCAATTTAAATACTAATGTTCAACCACCAGCACTACAAGGTTAGAAAATTACCTCAGCTACTGTTACCAATGTAAATTCTCCATTTCTGCTGTTGACTGTTGAAGTGCAGCACTTAATGTTAATCAAGGAGATTATTTGGTTTATTGTTCGTATATTCAAATGACAATTTCTGTAATATATGTGGGTAGAACAAATGAAGGACAGAGACACGATGAATTGCTGGTCAAGGTGATTGTTTACTCGGCCAGAACGAACTGAGCAAGCTCACACTAAACCATGTGACAAACCATGTGACAATACATTGCAATGCTTTCCCCTTAAAAAAAAATGTTCATATTCCCCTCTCAAATACAACAAAACTATGGTCCCACCTTTCCCAGCATTACATGTACCACATAACAAAAACTCCTGGCTTTTTTTCTTTTAAATCAACTACAAATGCTACAAATGAACTATAAAATCAGTTTAATAACAGGTTTGCGAAGCCTTCCTCATCTCCTTACAAAAGGTTTTGGTGTTGAACCAATTTTCGGGCTGTTTTGTTCTGGTTCTGAACTCAAAGAAGGAGGTACGACCACTCTGTTTCCCCACTTGATACAAACTTGCTCACAAGACAATTCAGTACGACGGATATGGAATGGTTTCAACTCTGTGTCCATACACTGATCAGTCCATCCATTCAAGGTGATTTCATACACTCTCTTCAGTACTGAGTCCTTTTGAGTCTTATTTGCAATCTCAGTTGCATTCATAGGAAAGTCTTTGTCAACTGCACCTAGCGTGAAAATCTCGCCTTCACTCCCAACACATGAGTCTTCATGCGGCAACCTGGACAAGGCATCTGCGATTGTGTTTTGCTTTGAAGTGCGATATTTAATCGTGTAGTCATATTATGACAACAACACTGCCCAACGTTGCATTCTTGATGCGGCCATTACTGGGATGGCAGATTTGGGCCCCAATATTGCTAGGAGCAGTTTGTGATTGGTTATCAGGGTAAATTTTCTGCCGATCAGGAACTGCTGGAATTTCTTGATTCCAAACACTATGGCAAGTGCTTCCTTTTCAATTTGCGCGTAGTTTCTTTCGCTCTTTGTGAGGGTTCACGATGTGAACCCAGTTGGTTTCTCTTGGCCGTCTGCCATTACATGGCTTATGACAGCTCCCACACCATAGCTGGAAGCATCACACGCTAACTTGAGGTCACGCTCTGTGTCATAGTGCACAAGTAGAGCATCGCTAGAGAGACTTCACTTACCAACGTCGTAAGCTTCCTGTTGCACTTTAGTCCACTTCCACTGGACATCCTTCTTGAGGAGCTCATGCAATGAAGCTAACATGGTTGCTAACTCAGGTAAGAAACGTGCGTAGTACTGGACCATTCCAAGAAAAGATCTTAACTCAGACACGTTCTGTGGTTTTGGAGCATTGATGACAGCATCAACCTTTTCCTTAACTGGTTGCAAGCCATTTGCATCAACTTTGAGACCAAGGTACACAACCTCGGGTTGCACAAAAGCACATTTGCTCCTTTTCAATTTGACATTGTGGGAATTCAACCTTTGAAGCACTAAATCTAACACTTGTAGATTTTCTTCCTCGATGCGATCAGCACATCATCTTGATTGCATAAGCAATTTGGAATTCCTTGCAAAATCTTATCCATCGTAGCCTGGAAGCTTTTGGGGGAGGACTTTAAACCATACGGCAGCTTGGTGTATGAGTACAGTCCCTTGTGTGTGTTGATAGTGAGATACTGTTGACTCTCTGTCAACATTCAGTTGAGCGTAAGCGTGCAACAGGTCAAGCTTGGCGAAAACCTTTGATCCAGAGAGTGCTGCATACAAATCTTGGGATGCAGGTAACGGGTACGGCTCATTGTTAACTGCTTGGTTGATAGTAACTTTGTAGTCACCACACAAGCGTACAGTTTTGTCTGCTTTGGGCACTACCACAATCGGGGCAGCCCATTCACTTTGTCAGCTTTTACTAGCACTCCGTTCTCTCTCAGCTTCGCTAGCTCTTCCTCCACCTGACTTTTCAACGCATAGGGGACCGGCCTTGTCTTACAATAGACAGGCTTCGCGTTGGACTTGATGCAGATATGTGCGTCGTACCCAGTGATGCACTCACAACTGTCTGTGAACATGCTTTTATACTTGTTCAGCATTGTGTCGAGTCACTTCTTTGAAGCATCTACGTTGAAGATGTTTTTCCAGTCTAGTTTTAACTTTCTCAAACCAGTCTTTGCCCAAGAGGGTTGGCCTGTTGTTGTAGCTCGCTACAATAATAGGCAGCTTTACTGATTGGCCATTGTGTTGAACTGTACATTCCATTCGCCCACATGTCTCTAGGATTTCTCCGGAGTAGGTTTTTAACTCTACGGTCCTCTTTGTAAGTGGTATTTGATTAAACTTACTCTCATATGTGTCCTTACTCATGATAGAGTAGTCCGCCACCGTATTGATCCACATATCAATATATTGCTCATTGATCAAAAGTTTTGTACGGAAGTCTATCTCACGACTGCTTGTGTTGGTGCTAGTGCCATAGATACTGTAGATACCTAGTTCTTCAACATCAGGTGTGCTCACTTCAATATTGTGAATTCCTCCCTTTTGTTGTCGCTGCTTTGCTTTGCCACGAGAATGGTTCTTACTTCCTGCTTTAGATCTAGCTCTGCAAGCTGTTGAAATATGGCCTTGCTTCTGGCAGTGAAAACACTTCGCATTTCTGTATTGGCAGGACTGTGGTGAGTCATTTCCATTGCAGTGATAACAATTCACTGAACTGCTCTCACCGACATGCTTTTGACTTGGTCTCACAACTTTAGGTTTGGCGGTGGCTTTTGTGACTGTAGACCTCAGCTGCACTAAGCACTTGAGTTGGACGGAGCTCCCTAGCATTCTTAGATGCCATCTCCATAGATCGGGCAATTTTGCATGCGATGTCAAACATTAGGTTCGGAGTGTTCAGTAACTTGGACTGTGTGTACTCATCCACCAGTCCACACACAAACTTATCTCGCAACGCACAATCCAAAAATGTGCCGCAGTTACAATGCAAAGACAAGTTTTTAGGAGCTACAATGTACTCACTGATGGTTTCACTTTGTTTTTGGTTTCAGGTACCAAACTTATAGCTCTCTTCTATTTCTAATGGCTTTGGGTCGAAATGGTCCTCGAGTTTCGCGACGACGTCTTCAAACAACGCATCCTTCGCTTTCCTTGGCACGAGTAGGTTTGTCAATGTTCTGCAGACATCTGGCCCGATCTCCATTAGAAAAATTGCTTTTTTCCGTTCATGAATTACTTTATTTTGAGCTTGAACAGTCTCATCTGCATCTTGGGTCTCAATTATTTTATTGGCCCTAAAAAACATCTCCATCCGCTCAATGTAAGTACTGAACAGTTCGCGAGCTCGGTCATACATGCCGAGGCTTCCGATGAATCCCCTAGGCATGATTGTCCCGATCCTGTTTAACAGTGACTCAGCACGCTACCTGTGTATCTTAAACTTTTCCACACAAAGGTTGAACACTGTGTCCTTCCATGATCCCTAAAAATGGCTTTAGGATCCCATCCTCGTTGCCAAAAATGTAATATATGTGGGTAGAACAAATGAAGGACAGAGACACAACGAGTTGCTAGTCAAGGTGCTTGTTTACTCGGCCAGAGCAAACTGAGCATGCTCATACTAAACCATGTGACAAACCATCTGATTGTACATTACAATTTCCTTTTGTGTTAAAATCTGAAATTACAGCTAAAGTTCTTACATGATTTGAATTTTTATTACTATTAATAACAAAAGATTTTTTTAAATAAACTCAACATTCAGCCTGGTGCTTCAAAATCACTTCTATCTTAGTATTAAGTTGGAAGAAAAGCTTGGCAATGGTTCCTCACATCGTAGCACAGTGTGGCCCATCAACTTAATAAATTACTTGGGCTGAACACTCACTCTTTCAAGCATTCTGAAGCCTGCCATAAAGCAACATAAATTAAAATGTAGCCACACGGAGTTACTACTTCATACTGTCCAAAGAATTGATTTTAGTCCGCTATTGACATTTCCAGAGGCTGGCAGCACAATTTAGAGATGAAAGCATTTGCTGCTAAACAAATCACTAATGGAACACATGGGGAGATGTTTAAAAAAAACTTACCACTGACAGTTTCGATGGAATTCTTCTGCTTTTCCTTTTTAGTGTTCCTCTTAAAGTGGGAAATCGCTGTTATTTTGGGGTGAAAGAACCACCACAGGAGCGGAGGATTGTCCAATCACAATAAAGATGCACACACCAACACAGTCATGCTTTTTGATGCGAGTTTCATTATTGCAACCAGCGTAAGCTAAGAGGATTGTCGGCCCTTTGCTCCACACAATCTTCTTCTTAGGCAGTCCCTCGGAACCGAGGATGACTTGCTTCCACATTAAAAATGAGATCTCAGGTGACTGATGAGTCCAATGCGGAACCTACAGTCTCTGTCACAGGTGGGGTAGACGGTGGGTGGGTGGGGTACTTGGGTTGACGTGCGCTCCTTGCGCTGGGCTTCCGCTTGCTCCTGGCGAAGAGACTCGAGGTGTTCAGCGCCTTCCCGGATGCTTCTCCTCCACTTTGTGCGGTCTTGGGCCAGGGATTCCCAGGTGTCAGTGGGGATGTTGCACTTTTTCAAGGAGGCTTTGTGGGTGTCCTTGAAGCGTTTCCTCTGCCCACCTGGGGCTCTCTTGCCATGTCGGAGCTCCGAGTAGAGCGCTTGTTTTGGGAGTCTTGTATCGGGCATGTGGACAATGTGACCCGTCGATGCTGGGGATGTTGGCCTGAGCGAGAACACTGACGTTGGTGAGCCTATCCTGCCAATGGATTTGCAGGATCTTGCGGAGGCAGCGTTGGTGGTACCTCTCCAGTGCTTTGAGGTGCCTGCTGTACATGGTCCATATCTCTGAGGCAGACAGGAGGGCGGATATCACTACTGCTCTGTAGACCATGAGCTTGGTGCCGGTTTTGAGGTCCTGGTCTTCAAACACTCTCTTCCTCAGGCCACTGAAGGCTGCACTGGCACACTGAAGGCAGTGTTGGACTTCGTCATCGACGTCTGCCCTTGTTGACAGTAGGCTCCCGAGGTATGGAAAGTGGTCCACGTTGTCCAAGGCCTTGTCGTGAATTTTGATAATCGGGGAGCAGTCCTGTGTGACAGGGGGCAGGTTGGTAGAGGACCTTTGTCTTACGGATGTTGAGTGTAAGGCCCATGCTCTCGTGCGTTTCGGTGAAGGTGTTGACGATGGTTTGGATTTCGACCTCCGAGTGTGTGCAGACGCAAGCGTCGTCTGCATACTGTAATTCGATGACAGAGGATGGGACGACCTTGGATCTGGACTGGAGGTGACGGAGGTTGAACAGTTTCCCGTTTGTTCTGTAAATTAGCTCCACTCCAGCAGGGGAGCTTACTGAGGGTGAAATGGAGCATTGCAGCAAGGAAGATTGAGAAGAGCGTTGGTGCGATGACACAGCCTTGCTTGACCCCGGTCCGTACGTGAATTAGGTCTGTGGTGGATCCGTTGGTCAGGATCACGGCTTGCATGTTGTCATGAAGCAGGCGGAGGATGGTGACAAACTTTTGAGGGCAGCCGAATTTGAGGAGGACACTCCATAATCCCTCACGGTTGATAGTGTCGAAGGCCTTTGTGAGGTCAAAGAAGGTCATGTACAATGGCTGTTCCCTGCATTTCTCTTGTAATTGACGCGCGGTGAAGTTAATGTCCATTGTGCCCCTTAGTGGGCGGAATCCGCATTGTGACTCTGGGAGGAGCTCTTCAGCCATTGGGAGAAGGCGATTGAGGAGGATTCTTGCGATGACTTTCCCTGTGGCAGACAGCAGGGAAACTCCTCTGTAATTACCGCAATCGGACTTGTCACCTTTCTTGAAGATCGTCACAATTACGGCGTCTCTGAGATCCCTGGCATGCTCTCCTCCTTCCAGATAAGAGAAATGAGTTCATGAATTCGCGCCAGTAGTGCTTCCCCGCCGTGCTTTAGTGCCTCGACAGGGATTCCATCTGCTCCTGAGGCCTTGTTGTTCTTCAATAACTTTTCCTTCTCTCCTTTTTCGCCCATCTCTTCCTGAAAGCATCGACTCAGTGCTGGGGTTGCTGGTACAGTTTCATCTGCATTGACACCTTCTTTGTGCCTCACCCAAGTGGCTATTATTCATTTGTAAACTCAGACAATGAGTGCTGCAGGCATTTTGACTGCAGACGCATTAAACCCAAGCCCATTCCTGCCCTCCGCTGATACACATACGCATGTACATGCAGGCATGTGTGTATACACACATTATGAGCATTGGTTCTTGGACTGTGATCAGGAGCTGTGGCTAATTTACCCCCTCCTAATCTGAGGGTGCCAAGACTGAAATTACCATGACCCAGACAAGATCAGCTAACTTAGTGCAGACCAGGATCAAAACAGGCTCCTTCCTGGTGTGTGTGGCTCAGTTACTCGTTAACTTGAATCATTTATGTAGAAAGTACATACAGATTCTTAATTTTTCATTCTCATATATATTGAAATGCTTTGCCAGGCCAAAAGGTTTTTTTTGAAGTGAAATAAAGTTGTAACAAACAGTCTTTCACTGATAAATGGACATGGAATGTGCTTTGATGTGCTTTACTAAAAGGCAGCAAACATGGTTGTGACTGCAGGGAGTAGTCATAGACAACAGAGATAAACAAACCCCCTTAGATTTGCAGACATCATGCCTACAACAAGATGGGCTACAAGGTTGTAGGTCGGTTTTTGGTGGCTAAAGGGGAGGAGTCAAACCTTTGAAGTTTTGAAATGCAGAATAAGACCTAACACGTGAACTGTAACCAAGTGCTTTTCTGCCACTTTTGTAAACTTTATGAGTGAATGAACAATTTTGGGCTTTGATAAAGGCAACTAATGGATAGCGACACAGGATGTGTGAGTGTGAACGTTTGACAGCTCAAACAGCTCAGGTCGAACATTAAAGGAACATTTCACCATTTCTGAATGATTGATTTACTGGAAGAAAACAAGGAAAATTGTATAAAAACCAGGGACGAAAAATATCGGCACTGCAGTCGGAAGAAGATGGTTTGGCCAGTCATTTCGCTTACGAGGATCAGGCTGCAGGCGGAAGGAGGGGTCTGGCCAGTCTTCTCACTTATGAGGACCTACAATCAACACTGGACTGATCATCTGTGGGTGGTTGTATGTATGATTTCCTGTAACATTATCGGTGGACTGCTCGAATAGAGGTTGGGGTTTTGAATCTGTCTTAGAAACAATAAAAGGTTAAAGACAGAACCCGTGTGTCTGGTATAATTTCTCATAAGTCTCAAGTCCAAACTCTATAACCTGTTGGACGGGGCGAGGGGTAATTCTGCACGTCCTACACTTAAGGAGCCAATAATGCCCTTTAAAAAGCTCCGGAGTAGCTCTGAAAAAAAAGAGGGATTCTAGACGCTGTCAAGTCAGAACAAATTCTGATTTTACCATTTACCACTGATCATACGTGAACAGGATTTATTTGATGCAATTATTTGCCAAAAACAGGCATGTTATCAAAAGTAGTACATGGGGTACACATTCACAAATCACTAAAAGTAGCGGCGCAGGTTAATCAGACCATAAAGATAAGCAAACCAAGCACTGGAGTTCATGTACAAAGGGATAGAATTGAAATGCAGAAAAGTTATGTTAAACTTGTATAGAACCTTGGTTAGACCACACTTGGAGTACTGTGCACAGTTCTAGTCTCCATATTATAAAGAGGAGAAGGTGCAAAAAAGATTCACAAAGGATGATATCAGAACTGAGAGGATATACATATCAGGAAAGGCTGAACCCGCTGGGGCTCTTGTCTCTAGAAAAAGAGAAGGCTGAGGGGTGACCTGATAGAGGTCTTTAAGATAATGCAAGGGTTTGATAGGGTAGAGAAGATGTTTCCACTTGTGGGAGAGTCCAAAATTAGGGACCATAAATATAAGATAGTCACTAATAAATCCAAGAGGAAATTCAGGAGAAACTACCCAAACAATGGTAAGAATGTTACACTACCACAAGGAGTAGTTGAGGCAAATACCACAGCTGCAGTTAAGGCAAAGTTAGGGAGAAAGGCAAACGAGGGAGAAAGTGTTAGAAACTAGGGGTGCTACACGAATAATACTGTGTTTAAATGATAAGTTTCATTTTCCTGGAAAACTTGCATTAGAATTTGAGACAGTCCTTTTTAATCAGTTAGATTAGGTGAAGCATTAACATTCCATACGGGGGCCCATAGGATGGCCCTGCCAGGCTAGTTATCTGTTGTTTGTAAGTTAGGGTTTTGACTTTGTTAATGTATCTTTAATTTGGCCAGTGAAGGCCCAACCTATGTTTGACAGGTTGGGTGAATGGGCAAATGTATGGCAGATGAAGTACAATGTGGATAAATGTGAGGTTATCCACTTTGGTGGTAAAAATAGAGAGGCGGACTATTACCTGAATGGTGGCAGATTAGGGAAAGGGGAGGTGCAACGAGATCTGGGCGTCATGGTACATCAGTCACTGAAGGTGGGAATGCAAGTGCAGCAGGCAGTCAAGAAAGCAAACGGAATGATGGCCTTCATAGCAAGGGGATTTGAGTACAGGAGTAGGGAGGTGATGCTGCAGTTGTACAGGGCCTTGGTGAGGCCACACCTGGAGTATTGTGCGCAGTTTTGGTCTCCTAACTTAAGGAAGGACATTCTTGCTATTGAGGGAGTGCAGCGAAGGTTCACTAGATTGATTCCTGGGATGGCCGGACTGACATATCAAGAAAGATTGGGTCAACTGAACTTGTATCCTCTGGAGTTCAGAAGAATGAGGGGGGATCTTATAGAGACATTTAAAATCCTGACTGGTTTAGACAAATTAGATGCGGGAAGAATGTTCCCAATGTTAGGGAAAACTAGAACCAGGGGTCACAGTCTAAGGATTAAGGGGAAGCCATTTAAGACTGAGCTGAGGAGGAACTTCTTCACCCAGAGAGTGGTGAATCTATGGAATTCTCTTCCACAGAAGGTTGTTGAGGCCAGTTCGCTAAATATATTCAAAAGGGAGTTAGATATAACACTCACAACTAGGGGGATCAAGGGGTATGGCGAGAAAGCAGGAATGGGGTACTGAGGTAGCATGTTCAGCCATGAACGCATTGAATGGCGGTGCAGGCTCGAAGGACCGAATGGTCTACTCCTGTACCTATTTTCTATGTTTCTATGTTTCTTCCATTATTACTAATAACAATATTATAATCTCTACAGATAGAATTTGGAGTTTGTTTAGCAGAATTGTTTGCGAAGATAATTAAAAGTTAATCAGGAAAAGACATAGAATGAAAGGAATTTGAGGAGGCTGAGGTATCCATCTTAGAATGGACCATTTGCTAGGTGAAGGTGCGACAGCTCTGGCTTGGGCCTCCTGATTAAAGAGGGACAGGGTCGGGCCTTGTACTTGCTGGGTCAAGGAGGATAGAGACAAGAGAGATAAGACACGAATTCCAAAGGAAGAACCTTCAGAAAGATTAAACAATCAGCCTTTTGGGGAGGGCTTTCATCTAAGAACCAAGACTAAGAACTTGAGGTGTCATTGGGTGATGAGGTTTTAGAGGAACCTCTATAGGTTAAATGGTTTTGTCAATAACTTAGCCTCAGGCCCACCCCTAAAAGAGAATGAAAGTGACACCTCGGGTGCTTGCACACACAGACAGTGGAGGGGAGATCCAGACAGAAGTTGGGCTGGTTGAACGCTCTTTTGAGAGTGATCCCACGCTCACCATCAAAGGCCCGAGAGAGAGAGATGCCGGAACTCAGAGAAATGTTCACGCCGCCAGCCGTCTGTCTGATCGGGACCAGTACCAGCTACTTGTCACGGTCGTATGTTTTTGCTGTACAGGTTGAGCGTCCAAAATCCGGAGTTCCGGAATCCAGGACAATTGGTGGCAGGGTCGTCCGGAATCCGTAAAATGTTCCGGAATCCAGACACCCTGAGGGAGGCTTACCAAAAAACAGAAATATCGCAACCTGGGCCCAGGCATTTCTGGACTCGGAACGTGTTTCTGATGTCCGAAGTCCGGAAATATCGCAACCTGGGCTCGGGCGTTTCAGGACTTCGGACATCAGAAACACGTTCCAAAGTCCAGAAAAACACGAAAACCGGCTCGGCCTCAGTCCCGAGGTTGCCAGATTCGGGATGCTCAACCTGTATAACTAGCATGTTATATTCCGTCTTAAACTCTGATTAAACACAATATACCCATCACATTGGTTTGCAGTCGATCCTGATTATTTGAAAGACTAGAGATAAGCTACTAATTGGCCAAATCTCTACAAAAGTAATCGAAAGATATGCTGGCAGGGTTAGATGAAGAGGGGTGAGAGGAGGCTCGTGTGGAGCATAAACGCTGGCATAAACCAGTTGGGCCAAATGGCCTGTTTCTGTGCTGTAGACTCGATGTAACTCAATGTAGTACCTGTAAGTAATGTAAGTCTATCTTTGAGAGTCATAGAGTTATACAGCACAGAAAGAGGCCCTTCGGCCCATCGTATCCGCGCCGGCCATCAAACCCCGTCTATTCAAATCCCATTTTCCAGCACTTGGTCCGTAGCCTTGTATGCTATGGCGTTTCAAGTGCTCATCTAAATGCTTCTTGAATGTTGAGGGTTCCTGCCTCTACCACCCTTTCAGGCAGTGAGTCCCAGATTCTAACCACCCTCTGGGTGAAAAAGTTTTCCCTCAAATCCCCTCTAAACCTCCTGCCCCTTACCTTGAATCTATGCCCCCTGGTTGTTGACCCCTCTACTAAGGGGAAAAGTTCCTTTCTATCTACCCTATCTATGCCCCTCATAATTTTGTACACCTCAATCAGGTCCCCCCTCAGCCTTCTCTGCTCCAAGGAAAACAACCCCAGCCTGTCCAGTCTCTCCTCATAGCTGAAGCGCTCCAGCCCAGGTAACATCCTGGTGAATCTCCTCTGCACCCTCTCCAATGCAATCACATCCTTCCTATAGTGTGGCGACCAGAACTGCACACAGTATTCCAGCTGTGGCCTAACTAGTGTTTTGTAGAGCTCCATCATAACCTCCCTGCTCTTATATTCTATGCCTCGGCTAATGAAGGCAAGTATCCCATATGCCTTTTTAACCACCTTATCTACCTGTCCTGCTGCCTTCAGGGATCTATGTACATGCACACCAAGGTCCCTCTGATCCTCTGTCCTTCCTAGGGTCCTACCATTCATAGTGTATTCCCTTGCCTTGTTAGTCCTCCCAAAATGCATCACCTCACACTTTTCAGGGTTAAACTCCATTTGCCAGTGTTCAGCCCATCTAACCAACCCGTCTATATCGTCCTGTAGCCTGAGGCTTCCTCCTCGCTATTTACCACTCCACCAATTTTTGTGTCATCTGCGAACTTACTGATCATACCTCCTACATTCAAATGTAAATCATTAATGTACACTACAAACAGCAAAGGACCCAGCACCGATCCCTGCAGTACACCACTGGACACAGGCTTCCAGTCACAAAAACAACCTTCAACCATCACCCTCTGCCTCCTGCCACTAAGCCAATTTTGGATCCAATGTGCCAAATTGCCCTGGATCCCATGGGCTCTTACCTTCTTGACCAGTCTCCCATGCGGGACTTTGTCAAAAGCCTTACTGAAGTCCATGTAGACTACATCAACTTCACTACCCTCATCCACACACCTAGTCACCCCCTCGAAAAATTCAATCAAATTGGTTAGACATGATCTCCCCCTGACAAAGCCATACTGACTATCCTTGATTCAAGTGGAGACTAATTCTGTCCCTTAGAATTTTTTTCCAATGTTTCTATGTTTCCCTACCACTGAGGTTAGGCTCACTGGCCTGTAATTCCCTGATTTATCCCTACTACCCTTCTTGAATAATGGTACTACGTTAGCTGTTCTCCAGTCCTCTGGCACCTCCCCTGTGGCCAGAGAGGTTCTGAAAATGTGTGTCAGAGCCCCTGTAATCTCCTCCCTTGCCTCACACAGCAGCCGAGGATACATCTTGTCTGGGCCTGGGGATTTATCCACTTTTAAGCCCACTAAAACCGCTAGTACCTCCTCCCTCTCAATGCTAATTTGTTCAAGTATATCTCAATCCCCCTGCCTGATTTCTATGCCTACATCGTCCTTCTCCATAGTGAACACAGATGCAAAATATTCATTTATAACCTCACCTACATCTTCCGGCTCTACACACAGATTGCCACTTTGGTCCCTAATGGGCCCTACTCTTTCCCTGGTTATCCTCTTGCCCATAATATACTTATAAAGCCCCTCTTCGCTCTCCTAATTTCTTTTTTAAGTACCCCCCTGCACTTTCTAGACTCCTCTAGGGCTTCCACTGTTTTTAGTACTTTGTCTCTGCCAAAAGCCTCCCTTTTTTTCCTGATCCATTCTTGTATATCCCTTGACATCCAGGGTTCCCTGGACTTGTTGGTCCCACCCTTGACCTTTACGGGAACATGTTGGCGTTGCACTCTCTCTATTTCCTTTCTGAAAGACTCCCACTGCTCTGATGTGGATTTTCCTACAAGTAGCTGATCCCAGTCTACTTTGGCCAGATCCTGCCTTATCATATTAAAGTCGGCCTTCCCCCAATTTAGAACCTTTATTTTCGGTCCATCTTTGTCCTTTTCCATGACTACCTTAAATCTCACCGAATTATGGTCACTGTCACCAAAATGCTCTCCTACTAACACATCTACCACTTGCCCGGCTACAGTCCCTAGAATTAGGTCCAGTACCGCCCCCTCTCGTGTAGGACTTTCTACATGCTGGCTCAAAAAGCTTTCCTGGATGCACTTTAAGAATTCCGCACCCTCTAAGCCTTTCACACTCTGACTATCCCAGTTAATATTGGGAAGTTGAAATCCCCTATTATTACCCTATTATTTCTACATTTCTCTGAGATTTGCCTACATATCTGTTCCTCTATCCCTGACTGTTTGGGGGCCTATAGTACACTCCCAGCAAAGTGCTTGCCCCCTTTTTGTTTTTAAGTTCTACCCATATGGCCTCATTGGAGGAACCTGCTAAGATATCATCCCTCCTTACAGCAGTAATTGACTCCTTGATTAATATTGCGACACCCCCTCCTCTTTTACACCCTCTCTGTCTCGCCTGAAGATTCTATACCCTGGAATATTGAGCTACCAGTCCTGCCCCTCCCTCAACCATGTCTCCGTGATAGCCACAATATCATACTCCCATGTGTTCATCAACACCTTCAATTCATCTGCCTTACCCGCAAGACTCCTTGCATTAAAATAAATGCCATCCAGCCTTGCCATACTCCCTTGTGCCGTTACATATTTGCTGTGCCTTCCAGGCTGACTTGTTTTTTCCTCTATATTTGGCTGTGCATCACCCGCTACTATAGCTCCACTCCGTATCCCATTCCCCTGCCAAGTTAGTTTAAACCCCCCCCCCCCGCCCACCCCCAACAGCACGAGCAAACCTCCCCGCAAGGATGTTGGTCCCGTTCCGGTTCAGGTGCAACCTGTCCGACTTCTACAGGTCCCACCTTCCCCAGAAGCAGACCCAGTGATCCAGGAAACTAAAGCCCTCCCTCCTGCACCAACTCTTTAGCCATGCATTCATCTGCTGTATCCTCCTATTCCTATACTCACTAGCACGTGGCACCGGGAGTAATCCAGAGATTACAACCTTTGACGTCCTGCTTTTTAATCTGCTACCTAGCTCCCTAAATTCTTGTTGCAGGACCTCATCCCTCTTTCTACCCATGTCGTAGGTACCAATGTGAACCACGACCTCTGACTGTTCGCCCTGCAGCCGTTCAGTGACATCCTTGACCCTGGCACCAGGGAGGCAACATACCATCCTGGAGTCACGTCTGCGGCCACAGAAACGTCTATCTGTTCCCCTTACGATAGAATCCCCTATCACTACTGCTCTCCCACTCTTTTTCCTCTCCTCCTGTGTAGCTGAGCCACTCGTAGTGCCACGGACTTGGCTCTTGCTGCATTCCCCTGAGAAACCATCTCCCCCATCAGTATCCAAAACGGAAAATCTGTTGGAGAGGGAGATGGACCCAGAGGACTCCTGCACTACCTTCCTAGTTCTTTTACTCAGTCTGGCATGTAAGAGAGAATGTTGGCCACAAAGAAATGGTAAGAAGGCAGTAATGTAACCAAGGTGAGACTCAGATAGCCATAAACCACAAGTTTGCACCTTCAGAGGACTGTGTAATGGGAACCTTTTGATGAGATTATAGCCTTGAGGTCACTCCAGGATGCATTGTAAACATAGGTGGCCTTCCTCAAGTTTCCATTTGCCTGTAGTAGGTTTCAGCATCATCATATTGATGAGCGATAATGTCCACATTGAAAGATTAACAGATTTGATGCAATCACTGCAAATTTATTGAAAAAGAATTTGCAGTTGATTGTCCCTGGAACAATGTTATCCTCAGATTATTGTGCCTGCCATGGCTCCATAAGCATTCTGCTATAGATTCATCTAGAGATTGGCAGCCTTGTACTTCCAAGACCGTAATGAAGCTCAGTTGCTTATTTCTAGGGGACAATTCTTTCTCAAAAACTTATCAGCGTATTACATATCATATTTTTAGTTCATGGTCATTCATTTCATCTGTGTTTTGTACACTGCATTCACTGCCGATTTCTCTTGTACTTGCAACATTTCAAAAATCAATACTTTAAATAAAAAAAGGTGGAGTTTGCTGTAAAAAGGCATTGGGCCAGAAATTCGGCTCTCCTGCTTCCTGTGGGTGCAAGCATCGCGCGCGTACTTACCTACCGCACCTGCCGTTGTGCTTTGGGCCCACGAGGAATTCGGGTCCTGGGCCTCCTGCAGCTGCCGGCGCACAGTGCTTGCGTATCCCAGGGGTGCAGTTAGTTCGAAGCGTCCCCTGGGATCACGTGGGCCATGGAGAGCCAATCCTAGCAGGGAATTTTCATTCATAGATTTGACAGGTCTGTCAAATCTATGAATAGAGATCGGCCCCAAAACCACACTAAAACTTCAAATACATTTTTAAAAAACCATCACATTTTTAAAATAACTATAAATTAACTACTTTAAAGAAAAATTTAAATTTTTGAAAAAATTAATTAAACCTTTTAACGGTGCTAAAAATAAACTTACCTTTCTTTAAAGTATGTAAAAAAGATAAACCTGTTGAAAAAATGTTTAAATTGTAATTAATTAGCCACTTACCTTGTTAAAAACAGGCCTTGCGCCTCCTTTTTAAATGTGCAGCTTCTCCATACTTACCCTCACAGAGAAACTTGAAAAAAAAAACGAAGTTCGCTGCGTGCCTCCCGCGCACGCTTTCGACTTCTGAACCCCTTCCTTCAGGGGAACGGAAGTTCCGGTTTCCCGCGCATGCGCAGTGCATGCGTGAAACCGGCACTTCAGGTGGCCTTAGTGAACTACAAATAAATTGACAATGTTTTGACTATAACCTACTTCTGTAGACGATTACTTAACAGTATTTGTGATGATTACAGTACAGCCGTTAAATCTTCGGGGAAGAGGTCATCCCAAAAACTATCAAGTTGACAATGTTAATTTGAGACACGAAGAAAAAAAAAACTGACTGAAAAAGAATAAAACTGTTTCAACCAAGTCAGCACATTGTAATAAATAGAATTGATACAGGAGAGAGATGTCAAGGCAGTCATCGCAACTAAAGGTTCAAGTGATGGGTCTCAACCACTCCCTAAGTTCATATATCTAAACCTCTGAACGGGATTACTGCTTTGTAATCATTTTGAATGTCTGAATCACAAACATTACAGCGTGCTTTTACATGAGTTAGATTCAACTCCCTTCGCCTGGCGGAAATGAGGTGGTTGCAGAGTTAAAATGGAGGTGATAGACATACCACCCTGTTCCGGCTCCACCACCATTTTCTCCGGGGCCTTCCACTGGGCGGTCGAGGTGCCCATCTGACTCAGGTGGGAGCCTCATTAGCCTATGCTAATTGGGGTCCCATGATGTACATGGGACCTCAATGCCATTTTAAGTGGGCGCAGCATCTACTGTGGATGATCTGCTCAGTAAAAGCTGGATGAATAGCAGAAGAGGCCCAAAAAGGGTAAATATTGATTTTAACTTTAAAGGCCAAGAGGACCAGGAGTGCGCCTCTGGGCCTCACAAGAATAATGTGGGCCGCTGCCACCCCAGACTGTCCCCAACTCTGCAATCACACTTCCTCCACCCACCGCACTCCCCACCCCCCCCTGCCCCCAGACTTACCTTTGCTCTCAGACAGGTTGTCCTTCAGGCCACCAAATATTGCGCTGGCCCGGAGCTGGCGAGCCGCATCAAGATGGCAAGTTGGCACCCGCAGGCCACCACATATATGTGAACAAGGCCCGGCTCATGCCGGCACCTGCCCGACAGTTAAAATCTACCCCTGATGTGTTCAATGATGTATTCTACTGTTTCCGTCCTTCCTTTTACAAATCTTTCCGCTGATTGGGAAATATTAGTTTGAGGAGTGGGCACTTTTTGTCCCAATATATCATGCAGTGTTAGCATTAGGCGGTGAGTTTAGCTATGCACCGGCAGGTGTAAAATTCTGCTGTGCTCAAGTTAACAATATGCTACAGCCTTAACGTCAGAAAAGCACTGTAACTGAACCAGTCTGACATTCCCTTCTTTTCACACCAACTATCCTTTCAACTTGCTGCCCAGACATAGAACTGGTGTTGCATATTGGCCATCCATTATACCGCCAGATTTTAATTTCCATTGATTTCAGTTATACGCCCAAGCAGCAACTTGAAAATCTACCCCACAGTCTTTGAATAGCTGTCAATTCAGAGCCCATCTTTGATGAATTGCGGGTAGTTATGTATTGTGGGGCTGTTGCCACTAGAAACTACCCAAAATCATTTCAAGTGTCAGTTAGCTAAAAGGGCTGTAAACAAATAAATAATCTGGGATGGATGGTATTGATCCTAGGCACTAAGAGAGACAAAGGATGCAACTTGTAAGGTACTGACAATTATTAGGAGAGAGTTGAATATTGTGAAGGTCCCACCAACGTTAAACCCATTTTCAAAAAAAAGTGACAAACAGACCCAGACAAATGCACATCTGCCAGGCTTTCACCAAAAGCACATAAAATAAGGGAACTGATTAGTGGGGACTGGAGGATGACCTGTATGAACTTAAATAGTAGCCAGCATGGAATCAGAGGGGAAGATCCTGTCTGATTGACTTCCTTGCCTTTCTTATGCAATTACATTATTAAGTGGACATCAGTCCCTCGATTTTTGAGAGCTTTTGACAAAATTCTGCATACTTCAGTTTAAACTTGTGAAGATTCAAGGTAAAACCTGGGACTGGATGAGGTTGGATGAAGAATAGCAAGCAGTGGTAGCTCTTCGAGAAATTATGTCAAGTGACTCAGGGATTGGATCACTCTCCCGCCACACCCCCCACCCCGGCTCCGCTATTTTTAATTTACACTAATCTCAATGTATAATGGTGAAATTTGCAGATGACCAGTTAACAGAATAATGTTTTGGACAGGTGATGTAGACTACTCTTCCAAACCACCCATTAGTCTTCTTACTATGAGACTGGAACTGATAGCCTTGTATCCCATTTCCTAACAGGAATTTATCCAGTCTTTTTAAAGAAAAACCTGCCATGGTTCTCCGTTCCATCACCCATATTGATTATCTGTTCTACAATTCTATCACTGTCTTCCCAATAAAATTGCTTATATTTTCCATTTTCTTTTGGCTCACTTAACTTTAAACTGTATCTCCTGGTCCTCAAATCCTGTGCTTGACAGATGAACTTTCCTGGATCGAAAACTTCCATATCTGAGAAAATCTTGAAGACCTCAATCTAGTCATTCCTCATTCTCCTCCTCTTCAGAGAATAAAGTCCCAGGAGACACTCTTTCCTCATAACCCAGTCATTTAAAGTTCATGAATCAGCCCTCCTCTGGACTGCCTCCAATAATTCTGTATTTTTCCTGTAGAAGTGGCTTTATCAAGGCTAGATACTGTTTCAACATCACCTCATTAGACTTATAAGACCTAGAACTTAGCTAAACATCCCAACATTTTATTGGCTTTCTTCACTGCCTGTGGACACTGAATCAATGGTTTTAATAACCTATCCACAAAATCTACCAAATCTCTTTCCTGCTCAGTAACTCAAACAAACTGCGATTGAATCTGAAGAGATGCCGAGACACCTACACAATGAATTAGTGCAAGTGGATGCAACAGTGACAGATGAAACCTAACAAGGACAAATGTAAAGTAGCACACATAGGAAGGAAAAAATGATGACCTAAATACTCCATGTATGGCATTGCAGTAGCTAAGGATGAAGTGGAAAAGGATCTGATGGTATTATTAGTCTTGGTGCCTAATGTACACTGTGGAGAGGAAATCAACAAAGCAATTAGAACATTAAATTATGTAGGCAAAACAGTAGAGTACATGTCAGAGGAAGTCATGCTCAATCTCTGGTCACACCTTGAGTACTGTGTCTAGTTCTAGTCACCTAAACACAAGGGAGAGATTCAAGTCCTGGAGACAGTGCAGAAAAGGACCATGCAATTGAGTCCCATTTCAGAGGACTGAGTTGTAAGGGCACACTGGAGAAACATAAGCTATTCATCCTTGAAACAAAGTCACTGATAGTGAACTTTGTGAACTTTTATAGACATATACAAGTTAATAAATGAGATGTTAAAGGTAAATCTGGAGCATTGCTTCAAACTGAACTGCAACATAGATGCAAGTTCAAATGGTCAAAAAAGCAAATTTAGAACAGATGTCAGGCAACCCCTCTTCAACAACAACTTATTATATTGCGCCTTTAAAGCAATAAAACGTCCCAAGAGACTTCACAGGAGTGTTATAAAACATTTTTTGACACCAAGCCAGAAAGGAGATGTTAGGGCAGATGACCAAAAGCTTGGTCGAAGAGGTAGGTTTTAAGGAGTGTCTTAAAGGAGGAAAGAGAAGTGGAGGGATGGAGAGATTTAGGGAGGGAATTCCTGAGCTTAAGATTTAGGCAGCTGAAGTCACAATCGCCAATGGTGGAGCATTTAAAATAGCAGATGTTCAAAAGACCAGAATAGGCGGAATACAGGGGTCTAGGGGATTCTAGGGCTGGAGGAGATTAGAGAGATAGGGAGGGGTGAGGCCATGAAGGGATCTGAAAACAAGGATGAGAATTTTAAAATCGAGGCATTGCTTAACTGGGAGACAATTCTTCATACAAAGAATGAGCAACATTTGGGGTAGTGGAACCAAAATCTTTTGAATTATTCAAGAAACAGCTGTGTCCTGTGATTTGGGGAAGGGGAAAAGGAGGGCGATAGCTTTATCTATCTTGGATATATGAGCTGGGATGCACTGAATGGGATTCCTCATCCCAATCTATCTTGTGATGCTGTGAGACTTTCGTCTAAACGGTTGGGCCTGGTTTGGACCCCTGATCCCTGAAGTGAAACCCATTGCACCATCTAGCCTCTCATTCAGCTATTTCTTGAGTACAGCAGTACAGTTGTCTCTTTAAAATGGTAAAAAAACAAATGATCTTTCATAAAATAACCTTGAATAATAAACTAGTATTAAATCTTGAATTGCAACGGGGTGTTATATATTTTTTTTCTAGTGGCTGATTTCTTGTTCTTTATTTAGTACATTAAACCATGTACATGCTGTCTGAATTCCCAGGTGAGATTTAAAAATCACGCATCCATTTAAAATCTAGGTCAAACACGTTTTGCTGAATTAAACACTGGTTAGAACTCTTTTCACGCACTCGATGCTCCCTTACTAAAGATATTCAAAGTGGCGATGTGCAGAAGTTACACAAGGAAATCAAAGCTCAAACGAGATATAATCTGGCTTTGTTGCTGTGATAAAAATGTTGTCCCATTCTTGGGATTTGCCATTGAAGCTTAAGGCAATAATTCAAACTGCTTTTCCCTCAACCTCTGCAACCTGGTTTTGAATCCAGCCCAAACAAGTTGAATGCATGTTTCCCTTCAGTGATGGCTGTTAATTAACTCAAATGAGCCAAGCAGGTTCAATTCAATTCCTAATGGACACGAGACCACAGTATTATTCTGTCCCCACAATTCCCACTGACTGTTAAAAATAAAACCAAGCCAGAAAAAAGCGCAGATTTTAACTCCAGTGCGGAAAGCTGGGGGGCGGGGGGGGGGGGGGAAATGGGCAATAGGTACAGGTCTACAGAGGGAGCTGGCTGGTTGCCACCCCGCGAAGATCGGACAGTCCGGAGGAGGCCGCCCTCTGTCACGAAGTTAAGTTGCGGGGTAGGATTTAGCTGGGTTCCACAGGTGGGAAGGGCGTCCTGTCAATTCTATCAGGTAGAACTGGCCGGCCACCCACCCTAAAACCACATGGACATCTTAAGCACCCAATCTCAAAGTCGTTGCAGGGTGAGCAGCTGCTCCATTTTAACTCCCATTCTGCCTGGCTTCCGCCAGGCGGAGGGAGTTGAAATCACCCCATTAGCGTTCTACCATTCACTGAATTCTGTCGCTTCAGCGTGCAGTGAATGGGAACGGACAAAATTACTGCATATAGTCGTGTACAAGGCAACCTGTGTGCAAGAAAGGACCCTGCTACATTCCCATCAAGAAAACCGGAAAAAATAAAATCTATAACCCAGAACAGGACCCCAATCAGTCAGAGAGCAGAAAACTGGCTCTGACTGTTCCACAAGCTGCCACTGCTGTGAACAGACAGGGAGTGGGAGACGGGGAGCCTTATAAAGGCAGACCCCGAGTGGAGGGAAGGTAGAGGCCAGAATAGACAGTAGAGTAGGACTGAGTGAGGAACAGGTGAGTTGCTCTCCAGAATGAGCTACAGTGCTACACATCTCACTGACTGTATGTACGACAACCTTTCTACTTTGAACTCCAATGAGTTAACTTCCTAGCATTATATGTAAGTATACACAGCATACCGACTCCAATGTGAACACCACACACAAGATTATTAATAATTCTTCCCACCTCTTGGTCTCTTTTTGTCCGGAAACAGCATACATTTTTAATTTACTTGACTTTTATTGGGGTTCAGGAGATTTGGGCAAGTTTCACCCATTTTATTCCTTTTGTTATTTTTATCCCTTTCCACGTTTTGCTTCATTAGATACCTGCAGCCAAGGTGGCGTACACAATGATCTGCTCCCAGACCCAATGCCAGTGTCTGCTCTATGGTTCCAAGGGATGCCCAAGGATAATTCTTTCCTTCAGTTTTCACTTCCCTCTTGGGAGAGCTGCTGCAGTCTCCACTCCGCCCCCGTTGAGAGGCAAACATGTATCTAACCCACCCCACAGTACTGAGCAGGAACTAATGCTCAGCAACACCACATCATAACTTTATGAATATGTATCTCCTCAGTCAGGAGACTGAACTCCTTACTGGAGAGTTCCTCCGTCCTTTATCCATGTACTTTATCCATCTTTGCTGAAGTGTGTTCTCACATTTATTTCACTGAAGGAGTGAAATACTGCACACACCTCATTTGCATCTGATTAGCAAGTCCCTCTCCACAGCCCAGTGCAGAGTCCATGGTGCTCAGCCTTATTAAATTGTGACGTAAACCAGCTACACATAGACAGTAGGGAGCAAACTGAAATTGCACCTGAATTATGGCAAAAAAACTGTAAAATAGTCTTTAAACTCATTGGAACCACAGGCGGTGAACAGAACTAGTTATAATTGTTTCACTGTTCTAAAGATCTACTTTGCTTAGAATGAACCGGTTACATCTTGCAAATATTTTAAATTAGAAGCAAAGGCCAAATTGTTCTAAGATATTTGTTATGTGGTACTTGGTGGTGCAGCGTTAGTACAGGGTTTGAACCCAAGTTAGACTAATGGTATGAAGTTCTTCTCTATCTGCTGGTTGTAACCATCCAATGGAAATTAATTTGGGCAATCACAATCCAGCTCCGAGCAAGTGTGAGCCTACATCATAAAACTGACCATAATTTGTCTCTAACTGGCACAAAATTGACAAACTTGCTCAGAGAGGACATTAAGAATGGTAGGGTAGATTTTCCACCGTGCGGTTTTTGGGCAGCCCGCTGGTTGAATGATAGTGCCGGCGGGAGCCCAGGCCTATTTTGAGAGGGCCAGGACTTATTAACACACGGCTGGCAGACAGCAGGCGGAAAACAAGCAGCTCAGAGTAGTCTGCCAACTCACCCAGCCGGCCGCCGAGCCTGTTCTTGAGAAGGGACCGAACCTGAAGCAGCTGCAGCCCAGGTTGTTTTCACGGATGCCAGAGGAGCACTCCAGCTCCTCCTGGAACCACAAATATTAATAAAAACTTAGCTTCTGAGCTCCTCTTCGGCTGGAACTCCAGCTGAAACTGTGCAGGCGTGCATGGTGTACAGGCTATCCAGTTGAGTCCTGATGTGGCAACCAGGATCCAGTGTACATCATAGGACCCCGATCTGCATATGAAAAAGAGCCGACCACCTGCCCCATGCGGGTGCTCCGGCTGGCCAGCAGGAAGCCCTTGGGAATAGAGCGTTGGCCAAACTGTCGGTGGAAACGAAGGGGGACGGGTGGGAAAGTCATACCCCACCATTTTTGGGGTGCTACCTCAAAATCTCCCCTAGGAATTGCCAGAAACGGAGATATATCAAATTGGTACAGTAGGGGGCGCTCTTCTGAGTTTGGAGCCAAAGAACTGAGCAGAAGCACTTCAGCCTGAAACTGGCTCTGCTATTCCTAATCTAGAGTATCCAGCCTGCTCTATGTTTTCATCATTATCTGTTTCATTTTAAGAATTCCAGCATTCATGTTGTTTTATATCACTGCTATATTAATTCAATACTGACCAAATGTAGCAATAAGCATGACTAGTTGACCCAAATTACGCCCATTTCAGACAGTGTTGTTTGGAAGAGAGTGTTCGATTAGAAAATGGTGGTGTCAGCTGACATTAAACACAAAGCAAAAGAATGCCCCGTTATGCATGTAGACAATCATTTTAACTATCTTGCCACAAGTTTTTATGCCATTTTTGTGGCCCTTTCGTGAAAACATCTGCCAGAGTTGCGTGATGCCAATGGGATATAACTGATTTACAATTGAAGTAGTGGTGCATCTGCATCACTGTCGAGCACTACAGGAGGAAGAGCGAGCACACAGCTTTGTCTATATTTCTCAAGAATATAATGTTGGGGTGGGGGATGGAAATTTGTCTGTTGAGGCATAATTAAGGAGAGGTGCATTTGCCAGTGGTATTGTGGAGGGGATGTGCCCTTATTTGCTTGTGGTATAGTCAAGGAAAGCGGTGTCTGTATTTGCAGGTGCTATAATCATGTGGACAGATGTTTGTATCTGCTCGTATTAATACTGTGGAGGACACAGGTGCCTGAGCTGACCTGAGTAACGGGGAGGATATATCTGTTTCCTAGTATCGTGGAGAGTGGGGGTGTTCCTATTACATTTGTCCAGTGGGCTTATAACTCTCAACAGACACTTTCCATAAAAAAGGCTTGCACTTATATAGCGCTTTTCACGACCACCGGACGTCCCAAAGCGCTTTACAGCCAATGAAGTACTTTTGAAATGTAGTCACTGTTGTAATGTAGGAAACATTTCATAACTGTAAATTACTTTAGAAATGTTTACGCCACTTCCTCATGTTCTGTAGCCACCAGCATCAATATTTTTTGTAATATTTTAATTTTCTTTGGAGCAGAATATGATCGTATTCATATACTTAAAATTCTTCATATAACGCACATTCATAATGCATTGGAAAATTGTCTGTCACACTTCAAAATATCTATCACACTAATCTAATTGTCTGAAATAACCATTATATGTTGTTAAAAATGCTGATTTACTTACATATAGACAAGTAGGAAAAGCTACTAACTCACACAAAACCAACTGAATCACTCAATTTGTTTTCAAAGCATTAATCATGAACTAGTAACTGTCACAAAAAATGCATTCACACAATTTTTACAACTTTTTTAAATCACCGTGTTGTTTCTTCAGCGAGCCAACTATTTATACATAACCCTGCAGTTCCCTCCTCAATGATCCCAACCCACCATCAGTGTTTCCAATCTCCCATATCCGCACTCAGTACTTCCAGATCCCATCAGTGACCCCAGCTCAATCTCTCCTCTCCCACAATGCAGCATTCTCACATGCTAACCCATCCCATTCCTCCTATGTTCCCGCTATCAATCAGTAGGGAAGTCCTGTTACAACTGTACAGGGCATTGGTGAGACCTTATTTAAGGAAGGATATACTTGCATTGGAGGCAGTTCAGAGAAGGTTCACGAGGTTGATTCCGGAGATGAAGGGGTTGTCTTATGAAGAAAGGTTGAGCAGGTTGGGCCTATACTCATTGGAGTTTAGAAGAATGAGAGGGGATCTTATTGAAACATATAAGATTCTGAAGGGGCTTGACAGGGTAGATGCAGAGAGGATGGTTCCCCTCATGGGGGAATCTAGAACTAAGGGGCATAATTTCAGAATAAGGGGGCACCCATTTAAAACAGAAATGAGGAGGAATTTCTTCTCTCAGAGGGTCGTGAATCTTTGGAATTCCCGTCCCCAGAGAGCTGTGGCGGCTGGGTCATTGAATATAAGGATGCTCCAGAGCATGGTACATCGGCGAGACCATGCAGACACTGAGACAACGTATGAACGGACATCGCGCAACAATCGCCAGGCAGGAGGGTTGCCTCCCAGTCGGGGAACACTTCAGCAGTCAGGGGCATTCAGCCTCGGATCTGCGGGTAAGCGTTCTCCAAGGCGGCCTTCGGGATACACGACAGCGCAAAATCATAGAGCAGAAACTGATAGCCAAGTTCCGCACTCATGAGGATGGCCTCAATCGCGATATCGGGTTCATGTCACGATACAGAACGTGACTTGACATCATGGCCGGTCTTTCCAGGTTTTGTTTTAAAAAGACTAACACAACAAATGGAGAGGATATGCAGCCAGCAGGTGTTTTGACACGTTGGACCCCCTGGGACACATCTCATTGTCTTGGCTGTGCTCTTAGTGTGTCTTTGATGTAGGGAAAGATTTGAATAGATTTTTCTGTGTTTATATTGTGATTTCTGGGAGATTCTCTCACAGCTACCTTACCTGAAGAAGGAGCGAACAGCTCCGAAAGCTTGTAAAATTAAATAAATCTGTTGGACTATAACCTGGTGTTGTGCGACTTCTGAATATATTTAAGGTGGAGATAGACAGATTTTTGAATGGTAAGGGAGTCAAGGGTTATGGGGAGCGGGCAGGGACGTGGAGTTGAGGCCAAGATCAGATCAGCCATGATCTTATTGAATGGCGGAGCAGGCTCGAGGAACCAAATGACCTACTCCTGCTCCTACGTCTTATGTTTTTATGTCAGTGCTCCAGGCTCCAATAGTCTCACTGACTCACTGAGTGTTTCCGGCACTTTATATTTTTGTTTCAGATTTCTAGCATCTGCAGTTTTTATGCATTTTACCACAAGAGATCTGCTAGTTCTGTAAAACAAAACTACTAATGAAATACTAACAGTGGGAGTAAAGTATCCCTGAGTGACTATTTCCATATACACCCATATATGTCAAATTGAAAGCATTTTCTCATTCTTTCAAAGAGATCAGATTTCTTTGAGTTAAACTGTACAGAAAGCACAGGTTTTTGTGGTGTATCGATGCTTTAGTTTAAATCAAGGCAACGCAAACTGGCCTCCGCACCATCAAAACTGCAGCTTGGAGGACGATCTGACAAATATTAGGCTGTGACTGAGTGACATTAATATAACAAGTGGAAAGGGGTGAAATGGGTTACAGTAATCATAAAACAAAAGCTGATTCACTAAAACATGACAAGTGAATGCTAACAGTGAATCCAGTGATACATGCAATGAATTAGCTTCAGGCTGAAACATCAAATCTCTGATTTAAAGCAAATTGAGCACTATTTTTAATGTCAGGCAGATAAAACCGCATTGAAAATTACAGTTAAGGTGTTGGAGCTGCCCTAAGATTCAGTTTCCAATACCATTTGCTGCAAACATTGATGTGGAGCCTGGTTAATTCATCAATAAATTAACTCTCTGACTTACAGAGTGAGCTCTTTAGCTGTCAGTCCTTGAGAGGATAAATTTTCAAATTGGTGTCCCCGGAACCCTGAGGGATGACAGGAGTGCTGTAGGATGTGATATAGGAGCCACAAAATTACTGTTGCCGATATTAGTGGGCAAACATTTACTGCCTTCAGATAATATTCCTCTCTCTCTAATATGAAAGGGATCCCAGGAATCCGTGAGCTCATTAGAATCTTCTGTTTTTGTATTTGTTGAATTCCTAACATGTTATTTGTGCAGCTGTATACAAATAAAAATATTTTCTGTAATGTTTTTCTTTGGCAGTTAGCACAGAAGGTTTCGAGAAATGTGTCAAGTATTTGTAGGGATCCACAGACAAGAGATCGCAAGAAGTGCTGGGGCTTATGCTAAACTTCCACGTTGTCGCCACGAATACAGCAGCTACTGCAGCTGGACCTCAAGACTCAATCAATGCACAAAGTCTACACAAATACCAGTGGGCAAACCATCACTCATCCTTTTCCCTCCTTGCCAGACCGTCTCCCAGACAGTGTTGTCATTTGAAACACTGCCTCTTACATGTAGAATTTTAAATGTAGAGTTAGCCATCATTTACTAATGATGCGGAGATGCCGGCGTTGGACTGGGGTGGACAAAAATGAGAAGTCATTACTAAAGCAGGGTTGCTAGAGAATGCATTAGGATATGGAAAACTTGATGTCTTTTGGCATTCCGATAGACTGCTTGAAAATTTGCAATGCTAATTTTTCCTTTTAAAAATACTTTAGACTTCTTTATTCTGAAGTCTGGTGAACTGTCTAGTGAAACACTTAAACCAGCCAACAATGCTTCTTTGAACAGATTCAAAAAGAATTTACACCCCAGCTTCAGCAGTACCTAGCATTCTGTGTCAGTCCGATTTGTATAGTTCTCTCCATTCTGCTTCAGTGGTACCTGGTGGACCATGATTCTGGGAAGCATGACAAATGTGACTCAGTAAAAACAAAAGAGCACCACGTTCTTTCAGAATACAACACACACGCAAACAAGGACACAGACTACAGTTGGAGGCCCAGCTGCAACAAAAATAGTTCCCAAAAGTTGACTTTGTGGATCAAAACAGAAGCATTGCACTCTTGGTTGTACACTTCCTTCAGTGTGGATTAATTACATTGCTTAAAACTAGAGGCTAATTATTCTAGCACCACGTAACACTGACATTAATATAAAATACATCTCAACATCACACTGGAATTCACCCTGAATCCTTCCACTGAACTCAAAGGAAGTCATATTTTGTTTAAATGACTGCATTCTTACCAACCTCCACAATCTTTATATTGAACTCGAGAGATTCAAGTTAGATCAGATCAGCGAGATCCCCCCAAAGAATTACAGCTGTGAAATGATGCTGAGAACGGCTGAATGTCACGGAGTAGGGACAGATGCAGGTTTGTGTCCCACTCCACTTAGTTCTCAATCGATGGCACTCTGAGCAAGGAGGAGCCACATGGTGGGTGTGACGCCTCCCAGCAAGGTGTTGGGGAATACTAAAGGGGAGAGCAATCACCAGTGTCTCCTGATCATCTGCTGCATTGGTCAATGGCAGCAGCTGGGGAGCATTCTGTGCTCTCAACTGTAGAGGTATCAGTCCAGGCAGACAGAGGACGGGGACAAAAGTAAAGAAACAGAGGTAAAAAATATTCTCAAAGATCAGGAGAAAATGCAAAATGACATGAAAAACCATTTAGGCTGCAAGCCAAATAATCATCAGGTTTCTATTAAAAAAGGGTAAAGTAGAAAATGGCATTAGCAAACACGCATTTTAAAGAATCCAAATTGTTGGATTTATGCCTCTGTATTTCGAGGTGATGGCAGACAAAATAGAATCATAGAGCACAGAATCAGGCTGTTCGGTCCATTGTCCCTGTGCCAGCTCCTGGAAAGAGCTTTCAATTAGTCCCGCTTCCCTGCCCTTTCCACAGAGCCCTGCAATTTTTCCCCTTCAAGTATTTATCCAATTCCCTCTTGAAAGTTATTATTGAAGCTGCTTCCACCACTCTTTCAGGCAGTGCATTCTAGATCACAACAACTCGCTGTGTTAAAAAAGTCGTCTCCTCTCCCCGCAAACTTTTGCCGATTACGTTAAATCTGTACCCGCTGGTTACTGACCCTTCTGGCACTGGAAGCAATTTCACCTTAGTTACTCGATCAAAACCCTTCATGATTTTGAACACCTCTATCAAATCTCTCTGCTCTGAGGAGAAAACCCCAGCTTCTCCAGTCTCTCCACATAACTGAAGTCCCACATCCCTGAAAGCATTCTCGGAGATCTTCTCTACACCCTCACCAAGGCCTTGACATCCTTCCTAAAGTGTGGTGCCCAGAATTGATTCAATACTCCAGCTGGGGCTGAACAAGTGATTTATAAAGGTTTAGTATAACTTCCTTTCTTCTGTACTCTATGCCTCAGTTTATAAAGCCAAGGATCTCATGCTTTCTAAAAAAAAACAGCCTTCTCAACTTGTCCTGCCACCTTCAAAGATTTGTGTACGGACACCCTCAGTTCCCTCTGTTTCTGCACCCCTGTTAAAATTGTACATTATGTTTGTACTGACTTTCCTATTCTAAGATCTATTTATTTGTTCAGACCCAATAATCTGATTTGATCAGGATCTAAAAACCCATGTCTATCTACGTTGCACTACTTGGGAATTCACATAGAATCATAGAAATTTACAGCACAGAAGGAGGCAATTCGGCATATCTTGTCCGTGCCGGCCGACAAAGAGCTATCCGCCCTAATCCCACTTTCCAGCAATTTTTCGTAGTCTTGTAGGTTACGGCACTTCAAGTGCATATCTAAGTACTTTTTAAATGTGATGAGGGTTTCTGCCTCTACCACCCTTTCAGGCAGTGAGTTCCAGACTCCTACCACCCTCTGGGTGAAAAAATTTCTCCTCAAATCCCCTCTAAACTTCCGACCAATTACTTTAAATCTGTGCCCCTTGGTTATTGACCTTTCTGCTAAGGGAAATAGGTCCTTCCTATCCACTCTATCTAGGCCCCTCATAATTTTATCTACCTCAATTAGTTCTCCCCTCAGCCTCCTCTGTTCCAAAGAAAACAACCCCAGCCTATTCAATCTTTCCTCATAGCTAAAATTCCCCAGCCCAGGCAACATCCTCGTAAATCTACTATTCACCCACTCTAGTGCAATCACATCCTTCCTGTACTGTGACCAGAACTGCACGCAGTATTCTAGCTGCAGCCTAACTAGTGTTTTATACAGTTCAAGCATAACCTCCCTGCTCTTATATTCTATGCCTCGGCTAATAAAGGCAAGTATCCCATATGCCGTCTTAACCACCTTATCTACCTGTCCTGCTTCCTTCAGGGATCTGTGGACATACATTCCAAGGTCCCTCTGATTCTCTGCACGACTCAGTGTCCTACCATTTATTGTGTATTCCCTTGCCTTGTTAGCCCTCCCCAAATGCATTAGCTCACATTTCTCCATATTGAAATCAATTTGCAACTGTTCTGCCCACCTGACCAGTCCATTGATATCTTCCTGCAGTCTGCAGCTTTCCTCTTCATTATCAGCCACACGGCCAATTTTTGTATCATCTGCAAACTTCTTAATCATATTTTCTACATTCAAGTCAAAATCATTGATATATAACACAAAAAGCAAAGGACCCAATACTGAGCCCGGCGGAATCCATGTAATTCTTCCTAAAGGGAGTATCTAATGCTGCGGTATTACAGCTTTACATCCCCTTTACCTTACAGCCAATAATCTTCAAAAACAAATTAAATTATAAGTGTGGTGGTGTACAAACATTCAATATCAGTGTTGGTCTGTGAACATCCAATGTCAGCGTTGGTGTGTGAACATTCAATGTCAGTGTTGGTCTGTGAACGTTCAATGTCAGTGTTGGTCTGTGAACATTCAATGTCAGTGTTGTTCTGTGAACATTCAATGTCAGTGTTGGTCTGTGAACATCCAATGTCAGCGTTGGTCTGTGAACATCCAGTGTCAGTGTCGGTCTGTGAACATTCAATGTCAGTGTTGGTCTGTGAACATTCAGTGTCAGTGTTGGTCTGTGAACATTCAATGTCAGTGTTGGTCTGTGAACATCCAATGTCAGTGTTGGTCTGTGAACATTCAATGTCAGTGTTGGTCTGTGAACATCCAATGTCAGTGTTGGTCTGTGAACATTCAGTGTCAGTGTTGGTCTGTGAACATCCAATGTCAGCGTTGGTCTGTGAACATTCAGTGTCAGTGTCGGTCTGTGAACATTCAGTGTCAGTGTTGGTCTGTGAACATTCAATGTCAGTGTTGGTCTGTGAACATTCAATGTCAGTGTTGGTCTGTGAACATTCACAGAGCTGTCAAACGCTGAAATTTCATCTGTCAAAAGCACTTGACAGATGAAATTTCCATGGCTGACGTCACCTGTATCCAAGGGACCCTTGATTGGCCTGCTAAGCCCGCTGGGCGGGCTTAACAAGGTCAATCAAGGGAAAATACAATGGGTTGGCCACAAGTCGATGGAGGTGGGACTACAGCCCAAAAAGTGGGAGTCCCGCATCCATCACGTCCCCATTGACAAAATCCAGCCCACAGTGTCAGTGTTGGTTTCTGAACATTCAATGTCAGTGTTGGTCTGTGAACATTCAGTGTCAGTGTCGGTCTGTGAACATTCAGTGTCAGTGTTGGTGTGTGAACATTCAATGTCAGTGTTGGTCTGTGAACATTCAATATCAGTGTTGGTCTGTGAACATTCAATGTCAGTGTTGGTGTGTGAACATTCAATGTCAGTGTTGGTCTGTGAACATTCAATATCAGTGTTGGTCTGTGAACATTCAGTGTCAGTGTTGGTGTGTGAACATTCAATGTCAGTGTTGGTCTGTGAACATTCAATATCAGTGTTGGTCTGTGAACATTCAATGTCAGTGTTGGTCTGTGAACATTCAGTGTCAGTGTTGGTGTGTGAACATTCAATGTCAGTGTTGGTGTGTGAACATTCAATGTCAGTGTTGGTCTGTGAACATTCAGTGTCAGTGTTGGTCTGTGAACATTCATTGTCAGTGTTGGTCTGTGAACATTCAGTGTCAGTGTTGGTCTGTGAACATTCAATGTCAGTGTTGGTGTGTGAACATTCAATGTCAGTGTTGGTCTGTGAACATTCAATGTCAGTGTTTGTCTGTGAACATTCAGTGTCGGTCTGTGAACATTCATTGTCAGTGTTTGTCTGTGAACATTCAGTGTCAGTGTTGGTCTGTGAACATTCAATGTCAGTGTTGGTGTGTGAACATTCAATGTCAGTGTTGGTCTGTGAACATTCAGTGTCAGTGTTGGTCTGTGAACATTCAGTGTCAGTGTTGGTGTGTGAACATTCAATGTCAGTGTTGGTCTGTGAACATTCAATGTCAGTGTTGGTGTGTGAACATTCAATGTCAGTGTTGGTCTGTGAACATTCACAGAGCTGTCAAACGCTGAAATTTCATCTGTCAAAAGCACTTGACAGATGAAATTTCCATGGCTGACGTCACCTGTATCCAAGGGACCCTTGATTGGCCTGCTAATCCCGCTGGGCGGGCTTAACAAGGTCAATCAAGGGAAAATACAATTGGTTGGCCACAAGTCGATGGAGGTGGGACTACAACCCAAAAAGTGGGAGTCCCGCATCCATCACGTCCCCATTGACAAAATCCAGCCCACAGTGTCATAGAAACATAGAAACATAGAATCTAGGAGCAGGAGTAGGCCATTAGGCCCGTCGAGCCTGCTCCGCCATTCAATACGATCATGGCTGATCATCCAAATCCAATACCCTGTCCCTGCTTTAATCCCCACAGTACACATATCCCACCCTACCCCCGTAACCCCACGTATTTAATTCCCCCTAACATATCCCATCCTATCCCCATAACCCCACATATTTAATCCCCCCTAACACTAAGGGTCAATTTATCATAGCCAAATCAACCTAACCCACACATTTTTGGACTGTGGGAGGAAACCGGAGCACCCGGAGGAAACCCACGCAGACACGGGGAGAATGTGCAAACTCCACACAGACAGTCACCCGAGGTCAGATTCGAACCCGGGTCTCTGGCGCTGTGAGGCACCAGTGCTAACCACTATGCCACCGTGTTCAGTGTTGGTTTCTGAACATTCAATGTCAGTGTTGGTCTGTGAACATTCAATGTCAGTGTTGCTCTGTGAACATTCAATGTCAGTGTTGGTCTGTGAACATTCAATGTCAGTGTTGGTGTGTGAACATTCAATGTCAGTGTTGGTCTGTGAACATCCAGTGTCAGTGTTGGTCTGTGAACATTCAATGTCAGTGTTGGTCTGTGAACATCCAGTGTCAGTGTTGGTGTGTGAACATTCAATGTCAGTGTTGGTCTGTGAACATTCAGTGTCAGTGTCGGTCTGTGAACATTCAATGTCAGTGTTGGTCTGTGAACATCCAATGTCAGTGTTGATGTGTGAACATTCAATGTCAGTGTCGGTCTGTGAACATTCAATGTCAGTGTTGGTCTGTGAACATTCAATGTCAGTGTTGGTCTGTGAACATTCAATGTCAGTGTTGGTCTGTGAACATCCAATGTCAGTGTTGGTGTGTGAACATTCAATGTCAGTGTTGGTCTGTGAACATTCAATGTCAGTGTTGGTGTGTGAACATTCACTGTCAGTGTTGGTGTGTGAACATTCAATATTTGTGTTGGTCTGTGAACATTCAATGTCAGTGTTGGTCTGCGAACATTCAATGTCAGTGTTGGTGTGTGAACATTCACTGTCAGTGTTGGTGTGTGAACATTCAATATTTGTGTTGGTCTGTGAACATTCAATGTCAGTGTTGGTCTGTGAACATTCAATGTCAGTGTTGGTCTGTGAACATTCAATGTCAGCGTTGGTCTGTGAACATCCAGTGTCAGTGTCGGTCTGTGAACATTCAATGTCAGTGTTGGTCTGTGAACATTCAGTGTCAGTGTTGGTCTGTGAACATTCAATGTCAGTGTTGGTCTGTGAACATCCAATGTCAGTGTTGGTCTGTGAACATTCAATGTCAGTGTTGGTCTGTGAACATCCAATGTCAGTGTTGGTCTGTGAACATTCAGTGTCAGTGTTGGTCTGTGAACATCCAATGTCAGCGTTGGTCTGTGAACATTCAGTGTCAGTGTCGGTCTGTGAACATTCAATGTCAGTGTTGGTCTGTGAACATCCAATGTCAGTGTTGATGTGTGAACATTCAATGTCAGTGTCGGTCTGTGAACATTCAATGTCAGTGTTGGTCTGTGAACATTCAATGTCAGTGTTGGTCTGTGAACATTCAATGTCAGTGTTGGTCTGTGAACATCCAATGTCAGTGTTGGTGTGTGAACATTCAATGTCAGTGTCGGTCTGTGAACATTCAATGTCAGTGTTGGTCTGTGAACATTCAGTGTCAGTGTTGGTCTGTGAACATTCAATGTCAGTGTTGGTCTGTGAACATCCAATGTCAGTGTTGGTCTGTGAACATTCAATGTCAGTGTTGGTCTGTGAACATCCAATGTCAGTGTTGGTCTGTGAACATTCAGTGTCAGTGTTGGTCTGTGAACATCCAATGTCAGCGTTGGTCTGTGAACATTCAGTGTCAGTGTCGGTCTGTGAACATTCAGTGTCAGTGTTGGTCTGTGAACATTCAATGTCAGTGTTGGTCTGTGAACATTCAATGTCAGTGTTGGTCTGTGAACATTCACAGAGCTGTCAAACGCTGAAATTTCATCTGTCAAAAGCACTTGACAGATGAAATTTCCATGGCTGACGTCACCTGTATCCAAGGGACCCTTGATTGGCCTGCTAAGCCCGCTGGGCGGGCTTAACAAGGTCAATCAAGGGAAAATACAATGGGTTGGCCACAAGTCGATGGAGGTGGGACTACAGCCCAAAAAGTGGGAGTCCCGCATCCATCACGTCCCCATTGACAAAATCCAGCCCACAGTGTCAGTGTTGGTTTCTGAACATTCAATGTCAGTGTTGGTCTGTGAACATTCAGTGTCAGTGTCGGTCTGTGAACATTCAGTGTCAGTGTTGGTGTGTGAACATTCAATGTCAGTGTTGGTCTGTGAACATTCAATATCAGTGTTGGTCTGTGAACATTCAATGTCAGTGTTGGTGTGTGAACATTCAATGTCAGTGTTGGTCTGTGAACATTCAATATCAGTGTTGGTCTGTGAACATTCAGTGTCAGTGTTGGTGTGTGAACATTCAATGTCAGTGTTGGTCTGTGAACATTCAATATCAGTGTTGGTCTGTGAACATTCAATGTCAGTGTTGGTCTGTGAACATTCAGTGTCAGTGTTGGTGTGTGAACATTCAATGTCAGTGTTGGTGTGTGAACATTCAATGTCAGTGTTGGTCTGTGAACATTCAGTGTCAGTGTTGGTCTGTGAACATTCATTGTCAGTGTTGGTCTGTGAACATTCAGTGTCAGTGTTGGTCTGTGAACATTCAATGTCAGTGTTGGTGTGTGAACATTCAATGTCAGTGTTGGTCTGTGAACATTCAATGTCAGTGTTTGTCTGTGAACATTCAGTGTCGGTCTGTGAACATTCATTGTCAGTGTTTGTCTGTGAACATTCAGTGTCAGTGTTGGTCTGTGAACATTCAATGTCAGTGTTGGTGTGTGAACATTCAATGTCAGTGTTGGTCTGTGAACATTCAGTGTCAGTGTTGGTCTGTGAACATTCAGTGTCAGTGTTGGTGTGTGAACATTCAATGTCAGTGTTGGTCTGTGAACATTCAATGTCAGTGTTGGTGTGTGAACATTCAATGTCAGTGTTGGTCTGTGAACATTCACAGAGCTGTCAAACGCTGAAATTTCATCTGTCAAAAGCACTTGACAGATGAAATTTCCATGGCTGACGTCACCTGTATCCAAGGGACCCTTGATTGGCCTGCTAATCCCGCTGGGCGGGCTTAACAAGGTCAATCAAGGGAAAATACAATTGGTTGGCCACAAGTCGATGGAGGTGGGACTACAACCCAAAAAGTGGGAGTCCCGCATCCATCACGTCCCCATTGACAAAATCCAGCCCACAGTGTCATAGAAACATAGAAACATAGAATCTAGGAGCAGGAGTAGGCCATTAGGCCCGTCGAGCCTGCTCCGCCATTCAATACGATCATGGCTGATCATCCAAATCCAATACCCTGTCCCTGCTTTAATCCCCACAGTACACATATCCCACCCTACCCCCGTAACCCCACGTATTTAATTCCCCCTAACATATCCCATCCTATCCCCATAACCCCACATATTTAATCCCCCCTAACACTAAGGGTCAATTTATCATAGCCAAATCAACCTAACCCACACATTTTTGGACTGTGGGAGGAAACCGGAGCACCCGGAGGAAACCCACGCAGACACGGGGAGAATGTGCAAACTCCACACAGACAGTCACCCGAGGTCAGATTCGAACCCGGGTCTCTGGCGCTGTGAGGCACCAGTGCTAACCACTATGCCACCGTGTTCAGTGTTGGTTTCTGAACATTCAATGTCAGTGTTGGTCTGTGAACATTCAATGTCAGTGTTGCTCTGTGAACATTCAATGTCAGTGTTGGTCTGTGAACATTCAATGTCAGTGTTGGTGTGTGAACATTCAATGTCAGTGTTGGTCTGTGAACATCCAGTGTCAGTGTTGGTCTGTGAACATTCAATGTCAGTGTTGGTCTGTGAACATCCAGTGTCAGTGTTGGTGTGTGAACATTCAATGTCAGTGTTGGTCTGTGAACATTCAGTGTCAGTGTCGGTCTGTGAACATTCAATGTCAGTGTTGGTCTGTGAACATCCAATGTCAGTGTTGATGTGTGAACATTCAATGTCAGTGTCGGTCTGTGAACATTCAATGTCAGTGTTGGTCTGTGAACATTCAATGTCAGTGTTGGTCTGTGAACATTCAATGTCAGTGTTGGTCTGTGAACATACAATGTCAGTGTTGGTGTGTGAACATTCAATGTCAGTGTTGGTCTGTGAACATTCAATGTCAGTGTTGGTGTGTGAACATTCACTGTCAGTGTTGGTGTGTGAACATTCAATATTTGTGTTGGTCTGTGAACATTCAATGTCAGTGTTGGTCTGCGAACATTCAATGTCAGTGTTGGTGTGTGAACATTCACTGTCAGTGTTGGTGTGTGAACATTCAATATTTGTGTTGGTCTGTGAACATTCAATGTCAGTGTTGGTCTGTGAACATTCAATGTCAGTGTTGGTCTGTGAACATTCAATGTCAGTGTTGATGTGTGAACATTCAGTGTCAGTGTTGGTCTGTGAACATTCAATGTCAGTGTTGGTGTGTGAACATTCAATATTTGTGTTGGTCTGTGAACATTCAATGTCAGTGTTGGTCTGCGAACATTCAATGTCAGTGTTGGTGTGTGAACATTCACTGTCAGTGTTGGTGTGTGAACATTCAATATTTGTGTTGGTCTGTGAACATTCAATGTCAGTGTTGGTCTGTGAACATTCAATGTCAGTGTTGGTCTGTGAACATTCAATGTCAGTGTTGATGTGTGAACATTCAGTGTCAGTGTTGGTCTGTGAATATCCAATGTCAGTGTTGGTCTGTGAACATTCAATATTTGTGTCGGTCTGTGAACATTCAATGTCAGTGTCGGTCTGTGAACATCCAATGTCAGTGTTGGTCTGTGAACATTCAATGTCAGTGTTGGTCTGTGAGCATTCAATGTCAGTGTCGGTCTGTGAACATCCAATGTCAGTGTTGGTGTGTGAACATTCAATGTCAGTGTTGGTCTGTGAACATTCAATGTCAGTGTTGGTGTGTGAACATTCAGTGTCAGTGTTGGTGTGTGAACATTCAATATTTGTGTTGGTCTGTGAACATTCAATGTCAGTGTTGGTCTGTGAACATTCAATGTCAGTGTTGGTGTGTGAACATTCACTGTCAGTGTTGGTGTGTGAACATTCAATATTTGTGTTGGTCTGTGAACATTCAATGTCAGTGTTGGTCTGTGAACATTCAATGTCAGTGTTGGTCTGTGAACATTCAATGTCAGTGTTGATGTGTGAACATTCAGTGTCAGTGTTGGTCTGTGAACATTCAATGTCAGTGTTGGTCTGTGAACATTCAATGTCAGTGTTGATGTGTGAACATTCAGTGTCAGTGTTGGTCTGTGAATATCCAATGTCAGTGTTGGTCTGTGAACATCCAATGTCAGTGTTGGTCTGTGAACATTCAATGTCAGTGTTGGTCTGTGAACATTCAATGTCAGTGTTGGTCTGTGAACATTCAATGTCAGTGTTGGTGTGTGAACATTCAATGTCAGTGTTGGTCTGTGAATATCCAATGTCAGTGTTGGTCTGTGAACATTCAATATTTGTGTCGGTCTGTGAACATTCAATGTCAGTGTCGGTCTGTGAACATCCAATGTCAGTGTTGGTCTGTGAACATTCAATGTCAGTGTTGGTCTGTGAGCATTCAATGTCAGTGTCGGTCTGTGAACATTCAATGTCAGTGTTGGTGTGTGAACATTCAATGTCAGTGTTGGTCTGTGAATATCCAATGTCAGTGTTGGTCTGTGAACATTCAATATTTGTGTCGGTCTGTGAACATTCAGTGTCAGTGTTGGTCTGTGAACATCCAATGTCAGTGTTGGTCTGTGAGCATTCAATGTCAGTGTTGGTCTGTGAACATTCAATGTCAGTGTTGGTCTCTGAACTTTCAATGTCAGTGTTGGTCTGTGAACATTCAGTGTCGGTCTGTGAACATTCAATGTCAGTGTTGGTCTGTGAACATTCAATGTCAGTGTTGGTCTGTGAACATTCAGTGTCAGTGTTGGTCTGTGAACATTCAATGTCAGTGTTGGTGTGTGAACATCCAATGTCAGTGTTGGTCTGTGAACATCCAATGTCAGTGTTGGTCTGTGAACATTCAGTGTCAGTGTTGGTCTGTGAACATTCAATGTCAGTGTTGGTCTGTGAACATTCAATGTCAGTGTTGGTATGTGAACATCCAATGTCAGTGTTGGTCTGTGAACATTCAGTGTCAGTGTTGGTCTGTGAACATTCAATGTCAGTGTTGGTCTCTGAACTTTCAATGTCAGTGTCGGTCTGTGAACATTCAGTGTCAGTGTTGGTCTGTGAACATCCAATGTCAGTGTTGGTCTGTGAACATTCAATGTCAGTGTTGGTCTGTGAACATTCAATGTCAGTGTTGGTCTGTGAACATTCAATGTCAGTGTTGGTCTGTGAACATTCAATGTCAGTGTTGCTCTGTGAACATTCAATGTCAGTGTTGGTCTGTGAACATTCAGTGTCAGTGTTGGTCTGTGAACATTCAATGTCAGTGTTGGTCTGTGAACATTCAATGTCAGTGTTGGTCTGTGAACATTCAATGTCAGTGTTGGTGTGTGAACATTCAATGTCAGTGTTGGTCTCTGAACTTTCAATGTCAGTGTTGGTCTGTGAACATTCAGTGTCGGTCTGTGAACATTCAATGTCAGTGTTGGTCTGTGAACATTCAATGTCAGTGTTGGTCTGTGAACATTCAATGTCAGTGTTGGTCTGTGAACATTCAATGTCAGTGTTGGTTTCTGAACATTCAATGTCAGTGTTGGTCTGTGAACATTCAATGTCAGTGTTGGTCTGTGAACATTCAATATCAGTGTTGGTCTGTGAACATTCAATGTCAGTGTTGGTCTGTGAACATTCAATGTCAGTGTTGGTCTGTGAACATTCAGTGTCAGTGTTGGTCTGTGAACATTCAATGTCAGTGTTGGTGTGTGAACATTCAATATTTGTGTTGGTCTGTGAACATTCAATATTTGTGTTGGTCTGTGAACATTCAATGTCAGTGTTGGTCTGTGAACATTCAGTGTCAGTGTTGGTCTGTGAACATTCAATGTCAGTGTTGGTGTGTGAACATTCAATATTTGTGTTGGTCTGTGAACATTCAATATTTGTGTTGGTCTGTGAACAGTCAATGTCAGTGTTGGTGTGTGAACATTCAGTGTCAGTGTTGGTGTGTGAACATTCAATGTCAGTGTTGGTCTGTGAACATTCAATGTCAGTGTTGGTCTGTGAACATTCAATGTCAGTGTTGGTCTGTGAACATTCAGTGTCAGTGTTGGTCTGTGAACATTCAATGTCAGTGTTGGTGTGTGAACATTCAATATTTGTGTTGGTCTGTGAACATTCAATATTTGTGTTGGTCTGTGAACATTCAATGTCAGTGTTGGTCTGTGAACATTCAGTGTCAGTGTTGGTCTGTGAACATTCAATGTCAGTGTTGGTGTGTGAACATTCAATATTTGTGTTGGTCTGTGAACATTCAATATTTGTGTTGGTCTGTGAACAGTCAATGTCAGCGTTGGTGTGTGAACATTCAGTGTCAGTGTTGGTGTGTGAACATTCAATGTCAGTGTTGGTCTGTGAACAGTCAATGTCAGTGTTGGTCTGTGAACATCCAATGTCAGTGTTGGTGTGCGAACATTCAGTGTCAGTGTTGGTCTGTGAACATTCAGTGTCAGTGTTGGTCTGTGAACATTCAATGTCAGTGTTGGTGTGTGAACATTCAATATTTGTGTTGGTCTGTGAACATTCAGTGTCAGTGTTGGTCTGTGAACATTCAATATTTGTGTTGGTCTGTGAACATTCAGTGTCAGTGTTGGTCTGTGAACATTCAATGTCAGTGTTGGTCTGTGAACATTCAATGTCAGTGTTGGTCTGTGAACATTCAATGTCAGTGTCGGTCTGTGAACATTCAATGTCAGTGTCGGTCTGTGAACATCCAATATCAGTGTTGGTCTGTGAACATCCAATGTCAGTGTTGGTCTGTGAACATCCAATGTCAGTGTTGGTCTGTGAACATCCAATGTCAGTGTTGGTCTGTGAACATTCAATATTTGTGTTGGTTTGTGAACATTCAATGTCACAGAGTGCGTAAATTATAGTGCTTTGCAATACTAAAATTGAAGGTCAGTTTTGGTATATCAACATTCAATGTCATAGACTGGCTGAATTCTAATGTGCTGGTTTAGGAACATTCAATGTCAGTGTTGGGATACACAATTTTGACCAGCCAGGTGCCTCTTTCTGCCCATTTCAGGCAGGCAGCTGGGTGGCAGAATTTAAATGAGGCCCAGGAGTTAAAATAACCCAGGCCTCAGGTTGATGCCATGGGTTGACCGCAATGCACTCCTGGTAAAATATCCCCCTCCATGTCATAGATTGCTTGCATTATAGTATGTTTGTGTACAAACATTGAATGTTAGTGTAGGCATACTAACATTCAGTGACACAGTGGGCTTGAATTATAGCTTCTCACCCCTCCCACCACTGGGACTCCCCGTACAGCCTGGTTGTTTAGGGAAACCTGGGCAGAAAAACGTGGTTCTCCAGTGAGGGGTACAGGAAACTGTGGATGAAAATCAATGCCGGAGGTTCTTGAACACTTCCAAGCAGTAGTTTAAGGACACCAATGCCAGAGGTTTGAAGACAAGTCACCTGCATGATTGCCTTCTCAGTGTGAGAACGGTGTCTTACAAATTGCTCCCTTGTGTTCTTACAACTGCCCCATATACACACTTTCTCCTATTATTGCCTAATCCTTGTCTCTTGCATTGAGAGTTGACTATAAAAGGGGGAGACAATGCCAAGTGACCAGGCCTGAATACATTTTTAGAAATTCTCATTAATCTTCATTAAACTTGCGCTGAGTTCGCCAAAACTGCTCTGGAAAATAATAACTACAAAGTTTTGAAGATGTTAAAAGCAATACACGTCAGAGCACAAGGACAGCCACTGAGAGCCCGTTACATGCTGATATTAACCAGAATTAAATGCCTGGAGCACATCTTCACCCTGTTTCCATTGGAACACTCTCAAAATAGAGGACACCTGGGAATCAAATCATTTTCATAGTTTACCAAATTGGTTCTCAATTCTGGTTACTGAAGTAAATATATGCACCCTTTACAAAAAGGCCATTGCAATGGTGCATGAAATTGAACTCAAAGAGTCACCATTTTTTGCAACGTGTGAGCAGGTACAATTTAGATATATAGAGCCTCAAGCACAGACCACTGGAGAGGAACTCAAAGATTCTGCACTGGCTAAAATTAATGAACACATGCACCTGGTAATTACGGCACTTTATCTTTCTGAGAACACTTCACACTGTTCCACTGGCAGGCTTGAATGAAAATCCATTCCCAATATTCTCCTACTAAGAATCCATCGAAGAGAATATCTAAATAACAGGCTCAAAACGGGTTGAACACGCAAATCTTTACTGCTGTGAGGAAAGGTATTGAAACAGTGATAGCAGCTTTTTGACTGTCAGTTCTGTTTTAAGCAAGTTCAGTCTGAAACCTTCTCCATCGACAACCAGCTCTGACAGAAAGAAAAATTTAAGGGTTCAAGACAAAACATAAAAGAAAAGATAGCCTGCTTATAACCTGTGAATGTGCTCTTGAGGATGCCTTTTCCGAGAATCTCAGTGAGGAGGACTGTGTGCTTACTAACAGAGAGCAGTACATCAAACATGCTCTCCAGAGTATTCAGCAGGATTTTTTCCCCCCCCGATCAGCAGCCTTCAAAGTAACTGAATGAAACAGCGCCTCTTACACCACCTTGCTGTGTGGGGCTTGTGAGCGTGGGGATGCTGGCCTTCTACAGCACCTTAATGAATTCAGATACTAGCTGGGTGCTGATGAGTAATTGAAGCAGGCAGTTTGCAGCATGTTTTGATCACTGAATCCCCTTGCCTCACGTCTCTAACAAGCCATTATTCAAACGCTCAATCTGGACCTTTATATCCTTAGTGTAAAAGCATCTCCTCCCACCCCAAGCTACCCGGCGGACAGCTGAAAGGAAAGCTCAGACGCTACTTCTACTTAATAATCAAAATACCACCAAACCCCAACACATCCTTCTCTTACCTCAATGTCAGAATTCAGAGAGGCCGGTAAGCGTCTGTTCAGAGCGATTTTACTTTAACACATCCGCATTCACACACAGCTGTGCCATTGCTGTTGTTATTCAACAGAAGTGGAGGCTGTCGCCTGGATGCTGAATTGCACGGCAACTAACTTTAATGTAGCAGAGGCTCTGTGGAAAACCTGGCCTGTTACTTAGCGATCCGATGGACTGGATTGATCACGAAGCATATTGTACTAACAAGGTCGCTGTGAATATTGTCGGATAAATCTGTTTAGGGTGCTGAGGCTAAGTAGAATAATTTTAACACAAATACAAAATGGTTGTTAAACAACATTAGAAACCACTGGGGAAGAAGATTCAGCTATTTTTAACAACATGAGAGCAAACAACATGATGTCCATGATACTGGCCAATGCATCAAGCTGATTATGGAACAGTACAAAGAAATATTAATATCTATGGGGAATCTGTGTCACTATGGGTAATTATACGTGTTTTCAGAGACAAGGTTAACAAAATGAGATATCCATACTGCTGAATAAATCGATAAATGGCAACAATGCAGAATTATTAATTGATAAGTGTGTAAACTTTCAGATATTTGGTTTAATAAATGGTTCACCTATGAGAAAGAAAGGCAAACATTAACCTAAGCCACACGTGTATCTCTTCGTTCTCTATTACATTTACTGTCATTTGCAGGGCATCTACGCATTGTCCATGAAAATCAGAGTTGAATTAAAACCAGTCTATTACTGAATGTAAAATGTGATACATATTTCCCATTTTCTTTTGTTTCGCAACCTAACTGTACAGAAGCAAAATTATTAGAAGAGCAGTAGGCATAAGCTTAACAATACAGAGCGCATTGTCTGTGTATGTAACTCAGCTCCCTCATCTGTTGGGCTTATACCTTTCCAAGCCATTGTTGTCACGATCACTAATTGTTTAAACAGAAAGATTCAAAAGATCAACTGAAGAGCAAAAAAAAGTGTTGATACTGATCAAAATTTTTGTAACAGATTTTTCTAAAAATCAGTTCTCATGGCAACACTCTCGCTAAGCAAGAAATTGAGTACAGTTAGTATCCCAGGAATGTGTATAGTCTTTGGTGAGCAACTGTTTAATCATATAGCATGTAGTGCCATACATAGACCGTGATACGCACAGACCGCAATACGCACACACCCCGTGATACGCACACACCCCGTGATACGCACACACCCCGTGATACACAGACCGTGATACGCACACCGTGATACGCACACCATGATACACAGACCGCGATACGCACACCGTGATACGCACACCATGATACACAGACCGCGATACGCACAGACCCAGTGATACACAGACTGTGATACACACAGACTGTGATATGCACACACCCCGTGACACGCACACACCACGACACGCACACACCGTGACACGCACACCATGATACTCAGTCCGTGATACGCACAGACCGTGATATGCACACACCCCGTGTCATAAATCGCAAGTAACAACTCAGGAAGTACTACTGGGTGGCCAGCTGGGGCGCCGTCCAGGGAGTATAAATACTCAGGCATGGGCCCACCTTGGGCAGAGACAATCTGGAAACAGGAAGCTAGTGACTGCTAACTAGACCTCCATGTTTTGTTACAAGTTGATTAAAGCCTTGCTTTATGTTCAAGTGCGTAGTGAGTCTTTATTACGTCACCCCGTGATACACAGACCATGATACGCACACACCCCGTGATACACACAGACCGTGATACGCACAGACCCCGTGATACACAGACCGTGATACGAACAGTCCATGATACGCACAGACCATGATACGCACAGACCATGATACGCACCCCGTGATACGCACAGGCCGTGATATGCACAGACCCCGTGATACGCACAGGCCGCGATACGCACAGGCCGCGATACGCACACAGACCGCGATATGCACACACCATGTTACACAGACTGTGATACACACACACCCCGTGATACACAGACCATGATACGCACAGACCCCGTGATACGCACAGACCCCGTGTAATGCAGACCGTGATACACGCACACCCTGTTATACACAGACCGTGATACGCACACCGTGATACACCGACTGTGATACACACACACCCCGCGATACACACCCCGCGATACACAGACCGTGATACGCACAGACCCCGTGATAGATGCACAGACTGTGACACGCACAGACCCTGGTACGCACAGACCCTGGTACGCACACACCGTGATACGCACACACCGTGATACGCACAGACCGTGGTACACACACACATACACCGTGATACGCACAGACCGTGATACGCACAGACCGTGATACGCACACACCCCGTGATACACAGACCGTGATACACACAAACCATGATACAGAGATCATGATACATGCACACCCCGTGATACACAGACCGTGATACGCACAAACCGTGATACACAGATCATGATACACACACAGTCCGTGATACGCACAGACCGTGATACGCACAGACCGTGATACGCACACACCCTGTTATACACAGACCGTGATACGCACAGACCCCGTGATACGCACAGACCCCGTGATACGCACAGACCGTGATACACAGACCGTGATATGCACAGACCATGATACACGCACACCCCGTTATACACAGACCGTGATACACACACACCCCATGATACACAGACCGTGACAAGCACACACCCCGTAATACACAGACCGTGACACGCACACACCGTGACACGAACAGTCCATAATACGCAGACCGTGATACGCACCCCTTTATACGCACAGGCCATGATATGCACAGACCCCGTGAAACGCACAAACCCCGTGATACGCACAGACCCCGTTACGCACACAGACCGCGATACGCACACACCGTGATACACAGACTGTGATACACACACACCCCGTGATACACAGACCATGATACGCACAGACCCCGTGATACGCACAGACCGTGATACGCACAGACCGTGATACCGCACACCCCGTTATACACAGACCGTGATACACACACACCCCGTGATACACAGACCGTGATACGCACAGACCATGATACGCACAGACCCCGTGATATGCGCACAGACCGTGACATGCACAGACCCTGGTACGCACAGACCGTGATACACAGATCATGATACATGCACACCCCGTGATACACAGACCATGATACGCACAAACCGTGACACACAGATCATGATACACACACACACCGTGATACGCACAGACTGTGATACGCAAAGACCGTGATACGCACAGACCATGATACGCACAGACCGTGATACGCACAGACCCCATGGCACGCACACACCCCGTGGCACTCAGTCCGTGATACACACACACCGTGATACACACACACCCCGTGATACAGACTGTGATACGCACACACCCCGTGGTACACAGACCGTGATACGCACAGACCGTGATACACAGATCATGATACACACACACCCCGTGATACGCACAGACCGTGATACACAGATCATGATACACACACACCCCGTGATACACAGACCGTGATATGCACACACTGCGATACGCAAAAACCGTGACACGCACACACCGTGACACGTGCAGACCATAATACTCAGTCCGTGATACGCACACACCGTGATACACACAGACCCCGTGATACACAAACGGTGACACGCACAGAGCGTGATACGCACAGACCATGGTACACACACACACCGTGATACACACACCGTGATACACACACCGTGATACACACAGACCGTGATACGCACACACCCCGTGATACGCACACACCGTGATACTCAGTCCATGATACGCACAGACCGTGATACACACACACCCCGTGATACACAGACTGTGATACGCACACACCCCATGGTACACAGACCGTGATGCGCACAGACCGTGATACACAGATCATGATACACACACACCCCGTGATACGCACAGACCGTGATACACACACACCCCGTGAAACGCACAGACCGTGATACACAGATCATGATACACACACACCCCGTGATACGCACAGACCGTGATATACAGATCATGATACACACACACCCCGTGATACGCACAGACCGTGACACGCACACACCCCGTGATACGCACAGACCGTGATACGCACGCCCCGTGATACGCACAGACCGTGACACGCACACACCGTGGTACACACACACACAGTGATACGCACACCGTGATACACACAGAGCCCGTGATACACAAACGGTGACACGCACAGACTGTGATACGCACACCGTGATACGCACAGACCATGGTACACACACTGTGATACGCATAGACCGTGATACACGCACACCGTGATACGCACAGACCATGGTACACACACACACACACACACACACACACACAGTGATACGCACACCGTGATACACAGACCGTGATACGCACACACCGTGATACGCACAGACCATGGTACACACACACACCGTGATACGCACACCGTGATACGCACAGGCCGTGATACGCACACACCGTGATACGCACAGACCATGGTACACACACACACCGTGATACGCACACCGTGATACGCACACACACCCCGTGATACGCAGACCGTGATACGCACACCGACCGTGATACGCACACCGACCGTGATACGCACACACCCTGATACGCACAGACCGTGATGCATAGCTAGCTAAGTGCATATCACCTTGCATATGCTGTTACGCTGCACAGACCAGTGCCCATGCACTGTTGATGCACTGCTATTTGTTAGGAAGAACACAGTCCTCCTCACTAAGATTCTTGGACCTGTGCATGCTAACCTGTCACACACACACACCAACACCAAATGCTGACTCATTCTGCCTTGTTGTATGCAAAATAATGTCATATTTTGTCCATACTTTGCTACACATACACCAGCACCAGATGCTGTGTCACATATTTTGGCACAAAATGTCCCGTGCCCCATACACTGATGTACACAGGCCCGTGCCCCATACACTGATGTACACAGGCCCGTGCTCCACACACTGATGTACACAGATCCGTGCTCCACACATTGCTGAACACAGGCTCCACACATTGCTGTACACAGACCCGTGCCCCACACATTGCTGTACACAGACCCGTGCCCCACACATTGCTGTACACAGGCCCGTGCTCCACACATTGCTGTACACAGACCCGTGACCCACACATTGCTGGCGAGGTGGCAGAGGTGGCGGACCTGCGAGGGAACAAAGGCGGCGAGCGGCGGTACTTAAGGCGAGCCCTGAGGTGGCAGCGAGGCCCAGAGCGGCGAGGCGGCAGAGGCGTCGGACCTGCGAGGGAACAGAGGCGGCGAGCGGTGGTACGTAAGGTGAGCCCCGAGGCGGCTTACAAATCCAGGTTCCGGGAGAGGGAAGCAAAAAGTATTCGTAGTGTGACATCACCAAAAAGCAGGTAAGTGATTGGTTGGTGAGTGTTACTTTCTCAATTTTTCGAAACTTAAATTTTGTGGTTTCTACGGTCTCTTTGTGTAGCGGATACTACTGTTAAGCAAGGGCCCTTGAGTATATCACTTAATTCCAGTGTAATTGGTGGGATCCATTAATTAAAGGGTAAGTCGTGGCAGGAGAGCTCGGTGCTGTGACATGCTCTTCCTGCACTATGTGGGAAATCAGGGACACTTCCTGTGTCCCTGACAACCATGTGTGCGGGAGGTGTATCCAGCTGCAGCTACTGACAGACCGCATTGCGGCGCTGGAGCTGCGGATGGATGCATACTGGAGCATTCGCGATGCTGAGGACATCGTGGATAGCACGTTTAGGGAGTTGGTCACACCGCAGGTAAAGGGTGTACAGGCAGGAAGGGAATGGGTGACCACCAGGCAGAGTAATAGGCGCAGGCAGGTAGTGCAGGGGTCCCCTGTGGCCATCCCCCTCTCAAACAGATATACCGCTTTGGATATTGTTGAGGGAGATGGCTTATCAGGAGAAGACAGCAGCAGCCAACTTCATAGCACCGGAGGTGGTTCTGCTGCACAGGATGGCAGGAAAAAGAGTGGGAGAGCTATAGTGATAGGGGTTTCTCTTGTAAGGGGAATAGATAGGCGTTTCTGCGGCCGCAAACGAGACTCCAGGATGGTATGTTGCCTCCCTGGTGCAAGGGTCAAGGATGTCTCAGAGCGGCTACAGAGCATTTTGGAAGGGGAGGGTGAACAGCCAGTTGTTGTGGTGCATATAGGTACCAACGAAATAGGTAAAAAACGGGATGAGGTCCTAAAAGCAGAATATAGGGAGTTAGTAGGTAAATTAAAAAATAGGACCTCAAAGGTAGTAATCTCAGGATTGCTACCAGTGCCACGTGCTAGTCAGAGTAGAAATAGAAGGATATTTCAAATGAATACATGGCTAGAGGAATGGTGCAAGGGGGAGGGATTCATATTCCTGGGGCATTGGAACCGGTTCTGGGGGAGGTGGGACCAGTACAAACCGGACGGTCTACACCTGGGCAGGGCCGGGACCGATGTCCTAGGGGGAGTGTTTGCTCGTGCTCTGGGGGAGGGTTTAAACTAAAGTGGCAGGGGGTTGGGAACCTGAGCAGGGAGACAGAGGAAAGCGAAACAAGGATAAAAGCAAAAGATAGGAAGGAGAAAAACAAAAGTGACAGTCAGAGAAAACAACGGTTTAAATCAAACATGGCCACAGTAAATACAAATTCTAATAGGTCTAAGAGCGTTAAAAAAACAAACCTGAAGGCTTTGTGTCTTAATGCAAGGAGCATTCGGAACAACGTTGATGAATTAGCTGCGCAAAGAGAGGTAAACAAATATGATTTGATTGGGATTACCGTAACATGGCTCCAGGGTGGCCAAGGCTGGGAATTCAACATCCAGGGGTACTCAATATTCAGGAAAGATAGGCAAAAAGGAAAGGGAGGTGGGGTAGCATTGCTTGTTAAAGATGGGATTAACACAATTGAAAGGAAGGATATTAGCTCTGATGATGTGGAATCTGTATGGGTTGAACTGAGAAATAACAAGGGGCAGAAAACGTTAGTGGGAGTGATATATAGACCTCCAAACAGTAATGCGGATGTTGGGGATGGCATTAAAAGGGAAATTAGAGAAGCGTGCAATAAGGGCACAGCAGTCATCATGGGTGACTTTAATCTACATATAGATTGGGCTAACCAAATTAGTAACAATGCTATGGAGGAATTATTCCTGGAGTGTTTACGGGATGGTTTCCTGGACCAATATGTCGAGGAACCAACCAGAGATCAGGCAATCTTAGACTGGGTATTATGCAATGAGAAAGGATTAATTAGCAATCTTGTTGTGCGAGGCCCCATGGGTCAGAGCGATCATAATATGATAGAATTCTTCATTAGGATGGAGAGTGTAGTAGTTGACTCAGAGACTAGTGTCCTGAATTTAAATAAAGGAAACTACGATGGTATAGGTGCGAGTTGGGTAGGATTGATTGGGGAATGCCACCCAAAGGGTTGACGGTGTATAGGCAATGGCAAACATTCAAAGACCGCATGGACGAACTACAGAATTTGTTCATCCCAGTTTGGCATAAGAATAAAACAAAAAGGGTGACTCAACCGTGGCTAACAAGGGAAATTAGGGATAGCATAAGATCCAAGGAGAGGGCATATAAATTGGCCAGAAAAAGCAGTAACCCTGAGGACTGGGAGCAGTTTAAGATTCAACAAAGGAGGACAAAGGGACTAATTAAGAAGGGGAAAATAGAATACGAGAGTAAGCTTGCAGGGAACATAAAAACTGACTGTAAAAGCTTTTATAGATATGTGAAGAGAAAAAGATTAGTGAAATCAAGCATAGGTCCCTTGCAGTCAGAATCAGGGGAACTTATAATGGGGAACAAAGAAATGTCAGACCAATTAAATACATATTTTGGTTCTGTCTTCACAAAGGAGGACACAAATAACCTCCCAGAGATGTTGGGGAACATAGGGTCTGATGAAAGGGAGGAACTGAAAGAAATCAGTATTTGTAGGGAAATGGTGTTAGGGAAATTGAAGGGATTGAGGGCCGATAAATCCCCAGGGCCTGATAATCTACATCCTCGGGTACTTAAGGAAGTGGCCCTAGAAATAGTAAATGCATTGCTGATCATCTTCCAACATTCGATGGAATCTGGAACAGTACCCATGGATTGGAGGGTAGCTAATGTTACCCCACTATTCAAAAAAGGTGGTAGAGAGAAAACGGGGAATTACAGACCGGTAAGCCTGACATCGGTAGTGGGGAAAATGCTAGAGTCCATTATAAAAGATGTAATAGCTGAGCACTTGGAAAACAATGGCAGGATCGGACAAAGTCAACATGGATTTACAAAAGGGAAATCATGCTTGACTAATCTACTGGAATTTTTTGAGATTGTAACTGGTAAAATAGATAAGGGAGAACCAGTGGATGTGGTGTATTTGGACTTCCAAAAGGCTTTCGATAAGGTCCCGCATAAGAGATTAGCATGTAAAGTTAAGGCACATGGGATTGGGGGCAAGGTATTGACTTGGATAGAGAACTGGTTGGCAGACAGAAAGCAAAGAGTTGGAATAAATGGATCTTTTTCCGAGTGGCAGGCAGTGACTAGTGGGGTACCGCAGGGATCGGTCCTTGGACTCCAGCTATTCACAATATATATTAATGATCCAGACAAGGGAACTAGATGTAATATCTCCAAGTTTGCAGATGACACAAAACTGGGTGGGTGTGTGTGCTGCGAGGAGGATGCCGAGAAACTCCAGGATGATTTGGACAGGTTGGGTGATTGGGCAGAAGCGTGGCATATGCAATATAACGTGGATAAATGCGAGGTTATCCACTTTAGTGGCAAAAACAGAAAGGCAGATTATTATCTGAATGGCAATAGATTGGGAGAAGGGGAAGTGCAACGAGACCTGGGTGTCCTTGAGCACCAGTCGCTGAAGGTAAGCATGCAGGTGCAGCAGGCGGTTAAGAAGGCAAATGGTATGTTGGCCTTCATAGCGAGAGGGTTTGAGTACAGGAACAAGGATGTCTTGCTGCAGTTGTACAGGGCCTTGGTGAGACCACACCTTGAGTACTGTGTGCAGTTTTGGTCGCCTTATCTGAGGAAGGATGTTCTTGCCATGGAAGGAGTCCAGCGAAGATTCACAAGGCTGATACCTGGGATGGCAGGAATGACGTATGAAGAGAGATTGGGTCAATTGGGCTTATACTCTCTGGAGTTTAGAAGAATGAGAGGGGATCTCATTGAAACTTATAAAATTCTGACAGGACAGGACAAACGAGATGCAGGAAGGATGTTCCCGATGGTCGGGGAGTCCAGAACCAGGGGTCACAGTTTAAGGATAAGGGGTAAGCCATTTAGGACAGAAATGAGGAGGAATTTCTTCACCCGGAGAGTGGTGAACCTGTGGAATTCTCTGCCACAGAAGGCAGTAGAGGCCAATTCATTAAACAGATTCAAGAAGGAGTTGAATATATTTCGTAAGGCTAAAGTGATCAAGGGATATGGGGATAAAGCAGGGACAGGGTAGTGAATTTGGATGATCAGCCATGATCGCATTGAATGGCGGAGCAGGCTAGAGGGGCCGAATGGCCGACTCCTGCTCCTATCTTCTATGATTCTATGTACACAGGCCTGTGCTCCACACATTGCTGTACACAGACCCGTGCTCCACACATTGCTGTGCACAGGCTACACACAATGCTGTACACAGGCCCGTGCCCCACACATTGCTGTACACAGACCCGTGCTCCACACATTGCTGTACACAGACCCGTGCTCCACACATTGCTGTACACAGACCGGTGCTCCACACATTGCTGTACACAGGCCCGTGCTCCACACATTGCTGTACACAGGCCCGTGACCCACACATTGCTGTACACAGGCCCGTGACCCACACATTGCTGTACACAGTCCCGTGCTCCACACATTGCTGTACACAGGCCCGTGCTCCACACACTGCTGTATACAGGCCCGTGCTCCACACACTGCTGTACACAGACCCGTACTTCACACATTGCTGTACACAGGCTCCACACATTGCTGTATACAGGCCCGTGATCCACACATTGCTGTACACAGGCCCGTGCTCCACACATTGCTGTACACAGGCCCGTGACCCACACATTGCTGTACACAGTCCCGTGCTCCACACATTGCTGTACACAGTCCCGTGCTCCACACATTGCTGTACACAGACCCGTGCTCCACACATTGCTGTACACAGACCCGTGCTCCACACACTGCTGTACACAGACCCATGCTCCACACACTGCTGTTCACAGGCCCGTGCTCCACACACTGCTGTACACAGGCCTGTGCTCCACACATTGCTGTACACAGACCCGTGCTCCACTCATTGCTGTACACAGACCCGTGCTCCACTCATTGCTGAACACAGACCCGTGCTCCACACATTGCTGTACACAGACCTGTGCTCCACATATTGCTGTACACAGGCCCGTGCTCCACACACTGCTGTACACAGGCCGGTGCTCCACACATTGCTGTACACAGGCTCCACACATTGCTGTACGCAGACCCGTGCTCCACACATTGCTGTACACATACCCGTGCTCCACACATTGCTGTACACAGGCCCGTGACCCACACATTGCTGTACACAGTCCCGTGCTCCACACATTGCTGTACACAGACCCGTGACCCACACCTTGCTGTACACAGGCCCATGACCCACATATTGCTGTACACAGACCCGTGACCCACACCTTGCTGTACACAGACCCGTGCTCCACACATTGCTGTACACAGGCCCGTGACCCACACATTGCTGTACACAGTCCCGTGCTCCACACATTGCTGTACACAGACCCGTGACCCACACCTTGCTGTACACAGACCCGTGACCCACACCTTGCTGTACACAGGCCCATGACCCACACCTTGCTGTACACAGGCCCGTGACCCACATATTGCTGTACACAGACCCGTGACCCACACATTGCTGTACACAGACCCGTGCTCCACACATTGCTGTACACAGACCCGTGCTCCACACATTGCTGTACACAGACCTGTGCTCCACATATTGCTGTACACAGGCCCGTGCTCCACACACTGCTGTACACAGGCCGGTGCTCCACACATTGCTGTACACAGGCTCCACACATTGCTGTACGCAGACCCGTGCTCCACACATTGCTGTACACATACCCGTGCTCCACACATTGCTGTACACAGGCCCGTGACCCACACATTGCTGTACACAGTCCCGTGCTCCACACATTGCTGTACACAGACCCGTGACCCACACCTTGCTGTACACAGGCCCATGACCCACACCTTGCTGTACACAGGCCCGTGACCCACATATTGCTGTACACAGACCCATGACCCACACCTTGCTGTACACAGGCCCGTGCTCCACACATTGCTGTACACAGACCCGTGACCCACACATTGCTGTACACAGACCCGTGCTCCACACATTGCTGTACACAGACCCGTGCTCCACACATTGCTGTACACAGACCTGTGCTCCACATATTGCTGTACACAGGCCCGTGCTCCACACACTGCTGTACACAGGCCGGTGCTCCACACATTGCTGTACACAGACCCGTGCTCCACACATTGCTGTACACAGGCCAGTGACCCACACATTGCTGTACACAGTCCCGTGACCCACACCTTGCTGTACACAGACCCGTGACCCACACCTTGCTGTACACAGGCCCATGACCCACATATTGCTGTACACAGACCCGTGACCCACACCTTGCTGTACACAGGCCCGTGACCCACATATTGCTGTACACAGACCCGTGACCCACACATTGCTGTACACAGGCTCCACACATTGCTGTACACAGACCCGTGCTCCACACATTGCTGTACACAGACCCGTGCTCCACACATTGCTGTACACAGACCCGTGCCCCACACATTGCTGTACACAGACCCGTGCTCCACACATTGCTGTACACAGACCCGTGCTCCACACATTGCTGTACACAGACCCGTGACCCACACATTGCTGTACACAGACCCGTGCTCCACAGATTGCTGTACACAGACCCGTGCTTCACACATTGCTGTACACAGGCCCGTGCTCTACATTGCTGTACACAGACCCGTGCTCCACACATTGCTGTACACAGGCCCGTGCTCCACACATTGCTGTACACAGACCCGTGCTCCACACATTGCTGTACACAGACCCGTGACCCAAACATTGCTGTACACAGACCCGTGACCCACACATTGCTGTACACAGACCCGTGCTCCACACACATTGATGTACAGATACCTACACCCATACATGGCAATACACAGAACCATGCCCATATGTTGTTGCCCAGATCAGCACCCATCTGCTATCACACACAGATCAGTGCACAAATATGCTGTCACACACAAACAATTGCCCATCAGTATAGAAATAACTACCTTTGGCTTTTAAAATCCTGTTAAAAGCTTCTAATTTAAAATACAATGTAGAACTTTATGAAAGGTAAATGACTGTATTATTAAATACTATGTTTCAGTAATGTATTACATCATTACAATCCTATTTATGTTCAAAGGGCATCAGGGTTAGAATATAAACTCTGATTGTATCCATATTATATGAAAAATCAGACCTGGGGCATTTCAGATGAAGGTTTTGTTTTGGATCAATTTCTTTCCCATCTCCTTCTGAATTTGCAGACTCTTCCTGGGTTTTAGTTTCATAGGTGCTGGTAGCCCTTCAGTACTTTGCCAGAGTTACCATCTGTGAGTCGAAGCGCGTCAGCAAGCTACTCCACCACAGAGGGCACTATAGCGGAGACCAATGCTGTCCTCATCTGAGATGCATGCACACACAGACATGTAAACACACACTTTCCTGCAGGATCATGGATAGTAATTATACCATTGCTGTTGTATCACTTCTTCAGCCCAGGAAACAGAGGGCAGTTTTAGTACTCCCATTGCTGCCCCCGACAGGCGACTGAACTCGAGTCATTCTTGGTTTGCATGGCTCAATATTGTGTTTTTATTCACCAAACCACCAGGAGAATTCTTATTAAATAATTACCCTGCATTTTTATACGGTGGGAGGAGGGGGTGAATTTCCTCAGAGCTGCTCCTACTCCCACTGTAACCTCACCAGAAATGTGGTGGAACCCCTAGTTACGCGTGCAAACAAATGTTTCTGCCGCACTTCCAGCGAAGTTATGGCAGCGGAGTGTGGGCAGCTCTGAGGAAATTCCTGGCTTTGGTTTCAAACATTATTTTACTGTCCCATCCAGGAACACACAAATTCGGAGAGACATGTTATTGTTTTTTAAAAAGAAGTCCCACATACAAAAGCAAAGAATGCTGTAAATGCACAGCAGCTTGGCCAGAATCTGAAAGAGAAAGATAGGCTAACGATCATCTCCCAGGAAGGGGTCAGACTTAAGACATAAACCTTGTTTTCTTTTTTTAGATTCTGACTGACCCATTTTCAGCAGCTTCTGGTTCAATTTTAGGGTTCCCGTTTCAGCATTTTTCCTTTTTACTTTCATTGCATGTTTCTAACAAGAAAGGTGTCTGAGATTTGTTAAAATATTGCCTGATGTATTGTAACTAAAACTAACACCGGGAGCATGATAATTGTGGTAGGAGGGGGGGAGATTGTTAAAAGGTAACAAAAAGGCCATTGAACCCAACCAAGCTGGTCCCTCTAGTCCTCTAACTCACTCAGCCAACTATATTTTGGATGACCCAAATGTCTCTGGCTATCCACTGTCTTGCCTGGGAGATCTTTCCAAATGTTTATCACCCTTTGCGTAAAGACTTATATTCCACTGTTTTACACGTCAACAATTTGCTTTTCCACATTGTCTCAACACTAAAAGTCAAGTGTCTACTGTTACTCCTAAGTATCTTTCCAAATCTCCCAGAGCTAATTTTATTCCCTTCATTATGTACTTCTGTATTTTTGACCCAATATAGAAGATTTTTATATTTCAGTGCCGAATTGGATAACTGATTTAAATCCTTCTCTAAATTGTTAACTGCTTGCTCAGTCCCTGTTGAGCTCCCTATCTTGGTGTAGACTATGAATTTAACAAGTTTACAATTGGTTTCTGCATCCAGGTTATTCTGTTGATGAAGAATGCTTCAACATGTGGCAACTGATTTGTAAACAATGGGGACTGCCATCTTCTGACAGTGTTCATGAGTTAGTACGCAAGGTGAAAAAGGAAACATCCGGTCTTCTTCAATCTCATTTTCTTTTCTGCTTCTACACCATTACCCACTTCTTCTGTTCAACCATTTCTTTCAACTGCTGCATTTTTATATTTAATTCTTACTTTAAAAAAAAAACTTCTAGTGGCTTTCCACTTGTTTTATTCTTTACAGTTTTTATGCCCCTTTTCTTCCTGTTTATATCAGCTCAATCTTCATTATTTTTCCTTGTGTTCTCAGCTCCAATTACCTTCTGTGTCAGGAAACTTAAGTGCTGCTCCAGAAATGAGGCCCTGGCTATTTTAACAACCAGCATTATTCAAATCCTTCTGGCCAACTTTCCACCTGGAACAAGCGGGAAGTCAGTGGGAAGTGATGGAAAATCGTGCGACCCAGAGACCATTCGTCGACACAGAGTAGTTGGCGGAATCGGCTTGTAGGGTCGTCCCACGGGGGACTCGCATTCAGTAAGGGGGTTGCGGGGGGGAGAGGGGGGGGGGGCGAGGAGGCCACAGCAGGGGATGCCCAAGCTTTCCTCGAGAGGCCCGGAAGAGCACTGCTGCTCCTTCTGGCTCCACAAGGAAAGTAAAAAAAAAACATAGCTGTTAAAAATTATGCACTGGGGAGGCTGCATGTTCGGTGCACTTAGGCTACCTCTGGGTGACGTGCTTCTGTTGCATAGAAACATAGGAACAGGAGTAGGCCATTCAGCCCCTCGAGCCTGTTCTGCCATTCAATGAGATCATGGCTGATCTGCAACCTAACTCCATATACCCGCCTTTGGCCAATATCCCTTAATACCTTTGGTTAACAAGAAGCTATCAAACGCACATTTAAAATTAACAATTGATCTAACATCAATTGCCATTTGCGGAAGAGAGTTCCAAACTTCAACCACCCTTTGTGTGTAGAAGTATTTCCTAATTTTACTGCTGAAAGGTCTGGCTCTAATTTTTAGACTATGCCCCCAGTCCGAGAATCCCCAACCAGCGGAAATAGTTTCTCTCTATCTACCCTATCTGTTCCCCTACGTCCTGAAAACTTCGATCAGATCACCCCTTAACCTTCTAAATTCTAGGGAATACAACCCTAATTTGTGTAATCTCTTGTCGTAACTTAACCCTTGAAGTCCGGGTATCATTTTGGTAAACCTACGCTGCACTCCCTCCAAGGCCAATATATCCTTCCGAAGGTGTGGTGCCCAGAACTGCTCACAATACTCCAGGTGTGGTCCAACTAGGGCTTTGTATAGCTGCAGCATAACTTCTACCCCCTTGTATTTTCGTCCTCTTGATAGAAAGGCCAGCATTCCATTAGCCTTTTTGATTATTTTCTGTACCTGTTCATGACATTTTAATGATCTATGTACCTGGACTCACAAGTCACTTTGGACCTCCACTGTTTTTAGCTTTTCACCATTTAGAAAGTATGCTGTTCTATCCTTTATAGGTCTAAAGTGGATGACCTCACATTTGCTTACACTGAAATCCATTTGCCACAGTTTTGCCAATTCACTTAATCTATCAATATCCCTTTGTAATTTTATGCTTTCATCTGCACTGCTGGCAATGCTGCCTATCTTTGTGTCATCGGCAAATTTGGATATATAACTTTCTATGCCATCATCTAAGTCATTAATAAATACTGTGAATAGTTGCGGCCCCAACACAGATCCCCGCAGGACACCACTTGTCACATCCTGCCAATTTGACTAGCTACCCATTATCCCTACTCTGTCTCCTGCCGCTCAGCCAATTTTCTAACCAGGTCAATAATTTGCCCTCAATTCCTTAGTTAATAGTCTCTTTTGCAAGACTTTATCAAATGCCTTCTGGAAGTCCATATAAATAACATCCATAGACATTCCTGTCTACTAGGTAGGAGTGTCAGTAGGAGAGCATTTTGGTGACAGTGACCATAATTCGGTGAGATTTAAGGTAGTCATGGAAAAGGACAAAGATGGACCGGAAATAAAGGTTCTAAATTGGGGGAAGGCCGATTTTAATATGATAAGGCAGGATCTGGCCAAAGTGGACTGGGATCAGCTACTTGTAGGAAAATCCACATCAGAGCAGTGGGAGTCATTCAGAAACGAAATAGAGAGTACAGCGCCAACATGTTCCCGTAAAGGTCAAGGGTGGGACCAACAAGTCCAGGGAACCCTGGATGTCAAGGGATATACAGGAATGGATTAGGAAAAAAAGGGAGGCTTTTGGCAGATACAAAGGAATAAAAACAGTGGAAGCCCTAGAGGAGTATAGAAAGTGCAGGGGGTACTTAAAAAAGAAATTAGGAGAGCGAAGAGGGGGCATGAAAAAACATTGGCGGGCAAAATAAAGGAAAATCCCAAGGTGTTTTTAAGTATATTATGGGCAAGAGGATAACCAGGGAAAGAGTAGGGCCCATTAAGGACCAAAGTGGCAATCTGTGTGTAGAGCCGGAAGATGTAGCTGAGGTTTTAAATTAATATTTTGCATCTGTGTTCACGATGGAGAAGGACGATGTAGGCATAGAAATCAGGCAGGGGGATTGTGATATACTTGAACAAATTAGCATTGAGAGGGAGGAGGTACTAGCGGTTTTAGCTTGCTTAAAAGTGGATAAATCCCCAGGCCCAGATGAGATGTATCCCAGGCTGCTGTGTGAGGCAAGGGAGGAGATTGCAGGGGCTCTGACACAAATTTTCAGAACCTCTCTGGCCACAGGGGAGGTGCCAGGGACTGGAAGACAGCTAACGTAGTACCATTATTCAAGAAGGGTAGTAGGGATAAACCAAGGAATTACAGGCCAGTGAGCCTAACATCAGTGGTAGGGAAATTATTGGAAAAAATTCTGAGAGACAGAATTAGTCTCCACTTGGAGAGGCAAGGATTAATCAAGGATAGTCAGCATGGCTTTGTCAGGGGGAGATCATGTCTGACCAATTTGATTGAATTTTTCGAGGGGGTGACTAGGTGTGTGAATGAGGGTAGTGCAGTTGATGTAGTCTACATGGACTTCAGTAAGGCTTTTGACAAAGTCCCGCATAGGAGACTGGTCAAGAAGGTAAGAGCCCATGGGATCCAGGGCAATTTGGCACATTGGATCCAAAATTGGCTTCGTGGCAGGAGGCAGAGAGTGATGGTCGAAGGTTGTTTTTGTGACTGGACCCTGTGTCCTGTGGTGTACCGCAGGGATCGGTGCTGGGTCCCTTGCTGTTTGTAGTGTACATTAATGATTTAGATATGAATGTAGGAGGTATGATCAGTAAGTTCGCAGATGACACGAAAATTGGTGGAGTGGTAAATAGTGAGGAGGGAAGCCTCAGGCTACAGGACGATATAGACAGGTTGGTCAGATGGGCAGAACAGCAGCAAATGGAATTTAACCCTGAAAAGTGTGAGGTGATGCATTTTGGGAGGACTAACAAGGCAAGGGAATACACTATGAATGGTAGGACCCTAGGAAGGACAGAGGATCAGAGGGACCTTGGTGTGCATGTACATAGATCCCTGAAGGCAGCAGGACAGGTAGATAAGGTGGTTAAAAAGGCATATGGGATACTTGCCTTCATTTGCCGAGGCATAGAATATAAGAGCAGGGAGGTTATGATGGAGCTGTACAAAACGCTAGTTAGGCCACAGCTGGAATACTGTGTGCAGTTCTGGTCACCACACTATAAAGAAGGATGTGATTGCATTAGAGAGGGTGCAGAGGAGATTCACCAGGATGTTACCTGGGCTGGAGCGTTTCAGCTATGAAGAGAGACTGGACAGGCTGGGGTTGTTTTCCTTAGAGCAGAGAAGGCTGAGAGGGGACCTGATTGAGGTGTACAAAATTATGAGGGGCATAGATAGGGTAGAAAGAAAGGAACTTTCCCCCTTAGTAGAGAGGTCAATAACCAGGGGGCATAGTTTCAAGGTAAGGGGCAGGAGGTTTAGAGAGGATTTGAGGAAAAACTTTTTCACCCAGAGGGTGGTTGGAATCTGGAACTCACTGCCTGAAAGGGTGGTAGAGGCAGGAACCCTCACAACATTCAAGAAGCATTTAGATGAGCACTTGAAACGCCATAGCATACAAGGCTACGGACCAAGTGCTGGAAAATGGGATTAGAATAGATAGGGCTTGATGGCCGGCGCAGACATGATGGGCCGAAGGGCCTCTTTCTGTGCTGTATAACTCTATGACTATTACTTTAGTCAGCTCTTCAAGAAATTCTATCAGGTTTGTCAGGCATGACCTACCTTTCACAAATCCATGCTTATCAGCTTTCACAGAAAAAAAATAAACTGAATTATGGAATGTGATCCAAAATAACAAAAATCCAGACCTTAAATGTGATAAAAAAAAGAATAGAACTTATTCAGTCACCTTGAATCAGTAGACCAATCCATACTCCTTTATTCAGGTCTGTCTTTCAGTTGTATATATATTTTTTTGAGTTGTCAGCTTTTTTTACACAGAGAAGTTGAAACATGGAATCATGTCATTGGGCCCAACCAGTCTATGCTGGTATTTACTCTCCACACAAGCAAATAGTCCTAATCATATTTACCCAGCCTACTCCCGTATCCCTTCAACCCCTTTTCCTTCATCCACCTCTCCAATCTGGTCTTGGATGTTGACATTGTTTCTGCCTCAACCACAGCCCCACAACTCTCTGTGTAAAGAAGTTTTTACTTCTTTTGAAGCTTTTTGTCAGTTTTGTAAGTTGGTATGTATGAACTGCACCCATATTCCTCACCAGGTTCTGTAAACTCCAAATACTCAGATCATGAAAAGTTGTGGAGATTATTTGCCTTACCGACAATATTTTCTGTCATTATCAGCATACAGTGGAAGCTGAGCACACAGAGCCTGAACAATCAAAATGTCATCCTAAAGCCTCATGTAAGCTCAAAGAGGAATGGAAATAGACGAGCCAGGCTCTCAAAACCTACATTAACAATATCTGTTCACCACCTTTTCTTTCATCATCAGTTAATGGCACTGCTACATTTCCCATTTTTATTTCTCTCTCCTGCAGGCTGCATGCACTCATTATATCTCCTTCATTTTGCAACGTACACTTATCCAATAGATGGAAAAGAAAAGATTGCTGCAGAACATAACTGCAACTTTCATTATGGGCCAAGAATTAAGTACCTGAGTGGATTTCAGCAGTTTAACATGGGCATCCTCAGAATAGCTGAGACTTGATGAGCTCTGTATCTCTGCACATTGGCCCAGAATTTGCTGCAAAAATAATGGCATGAACTACGCACGCTGTTATTAATGTGCAAACGGCCAGCAACTTGTGACGAGGAAGAGATACCCCGTGAGTTCCTCGACAATTTGCGCCGCTCCGCCATTAGCTTTATGAAAATGACATCTCATGCTTAACCTCCCCGTGATTTTCATGAAGTTACTGCATTTGCACATTAACTGTCCATTAAACTCACCACAGAATGTTATGTCTAGTAATTAACAGCATAAGTACCATTTTAACGACATGATAATTATTAATGACTGCCAATCAACCTTTCTTACCCAGAAAGTGAACAATTAAGAGTGTGGAGTCTCATTCCTTAAGGTTATGAATTGTTGGAGATTAAAAAAAGTCAAATTTAAAATTTTACATCTGTTTTCTGACTTTTCTTTTCTCTCTCTCTTAATCCAGTCTTTCTTTCCCTCTCTATTTCTTTTTCTGTACCTGATTTGACATTAAATTCACCCACTCTAATTCACCCTCCTTCTCAGTCCATCCTCTGTTCATTTCTCAATCCTTAAATCTCATTGGTTAAGGAGATACACTGATTGTCCCGTTGTTCACCAAGTTCCCAGATGCCCGGTTGCCCTCGCTGCACCGTTATCAGCTCGCACTTCCAGCAACTTTGTGCGCAAAAAAAATATTAAAACCTCAACATGCATGAACAAGTCTGACTAACAGGGCATGCTGTGAGATGCCTCGCTCCAGCAAAAACTGGCCAATTGTGTTTGGTAGCAAGGATCTCTCGTTCCTTTCTCCCCTATGGTTATGCATGATATTCAAAATCTTTCAAACACTAACATGGTTGACAAATTAACTAACTGCTTTAATAATTACCAAAAACTAGTACCTTTTGTCTGCATACATCAATATTAGACAATGACGTCTATTTTTTTTCCTCTCTGTGTGCATGTTTTGACATCTGTGGAAGATGAGGATATTTTAAGCACTCGAGGGCTCAACACTCCAGGCTGAAAATTACCAATAGAGAGATTTATATTGTACACACCACTTCAGTCAGAAGAGGTTCTGTTTCCCTTGGTTGCCTGTACTCTCGAATCCAACCCATTTTCTCTGTGGGATGGACCCAGAGCACTGGTGGCAACATATAAAATGTGATTACAACATTTGTTTTTTTTAGCCACAGCCTTTTCCAACATACCCTCGTGATATAAACAGCATGTTTTATGTTTTTTTTTTAGTACTGCAGAACATTTCAAATGTATTTGCTTAATGCCTGTTTTTTTTCCCCCTTTCATTTATGAATCAAGTACTTCAAATTTCTGTTGGCAGTTTTCTCTCCCACTCAAAATAATGCGAGTCTGACAGAACAAAAAAAATCCTGCTCAATGTGAAAATTTACACGCCCATTGTTTTCAATAGGGTACTAACGCATTTGTTATAAATCTATGGCCTCCAGCTTCAAAAGTAATAACAATTTCTGCTGGTTTAATGCTAAAACCCTATAAAGAAAGGCAATAGAATATGAACTTTATTGTTATTAAGGTTATTGACTAACATTCACTGCAAGCCCACCGACTCCCACAGCTACCTGGACTACACTTCCTCCCACCCCGCCTCCTGTAAGGACTCTATTCCATTCTCCCAGTTTCTCCGTCTCCGCCGCATCTGCTCTGATGATGCCACCTTCCATACCAGTGCTTCCGACATGTCTTCCTTTTTCCTCAACCGAGGATTCCCCTCTACCGTGGTCGACACGGCCCTCGACCGTGTCCGTTCTATCTCCCGCACATCTGCCCTCACCCCTGCCCCTCCCTCCCGGAACCACGATAGGGTTCCCCTTGTCCTCACCTTTCACCCCACCAGCCTCCACATTCAACGGATCATCCTCCGCCATTTCCGCCACCTCCAGCGTGATCCCACCACCAAACACATCTTCCCCTCACCTCCCCTTTCAGCATTCCGCAGGGACCGCTCCCTCCGCGACACCCTAGTCCACTCCTCTACCACCCCCAGCACCCCTTCCCCTTCGCCCGGCACCTTCCCGTGCACGCGCAGGAGATGCAACACATGCCCTTATACCTCCCCTCTTCCCACTGTCCAGGGCCCCAAACACCCCTTCCAGGTGAAACAGCGATTTACTTGTACTTCCTGCAATTTAGTATACTGTATTCGCTGCTCACGATGTGGACTCCTCTACATTGGGGAGACCAAACGCAGATTGGGTGACCGCTTTGCGGAACACCTCCGTTCAGTCCGTAAGGGGGACCCCGAGCTCCCGGTGGCCTGTCACTTTAATTCACCGCTTCACTCCCACTCTGACCTCACCGTCCTCGGCCTAATACACTGCTCCACGGAAGCTCAGCGTAAGCTCGAGGAACAGCACCTCATCTTTCGTTTAGGCACGCTACAGCCCTCTGGACTCAATATCGAGTTCAACAATTTTAGATCATAACCTCAGCTCCAATCACATTTATATTTTATTTTATCCACCCTTTTATTTGTCCCCCCCACCCTTTTTTTTCCTCCTAGAAGCTGGCAGCTGTCCTTCATTCTGCCAGTAGATTTCACACTTCATTCAGCCTTAATCTGTCACATTAACACCACCTCTAGCCTTGCATATCTCTTAATGTCTCTTAATGTCTCTTCATCTCCTCCTTTGTTCCTTTATCCCCTCCCCCTTTTCCCAGCTTTACCCTGGCCTTAAATCTATTTGATTTCCAGCTCTTCCCAGTTCTGATGAAAGGTCATCGACCTGAAACGTCAACTCTCTTTCTCTCTCCACGGATGCTGCCTGGCCTGCTGAGTTTTTCCAGCGTTTTCTGTTGTTATTTCGGATTTCCAGCATCTGCAGTATTTTGCTATCGTAATAGAATATGAACTGTTCATTTGTAAAAGCTTTTCAATAAACTGGCCATTTCTAACATGGGGTTAGATAAACACCAATGGTTCACTGTGTTGGAGGGCTGAACATTTTCCACTTTGCGTCACAGGGCTCAGTAATACCTTATCACTGAATGATATAAAGGCCATTTCAGCAATGACTCTGAGTTACTGGAGTGCTGTGGCACTTTTGTCGCTTTTGCATGCATGGAAGAATGACTGTAATTCACAGATAGTAGCGAGGTACTTTGATTACACTATAGGTGTGTGCTACCAAGCAGATTACAAAGCTCCTCTTTAAGTTAATTTTTATGTGTCAGACGACAATTTAGTGGCCAACGGAATGACCAGAGAATGAACAGCTTTAACTGCAACCTTTGAAAAACAATCTCTACTGTACTAGCTGACATCTCTATTAAGAGCCCTGAAAAAGCTTGAACATTGGAAATATTGTAGACCACACCACAATATTAACTCATGGTAGAGATAATATATCACTGTAGATAACTGATAGTTATTTTCTAACAACCATCATGGCATTCAGGAATCAGTTAAGAATGAATTCACACAGAATACCTAGTATCCTTAACTATGTGGATTATTACAGGATACTGGAGTTGTGAGTGCTAATTCTGGCAATTGGGATTGTGAATATTTTAGAGCTTTTGTTAACTCTGAAATAGTATTTCGACATGTTCAACCTTATTCAAATAATTTCTGTGTTGTGACAGAGCATTTACTCATGGAGGTCAGACTCCAATAAGCATGAACAGTGCACATCCCCATTTCCATTGACAAATAGCCAGGTGATACTACAATAGTGGCCTGGATTTTGTGGTGGGTATGTAAGTTTCCGCGTGCGCTGAATCCCGAACTTGTGATCCGTCAAGGTACGCCTGGACAGATCATCCGCACCACCAAGGAACTCACAATTGCTGGCGCGGAGTTGCGCTATTTGCTCACCAAAACTGCCCAGCAATTACGGACGAAACCTACGGTTGCTGAAAGCAAGCTTGGGAGCCTGTTTCACATCGTAAAAGAAGATCTGCAGTTGAAAAATCACCACTTTGCATTTCCCAAGATACCAAGACAAACACAGGATAGCACCGTGTACAATGTTATCAATTGATTTTGATTGTAAATGAATTGCAAAATGATTAGTCTGCCATTACATGTTTTCTCAACAATGCTACAAAGCAATTTTAGGAGTATATATATTTTGGCCGTTGACTTATATTTTCCCAAGAAATATTGGCAAATATATCTTTGTAAAGAGAAACCTGATAATTAAACTTGCAATCCGCTTGGCCCTTGTCTTTTGCTGCAGTATGATAGGGTACAGCCTGAATAAATTATAACACAATTCTGAAGTTCTCGGTTCTAAAATGTGTACCAAAACTATCTTTACTGAACTTGTGGAAATCAAATGATCGCTAACGACAATGTATAATCAAACGTATTGATGAACACATTACAGCTGCAGAATTGTCACATTAAAACACAGTCAATGCATAAGTAAGAGAAAACAGACTACTCGCTTAAAAGGAACTGACTGCAGTGCTGTTTGAATTGATTTTATGGATATACAGAGGAAAATAATCTCATTCATCCTGTGAGGTTTGTGTGTGATAAATAAAGCTTTTTGTTTCACGTTAGAACAAAGAATCCAGACGATTAGGTGGTTTTAGGCTGATTTATTAATAGCAGTTGTATATTGTGTACATTTTGGTGGAGGAAACTTTTTTTGTCGGTCGTCGTTCATTTTAATTACTTGGTAAGTTGAATAAGAAAGTTAAATAAAGTGAACATCTCAGATTTTTGTGACCAGTTCTGTCCTTTCAACTCAAAAATGATCAACATAGCAAACTATATAATGCATCTATAAACAAGGAAAATAGATTCATCTATTACCAGTCTAAATGAGGTCTGAATAATTATATTTTAATCTTGAAAATTAACATTGAATATATGGCCGGGAATCTCTTTCTGAAGTTCAACAACATTACTTGTTAGACATTTACTGACTATCTAAACAGGAAATTGTATACATAGGGACTAATAAATTGTGAGCTTGGATAAAAAAAAAAAATGCTGATATGAAATATGTCCAAGTACCAGTTTAATGAAAAGTTTTTAGACGGTTTTAGAAGTTTTTTTAAAGAAGTTTTTAAGAAGTTGTTTATAGAAGGTTTTCAAAGTTTTTAAAATGTAATTTCAAAGTAAAAGACTGAGAGAAATTTCTGTGGGCATAGCTTAGTTTTGACAGCTTTTGTGGGCGTGTCTTCCCTTACACACAGGCTGTACGCTGCGCTCCTGGCCTTCCTGATGCCATACGCTATGCAGAACTCTGCAGCGCTGAAGAGAAAATCTCCGTTCTGGGCCTCGCTCAAGGCAAGTACGTATTCTTTTCATAGGTTGGCGCCGTACTCCAGAGTTACACCGCCAACCGCAATTTTTGGCCCACATGTCAAACACTGCTCAGCTCCTGCAGCCTCCTGTTTTCACCTCAGCTCCCAAGGCATGGCACTCTTTGATCCATCTCACAAAGATGAAAGGCCAAATTAACCTTCCCAGGAACTGAGCCCAAAAGCCTTCTGGGGCTCTTAGTCCAGTCAACTACTTGGGCTACCTGAACTGTTTCTGCGTGGGGATGTTTATATTTTCTGTTCAATATCTTTCTTTCTCGCCAAAATTTGACAGAGAGTGCGAACCATTGTGACAAACCTCGTGAAATAATGCAGTTTGTGATGGTTTAAAGTTAGCTTTCACATTTTAACAATAAAGGTACAAATGTCAATGCATACGATACTCGAAAATATAGTATAATTCTACCATGGTAGACTCATGAGCCATAATCTTCTGAGTACGTGCTGTCCGCCAGTTTCTGATATGCGGCGCCTACTCAAAAATATTACCCCCAAGTCAGTGAATGGATATAAAACTAGTTTCATCCTGACACAGTATTTGTTCAAGTCAAAACTCAAACCTATGACTTCTTCATTAGTGGTCATGATGTGGAGCTTGTAAAATTAAATAAATCTGTTGGACTATAACCTGGTGTTGTGCGACTTCTCATTTTTCTTCATTAGTGATAGAGGGTGAAAGCTACAGTGACAATGATGATTGCCTGTACACACTAACTGTGTTCTGAATTAACAGTGTTTGCAAGATCTAAGAAATAAAAATATTCTTTTGGAATCAGAAGACCAGTCAAGTTCTTCAAGTGTGTTGCTTCCACAGAATCTGTACAATTTGCTTTGTCAGTGAGCCTACCCAACTGAATCAGTTGTCTGAGAGAAAGCTCTACAAAGTTTCTCCCCATCTCTCCAAAGCCAAATGAAGCAAAACTCCCAAATACTTATATAATCAATAATCCGACATCATTGATGAGCTGGCCTGCCTTGGCATGACACTGGCCTGGTCCTAACGGCTTAGGAACCATGTTTCATACAGCATTTATTCATCTTCATCCATACTTATCCTTATAACTCCCAAACCCAGATATTTCTCAGCCCTTTTTATAGGTATTAATGGACACATCATTAACTGCTTTAGCTATGAATCTATCCCTACTTCCATTACACTGTGGGGAAAAAAATCCTTCTAATCTCAAGTCTTGCTTGAGGCCTCTTAATTTTATACTTGTGTTCACTAGCTCAGTAATTCATTTAAACCTTCAAAGATTGCATTAGATTTACAGAAGCACTGCCTCGGCAAATGCGACATCTGGATTTTCTGCATGTGTTTTAGTCTGTTTATGGCTTTAGTCTACATTATTTACATCAGAACTAGACCTTTCAGAGCTCTGAAAATGTGTTTTGACACTTCACGCCAGTGGGAACTACATTAGATTCGCAGTATCCAGTTATAGAATCATAGAATAGTTACAGCACGGAAGGTGGCCATTTGGCCCGTCGAGCCCATGCCAACTCTCAGCTCGTCCCCTCCCCTACCCTTTCCCCATAGCCCTTCAGATACTTATCCAACTCCCTTTTGAAAGATAAGATTGAGTCGGCCTCCACCACCCTTTCAGGCAGTGCATTCCAGATATTAACCACTTGCTGCGTAAAAAAGCTTTTTCTTTTGGTCGCCTTTGGTTCTTTTGCCAATCACCTTAAATCTGTGTCCTCTGGTTCTCGACCCTTCTGCCAATGGGAACAGTTTCTCTCTATCTACTCTGTCCAGACCCCTCATGATTTTGAACAGCTCGATCAAATCTCCCCTCAATCTTCTCTGCTCCAAGGAGAACAACCCCCAGCTTCTCCAGTCTATCAATGTAACTGAAGTCCCTCATTCCTGGAATCATTCTCGTAAATCTTTTCTGCACCTTCTCTAAGGCCTTCACATCCTTCCTAAAGTGTGGTGCCCAGAATTGGACACAGTACTCCAATTGAGGCCGAACCAGGGGTTTATAGAGGTTCATCATAAGTTCCAGACTTTTGTACTCTATACCTCTATTAATGAAGCCCAGGATCCTGTAAGCCTTTTTAACTGCCCTGCCACCTTCAACGATTTGTGCACACATACCCCCAGGTCTCTCTGTTCGTGCACCCCCTTTAGGATTGTACCATTTAGTTTAAATGTCCTCTCCCCATTCTTTCTACCAAAATGCATCAGTTCGCACTTTTCTGCGTTAAATTTCATCTGCCACGTGTCCGCCCATTTCACCAGCCTGTCTATGTCTTCCTGAAGTCTATCACTCTCTTCCTCACTGTTCACTATACTTCCAAGTTTTGTGTCATCTGCAACTTTTGAATTTGTGCCCTGTACACCCACGTCCAAGTCTTAATATATATCAAGAAAAGCAATGGTCCTGGAACCAACCCCTGGGGAAGACCACTCTGTAACTTCCTCCAGTCCAAAAAACAACCGTTCACCACTACTCTCTGTTTCCTGTCACTTAGCCAATTTCGTATCTTTGCTGCCACTGTCCCTTTTATTCCATGGGCTTCAACTTTGCTGGCAAGCCTATTATGTGGCACTTTGTCAAACGTTTTTTGGAAATCCATGTACTACGTCAACCCTCTCTGTTACCTCATCAAAAAACTCGATCAAGTTGATTAAACACGATTTGCCTTTAACAAATCCGTGCTGGCTTTCCTTAATGAAGAACATAAGAACATAGAACATAGAACAGAAGAAGTAGGAGCAGGAGTAGGTCATTCGGCCCTTCAAGCCTGCTCCGCCATTAAATGAGATCATGGCTGATCTTCTGCCTCAACTCCATTCACCGGCCCTATCGCCATATCCCTTGATGCCCTTACTAGTCAGAAATCTATCGACTTCTGTTTTGAATATACCCAATGACTGAGCCTCCACAGCCCTCTGGGGTAGAGAATTCCAAAGATTCACCACCCTCTGTGTGAAGAAATTTCTTCTCATCTCAGTCCTGAATAGCCTACCCTTTATCCTGAGGCTGTGGCCCCTGGTTCTAGACTCCCCAGCCAAGGGAAACATTCTCCTAGCATCCATCCTATCAAGCCCTGTAATAATTTTGTATGCTTCAATGAGATCCCCTCTCATTCTTCTGAATTCAAGAGAATACAGGCTTAGTTTACTCAATCTCTTCTCATACGACAGTCCCGCCATCCCAGGAATCAATCTCGTGAACCTTCGTTGCACTCCCTCTATGGCAAGTATATACTTCCTTAGGTAAGGGGACCAAAATTGTACACAGTACTCCAGGTGTGGTCTCACCAAGGCCCTATATAATTGGAGTAAGACTTCTTTACTCCTGTACTCAAATCCTCTTGTAAAGAAAGCCAGCATACCATTTGCCTTCCTAATGGCTTGCTGCACCTGCACATTCACTTTCAGTGACTCATGTACAAGGACACCCAGGTCCCTTTGAGCATCTGCATTCCCCAATCTTTCACCATTTAGGAAATACTCTGCCTTTCTGTTTTTTCTACCAAAGTGGATAACTTCACATTTATCCACATTATATTCCATCTGCCATGTTCTCGCCCACTCACTGAGCCTGTCGAGATCCCCTTGAAGCCTCTTCACAACTGACACTGACACCTAGCTTTGTATCATCAGCAAATTTAGTCCCCTCATCCAAATCATTGATATAAATTGTGAGTAGCTGGAGCCCAAGCACCGATCCTTGCGGTACCCCACTAGTCACAGCCTGCCTCCCTGAAAAAGAGCTGTTTATCCCTACTCTTTGTTTTCCACACCTATCCAAGTGACTGTTAATTTTATCCCCAATTACTGTTTCTAAAAGCTTCCCCACTACCGAGGTTAAACTGACTGGCCTGTAGTTGCTGGGTTTATCTTTACACCTTTTTTTGAACAATGGTGTAATATTTGCAATTCTCCAGTCCTCTGGCACCACCCCCATATCTAAGGAGGATTGGAATATTATGGCCAGTACCTCCAATGATTTCCACCCTCAATTCCCTCAGCATCCTAGGATGCATCCCACCGCTCCTGGTGATTTATCTACGTTAAGTACAGCCAGCCTTTCTAATACCTCTTTATCAATTTTTATCCTATCAAGTGTCTCCACTACCTCCTCCTTCATTATGTCTATGGCAGCATCCTCTTCCGTGGTGAAGACAGGTGCAAAGTACCCTTTTGCTATTTATATGCCTGTAGAAGACTTTTGGATTACCTTTTATGTTGGCTGCCATTCTATTCTCATGCCCTCTCTTTACTCCTCTTATTTTCTTTTTCACTTCTCCTCTGAACTTTCTATATATTGCCTAATTCTCAGATGTGCGCAGACTTGATGGCCCGAATGGCCTTCTTCTGTGCTGTACTAATTCTATGATTCTATGTATTTGCAACCTGACATCTGTCATAAGCACTCTTTTTCTGCTTCATCATATTCTCTATCTGTTTCGTCATCCAGGGAGCCCTGACTTTAGTTGCCCTGCCTTTACCCCCTAGTGGGAATGTATCTGAACTGTACCTGAACTATTTCCTCTTTAAAGGCAGCCCATTGTTCCATTACAGTTTTGCCTGCCAATCTTTGATTCCAGTTTGCCTGGGACAGATCCGCTCTCATCCCACTGAAACAGACTTTCCCCCAGTTAAACATTTTTACACTGTCCTTTTCCATAGCTAATCTAAACCTTATGATACTATGATCACTGTTCCCTAAATGTTCACCGACTGACACTTGCTCCACTTGACACACCTCATTTCCCAGAACCAGATCCAGCAATGCCTCCTCCCTCATCGGGCTGGAAACTTACTGATCAAGAAAGTTCTCCTGAACACACTTCAGAAATTCTTCCCCTTCTCTGCCCTTTACACTATTACGATCACAGTCTATATTAGGATAGTTGAAGCCCCCTATTATGACTACTCTATAGTTCTTGCACCTCTCTGTAATTTCTCTGCAAACTTGCTCCTCCATATCTTTCCCACTTAATGCACAACCAGCAAGGAGGGGCCAGCCTATGATGGAGTTGCTACAGGCTCCAACCTATCACTTGTATGTTTTTGTTTTTCCTCATAAAGTGAGTCAAAAAAATGTTCTCGTTCCAAGCTGTCCATAGATTTGGTGGTTGATATGTCAATTCATCTTTTAAGGCAGTATTCCCAGAACCACCGCAGTGCTGTTCTGCCAATCAAGTGTAAAACCATTGACTCGATGTATGCTTGTCATTCTGAGGATCTCTGCAAATCTGTCTCAGTAATTCCCCCGCCACAATCATTACAAGTTATGACATTAAGTTGCTATAATTTACCAATTTTCCATCCACTGTTTTGAAGTTAAAGACATTTGAAAATCTATTAATTCTACAATGTAAAATGTTTATTTGAAGTTAAGTGGTAAGATTTATTTACAGTTAAGAAGTACGAGAGGTACGTCTTATTTAGAATAAAAACTCCATGAATGCACAGATAATCCCGGTAGTTGTTGAGATATTTTCACTGCGTTCCCTTATTGTAAATTGACAACTGCAGAGTAGATTTGCAATGGTATATGAAGGGTCATAATTAACAAGTGAAGCAATCTAAATGTATAGTCATAGGTAATTCTGTATTCTGAAATGAGGAATCCATATAGACTCTCAAGTCCAATTTTCAGAAGTCTAATACAGAATTCAAAGAGTCAGCATGAAGAACAAGACTGGTCCAGAAATGGCATTGATGCCTTGAACATTGTAATATTTATTCAATTTGCTAAGTGGCACCTGGTGGTAGAATATTAACATTGCATCTTCCTTTTTTTTAAAAATCATGACGACATACTAGGATATGATCGCACACTCCCAGCGGGGAGCCGCTCTTGACGGAAGTGCAGGTCAGAGAATCAAGGCTACAGTGCTGTAGTCCTATTACTACCCTGTGATCCCTTCAAGCTGTCAAATTGCGCACACTTGCCTTTCCCAATGTTGGGTCTGGTAGCGCTGTGCAGACCCGACCAGCAGCGGCGGGGGACCTAATTTAAACAATTATTGGCTTGTTGACAAGACCTTAAGAGTGAATTTAACCTTAGCTTTTGACTTTAACAGCTCGCCCATAGCTCCTGGACCCCGTCTGTTAATCTGAGGCAGAAGTTGAGTGGCCATTGAATCAGCTTGAATAGTCGTGTAAAAGCTCCCACTTCACACCTGTTCACTTTCCAAGTGCAGAGGCTGTTGCTTTCTCCCTTTGGAACACAGATTGAGCTTTATGCAGGCTGCAAGTGTTTGGAGCAAACTCTCCAGCCTGTGTTACCTCATTGCAGCAACCTCTCTCACCACTGACAGATTGCTTGTCTCATCTCAACTTCAACTGCTATCTACTTCATCAGCATGGGTACCACTCACACACTCTCACCTTGGTCCTCAGAATCTGACCATGATGAGCCCCAACACCAGCAGGAACAGGCACACCAGCAGCACGAACAACAACACCAACCTTCTCCGCAATCAACTGATGCTGCACAGGACAGAGGGCATCAGCACCCAACCATATTGTTGCCTGGGATGGCCTCACCATGGCCAGATTTACTTCACTTGGCCCTGTACACCCTGTCTGCCACATGATGCGCCAGGTTGGCACCACCCCACACCATGGAGGGGGTGCAGCGGCGATTCACCAGGCTGATACCAGGAATGGCGGGATTGACCTATGAGGAGAGACTATGTAGTTTAGGGATGTACACACTGGAGTTTAGAAGATTGAGAGGGGACCTCATAGAAGTGTATAAAATTCTGACAGGTCTAGACAGACTAGATGCAGAAGGAATGTTTCCCTTGGCGGGTGAGAACAGAACTAGAGGACATAATTTAAGGATAAGGGCTAAACCATTTAGGACAGAAATGAGGGGGAATTTCTTCACTCAGAGGGTGGTGAACCTGTGGAACTCATTGCCACAGAGGGCAGTGTACGCCAGCTCATTAAATATATTTAAGAGGGAATTAGATATATTTCTACAGGCAAAAGGGGTTAAGGGTTACGGAGAGAAGGCGGGGACGGGATACTGAATTGGAGGATCAGCCATGATCTCATTAAATGGCGGAGCAGGCTCGAAGGGCCGGATGGCCTACTCCTGCTCCTATCTTCTATGTATCTATATGTATATGTAACACCATAAAGCATCCCTACAATTGCCCAAGCCATTCTTTTCACACTCATCACCATTGTGGGAGGTACCGTAATGTCTCACCATTCACTGCAACCCACTAAGCCACTTCCAAAGGTGCACACAAATCTGTCCAAGAACGGAAAGTGTTGAAAAAAGGTTTCAAAGTTTGACACCACAATCACAGAAACTTTACAAGAACATTCGATAAAACACCCAAGTGGCTACCCTTGTGTGTTGTTAGTTAGTATGATTGCACTAGGATAAGGGTGAGTGTGAGGGGTGGCTAGTGAGATGGGGATGTGATAATATAGATAGAGAGGGATGGGTGGAGGTCCAAGGTAAGTTGGTGTGAATAAGGATGTGCAGGAGTAGGGTAGGGAAGGCAGAGTGATGGGGATGTAATGAGAGGCACAGCAGGACGAGGTTGAGTGTGGCTTTGCACTAACGTTCCGTGATCTACTGGGATCTTTGAAACATTTGCGGCACTGCACCCAGGTCCTCCTGACCATATCCCTGCTTGTGTCCTCCTCTGCAATTTGCAACCAGGCTGTATTGATCTCCTGGGGAGGTCTCTTCCACCCATGGGAAGGGAAGGGAAGAGGACCTCCCTGTGTGCTGTGATTCCCTCCATAAGCATATGGAGGGAGTCATGGGAGAGCCTGGGTGCAGCCCTATGCCTTTGTGCAGCCATTGTCAGTGTTTGCAACACCTCAATGCTGTAGAACACTGACAGCTCAAATGTCAAAATAAATTTGACATGGTCCCTTTAAGGAATCTGGTTGATGACGTGTCATCAAATGAAGTCACCAGATCCGCTTCCTCGAATTGGCCGGGAAACGCGTCGGGCAGGCTTAACAGGCCCCATCAAGGGAAAGTAATTTCACAGAGCAGGATGGAGCCAGCAGCGTGGTCGGGACCCGCCACCGACTTCACCCACAAAGGACCCACCAAGGTCAGCAAAATCGCGACCATACTGTCCACAGCTTTGATCTATAACACCTATCAAACATAAGGTAAAGGGATATAGAGCGAGATGGAACACCGCTTTTGGAAAACATATTGGCTGTCAAAGGGTCCGATGTTAATCAGAAAACAAATCGTTATCAATACAAACACTACATCACACACAAATAAAGAACAAGCCAAATGATTATTTCTAAGGTGGATTCATGAAACAGTCCAAGTGTGATAAGAAGAGAGCACAAGGCAATTAAATAGCACCATAATTGAATATCTCTATAAAATGCTCAAAGTGTGCCTTTTTTTTGTTGATTTTTAGAACATAAAATAAGAATCTAAGATCAATGCGTCTAAAGGACTTCAACAAGGAGAAGTAATATTTTCACTTTTTAATCACTGACAAGATAATGAAGTCATGTGACTAAAAGGCAGCCAAATGTGTCAAAGCCACTTTTATTAAATCCACAGGATACTAAAGCAACTCAAAGGTTACTGAATTAGCTTTCACATTTTAACAATAAGATACAATCGTCAATGCATACAATTCTTGAAAATATAGCCTAATTTTACCATCCATTAAACTGTCATATTAAACTACACCATCAGAGACATAAATCAATTTGGACAGTGTTAATTTGGGTTTTTTTCTGTCTGAGAAGAGGAAGCCATCACTGAGTAATTAGAATGAAAAGTTATTATTTAAAAGACACAAAGATGGACGTAGAGATTTTTCATAGTGCCAATTTTTGTAAGGAACCAACAATTTGGCTGATTTACTGATTTGAAAACCAAACCTAATGAGTCACTGTGGTGCTATATTTGAAGACAGGAAGAGCACAAGAGTTGTTTACACAACATGATAACAACAGCAGCAGCAACATGCGTTACAACATTAACTACACTTCAAAAGAAGTACTTAAAGCGCTTTGGGACGTCCTGAGGTTGTGAAAGACGCTTTTATAAATGCAAGTCTTTCTTTTTACTACCTTTAACGCAGAAAGTATCCCAGGATCTTGCACAGACAGAACTAAGGAAAAGGGATGGCGAGCCAACGAAGTACAGATTAGGAAGGGTGACCAAAAGCTTGGTTGAACTGAGTTTTATGGAAGTTTTTAAAGGAGAACAGAGATGCAGAGAGGTTTAGTGAGGAAATTCCAGAGAGTTGGATTCAGGAAGTTGATGTTTCTTTCACCAATAGCAAAGCAAAGGAAGGATTACACAACAGGCTAGAGTCAAAGGAACAGAGAGCTTGGGGCAGGTGGGGGGGGGGGGGGGGCGGGGGGGTGGGGGGGGGGAAGAACACAAGTCTGAAGAAAGTTATAGAGATAGGGAAGGGCAAGGCCATGGAAGGATATAAAGACAAAGACAAGGATTTTGGAGTTGAAACATTTGGAATGGGAACCCAATGTCGGTCAGGAAGGACAGGGGTGATGATGACCAGGACTTCTTGTGGGATAAGATTTAAGTGGCAGAATTTTGGACAAGCTCGAGTTTACGGAGGGCAGCGGATGGGAGACCAATGAGGTGAGCATTGGAGTAATCAAGTGTGAAAGTGACAAAGGCATATATGAGCATTTAAACAGATCAGATGAGGTAGGGTCGCAGGCAGGTGAAGCTATGGAGGTGGAAGCAGATGATCTTTGTGATGAAAAGGATATAGATCTGAAGCTCAGCGCAATGTCGAATAGGACACCATGGTTGCAAGCAGTCTGGTTCAGCCTGAGACAATGGCTGGCGAGAGGAATGGAATCAATGGCAAGGGAGTGAGGTTTGTGATGTCTCTGGTCCTCCAATGTTTAGGTGGAGGAAATTAAGACTCAACAAAGACTGGATATTAGACAAGTATCCTGACAACACAGAAGCAGTTGAGGGGGCAAAAGAGGTGGGGTGGAAATAAAGCTAGGCGTCATCAACATACGTGAAGAAGCTGACCCCATGTCCACAGATGATGTTACCGAAGGCTAGCATGTAGATGAGGGAGAAGAGGAGGCCAAGGATGGATCTTTGGGGAATTCCAGAGGTGATGGTCTGGGGTGGGAAGAAATTTTTGGAAATGCTTTGGCAATGTTCAGATAGGCAAGAGCAAAACTAAGCAAAGGTGGTCCCATAAATCTGGGTAAGGGGTGGGGGAGGGGGGCAAGACACTGCAGAGGACGATGGGTGTCATCAACCATGTTTAATGCTATAGAGCAGATAAAGGACAACAAGGAGGGATATTACACCATGGTCGTAGTCACAACGCAAGTGATTCATGACGTTGGTAAGAGCTACTTTGGTATTGTGAAAGGTGTGGAAAGCAGAATGAAAGGATTCATACAGAGAGTTGCGAGAGAGATGAATATGAAGCTAGGAAGCAATAACATGTTCAAGGACCATGGAGAGGGAGAGGGAGGCAGCAAGAACAGAGGAGTTAAGGGTGGGTTTTCAGAGGAGGGTTGATGGTGGTTTTGATGGGGAATTGGCAGTGCCTGAGAATAGGGAATCTTTTACAATGTCAGCTAGCATAGGAGCCAGGAGGGGAAGTAAGTATTCAGGTTAGTGGGAATGGGGTTGAGGGTGCAGGACGTAGGTCTCATGGGTGAGATGAGCTTGGAGGGCGCAGGGGGAAGAGATGGGGGAGAAACTGAAAAAAGAAAAACTGAAGAGTGACAAGAATTTGGAGCTAGAGTAGGAGAGAGGCTGGGGTTGCGGGTAATGCTTTGAGGTGAAGGATAAGATAAGGAAGCAGCAGAAGCAACTGCATAGAGGATCTCAATCTTACAAAGCCCATGAGCGCTTCACACTTGTTGTTAGATGAAAGGGTGGAAAGGGGAAAGCCACTCAAGTTTGGTGAAAATACAGTAAAGAATTGAAAAGGTATCAATGTTAAAGGCTGTAGGGAAAGTCGCAAAAATAGCTACCAACTTGACTATTTAAAATGAATCCCAAATCTCACAAAGGGAAGTTGCTCATCAAGTTTGATATCCAGCACAGCCCATGAAGTAACTGAAGTGATAATTATGCACCTGTAGACGGACAATATGTGGACAGAAGCCTATTTGAAACCTACCCAGCACTCATTTAATAACAGTGGAATCTCAACATTAGAATAACATTTATGCGGTTTTGCACATTCCTGTGAATGTATTTAAGAGTTTAGGAAAAGAATAATCTTTTTTTAAAACAGAAGTTCCTAGATTACTAATGTTTACTTGAAAAATGCAATATAAACTTAAGTTACAGAAGATCAAAGCTGAAATGGATTGGTTGACAAAATAATAATTAGAATAATTAAAGGCATACAAATATAATGGGTTATGACAACTGTAGCTGTCAATTTTTTGTTCTGAACTCAAATCTAGAAGAATGATTTCAGAAAATCACCTCCAAATGAATCATTCGAATTTCATATACGTGTCAACTTGGCTCAATCGGTTAACACTTTCACACTTGTCAGAGTTGCTGTCCTCGCAGATGAGCAGGTCTCAATCTGTCTGCTCTGGTAGCTCAGGTGGATGTCAAAAAAGAGTGTTTAGCTGGTTATTCATCTCATTGCTGTTTGTGAGATCTTGCTGTGTACAAAATGGCTGTCATTTTTCTCTTCCAAAACAATCAGTCGACTTCAACATCATGTTTTAAACGTTTGAGAGATGGGATAAGGTGTTATGTAGCTGCAAGTCTTTATTTTCCTTTTTAAATAAGGTTTTAAAATGTGAATGATTGAAGTGCAAAGTTCTCCTCTTCTGCAGAACTGCAAAGCAGTCCTTGTGCACAAATCACTGAAAGTTAACATGCAGGTACAGCAAGCAATTAGGAAAGCAAATGGTATGTTGGCCTTTATTACAAGAGGATTTGAGTATAAGAGTAAAGACGTCTTATTGCAATTATATAAGGCCCTGATGAGACCACACCTGGAGTATTGTGTACAGTTTTGGTCTCCTTACCTAAGGAAGGATATACTTGCCTTAGAGGGAGTGCAACAAAGGTTCACCAGACTGGTTCCTGGGATGGGGGGATTGTCCTATGAGGAGAGATTGAGTAGACTAGGCCTATATTCTCTAGAGTTTAGAAGAATGAGATGTGATCTCATTGAAACATACAAAATTCTTACAGGGCTTGACAGGGTAGATGCAGGGAGGATGTTTCCCCTGGTTGGGGAAGTCTAGAACCAGGGGTCACAGTCTCAGAATAAGGGGTCGGCCATTTAGGACTGAGATGAGGAGAAATTTCTTCACTCAGAGGGTGGTGAATCTTTGGAATCCTCTACCCCAGAGAGCTGTGGAGGCTCAGTCGTTGAGTATATTCAAGACAGAGATCGATAGATTTTTGAATATGAAGGGAATCAAGGGATATGAGGATCGGGCAGGAAAGTGGAGATGAGGAAGAAGATCGGCCATGAAGGCTCGAAGGGCCAAATGGCCTCCTCCTGCTCCTATTTCTTATGTTCTTAGAGCAGGATGGGAATCATAATTACTTAGTTTTTCGTGTTCAAACAGCCACATTGAGGCTATATAATACTGTTATGACAGAGATTTAAATTTCAAATGAAGTTTGCATTTGTAACAGTGCAAATATAACGGTTTCTGCTGATAAGTAATTGTGCTATAGACAAGGCAATTTCATCCCGCTATTACCCAGAGAAAGAAATATGATAGCTGACACTGTACAATGCAAGTCAGCTACTAAATCACTCTATTAAACACAGAATTTTTAATACAGAATAAATAAATATTTGATGAAAAACATGACAATTTACATGCTTTAGTAATTGCTGCTTTGTAAATGTAGAAACAAAGCAAAAATGAAACTGGAATGAATCATTTGAAACATTTGGGCTTTGGCTGCAGGTTTGCAACTGCAGTAAAACTGAAGTAAAGTGGCCAGCAGACTTTATAACAAACAGTAGCAGGATGACTGCCAGTTTAATTTTTCACCATTTAACACATATCCAATGATTAATATATAAATGTTATAATCAAATGTTAAACCACCATACATGTAATAAAGTTAGGAAAAAATTATTACTTATGTTGCTCACTTTTTCATCCTCTGTGCAGGACTTTTCACTTGTCCATATTACATTTCACCTGCCCCCACTGTTCTGCCTACTTACAGGTTTTATCTAACACATTTTGCAGTTCCCTGGTTGCCTTCTCAGATCCAATTGTCCCTCCTCCACCCCCCAATAATTTGGTATTGTCTGACCAATTTGCATTCAGTTTCTGAGTCATTAATGTCAATTGGAAACAATAGGAGTTTCAACATTGATCTCTGGGGCACTCCGCCTCCAACATCTTTCCCCGAGCAAGTACCCCTTGCTTCCTACCCATCAGCCAACTTCTTATCTTATACAAATTGTACCTAAATCCCCATAACTTTAAGATTAAAGAACAGCCTTTAGGGCAGAACTTTGTCAAAGTTTTGATTGCTGTAGCACTTTTCCACAATTTGCTTGAGATGTCACTTCCTCACAAAGCCAAGGGAGTTTGAGAGGGAGGAATCTGTATTCGCTGCTGTTTACAGTTATCATACAGGTAATCTTTAATTTTACTCCTGATAATCTGCTCCGATTCACAGGAAGTGTTTTCTTGCCTTGTTTTAGATGTGAGGGACGACAAGCCAAGTATCAATTTAAACTGAACAGTGTGCAGTCACTTTAATCTCGCCACAACCATCAAAATAAATAGAACTAATTCATAGTCATTGCTTTTCAAGGGCACTATCCAGCTCTTACTCATTTTGAATCCTAATTTATTTTATTTGGATAATTGCTGCTACTCAGCTGCTCACTCACAGGATGGGATCTACAAGAGCTCTTAACTGCTCCATGTTCGAGTTAATGCAGTCCATGAGTAAAAGCAATGAAGGTTCAACACTGAAATTAACAATTAGAGTCATAAGTAAAAGACGCAGAGCAAACATCGTTCTGAATAGGACACAATCTAACATCTTCTTACCAGCTCTTCTATCTGGTTTATGAGTTTAAGGGAATAAAGGATAAAAACTGACAGATATCCACTGTAGTACTTGTGCATTTAACCACAGGTAAGCGGACTGAATTCTCCTCCCATTGGTGGGTTAGCGGCGCAGCAGAAATACTGTCTCCCAACATGAATCTGCCATTAACCCATCGCAGTTTCCTTCTGGGGCCCTCGTTTGCTGTGCACGGTGGGCTTGGAGCAGCTATACTGCTCCTAATGAGTTTACCACTCGTGTGAGGGAGGGAAGTTCAGTTCTGGTTCAGTCTTTAAGAGGCTGCAGCCAGTTGAAGGGGAGCTTCCCTTTCGGAGCAGCAGGAAGAAGAATGGTAGCAGCTGCATCTTCAGGCGAGGCAGCGTCCCCGAGTCTCAGATGAATCTCTAGAGGTGTGGCTGGCTGAAGCAAGGGCCGGATAGGCAGACTGCTGGGCACTGAAGGCAGGAAACCCATTAAGAGGGTGGTGCAGACTGTCTGGAGGGAGGTGGCAGAGGCAGTCAATGCAGCCTTCATCACTCCAAGAACTGCCACACGATGCAGGAAGAGGTTCTGACAAGGGTGGCTAAGGTAATTTTAGGCACTCTTGACAGCACGCATCTGCCAAGGGGCAGGGGCAGGGGGCAGGGGCGGGGGGCGGGGGTAGAAATAATTACCCTCAGGTCAGGGGCCTAGAGAATCAGATCTAAGAGGCCCAGCTTCAAAAGAACTATGATTCAGGAGCATTGATCTCATGCGCAGCGAATGGAGACAGTTTTCACGCATATGGTTGAGATGAAGAACAAATGGGAGGAGTCCAACACCCGCATCTATAACATATTGTGGAAAATTTCCCAAGACCTGCAAAGCACCCTGGAGACTGACAGCCCAGAAGAATCCTGCAGCAGCAAGATGCCAGGAACAGCTTCGAAGGTAATTTGTGTCTTCCGGAGTGACTGTTTGTAGCCACTGGACTTTTTCTGTCGTCTAATAAGATCTCACTTTCGGCTTCAAAAGTGGTAGAGCATCACGTAGACATCATTTTATGTTTAAAATATCAAGTGCATTTATTTTACAAGTGATAATTGAGCAAAGCAGTAACAGTCCTATAATAGCTTTATATATCCAGAGTAGAGATTGTTCCACCCAACTCCTAAGTGAACAAATTAATAAAAAAGAATTGCATTTATATAGCGCCTTTCACGACCACCGGACATCTCAAAGCGCTTTACAGTCAATGAAGTACTTTTGAAGTGTAGTCACTGTTGTAATGTGGGAAATGTGGCAGCCAATTTGCGCACAGCAAGCTCCCACAAACAGCAATGTGAAAATGACCAGATAATCTGTTTTCGTTATGTTGGTTGAGGGAGAAATATTGGCCAGGACACCGGGGATAACTCTCCTGCTCTTCTTCCAAATAGTGCCATGGGATCTTTGACATCCACGGGGGTCTGAACTACAGTCATTTATTTAAAAACTGCTTATGTACTATGACTGGATTGAAAGGAACAGCCACTAAATCAAAAACTAGACATACTTCATTTTTGTCACAACGAAACTACTCATAAATATGCAGATGGAGAATTTCTGTGTGCTTGATATAGAGCATATACTTTTTCACCATCGGAACACACCTCGCTTACCTAAATCAGAGAGCTTAGGCACAGGTTGACAAATCCAAGACTGAGCGACCCCCGATGGTCACAGAGTTTGGCCAGCTTACTAATACACAGGTAACTATCCCGCTGCCTGTCCAACTAAGACCATCCTGGCCTTAACTTGAAGGTCTGTCCAGAGCAAAGTGGGGCGAATCTCAGCCCCCAATGAGAGATGTACTGCTCTAGGATATACTTGTGAGTCAGACAGGTTGGCTACTCATCAATGGAGAATTGCGGACCTGCCTGATTCAGGTTTCGGATCACCGAGTGGGCAATATATGCTTTGATATGACACTGCTTTGTACAGTATTAATGGAGCATTATATAGCTGTCCCTTAAAGGGCAAATCAAATGAAATCCGAAATGGTTTCTTTACGATCTGTTATTCTGTTTTATATGAAGGGTACCTGATCCCTTCTCACTGTGAAGAGCTGAAATTGATAGTAGATAAGAACAATACTGATACTTATGCAAAAAAGTTGAATATGAATCTTCTTTAAATGTTTAATCAATAAGCAGGAACTACATTTCTTTATACTGAATCAGAAAAATATTGAATGACTGGCCGTTCAAAACTAGCATGCTTTCAAACAGAGACTGTTCATCAGTGCCTTATATTTGTGTGTGGATAGTTTTTTTCTGATGCTGCTATTTCAACCACATATTGAATACTAATTACATGAAAATCTGCCTTAATAAAGTACTCTACATGATGACAGTAAATATGGGATTGCTGAACGGACACTGCAGGGTTATTTTGTAAAGTGTCATCCTTTCTTAAATCTCATTTACATTTTAATTGTTATCTTTGCGGCATTTTGACTTTTGTTTAATGCAAACCTGTTTATTAAAAAAACACACAATTTAACCTGACTTTTCACCCTACATGGAAATGCAACAATGATTATAGAAAGATCATTGCAGAAAAAAATTACACCGCTCGTTTTACTCCCCTGTTTATCATTTTAACAAGCTTGATTTCGTCTAACATCTGAATCTTGGCTGTAAAAAATTAAACCCGTTCCAACACCTATCTCGGTTTTTCTGTCAAGCAGGCAGTAAATATACAGCTTGGAAACAGTCGTACTAGTGAGAGACTCGCTGTGTTTCTGCTTCGCTGTAACTTGCAAAATTTTAAGAACTGGATGGCAGCTGCCAACATCTGTATAACTCAAGCAGAGACATTGATGCTGAAATTGCTTTGGGGTTTTACCGGTCACCTGTTGTAACTCCAGTGGGAGACCGGTGCGGCCTCCAGCTAAAAGGCCATTTTCAGCCATTTGCGCCATTTCCCTGAGGGTTCTGCCAGTCTCCCACCAGAGTTACGGCGGAAGACCAGCAGCAACCATAACCCCACCCCCGTGAAACTTCTGGGTCATATTATTTCTCAATGTCATTTCTTGTCATTTTCTGTATTCAAACACTGAGCACTTGTCAACGGCTGAGAAAGGATGCATCATTCCTCCGTGTGAGTGTTAAATACTTCCAGTGCAGAGGAACAAGGTGCAGATCGGACAGCACTGGTTAAGAACCGCTCGCACCCTCACCTCTTTCACAATGCAACCGCATGCAACCCCAACATCAACTTCAAAACATGCAACTTTTCGCTTTCAATGCAGACGGTGTCAAAATTCAACAAGGGAGCATTTTTGTGCAATGGGGGACTACCATTGTAACAAGTAGAACTGGTTGAATTATGGCCTAACAAGGAGCAATCCCTCTTTGGGCTGGATTTAGATCTCATCCTCGCAGGATGAACAGCAGTAATTGCTAGCACACAGCTCTGCTGATTCCCAGCTAAATCATTTTAAACTATTGCGATTAAAAAAAAAGAAAATGCATTTTCTACTTCTTACTTGAAATGCCCTTAGAATATAAATGCTATTTTTCTCATCCATTTGCACTTGTATTTGTCTTGCCTTATATTCTTATTTAGAAAAACAGCATTTTGTACATATCCTCTGCCATTAGTGGGTAAGAAAATAAGGGATTATGGTGTTGTATGTGTGTGCATGTCTATCTCTGAGCAGAGCTCCACAGGCCTTTTGTAGGGTGACTAATCTACATATTTCAATGTAACTGTGATATTATTAATGTGTCCTTGCACTCACAGTAAGATAAGAATATTAAAGCCAGTGATGAGCACTTAAGTGCACACACATTTTCTGACTAAATATCAAATGACGATGCTTCAGTTCTGATTTGGCACTATTTTTATTCAAAATTCTTGTTCTGCACACAAGAGCAGGAAAAATATGGAAAATGGCCCTGGACCAAGCACATTCTTTCTCCAAAGGTTCAATGCCTGCTAATGGTAGTAAGTGTCTATTAATTATGCTGCTGAGCAGACCAGCCACTGTCACAAAGATGACATATGACTCTTTCACGAATGAATATATTTCCAGCATGATCCTGAACTGCAGTAAACACGAGGAATGCCGATGCTCTCAGTTTGTAGGGCAACTGCTTCATGAGCAACTCTGTACAAAAACAAAGGAGGGAAAGTTAACTCCCCCAGGACAGACGGGACTGTGTCGATGGGTGGGTGGGTGGTGGGTGGGAGGGCGGGGCAAAGTAAATTGTTAAAAATGGGAAGCCCGACCCAAACTCACCGTGAACGCCCCTACTTCCGGTTTAACCGCGGCAGGTTTGGGGTTGGCCGAGTAACCTTTCTGAAGAGGTGGGTTGGTAATTATAATATTTAAATGAGGCTCAGTGCCTCAGATTTTGACAGCGATTCGGATATTAAATCCTCCAGCAAAGTAACTAAAGGGAGACGGGAGCTGCCAGATCCAGCAGTTAAGTGCTTTTCCAGCACTGCTTGTGGGCCAGGAGGAGTCGGAGTGCTCCCCCACCAGTCCCTCAAGCTAACCTGCTGCGATCTGCCTCCCTCCCCACGATTGATTGACTTTCCCCAAAATCTGATCTCTCCCCCTTGCGATCTTCTGACTATCGGCGATCCATCCCTCCTGCGATCTCTCCCCCGCTCTCCGTGATCTCTTCCTCCCTCCTCTCTGCTGCTCACCGAGCCCCCCCCCCTCCACGACCCTTGATCTTCTTGTTGCTGGGTACCATCCCCAGAGCTCCCGGGCTGTGCCCATCTACCGCTGGCTTTCCTGCCCGGCAGTCGTCCAGCCTCTCAATCTGGCTGGCTGCCGGCTGAGAAACGGAGTAAAAAAATTCAAATGAGGTCCTGCTGTTGTATTCGGCAGGACCTCTGAATTCCCGGCATTTCCATAAATTCTGGATGCTGACAGGCACTCTCACTCCCTTCCCACCTCCCCGTAAATATCGGGGCTAAAATGTATTAAAAATTTCAAATATCAAATCTTTCCACTCACCACCATTACCTTCAGCATTTGATCAAGCCTCACATCCACACTCTTGGGCATTTCATCTCAATGTAGATCATCTCTTAAATCCATCCTTTTGCATTTTGGTTAAAGATACCTCAGTTCGACTTGGGACACCCTCAAGAGACTCACTGCCTGCCATGCGTTGCATTGTTTCAACGTCAAAACAAAAATACAACCAGTTGCTTCAGCAAAGGAGACATTTTCTCCAAGCTGCTGAAGGTTTAATTGAATAACCTGCTTGTGGTCTCAATCTTTAAGCCAAAAAGAACATGCACATCGATTTGAAGGTGAATTCCTGCAAATCTAACAACCTTCTTAATTACTAAACTTGGCAGAAAATAACATTAAGAACAGAGCTTACTGAAGTGTGTGGATATTTAAAAAGAGGAAGCACCCAACACACTAGAAACTAATCAACCCGACACTCAAATCTAAGACTGTGGCAAATTAATCACCACACTACAGAATTATGAGAGAAAAGAGGAAGGCAACCCATTGAAGTAATTCTGAAGGAGATAAAATTACAAGGGAGAAAGTTGGCAAGAATGTAAGTGGCATTTGAAACACAGTGATTAAAAAGTGAAAAGCTAAACATTAGTGCTGACTGCCTATTTTCATCCCGTACTTGGAAGAAGAGTTTAATCCTAGAGTTGTCAGTGATTCAAGCAAACTCCTAAACTGTAAGTGCTAATGAACTGCTACTCAGCATATCTGCTTTGACCTAAATATATAAGTTCACTTTGAGTCTTTCCTGAAGATGGTCTTTCAGAACTCAGTAAATTCACTGAAATTTACTTACTACAATTTTTCACTATTACTAAGAGTTTTCTCCAGTAACAAGCACAGGATCTGACAGGCAAGTACAGAATACCTGATGCTCAATGGAAATGTTTTGAGAGAAAAGTCTAAAGCATCAGATAATTAAGACTTCAAGGATTTTTTTTGTAACAAGCCTTTTCAGTATCCTGGGCAAGCTTTACAGACTATTTTTTGCTGGAAAGATGCCTTTCAATCTCAGCAGCATTTTTCACTTACAGTATCCTCAAGCCACAAAGGAGATGGTTTCAGAACTGCTCGTAGATTGAAGCAGATGTTAAGGAAAACTATTTGAAGCACACACAATCTGGCTCGTCATCTATCAAATATTTTGATTATCTTAAACAAAAATACAAGGTGCTTTGTGAGAAGAAAAATTCTAGCTATGCAGCATGCAATTTAGCCTACTTCATAAATCTTAGTATTCCCATTTATCGAATAAAAAGAAAATTTGTTTTAAATGATTTGACACTGCAGACACTCGCAATCTGCTCTCAAAACATTGATGGGTCCAACATTATAGTAAATGAAAGAATTTGCATTATATAGCGTCTTTCACAACATAGAAACATAGAAGATAGGAGCAGGAGTAGGCCATTCAGCCCCTCGAGCCTGTTCCGCCATTCAATGCGATCCTGGCTGATCATCCAAATTCAGTACCCTGTCCCTGCTTTCTCCCCATATCCCTTGATCCCCTTAGCCTTAAGAAATATTTCTAACTCCTTCTTGAATATATTTAATGAATTGGACTCAACTGTCTTCTGTGGTAGAGAATTCCACAGTTTCACCACTCTCTGGGTGAAGAAATTCCTCCTCATCTCAGTCCTAAATGGCTTACCCCTTATCCTTAGACTGTGACCCCTGGTTCTGGACTCCCCCGCCATCGGGTACATCCTTCCTGCATCTAGTCTGTCTAGTCCTGTTAGAATTTTATAAGTTTCAATGAGATCCCCTCTCATTCTTCTAAACTCGAGCGAATACAAGCCCAATTGTCCCAATCTCTCTTCATACGTCATTCCTGCCATCCCAGGTATCAGTCTGGTGAATCTTCGCTGCACTCCCTCCATGGCAAGAACATCCTTCCTCAGATAAGGCGACCAAAACTGCACACAATACTCAAGGTGTGGTCTCACCAAGGCCCTGTACAACTGCAGCAAGACATCCTTGCTCCTGTACTCGAATCCTCTCGCTATGAAGGCCAACATACCATTTGCCTTCTTAACCGCCTGCTGCACCTGCATGCTTACCTTCAGCGACTGGTGCACAAGGACACCCAGGTCTCGTTGCACTTCCCCTTTTCCCAATCTATTGCCATTCAGATAATAATCTGTCTCCCTGTTTTTGCCACCAAAGTGGATAACCTCACATTTATCCACATTATACTGCATCTGCCATGCATCTGTCCAATCACCCAACCTGTCCAAATCATACTGGAGTTTCTCTGCATCCTCCTCACAGCACACACGCCCACCCAGCTTTGTGTCGTCTGCAAACTTGGAGACATTACATCTAGTTCCCTCGTCCAGATCATTAATATATATTGTGAATAACTGGGGTCCTAGCACCGATCCCTGCGGTACCAAAATGTGTGGGTTAGGTTGATTTGGCTATGATAAATTGACCCTTAGTGTTAGGGGGGGGGGATTAAATATGTGGGGTTATGGGGATAGGATGGGATATGTTAGGGGGAATTAAATACGTGGGGTTACGGGGGTAGGGTGGGATATGTGTACTGTGGGGATTAAAAGCAGGGACGGGGTACTGGAATTGGATGATCAGCCATGATCGTATTGAATGGTGGAGCAGGCTCGACGGGCCGAATGGCCTACTCCTGCTCCGAGATTCTATGTTTCTATAACCCCACTAGTCACTGCCTGCCACTCGGAAAAAGACCCGTTTATTCCAACTCTTTGCTTCCTGTCCGCCAACCAGTTCTCTATCCAAGTCAGTACCTTACCCCCAACCTCAGAATGTCCCAAAGCACTTTACAGCCAATTAAGTACTTTTGAAGTGTAGTCACTGTGTAATGTAGGACTGCTTTCCCAGCAGAAGAGTGGCAGAGTGGACAAGCCCAGGCCCAAATCCCAAGTACGGTGTCACTTCCATGAGAGGGACAGGCTGCTGGCGCCTGTAAGGGCGCGTCAATGGTGCCTGCCTTGACCTTGCGCTTGTACTAAAGTGGTACAGCTGACAGCCTCTCTGCCTGAGGTGTCTTGGCCTTTTGGGACCAAAGATTAAAAAATGGCGACAGCAGTCTTCAGCTTCAAAAGGAGACATCCGTCTCCAGACAGAATGTACTCTCTCTGAGATTGATAACAGTCTGGGTAAGGTATGGGTTGTTTCAAAAGGCCTCACGGGTAGTGCTCTCAGCGTACTAAGTAGAATTTTCAGGATAGTACGTGAACTCCCTCAGACATGCCCCCTTGATGTGGGGGAGTGGGGAGGCTGCGGTTGGTGGAAGATCCATCCATGGTCCCTCTACCAATAAGTGTCAGCCTGAGAAGAAAACAAGGCTAAATCCTGGTGAAACTGGGTTCCATCCTTTTTTCAGCACCGGACCTGGAAATTTCAACAATTTCAGACCATAACCTCTGCCCCTATCTTTTTTTCCCATATTTTTTCTCTCTCCCACATGGCAGCTGTCTTTCTTTCTGCCAGTGCCATTTAACATAGAAACATAGAAACATAGAATCTAGGAGCAGGAGTTGGCCATTCAGCCCGTCGAGCCTGCTCCACCATTCAATACGATCATGGCTGATCATCCAAATCCAGTACCCTGTCCCTGCTTTAATCCCCACAGTACACATATCCCACCCTACCCCCGTAACCCCACGTATTTAATTCCCCCTAACATATCCCATCCTATCCCCATAACCCCACATATTTAATCCCCCCCTAACACTAAGGGTCAATTTTATCATAGCCAAATCAACCTAACCCGCACATTTTTGGACTGTGGGAGGAAACCGGAGCACCCGGAGGAAACCCACGCAGACACGGGGAGAATGTGCAAACTCCACACAGACAGTCACCCGAGGTCAGATTCGAACCCGGGTCTCTGGCGCTGTGAGGCACCAGTGCTAACCACTATGCCACCGTGCTGCCCTATCTTCATCTTCACCTACACTTCATCTAGTGCCATCTTTTGTTTCTTTGATCAGGCCAGCTTAGACTGGGTATTATGTAATGAGAAAGGATTAATTAGCAATCTTGTTGTGCGAGGCCCCTTGGGGAGGAGCGATCATAATATGATCGAATTCTTCATTAAGATGGAGAGTGAAGTAGTCGACTCAGAGACTAGGGTCCTGAATTTAAATAAAGGAAACTATGATGGTATGAGGCACGAGCTGGCTAGGATGGATTGGGGAGCGTTACTTAAAGGGTTGACGGTGGATAGGCAATGGCAAACATTTAAAGATCGCATGGATGAACTACAGAATTTGTTCATCCCTGTTTGGCATAAAAATAAAACAAAAAAGGTGACTCAACCGTGGCTAACAAGGGAAATTAGGGATAGCATAAGATCCAAGGAGAGGACATATAAATTAGCCAGAAAAAGCAGCAAACTTGAGGATTGGGAGCAGTTTAGGATTCAGCAAAGGAGGACAAAGGGATTAATTAAGAGGGGGAAAATAGAGTATGAGAGTAAGCTTTCAGGGAACATAAAAACTGACTGTAAAAGCTTCTATAGATATGTGAAGAGAAAAAGATTGGTGAAGTCAAGCGTAGGTCCCTTGCAGTCAGAATCAGGGGAATTTATAATGGGGAACAAAGAAATGGCAGACCAATTAAATACATACTTTGGTTCTGTCTTCACAAAGGAGGACACAAATAACCTCCCAGAGATGTCGGGGAACATAGGGTCTAATGAGAGGGAGGAATTGAATGAAATCAGTATTTGTAGGGAAATGGTGTTAGGGAAATTGATGGGATTGAAGGCCGATAAATCCCCAGGGCCTGATAATCTACATCCTAGGGTACTTAAGGAAGTGGCTCTAGAAATAGTAGATGCATTGCTGGTCATCTTCCAAAATTCTATAGACTCTGGAACAGTTCCCATGGATTGGAGGGTAGCTAATGTAACCCCACTATTTAAAGAAGGTGGTAGAGAGAAAACGGGTAATTATAGGTTAATTATAGGGAATTATAGGGGAATTATAAACCTGACATCGGTAGTGGGGAAAATGCTAGAGTCCACTATAAAAGATGTAATAGCAGAGCACTTGGAAAACAGTGACAGGATTGGACAAAGTCAACATGGATTTACAAAAGGTAAATCATGCTTGACTAATCTACTGGAATTTTTTGAGGATGTAACTGGTAGAATAGATAAGGGAGAACCAGTGGATGTGGTGTATTTGGTCTTTCAGAAGGCTTTCGATAAGGTCCTGCATAAGAGATTAGCGTGCAAAGTTAAAGCACATGGGATTGGGGGTAAGGTACTGACTTGGATAGAGAACTGGTTGGCAGACAGGAAACAAAGAGTTGGAATAAACGGGTCTTTTTCCGAGTGGCAGGCAGTGACTAGTGGGGTACCGCAGGGATCGGTGCTAGGACCCCAGCTATTCACAATATATATATAAATGATCTAGATGAGGGAACTAGATGTAATATCTCCAAGTTTGCAGACGACACAAAGCTGGGTGGGCGTGTGTGCTGTGAGGAGGATGCAGAGAAACTCCAGTATGATTTCGACAGGTTGGGCAGATGCATGGCAGATGCAGTATAATGTGGATAAATGCGAGGTTATCCACTTTGGTGGCAAAAACAGGAAGACAGATTATTATCTGAATGGCAATAGATTGGGAAAAGGGGAAGTGCAACGAGACTTGGGTGTCCTTGTGCACCAGTCGCTGAAGGTAAGCATGCAGGTGCAGCAGGCGGTTAAGAAGACAAATGGTATGTTGGCCTTCATAGCGAGAGGATTCGAGTATAGGAGCAAGGATGTCTTGCTGCAGTTGTACAGGGCCTTGGTGAGACCACACCTTGAGTATTGTGTGCAGTTTTGGTCGCCTTATCTGAGGAAGGATGTTCTTGCCATGGAGGGAGTGCAGCGAAGACTCACCAGACTGATACCTGGGATGGCAAGAATGACGTATGAAGAGAGATTGGGTCGATTAGGCTTGTATTCACTAGAGTTTAGAAGAATGAGAGGGGATCTCATTGAAACTTATAAAATTCTAACAGGACTAGACAGACTAGATGCAGGAAGGATGTTCCCGATGGCGGGGGAGTCCAGAACCAGGGGTCACATTTTAAGGATAAGGGGTAAGCCATTTAGGACCGAGATGAGGAGGAATTTCTTCACCCAGAGAGTGGTGAACCTGTAGAATTCTCTACCACAGAAGGCAGTTGAGGCCAATTCATTAAATATATTCAAGAAGGAGTTAGGTATATTTCTTAAGGCTAAAGGGATCAAGGATATGGGGAGAAAGCAGGGACAGGGTACTGAATTTGGATGATCAGCCATGATCTCATTAAATGGCGGAACAGGCTCGAGGGGCCGAATGGCCTACTCCTGCTCCTATCTTCTATGTTTCTATGTTTCTTAACTTGTCCCATTACCATCTCCTTTTGCCTTGCACCATCATCCCTTTTGTCTCTTAATCTCTCCTGCCTTCCATCCTATCACAGACCTTCCCTTTTGTTCTTTCCTCCCCTCTCCCTGCACTTGCTTAAAAACCTGTTCCAGCTCCAGCTTTTTGCAGTTCTGATGAAGGGTCATCGACCTGAAACGTTAACTCTGTTTCTCTCTCCACAGATGCTGCCTGACCTGCTGAGTATTTCCAGCATTTTCTGTTTTTATTTCAGATTTCCAGCATCCGCAGTATTTTGCTTTTGTATGGAATCTTCTTAATGGTCTGAGAGAATTGATGCTACTGTCTGCACTCTCATAACATTAAAAACTAACTAAAGGAACTTTTGAGTCCTGTATCTGTAACCTATTGACATCTAGACAGCTGCATATCTCTTCAGATTAATATGAAAAGTGAAAATATGAGAAACATTAGCATTGTTTGATCCAGTTGACCAGTCAAAGAATCTGAGATTTTCCAAGCCAGAAACTGTAGAAGCAAAGCTACTTATTTGCAATGTAGAACCTCACCTTGAAGGAAGAATTAATTTCCAGAAATACCCGTCCAATGCAAAGACATTACTTGAGTTTTTGCCTGTGAAAGCATGATAAATTGGATGCTGTACTGAAGTCATTCTACTCACTAATGAAGTATGGCAAAGCAGCCCTGTGCAACAAGACTGTCAATCCAAGCAGACCATGGCCAAGGAAGCACATCTAGTCAGATCACTCATTCTAATCTTTTTAATTTATTTTGACAACTGCTGAAAGTATGCTCATCAACTAACTTCTATGTAAAATAGGAAGAGTTGTCAACTCTCATATATTAGGTTTCATATTTTCAAGGCTATTGCAAGTAATACTGCTTTACCAGCGAAGTACTTTATTAAAGGAATGGCTTGACTGCATTAAAAAAGACCTATTCCCTGGGCTGCATGTTTATTTTGTCTTTTGAAATTTACCCAAGCTCACCTTTGCCATTAATGAGCTAATTCGGGTTAAAGAACCCTGCAGTATTTTTTTAAGTTCGGTAAGAATGGAGTATTTTTTGGTCACAAAGACAACGAATAGTATAATCAATAATTGCAATTGTGTTTCTGGCTTTAAATCTTATTCACAAGTGTTAAAAACAGATTCCTGAAACAATCGATTGTCCATAAAATAGCACAGCAAACTTAAATTTTTCAAAGCTGAAAATGTTTCAGGAGAATCTATGCTGAACAAAAAGCTGACAGTTTGATGAAGAAATTTGTCACTGATTATTTTTCATGTCAACTATATATGCAACTGCAAGTACTATTAACTTGACCCTTCAGCAAACTTTCTGTATTTATAAAATATTCATTCTGCAGTCAATAGAAACCAAATTTAAACAGTTTTTAATTTATGCTTTCAGTTGCAGTTTTTTTTTAACATTTCAATGGCTTCTATTCAGTAAATGAATATCAGTTATAAGAAAACCCATTACTATAACTAGTTAAGATCTGTTTTCCAAACAGTAATGACACCAAACTAAGAAACTGCCAAATTTCTTAAATTAATGTCTCATAAAATTATTAAATGATTAAATTATTTGTTTAAAAGATTTTTGTGAACACAAACTCAACAGTGAAAACTGTGACAGGCTGAGAACTCTATTCATTCCAACTGATGAAGCATGGCCAGATACATATCAATGAGACAATAGTGAATAGATGCATGACTTGATTTATTAGTCCAAGACTTCCAAAGAAGATGGGCACCATACCCAATCCAGGAGACCCCAGGAGACAAAAGCGACAGTGTTAAATCAAGTTCTGCAAACATGACAGTGTTGACCTGAAGAGTAACTATCAATAGGATGAAGTGGGGGACCCCATGGATACAACGCCAGCACAATGTAGGCACCTGCCTCCTAAAAAGGGGGCGTGATATTCCACCAAACACTATTGAGAGAATACCCAAAGGGCACTCTAAGGCATCAAGCCTCTGAGAAGGAATGGGAGGGGAACAGATTTGTGCCTTAATGCTGCAGGTCACATTTGGACTAAGCTTTAATGCCATCACTAAACTGAAGTTTGAGGTAAGGCTCCACGGGGGCTAGTCCAATTCATCACTCAGTGTCCTATCTTTGTGCGGGAAAACACTGTCCGGTCTTTTAACCACAGGAGGCATTATATCTGAACCAAAAGGTGTTCTCATTCAGCTACCATATTCTCACACCTTCTGTTGGGGATCACTAGATAGCCATTAGGGATGGTAATCCTGAATGGTTTATCTCCTCCCTGGTCCAAAAAACATGGAGGTTGCTTGCATCCGCCCAGTGAGGTCGGCTAACTCAGCACAAACCAGGAATCATGCTGGAGACCTTTCTATCTGTATGGCTCAAGACCAAATTGTATGATCCAAACAAAAAGACACATACACAGAAAAAAGAAAAAAAATCCTGCTTACACCAAAGTATCATCTTGTTGGCCCACAACTGTTGTTAAACAGGAGACATACAAGGGCACATTCAAGATCACATATCACTCGTATCAGTCTGACAATACCCAACTTGCCTCTGTCACTGTCTCCTAGTACAGTGTTGTCCAACATAAAATGGTAACTAGACATAGGCATGGCTACAGCGACATTGCGTTTGCCACATGTACTAATTTTCGTAGAAAATTCCTTACATACACTCAAATACAGGTAAATGTACCTCACAAATTCACTTAACAAGTATCTACCACCATTCAGTAACCAGTGAAGTAAATCACTCAACGATCAAAAAACACACATACTGTTTTTTGTCTTACAAAAACAAACACACAAAAAGGTTCAAATACACATGCATTCGATATGCAAATAAGTATTGAGATCACATGCCTAACAACGGTGTCTGTTACTCTATTTTTATTTACTGATCAGAAATGCAATTAGCCACATCTAAATTCACAATTTGCCACATGTGGCTAGTGGGTAATGTATTGGACAACACTGTTATGGTTGCTAAGGGTTCCAGTTATTGACGTCTGAGGACCAACTTCTTAAACTTCATTTGTTTGTATTCCGCACTGTTCACAGTTAAATAATTGTATATTGAGTACTAAATAAACAATATTACTTGTTGAAACAGTTATTCAAATAAAGTTCTTCACCTTCCGCTCTGGTCTTACCTTCCCAAAATGGCCTCATCAGCCATCACAGCCCTTTTTTAGTCTAATTAGCAATGTTTATATGTATCCATTCTTTTCTCATCATTGTCTGGAAACAAGAATGCCCATTAGGCACATTAAAAATGAAGAAATGCTTTCTGAACCACCGTAGAGTTTACTTTGCCATATCTCTTGAGCTTTAAAACACAGCTAATTGGTACTGGCTGAAAAACATGTAAAATTATTTTGCCACTATATCCCTAGCAGATTGGGCCATAGGCTAAAAACAAAAAAAAAACTTCAAGGCTATCTGAATGATTCAAAATTCCACAGAGGATTATAATCTTGCTAGTTGATAATAGACACCTCAGCCTGCTTTCACTTTCAGTCAGTGTGGTCCAGCCACCAGTAGCTACAATATTGTGCTCCTACAAAAGACCCGGAGATGCCCTTTTACTGTAGCCTTCAATGTAATACCAAACCTTTTCACCAGCAGTATTTCTGTGGCCCAGCACCAAAATTGTTGACATTTAGCACAATGAGTCATTTGGTAATAAAAGACTGAAAACTGCAGAAGTGCTTTATATATATGTGCGTGTCCTTCATTGTGCTTACTGTTCTACAATGTAAGAATGTATGAGGTATATTTTTGAGAAGACATCTTCATAAACCACACTTACAGTCTTACCATTTTGTAGCACTAGCAGGACACTGGGGATATAGCTCAGACGTATCCTTGGAGTTATTAAAAAAAGTACATGATCCTGACTACAACCTTAGCCACACGTGTGTGTATGTGTCTCATTTAAATAGATGAAATCTAGTGAAGTCTTACATTAACATGATCATGAATTCTATAATTTGGTAAAAGAAACATTTGCATAAATACAGTAACTTATCGCATCTCTTTGAAACGTCCCAAAGTGTTTCACAAACAATTATTTTTGAAGTGCAATATTATGTCGGCAAGCACAGTAGTCATTTTGCACACATCAAGTTCTGATAAAAATCAATGAGATGCATGACCTGTTGCTCTGTCTGGTGTTGGATGTGAGGGAAAATGTTGGCCAGGGTACCAGCAGTTTGATGGGGTTTTGGCCAATTTGACTCATTCCTTGTAAAGGTAATGCTAATGTAAAGAGCCTGACTTTATAACTTCACTAACTTACCATGAAGGCTATTCTTTCAAAACATAACCTAACTTAGCAATTATGATGGTTTAATTGCAACTTGCCAGTAAATCATTTAGCTTCATTTGTGTTAATTTTTATTCCAATTTCACTTCTGCAATATGGCATCCGCATTGCATTTCCCTCAGTCAGGAGGGCGCGAGAGTTATTATGGCTCTGCAATAAACTCACAAGAGGTACACTTGAAGCAGGGAGAATTGACTGGCAGTTAGTTCTGTGAATTCTTATGCTTGGACTGCTCTTGAGGGACATTGGATTTTATACCCAATACACTAGCAGAGGGGTTTTATTCAATCAATTGAGAAAGATGTAGACAGTACACCTCAAGTAGCAAACATAGCTCACAAGCTACAAAAAACAATATGCAGTGACAGGCTCTGGTGGCATACTAACAACTAAAATTATTGGCAATATTTTTCTACTGTATAAAATATCACAACTCACCATCTCACACTAGCCTTAGTACCTGTAATGCAGCAATACTTATGTCATTACTAAATCTTATTTACCAAGCACTTTATTACTTTCTGTTAGATATTAAATTTAGTATATGGGGCATGTATTTTATTGAAAACTTATATGTACCTGCAGTATCTGTCATTCCAGTAGTTGGTGCTGTGTTATGTATTTTCAATGTGAAACGTGTCACACTGTGTGGCACACAATAGCTGCCATATTGCAGCAAGAGTATATTACTGTGAGATTGCATCATCTGAACCATTGTCTTCCCATAAATCGCTATAAATACTTCATCAAGTTTTTTTCAACTACCATTTTTTCCCCAATAACTGAAATTTCTCATGTCCAAAATAAGGATATAAACAAAATATTAGCGTGATTACATTTATCCATTGAATTGTTTTTCGATGCCTTCATTAAGTTTTAACTTAAAGGCCTCAGCCTCTCACAAACACATGGGCTTGAACTTGATAATTCTGCCTGGGGGGGTGGGGGGAGTGGCGGCTGTGAACTGAGTTTGGATTGTGCAATCTGAGCCCACGATGCATCAGTATCATTCAGTCAGTTTTTCTGAGGTGATATTTTTATTAGCTTCCAGCACTTTCTGTCCTGTATCTTTTCTTTGCCCTCTAGTTTTTCTAAATTAGTTAATGTGCAAAAGCTTTAATGAAGTAAAATTTATATTGAGTGTTTTTCTTGAAGAGGCAGTGTGTGGGAAGAGAAAGAGAACAAAATGATAGTGCTCTGATTACACATCTGCTGTAGTTTTTAGTTTGTGTTCTATAAACTTTAAAAAGTATACTGAACTGAAAAGGGAGAGAAAGACAGAAAAAGACAATGGGCTGGATTTTCCCAGGTCCCACCCGCACGGTGCGGGGGGACCCGGGAGATGGTGGGAAACCCGGAAGTTCAGGTTTCCCAGAACGCTGTGGAGTTTTAATTCCACAGCGTACGTGCGACCTAAAGGGCGAGTTTCCTGCCCGGAAGTCAGTCTGATTGATAGGCTGGCTTCCAGTCGTGCGGGGAACACAGGCAAGGAGGCCACAGGACAAGGTAAGTGCTGGGCCCAGGATGGTTGGCAGGGTGGGGGGGGGCTCCAGTCCCCGACCCTGGGGCCGAGTCGCGATCCGGAGGGGGGGGGGGGTCCGATCCCTGGGGGTCTGATCCCCGACGATGGGGAGGGGCAGGTTGATGGTTGGGGAGCTTGGGGGTCAGGAGGAAGCACTCCTGCTCCTCTTGGCCCACAAGAATTGCTCCCCGAGGCTGAGGCCACCTCGTTGCAGCCACCGGGAATCCCAAGCCCCTCATTATAATATTTAAATTGCCAACGGGCCTCCTGGCAGCTGGTTGGCAGCCCGCCTCCCTGTCCCTCCCGAGTGAAAGGTGAAAGTAGGCGGTTTGGGGTCGGGTTTTACATTTGCACAACTTTCACTTCCCCCCACGACTCCAACCCACCTGTTCTTAACTCTGAAAATTCCAGCCAATGTCTTTCTTCACAAGATTACGTCCATTTTTTTGAAGTTGAACTTTGAAGCTAACTGATGATCTCATCTGTGTTATGTTGACAGTTAAAAAAGGTTAATGATAATCGCATACTCCTGCGAGATGGAGATTCTAATTTCTAACAGCTATGAGACAGAGCAAAAGAGAAATCGAGAGAAAGAAAGATGTAAATAGAGAGAAAGGAAGATGGCAGTTTTTTCCCCTCATCACTGCTGGATCAATTTGCAACTTGAGAATCACCACAAAAAGTGGCTCCCCGTAAAGCTGCAAAACATGAAAACATATTCTTCAATATACAAATAACACCAAGACAGGATAACACAATCCATACTTTCAAAAATCCTTCAACACTCCTTTCCTTTTCTGCGGAATAATTCTTCCAATCATGTTGGATGTGCAGACATTTTAATAAAAGAGAACCGGTCGGATGGGGAGATGTTCAATGCCACACGTGCACAACAGATTCCAGGGAGAATCCATTTTTTTCTTCACTTCACAAGAGTAAATGGTGGACAGCAGTGAAAGACCAATAAGTTCACAAACAAATTTGACACACAACTGAATGATGCCACAACTGATGCAGAATTAGTGCAGTTCGCTTCAAAGCAGATTTTCCAAAAATGTAATGCTGAGGACCAAGGTGCCACCATGACAGGAACTCTTTAATACCACAGAACCCGAAAGAACACAACTGCAGACATGGCAACAAACCCCCAACAACTAGTAAATCACAATTGAAAGAAGACGGTCATTCCAGGTGCAGTTATGTAAAGTAGAATCAACTCCAGGTAAGGACAGAACTGATCCAATCAGAATTTCACTGAACCAAAACACTTCCCTTTCAAATGCAATATTTGGAATGTCTGATGCAAGCATAATTCTTAAATTAAATAAAGGCTGATCTGAGTAGTAAATGTTCCCACATATCCTTTGTGTAACACTTCGCATGCAACTAATTGCTAAAATTCCATACATTCCACATTTCAGCATCCTAATTGCTAGCACTGTTGTGCTAGATACAGTTTTGTTCAACATTTCTGTTTTTGTATTGATTCAATACATTGTCTCTGGCACAAGAAGTTAGCTATTTGTATCTGCAGTTTACAAAATTCTTAAAACTATCATGACCTCAATTCTGAAATAACATTTCATCAGGTTTCAAATAGATTACATATCCACAGAGGATTTACATGCATAGGATTACACCAACCAAAACTGCTACTGCAGTATGTAATGCACCTCCAACAACTCAAAACACTCACCACAAAATGATTATAAAAAAAAATCCACGAAACCTCTCATTGAACAGATATGCTGAATACTCGGTTGTACGTTAGGTTTTAATAGAGAATGGCAGCTTGACGAGAAGCACTCGACCAGCTGTCTTGTCCTTCAATCAGGCTGCCTGTCCTCAGTTACAACCTGCTGTACTCCCATGTGTCCATTATTGCTTAATTCAGTCATGCCTCATTAGGTGAGTGAAATGAGAGTGGCTGGAGGAGAACCTCAATTGTTCACAGAGTAGTTCAGTCTGATTGAGGATGCTATCACAACAAACTATGTCGTACTGAATTCAAGCACAGACAGGAGCAGCAGGCTGCGGAGACATTACTATCTTTGGTTAAAAGCAATTAAGAAATGTTAAAAAAAAAATGAACAATTCAAAATATCTACTTCCATTCCTATCTCACTCCACCACCACTGAAACTTCAGTATCCACGCCATTCCCACCTCAAGGCTCGACCTTTCCAATGCTGGCGCCCCAAACTTCAGCCTACACAAACTCTAGCTCAATCAGAACTCTACGGCTTGTGCCTTAACACCAGACAAAGTCCCGCTACCCTATCACTCCTATCTTCACCAACCATCATTTGCTCCCCATCCCCCAATGCATTAAATTCAAGGTCCTTCCTTCATTTACAAACCCCTTCATGGCCTCATTCCACTCACTGCATCCTCCTGCAGTCTTAAATCCCAGTTCACATCCTTCACTCTTCGAACTCTCACCTAATGTGACCTCAATTCTGGGCACCACACTTTAGGAAGGACGTGAAGGCTTTAGAGAGGGTACAGAAGAGATTTACTAGAATGGTTCCATGGATGAGGAATTACAGTACGTGGATAGACTGGAGAAGCAGGAGTTTTTCTCCTTAGAGCAGAGAAGGCGAAGAAGAGATTTAATAGAGGTGTTTAAAATCATGAAGGGTTTAGATAGAGTAAATAAAAAGAAACCATTTTCAATGGCTGAAGGGTTGATAACCAGAGGACACAGATTTAAGGTGATTGGCAAAAGAACCAGAGGTGACAAGAGGAAAAACTTTTTATGCAACGAGTGGTTAGGATTTGGAATACACTGCCTGATAGGGTGGTGGATGCAGATTCAATAGTAGCCTTCAAAAGGGAATTGGAAAGGGAATTGGATAAATACTTGAAGGAGAAAAGAATGCAGGGATATGGGGAAAGAGCGGGGGAGTGGGACTAACTGGATTGCTCTTCGAAAAAGCCGGTGCAGACTCGATGAGCTGAATTCCCTCCTTCTGTGCTGTGCTATTCTATGATTCTACGAACTCACTCCACAATCTTCAGCCATCAAGATCCTGCAATCTGGAATTCTCTTTCTGGCTTGCTACATCTCTCCTTATTTTGAAAAGCATCCTGGAAATCTACGTGTTTGATCACACCTTTGGTCATCATCCCTAACTCTTATCCACACTCCTATTCAGTGTACGTCCACTCTAGCCTCTTGCAAAGTGCCTTCAAACTTCCTCATATTTAAGATGCTAAATGAATGCAAGTTTTGCTGTTGAATATTAGACTGTAGATGAAGTCTTGCTGGACTGAAAAAATAACATTATCTTGCATGCATCTGCTTGGCTTATCCTCAAATCAAGCATCTGTGAAATAATTCTGCTTAAGTTAAACATCGTTTTGGTTTCTTTCTGTAATTGCTGATGATTTTTTAAAAACTACTTAGACAGTGAATACTTAGGTGAACTGGCTTGGAAGAGCTGCTGTTTCTAATGGGGTTTGAGAACTAATTTGATATGCCAAGTTGCAGAGGCAAAACTGCTGAGGTACGCATACACTAAGGATAGTATCTTCGAGACTGTTGACAAAAGTGAGAGTGCATGGAATTGGTGGCAACCTATTGGCTCGAATAGGGAATTGGTTAGTAGGTAGGAGACAGAGTAGAGATAATGGGTATGTACTCAAATTGGCAGGATGTGTCAAGTTGTCTGTACTGGGGCCTCAGCTTTTCATTATATTTATAAATGACTTGGATGAAGGAATAGAAAGCCGTATATCTAAGTTTGCTGACGACACTAAGTTAGGTGGCACAGTAAATAATGTGGATGGGAGCAGAAAGTTACAAATGGGCATTAATAGATTAAGTGAGTGGGCAAAACTGTGGCAGATCGAGTTCAATGTGGGAAAGTGTGAGGTCATCCACTTTGGACATAAGAAAGATAGATCAGAGTATTTGCTAAGTGGCAAGAAGTTAGGAACTGTGGATGAGCAGAGAGGTTTAGGGGTCCAAGTATAGAAATGACTAAAAGCTAGTGGACAGGTACAAAAATAATTAAAAAGGCTAATGCAATGTTTGTCTTTATCTCAAGAGTGCTGGAATACAAAGGGGTGGAAGTTATGTTACAGTTGTGCAGAGCTCTGGTGCACTGCATTCATTTCTGGGCACTCCACCTCAGGAAGGATATACTGACCTTGGAGAGGATGCAGCGCAGATTCACCAGAATACTATCGGGGCCAAAAGGGTTAAATTACGTGGACAGGTTGTATAGACTAGGCTTGTGTTCCCTTGAATATAGAAGATTAAGGGGTGATCTAATTGAGGTGTTTAAGATGATTAAAGGATTTGATAGGTTAGATAGTGAGAAACTACTTCCTTTTGTGGGGAATCCAGAACAAGGGGGCATAACCTTAAAATTAGAGCTAGGCTTTTCAGGGGTGATGTCAGGAATCACTACTTCACACAAAGGGCAGTAGAAATCTGAAACTCGCTTCCCCCAAAAAGCTGTTTGAAATAGAAAATTTCAAAACTGAGATTGATATATTTTTGTTAGGCAAGGGTATTAAGGGTTATGAAAAAAAGGTGGGTAGCTAGAGTTAAGGTACAGACCAGTCATGATCTAATTGAATGGTAGAACAGGCTCGAAGGGCTGAATGGCCTACTCCTATTCCGATGTTAATACTAATACAACCCTCTATAGCTTTCAGTCAATTTCATCCTGTGATGTCAGTGCATACTGTGCAAAGAAAAAAATACAAAGAACCAGAATGAAATAAAATGGATGTTCAAATAACAATAACTACTTCAACTAATTTTAAAAAGGTGCTCTCCTGTCAAAGTTTGATCTTTATAGGGTCATTATCTCCACCAGAAGTGCTTGGCAGACCTTCGTTTTTTTTTAAACAAACACTCAATGCAATAAATCACATCTAAATACAACGATGCATCACTAGCATGCTATGTTATAATTAAAATGATGCCAACCTTTTTCTCCAAATAAAAAAAGTTTGCCAAATATTTTTAATGTGTGCTTTAATAACATAAAATTGGCAGCTGTTTCTCCCATCCCCCACCACAAGTAAGTGAACTTGCACACATTATCACAGGTAATCAAGTCTATAAATGTGATGTAGCAACAATAAATTAAACAACTGCACGAAATTAAGAGCAAAAGCGCTTGCACATCAACAACTAGTGATGAACCAGAGTTAAGTGACTAAAAACCTAACACCTGGTGTATTCATATGTAATAAATATCTACAGTATTTTAAAAATCTTACATCTGCAAACACTTCCTGTTAACTTGTTTTATTCCTCTTTCTAAATTCCACATCTATATTTATAACAGAAATTGCCTATGTAAACTTGTCATGCTGTAATTACACCCTCCCGCCAGTGGTGGAAAAGTAGTATCAGCTCCTCAGTCTGTTCTTCAGAGCAACTCCAAAGCTCCAATTAACTCTACTTCTCTGCTTTCCAAATTGCTGTACACTTTGCTACTGAACTATAAGTAACATAAAAATCATAGTATGATAATGTACAACTTTAAAATGGCAACTGAATTATGTCTGCATGCCCCAGTCCAATTATCTCCTGCCCTCTAACCTCACTTCACCTGAACATTACACTTGATCTTGACACCCGATGAGCAACACCACAGATGTTGGCTCTATATGATTTTTGTAATACAGTACATATATATCGCAGGTGTGCAGAGATCAAGTAAGGTTAAGACATTCTGTCTAGCATGTTCCACTTCTCTGCATTTAGGACAGGTTAGCAGGGAACAAATATTTCTTGATCCAACCACAAGGGCATATTTTCCACTTCAAAACATACACCTTGTTAATTTTACATACGGGTCACCAACCACTGCTCATAAAGCTCTGCATCACTAATCTAATAAAAGACAGAATACTTAACAGTTTATATGACTGCCGAGCTAATGGAATTTTTTTATTGCCATCTATCCCATCAGACTTGTATCTGTAAAGTCTTCAAAAACAACTCAGCCCACAAAGACTTCTTTATGGTTCCCTTGTAATTATACCTCAACATATGCTGCCACTTAACCATAAATAATCTACCTATTACTCTGTGCCAAAAGGACCACAAAGAATGTAAGTGAAAAATGGTGTAAATGATACATTCTTAACACAATGGACCATGAGCTGCATACAAATCTCAGTGCCGATTACAATTGTGTCAGTATCAGAATGTCGACCACAGATTTGTCCTTCCTCAGCAACCAAGTGGTATTGATAAGCCTCAATGGCCTTTGCATTGCAACATAACAAACATTCCCAATACATTTTGATTTAAAAGGCATCACTTAATAACACTGCAAAATTCTCTACAAAGTAAACAGAAAGCACAAATATTCAGAAATATGAAAAAAAAATCCCTTTTGATTACCGATAACACAAATCCTGTATTTCATGACAATCGTGTACTAAACAGCATCATTTATGAAAATTGTTTTCAAAATGTTATTCCTATTGGAAACAGGAGCAAACTCCTATATTTATTTCCTAACCAGGAATTGCTCCAACATAAAACTGGGCATTTCAGTAAAAAGTGGGCACTTGATGCATAATTACCTTGAGTTTCTGTTCAATTCTCGCTGGCTCTACATTTTCAGTATCCATCCGGGTGTCAGCCAGGATCTGTTCTGCTTCTGTCATCCACTGGGCCAGGCCTTTCATGTCATAGTTGAAGGTGCGCCATTTCTCCACACATTCATTAAACCTCCTGGGCAAAAGACAAGTGCATTTTTTTTTTAAACGTTTGATCATGTTTTGACACAAGGTTATATATTTGCAATTCATAACTTAATAACACTGATGAACTACAAAAAAGATTTTTTTTTAAATCAGCATAGGTAGTACAGAACTCAGACATAAAATACTGAGGGCTGTACATCAAACACATAACTATCATTTTAGAAGTGTTCAAAGTGAAGGCTGACATCACTGTTTTCCACTAGAGCAGTAAGTGGATTTATTACAGCACTACAATTGAAGAGTTAACTTACATATAGCTTTTTCTCCACTTAATATCCTGATAAGTAGTTACATTAGTGGTCACAGTTGATTTAAAAAAAGTAAACTCAGTTCCAGGTAAAATTACAATGGCCCGTAATTTCCAATAGGAGGTATCCTGCGTGCGGATGCCTCCTATCGGGAAAAAATCTATGCCCTTACTTGAGTGCTCCCGAGGTCTGGACTCTTCCAGCTCCTGGGCCTCTCCTGGTGCGCGCGCGTAAAGGCCCGGGTATCCCAGGGGCGCAGGCAGTTCACAAGCGTCTCTGGGATCACGTGGGCCAGGTGAGCCAATGGGAGAAGGGAATCCCACTTCATACTTTTGACAGGTAGACCTGTCAAAAGTATGAATGGGGATCACTGAAAAAAGACACTACAACATTAAATTAAAAAAAATGTTTAAATCACGTTTTTAAAATGAGTTAAAATTACATTAAATTAAATATTTTAAACAAAAATTAAATTTTTGAAAAAATAATTAAAGTTTTTTATGGGGCTAAAAATAAACTTACCTTTTTTAAAAGTACTTTTTTAAACTCTTATGCTGGTAAAAGCAGGCCTTATGCCTGCTTTTACCAGGCGTAAGATTTTTTTAGGGATTTCAGCAGGCGGAACTCCCCCCACCGCCCCCCCGCGCCCCGCAGAGGCCCTTCTCCGGGACAGGCATGTGATCTGTCAAGAGGATTCTTCACAGATCGTAAGTGCCGATTTTCAGCGCAAGCGCTTCGCATGCCTCAAACCGGCACTTGCGAGGTCCCTACGGGTGTGTACACAGCTCGTAGACACCTGTAGGCATATGAAAATTACAGGCCATTGTTTCCTAAAGGGATGGCATTCTTGCTACACTGAAGTTATGTGCCAGAATGCACATCAAACATTCAGATACTTTAAGAGATGAATAGGGGATTTTTCAGGTTGTAAAAAGATTTACACCTTTCTACTCTGAGTATCTGATCTTCTTTGTGGATTTTCCATTTTGTAAAGGATTTATTGTACAAATAACATGGACCAAAGACGAAAATCAGAAGCAAGTTAAAACTTTCAAACCATCTGCCATATCACAAAACCATTTCTGTTCAAATAAGCCTGGCAGACCTTATTATTTTGGTGGCTAGTTTGAAAAGGCTCGATTGTGAGGTTGCAAGGGCCTCAAGATATTTTTCAGATGGAACTGTGAATCACTCCACACTCTGCCACCATGCCTTGTATTACAATAAATCTTTGTTAATTTTATTTCAAATTCTTAATAATTTATAATTACAATTTGCCTACAGAACGAAAGGCACTGCACTTCAAAGCAATTTGTTGTGTCTGAAGCACTTTGAGATGTTTCTGACAGATGTGATAAGGTGCTATAGAAATGCAAGCCTTTCTTTTACAGTGTTGCTGCAACAGCAACAAATAAGGTGGCACTGCTGCCACAGAAGGGGCAGAGAACCTCCCCCCGCCTTAGCAGATGGTTTTCCAAGGCTCCTCTGGAGCAACATCTGCACTGGTGAATAGAAAATGTCTGCTGCTGACAGACATTATGCACGATTTCCTATTTTTTTCTGGCTATGGGTGAGCTGAACATGCAGCGGGTAAATGGAGTTGAGATGCAGATCAGCCATTATCTAATTGAATGGAGGACAGGCTCAAGGGGATGAATGGCCTACACCTGTACCTATGCCTGGGCTACTACGTGAACTGTCACTTGGGCAAGGTACCCTGAGGATGGCTGGTGCCTGTGAAACCATACCCCAGCTTGAGTCTGTGCCTTCATGAGGGGAGGGAAAGTAAATAGGAGGAATACAGTTGCTGGTTAGCTGAAGAGTAAAATTAGCTTTTGTGTTACAGATAAGGAAAATCAGACTAAGCCATGTAGTTGGAATCACTGTTTGCTTAAGTATTTACAAAACTAGTTAGCACCTTTCCGTGCCCAGTGTATGTATATCAGCTTCCGTTATATACTTGACACTTGTTCATTTGACCTCTCCTACACTGTGAAGTTAGCTTAAAAAAGTGGTAAAGTACACATTAATCACTTGAATGGAAAAACTCAATGCAAATTGGTCAAATTTGAAGATGATGCCAAATTGGGAGGGGCACATGATTATGAGGCAGCAGCTTAAGAATTGTAAAGTTTGTTGGACAAAATATGTAATTGGTAAAACAATGGCACATGAAACTTAATATGGACAAATGTAAAGTACTTCACATAAGAGGGGAAAATGGGCAACACATGTACTCCAGGAATGGTTTCAACATAGCTAAGAAGTTGAGAGACTTCTAGGGGCTTTGTAGATTTGACTTTCAACTTGTCCAACCATTGAAGAGCAGCAATTAACAATGCAAATAGAATACTGAACTACATAGCTAAAACAGTAGAATACAAGTCAGAGGAAGTCATGTTCAAAACTGTGTAGTGCTCTGGTCAGACCAGACCTTCAGTACCATGTCCAGTTCTGGTCACCAAGACACAAATAAGACATTTAAGCTCTATGGGCAATGCAGAGAAGAGCAGCAAGATTGATCCTGAGTGTCAAAAGTCTAAATTATGAGGAAAGACTGGAGAAATTTTGGATTTTCAGCTTTGAAAGGAAGCAAGGAGAGGTGATCTTACAGAATTGCATTAACAGTATGGAAAAGGTATATCCAGAAAATTTCTTCAAACTAAGCTGTGCGAATAGGACAACAAGACACAGGTTTTAAACGAGTAAAAGACAAACTTAGGAATGATGTTAGGAAATTCTCCTTCACAAAAACAATCATCATCACATGGATTGACTACTGGGTATAATATAGTACAATTGGATATTGTGAACAGGGAACCTGGGGTCACTCTGGATCAATGAGTTCAGCTAAACCAATTGCCCTTCCTCATCCGTACTTAACTTGTGATCTTGTACTGAACATCTTACACCTGAAGTACCTCTCAGCGTTTACAAGTTCTATACATGTAATAGCAAAATATGTACTCCACCTGTCAACCATGTGCAATTAAATTCTGCTCCATGGATTCAATACAGAGTCATTAGAAAAGATTTATTGGCATAGAGAAACATTAAAGTACGCACTTTGTGTTAGTTGTTTCACTTCCAGATAGTCTGATACTAACAGGGACTGAATGTAAGCCCTCATGCAACAAAAGGGACCTCTATTAATAATGGCCTCTGTTGATGGCATTTGGAAAGAACTGTAGAGCACTATCAGTCCATTCTGAAACTCAAAATAAGCTGTCTGCATTTCCACTGTTTCCATTATTAGTCATGTACTGTATGTAGTTGATTCTAATGTACATCTAATTGAGGCAAGACTCAGTTCACAGGAAAGAATTTCAACACTGACTCATTTGTAATCCTTCCTGTTGTACAAAATTCCTGATTCAAAGGTAAACTACAAATTCACAATTCATGAGCCAAGTGCAACATTTCCCCTTATTATCCCTAGTTATGCTCATCACACTGCATTGTCATTTGATCATCTCATTTCAATGAGACACCAAAATTATCTCAGCAATGTGAGGTTTTTCACACCTGACCGATATATTGTAAAATGTAGAAACAAAAGACCCAATTTTCAAAAAACACATTCAGGCATCCAACAGTGCAGTGTTTATTTCCACTAGATTTATTTTGATCCATTAAGCAAGGTACATATTCAGCAGGTCATACAAAAACATGCTGTATTTTAAAATAAATTTACCCAACTTTGATTTATTCTGTTTTCAAGTTGCACCTAGTTTGCACTTGCAGAGTTTGCTGCACTACACCATATTTTTAAATTGTCAACTTGCCTTATATTTTTAGACACAGTCATTTCTAATTGAATTTGTCTTCCAAGTCACACACCATCCTGACTTGGAAATATATCGCCGTTACTTCATCATCGCTGGGTCAAAATCCTGGAACTCCCTCCCTAACAGCACTGTGAGAGTACCTTCACCACACAAACTGCAGCGGTTCAAGAAGGTGGCTCACCACCACCTTCTCAAGGGCAATTAGGGATGGGCAATAAATGCTGGCCTTGTCAACTATGCCCACACCCCATGAATGAATAAAAAAAAGTTGGAGTCTTGTGGTTCTTAATTCTAGTGTTAAATCTTTCCCTCTGTATGCAAAGTGTTTATATCATACTGTAAAACCTGAGCTAATTTGTCTGTGTACATCAAAGTCAAGTTTGATATTGAGCTTCATTTACTGCATTTTGCAGTCCCAAACAGGAATCCATAAACATCAAAACAGGAGCACAGATTTTAGTTTTCGTGGGCACAGTAGCTTGAGTATGTTTAACTACTTCTCTGAACAAGATTGCTAAAATCCTCATTAATTATTGACTCAATTACAATGGGAGTACTCACTAACTTTTGACCGAGACCCACAACGTCAGGCAGTGATTTGCTTAAGGACTGCTCTCACTCACCCACCCACCATATGGCATTCCGTGTGTTCATTTTAGCACATGCATCCTCAAGTACATGTAAAAAGAAAACCCAAACAGGAATCCATAAACATCAAAACAGGAACACAGATTTTAGTTTACGTGGGCACAGTTACTTGAGTATGTTTAACTACTTCTCTGAACAAGATTGTTAACATTAATTTCAATTAATTTGTTGTCTAAAGTTTGGTTATAGATCTGCAATTGCAAGATTGGATACTGAGCAGCCTTCGAGCAAAATCAATGCTTGGCAGTGTGGGCATCCCTGCTGTAATTGAAGTAAATACTTACCTAGTGCTTTAAAATGCAATCGACCAACCAAGTGCCAAAAGATCAGGCTGCAGACCTAACTTCACAGAGCTGTGCCTGAGTTGTGGGTTCCCAGCAGCAGCAAGTTCTATAACTTTCCATACCACACTGCATTCTTTTCAGTCCTCAGACTTAATGAGGAGCATCAGGCACTAAAACATTCAAAAGTAGTTTGGCACTGAATATTTCAGCCTCATTTGTCTTCAGAATGCGATCAAGGATCAAAAAAGTAGTCTAGCAGCATGAAGGCCGATGGAGCCACTTGCTGCTGGGAACCAATAGCTGAGCTATGTCTCCCAAGAAATAAAAACAGAAAATGCTGGAAATACTCAGCAGGTCAGGCAGCCTCTGTGGAGAGAAGAACAGAGTTAACGTTTCAGATCGATGACCTTTCGTCAGAATCCAGTTCAGATTTCCAGCAACCGCAGTATTTTGCTTTTGTATACATGTCTCCCAAGGTCCAGCTTGTCCACTTGGGTGAAGAAGGTATGTCACACAATGAGATACAGGAAGCAAAGAGATAAGGGTGAAAACTACATATAGAAAAATAAATTATACCTTTACATAATCTCTTTCCTTCAGGTATCCACCATGCAACCTCCCCTGCTCTGTCAGACCACATGCTTGCAATGAGAATAGTGAACCGAACCTTCTCTCAGTATTGCTCTTCATAAGGTTTAATTCAGTACTCGTGAATAAAATATTAGAGACTGTTCAGTTGGGTAATCAGGTCATGTGGCCGGTCAGCAGAATAGAGAGACCATTCTATTGGCCTGTGAGTTGTGAGGTGGATGCAAAGAGGCTTCAAGGCAATTTAGACAAGTTGAGTGAGTGGGCAAATACATGGCAGATGCAGTATAACGTGGATAAATGTGAAGTTATCCATTTCGGAAGGAAAAACAGAAAGGTAGAGTATTATTTAAATGGTGCTTGATTGGGAAATGCTGATGTACAAAGGGACCTGGGTGTCCTTGTGCACCAGTCACTGAAAGCAAACATGCAGGTGCAGCAGGCAGTTAGGAAGGCAAATGGTATGTTGGCCTTCATTGCAAGAGGATTTGAGTACAGCAGCAAGGATGTCTTACTACAGTTGTACAGGGCCTTGGTGAGACCACACCTGGAGTACTGTGTGCAGTTTTGGTCTCCTTACCTAAGAAAGGATATACTTGCCATAGAGGGAGTGCAGCGAAGGTTCACCAGACTGATTCCTGGGATGGCAGGACTGTCGTATGAGGAGAGATTGGGTCGACTAGGCCTGTATTCACTAGAGTTTAGAAGAATGAGAGGGGATCTCATTGAAACGTATAAAATTCTGACAGGGCTAGACAGACTTGATGCAGGGAGGATGTTTCTCCTGGCTGGGGGGTCTAGAATGAGGGGTCAGAATCTCAGGATACGGGGTAGGACATTTAGGACTGAGATGAGGAGAAATTTCTTCACTCAGAGAGTGGTGAACCTGTGGAATTCTCTACCACAGAAGGCTATGGAGGCCAAGTCACTGAATATATTTAAGAAGGAGATATAGATTTCTAGACGTAAAAGGCATCAAGGGATATGGGGAGAGGGTGGGAATATGGTATTGAGATAGATGATCAGCCATGATCATATTGAATGGCGGAGCAGGCTCGAAGGGCCGAATGGCCTACTCCTGCTCCTATTTTTCTATGTTTCTATGGCCTGTTAGCCTACACAAACAACTCTAATATTTCCTGCATTTTCTGAATGTTCAGCTGCCCACCTGCAGCAGGATTGGGAAAGGCAGCAAATTACAAGGGCAACAAACTAGGAGGAGAGATTTATTTTTCTTTCCATGTAGAAGCTAATGTGTAACTTGACAGAATATTTAAGATTGAGGAATTTGGAGAATGTGGATTCAGTAAGTTTTACTACCTTGTACGAAACTCAAGAACAAGGGGCCATAGTTTCAAATTAAGAATGAATAATCAAATGAGCAATTCGGGCAAATAACTTTCAGTAAAAATCAGCTAAACATGTGGAACGTACTCCCAGAAAAAGTGGTGGAACAGGAAACTATGTTAGGTCTTAACAGACTAGACAATTTTTTGTCAGCAAATACGATTCAGGGTTATTACGTACAGAAATGCATCAAGATAATCTTGTGGAAAGTTGAATGGATAATCTGGATGGATCCAGGCTCTATTGCTGCCTTGAAATTGTTATTATGTAAGGGTTACAGTTGGCAAACGGTATGCTAACAACGAGGGAAATTTTAACCCCCTTCGACGGATGGGAAAGGGGAGGGGTTAAAATTTAAAAAATGGGAAACCCAACCCGCCTCCAACTTTCAGTTTTATCGGAGGTGGGTTGGGATGCAGGCAACTAACCTGCTCTTCAGAGGTGGGCCCGTCATTCAAATGTTTTAATGAGACTGCTTGCCTCCAATTTTAGGAAGCCCTGCAGCTGAACGCAGGGGGAGAAAGGCCAGATTCAGCAGCTGAGTGCCTTTCTGGCACATCTGGGGCCAGGAGGAGCAAGAGTGCTTCCTCCCCGGCCCTCCAAGCTTAACCTGCTTCCTTCTCCACAATGGGACCTCCCTGTGATCAGACACGTTCCCCCCACCACACTCCACGATCTCCTCCAGGGCTATGATGTCCTATCCCGCACCCACTGAGCGATCTACTCACTGCCCCCTTGATGTCCTCTCCCCCTCCCCCCATGTCTTCCCCCCCTCCCCCCATGTCTTCCCCGGCGCTCCACCACCTCTCCCTCCTCTCCTCTCCGCTCCCCAGCTGTGGCCTGGTGCCGCGCGCCTTCCCACCCGACAGCCAATCAGCCTCTCAATCTGGCAGTCTGCCGGCCGGCCAGCCGGCAAACGGAGTCAAAAAATTTAAATGAGGACCTGCCATTAAATGCAGCAGGACCTCCGGGAAACCGGCATTTCTGGAGGTTTCCCTGCCGCGACATCAGACCCCTACCCCCCACCCAACCAATGCCTCCTATAGGTTTAATTCAAACACAAGTCCTAGAGGTGAAGGGAAATATCATCACATAATGCTCCAGCCAGTGCATTGAATTGTTAATATTTTAAGAGTAATCGTTTTTATGCAGTGTTTATATTAATTCAGTAACTGAACCGAGTAACAGATATTGCAATTTAGTCATTTTTAATATACAGGCTCTAGGGTAAGCACTTCTTAGCAATACTTGCCAGAGTCGGCTGCAGAGCAAATAGGTGATCTGGAGCTGCAGACAACCTGCACAAAATAGGGAATGTCTGATGGATAATAAAGTGATAACTTCTTGAATAATTTCAATTAGGTTGGCAATGGCTAATCCTTAAACTGTTTAAGAGCAGTAGGCCCTACTACGGTCTTGAAAAGTCAGAGTTTATTTTTTGTCTGTAGTCCATTCTGTCTCGTTTATTTAAGATTTAGCTATTCAAGTAAGGTATTCTCCATTACCCACAGGTCAAACCACAAAAAAGGTGGCTGCTCAGAGCATTGTAACTGGATTAATTTGTATATCTGAAGGTAACACAAATTTATGAGGTCTCTGTCACCATGGTAATAGTTTAGGCACCAGTGCACATATTATGATTTATCATTAGCAGGCATGACTGTTGATTGGAGAATATTGTCTAATATTTCTCTGCCATGGTTTATAAAATGACACTAAAAACAAGAAAACAGTCTTCATAGCATTTGGTCCTTCTGTTTTATGACAATTATGTCCAAAGTTATATTTTAAGAACAAAATGATCTTATCCTTCACACAAAATGATCTTATCCTTTATCCTTCTGTTACCCCCATTACTGATTTAAAATGTTCTAAGTTAATATTGTGTATAAGAAATCTGCATAGCATTCAAAGATCAAAAGGCAACAGTAAAGAGAATGACATCAGTCATTCTTTTAATTAAAAAACCTAAGGCCCACAAGTAGGTGACATCATGCTCGGATTTTAAAAGCCTGTATATCATAGAAACAAGGTCAGAAAAATTGGGCACCAGCATTCCATCCCAAAAGAAAAACTAATTGGACTGCATTAAAATGAAGAGCTCTGTCTACAACAAAATCTGCAAAGATAATCAGACAAGGAATGATGTGGAGATGCCGGTGTTGGACTGGGGTGGACAAATGTGAGAAGTCGCACAACACCAGGTTATAGTCCAACAGCTTTATTTGAAATCACAAGCTTTCGGAGCGCTGCTCCTTCGTCAGATGAAGTGAAGAGATGCATACAGGCACAGCATATATAGTCAGAGAACACTGCCAGATGATTACAGTTAATCTTTCTAACTGCCCTTTATCACACCTCGACAAGGAATGGTAGCAAGAATGCCTCGGTTTCTGCCATCTGCAGAGTAGTGGGTGCGTCACTCAAACTTGCAGACGGAAAACTATATCGAACTGGCTACAGTGAGACGAATTTCTTCAGTGTAAAGCTGAATGTGTTATGAAGCATTGGAAAATGATTGAACAAAAAGCTATCGGGAATCCTGAAGGATACTTGGCATTCCCCAGCATACTCCCTAAATACATTGGGCCAACATTTGCGATTGGAGGTTTCCAGCGGGCGGACGCCTCCGACCTGCAAAATTGTCTACGAATTTACCTGGTGACCCGAGAAGAATGGCGGCTTGTGCTCCTGGGCCTCCCCGGGTCCGCGCGGGCAGAGCCCCACATATCCCAGGGGCGCTAGCAGTTCGTAGGCACTCCTGGGATCACGTGGGCCGGCCCAACCACTGGAAGAAGGGAATCTCCAATCAACCTTTTGACAGTTCTGTACATACGGAACTGTCAAAAGTATGAATGGGGATCACTTAAAAAATACACCAACACATTAAATAATTGTTTTTTAATTACATATTTAAAATTAATTATAATGCCAATATATAAATATTTTGAACAAAAATTTAATTTTTTGAAAAAAAAATTAAATGTTTTTACAGGGCTAAAAATAAACTTACCTTTTTGAAGAGTATTTTTAATTTATAAATTAATTATCACATTTCATTTTTCTATTTTTTTAGAACTCTTAAGCTGGTAAAAGCAGGCCTTGCACCTGCTTTTACCAGGCGTAAGAATTTGACAGTCCTTCAGCGGGCGGAAGTTGTGCAAAAAGCGCAACTCTCCACCCACAGAGGCACTTTCCTTGGGCATGCGGATGATCTGTCAAGAGAATTCTTGACAGATCGCAAGTGCGGGTTTTCAGTGCATGCGCTTCACATGCCTGAAACCGGCACTTGGGCACTTACAGGAGCGTACACACCTCATACGCACCTGTAGGGGTCGTAAAATCCGGCCCAATGTCTAAAACAAGCAAGATATTTTCTGTTATGTTTAATGTAAGGTTGAGTCTCTAATGTAGATCCACTGAAACAAATTTGTTCTGCCTTGGCTTCTGAAAAATGGCCGACGGAAATTAGAATGTGGAGATTTATGATTTTCAGGCATACACATCCTCATTCTGAACTTGTGTATTTTGGGCCATTTAGTCAAAGTTCATTAAATTATGAAATTAATTCTTTCTTTCTTAAAATTAAGGGAGTCCCAGCCATTGAATAAATAATTTATTCTTCAGACCCAGAATTACTAGCTAAAAGCTAGTTAATTGAGAACTAACTCCTGCCAAATTAAAACGTGTACAACATTCATTATTATTAGTTAATGTGAAATGTCAAATAGAAAATGTGCATCATATAGAAAATGTACACTAACCAAATACAAGTCCAGGATGAGTACCAATCACTAAGAACCCAAAACCTAGTAGGTAGAAAGGAGGAGGAGGAGGAGGAGGAAGCAGCCAATCTATTCCAAAGGATAGGGAGGAAAGTTAAAAATAGTGAGGACTCCTTGATGGCTTAGTGGAATAATGCATCTGTGTGCTACTGAACTGTACAGGTCAGGGATTTGATCCTTTTATTTTGAGTTAATTGATTTTAGGTGGCAGTAGGAGAGTTAGAGTCAGATTCAGTAGGGGGTGGGAGGAATCAGCCAGAGTTCCTGCTCCTAATTGCTATCCAGATGCTAGAAAGTGAATATGTGCTGATGATAGGTGAGGGAAGGACCAGGTTTGGCACAGTGCTCCCCACTGTCAAATAGCCTGCTGACACTCACTATCTAGGCTCACACAGAAAAAAAATAGCAACTTGAGTGAGGTACTGGATGGTTTCCTTCATTACACTTCAAAAGTACTTCATTGGCTGCAAAGTGCTTTGGGACATCCTGAGGTTGTGAAAGGCGCTATAGAAATGCAAGTTATTTCTTTCTTTTGACTGGCCTAATAGAATCAAAGCTCAGAAAGAGTTGGTGCTTTTAGGAGAAAGGGGAAAAAAACAGGATGAAAAAGTGAAAAATTTATTGAGAAAATTTAGTGGGCCAGACTGTGTAATGCAGAAACGTTAAGTGAAAATGAGTAGAAGCAGGCAGTTAAATAGGTTATTTAAGGCCCAATTAAATAAATTTAATTCAGCAATCTACTGAATCTGAACTGTTGATGTCAGGGCATTGAGGCAAAGAGAGAGAGAGAGAGATACTCACACAGCTTAGAACGGCAAAATGCATGTGTTGCTGCACTCTGCAATTGATGGAAAGGCAAACTGCTCCTTCATTAATCACAATGATACAGATCACTGCGTGGCTGGCAGACATCTTATTGACTCAGGTGTGGCCATCAGTATATGCAAGCAATGACTGGCTAGTTATACAAGTAAATTAACCATTTTTTCCCAAAATCAATCATTCTTACTTTGTGTATTTCTCTTCACCTCATGCTTGTTTTATTTATTATCTCTTTGCTTCTTAATGTTACATATCCAAAGAGTAACACAATAATTCAGGCTCATTACATTGCTTGCAGTGACCTTAACTTTGACAAACTGCAGTTGTTGCTTGCATTTTGTACATCTCCTTCAACAATTTTACCTTCTCTTAGATATTGGATATTAATATTTTTCCCACAGTAGTCTTCTCATCACACATGTTTAGTGTTCCTTTTAGTTATATGTTTAAACCAGGGGTTTTCCAGCATCAACAGTTCTGTGCCCCTTCCATTTTATTGCAACCACAGCTTTGTTTTTTCTTCAATCTTAAATGAAGCACTCACATAGCAGATCCAATTATGTTTAAATACCCTCCGTAATTTATTTATTTTTAGATTCAGCGGGTTGGTTGTGAAAGATTATTTTTCATGGGAGATAAATTGAAGCACCACCACCACAACAACTTGCATTTAAGTAGCAGCTGGAGAGTATCCAACGTGACACCCTTGTTCAAGTAGGGAGAGAAGAAATCAGGTAACTGTAAACGAGTTAATCTTAAATCAATTGTGTTCAAACTCTTAGAATCCACAATTTGAGATAAAATTAGTTACCATTTAGAAATGTTTGGGTTAATCAAGAAAAGCCAGCATGAAAGACAAGTCGTATTTGACAAATCTAATACTAATTTTTGAAGAAGTGTGTGAATGGATAAAAGGGACTGCAGTTGATGTTGTGTATATGATTTTTCAGAAGGCCCTCAATAAGATATCTTAAAAGAGGCTTGTTAGAAAAATTCAGGCGTCTGGTATAAGAGGAAATGTAACAGCGTCGATTGAAAGTTAGTAGATGCATAGGAAACAAAGAATTCGTGTTGGAAGTGGCATACCTCAGGGGGTCAGTGTTGGGTCCATTTTTTTCTCCCTTGGTGTATATATTGCTGATTTAGACTTGGGTATAGGGAACACAATCTTGAAATATGATAACACAAAAGCAGGAGGTTTAGAAAATAGTGAGGACCACTGTAAAAGGCTTCAGGAAGACAAACAGGTTCGTGGAATGGGAAGACAGGTGCAGAAGTAATTCAATATGGATAAATGTGAGGGAATACATTTTGGGTGAAAAAATAAGAAATGGGAGCATAAATATAATGGAAAGACAAAGAAGGGTGTGAATAAACTGAGAGATTTACAGATTCAAAATATAGTTCTCAGAAAGTGCAGGTGCTGATAGAAAAAGCCATATAAAACATAAATAAAATTTTGGGTTTTATAAATAGGGGAATAGACTACATGAGTAAAGAAGTAATGATGAATTTAGAACAACAATGTGCATTTATATAGCGTCCCAAGGTGCTTCACAGGAGTGTAATCAAACAAGAATTGACACCAACCCAAAGAAGGAGACATTAGGACAGGTGATCAAAAGCTTGGTCAAAGAGGTGGATTTTATGCAGCGTCTTAAAGGAGGAGAGAGAGGTGGAGAGGCAAAGAGGTTTATGGGGCCCAGGCGGCTAAAGGCACCTCTGCCAATGGTGGGGCGAAGGAAGTGAGGGATGCACAAGAGGCCAGAGTTAGAGGAATGCTGAGTTCTTGGAGGGTTGTAAGCCTCGAGGAGGTTACAGAGATCGGGAGGGGCGATGCCATGGAGGGATTTAAACACGAGGATGCGATTTTAAAACTGAGGCACTGGGTGCCAGTATAGGTCAGTGAGCACAGGGGTGATGGGTGAACAGGATTTGGTGTGAGTTAGGATATGGGCAGCAGATTTTTGGATGAGCTAATGTTTGTACAAAACATTGGTTAAGGCACAGTTAAGAGTACTGTTTGCAGTATTGGGCACCTCATTACAGAAAGAACATTAAATCCATTCAGAGCTTACAGCATAGATACATCAAGCCAGGGATAGGAAACTATAGTTATGATGAGACATTTGAGATACTGGGTTATTTCCACAGAGAAGGCAAAGAGGGGATTTAAAACTTTTTAAAATTATGTGGAGTGAATAAATAAATGCTATTTCCTCTGGATGGGAAGTCAGTGATGAGGAGCATTCAATTTTAAAAGCATGAGGAGCAATCTCTTTACACAGAGGGTTATTGAGACATAGAACATTTCTGTCACATGGAGTGGTTGAGGCAGAGGCCAGTGCATCTTTAAAGGAAAACCAGATAAATATTTGAAGCAGAGGAAGATACAAGGTTATGTGGAGTGTTTAGGGCAGCGTGATTAGTTTTGGATTGCTCTAGCAAAGAGCTGGCACTTACACAATGTGCCAAATGGCCACTTCTATGGTTCTATGCATCTAGATTTTATCTGGATTCTGCAATTTGGTGACTTGGAGTTTGTCAGTTTGGGAATTAAAACATATCTTTGCCAGTGATTCTTATTCCAGAAAATATGCATTTTCCAACATTAACTTATGGATTTATTTTTGCTTCTGATACAAATACTACATTGAGGATTACATGCTTGAGGTATGGTCCTATCAATATGATAGAACCACATCTCAGACTTCAGTTTGGCATGGCATCTATATAAAGGTTTTTTCCCCCCATGGAGGTAAGCTAGCTTCTCTGGAGTGTGGGGGAGGGGAGCAGTGAAGAAAGGGAAGGAAAGGAAGTGAAGCTGAAAACAAAAACAGAAAAAGAGGAAATACCCAGAAGCTCAGGCAGCATCTGCGGAGAAACAGAAGTCAACATTTCACCTGTGAGACCATTCCTGATGGAAGGGCCCTTACCTACTCCACTCCACTTCATTATTCTCAAGTGCATGAGCTAAGGCCTTGTAGGTCAATCAATGTTGGGAGTACTGCAAAGTTAATCCCAACTTCATACCAGTGTTGGTGTAAATTCAGCATTAAAGCCATTGTATAACTCCCAAATGGTAGAACAGGAGACCTAAATCCCTGCCACGCAGACCCGTAGAAAGTGCTGATCTGACCAGAGATTTGTGCTGCATGAGCTTCAGCGTAGTATGAGGAGTTGATACAAACCTAACATTGTGATGCCATGATACTTGTAGAAATCAGTTTATTTACTTATCTAAGGTCTAACAACAGATTAACTGGTCATTCATCTCAACGATGTTTATGGGTGATGGTTGACATGTTCTCCTATGTAAGTCACTGGTTTTGAAGTCACTCATTGTATGTGAAGTGCTTTGACACGTTTTGGGAAACATGAAAGGGTGCTTTAAAAATACTAATCTTTCTTTGCACCCTTTCCCTCCTTCACCCACACATAGATTTCAGTGAGTACACCTAATGCAGTGGATACATTGGATACTCCTCTTTCCTTTGAGATCTTGAGTGCCACTATGCGTAGATATGGCACGTATCTTTGCGCATCGGTGCTTCAAATTCAGAGGAAATCAGAGCAGCAGTATTACCACTAGTTACAAGATTACTGGTTAGAGTAAAACAGCATCACCAGTGATTGTGTTTTGACATTTTCGTAGTAAACGAGCGGCATTAATTATGCCTGAGTTTCAGCCAGTGGAATTATCTGGTACTCCAAATCACAGTATACATGCATCCGATAAGCTGAAAGTGTGAATTAATAATGAGGATAATAAATTTAAAATATCTTTAGTGCCTTGGGTTTGACCTATCTTGTTGAAGTGTCTACATGAAGTATTCTGTAGTAGAAAAACTATGGGAACAAACTCCATCGAGGCTAATACGATAAAGTGCTTGCTTTTAATAAACAATGCAGAGGGAATTCTAAGTAAAGTAGACTGCAGTTTATTCTGGGGATAGGCTACCAACCAATATCCAATATAAGCCCACTGACTCCCACAGCTACCTTGACTACACTTCTTTCCACACCACTTCCTGTAAGGACTCTATTCCATTCTCCCAGTTTCTCCGTCTCCGTTGCATCTGTTCTGACGATGCCACCTTCCATAGCAGTACTTCCGATATGTCTTCCTTTTTCCTCACTGAGGATTCCTCTCCACTGTGGTTGACAGGTCCATCGACCATGTCCATTCCATTTTCCGTACTTCTGCTCTCACCCCTTCCCCTCCCTCCCAGAACCATGATAGGATCCCCTTGTCCTCACCTTCCACCCCACCAGCCTCCACATTCAACGGATCATCCTCCGCCATTTCTCCTCCCCATCCCTTTCAGCAGACTGAAGGGACCATTTCCTCCACCATACCCTGGTCCACTCCTCTATCACTCCCAACACCCCCTTCCCACAGCACCTTCCCATGCAAGCGCAGGAGATGCAACACCTTTTACCTCCTCCCTTCCCATCGTCCAGGGCCCCAAACACTCTTTCCAGGTGAAACAGCGATTTACTTGTACTTCTTTCAATTTAGTATACTGTATTTGCTGCTCACGATGCGGTATCCTCTACATTGGGGAAACCAAACGCAGATTTGGGTGACTGCTTTGCGGAACACCTCCGTTCAGTCCGCAAGCGTGACCCCGAACTTCCAGTTGCTTGTCCTTTTAATTCTCCGGCCCACTCCCACTCTGACTGCTCCGTCCTCGGCCTCCTACACTGTTCCAATGAAGCTCAACACAAGCTCGAGGAACAGCACCTCATCTTTCAATTAGGCACAATACAGCCTTCTGGACTCAACATTGAGTTCAACAATTTCAGATCATAACCTCTGCCTCCATTTTTTCGGATGGCAGCTGTTGCTGATGATTCTGATATTCCCATTTACACCTCCTCAAGCCCATCTTTTGTTTCTTTACTAGTCCCATTATTATCTCCTTTTGCCTTGCACCATCATCCCTTTTGTCATTTAATCTCTCCTGCCTTCCACTTTATCACAGACCTTTCCATGCCTCTTAAAACCTGTTACATCTCTAACTTTTTCCAGTTCTGATGAAAGGTCATCGACCTGAAACGTTAACTCTGTTTCTCCCTCCACAGATGCTGCCTCATCTGATGAGTATTTCCAGCATTCTGTTTTTTATTTCAGATTTCCGCAGTATTTTGCTTTTGCAGTTTATTCCGATTTTTCTTTTCAAACATTTGTAAGCAAGTTGTTACAAAATTCTATAACTCTTGCAAATATTAATTATTCAGAGGTGAATATCTTTGCTTCTGTTCCATACAGACGGCACCGAATGTGACCCCATCTAAAATAGTCGAATTGTTTATAATTCTCACACTTTTGGTCAGCGCTTATTTTATTCGGAAAGAATCTAAATACCTTTAAGGGTTCTGAAATATCAAGGCAATTTAGCACCAAAACTCCTTCACCTCCCCATGTTAGTAGCCTACAACCACCGTCCACAAAGGCAGGTCCATCTAGTCTGGGGCACCTCAGCGGACAGTCAGTACCACTTCTTAAGCAATTTGTACATTGTCTCCAATGCAATGAGCCAGGAAGTCTGAGAATGAATGTCAGTTGGCACGGCAACTTAACCTCTAAAGGCTTGTGCAAAACATAAGGAAAGGATTCCCATTTCTCAAATAAATGTAAACCCAAATGTATAATAAAACTTTAATAACTAGTGCTTAGGTTAATACTTTAATGCAATATTTTCCCTCTGTAATCCATATTTATATACACTATATTACAAGGGAATTATCAATATGTAAGTTTTATATCCAGTGCAGATCCCTTGCATTTCAAAGTGTCAGACTTTGCTAAAGATGCAAAACAATCTTTGTACAAAAGAGAAAGAAAGATGATCGTTTCATGTGGAAGTTTGCAACAAATTATAATTGCTTGGTAATTGACTTCAGAAGTTTACAAGAACTAAAGGATCTGCTTATTTAGACTGCTTTTCCACAAGATCGACTCGACCAGTGGCCTTAAAGGAATTGGCTAGTTTAAGCACAGCTCCACTTAGCAGCTAAACTTCACACCTGTGCTCCCTATGTGAGCAATGCCACAGGAGCCCCACTAGTTAAATTCCATGAGGGTATTTATAACTTTTGGTAATAGGGTAAAACGGGTGATATCGGATTGACTGCCCATTATACACCCCGCCCGATCTGAGGTTAATGGAAAGGAAAATCAGGTAAGGTGTAAAATGGGCGGCCGATCCAATGTTTTCACATCTTCTGACATATATGGATATAATATCCTCTGTATGTAAAGTTAAAGCAAAAGTAGTAAAAATCAGACCTCATTGCACTCGTTTTATGGGCATAAAACAGGCACAACAAGGCTGAATTTCAGGGTCCAACATCCTGCTTCCCAAGGATGCCTGAAAAACGTCCGACCCGAAATCAAGTTGTGCCATTTTTCAGGCATCCGGGACGGCTGCCTAAAACAGGCGTTAGGCCCCTTGCATATGCTAATATGTCTGGTTTAGGACCCCTCTGCCAAATTGGGCTGTCCTGAGTGGAGCAGCTGTCGGGACTGCTCTGCTCAAGTTTTCGGAATATGGATGCGGCCTAGCCAGTGGCTGCCACCGAGAAGGTAAATATAATTCATTTAAAAAAAATTGATGGGGAGCCAGGAAGTGCAAGAATGCTCCTCCCAGCAACGTAACACTCCTGCCAGCCGCGACTGGATCCCTCCGGGACTTACCTGTGGGCCACTGGCAGTGAGGCAGGCTGGCCTGCGATTGAATTCTTCACTCCACCGATCTGTCTGTGGAGGCGCGACAGGTGCCAGCAGCTCACAGCATTTAAGTAGATGGGGGCCAGGGACCAATTTGTCTGCGCCCATTTTGTTCTTTAAAACTGGCCTAAACTAATTTCTAGGCCTAATTCTTTTACGATAAATGGATTACTTTTTAATTACTGTTCAGTAAAATAGTTTTTCTTTCACTTTACAGAGAGTAAAATATACCTAACGGTGTTATTGGAAATATTTGAAGCACAAGTTAAAAAATATTATAAATGGATTGTTAAAATGGAAGAAAAATTGTATAAAATCTCTACATAATTATAAATAGCTAAGAATAAACTCTAAAATTTGCAATTCTTTGGCTAATGGAAAGATGGAGAAAACCTGGGATGTTTGGATGTTGTGAAACAGTTTAGGCGTAAACTTCAATAAAAAGTCATTGAAAAACATGATAACGGCACGTGTACATTGCAGAGCCATTGGCATTTGCTTCCACCTTGCATCTACTTTCAAAATATAACTTGTGCTTCTGAAGATATTTTTGTGCTACAGGAAAGAGGCAGGTCAGGCGAGTTCACGGAAGTATTAGAAAATAAAGCTTTCCATTTTGTCTCAGGAGGAGGAACTGTAATTGTTGCACTTTTGGGAGTTTTCAAAATCATTAATTGGGCAGGCAAGGAGATGGAGAGAAGAAAGAAGTAAAACTGGCTAAGATCATAATATAACGAGATTTGAACCGAATGTGAATCCAGAACAAAGCAGATTACACATTTTTCAACATATAAATGTGATGGCTGCTCTGACACAACAGCACTTCATTTCCAAAATTACAATTTACAGAATTCTGCAGCAGATGCAAAAGTCTGAAAACAATTCAGCAATATGGGAAAAGTCTTAAAATAGGGCATGATAATCAATGAATGAAAAATATGAGAGAAGCTGAGTTTGTACAGATTGGATTTTTCAAGGCATCTAAAGCATCTATCATTTCCATTCATATTGCAAAATACTATTCACTTCAGGATTCACAGCCCAGATAAATTTAGGCCTGACATTTACCCATTCCAAAATTAATAGTATATATTTTCCATTATGATAATTTTATAAAATTATATAATAGCATACAAAACTAACATTGCTGAATAAGAATGAAACTGTGTAGCACATAATTCACAGAATCTCCTTTTAATCAAATTCCTGCACTCAAAAATGTCACAGTTGAAAAATAAGATCAAAAAATATTAATCTATGCCAACTGCAAGATGTGAATTTAATAATAATGCTGGTTCTGATCATGAAGCCATCCTTAGGGTTTTTTTTTCTAACATTGACCTTTCACAGTAAGGTAGTAGTCTTCATTTGCAATATATCAAATTAGTTCTCAGTAGATTTACTGTTTCCCGTACCTCAGGCCTCCATTGACGACCTGCTTATCTGTCAGATGTTAACAGACGGGGGATCCAGTGTTCTGTTCTTTTTTTGCTATCCAGTAAAAGAAGGCAAGGGAATGTTGTTAGGAGGCAGCGTAATCCTAGCATGTGGGATTTCTTATCCTAATTTTATCTGTGCAGTGAGTTTCCATGGATCTTATGATGAAAGAGCCCTCGTAAAATTTAATTGTTCAATAGAACTATTGATCTGAGATTTTCTTTCCTCCATGTGAGAAAATGTCTGACCTCCACTTGGCAACTGCCCAGAGTGATATGATTGAAATGAAGCACTTGTTGTAAGCAAATGGCACCTATCCCATTAAAGAAAAAGTAACTTTCATTTTATATAACCTGTTTCATGACCCAAAGCGTTTACAGCCAATGAAGTATTTTTGTAGGGTAATCACTGTTGTAATGTAGGGAAAAGTGGCAGCCAAACAGAAATGATACAGTAAGTTCCCACAAACAGAAATGATATAAATGACTAGATGGTCTGTTTTAGTTATGGTGGTTAGGAAATAAATGTGAGGCAGGACTCCAATGCTGTTCTTTGAACAGTGCCATAGGATCTTTTACATCCATGCGATACAGTTTTACATCTCATCTGAAAGACATCACCTCTGATAGTATCGCACTGAAGTGTAAGATTCGATTCTGTCCTCAAGTTTCTGGAGTGGGGATTGAACCCATGACCTTCTGACTCCAAGGTGAGATTGCTAACGCTGAGCCAAGGTGGAGTTCTTTTCTAGGCATTTCTGCATGTGCTACTGTTCGCAGATAATACAGTGTTGGCAGAGTCACTTGGGGATCTAGTGCGAGCCACTCGCCATCATCTTTGGCTTTAAAAGCAGATCTATATAAGACAGCACAATGCTGGAAAGCGCAGTAAAAAGTGAGAAAAATCTCAAGGGGGCTGTGCGCCAGAAGCCCCAGGAGATAAATTTTGCATCCACAGTGCTCACATTCTCATTCAGCAATATCTAAACCACCACTACAAAATATATACTTGTGCACTTCTGTTACTTTCCGACAACACCACTGATGGAATGGCGGGTGCGGCTGCAACTAAAGGCATGTCTGACTGTACCTCCACTATAATCACTTTTCATATGTCATAGGTCAAGCCATTGGTTTTCAGTTCTCACAGAATAAACAAACTGAATTGCGGAATACAATCCCAAAACATTAATAAAAATCCTGAAATCCACATCATAAAATTGGAATTTAACTTATTCAGTCAACTTGAAAGAGTGGCCTTGGCAGTTATTCAGGGTCGTTTTTCAGTTTTGCATCATTTTTGAATTATCAGCTTTTTTGGGACAGTGTCAACTTCTTTGAGCTGTTCATCAGCTTTTCCATGTTTTGCAGGTGGGCGCATATGTGTAAGATAGACTTAATTGAATCGGTGCACAGTTTAAATCTCTATTTCACTGCAGAAGAGGCGTGTACATCTAGGCAGATCTCCATCAGTCAGAGGGTTAAGAAAATAAACCTATCTCCAATAAATGCCACAATCGATTCAGAAATGTCACTGTTGTGGCATGATTCATTTTGAGTAAATTCTCCACGGTGGTGGTGGGAGGAAGGCAGAATGAGACATGATTAAATACCCAGAATGTGTATAAAATTAGAGACAGAGCTGTAGATAATGAAAAGGCTGATATTGTTCAAAGGACCCAAACGTTTAGGAACATAAAAAAAAATAAGACAAAGACATACAGCTTGCCTCCTCATTTAGATCCTCTTTCAGGTCTTCACCAAGCCATTTATCTTTTCTCTCCTGCAATAATCAGAAAGTCTGCTACAATCCTAATGTTATCTCTGATGATACCCTGCAACCTTAAAAATGACACTGAAAGCAGACTATAAACTGAAACTAATCACAACAGAGTAGAAGACAAACAATAGTGACTAACTGGTACTATGAGCTGGAGCGGAATACACAGGTTGACACACAGCACAACTGTGCAGGAGCAGCTGGCAATGGCAGAGGAGGAGGAACCTGCTGTCTCAAGGGCCTTGGCTCATAAACTTGGGAATCTGGATCTCAAGGAGCCTACATTGAAAAGGAGGCTTCCTCAGCATTAAGTGTTGGCACAGTCATTGGGGCTGTGCCAAGCCATGTGCTGCAGATGACTGCTCGGGTAGGCGAGACCACCAGTCATGTGTGCAGTCTTGCACAACGGTTTTGCAACACTGCAGTCCACCATGGAACTGTGACAACTCCATAGATATCTGCAGCAAAACCCCCCCTTGCAGCAGGGGCTAGTGGCAGTGAGTACTTCTTCCATAGAAACTCCAGACGGCTGCCACTGAACAACAACAACTTGCATTTATATAGCGCCTTTAATATAGTAAAATGTCCCAAGCCCTTCACAGGAGTGATTATCATTCAAAATTGAACACCAAGCCATATAAGGAGATATTAGGACAGGGGGACCAAAAGCTTGGTTAAAGAGGTAGGTTTTAAGGAGTATATTAAAGGAGTAGAGAGGCAGAGAGGTTTAGGGAAGGAATTCCAGAGCTTAGGGCACAGACTGTTGAAGATATGGCCGCCAATGGTGCAGCGATGAAAACTGGGGATGCACAAGATGCCACAATTGGAGGAGCGCAGAGATCTAATGTTTGGTGGGCTGGAGGAGGTTACAGAGACACAGAGATAGGGAGGGACGAGGCCATGGAGAGATTTGAAAACAAGGATTGAAATTTTAAAATCGAGGCGTTGCCGGACAAGGAGCCAATGTAGGTCAGCGAGCACAGGGGTGTATGGGACTTGGTCCAAGTTAGGATGCGGGCAGCAGAGTTTTGGATGCGCTCGAGTTTACGAAGGGTGCAAGGTGAGAGGCCGCCCAGGAAAACATTGGAATAGTCGAGTCTAGAAGTAACAAAGGCATGGATGACGGATGCTTGCACCCTTGAGGAGACATGCACTGAAGCATGGGATTCCACAGATTAATTAAGAATGGAGAAGAGATAAAACAATGAGTGCTTCACTGATCACATTGGTACCATTCGGATTGCTGTTACATCATTCATTGGCCAAGGTGAGGCAGGGTTCAGCAGCATGACAAACTGGAATAGGGACAGATGATGACATTCTCTATCAGGACTCTAAAATATCTGCATCCGTTTGCCAATGTCTTCTGATGCCCACACCTGTGCCCTAAAGCATGCAGGGCTAGGGTGCCCAGGACATAGCGGAGTGGTGCAGTCTACAGCAGGTCCATCGGAGGACTCAGCTGCTGGGTGCCAAGGGCCACCTCAATCTCAATAGGCTCAGATGCACACACAGCTGCCAGCCATTGAGGTAGCACCTAGAAGAATGCACCACATTGTGAGTTAAGAACATATTCATTACACATGGACACTAAGGGAAATCACCACAACAGGAAACACTAGGAACTCGCACTTAGAACATGGTCGTTAAAAATCTGGCTGCACTGAAGGTGTGTTCAGAGAGCGTCCTTGCTAAGTTTGCGAGCATGTTTCATTTGGTGGTAGGAATGTGATATTCGTGAGTGGTCTCAGAAATTTAAGGAACTGTAAGTGAAGGACACTGGAAGACATAGAAAGGACTGTTGCTGCAGTTGCCACATTTGAAAGTTAAAGAGAAGGTGGTCTGTATGAGAGTTTGCCAAATGGTTCTTGTGGCTGGCATCAAGTTCTACTCTGCAGCTTCTTCAGACTCCTTTTTGTGGAGCCCTTGACGAGCCTGGGGCCCTTTCCCTCTATAGCGATGTCTCTTTGCAGGAAATCCTTGAAACCTTAGCTGAGTTTTATTGCAGGACGCCCCAGATCTATCCAGACACCTGATGTGCTACTTTATCATTCCAATGGTGTGTTCGATGACTACTTGGGTGGATGCATGCACCCCATTACGCCTGTATTTAACTGGTGTTCTGCAACATTGCACAAGTGTCATGAGAACATGGTTGCAGAGGCTATCTTGATTAGCCAGGAGCAACTCTGAGACTTGCCTTTCAGGGTCAAATACTGATGGGACAGTAGTGAAGTAGCCTTAAAATTAAGACATTCTGACAGATGCCACGGAAGAAAGCATTGATTTGCACAATGCAATGCTGATGATCGCAAACAAGCTGTACATTCAGAGAGTGCAATCTTTTCCTATTCCTTCTGGACTGAAGTTAAGACACATTGCTGAGGCACAGTAGGGGAGGCTTTACTGTGTAAAATTCTCAGCACGGATATAGCTCATATTAATGAGCACAAAATTTACCATGGGTGGAGCATGTACAGTGTAAATAAGCAACAAGTACTTTTTTTTGGCATATTGCAGTTTCCCCGTAGCACTTTGTGTAATAAACTGTATGAGGCATTAATCAGTACTCAAACACTATATGCCTGACCCACAGTGTATTTCTCCATGTTTTTGGACAAAGATGAGACCTTGGTTCATAATAGATGATTTTTCTCCTATCGTAAAGAAAAATGTCTACAGGACGGTGAAAAGTAATTGCTGATGGCCACATTTAAATCAACAGACTGAAAAGATTAAATATTAAAATGATGCAACTCTTATTTCCCGACCAAACAAAGTACCATGAGAACATAAAACATAAGAACACTTCACTCAATAATATTAGGATTGGACCACACTCTGTATTTTGGTACTTACTGTAGTTCTGGGAAACATTAGCATCTATTTGAGTAAACCAGTTTAGATATTTTGTTTCCCAGCATCTGTTGGATTGCTATTGAAGATTGTGGCATTAACTACAGAACATTACATGGGTCACTAAGTAAAATTAGGGAGACTGTAGTTAAATATATAGCCACAAGTTAAATACTTCTGCAACAGTGTAATTGTTTTATGTAATAAGGTTATTCTACTTTAATGTAATTGTTCATGTGATACATTAAATTATGGATAGTCGGCAGTATTGTGGTTGTAATTTCCTCTGAATCAGATGACATCATAAACTGTGAAAGCACAAGTGATTTATGTACGTCACTTTAACCCTGAGATTAAATTACAACTCATACTCAATAATCATCGAGAATTTTCTTTTAAAATCTACAGCAGCCTCAGGAAAATGAAGATGGTTGGTAAAATGGTGCTGAAATCACACTGGACACTGAGAAACAATGGTGGTGTCACCACCATAATAGGAAGGAAAGACATTTTCTATGATCCTCATGCTGTTGTGCATTTCCACAGGCAGCCCACCAGTAACTCACTCAGGCAGCAACTCGCCGAGACAGTGAGTGTTAGTAGCTATTCATTCATGGGGAGCATCACAGATGCTGTCCTCACCTAATGACCTCACGTGCGCTTTCCTGCAGGAGATCCCTGGATAACAATTAAAAGCAGGAACCCTGGCTTATTTTTCCAAAGACCCACAGCGTTGCTGATCTTTAGGGTTCAATACCACACCAGTGCATTTACCTACTTAAGCTATCGGGAGTGCGGTTCTGAAGTAGAATTAGAAAGGAGTTAAAAGGTTAATGTATACACGATTAGGTAGTTCCATTTGAGTCTAACTGTTCATATGCCACGTCATTTTCACAGTAAGTCTGTTAAGCAGAAGAAAGTGAGGGCAAGTGATTTGTCATCCCATGAATTTCTACAGTTGCTATATGCAGCACAACTTGCTGTCCAAGTACTATAGTTTTGCATTAAAAAGTCCCAAATGCAGTGAAAGTGCCAGTTTCTGAGAGTAACAAATCATTTGCCTACATCGAGTAGATTTAGAAAACAACATTGAATGAACTGGGAACCAGAGTACAAACCAAATACTGCAAGTGGAAAGTTTGCAGATTGCACGTAATAAAATAAATCCTTATTGAGCCACTCCATAAAAATATCATTGTCCCCAAATGTTTCTTTATTGCCTATAAATCTAGTGATGCCTATCACACATTTTCTTGCACATCTTAGATGATTTTGGAGCTTTTGAAGCTGAGCAGTGCTGTGATTGTAACTTTCAGGCTGGTGGCTAATTCCGAATGCCACTTCTTATATAATTCTGGGTGATTTTGTTGGCAAGGGAGAGGAGAGGAGCAAGTGTTGCATTTTTTTCTGTATCATGTAGAGTCCTGGCTCCTACTGGAAAGTAAACCCAATAGTCTGAACTGGATTTCTCTGCAACCCAGCAGCACTAGTTTACTTACATCAAGTTTTCTGAAATAATCAAACCATTTTTAAAAATAGGGCTGAGTTGAAGGCTTTAACTTTCTATAGCTCCGTGGTTAATGGCATCAAGTAACATTCTCTAGTGTGCTGTTCCAGCACAGTCATTAACCCTGCACTAAAATAGTGCACAAAGTAATTTCACATGAATATCTTAGCCAGTGCACTACCAGAAGTAATTAAGCTTCATTAGCTCGGAGATTACTCTGTGGGATACTGATGTGTCAGTGCTTAAAGCGTTCATCTGAAATTCCTCTCTCTCATACTTTAGCAGAGGTATCAACCCACTAAAACAGCAGAGTGAAAAATTTCAGACAAATATATTAAGCATTTGTACATCAGTGTAACGTAAAATGTAATTTCAAGGCCTTGTTCCACCCGCACCTCCCAAAGTGACCAGATGACCCCAAGCTGTGCAATGATTAAAACTCTGGTCAGAAATAGGTACGTACGTTTGTCTATCAGTGAACATCTTGTTTACGTTTTCCCATTTGGCATCGAGCTGAGCCACTGCGTCCTGTATGTGTTCAGCGTCCGTATAGGAGACACTCCGGAGAGCGATGGGTTTCTTGCCGTGAACTGCCTCTACTCGGCCCGAGAGCTTCTCCAAGTTCCATTTTATGTTCTGGAGTTCAGAACAGAAATAAAAAAAGGTCAATAGCTTAAGCTTCACAAGATAAAAAAAAATCAGCAAAATTGTGCCTGTTGATAAGGGGTTTTAAAAATATTAGGAGCATTAGATTTAACCTGTGCAGGTTAACTTTTATTCTGAAGTGGGTTTTTTTTTCCAGTGTTAATGGATAAATACCAATTTCAAAATTTTTCAACATAGATTTGACCAGGTTTTATTAATCTAACATGAAAACTGGTAATCTTACCAAAAGTGTGGGGACATAAAGTCTATGGCTTTAAATTTCCACAGCTGTTGTCCAGATCTCCCACTGCAACTTCTTTGGGAGATTAGCAGAACACAGAAAAACAGTGTCAACTGCCGTTTAGACCATTTCTTTGCTGATCTTTCACTGATGGTATAGTGGAGATGGAGGCAACTGCTTTGGAAGTTCAGGGCCTATATATTTATTAAAGTGACAAGTTATGGCTCAAGTACAGAATATTAACTGATGTATGCCTGTTTTGAAAAAGAACTTAAAGGAAAATGAGACAAAATCATATATCAAACTTGAAGATTTTGTTTTGGTAACTGGGTATGTGACAGGCGTGGACACCTATCACCATGCTTAACACTCTCCGAATCAAGCTACTGATTAATCCATGTAAGCAGAATTTCTATCTGTCTGAGAGGAGTGCACAATCTCTTCATATAAGGACACAATTCCCTTACATAAGCTCTGAGAACTTAGGGACAGGTTGGCAAGAGTTCAGGATTATGGACCTCCAACTGTACATAGGAATACTACTACAGATTAACCAGTTAAAAATAATAAGCATACCAGCACATGGCACTTATAAGTGGACAAAATTGAGAGGTCGCACAACACCAGGTTATAGTCCAACAGTTTTATTTGAAATCACAAGCTTTTTATAAGTGGCCCATTAGTCATCCATCTCGGACTAATTGAGAAGAAATACACTTCTCAATGACTGGTCTACCCCCGCCCTCAGATTCTATCAATGAAGCAAGCTGCTTCAATCATCAGTAGCATTCTGGAGTATTGTGAACCTGCCAAGCTTTCCGTCACAGTACCAATTCAGTTACAATCTCCTATCTTAAAGACAACTCAACCCCTTTTATGGCTTCTGCACCAATGAATGCTATCTCAGGCAGCTATCCTGGACCATTGATAGAATCTGGAGAGCTAGATCTGTTGTCTACTCAGTCCGAGGTGGATCAGCATGAATTTATTCCCACCCTGCTGTATCAGTAGTCAAGAGTTATTGTAGTTCTTATCTGTGGTTTTCCATTTCTCTTTGCCCATTGCTCATAGGTTCTGAGGTGTTTGGAAGGGCATTTGAACTCAGTTAAAAAGCTTGACATGTTTCTCCAATACATGATGGTCCACTCATCTATTACGAGTGAGATTTGTCTGCATTAATTTTTCTAATTATTGTACCAATTTCTCAGCAATGAAAAAAATGCTGCCCCCTACCCCCACCAAAATTAAACCTATTTTCAAAAATCTCAAAATGACTTTTTAATTTATTGAGTTCTCATATTACTTCTTATAGGTGTGCAGATAGGACCTACAAGCCATTTAGATACAAACCATTTCATATTGGGGAATTATTTTAAACAACTGTATACAGGAATTAAAAATAGAATGCATGAGCAACATCCCAACGACATGAATAAATTGCATCGTGGCTACGAAGCATTACTGTGATGATTCATAACAGGAAGAGTTAAAAAATATAAAATATTTAAAAAATACCATCTAAACAGGCAGAAAGCTAAACAATTTGTACAGGGAACCCAACTCTGGGCTCACATGGTGTGAATCTGTGGAAAGATGCCCAAGCACAAACTGTGTTGCTTTATACATAGGAACAGGAGTAGGCCATTTAGCCCCTCGAGCTTGTCCTGCCATTCAATTAGATCATGGCTGATCTGTATCTTAACTCTATCTAACCACCTTGGTTCTATAACCCTTAATACCCTTGCCTAACAGAAATCTATCAATCTCAGTTTTTAAATTTTCAAATGACCAAGCCTCTATAGCTTTTCGGGAGCAAGAGATCCAGACTTCTATTACCCATTGTGTGAACGTGGTCATATAATGAGCCCAATTTTGGAGCACCACACCTGGAACTCCTGGCAAACCAGGGGCATCAAAGTAGTCTCATGTAGGTGTAGAAGTGGTGGGGCCATTGCCCTCTCCTGCTAATATTAGATGTTCATGGGAAATGCAATCAGATTGTTTTCTTTGTCAAATAAGACAACAGTCACCCACTTGATATATCTGTGCATTGCAGATTGACTGATATTGCTGATGCCCCCTGTGGCAACCTGGAATTAGCCTGAGACACAAAAATTGAGTGCTGTGGTGATCAATTCAGCCAGAGTTTGGTCAACGATTAGGTTCCAACGTGCAGTTCAACTGACAGCCCCTCTCTTGAATTACAGGCTATGAAGACAAATTCATTGGACATAACCAGGTATATGCACCCCTGCTTATATAGCCCGATTCTAGAGTAATAGAAATTGTGGGCTGTGCAACCTCACCTGCCTAAAATTCCTCCCCTGTACTACTTTCTTCCTCTAAAAGCATATAATATAAATCACATATAATATATAATTCCATAGCAATATACGTGATTTAAATATAAATTGAACCAGGTGAAAACACAAATGCGAAAACTCTTGGTAGAAACACTAGTAAAATTTATTAAGAGTCAAAATTAATACATGAACAACAAAACAGGCATTTTTGTTCAGGTATTTATCTTGGCTCTGCCTGGCGACCACCGATAGTGCATTTAAATTTAAAATTGGCCCCAAGATATCTATGTTTCAGTTCATGGGAGGCATGTACTTGACTCGAAAAAACTGTCCTGTTGCTGTGAGAATGAGAAGTGTGTTGGGAGAAGGTTGAATCCTAATAGGGATCACAAATAGGGAAATTTTTCAAACTCCTGCCATTTCCCTCCCTCACCCCACTGTGATTGGCAAAAACCTCTGATTTAGTACCATTGTGAGTAATAAAAACAAACTAACATGATGAATAATGTTGTAAGGCCCAAATTGCATACCCTTGTGGCACAGAAGACATAGAAATACATAGAAGTTACAAAGTGGAAACAGGCCATTCAGTCCGTGAAGGTATGTACTCTCCATGTGGATAAATCCCCAGGCCCGGATGAAATGTATCCCAGGCTGTTAAGCGAAGCATAAGCGGAAATAGCAGAGGCCCTGACCATCATTTTCCAATCCTCTCTGGCTTCAGGTGTGGTGCTGGAAGACTGCTAATGTGGTACCCTTGTTTTAAAAGGGAGAAAAGGATAGACCGAGTAATTACAGACCAGTCAGCCTAACCTCGGTGGTGGGAAAATTATTGGAAAAAATTCTGAAGGACAGGATAAATCTTCATTTAGAAAGACACGGATTAATCAAGGATAGTCAGCACGGATTTGTTAAGGGAAGGTCGTGTCTGACAAACTTGATTGAATTTTTTGAGGAGGTAACAAGGAGGGTAGATGAGGGTAGTGTGTTTGATGTAGTGTATATGGACTTTAGCAAGGCTTTTGATAAGGTTCCACATGGCAGACTGGTCACGAAGTTAAAAGCCCATGGGATCCAGGGCAAAGTGTCAAGTTGGATTCAAAACTGGCTCGGAGGCAGGAAGCAGAGGGTAATGGTTGATGGGTGTTTTTGTGACTGGAAGGCTGTTTCCAGTGGGGTTCTGCAGGGTTCAGTACTAGGTCCCTTGCTTTTTGTGGTATATATCAATGATCTAGACTTGAATATAGGGAGTATGATTAAGATGTTTGCAGATGATACTAAAATCGGCTGTGTTGTTGATACTGAAGAAGGAGGCTGTAGACTGCAGGAAGATATCAACAAATTGGTCAGGTGGGCAGAACAGTGGCAAATGGAATTCAATCTGGAGAAGTGTGAGGTAATGCATTTGGGGAGGGCTAACAAGGAAAGGGAATACACATTAAATGGTAGGACACTGAGTAGAGTAGAGGAACAAAGGGACCTTGGAGTGCATCTCCACAGATCCCTGAATGCAGCAGGCCAGGTAGATAAGGTGGTTAAGAAGGCATACGGAATGCTTGCCTTTATTAGCCGTGGCATAGAATACAAGAGCAGGGGGGTTATGCTTCAACTGTATATAACACTAGTTAGGCCTCAGCTAGAGTACTGCGTGCAGTTCTGGTCACCACATTACAGGAAAGATGTGATTGCACTAGAGAGGGTACAGAGGAGATTTACAAGGATGTTGCCGGGCGTAGAGAATCTTAGCTCGGAGGAAAGACTGGATAGGCTGGGTTTGTTTTCCTTGGAACAGAGGAGGCTGAGGGGAGACCTTATTGAGGTGTATAAAATTATGAGGGGTCCAGATAAAGTGAATAGAAAGGACCTGTTTCCCTTAGCAGAGGGGTCAAAAACCAGGGGGCACAGATTTAAAGTAATTGGGGGAAGGTTTAGCGGGGATTTGAGGGGAAATTTCATCACCCAGAGGGTTGTGGGGGTCTGGAACTCACTGCCTGAAAGGGTGGTAGAGGCAGGAACCCTAACCACATTTAAAAAGTACTTGGATGTGCACTTGGAATGCTGTAACCTGCAGGGCTATGGACCTAGAGCTGGGAAGTGGGATTAGTCTGGATAGCTCTTTATTGGCCGGCGCGGACACAATGGGCCGAAATGGCCTCCTTCCGTGCTGTAACTTTCTATGATTTTATGCGAGCAAACAGTCCTAATCACATTTAACCATCCTACTTCCAAATCCCTTCATTCCCTTTTCCTTCATCCACCTCTCCAATCTAATCTTGGATGTTGACATAGTTTCTGCCTTAAGCACTAACCCTGGAAGTGAATTCCACAGCCTCACAACTCTCTGTGCAAAGAAACTTCTTTTGCTCTCTGTTCTAAGTCTCTTGCATTTAATCTTGTATCTCTGGCCTCTCATTCTTGACCCCCCTCAACTACTGGAAACAGTCTGCTTTTACTTGCCCTGTCCCACCCTTTCAGTATTCTATCAGGTCGCACAATAATCTGTGTTATTTCAATGATTTTCTTTTTAATTCAAGTTCTTTTTCGTATTTGTATCACCCCAGGCAAGCTACATAGAGTGGAAGCAGGTATGAATTAATTAACTCCCTAAAGCTACTCAGCACCATGCCATGCCAAAACTAGAGCACTCAATAGAGTGTGTTACATAAGAACATATGAAATAGGAGCAGGAATAGGCCACTTGGCCCCTCGAGCCTGCTCCGCCATTCAATAAGATCATGGATGATCTTGGGCTCAAAGCCACTTCCCTGCCTGCTCCCCATAACCCTTCACTGCCTTATCTTGTAAAAAATCTGTCCATCTCCACCTTAAATGTATTTAATGACCCAACCTCCACTGCTCTCTGGGGCAGAGAATTCCACAGATTTACAACCCTCAGAGAAGAAATTCCTCCTCATCACAGTTCCAAAAGGACGACTCTTTATCTGAAACTGTGCCCCCGAGTTCTAGATTTCCCCACGAGGGGAAATATCCTCTCTGCATCTACCTTGTCGAGCCCCCTCAGTATCTTATATGTTTCAATAAGATCACTCTCGTTCTTCTAAATGCCAATGAGTATAGGCCCAACCTGCTCAACCTTTCTTCATAAGTCAACCCCCTCATCTCAGGAATCAACCATGTGAATCGTCTCTGAACTGCCTCCAATGCAAGTATATCCTTCCTTAAATAAGGAGACCAAAACTGTACGCAGTACTCAAGGTGTGGTCTCACCAATACCCTGTACAGTTGTGACAGGACTTCCCTGCTTTTATACTCCAACCCCCTTGAAATAAAGGCCAACATGCCATTTGCCTTTTTGATTACTTGCTGTACCTGCATGCTAACTTTTTGTGTTTCATGCACAAGGACCCCCAGGTCCCTCTGAACTGTAGCATTTTGTAATCTCTCTCCATTTAAATAATAGTTTGCTTTTTTATTTTTATTTGTTGATGCTAATATTGCAACGCAGCACCTATTAAGACTGTGCCAGAATGAAAGCTCTTGAATTTGAACATCAGAGATACTTATTTTTGGTGGAGCCTGGAGCCTGACGCATGCAAAGGATCGTAAGCTGTAGCACTGACTGGGATGCCGCAGCTGTAAAGGCTCATTAAAATTGCAATGAAGTACAAGGGGATCAACTGTTTCATGTACTGCTGCTCTGAAGACCAAAAGTAATGTTAAGAAGTAGTATTGTAAATCTGTTTATGATAAATTAATTCCAGTGTAATTATATTAACTTCAAAAAAATACTCAAACACTATACAAATCACAGGGAGTGTACAAGACATGTCTGCAGATTTTAATTTAGATGATTGGGAAGTACTATGACTGAAGGCCATGCAAATTAGTTTTTGAAGCTTCACTACAGTAATGGACATTAATAAATTCATCACCGTACAATTATTCTCTTTCTTCCAGTATGGGATCTTACTTCGTTTGCAGGCAGCAATTCATTGAATTTAGGCAAACACTGATCTTTACGGCATTCTGGGATGGATTTTAATGAGAGAACTGTTAGGACAAAATCACAAAGGCAAGATGGATTAAATGTGCTTTACACTTCCAACACCCATAAATTCTTTCTCAGATACTGTAGATGTTCTACACTATAGGAGCTACTGCCAGACCCAGGTTATTGAGCAATTGGTCTGTTTTGCAATGGCCCAGTGCTGACCACAACCCTGCTTTTTTGGCCCTTGCCATTATATTTCTAACAGTTGAAGAAAGGCATTGGTACTGTTTATTTTAACTGCCATTCAGCTCTAAGAAATTACCTTTTTTTGCGTCCTCTAATAGACAGCAAATGCCGTAGAACATTTATTTTTGGGGACCTTGTGTTAGGTTGTAATTTTTTCACCAAATTTATGGCCACAGTAAATGTCCTGTGAAAATCATGGTATGAAGCCACTCCATTTCCCTTTGATTCAGTTGGATCTCCACCGATGGGAAGTCCTGCCTAACTGCAGGAGCTAACACAATGGGGGTCCGATCCCTGACCTCAGGGGGAATCACGAACCCGGGGGCTCCAATCCCCAACCCTGGGGAGGGGCGGGCTGCTGGTGGGTAAGCCTGGGGGGCCCGGTGGAAGCATTCCTGACTCCTCCCAACCCACAAGGATTGCTCCCCGAGGCTGTTCGCGCCTCACTGCAGCTACCGGGAATCCCGAGCCCCGGGATCCCCGGCCGCCTGCAGTTAAACCTGCACAGCAGGCTTCAGGCCTCATTATAATATTTAAAATGCCAACCCACCTTCTGGCAGTGGGTTGGCTGCCCACTCCCCCGAGTAAAAGGTGAAAGGAAGGCAGGTTGGGGTCAGGTTTTAGATTTTTACGACTTTCCCTTCCCCCGGGCCAACCCCCCGCCTCCAACCGATCCGTTTTTTCATGTGAAAATTCCTCCAAGTGCCTCAGAAACCAATGTACATCATGACAGCTCAACCTCTTGGCACACACTGATATGACCCTATACACTACAAGCATTTGCAATATAAAAGTTAGCATTTATCCCACCCCGCTGGCTGTATATATAATGTACAACAAAAACAGAAAGTGCTGCAAATACATTGGGCTGGATTTTGTCTTTAGGATCGGGTTGGGGTCGTGTTACCCGCATTTCGCGTTGCCCCCCCGACTCCAGAGTAATGTGGATGAATGATGCAATTTTAACTTAATTGGGCAATTGAGTTCCAGCATGTGGGAACCCATGAACCAATTAGTCCTTTCAGTCTGAAAGTCGCCTCTGATGATGTCATCATTGCAGGTCAGAGACTGAGTGCCTGGTCTCAGAAACTGCTTGGCCTTTGCTGTGAGTGGACCTGGATGCAAAATGAGCAGGAGAGAGAGAGAGAGAGAGCAAGAGCAAGAGAGAGAGAGAGAGAGAGAGAGAGACAGAGAATTTTTTTTTCCATCCAGGTCCTCTCACAGCAAGGCTAGGCAGTCTCTGAAGACATTCAATGCAGCAGCATCAGAGCTGACTTTCAGACCTAATACTACTACTACCTTCATCACATCTCCATTGTAATAGTGGACCTGCAGCTGATAGTCAGCTATCCACTTGTGCTGCCGCCAGGTTTCACTGGAGTGTTTCACATCAGGCGTACTTCACGTCGGAAAAGGGTTAAACTCGCTAAAACATTTCAAAATGGCATTACAGAGCCAATTTAGGGCTTGTTAAGGGCTTTAATGGCCTCTCCCGCCTCTTGGAGGCGGGACGGAGTCGGGAACCCCGCGACCGTTTTTGTCAAAATTGCGTGGAGGCGTGTTGGAGTCGGGATGGGGTCGGGACACCCGACCCCGCAACTTTAACCCCCCCACACGCCTCCAAACCCGACTCCATGGGTCATTGAAAATCCAGCCCATAGTGGCTGTGCCAGCATCTGTAAAAGAGAAAAAAAACCAGGCTAACGTTTTGCATCTAACCCTTTGTAAGAACATTCTGACAATGGGATACACCCAAAATGTGTCCTTTCTCTTTACTATTGCTGATCAGCCTGCTGTGTATTCGAAGCGTTTTTTGTTTCACATTTTCAGCATTCAGAGTTTTGTCTTTTTACTTGCACAATTGATGTGCATATACCCAGATTATATTGTGCAATGAAGACTCTGGTTTCCTCTGAAGTTTTGAGAACCCCTGTTGATGCACAGGCACACACAGTAAACATGCCTGCATAAGTGCAATACCCCTCCACGTTCCTCAGGCAACCGAAGAATTTAGTCTTTGCGTCAAATCCAATTCGTACAAGCAGATTCAATGTTCCTCACGTGCACTGGCCACGACAGTATGAGTTCTTTACACAGGCATAGAATTTGTGAATCTGTGCTGCAGTTTTTTTTAAACAGTATTTAAACAAGAATACATTGAAACATTGGGGGGGATTTTAACGTTTAGACCCATTGGGAGCCGGGGGAGGAGGGGTGCCCAGTAGCTCATGGGGAACCCGGAAGTCCGGGTTCCCCACATGCTGTGGAGTTTTAGCGTGCTTGTGACGTCACTGACAGGTTCCCCGGCCCGGAGGTCAGCCTGATTGACAGGCTTGGCTTCCAGTCAGGAGGGGAATGCTGGAGAAGAGGCTGCAGCCCCGGGTAAGTCCAAGGCCTGATCCCGGAGTCCGATCTCTAACCCGGGGGGGGGGGGGTGGTTTGTATTGGCAGGGGGTTTCTGACAGTGGGGGAGCTTGGGGGGCTGGGAGGAAAGCACTCCAGCTCCTCCTGGCCCACAAGGAGTGCTCCCTGAGGCTGTTATCACCTTGCTGCAGCTGCCGAGATTCCCGAGGCCTGGGAAACCCGGCCAGCCACAGTAAAACCTGTACAGGTTAAATCTGAGGCTTTCAGCCTCATTATCATATTTAAAGTGCCAAGCCGCCACCCCGTCTTGCCTCCGTTAAAGCTGGAAGTGGGCGGGTTGGAGGCGGGCTGAGGTTAGGATTCAGATTTTTAACATTCTAACCTCCCACCCGACCCAAATCTGCCCGTTTTTTGGAGTTAAAATTCCCCCCATTGAGGTTGTTGGTACAGTTAAGTGTACATTGGGAATCACACTCTTTGGGGGGTCAGATAATTTGGTCGCATCACTCAGGTCCAGCTGAGTTTGAGAAATCTCTCGGGTTCTATCTGCATCACTCAGAATAGTTGCCAACCACTTGCTTTTGGAACAGATAACTCGCTTTTTTGAACCCCGTCCACTCCGCTCCAACCAAGTCCCACTCCATAACGTTTGTAATTTGCTGCTTCTGCACATGTGCAGACATCACGAATGCACAGAAGTAGTAAATTACAAACGCTATTGAGCAGGAGTCAGAAACACGATTGGAAGAGGCACTACATGAACAGAGCAGACAGGGGTTGACAGGTATGCTCAAGTCTTCTAGGGATCAGCTCAATTACTGTCATGGCTCCTGACTGCTGCGGAGAGAAGGGGGAGGCAGTTGTTGTAGGTCTGTGTAAGTCTGCATTGCGTCTGTACATCAGCCTCAACAGGTTTAACTGCTTTTGTTCAACTCCCTCAGAAGATGATTGCCATTCTGCATCTTTACTTGATGGCAGTTTGATCATCCCTGCTGTAATCTAATCATTCTGTTTAACTGAAAGCGCTTGTTACACTGGGCTTCCACATGGTTCATGTTTCATATGCTGCACATGTAATGTGATAAACAGCTGTGTGTCAAATCATGGACAGCCCAACCTAGTCATTTCAAAACTGGGGCCCAAATTCTTTAAGCTAGCTCTATTATTTGATAAAGGATACTGGGATATTAGATCTAGTATATTTCTCACCTCATTTCCTCCCTCTGGAAGGTTGCGATGAGAGGGGGAGTTACAAAGGACCACTTTATGGAATGAAAAATGCTTCCTATTTCTGTCTGCTGTTATTTTCTGCTTTCCTTCTATAATTGCATTATGGAACACATGAGCATCATAATTAGGACTTCCACACTCTGGGGAAACTACTGCTGGCCAGAAAACCTTTCCTCATATCCAATTGTTGAGAAGATTTGATATTTGAAAGATTAAGTAATGACCATATGATTCTGAAAATTATCCCATCTCTAAAAATAACTTGGGGCACTCTGATGGCTTTGATGGTGCAGGACTGGGCACCCAGCCTATTAGCTTGTGAGCGTACTTACTGGCATGCAGGATAGCAACATGGCTGCCAGCTAATGATCCCTCCACTTTGGGAAATACTAGAGTAAGGTGACACTGGGCCAGTATATCTCCTAGCTGTTTCTATTCAATGGGAAAGGAGATGACAGTGCCGGCTATGCTGACTTCTATATTATTCACCTGTCTAATATGTGTGTGAAATTCTGTGGAACCTCTCCTGCTAGTCCACCGTCATTCCACAGAAATCCCGAGAAGAATGGCATAAATGCTGTTTCCGGTATTTTTCCATTGTTTCTGTGGCTCTCCTGCCAAAGTTATGGGGGACAAATGGGAGAACCCTTGTGAAAATGTATCCCAAATGTACCCCAATGTACTTGTACTACAGATGATCCATAAGCTAGCCTGGAAGGAGATGGTTGCAAAAATGTTGAGGGAGAAGGTAACCTCGACCACCACTGGCAATGCCATCCTTATGGTGCAGATTGGTTGCAGAAATCCTTGTTGCCGATGACACAGATTTGCAATGGATTTCAGACTGACCTGAAGCTAATAGAGTCAGGTCCCCACAGTCATTGTTTGATAGGTGTGCCAGAGCCCGTAGACATAGTTGGCAACATATTAGCAGGTGTGGGCAATCTACTCGTGACTGCTGATCTCACTGACATGTCTCCCTTCATCTTATAACAATTCAGTTGTAATATATTGTGTTTAAGTTGACTTGCCAACCACCTGGGTCTTTTTACTTAGATGCCTTGTTATTCCCTGAGATCCCTCGAAAGTTTATATTGCAATAGTTCTTTTTCTATGCCCCCTTTTTCCCCAGCAGTTCCTGTTTTGCTGCAGCTTGGAAATACTTCACTGGTTTCCAGTGAATTAGCAGATATTTGGTTCATTTACGTTCCATATAAACATTACATACTGTTACGAGGAAGATAAATAATTCTCTTTTTTTTTAAACAAGAATAAAAATCACTAAAATGCCAACAAAAATAAATGAGAGAAACCATTAATGAAAGTGCACTGAAAAACTATAAATTAAAAAAGCTAAAAATCCTTGGGCACTTTCAGAGCTTCATTGCTCGTGAAGCTTCACATGGGCCCACTCCACTTGGGCAAAGGGAGCACCCATCACAAACCCATGGTAGGGGGACAGAAAATTATGCTAGACTTTCTTTCAATGCATTATAATATTAAAAGGAAATGTTATAAACATTGAGGCTCCTTTTGAGTGAGACCACTTTGGACTGCTCTGAAACCTCTGCTGAAAAACCACAGTCAGCACTAAAGCAATGCAGATCTGATGATATGGATCAGCGATGGATTTTCCAGTCCTGCAGTGCCCATTGACACTATCTGCTCGAGGGCTGGAAAAGATACCCTTCTCCTTTATAGATACCACCCATGTGATCAAGCGATGTTGTTCTTACTGCTCTAATAATTGAGGCAATCGGCAAAAATCGAATAAAAAATATTTTGGTCGGTTATCATAGCCAGTTTACTTCCTTCCTTCCTCTCATCTCCTGTAAATAACTCCTTACTGGATACAGTTCCATCGGTGGTGGACAGTAAATGTCAGCAGGCCATTCAGCCAGATGTGGACCTCACATTTGAGCTTGACATCCAAAGATGCACAATTCTAATAGAGGATAGTTATCAGGAAGGGGAACTCTGGCTAATTCTCCCCTCCCTAATTCAGGGGAACTGAGGGACACTCCTTACCATTTCCCTATTGGAGATCAGTTGGCTCGGCACAGACGGAGAATCAAACTCGGAACTTATCTGATGTAGATTGGCTACTCACTGGTTAAACTGGCTGAGTCATCAAGGAAGCTATCTCTCAAAGGGTAAATACACATTTATAAATAATAGTTTTACTTTAAAAGTTTGTACTGTAAGAAAATCCCTACCAATTTACTGAACTGTTGCGCATTTAAATTCACTGAACAACCCATACACTGCTGTTGTTTGCAGAGATTTGAAGGTACTCAATTTAAGAATGATACTGGATTGTAAAGCCAGAAAATTAATTGCCATTTTTCTGGGGGGTTTTCCACATCACAAAATATGCATTCCTCGTCAGAGGACAATAATTTTATACCTGGTCAATGATTTAAATATAAACAGCTGAATTTACCCCTTTTTTATTCAAACCCACATTTACATGATTCGTGGAACAGTAGCCAAACAGCCCTGACAGAAAGTGAATGCTGCTTTACGTCAACTTGTGTGGCATTATTAAAGAACCCTAATCACTGTGAAAATTTCAATGATAATATTTTTAAAGGATTTGCTATTTAAAAATTGCAATCCCTTTAACCTGGGATGCAAATTGTGTCAGTGTTAAGCGTGGAAGACCAGTTGTGTCCCATTTCTGAAAGGAAAACCATCATAACTCAATTATAACTTCAGCACCTGTGAGTTATCTCGCCCTCCTGGCCTGTTTAAAAAGAATGCTATTTCACAGTTCACCACTGCATATCCTAGTTTCTATCAATAATCATGATGTTATTTGAGTCACAATGATATCATGCAACATTCATATTGCGGCATTTCCATATATGATCGTATAGATTAATGTAAATCAGAATATTATGAGTTAAGTATCCAACCTTTTGACTTTTTTTTTAAAGATTTATATATTCATACAAAGGTTACAGTACGAGAACAATTTCACCCCAAATTTAATTTCAGCTACAGAAAAAAGCAGCTGTACAATTTATGCACTGCTTTCTTACTTTTACTGCTAGATAATGACAATGATGAATGCATTTATGAGGAAATAAATATTCATTAAACTCAAATCAAACATATCTCCTATTTTTTTCCCATTCCAACATCACATGAATGTACAAGGACCGTTTGTAGCTGCAGGAGATTTATTTCGGGAGAGGATGGAACTGTGCCCATGACTGCATCTCATGACAATTTAATAGTTCAGCTAAATTAAACCTAAGGCAATACTTGTGTGTAACCAGAGCAATCAATATCATTAAAGTTGATGTCAGCCATAATCATATCAGATATATGTGGAGGAACAAGTGATTAGTTGTGGACGTAAATCAAGAGAAGTGTGTAATGTAAAGAAGATCTGCCTGCCAAAAAAATTAATGTAAAGCACAGAGGTCAATACTTTTTTTAGGCCAAGCCAGAGTGAGGTCAAGTACACACCTTGTACAATGGTTAAATACCAGAAAATTAGAAATCATGTACAGGTCACAATTGCTGTGTCACTATTAAAGGGAAAGGAAAGGACTTGCATTTGTCTATAATTACTACAATAGAGTCCAAGTTGATTTAAAAAAAACCACCTATGTGGCAGTTTACAAGGAGCATTCACTCCTTTTTATGATTTATTTGGATGCATACGGTATAAAGCTGCAATAATATTTTTATGACCTCCATCAGATTACACAGACTCTTAAAGGGATACCCCAGTCTATAATCAACTGAACTTGTTGGAGAAGAAACATAACTGGCGATGGCTGATTTCTATACTGAGATCAGATACTAAAAACCGGATTTTAAAAGTGAAGAATTTCCCGTATAAACCGCCGAGCAACAGTTGTAAACAGCAGCAGATTCCAGCTTCCCACTGCATCATCACCCAAGATTGTCTCTGTCAAATTCCAGTTCTTGGCCTTCCCCACACAGGATAGGAGAGAAAAAAAATCAGAAGACTAAATCACCAGAAGCCACTCCTAGCAGGCAATTATAGATTAGCAGGCATTTATAGAACCAAGGCAGAAGACTATATTGCCTAGTTTATCCAATCCTACATATGCTTGCAACACAAAGGACAACTTTGTAAGGCTAGCATCATGTTCAACCATTTAGTGGGCCTTCTGTTCCTTCATTCTCAGCATGTGATATTCATTGAGTCATGAAACTGATATTTTTCATTTTTCATTTTTAATATAGAGTAAATTAATCATAATCTAATAAAATGTCTTCACTCTCCTCTGACCCCATCCCTTCTTCCAATCTCACCCCCTGCCGTGTTTTCACTATGCCCTCTGACCTTTCCCTTTCTGACCCCGAACAATCAGTCCTTCGCAAAGGCCTGAGCTTCATCCCCTTACGCCCCCATCTCAATGAATTTCGTGCTCGGCACGACGCTGAGCTCTTTTTCCGTCGACTTCGTCTCTGTGCCCACTTCTTTGGCCAGGAGTCTTCCCCCCGCACAGCGGACCCTTTCTCCCGCTTTCAGAATTCTCGGTCTATCTGGACCCCTCCCTCTGGCCTCTTACCCTCTCTAGATCTTTTCATTGCTAACTGGCGGCGTGACATCGGCCGTCTCCATTTCTCTGCTCCCTTCACTCACTCCAACCTCCCTCCCTCTGAACTTGCAGCACTCCGTTCTCTCCAATGCAACACTAACATTGTCATTAAGCCTACTGACAAGGGTGGTGCTGTTGTTGTTTGGCGAATCGACCGCTACCGTGCGGAGGCTGAACGGCAACTCTCTGACACCTCCTCCTACCTCCCCCTGGACCATGACCCCACTACCGAACATCAAGAAATCGTTTCCAAGACCGTCACAGACCTAATCTCCTCTGGAGATCTTCCATCCATGGCCGCCAACCTCATAGTCCCTCAACCCTGCACAGCCCGCTTCTACCTCCTTCCCAAGATCCACAAACAGGACTGCCCTGCTAGACCAATTGTTTCAGCCTGTTCTTGCCTCACAGAACTGATTTCTTCCTATCTCGACTCTTTTTTCTCCCCTTGTCCAGTCCCTTCCCACCTACATCTGCGACTCTTCCGACGCCCTCCACCACTTTAACAGTTTCTAGTTTCCCGGCCCCAACCATCTCCTTTTCACTATGGACGTCCAATCCCTCTACACCTCCATCCCCCACCAGGACGGCCTGAGGGCGCTCCGCTTCTTCCTTGAACAGAGGCCCAACCAGTCCCCATCCACCACCACCCTCCTCCACCTGGCTGAACTTGTTCTCACATTGAACAACTTCTCCTTTGACTCCACTCACTTCCTCCAAATTAAAGGTGTTGCTATGGGCACCCGCATGGGCCCGAGCTATGCCTGCCTTTTCATGGGATATGTGGAACATTCTTTGTTCCAGTCCTACTCAGGTCCCCTCCCTCACCTCTTTTTCCGGTACATTGATGACTGTATTGGTGCCGTTTCCTGCTCTCGCCCTGAACTAGATAATTTCATTCACTTTGCTTTCAATTTCCACCCTTCCCTCACCTTCACATGGTCCATCTCCGACTCTTCCCTTCCTTCCTCGACTTCTCTGTCTCCATTTCTGGGGATAGGCTATCGACCAACATCCATTATAAGCCCACTGACTCCCACAGCTACCTGGACTACACTTCCTCCCACCCCGCTTCCTGTAAGGACTCTATTCCATTCTCCCAGTTTCTCAGTCTCCGCCGCATCTGTTCTGACGATGCCACCTTCCATACCATATAGAGGGATTGGACGTCCATAGTGACCCCAGCTTCCGGTCGTCTGTCACTTTAATTCTCCCCTCCACTCCCACTCTGATCTCTCCGTCCTCGGCCTCTTACATTGTTCCAAGTAAGCTCGAGGAACAGCACCTCATCTTTCTATTAGGCACTTTACAGCTTTCTGGACTTAACATCAAGTTCAACAATTTCAGACTAATTGACACCTGTCGGTTTTTGGGTTTTTTTTCTCTCGTTTTCTCACATGTTAACTGTTAATGTTGCTGCCATCATCATCCACACATCGTCTAGAGCCATCTTTTGTTTCTTAACTTGTCCCATTACCTTTTGCCTCACACTATCATCCCTTTTGTCATTCAATCTCTCCTGCCTTCCATCACATCACAGACCTTCCCTTTGTTCTTTCCTCCCCTCCTCCCTGCCCCTGCTTAAAAATCTCTCCTCCCTAACCTTTTCTAGTTCTGACGAAGGGTTCGACCTGAAACGTTGACTCTGTTTCTCCTCTCCTCGATGCTGCCTAACCTGCTGAGTGTTTCCAGCACTTCCTGTTGTTATTTCATAATCTAATAAAGTTCTTTGACAGAGTTACAGAGGTAGTGGATGGAGGAGGATCAACAAAATATTTAATACATGAATTTACAGAAGCATTTTACACAAGAGATCTGCTAGCTAAAGTTGAAGCACGTGGAATTGGAGATAGCTCTGTGGCATCAACAGGAAATTGGTCAGATCTAAGAGGCAGAGATTTGGGATAAAGGAACATTCTCATATTGGTGAGCTGTGACAAGTGATGTGCCCCCCGAGATTGGTGCTGAGACTCTAGCTTTTCTTTATATAAGTATGGAATGGATTTGGAAATAGAGAGTACATCAAAGTTTGTAGATGATATTACACTTGGTGGTAATGAACTGAAAAGAGAGTAGAAAATTACAAAACCACATAGATATATAAAGTGAGTGGGCAGAATGAAGAAGATACAGTTTAGCCTGACAAAGTGTGAGGTAGTACACTTTGAAGAATAAGAATGACAGTTGGGACTACATTATAAATGGGGGAGCGCTGGAGGAGAGTAGATGAACAAAGTGATTTAGCGGTCCAGGCAACATTCCCTTTCAGCTGTGCAGCGCTCTGCAGGTCCCGCGCAGCCAGTGAGACGGTTTTAAAATTGAAAAAAACGCGCATGCCCGCTAAAGGGGGCGCGCGGCCCAGAAGAAAATTAAAGGGAACATTGGGGCCAGGTGCATGTCATTAAAAGCTAACTCACATGCAAATGGTAATCAAAAAGGCTACCAAGATCACAACAGGTTTAGAATATAAAAGCCAGCAAGTATTATTGCAGTTATAAAGGGCACTGTATCTGCAATACTGGACTGGATTTTTACTTGAAGTCAAAAAGGGAGTGGGGGGGCTGGATTGAGGTTGGGAAACCCGGAAGAATGGGTTTCCCTCAGGCCCTGCCGAATTTAACGGCAGGACCTGATTAATATTTCTTTTTCTCCGTTTCCCGGCCGCAGCCAGCCAGATTTAGAGGGCAGGTAGACCGACGGCACATGTCCACAGCTAGGGAGTGGAGAGGAGGGAGGGAGGGACCAAAAGCTGGGCCGGGGGTGGGAGGAGGGGTCAGAGATTGGAGGCCCGAGGGATCGGAGGCCGAGGGGTGGGGATGGAGGGTTTGAGATTGGAGGCTGCGGGGGAAGGTGTGGGAGATTGGAGACTGGAAAGGAGTGGGGGGTTGGTGGGAGATCGGAGGCCTCGGGTGTGAGATCGGAGGCCTCGTGGGGGCGGTTGGGGGGAGATCGGAAGGGCCGGGGGTTGGGTGGAGTTGTCTGATCGTGGCAGGTTGGCGAGGCAGATACGCTGGATCCAGCAGCTAAGTGGAAAGCCACTTACCTCCTGCAAACAGCCTTATTATAATATTTAAATTGCCACCCCACCTCCTGGGAGCAGGTTGGTTGCCCGGCCTCCATAAAAACCGGCAGTGGGCGGGCTGGGGTCGAGATTCATATTTTTTAACCTCCCACCCCACCCAATTTTTGAGGTTACAATTTCCCCCACTGTGTTCAGATTTGCGCACCACACGTTAGGAAGAATATACTGGCCTTTAAGAAAGTAATCATAACTAATGGTGTACCTGGGATGAAGGGACTGAGTTATGATGGGCAAGTGGGTAAACCTGGATTGTATTCCTTAGAGATAGTGAAGATGATTAGGTTGGCAGGTGAGATCTAATGAGGTGTTTAAAATAACTAAGAAAATTGAAAAAGAAAATTGGGAATGACTCTTCCCTCTAATAGGGGAATCCAGAATAAGCAAATCCAGGGGAAAAAATAATTTAGATAAAGAATTTTGAGAATATGAAAAGCACTGCCTCAAGAAAACCATAAATGCAAAATCAATTGAAGTATTTAAGAGGGACACTTTCAAGAATGAAGGATATTAAAGAAAATTGGAGGAAACTCAGGTAACTGTGATTATAAAAATAGAGCTGCTATGGATTTGAAAAAGAGTGAAGCAGGCTCGATGGGCCGAAGGACCTACTCCTGTTCCTATGTAGTTAGCTTCCCCAGCTTGACATATCAGACAGTTTCAAAAGTTTTGGACGATGGTTAGGGTTGAGATAGTCAAAGACTGGCACAGGCAGAGGAAGTAATTTGTTAATGACAGCCACCTAACAAATATGCTTCAAGGTATTTTCTTACTTTAGACTTTTATGATTAATTACTTGCACAATCTTCATTTAACCTGGCTCCAGTTAATGATGTTCTCTCACTCCAGTATATCCTACCTTTAAACAAGTATCCTGCTTGGAGAAATCTTCAAAGTCCTTGGTTTGGAGCTCTGGGGAGTTGAGCAGAACCTCCACATCACACACAGCTTGGTGAAGCTGGCGTATCTCTGCCAGGTAGGCGGAAGGCACATAAGAGGTTTCAGGCAGTATCCTTTCAGTCAGCACAGTTACAATGTTCTCTTCGTAAGTACTTTGCTGGTGTGAAAATACAACATGATTTTCAACAACAAAAAAAATAATTGTAGCTGAAATAACAAAATTGCATTACCTAAGTTGGCAAAACCTCCAATTCCTGCAAAATCACTTGACCTTTTGAAGCTGAAAGTACTATTAGCAAATATGGCATTTCATCTCCCTTAAACAGTCTTTCAAAGATTCCTTTAACATAAATTTACATGAACAATTTTCTTATTGGAAAGTATGTAAGTCAGTTTCAGTTATGACACAGTTCGGAAGATAGAATCATACATTGAATTAAGAATTGTAAACTCAAGGCACTAAAATCAATATAGGTTTATTCCACCTGTTACAGAAATTACTGCGAAAGAGAGTGTTCCTGTTAAATACAAAATCCTAAATTTTATGAGAAGTAAATAAATGACTATTTCTGTGGAGTAGAATTTGTAGCCCAATTCAGACTTTAATTTTTTCAATGAAGCAGTATAGTTTGGATTTAGTCTGAGCAAAGTTAAGTGCAGCTTGTGAAAGTTTTTCAAAGCCTGTGCCACACAGCTTTTTGTAACATCTCACTTTACCTGCTCTCAGCAAACTTCTGAGTAATCCAAGTACTTTTTTCTCCAATTTCACAAGCAATTAAACAGGCTCCATAATAAGGTGGGAATGTGTATTGGTAATGAGTTTACTTAGCATCAATCATCATTTTAAATTTGTAAGCAAGTAACAATCTGAACTGGGCTCAGTCAAAAGCTTTTAAACAGTCAGTCAGTCCCGACACTCCCCTCCCTCAATTGTTTGGTTGGATAGCTATATATGTTAAAGCGTGAGGAATTATTCAAACGCTGAGCACTGATATATCTTACGCTAAAAAATGAGATTTCCAGACCATGCAAGTCCTGACATTAGCTGTTCGGCTACACCGCTGATGTATCATATTTTACAATCTAACCAACTGGTGCTTAACAAAAAAAAACTACTCAAATAAAAATATTTTAAAAAATGGCATGAACAGAAAACGAATTGGGACTGTTATGAAGCAGGATGGAATTCACTGGGAAATATGTCAAAAATAGATTGAAAAAATACCGTGTAGCCTCGTGTGTCTTAAAAACAGAACACACGATGCAACATTCTGAGCATAATCTTGTATGTGCTAAACAGATACAGCTGCAAGCACCTTTTGAGCTGAATGGTGAAAATAGCAGCCATGCCTCCAGAGAAAATAAACAATATGTAAAGTAAGGTTCAAATACCATGCAACTTTTCCCCCCCTGAAACAGCCTTGCGAACAATAAATAGTGAGTGGAACATATTAAATACAATTACAGCAATAAATAGCACAGAATAAAATTATATATTCCCTGTCAAGAATATAACCAGGCTATTTGTTCTCTGCCGTTAAAATATTGCTTCAAACATTTCTCCCCTATTGTGTGAAAATTATGTTAATTTCACTCTGTTAGATCTCTCAGACTTCACCTTCAATGCTAAAGCAATCGGCTCAAAGAGCTCATACTTTACTTCAGCAGTGTAATACATCCTATTGACAATGATTTTGACGAAAGAACAAATCCAATGATTCAAGTGTTAAGTTATGCATTTAGGGAAATCAGGGACTATTAACTCTATGATATATTACATAGGGCTTACACTAGAAAATGAAATGTTCAGGTGGCTCAAAGATTAAGGTGTTATCTTGTACTTTAAACAGATCAAATACATAGCAATGCCTACTATTGTACAAAATGGCTCTGTTTAAGGTAACTGCACCTTTGTTTTGGGTAAATATTGGTACATAGGATATTTAAAATTATGCTTAGAATGTAAAACTGAAAATTTGAATCGGCTTTCTACTAATTTGTAATTTGTGAATAAGTCAACATAAAATATAAAAGAGCATAAATGAGAAAGGCCATTTGGCGCATTAAACTGTTCCTCCAACAGATTCATGTGCAATCAATTCTATCATGGGGTAGGGATGGAAATAGAGGGGGAAAAATAAGCAATGCTGAAAATCTTAAGAAAGAACATAAGGAAGCTGGAAGGAGAAATGGCCATTCAGCCCATGAAGCCTGCTCCTTTCACAACCCATTCATGCCGACCTCAATCATGGACTTCCTTCTCCACAACCTCTCACCCAAAATAACCAGGCACTCTTCCAAATCTCCGTTTAAGTAATAGAAACATAGAAACATAGAATCTAGGAGCAGGAGTAGGCCATTCGGCCCGTCGAGCCTGCTCCGCCATTCAATACGATCATGGCTGATCATCCAAATCCAGTACCCTGTCCCTGCTTTAATCCCCACAGTACACATATCCCACCCTACCCCCGTAACCCCACATATTTAATTCCCCCTAACATATCCCATCCTATCCCCATAACCCCACATATTTAATCCCCCCTAACACTAAGGGTCAATTTATCATAGCCAAATCAACCTAACCCACACATTTTTGGACAATATGGACCTATTAATATCCCCAATCCTTTTCTGGACAGGTATTGATTTAGCTCCTTTTGAAAGGGATCTAAACAGTTCTGTTGAAGGGCTTCTACCTGAAAGATCAATATATCTTTCCTATTTTCAGATGTGGATGGATCTGCTGTGTATTTCCAGTATTTTCTATTTTATTGCTACCCTATCATGAGCACCACTGATTGAGAACAGCTACCTACTTACGAGTGATGAGCACTAGTAGCTCAGTTGGTAGCACCCTCGCCTCTGAGTCATAAGGTTGTGGGTTCACGGTCCCACTCCAGAGACTTGGAGCGCAAAAATCTAGGATGACACCCAGTGCAGTGCTGAGGGAGTGCTGTACTGTCGGAGGTGCCGTCTTTCGGATGAGACGTTAAACCGAAGCCCTGTTTCCCCTCTCAGGTGGACATAAAAGATCCCATGGCACTATTTCGAAGAAGAGCAGGGGAGTTATCCCCGGTGTCCTGGACAATATTTATCACTCAACCAACATCACTAAAGCAGATTATCTGGTCATTATCACATTGTTGTTTGTGGGAGCTTGCTGTGCGCAAATTGACTGCTGCATTTCCTACATTACAACGGTGACTGCACTTCAAATGTACTTCATTGGCTGTAAAGCGCTTTGAGACGTCCAGTGGTCGTGAAAGGCGCTATATAAATGCAAGTCTTTCTTTCTTTCTAAATCCATTATTTAATCAGTGGTGTTTGTTGTTAATTGAACATTTTGTCACATATTGGGTGAATACTGCTTGAAACCTATTCACATATTATTGTTATTGTTTGTGGTCAAAATGAGTAAAGAACAGATCTCAAAACAAAGAGTTCCCCCAAGGGCTCAGCAAGAGTTTGTCCACTGAGTAGTTGAACCAATACAAACCAGAAAGGTTCAGGTCCAATCCCCAATTGCACTGAGTTAGATGATCCCAGTTTGGGAAGCTATAGGGCACTACAAATAGCACAATGGTTTAGGGAGGGAAAATTAGTGTTTCTGCTTCTGATAATTATCTCGTGAACCCATGAGCTGGCTGGAAGTATGCGGGTTAGAAAGGGGAAAATGTTCTCACGATTCCTGCTTCCAATCACTATCTTGTGCCCTCTGCTGGAAATGCAATTGCTTGGATGTTAGGTAAGGACGGGATTGGGCTCAGCTATTATGTCCTGCTGATAAATAGCCTTCTGATACTCACGGCTGAAGCTCATACATAAATAATGGCCACTTAGCCAAGATAGCAAAGGTTCCTGTGGAACTGTGCTCTGAGCGGATAAACGCTTTTAGTAGAAGAGGGCAGAGGGGGAAAAAAGTCTTACGACAATTACTGCATCGCTAAATTATTAGCATTATATGTATTTTGTTCATATACTGTTTCTACAGATTTTCTGACAATCTGAAAAAGCTCCATTGGGTTTCTTTTTGAAGAATTGAAAATAGGTCTAGCTCTGCAGAGTTTATATTACACTAAACAAATCTCATGCGTCCTTAGATTCAATGACTTTTTGACCTCAACTGTTGGCTAGTAATGTGTTTTCAATGAATTGTTGTTCTTTCACATTCTTACACTTAGCCAAGGCAAATTCCACTAAAAGCAGAAGCGCTTGTTAGGTGGAAGCATGGCCTCTGTTGTGGAATGCAGGACGGTTGAATTGCTAGACATCTGTGAAGCTTTCTTTTACAAATGAGAGTGTATAAGATCCAAAACGTCAAAGGGCTTTCCTAATCTCAAGTTATATTTTTATAATTAGCAGTGCAGGGCAAAGGGGGCAAATCTAGTACTACATCCACATTATCTCAATAGTCTTCTTTGGATTACTGGCCGAAGTGTGAAAACCAGGCTTAGCAGATGAACATTTTTTTGACCACTTTGAGCAGGGTCACCAGACTCAGAGAAAATGATACAAGATTGAACATGTGCAACAACAAAGGTTAGTCAGCAAAGTGAAATGAGAAATGAGTGTATGATATTGGCACCTGCTACAATGCTCAAGCCTGTCTAAAGAATGTAGATAACCACTGGAGTGTACATAAAATTTGATGAGAATTTTATCTACTGTGCATTAAAAATACAGATAATAATTGTGCATTACAAAAGGCCTAAATTAAGTGTGTTCCTAACAATAAGTGGCTAAAGAATCATAGAAACATACAGCACGGAAGGCGGCTATTCGGCCAATCATACCTGTGCTCTTTGAAAGAGCTATCCGATTAGTCTCACTCCCCTGCTCTTCCCCATATCCCTGCAATATTTTCCCCTTCAAGTATGTATCAAATTCCCTTTTGAAAGTTGTTATTGAATCTGCTTCCACCACCCTATCAGGCAGCGCATTCCCGATCATAACAAATCACTACATATTAAAAAAAAACTTCTCATCTCCCCTCTGGTTCTTTAGCCAATTACCTTAAATCCATATCCTCTGGTTACTGACCCACCCACTAGTGTAAACAGTTTCTCCCTATCTACTCTATCAAAACCCTTCATATTTTTGAACACCTCTATTAAATCTCCCCTTAAGCTTCTCTGCTCTAAGGAGAACAATCCCAGCTTCTCTAGTCTCGTCACATAACTGAAGTCCCTCTTCTCTGGTACCATTCTAGTAAATCTCCTCTGCACTCTCTCTAAGGGTGCAAGAAGTTGTGCAACGAAAAATAAACACAGCAAAAAAAATAGTTTGGGATAAAAGTTGATTTGAAAAAATAGCAAACTACCAAAATTAAAATGGTAATTGTATAAAGGTAATCCCTCAAAATTCTAGAATCTCTTATTCTTTTATCTGATCTTTAAATAGCAGCCACTAATGAGGAATAATCCTGGCATTTTTGAGAGTTGCAGTTCCATTGCAATCAGAACTGGTGAGAGAAGGGGATGTCAAAGGAGAGGGATGGATCAAATTAACATGATCAAGCAAAATTGAAAACAAATCAATGATAAAAGGTTTATTATTGACTTGATCTGTCATTCTATACCACTTTAGAGTGTGGCTACTTAAAAAAATACATAATAGAAATGTTCGTCCTTTAATCTCCGTTTTATAATTTAGTTACCTCTCAGATACGCTAAAACAAGAATTTTGGAAAAGATCATTAATTTAAAGTCAATGCTCATTTTCTTCTGAAATAGTAATTTTTCTTCAAATTCTGTAAAAAAGTCAGTAATGTTAGCTCAAATATTACACCTCACCACCCCCCCCCCTCACAGAAATCAGATGATTCTGTGAAGGGATTTTAGATACAACACACGTTTCCTTAACCTTACACAATGCAGCAGATCAGAACCCGTGTGGCTGTAAAAAGCAGAGCAGGGAATTGCACCAGTGTTTTTTTTGTGTGTGACTTTTTCCTCAAAATGTATGATATTGTAGCTTTTTAAAATGAAAACAGAAATGTAGTGCAGCGTCACAAATGTTCCTTTGAAAGAGAAGTTTTTTTCCCTTTATATGTTGATACTTGACATGAATTATCACAACGAATATCACAAGGACAAGTATAAACAATAATTTAAAAAATGGAATGCGAATGCTTCCCATTTCTTTTCAAAACCAAGGAAAGCAAACCCCAGTGTTATCCAATTAAAGTGAACTATGATGTGGTGAAATTTCATTTGCAGTAAAATAAAAACTGCAAGGCTCCAATTCACTTTCCATGTAATCAAATTTAGTAATACTCATGTACAATTACTCGCTGCCTGCAGTGGAAATCAGAGTGCTATTCTTTTATTGTTTAGCCCATTAAAAACAAAAGGTCAATTGAAATCAATACCTCCATTCATAATCAAAGCCTAGAAATTATTGTTAGTGATATCAGCAACGAAAACATTTGATGCATTGTCTATCACTGTAATGCAGCCATTAATCTGTTCATTTTAAATTTGTTACTACCTCCGTTAAGATAACAGACAAAGGAATGTCATAAAAACACATTATACTTTCATCCATTAATACCCCAACAGCAATTTGTAAAGAAAAGAAAGAACCTGCACTTTTCATGATCTCAGGACATCTCCAAAGTACAATTAAGTATTTTTGAAGTGTAGTCACTGTTGTAATGTAGGGAAACACAGCAGCCAATTTGCAAACAGTAAAGTCCCACAAACAGCAATGAGATAATGACCAGATAATCTGTGTGCAGTGATGTTGATTGAGGGATAAATATTGACCAGGACACTGGGAGAACTCCCCAGCTCTTCTTTTAATAGTGCCATGGGATCTTTTACAAGCACCAAAGAGGGCAGACAGGGCCTCGGTTTAACATCTCATCCCAAAGACAACGGGCCAGAAATTCGGGTCTCCACGGGTGAGTACGCGCAGTGTACTCACCCGTAGACCCAATGAAAGTGCCGGTTTCGCGCATGCGCTGGAAACTGGAACTTCCGTTCCCTTGAAGGAAGGGGTTCGGAGTTCAAACGCGTGCGCCGGAGAGGCAGCGCGTATGCCTGGAACTTCCGGTTTTTTTTCAGGTTTCTCCGTGAGGGTAAGTCCCTAGCAGCTGCGCGTTGAAAAAGCAGGCGCAAGGCCTGCTTTTAACAAGGTAAGTGGTGAATTAAGTAAAATTTAATTTTTTTTCCACAGGTTTATCTTTTTTTTAGTAATTTAAAGAAAGGTAAGTTTATTTTTAGCCCCGTTAAAAACTGTAACTAATTTTTTCAAAAATTTAAATTTTTGTTTAAAATAGTTAATTTATGTAATTTATAGTTATTTTAAAAATGTGATTTAAAAAAATAAAATTATTTGAAGTTTAAGTTAGGTTTTGGAGCCGATCTCTATTCATAGATTTGACAGGTCTTCCTGTCAAATCTATGAATGGAGATTCCCTGCTCCGATTGGCTCTCCATGGCCCACGTGATCCCAGGGGACGCTTCAAACTAACTGCGCCCCTGGGATACGCAAGCACTGCACACCGGCAGCTGGAGGAGGCCCAGGATCGGAATCCCACGCGGGCCCACAGCACAACGGCAGGCGCGCTAGGTAAGTACAGGTTGGGGGCTTGCACCTGCGGGGAAGCCTCCGACCTGAATTTCTGGCCCAACACCTCCAACAGAGCAGCACTTCCTCAGTACTGCACTGTAGTGTCAGCCGAGCTTACGTGTTCAAGTCTTTGGAGTGGGATTTGAACCTTCTGACTCAGAGGCGAGAGTGCTACCACTTAGCCAAGGCTTACACCTATTTCAGAGCTATAATCCTTTTCATCAAAAAAATAAAGAATGCATCAACTTTTTTGGACTGAAATATCTAGAAACCATTCTTTGAATTATTGTCAAGAATGTATTAGCCAGACTTGCACTTAGTGTCTTCTACATTTCCAAGTGTGAGTCACAAGAACAGAAACAGCAGGTGCCTGATATTGCGACATTTTATTTGAGCAAACAAGAGTCACAATGAAAGGGTTGCACTTTATTCCATATGCAACACAGTAGGGAACAGGATGCTAAGTCAGAATCAAAACACTAACTATAGTTAGGTTTTACTACAAATGATAAAATTAAGTCAGATTTAGTTCATTAACCACAAGTGCTGGGAACTCTCTAAAATAGAAGCCAATGCAAAGAACATTATTTGCATTAATTTTGTGCCTTTAATTCACAAAAACATCCCAAGGCGTTTCACAAAGTTGTGAGGAAAAAGGATGCTGAACCAAAGGGAAAAAGTTTAGGAAAGGTGACTGAAAGTTTGGTCAAAGACATGGGACTTAAGGAGGGTCTTACAGGAGGAGATCAGAGTTTAGAGGTGGAGGGGTTTAAGGAGGGAATTTTAGACAATGGGATCTAGGTGACTGAAAGGCCAGCTGCCAATGATAGGGAGAAGGGGGTGCACAAGAGGTCAGAGAAACAGAGAGTTTAGGGGAGGGTGAGTTGTAGGGATGGAGGTGGTTACAGAGATAGGGAGGGGTGAGACCGTGGAGAGCTTTGAAAACAAGAACGAGAATTTTAAATTTGAGACGTTGGGGGACCAGGAGCCAATGTAAGTCAATTGCGCAAAGAGGTGATAGGCAATCACAACTTTTGTGGGATAGGAAATGGGCAGCAGACTTTGGAGTGAGCTGAAGCTTATGGAGGATGAAGAATGGAAGGCCTGCCAAGAGACCGCTGGAATAATAAAGTCTGAAGGTATAGATGAGGGTTTCAGAGGTAGATGAGCTGAGGTAGTGCAGAGTCCTGTAATATGGTGCTGGAAGTAAAGAAAGAACTTGCTTTTATGTTGCATCTTTCACAACCTCAGGGCGTCTCAAAACATTTCACAGTAAATTAAATATTTTTAAATATAGTTACTGTTGTAATGTAAGCAAACACGGCAGCCAATCTGCGCACAGCAAGGTCCCACAATATAATTGGATATCCTGTTTTTGGTGGTGATGGTTGAGGGCTAAATGTTATCCAGAACACTGTGAGAACTCCCCTGCCCTTCTTCAAAGATTGCCGTGGGCTCCTTTATGTCCACCCGAGAGGGGAGATGGGGTCTTCAATTAATGACCCATCGGAAAGCTTATGTAAAAGTCTACTCCATTTAATTTAGTCTAATTTAAGTCAAAATTTAAGTTTGCAAAGCAAAGGTAAAAAGGCAAGTAGGCAGTCTTTGTGATGGGGAAGATATACGATTGGAAGCTCATTTTGGGGTTGAATAGGGCACCAAGGCTGCCAACAGTCTGGATCAGCCTTAAACGGTGGGCAGTAAGTGGCTACGGTACCGATTTTGTGGCAGGGCTGAAGACAATGGCCGGAATGTTCTGTACCTGGGCGAGTTGGGTGCGGGTGGTCGCCGTGGTGGGTCACAACCCCACTCCTCATTCCATTCCATTCCTGAGATTGACTTCCCGTTAATGGCGCCTATTAAGGCAGCCCTGCGCGTTACCCGGCCCTATGAAATGGTACGGGTCTGATGATGTCATTCATGACGCGTTTTCAGCCGGGATATTTAAAGGAGCTATGGCCACATTGCATTTGAAGGTCCATCTAGGATTGTGCAGGCACTGTACTGGAGCTTTTGAGTGTACCAAAAACTTGGAAACATGACTGCAGAGGTAGAGGGCTGCAGCCAGGTTCTCAGATGACTTCCTCCATATGCTTGTGGAGGGAGTCAGAGCACACAGGAAGGTCCTCTTCCCTTCGGATGGGCGGAAGAGACCTCCCCAGCAGACCAAAGGAGCCTGGCTCCAAGGAGCAGGGGAGGTCAACAGCAGGGATGTTGTCAGGAGGACCTGGGTGCAGTGCCGGAAACACTTCAATGATCTCATTCAATCAGGAAAGGTGAGTGCAAAGCCACACTCAACTTCACCCTGCTGTGCCTCTCATCACATCCCCATCACTCTGCCTTCCCAAGCCTACTCCTGCACTTCATTACTCACACCAACATAGCTTGCACGTCCACCCAACCCTCTCTCTCTATCTACATTATCATATCCCCATCTGACTAGCCACCCCTCACACTCACCCTCATCCCAAAGCAATCATCTCTTCTTCTTAGGCAGTCCCTCGGAACCGAGGATGACTTGCTTCCACATTAAAAATGAGTTCGCAGGTGACTGATGAGTCCAATGTGAGACCTACAGTCTCTATCACAGGTGGGGCAGACGGTGGTTGAAGGGGCGGGTGGGTGGGGTGCTTGGGTTGACGTGCACTCCTTGCACTTGCTCCCGGCGAAGAGACTCGAGGTGTTCGGCGCCTTCCCGGATGCTTCTCCTCCACTTTGTGCGGTCTTGGGCCAGGGATTCCCAGGTGTCGGTGGTGATGTTACACTTTTTCAAGGAGGCTTTGAGGGTGTCCTTGAAGCGTTTCCTCTGCCCGCCTGGGGCTCTCTACTCGGAGCTCCAGCACGGCAAGAGCGCCAGTTTTGGGAGTCTTGTATCGGGCAAGTGGACAATGTGACCCGTCCATCGGAGTTGATCGAGCATGGTCAAAGCTTCGATGCTGGGGATGTTGGCCTGAGCAAGAACACTGATGTTGGTGCACCTATCCTGCCAATGGATTTGCAGGATCTTGCGGAGGCAGCATTGGTGGTACCTCTCCAGTGCTTTGAGGTGCCTGCTGTACATGGTCCATGTCTCTGAGGCATACAGCAGGGCGGGTATCACTGCTGCTCTGTAGACCATGAGCTTAGTGCCGGGTTTGAGGTCCTGGTCTTCAAACACTCTCTTCCTCAGGCGACCGAAGGCTGCACTGGCACACTGAAGACGGTGTTGGACTTTGTTGTCGACGTCTGCCCTTGCTGACAGTAGGCTCCCGAGGTATGAAAAGTGGTGCACGTTGTCCAAGGCTTTGTCATGGATTTTGATAATCGGTGGGCAGTACTGTGTGGCGGGGGCAGGTTGGTAGAGGACCTTTGTCTTACGGATGTTTAGTGTAAGGCCCATGCTCTCGTACGCTTCGGTGATGGTGTTGACGATGGTTTGGAGTTCGACCTCCGAGTGAGCGCAGACGCAAGCATCGTCTGCATACTGTAATTCGACGACAGAGGATGGGACGACCTTGGATCTGGACTGGAGGCGACGGAGGTTGAACAGTTTCCCGTTTGTTCTGTAAATTAGCTCCACTCCAGCGGGGAGCTTACTGAGGGTGAGATGGAGCATTGCAGCAAGGAAGATCGAGAAGAGTGTTGGTGCGATGACACAGCCTTGCTTGATCCCGGTTCATACGTGAATTGGGTGTGTGGTGGAACCGTTGGTCAGGATCACGGCTTTCATGTCGTCGTGAAGCAGGTGGAGGATGGTGACAAACTTTTGAGGGCAGCCAAATTTGAGGAGGACACTCCATAATCCCTCATGGTTGACAGTGTCAAAGGCCTTTGTGAGATCAAAGAAGGCCATGTACAGCGGTTGGTGCTGTTCCCTGCATTTCTCTTGTAATTGACGTGCGGTGAAGATCATGTCCATTGTGCCCCTTAGTGGGCAGAATCCGCATTGCGACTCTGGGAGGAGCTCTTCGGCCACTGGGAGAAGGCGATTGAGGAGGATTCTTGCGATGACTTTCCCAGTGGCAGACAGCAGGGAAACTCCTCTGTAATTACCGCAATCGGACTTGTCACCTTTCTTGAAGACGGTCACAATTACGGCATCTCTGATATCCCCTGGCATGCTCTCCTCCTTCCAGATAAGAGAAATGAGTTCATGTATTCGCTCCAATAGTGCTTCTCCGCCATGTTTTAGCGCCTCGGCGGGGATTCCATCTGCTCCTGAGGCCGTGTTATTCTTCAGTTGTCGGATGGCCTTTTCAACCTCATGCCAGGCTCGGGTTGTGCTGAGGTGGTGTTGGGTAGCATGTTGCGGGATGGAGTTGAGGACACTCGCGTCGAAGACAGAGTCTTGGTTAAGGAGATCTTCGAGGTGCTCCTTCCAGCGGGCACTGACTGCCTCTCTGTTCTTGATGAGTAACTCTCCGTTCTTGGCCCGCAGTGGGGTAGGACCTTGGGTGCTTGGGCTGTAGGCGGTCTTAACAGCGCTAAAGAATCCACGCACGTCATGGTTGTCGGCTAGCTGCTAGATCTCCTGCGCTTTCTCCACCCACCATCTGTTCTTTAGGTTGCGAGTTTTTTGTTGGACCTCGTCCTTCAGGCGTCTGTAGAGCTGCTTTCTTGCTCTCGAGTTCTGTTGCCGTTTCCAGATCAGGAATGCCTTGCGCTTGCGGCTTATTAGCTCCTGGTCATTCTCGTCGAACCAGTCTTGGTGTTTCCTGGTCGAGTGACCGAGCGTCTCTTCACAGGTGCTGATTATGGAGGCCTTGAGTGCAGACCAGGCGCTGTGGGCACTCTATGTCTCTGCATCACTGGGAGTCATCAGGTTGTTTGTGAGGCGCAGGCTGAATAGGGCTTTCTTAGCGGGGTCTTTGAGTGCTCCAGCGTTAATTTTCCTGCGGCATTGTTTCTGTTGCTGCCGTTGTTTTGGGGCTACATTGAAATCATACCAACTAACAACACACGAGGAGGCCATTTGGCATTGGCACCCCAATCCATCATAGTCTCCTTCTAAAGATTATACACACCTATTCCATCACTCTCACTCAAACTGCTCTTCTTTCCCTCCTTGCAGGAGAAGAGAGCCCACAATAAGAGGGAGAGGGAGAGAACCAGATGTGGCCCTCCATCATTGGCCACCTTAACTGCAGCAAAGGAGGTCGCCCTGGAAGTCTCAGGAGTTGCAGAGCAGCTGGAGGTGGGAGACAGAAAGAGGAGGACATCTCAGCAACCTGGTGACAGAATTATATCTCATACAGCCACTTGGCATACAACAGTCACTCGTATGGGAACTGATGTCAGCAGCCAGTGAATGTTCATCATGTGCATAATGGTATCGTTACCCATTCTTAATATAACATTTCTAAATCATCTCTTTACTCTCCCAGAGGTCCATCAAGATCCACCCCCGCCCCCCCCCCGCCACTGTCCAGGGAGAAGAGGAAGACATTTCCTCAGAGGAACCTTAGCCTCTGAGGGCACAGCGTCACCAGACATAAGCACACCCACACCAGCGCAGAGACGCACACCTCAGTGGGTGCCACGCGAGATAGAGTAGTGTTGTCACCTGGTGTGTCACAAGTCGCAAGTGAGCAAGAGCAGATAGTGGAGACAGGGACAGCAGCGGAGACACCTTGCCGGAGGGTGCAGGGCACCCCAGCTCTGCTCAGCTGCATCCAGATGCTGAGCCTCAGGGGCCCTCCAGAAAGAGGGTGAACCTGGAGTTGCAGGAAGAAGTGCATCAGGCTTTGACAGGTTTTACAACCGCAATGTCTGCAAATGTGCAGAGAATGGAGAAGTCCATCTCCAACATGAGCACCATCATGTTACAGGCGATGGCAACTGTCGGCTCTTCCATGGATAGGATGGCCACCTGCATGGAGCAGCTAATGCGCTACTCACAGGAGCACATGGTCTCTATGGAGAATGGAGAGCAGACGCTCATAGACCTCCTCTCTAGGAGGGATGTAAACGTAGACTTGGGTTCTCATAGCCCCACTTCTGTGCAGCATGGTGCTCTCCACCTCCTTGCGAGCAGGGAAGTGAGGTTGGCCCATGAGAGGGATGATGGTGAGAGGGGACATGGAAGTGGGGGCTCCTCTCAAAGCACTTACACTTCCCCCCCGTTGTCTCCCCCTCAGTCAGAGCCCCACATGCCTCCTGGGATCGCGATGGCCGAGTCTTCCCCTGCACAGTCGCAGGAGGAGCAGACCTTAGCAGGCTATCACAGGCTCCAAGACCCAGAGGACATCCGTCAAAAGTGTCTATGCAGTCGCAGCAGGCAAATGAGCAGCCTGCCTCAACCTCTGCTGAAGCCACGTAGAAGCACGCGCAAGAGAAAGATGAAACACAAGTAGATGCACAAGGGTAAGCACTGTTGGGTGTTTTAATAACTGTTTGTGTGAAATTTACGTTAATCTGATGTCAAAGATAAAAATTATTATTTTCACCACTTTCCTGGTCATGGTCAATTCTGTCTGCAACTTTGGAAGTGGCTTAGTGAATTGCAGTGAATGGTGAGACATAACGTTAGCTCCAGCAATGGTGGTCAGTGTGAAAGGAATGGCCTGGTCATTGTTGGGAGCCTGGCACAGCATATAGGTGTAATGCCTGAAGTTAAGTAAATCTGGCCATGATGAGACCATCCCTGGCCTCCCAGGCAGCAATGTGCTCGGGTGCTGGTGGGATCTGGACCACAGGTTCCTCCTGCTTCTCCTCCTCGTCTTCCGGCTGATGCTCCTCCTCCGAAGAGGCTGTGCGCTCAGAGCCTTGCTCCTCACGTAGCGCTAATCCTCACTGCTGCGCTATGTTATGCAGGGCACAACAGACCACGACGTTTCTGGAGACCCTGGCTGGTGCGTACTGAAGGCATCCGTAGCGCATTTTGAACATGCCTATTGTCTGTTCTATGACACACTGGTGGAAATGTGGCTTTCATTATAACTCTCCTCAGCACTTGGCCTCTTCAAGGGTGTCATGCGCCACGTCTTTAGTGGATAGCCCTTGTCTCCAAGCAGCCATCTGGTAAGTCTGTTTGGTGGTGTGAAGAGCTGAGTGAGGGTGGACTGGCGCAGGACGAAAAACTCATGGCAGCTGCCAGGGAAGTTGGCGCACACATGCAAGATAATCTTCTTCTGGTTGGAGACCAGCTTCACATTGAGGGAGTGGAAGCCCTTGCGGTTGACAAAGACCTCTAGGTGATGATGGGGTGCCCTGATAGTCACATGTGTGCAGTTGATGACGCCCTACACCCATGGCAAGCCAACCAGAGCAGCAAAGGCCAGCGCCCGCTCAGTAACACTGGCTTCATCGGTGGCAAAGTTGATATAATTGGCTGGCTTGTCAAACAGGGCATCAGTAACCTGTGCGATCCATCTGTGGGCGGCCAACTGCGAGATGCCGCAAATGTCTGCTGCAGATCCCTGGAAGGAGGCAGAGGCGAAGAAGTTGAGGATGCTGGTGACTTTGACCCGCTCCTCTGGGCTGCAGGCCTTGCTCCAGCAATCTGCAAATGTCTGCGACGACCTGACGCGATAGCCTGAGCCTCCTTTGGCACTGCTGCTCAGTCATGTTGAGGAAGCTCATCCTCTGCCTGTATAACCTGTGTTGGGGGTATCGCCTCCGGCACGATGCAGCCCTGCGCTGATGCCCTCTGTCCTGTAGAACATCAGGTGGCTGAGGAGAAGGTTAGGGGTGTTGTTGGTGCTGCTGGTGTTGGGGCTCATCGTGGTCAAATTCTGAGGACCAAGGTGAGACGGTATAGATGGCACCCATGCTTACGTAATAGATGGCAGGTCAAGTAGAGATGAGAGAAGCAATCTGTCAATGGTGTGATAGGTTCTACCAATGAAGTGATGGTGGATCCTGACTTTGCTGAAAACACTTGCAACCTCTAGAAAGCTAAATCTGTCTGACAATGCACTCAGCAACGCTATCTGCCTTAGGAAAGTAACCAGGTGTCAGGTGGGAGTATTTATTGTGTTTTCCATGCTGTGCACTAATGAGCTGGATCAATGGCCACTGAACTTCTGCCTCAGGTTTACAGACGTGGTTCCTGAGCTGTGTGATTCCGTGGTGTTCCAGGGAAATTTGAAAGGTAGGGTTAAAAAGATGCTTAAGGGTCTGACAAGTACCTAATAATCATCTAAATTAGCTCAGCCGCCTCTGCCGTTCGGGTCACTGCCATGCCGGCAAACGTGCCTGAGGGAAAGGTGTGTGGGGCGGGATGACAGCGGGTTACCGACCCGCTCCAAGTTATTTCAAATTTCCCTCCCGACGTGCCTCCAATCCCACCCACACGGATCCCAGAAAATTTTGGCCAATGGCTTCAGTCTTCCCAAGGTTTAGCTAGATTAAGATGAGAATCTTTCAGGATTGGATGTTGGACAAGCATAACTGGTAAATGATTTTTCAACGTACATTTTGGTAAGAAAAATAAGGAGGCCACATATTACTTGTAAAGTAAGAATCTAAATGGGATAGGGGAGCAAAGGGATCTAGGAGTACAAAAACACAAATCACTAAAAGTTGTGACACAGGTCAATAAGGCCATTACAAAAGCAAACCAAGCAGGAGGGTCTATTTCTAGAGGGATTTAATTGAAAAGTTGAGAAGTTATGCTAAACTTGTATCAAACCTTGGTTAGACCACACTTGGAGTACTGCGTACAATTCTGGCCGCCATATTATAAAAAGGATATTGAGGCACTGGAGAGGGTGCAAAAAAGATTATACCCATCAGGAACGGATGAACCAGCTGGGTCTCTTTTGTCCTGAAAAGAGAAGGCTGAAGGGTGACTAATAGAGGTCTTTAAAATTATGAAAGGTTTTAATAGAGTTGATACAGAGAGAAGGTTTCCACTTGTGGGGAAGAGCAAAACTAGAGGCCATCAATATAAGACAGTCACCAAGAAATCAAATAGGGAATTCAGAAGAAACTTCTTCACCCGGAGCGTGGTGAGAATGAGGGGGCAGGGAATAGAGGGTTATGCTGATAGAGTTATGAGGAAGGATGAGAGGAGGCTCGAGTGGAACATAAACGTCGGCATGGACTGGTTGGGCCAAATGGCCTGTTTCTGTGCTATATATTCAATGTAATTCTGTGTAAAAGCAGTCTGACAGGACAGAAACAGCAAAGGGATCAAGAGAGGTGATAGAAAGATAGAGCTGGGTGTATATGTGGAAGCTGACCCCATATTTGTGGATGACGAAAAGAAGAAAGGCTTTTCAATAAAGTGTTTCTCAGTCCAACTTCAATAAGATTATGGAGGTATATGTGAGTGCACGTGTGAAAGACAAGGGGAGAGAAATTCAACATCGTTTTGCCCATTTTTTGGGTGTAAAATAAAGGTTGTGGAGACCAATTTGGGTTGCGATCTACCATGTTCGATCTCCCTCAGAAGTGCACTGGCTGCCAAATTGGAAGCAGGCAATGTTTAGGTGTGCAGTGCACATGCCTGAAATAGGCGTTAGGCACCTTGCATTGCGATCCTAACGCTGGTTGTAGGACCATGATTGAAATTGGTGTACGAATAGGTGAAGCTCTGCCCAGTTATACCGGGTCTTGAGTGACTTAACTAGCAGTCCTTAAAGGGACTGCTGAAGGCCATTCAAAAAACAGCCAGAAAACTTTTTAAAAGTTACAGGAGTGCACTTCCAGGCTCCAAAAAAATAATGCGGGCTGCCGTCTACCTGGGCTCATCCCCCGCCCCCTCCACTTTGCATCCCCTCCCACTCCCAGGACCTACCTGTGGGCCGGCTCGGCGCTGGAGCCGGCTGAAATTCATCAGGCCCCGACCGGCGAGCTGGATCAGGCCGCCCGATTGGCGTACGGAACTCATCTGTTTAAGTCAATAAGGCCCAAGGCCCAATTTTGATTGGTCCTCAGGGTGACGGGGACCAGCGCACGATGCAGTCACTTCATTATTTTGGGCACAGCAAGTCCAATTCTCGGCCAAATATTCAATTCATATCTCAATGAGGTTTCTACTGTTATACCCACAGGTAACACTATTGTATAATTAGATATTGGGGAGTACAGACATACACCTGAATATAAGATGCTCAGACCACTTACAGGAGTCACCAGCACTGCTGTACTCAAGAGCCTATCTAAAGCAGACCTGAAACTTGTACTCAAATACTTAAGCTATCTACCTAAATAGCACTCGGGTTTATAGTATCAATATTTGACTTAATTCTGGGTGAAAAGCCAGTAAAAAATTAAATTTCTGTTTTCCAATTATATATTTCATAATGATATTTAGTTAAAATTTCTGAAACCTTCAACATCAAATACTTTCAGTGCACAAATATTGCTAAGTCAATGTCAAATAAAGTTTGCAGCCAGGAAAGTCAGAGAGAATATGAAAAGGCAAATCAGACGTTGAGATGCTCCTCTGCATTTAGACAGATTTATCATGTGAAGGAAGAAATACATACAACTCGTGTTTTTATTGAGAAAACAGGTGAAGGGCCAAGGTCCATAGTGCATGATACCAAAGTTCAAAATAGGAGAAGGGAAAATTGGGTAAATCGAGAAGTATATAACATCGTGGGCTTTAAAAAGCTGTGGATTATCGGAGGAAGTGAATACTAAGGAAGACAAGGATTTTCAACAGTTTTATATTACCAGTAATTTCTATATTCTGAAAAATAAATGTTAATACCACTTATCCAAACAAAAAAAGTTGCATGGAATGAACCCTTTACATGACTGGTACTTAACTGGGTTACTGAATGCTGCATCAATTCAGTCTTCAAACATGCTGCTCAGATTTTGCATGTTATGAGAGGATGAGGCAAATTAAAAAAAATCATGTGTTTTTACCTCTGTGTTAACCAGAAACTTGTCATTCTTATGTTTTAGCTTTTGAATGGTTGTGTTTTACAGTCCCTGAAAATATCAGTTTAGGGAAAAAATCATTTTGCAAAGATGGAACATCTGATACAAACTCTTAAGGTTGCATTTGCTTTCAAGCAAACACACCGTAGGCAATAAAAAAAATAATTCTCTTTCTGCATGGGTCCATCTTAGCAAACACTGCAAGCAAATTCTTAAAGCTTGCTTTGGGAAACTCACAATTTGTGCATAGTTCAATCTTCGATATTGAGCAAATTTGCTCTCAATGTCATTCCAGCGTTTGTTGAGCTGGAACAGCTGCAGCTCCAGTGCCTTGGCAGCTCCTTCCTTTGACAGGCTCTGCGCTTGCCTGCACACTGCATTCAGGTCTCCTCTCTTCTCTTCCAGTTCAGCATCCATCTCCTAGTGAGCAAAACCATAGGGCCCCAGTGCAGTTAGCTAGCTATTGTGTCATCTTGTTGAAGTAAAGCTAAACAATGAAACTGAAATAAAACATTTTCAACTTCAGAGTTCTTATTCTTGCATGAGCACATCATATAACTGGTTAAAAAGGCAATGTCCAAAATAACATGAGACTTCAAAAAAAAAAATTCTCCCCATCTTTTTTACAGGTGTTATATCCACGCCACCAACAGCTCTGCAGAATCTTATCCAAGTGGCCAATCTTCACGTGTGAACCTAGACTTGGTGCATTTAACCCCAAAAATGGGATGTTTTAAATAACTGTATGCAAACTTTATTTACAACTATTTGAAATATTCAAATGAAACATGAGCAGCTTGCCTGCGAGATAATGAACGCGTCAGCCCATACCTTCCAAAGTGACACATTTGAATTCCTGGCAGAGGCCAGATGCAGCTAACGCTCACATGTATGTATGATAGGCTTGGCTTTCTCTCAACCATATGTTTGGTGGTTGTGGCGCTGATGCAATGCAAACCCCAACGTGGCTGTCAAAAAACAACCAACTGCTTTACTTATAGGAGGTGGCTACCACTCCACCTGGTCAAGTCCAGGGTTGGCATATCTGAGCTTTTTCCATAAACTTACATTTAAGTTTGCCTGCGCTGGAGACAACTTTTGTGATTCTTGGCTGGGTATTGGCAAATGTAATTGTAAAACTCGACAAAGGACATTGCCTTCTTAATTTCAAAATTACTAATCTGAATCGTGATATCAAAATTAGTAATAATAGTCTTTTCAAAATTTAGAGTCTTTGCACCATAATAGCCTTTGTCTTGTCATAGTAAACAAGGTTTCCTTAAATTTGAAATAATTTGTTTAAATTCAACAAAGAACCAAATAGCTCCCTATAGCATAAGCATTCCACATTATTCTCTCTTCGCTGAGCTATTGATTGTAAAGTTTGAATTTTTATCCTCGGTTATAAAAATAGTCTGTTTACCTTCAAAGTTTCTACATGTTTGTCAATCAAAATGACAAATAAAGTAAAGAAGCAAAAAAAAATTATGGATCATAAAAAAAGGTGATTCTCCCACGTGTACATAAATCTACAGAGATGTGGCAATGATGCAGTGAAATATGCTCTGAGCAAACAAGTGACAGAGAGGATACAGTGGTAAGGATACACTCATAATCAGACCGTACAAGGATTGTATTACTGTCCCTTAACTATTACTAGTCTAAGGACAATAACCAATCAGTTTTTTGTAATAAATAATCAATTAAAAAAATCACATAGATCCCAATTACCCAGGCACTACAAATGAGAAGTGCAATTCTGATTATAGATCGCTGAACTAAGAATGTGAGTCATGAAATTCCTAAACTTGTGGCAAATTAAACATCTCAAAAGTATGTCTATTGGAAACAATAACACTGTTAAATCCAAAACTCAGTTAACTTCCTGCTTCAAAATCTTCACCCCGTAGAACTTTTATTAATATCCACACTTAAGAGATTCAGCAATATTATCATAAAAAATTTAAATTATAAGCAACAGCAAATTTCAGATACACAGAAAAAACAAGTTCTACAACATATTCAGGTTCCTGTATCATGGGCTGCCATCAAAAGCTCAGTAAATACTGATTAAACAATCTGACTAAAATAATGCATTCAGAAGGCTGAGGATCTACTGTAGAAGAGTAACATCTGTATCCACATCTTCATTTAGAACCAACAACATTTGTTTTTATAATCTGGCAAGAAGAGGAGAAATGCAAACACCTGTTTCTAAAAGAATGTTACCTTCATCTTCTGGTCGTCTTTGGGTTCTGGAAGACTGGCTAACCTTTTCTCAATGTCATCCAACCACTGCAAAAGGTTGTCGGCTTGCTTCTTGTACTGATACCAATGGGGAGAAATCTCCAGAGCCTTTGTCCTCCTAACAGATCTCAAATCCTGTTTAAAATGTCAACAATTATTCTTTGATAGTCAGCACATACTAAGGGCACAAAGCATCAGAAACGTTCATCCTAAATTCACACATGTTCGTACCATATTATTTTTATCCTCTTTGTGTCCCACTCTGAATATTTTGTTAAAAAACAATTACTCTATTGTCATTGAGAAACAAAGTTACAATTTCAGGTCGGTGATCTTTCATCAGAACTGATCTGATGAAAGGTCACCGACCTGAAACGTTAACTCAGTTTCTTTCTCCAAAGATGCTGCCTGACCCGCTGAGTATTTCCAGCATTTTCTGTTTAGATTTTAGATTTCCAGCATCTGCAGTATTTTGCCTTTGTACTTTGTTGTCAGTGTTGTTACCAGGATGATTTTCTCTGTTGAGATGTTTGCTGAAGAAGTCTACTTCTGCTCTAGTTTTTTTAATTTATTTATAATTTTCACTTTCTTCCTCACAATATTGCCAGGCCACACTCTCATCCCCAGCCAAAATGACAGGGAAGGTAGCAGGTGGCTCAGGTTTCTGTCAGTAGCTAAGAGATGCATGAGATTTGTTCAAGTGACTTTCTCACTAATTTCTCCTCCCTAAGAAAAAGTGCCTGTATTGAGTATATTCAGTGCCTCTTGCAGTTGAGAACTTACCATGTGGGAACTATGGTCAGTAACCCACATATGATCATTCCATGGCACTGTGAAATGGAACAAGCCTGAATCCAAATCCTACTATTACATGACACAGCACTGTGTCACAACTCATCAAATGTGAAGGTGAGGAACTCAGTGATGCAAGAGATCAATCCTGTGCTTATTGCATTTGTTAATTATTATTTTTGAGGTAAATTAATTCGGGCTCCCATGGTGCATTTGATAACCCAATTTAAAATTCACTGCTGTTTCTGCACTGGTTTCCTGGAGGTCGGGAAACCCGGCAGTGAAAGGGAGGCAGGGGCGGCCGGCCTCCACAAATTAAGTGCCTTTTCCAGCACACCTTGTGGGCCAGGAGTGCGGCCCTTGAAAGAAGCCTCCCCACTCCCGATCGCAGCCTCTCTCTCCCCACTCCCGATCGCGGCCTCTCTCTCCCCACTCCCGATCGCGGCCTCTCTCTCCCCACTCCCGATCGCGGCCTCTCTCTCCCCACTCCCGATCGCGGTCTCTCTCTCCCCACTCCCGATCGCGGTCTCTCTCTCCCCACTCCCGATCGCGGTCTCTCTCTCCCCGCTCCTGATCGCGGTCTCTCTCCCCCCTCCCGATTGCCAGGGACCGTCCTGAAGGGTCCCTGGCTGCAGCCTCCTGCCACTGGCTTTCACTCCTGGCCTCTGGCCAGGCTGTCCATTTGGCGGTTGGGAAACGGAACTAATAAATGTTAATTAGGTCCTGCTGTTAAGTTTGTGGCACAACAATGATCCTGGAGACCCTCGGGGGGGCTGCACTACAATGCACCCTGAGCCATCGAGAAATTAGAAGGACTGATTCAATGGTATGTTCAATGATGATCCTGGTCATAGCACGGCCATTGTTTTATCTGTGCCCTTCTTCTGTCTATGACTGGCACAAAAGTGTCATGAGCTCAGTCTGAAGAGTTAACATCTGTCCTCCAGGTGTCATCCTTCCACTTTACCTTCCCCTTCAAGTGACTGTTGCAAAATAAATGTATGTAAGCTCTAGAAGTGGTAGCATTGATCTTCATGATTCTGTTCTGCAGATTGCAAATTTGCTTCACAGTAAGAGAGTAGAATCCCTTTCTGAGCACTGAGGCCACAGCATTATGGGGAGGCCTGAATGGCTTGCAATAAAGCAACACTTGTACTTGTGGAGTCCAGCGGTGTAATAAAACTGTAGTTGTCTCACGTTGTTGCTCAGTAGCAAATGTTGAGAAAACTTTGGCTCTCCTGCATCCAAGAGAAGCAAACTGGATGACTCTGCAGATGTCTTCAGCACTAGCCTGGAAATAACTGGAAGGATAAGAATTGAAGGCTGTGGTAACTTCGATGGCTACTCGCAGTGCCATCCAATTTGCAAATGTCTGCAGATCATTCGGTAGGAAATGGCACGACTTGTCACTACCTCCCTGCTCAACCACAGCCTCCAAGACACTGTTCAGCAGCAAATCCTAGGATGGTATGCCCAATGGTTCGCAGACCGTAAGCGTTCGGTGCAACCTTACATTCATGGCAGTCTATTACTGCTCATCTTCCTCATCCAAGTCTATATCGGGGAAAAGAGAATGCAATGCCCCATTGCGCTGTGTAATCGGAAGAGGCTTCTTTCAAATCAGCTGCTTCCTGCTAAGCTTTAATACCTAAATTATACTGATAGAAGGAAAGCACCAACCATGCTATACAGAAGCTCACCATTATTTTTCATCCTCTGAACGAGCCATTCTGATGGTATTAATAAGGTTAAGTACTGTTTCACCCGCCTTGTGTGCTTTAACGAAGAGAAACCCGCCCAAGCAGCATATGTTGGAATGGTGAACAATCGGAAACTGTATCTATACTAAGCCACAGTCCAGATTTTGCTATCACCTTCCTCTGTATTATCCTCAATGTAAGTCTTTACACTAGCAGTAACGGCTAAGCCATATAGAGTGGACCATACAATATCATTGGACAACAGTGTAAATGATTTTGATGCTCAAATTGCATATATGTATTCTTGATTCAGCCTCTGAAACGAGCCTATTTATTCAGTATCATCTCAAGGATCTCTGGAAAAAATGCAGTTTTGAGAAATAACTACGCAATATCTCACTTGATTTTTTTTTGCTAACAGTGGATAATTCATCTTGAAAGGACTTCTGCAGAGATTTATGCTGGTCCAACAAAGTATGCAATTCTGATAGGAACATTCCAAGAGAAGTACATGAATGGAGATAAGCAGAAAATAAGCACGTCAATATGCCAAAACACAAAACTATGTTTCTTTCCTAGTATTCCGGGGGAGTATGCAGGTGACTTTGTTTCGGGTACTGTTGAGTGATCATACCTTGAGAATATTAAATTTAGCCTGCAGCATCTGCTGTTTCCTTCTAATTTCTTCTCGCTTTCTCTCATTCGTGACACTCTGTTGCAAAGTGTCTCCCCTTTTCGTCAGTTCATTCATTCTCCTCTCATCATCTTCACTCTGCAGTATTAATAAGAATTGCATGAAACAAATAGGTCACGATTTGGAAACTACAGCATATCCTTCTCAGTGTTAACTTTTCATTTGCTGCCTTCCACTCTCAGTAGCAGCACTTGTATCTATTGCTGTGAAGGAGTGTGCAGCAGGTACTTGATCAGTGTGTCCTACCAGCCCACAAAACCTACAATCATCCCCTTAATGATGGTCTGAACCAGTACTGAGCAACCATACAAAATTTCCATTGTGTTAGAAATAAATACGGTTCTCACAAGTAATGATCAGCTCCAATCTGAAAAACAATTCAAGAAAGATGAGGACGTGGCTGGAACATTTACTATTACTGCAGTGGCTGTCATACACAAGTCAGTTGAATTGTAATATAAAAGAGCAATATTAATAGTAATAACCATGGTAGTAAATACAGCATCTATAATAAATCCATCAAAATAAAATTGATATTTTAAATTAAGGAGGGAATTGTGTGGCAGAGTGAATTAGAGCCTGGTCCTTTCAGCTGTGGCTATGAATCCAGCACAGACTGATGGGTTGAAAGTCTCACTTTCTGGCAGCTGTAAGTTTCTATGTGAAATGAGTTTGAAATCGAAACCCAATTCATAAGGGTAAATGAGTAAAGTAAAAGGAACTCAGATCACAAGTATTCCTCAGGTTTTAGTTTGAAAAAGGTTTAGTTCCACAGTACACTGCAAAGCATTTCGTAAAGGAGTACAATTTAATTATTTTTTTTAAGTGGCAATTTTTACAATTTATTTGAAGTTAAGACTGTAAATATGTTAAAACATCACGTCACATGAAAATGATGCAATTGTGATGAAAATAACACACAACTCTTCTGAAAGCTAAAACAAATGCTGACCCCTGGAGGTAAAATGGTTCCTGTTGATAGTTTTAGCAAAAATGGTTAGCACCTTGTAATCAGAACAATTTCATCACTAAAATTATCAGCAGTAGGGATTTCACACACTGCTTCATAAAAAACAGTTCAACTTCAATTTGCTGATCAAGTGATATTTGGTTCTGCAATTGAGTTTTCATTTCTGAAATAACACGAGAGAACAATTACTAAATGTATTACTTTTCACTGAAATGTAAAAACTTCCATACACAAGGTTAAAGTAAATTGTGTATTTTGTTCAGTGCTGGCTGAATAAGCACAGTAATTGAACTAAACTGTGGTGTTAATGGAATATTTGTCATTTTTATGCAAGTTTACAATTACCCAAAGGTCTTGGACCTTATCAAACTCTGCAAAAGATGCTGTTGAACAGTTTCTACTTAGATATGACAAAATAGTCATTTGCCATACTCTGACCTTTTCCTTTTGCAGAGCTTCACAACATTTTGCTAGATTTTGCTCTATAATTTCCCAAATATGTATTTGCTCATGGATTAAATGTTACACTTGTTTTTTAAATATAGATGTCTAGAAATTCATTTGCCTCCCAAATCGGGCGCTGGTTGCAGCAGCACGTTAACTTCGTGCTGCCTGCTGATTAACGTAATTGTGGCGTGCAGCTCAGTGCTAAAATATATGATGCAGAGTGGCTGCACACTCAGCAGGGAGCCCACATTCATGCGAGATTAGCATCAATTAAAGCTAGCCTGCACTTCTTAAAGGCAGCCAGCACCTTTTAAAGGGGAGGTGCATTCTGGTTGCAGCAGGCGATTCAACTGGCTGGGGAAGAGAGTCTGAGTAGAAAAAAGTACTGCTGATGGCACAACAGGTGAGAGAGCATGCTCCAAGGTTCTCGGATGCAGCACTGGAGGCCTTGGTGCAGGTGGACGACAGGAGGCGAGAGGTCCTGTTTCCAAAGAGGGGCCAGGAGGCCCTCCAGGCAAATGCGGAAAAGGCAATGGGAGCAGACAGCCGTCGTGGTCAATGCCATCAGTGTAGCCCTGAGGACCTGGACGCAGTGCAGGAAGAAGTTTAATGACCTCACATGGTCAAGGTCAGTGAATTCATCTTCAAATGCCATATCCACTAGCCTCACATACTGCTCAAATCACCACACCCCCATTACTCACCTACCAACAATCTCTACCAAACACAGCTCATAACTCACATTCATATCTTCACCTCACCCTCACACACTTCCCACTGCGGCAAGCCTCACACCCACATACATCAGCTTGCACACGCTGTCAGCAAGTCAACCATGACAGGCACATCACCCAAACACGTTACACCACACTCACTGACACACTTCCCTTTCTCTTGCAGGACAAGGTGGCTCACAACCACAGACAGCAGGACCTAACCGGCAGGGGACAGGTACCCTGATGGAGGAGACGGTGCTGGCCATTATTGAGAGGGCCATCGCTGAGCCCGTGGCCAGTGGCAGGGCCTGAAACAATGCAAGATGATGGTATCCACATACGTAATCCTCCTTCTCACATCCCACTTCCCCCTCATCCCACAATCTCTTCTGATTTACAAGCTGCACATGGTGTAAGCATGCACCTCTTGCTTCCCCGCCCACTTCTCCCCTCACCATAACCTTACCCTTGTGCCTTTCTCCTTTCAGATAGCCAAGAACTGCCACCTGGCCAGGCACTGGTGGAGGAGCATGAAATAGAAGATCACCAAGACACTGATGATGAAGACACAGCACCGTCACTCGATTTCACACTCGCAGCTACCAGCTCAGATACTGACACTCCATGTACTTTAAAGGCTAGGTTAGGCACGGGATCTGCACGTGGTGAGACACCAGGCATGAGTGACCTTCAGCCAGGGCAGGGGACAAGGGTAGTGCAAGTGCCAGCTCCGCGGAGAGCGAGATTGCAGTTGAGTTCTGCTGCAGAGGACTCAGATGAGGATTTTGATGTGACGGCCTGGAGAAGGTGGCTGATGGGTATGCACAATGAAATGCTTGATGCATTGGCAGGCCTGCCAGAAAGCCTGAGTGCAATGTCAAGGAGCATGGAGGAGTCCGGCACCAACCTTGCACAGGGTTTTAGGCAGAGCTTGGAGCCCATGATTTCCAGCATGGAAGTGATGGGTAACTCCATTAGCGCATTTGTGGACCCGACCATCTTCTGATGGCCGATGTCTCAGCTTCCATTGCAGCACAAGCAGAAGCCACCCAATATCTGGGTGCTGTAGTGGAAGCTCAGGCGGATGTCATGCAGGCTCAGACTGCTGCCACCGTGGCTGTGTTTATCAGTGTTCAAAGAGGTTTGTAGGGTGTCACAGCAGTCCAGCAATCTGTCCTCCAACAGATTACTAGGATTGCTGAGGCGTCGCCCCGGGGGAGTGGCAGTGGCTCCATGGAGCACAAACCTGCTGTCCTCTCTCAGGATCACAGCATTCGTCCTCCCACCACTGCCATTCTGCAAGTGCCCTTGCTGTTGCCTGTCTGCCAGCCAGCCCAGACTGCTGCCGCCCATGCGAGGTGGTGCAGTCCACAGCCAGGCCTTCTAAGCCCAGAGCTGCTCGAGGTCATCCTCCAAGGCCATCTGCAGTCTCCCCCACTGAAATTCATCACCCTTCCACCAGCCATGCTGCAGCCCCTGGAGTAGGAGCACTAGGACAGGCAAAGGCACATGGAAGACAGGCACTAAGGGAATGCACAAGGGTGATTAGTTGACTTTGGTATGTAACAGTGGATGGATTGATGTATAAAGTTGGTTTGGAATGTTTCTTTTATGGTAACTTTTATTTCAGCACTGTGGCCAAGAGGACTCTGTAATGGTCCGGAACAGAGGGACAGTAAGGTGCCTGACTGTTGTACAATGGGGATTTGGGGTTGTATTCAGTGGAACCGTCATCGAATGCGGCGATCACGGACAGCCCGGCCGGAGGCGCTGGTTGCCTCCTCTCTTAAACCTGCTCCTCCTCCATCTGTGAGCAGCTTGTCCTCTTCTTTGTTGCCTCTGCTCTATCTCCCTGCCATGCTGCAGGCCAAGGGGAATGACAACTAGAGCCGCCATGACAAGGAGCAAGTGGTCTGACTAGAACCCTTGAAGTCAGAACCAAGGCCTTCTCCACTTGCAGCACCACTCCCTGTTACCTCACCAACTTAAATCAGCTCTGCAAAACACCAAATACTTCTACAAACTTACACAGAGCCGGCAGAAATTAATCAGCAACTAACCTTACAGTAGTTGCTGATCTCTGGTATCGCTGGTGGGGGGGGGTCCTTGCTGCTGCTGCTGAATGCATGTTCAGCTGTGCGAGGTTAAGACACGGCATTAGCTCCAGCGTTGAGGATGAAAATGGCAGCGCTGGCGTCAAATCAACGTTGCACGCTGAGCGAGGTCACGATCTGCCTACTCTACATACTTCTGGCGCACGCTCCTAATGCCAGCCCTACCGCCCTCACCAAAAATGGCGTGCGGCACGGCCCACACCAGAAGTGTGCGGGCACAGCGAGGATGCCATTTTCGACACAAAATTGCACCCGTAGCGCCGAAAAATCGGGAGATACGGAGCTAAATTTCTAGCCCATAGATTTTACCAAAATTGTGAACTCATGCTGACTATCATTAAACGATATTCTTCTAGATTTCTTCCTTCTGTGTACTCTCTAAATGTTCTGTTCTCTTTTTTTCTTTGTGTTTATGTCCCGTTCCAGTTCTTTACCACTTTTCTACAATAGCATGGATATTAGGAACATAGGAACATGAGTAGACCATTAAGGGGAACTGATAGAGAGAAACTATTTCCGCTGGTTGGGGAATCTAGGACTAGGGGACATAGGCCTGGCTCTAGTTTGTAGACTTTCAGGAGTGAAGTTAAGAAACACTTCTACATGCAAAAGGTGGTAGAAGTTTGGAACGCTCTTCCACAAATGGCAGCTGATGCTGGGTCAGTTGTTAATTTTAAATCTGAGATTGATAGATTTCTGTTAACCAAAGGTATTAAGAGATATTGGGCAAAGGCAGGTATATGGAGTTAGGTCACAGATCGGCAGAACAGGCTCAAGGGCCTAAATGGCCTACTCATGTTCCTATGTTTAGCCACTCGAGCCTGTACTGCCATCAATGAGATCATGGCTAATCTATATCTTAACTCCATTTACCCGCCTTGGTTCCGTAACCCTCAATACCCTTGCCTAACAAAATCTATCAATCTCAGTTTTTAAATTTTCAATTGACCTAGCCTCAGCAGCTTTCTGGGGGCGAGAGTACTAAATTTCCACCAACCATGGTGTGAAAAAATGCTTCCTGACATCACCCCTGAACGGTCTAGCTCTAATTTTAAGATTAGGCCCCTTTGTTCCGGACTCCCCCACCAGAGGGAATACTTTATCTCTACCTACCTTATCAAAACCTTTAATCATTTTAAACACCTCCATCAGATCACCCCTTAATCTTCTGTACTTCAGGAGATACAAGCCTAGTCTATGCAACCTGTCCTCATAATTTAACCCTTTTAGTCCCAGTATCATTCTAGCATTATTGTAAGAGAAACTGTTCTCTGCTTGTGCACCTGGAAAAGTTTCAGGTAGAGTCAAAGGATGAGACTGTAGTTGGTAGAAAAATACTGTCTTGTTATCTAGTTATAAAAATGTACTTTGACACCTAACTATTTTCAACATCTTACAAGTTCAACAGTCTGTCTATCAGTAACACTCTAATATAAAGACAAAGTCAATAGATAAGAGGGCATTCTTTATAAATATGAGTGTCAAACGATCTGTAATTAGATAAAACTGAGAAAAATATAAAATGCAGCAAGCACTTAAAAGTGTGCTTCAATGTGTGGGATATGACACAAGAAACTTCATTTTTGATAAGTACAAGTTGAGCAGAGATTTGCAAATTTAAGAGAAATGATATCCATATAGAAGTTATGACAGTTGTTTTTTTTTAAGTATGTATTTTCTTTAAGAACAAAAATTGTTTGGAAAATTATAAAGTACAATTAATTGCAGGAATTCCTCTGAAGTGCTTCGCCATCATTACTTTGCCAGAAGGGACTGGCTTATTGAACTAATGACCTTATCCTGTTCCTAAAAATGACTATGTTCTTACATTGCAAACACATGTCAGTGACCTTTGTTTATTATCTTTACTGGTGAAACATCATTTACTATTTTAAAATCTATAACAGTGGAATTACTACAGGAAAAGAAAAAAATGTTTTTTAAACAAATTTACTTTTAGTATTCCTTTACTTTCAGTGATGTTAGATTTAATCATTTCCCCTATGGTAAAAGTTTTGTATTTTATTTTCTCAAAAGAATGAAGCAGAATGCAAGGTCGCTTGCTGAGTACTGGTTATGCTATACATTAAACAAACATGAGGCAGTTTTGTAACAAGTATCTTTACTGTTAAGTGAACTTCTAGAGGTAGATTTTTGTTGAGAAGTGCGATAAAAAGAGTGTACTAAATGCCTCCCTCTCCCCACATCAAAATGACAACCAGATGAGAATTCAAGGATTCGATATGTTTTGGAATAGTCGTACTAATGCACAGCTAAATGATGGTTACAAATCAGTGAGACTGCTGAGAGGTTTGGGCAATTTCACAGCTGTTAAGAACAAAGTTACAGCAGTTCACATAAACCATCTCAAACTCAGGATTCTTTGCTCTTTCAACTCTTTCCTCCCATCTAATGTTATATCAACATATTGAAACTTTAATGATGCAATTTTAAAATTGCTGGTGATGCACTCTTCAGAGCTGCTGAGAGAGAATGCAGAGTATCACAGAGTGATGTTGGTGAATGTAGATTAGCAGCATTTGTGATATAAACAAATCTATGTTCCCTAACCAGGCGACTCTAATGAGGATGTTACATGGTTATTTTTGTTGAGACACACAAGGGTATTTAAGGATTTCATATATACACTTTCACATTCTAGTGCATTCGTACATCAAGGAGCTGCTTTGAATTCCCAGGTCCAAGTTTCTAAAACCTAAACTCTGAATTCAAGGAGTCAGTGTGGAGAAATGACTGGTGCAAATGTCATTTTCTAGCCTTAGAATTCTTCATAATTTCACAGAAAACAGCATTTTCTAGATGCTAGTGACATCTAGTGACAGAATATCAATTCTACACCAGCTATCATTTTACAGTGTGTTGGATACTATCCAATTTAGACACCTTTAATCTTTTGCATAATGTCCAGTTGGAAGGTCAGCCATCAACTGGGCATTTGCTCCCACAGCTAGACCTAATACTGCTACTGTGTAACTTCTATTCAACTAACCATCTCTTTCTCAAAGTCCCCTTCCTTCAGATTCTCTCCTTGTTGTATTTCTGCTTCAAGTACATCCAGCATTTGCTGGATATTTGTATCAAACTGCTCCAACTCCTTTGGAGATACCTGGAGGATAAGAAAATACAATTATTAATTTTTATCTGTAAGCACATCTGCCTCCAAACAGTCTGTTTCACAGTACAAACTGCAGGTGACCTACACAGACTCTACTGAAAACATGTAGAACATTTCAAACCATACATTCCTTAAACACACAGGTTTTATGTCTGTATATGATTACTGGCATAACTAAACACAGTGATTTCAGTTCAGGATCTGAAGCAGTCACTTCAAAATTCTCTATTCCAGTGTAGTTACAGATCATTACCATTACAGGGTCTCCCACTTAGACTAGCAGTGGGTGCTCACAACTTCCGAGAGAAACATGCTCTCCTCCCCCTCCAACAAAAATAAAAGTATAAATGATTCCATCAATCATGCAAGGTTGCAAAAAGGGTAACCAAAGCCGAGAACAAAGCCAAGCAGATGCTATTATTTGGCTTCAAAGAACACCTTTAAGACTTGGAACTGACATTGAATATGTTCATGAAAAAAGGTAAGATTACCCATCTGATAGGCCTTTCTTCATTCTTCTGACAATATGGACCTACACAAACTGTAAGAGTATTGTACAGTGTAATATGTTCTGGGGAATTCACATGCAGAGCGCACACATGAAAATGTCATTATTGATAGATGGTGCCTGACATGGGAGCTGATTTTCATATACTGGTGCAAGTCAGTTCCAAATGCAAAACTCACCAAAATAGTAATATGTTAACAACAACAACAACTTGTATTTATATAGCACCTTTAACGTAGTAAAACGTCCCAAGGCGCTTCACAGGAGTATTAAAAGACAAAAAATTTGACACCGAACCACATAAGGAGAAATTAGGGCAGGTAACCAAAAGCTTGGTCAAAGAGGTAGGTTTTAAGGAGTGTCTTAAAGGAGGAAAGAGAGGTAGCGAAGCAGAGAGGTTTAGGCAGGGAATTCCAGAGCTTAGGACCTAGGCAACAGAAGGCACGGCCACCAATGGTTGAGCGATTATAATCACGGATACTCAAGAGGGCAGAATTAGAGGAGCGCAGATATCTCAGGGGGTTGTGGGGTTGGAGGAGATTACAGAGATAGGGAGGGGCAAGGCCATGGAGGGATTTGAAAACAAGGATGAGAATTTTGAAATCGAGGCGTTGCTTAACCGGGAGCCAATGTAGGTCAGCGAGCACAGGGGTGATGGGTGAATCGGACTTGGTGTGAGTTAGGACACGGGCAGCAGAGTTCTGGATCACCTCAAGTTTATTAGCAATAAATGGAGGAGAATTTCGGATTGGGCACCGAACGTGTGGGATATTGACCTCCGCAGCGCACCACCAATTAAGGAAACTCAATGTGCAGACAAGTGCATCGGATAAGTGATGGAGGAACCTAGCATCTGACCAACCCATTTGACGACAGCTGAAATGGAGGTGATGCTGCGAGGATGGCCCTATTTGCCACTGCACCTTCCTCAAAAGTTCACTTTTTAACATGCCTGGAAGGAGGTGGAGCCAGGCTTGAGGCCACAGTGACACAGCTCTGCATCTGGCTCTCTGCTGAACCAGACCCATGAAGTCAGCTCACTGCAGTCATTGGGAGATAGGTGCGACAAATCCTGCAAATATGATTGGTGTCACCTTGGCAGGTGTGACCAATCACATTTTGCTGGCTGATAATCCCTTATGCATGAATCCTTTCATGACATCCCATGATTAGTGTTTCTGAGGACCTTCACACGTGTGTCATTTGACTTGATGTCACAACCATTCTTGAGAGTTGAAGCCTCTGGACATAGTAATTGTTTGTTAAGGCAGTGTATATACACCTCTATCTGTAGATATGGGTGTGAGTGGTACTGATGGGTGGGCACAGAAAACCTCTGGCGCAGCATGACCTTCATCTGCTAGTCATCCTCATCTGAAGAGCTCACATATCTGGGCATTTCCATGAGAAACCCATTGGTGACACAAAGGGAAGCTATGGGGGTGGAGGGAAAGTGACCTAAAGAGCACAGCTTTTCTTTCCTTTGTATCCTTGTTTTGAAAAGGATCACCTAGTAGGATAGTTTCTGGATGTTTGATGCCCAGTGACCACCATTGTCGGCACCTTAGACTCCTTATAAATCTGAAAAAAGGACATGAAAACCCAGAATAAATAAGAGAATGTGATACTCTGTGTAATTTAACCAACTCCATAGAGGGGACAAAACCAGCTGCATTCTTTGTCGATGAAGATCCTATACAACGAGCCTGGCGGAATGGCTCCAGCCCCAGGGTTTTACTTGATAGGAGACTGCGCGCAGCATCACCCGTCTGCAACCTCATGACAGTATTTTCATGTGTGCGCTCAGTGTGTGGTTTTTTCCAGAACCTTCCAGGAATATTACATTTAATAAAATAGTTTTGACATAGTACCTTTTAAGGTCAGCAATAAGAAAACTGACAGTGTAAACTAAAACACTATCGCAAACCCTGCTGGCAATGTAATGACACATATTAGTCGTAATTGACAGCAAGTTAAATTCAGACAGCCAACCAGATACCATTGGTTAATAAATTGGACAAGTTTGAATGGAAAAAGAGAGAGAGAGAGAGAGAGAATATGAGAGAATGAGAGACAGAGGCATATCATGAACCCACAACAAAACCAAGTATAGACTGAGGTTAGATTCTGTGCACACAGCATCTCATCAGGGATAGCACTAAGTAAATGAATGAGAACTACAGGCCAACTTTGAGACTGACTTTTCATCTCTGCTCTTTGGTAGAAGTTGCATTGCCATAAAAATAAGATAAAGCTTGAATTAGTGATTTTTTTGTCAGTATTTTGATCTGTCTTTCTAATCACAGCAAATTCTTTCATTACATGAACAAACATAAAGTCAATATAATCATCAACACGTATACAGTAAAGAACTGTGGGAACTGAAGATTGAACAATGAAACCATCTGAAATGAGTTTATCCAAACTTCTTCTGTTAGATTATAGTGTCGTACACTGGGAAGCTAACTAAATCCTAGTCATGGATACATTTGGAAACATGGAGAGTTACCACTTTGAAGCATTTTGCAACAACAGTAGTAAAATTAGCAAATGTGTAGATCACTAATCTTTAATTAAGTCACAGATTTGTTGCTGCTTTTTTTTTTCAAATTAACTTTTTGGCAACATTGCACCTCTTTGGCCCTGTAATTCCTTTCAAATCTGTGGAAATTTCGATGGGAAAAGTTCAACCCTAGACGAATCAGAAAAGGAAAATTTTGGTATAGAGATCGAGGATTCCAATAATCACAAAGCAACGTCTTATTACATTTTGCGGCTGAGTGCAGAAATGCATTACCGTGGTTCAGATGTAAAACTTTTAGTCCTGGCTGACCACATTTACTACAGTAATCCACCAGCTGAGAAGAGACAGTATTTCCCTCGGGTGGCAAACACAAACTGTATTTCAAACTTTAAAGATTCATAAAAAATACATGTATCTCATATCTATTACACACTGCTGTTTTCTTCCCAAAGTGCCACACTACTCTCAAATAAATCACTGTAGTGTGAACACTGTAATAGCCAGTTGATACTTCTATCCAAGTGGGATCATTGCAGTTATGGGAGGGGGAAGAGCTCAGATGAGCCACAGGTCACTTTCAATATGATACCTTGAAGGAAAAGAAACGACATGACAGCATAATATTGTTTTCCAACTCAAATGAAAAATAGTGGGATAAAATCTGACAAATAACTTTACTGTGTGATGATGAATCTTTCAAAAGGCTTCAGAAAAGCTTTATTCCCCATTTTTAAGCCTGAGTAAACCAATAAAAGGAGCGGTTGTCTCTCACTGATTAATGCCAGCTTCAGCAATGGGACTCTGAAAACTGACCCTGAATGGTTTTCAGAATAACCAAGACTTTTACAATCGCTCATAGTTATTATTAATTCCTGAGCAAAGCTTTCTCAAAATAGCAGGCCAGAAATTAGCTGACTGAACAGTGCAGAATGGTAACCAAATGAAGAGAGTCTTCTTTACCATTTGCAATATGACATATTTTCAAAAGCTTAGGTCTATCCCTGTGAAAGAGCATGTCAAATTTGTAACCTGGTGACTTCTTGCCTGAGGTGGGCCAGGAAAAGGAGAGGGATGCAGAGAGAAACCAAAGGTTGAAGTTGAACGAATAGTTGATAAACTAGTCAGTCGGTAGGTTTCCATCAATTCCTGAGTCGATGTTTGTTGACTTTCCAAAAGCTTAAGCTTCACCAAAAGAAGCAAGACAGTGAGGAGAGTAAGAGATGGGAGTCTACTACTCAGATAAATCACGTACAAACTGTTAAGCATATACAAAGACACAAAGGTAAAGATATCCAGAGCAAATGGCATAAACTACTGTAAAAAATGAATGGAGTCTTGTGTTTTAAAATCTTCTTTGTATTTAAATAAACAGTGAAAACTATCGGTTTGCGGTTCAAGATCATGTCTGCAATAAATGCAAGGTCTGACTGAGAAAGTCCATCAATCGGCCCAAGTACTCATTAGGATTCTTAAGGGAAAATTTCCTCCATTCCGTATCTGTCGTAAAATCATAAATATGAGTACAAAGGGCATATTAATAATTATGCTTAAAAAAAGAGCTAATCTTTTCCATCAGTTTCTCTGCTGTAAATTGAAAAATGCTCATCCAGGCGATTTACATGACATTGCTAGATTATGACATACTAGTTTAATGGGAATATGTATCTATTTTCCTTTTAAAATTCATTAATGTTGCTACTCTAATAGATAAACATTATTAATGGTGTTACATAGTATTTACAGCACAGAAACTGGGCATTCGGCCCAACATGTCCATGCATGTGTTTATGCTCCATACGAGCCTCCTCCCACCCTCCTTCATCTAACCTCATCAACATATCCTTCTATTCCTTTCTCCCGCGTGTGTTTATCTAGCTTTCCTTGAAATGCATTAATGCTAGATAAACGCGTGAGGAAACATCTTCTCTACGTCTACCCTTTCATAATCTTAAAGATCTCTATCAGGTCACCCCTCACCAATGTTCCCCCTAATTTTTCTTTGGGTGCGCGGCCACTTCACAGCACGAAACTTAACATTGAAAAGGCCGGTTCCAGGCTGTGCGGCCACACTCTTCTTTTTTCCAGAGGAAAGAGCACCAGCCTGTTCAATCTTTGCTGATAGGGATAAACTCTCAGTTCTAGTCAATCTTTTTTGCACCTTCTCTAGCGCCTCTGTATCCTTTTTATAATATGGAGACCAGAACTATGCACAGTACTCCAAGTGTGGTCTAACCAAGGTTCGATACAAGTTTAACACAACTTCTCTGCTTTTCAATTCTATTCCTCTAGAAATGAACCCCAGGCTTTGTTTGCTTTTTTATGGCCTTATTAACTTATGTTGCTATTTTTAGAGATTTGTGTATCTGTAGCCCCTAGATTCCACTGATCCTCGACCCATTTAGACACTTATTTTCCAAGTAGTACTTGGCCTCTTTATTCTTCCTACCAAAATGTACCACCACCTCACACTTATCTATATTGAAGTTCATTTGGCAATTATTCGCCCATTCTGCAAGTTTATTAATGTCTTCCTGTATTTTGTCGCGGTCCTCCTCTGTATTAACTATAACCCCCCAATTTGGTGTCGTCCACAAATTTTTAAATGGTACTTCTGATTCCCAAGTCCAAATCGTTGATGTAAATGGGGAACAACAGTGGTTCCAGCACTGATCCTTGTGGAACACCACTTCCCACCTTTTGCCAGTCTGAATAACTACCTTTAACCCCTACTCTCTGTTTTCTGTTTTGTAGCCACTTTGTTATCCACATTCTCGGATTCTTCACATTGTTTTGCCGTAGTATTGTTAAATTCTGTAAAGTATAATGCAAATCACGGAAAGCTGACACTGGTATGTATATCACAATATCTCTATTTAGTTTAATCTAAGATCTGGACAACGTGACCAATGAGGACACAACCACAAGTATCAGTCAAGATTGGTATTCAAGGAGTGTGATGCTCTACTCTGAAACTACCAGACTGCATCAGGGGAAGAAAGTTCAAATAAATCTAAGGAGGGGGGTCTCACCATCAGGTAGGTTTTAAAAATTAAACTTTTTCAAAAAAAATTGAAACCACTTTGTCCTCACTAACCCGATAATTCAAGAATCACTTTTCTTTGCTCAACTCAATTTTTTTTGCCTAACTTCAAAACAGGACTCCTGTGAGGGCAAATAATCCCAATCACAGTGTACTTTGTTTATCTGTGTAAGTATCACCTGGAGAGCTGAGATCAGAATGTTAAACATATGTGTCAGAGACACAGTGCAGCTCACACCTATCCAACAACATAACAGATACTCTTCAAACTTTCATAGCTAAGTGCTAATGACATCCATCAATCCGAATTCTGTTGTTTTGTAGTTCCAGTGAGCAGCACTGTGTCATCACTGGACCAGCCTGCCATTGCTTCCACTCAGCAGATGTTCTACTTTGCTTTAACCAACCACTGTACCAGCTGCTAACCCATCATACCTGCTGCTGTACCTTTTGCTGCACAGCGAGAAAACTCTTCTGGTTTTTCAGTTCATCAGGCTCCATCCCGACTGTTACCGGGGAAACAGATACATGCTCTAGCACAGGTTGCTGAAAGGCAAGCATGTGAGGAAAAAGTAGTACATCTAAGAATCGATGTAGGAAGAATCAAGAAACCACATATAGAGGGCACAATTAATTCATTGTTTTACACTTCATCAACCCTCATTCTTCAGCACACTCCACTTTTATCACAAAAAAAATCACTCGTTCCTGGATTCCCATAATTATACTTCAGCAAATCAAAAAAACACACTTAAACAAAATGTATTTTGAAACACATTGGCATTAATGAGAAAATAAATGTAGTCAGTTGTGGTGTTGGATATTGGGCCGTAATTTGTGGCCCCCTACAGGAGCGTACGAGGTGTGTACGTGCCCGTAAGGGCTGCGCCAGTTCCGGGTTTAGGCATGCGCTGTGCATACGCTAAAACCCAGAACTTGCGATCGGTCAAGAATTCTCTTGACAGATCATCCACATCCCCGGGAAAAGGGCATCCATTGGCAGACAGTTGGGCTATTTGCCTAACTTTTGCCCAGCGAATGCCCGTGAAATTCTTACGCCTGGTAAAAGCGGGCGTAAGGCCTGCTTTTACCAGCGCAAGAGTTTTGAAAAGCAGAAAAATAATATTTTATCAATAATTTATACATTTAAAAACTTGTTAAATAAGGTAAGTTTATTTTAGCCCCTTTAAAACATGTAAATTTAGTTTTCAAAAAATTACATTTTTGTTTTAAATATTTATTTAAATGCCATTTTAATTAATTTTAAATTTGTGATGTTTTTTTAAAATTTATTTGATATCTAGGTGTAAGTTTTGGGGTATTCCCATTCATACTTATGGGGTTTCCATACATACAGAATCCTGATGAGAATGAATGGGGATCCCCTTCTGTCATTCGTTGGTCCGGCCCACATGATCCCAGGCTCACGAACCGTCTGCGCCCCTGGGATACGTGGGCCTCAGCCCGCGTGTACCCGGAGAGCCCCAGGTACGAGTCTCCGTACCTCAAGACCACCAGGAAACATGGAATTTATTTGCGGATCGGAGGCATTTCCCCGCGGGCAGCCTCCAACCGCAAATTCAGGGCCAATGTTTCCAAATTCAGCCTACATGATTTCAAACTAACTTGTGCTTTATTTATATATTTATAATGAATTTTAAACATTTTTCTTTTGATTCAGTCAGGCTTCAGTTGGAACAGGCCTTAAAAATAACAGTGGAAATGGAGACATGAGTTACGGCAATACAAATTAGATGAGTTAAAGTACGAGTTAAAATGGCTTCATAAGTAAAATGCAGAGATCGTCAGAAGACTCCTGTATATCTCCTACTGCAGCACAAAGCATGTTCACAGGCCTTTGCCAATATTACTCTGTGACCAATAACTGGGAAATGCTTGACAGAAATCTGGTAGGGACTATGTCTGATTTTCCCTCCCTCCCAAGGAATGTCTGGTTGCCCCATTAGTTACATAGAATTACATAGGGGTGGAAATTGCGTTCAGAGGCTTGCTGTGGGCGAATGCCTCCGAACCGCAAGAAACCTCCGCAAGTACCTGATTGCTCCGGACCTTCAAACACTCGCACTCCTGGGCCTGCAGCCGTACGGCTGTGTAAAGGCACACGTATCCTGGGGCGCATGCGGTTCGCAAGCCTCCCTGGGATCATGTGGGCCGGCCCAACCAATCACAAAGGGAGATTCCCATTATGCATAAGCACAATAGGAATCCCCTAAAAAATACATTTTCACAACACTGAAATAAAAATAAATCATCACAGGTTCAAAATGAATTAAAATAACATTTAATTAAACATTTAAAATAAAAATGTAATTTTTGGAAAAATAAATTTAAACTTTTTAAACGGGACAAAAATAACCTAAACTAATTTTAAATGTAAGGGAATTTTTAAATGTTTAAAAAAAATTATTTTAACATTTATTTTAACTCTTACGCTGGTGAAAGAAGGCCTTACGCCGGCTGTTACCAGGCGTAAGGGTTTGGTCGGTAGTCACTGGGCAAATAGTCCAACTCTGCGCCAGCGAATGTCCATTTTCAGCGGATGCGTACGATGGGTTAAGCAGAAACTTGACAGATCGCAAGATCCAGGTTTTCGCGCATGCGCATCGCACACGGAAACCCGGAACTTGCGGGGCACTTACGACGGCGTACGCAGCCCCGTAAAATCCGGGCCATAGACTCTACAGCACAGAAACAGGCCATTCAGCCCAACTGGTCTATGCCGGAGTTTATGCTCCACACGAGTTTCCTCCTGCCCAGATTAAACTGGGAATTCATAATAAGGCAAACCTGCATGCTATCACTTTGCGTGCATCAAACTCCAACATACTGTGGAACTACAGCATACACACTGCTTATATTTCACCTGTGGAAGCACGTGACTGGGTTCGTTAATGCCTTACTAAGAATTGTTATCACACAACCGTAATTGCATAACAATTTATGATTTTATGTACAGACTTGCGCTTTATTCAGGAGTTAAAATTATGACTCATCACATGCTCCCCTACTCTAACTCTTTCCTCGGACCCAAAACAGTTGAGCTGTGACCTCACTCACTGTTAGCTTAACTCAGTTGGCAGCTCTCTTGCCTCTGAATAATATATTCAAGCCCACTCCCGGATTTAGACAATATATGTGGTAAAATTCAAGTTCAATGGGAGCGCAAAACTGGCAGTAGCAGATTGGCTGCCCATTCTAGATCCTGCCTGATTTTTCTTTCCACTGAAGTCAAGGGTGTATAATAGGTGGCTGATCTGCTCCTGCCTTTTTTAACCCCTGCCAAAGTTGAATTTTAACCTCATAATCTCAGTTGATACTTCAGTGTAATATTGAGGGTGACCTGCTTTGTTGAAGGTTTCATGCCTCAGAGAAGACATAAAACAAGGTCCTGTTTTGCTCATTAAGATGAACATTAAAGACCCCATGTAACTATTTGAAGAGGAACAGAGATTTCTTCAGATGTCCTGATCAACCGTCCTCCATCAACCAAAACCATTAAAAATCAGATTATCTGATCGTTCACCTCATTGCTGTTTATGGGATCTCGCTATATACAGAATTACTGGTGAATTGTTCTATGCAACAACAGTCACTGACTTCATTGTATGTGAAGGACTTTTGAATGTGATCAGGTGCTGTATAAATTAGTCTTCCTTTCAGCCTTCCCTCCCAGTACCTTATCTTCACTCCTATTCTTTTTAACCTTGATTTTATCCTGCACTCAGAGTCTTAGACCCTCAACTTGATTTATCAACAAATAATCTCCAGTAAATAGCATAGTGAAACACATGGCAGTTAAATAGAGTGGCGAATCATAGATAATGTATTTTTTGAAAGACAATCAGAGCTATATTTTTAAAAATAAAAACTGTAAACATTGAACCAGGATGCCAACTCTTAACAAATTCACACACTGACTACATGAGAAAAACGTTCAGATTTTATTTTGTGTTGTGATTGTTGCATACATCAAGTGAAAAAAAAGGTTAGTAGCTGAAAATGACAGTTTAGAAATGTTAGCTACAGTAATGAGTGCAAATACTTATAAATGTTACAATGACTGTGTGCAGTTAATGAAAATGCACACCTCTGAGAACAGCAATTGCATTTCTGCACACCAGCCAAAAGCAGGGCTGAATGTTCAACTCAAATAGGATGCGAATCGGGTGAAGAAGTTGCCAGCCCTCAGAAACTGAATGTTTATGTCCCATACAGAAGCCCTCAAACACCATGTGAAATGAAAGACGATTCCAGTGAAATAATCACAAGATTATCACCACACTTAACACAACAGCTACTCATCCACACCATGCATGGATTAACGGAAATGGTCAGAGATTCGCCCATCTTTATCATGCATGGGTTAATGGAAAATATTTCAGCAGCTATGCAATGGATATGAGTTTATGATGATGTACAACAAAGAACAGTTCCACAAGACCTGAACAGGATTATTCTAACGATGTTATTTCTGTGTTTACCATTATTTACAGAATATTAGACTGTCCATGTGAGAACATGTAATGATTAAAGCTCTGAAATGACACTGAGATATTAGCATAGGAACATCTGACTCATTTGTTTGAAACCGTCTCCCCTCTATATAGTGGAGGCTGTTTAAAATAAATGGGTTAATATAGTGACTGAAATAGTGGAAAGGAATTTCTGATGAACACATTATTTGTCATATATGCTAGTATCCCACAGCATAATTTCAGAACTCATATTACTGAAAACTCTGGCTAAAAATCCAACACTTAAATGATTACATTTGTAAAGTTTACTAAATTAAAAAGAGTAATCTCAATAAAGAGAGGATTTTTTCGTTACAAGAAGACCTCCTTGATACTTAAGTTAAAATGCAGCAGTCAAAACAACAATTCCAGATTCTAACCATCTGATATTAAAATGCATTTGATCTGCTGTGTGAACAGATCTACCTACCTTGCCAGTTTTTATTCTGTGCGAGATGGCATCAAACCTCTGATTAAGCTCTGACAGCTTGGGTTCCACTACCTCCCTGCAGTGATCTCCACGGTTTGTCATCAGCTCCAGGGCCTGGTCACGCACCGCATCCACCTTCAGTCTCATATCATTGAGTTCAGACTTCAGACGCTACAGCCAATGAGCAAGACACACAGAGCTTGAAATTAGAGATAAGCACACAGAACAGTAACAATCATTTTAAGGGCACAGAAAGGAGAAAGGATGAAAAAGAAGGAAAGGAAGGGAGGAAGGGAGGGAGCGGGAGGGGGGAGGAAGGAAGGAGTAGGAAAGGAAGGTAGGAAGGAAGGAAAAGACTGCATAACATCTATAAATCAGAGATACATATTATCAGTTTAGCCCATTTTCAAATAAAGTAAGAAGGGTCCTGCTTTAGTACAGATTACAGTTTGAGACGGGTACCTGTTTAGCAAAATGTCAACAGAGTCATGTTTTACTGCCAGCTCCACATGGCTCTCTAGCCAGAGAAAATGGAATCAGAATGTAAGAATGAAGCTCTGCTTGTTAACTTTGAGCAACCAACAGGATATTAGAAAGATTAAAAATGGAGGTTAAAGCAGACCTTTTAAAACAAACCTCACTTATCACTGGTCACAGTTATACTGCAGCCAGTGTGAAACCAGCACAGTGTAAGACTGCCTAAATTCAATTTTTGGTGACTTCACACCAGAGTCAGAGGGGTAGACTTTGACATCACCGCCTGGGCAGTAGTCAGGCAGAGCTGATCACCTGCCCTTTAAAGGAGCCACTCGATTTTCATTTCATTTACTTCAATGGCTCTATAAGTGCGGGCGATCCGCTCCACCAGATTACCGCCAGGGGGTGCAGACAAAAATCTACGCCAAAGTTCGAGTTGATGTGAGTTGATGCTAACTGTGCACTACGGCCGGCTTTTAACCATCAATTTATTAACAGTAACTCAGCTGTGCACAGTATTCCCAGTGAAATTCTAAAATGTTTAAAATAATCTAATAAAGGAAAGTAGATGATAAATAAACCATCCAATAACTGCTGCAGTAAAATTTAAAGAATTAATTTGCTTTTCTTTGTGCCGGACATCTTGCCAAGATTTATATTACCTTTGTAAATGAGGCTTGTTTATGTTATACTCGAGTCATCTTGATTCATTTATTCAACAGGAACACAATATCTTTGTTCCATACTTAATATTCCCTAAAATGGTTTATTGTTTAATCTACAATAATTTTTCAATTTTTTTTCAGATAAATTCATTATTGTTAGTAATGAGTTCATTCTTGAAACAGACTAGGATGTAAACTGAATAAACTCTTTAAATTTCTGATACAAAAACCATTAATCATTCTAGTATCCTTCATGAATGATTAGATTTTATACGACGAAAACACAGGTTTTCATCACCAAACAGTACAGATATCAGAATGTTATAAAGCGGCTCTGTCAAACAGTAGAAAACACCCTGGTTACCAGCCCGATACGGTGAGACAGGGGAAAAAAATTCTGAGCACACTTACACGAAAGATGAGATTTCCTGCCTCCAGCACATACTCTGAAAAATTACACCAGTGTGTCTGTTTTTGAGAGTGGAGGGGAATGCGAACCAATATTTATTGTGAAATAGTGTAATATAAAATCAGTGGGAATGTGTCATCGGAGCCAATCTTTTGTAACCTGATGTGAATTCAGTCAGCTTTACATGTGAAGGTGCTGTGAGTAGCATGATTTACAACTGAAATGTTACTAGAATTAAATCTCTGTTCATATTTACAATCAGAAATCAAATTCTAACTATGAATGGGAACATATTTCATAGCTTGGTTAGAAAAGATCAATATTACAATAATACATAATTTAAAAGCCTGAAGTTATTGTTTATTACCTTCAAAACTTCCTCTTTCTGTCCAACTTTCTGTTTCTCAGATTCATCTAATAAGATTTCAGCACGATACATCCAGGTTGTGATGTGAGCAACATTCTGGTCAAAGTTTTCCATTTGTTTCTGGTATTCCTGTGTTAAAATTGAATATAAATAAGGTCTTTTTTGGACGGCTATTTTTTTTTAATCTGCAGAATACTCAACATTGACTTATATTTTTTTTCCTCTTACTTCTTTAGTTCTTTCCCAAGCCACATGCAACTCTTGGCTAAATTTATGGGCACATGAGCTGCTCCCAGACTTCTGCCAGTGCTGGTCTTGAGTCAGTCACTCGGAAAGTATACCAGAGTGGCCAACAGTCGATATACGGTGACCTAGAGGCAAGTTACCTCTTTATTACATGGGAATCTGGGATTTTTACCAGTGTTTGGGGGATCTGCAATTCCATATGTTTGTAACTAGTTCCACTGGTTTACGATAACTAAATAAATCAAATTCCAGCTTCATTTTATTCTAATTGTATGATCTTCTGTGATGTTTACTGATGTTTAGGGAATCATACCCAGCAGTTCCATCTATTTTGTGGTGTAAATCACAAATCAGTAGCCTCGGTTGATGACTGATTTTCTAATGGGAAGTATAGGATGTCTGCTCTGCACCAGTCACTCACAAGGTTGGAGAGCTGCCATGTGGGGAATTATGAGTCTGAATCTGCAATCTTTTACTCTTTGGCATAGAGCACTGTTTCTCTGATATGCCACTCTTGTCATGCCATCTTATAATTTACATTTTAAATGAGCATCAGCCCCCTTATTAAAATATCACATCTATCATCACAACATTATTTTAGGGCTGCGAAGAATTTCAGTTACAATCTTCAGGATCAATTAGCACAAAGCATTTGGAGATAGAACAGATTCAAGATCAATTATTAAAAACCTCAATCATTTTTAAGTGAGTAAAAATAATTAGATGGGTTACATATTTTACAAAGCATGACTGTTAATGAGATGCAATGATAATTCCTCCACAGGGAATTCGGCAATAGGTTATTACACCACACATCAAGGGCTTTACACACAGCACGCTTCCATTTGTATGGCTTCCAACACTCCGAATGGCTGATGGCCCCAAGCTTAATTTAACTTTTGCTTGTCCAAATACGCTGTAAAGATATTTATAGGACTATACAGTCAACTGACAAGTGATATGGACAATAATCAAGTGATTACAGCAATTCCATTCTTTTTTCCAATGCCAATGGGTGTATTTTCCTCCGGATGTTAACTTGAAAGAAAGAGGAGTAAACAGGCGAGCAAGCTGGTAGAATGCAGTAACAGACTTTTCAACCATTAGGACTGTTACATTTAGTCTTGCTCATAACTTAAAATCAATCCAAAATAAATCTTAGGAGTTTTTTTCTGCATGCTAAGGACAGTGAAGGCTTCATTGAGGGCCTGTCCCGAGAAAATCATGCAGAATTCTATGGGGTAGGGAGTTGAGGATGTAAATGTCGACTGGTTGAGAAGGGGCAGAAAGTGGTGGCAGAAGAAGAGCATGAATCAGCTGGTCAGATGGCCATCAGGCTCTGCACTCTGGAAGGTGTTCTGTGCCTTATCAAGCTGATGTCTGCTTTTCACAAAGAGAATGACAAATGCATTGCTTGATGCCTCAGACAGGCCACCTTAGACATGCTCTGGGGTAAGGATAGGTGCATACATAACACATGAAACATATTTACAGCAGCTTTTCTTGCTCTCTTCCTCTTCCAAATCTTGGCGTGTCATTGGAGCCCTCAAAGTAATCCCCATCCTGACCCCTTGCCTGCTGCAAGTGAAGTAGCAGCTGGTAGGAGTTTGACATCCATGACATTCACAAAATACTGGGCAGCTAGGCTTTACAGAGCAGCCTCCTAGATCAGGATTATTTTCTAAAGGACTGATTGAGTGTCAAATAAAAACTAGGAAACACCAAAGGAATAAAGCTTATATATTTAGTACTCATGCATTCCCAGTGGGAAGCCGCATTCTAAGGGAATGCAGGTAAAAGAAGCAAGGTCACGGTGTTGTACTTGCATCTCTGACCCATGTTCTCTTTGAGTGCAGCTCTCTGCCATCACATGTGCTATGCCAATGTCTGGCCCAGGATTTTGGGGGACCTGCTGCAAATAACTTTTAAAGTCATATATATCAATGACAAAGGACATTGTCTTGAAAATCATGCATTAGGGTGACACCTGTTGACATTCTAATATGCTGCGCAATAGCTTGATAACATAGAGGCTTCTACAGGAATCCTCTACACAGGACGTTGCTGTGTTGAGAGGATGATGCACTGACTGAAGACCAGAGGTGACAAGTCTGCTTATCAACAACTAGGGAACAGATAATCAGTGGCTTTGTCAGAGGTCTAGGATCTTGCTGTCCACCCTTTCAAATGCAGAATAATGTGTGGCACTGGGGAAACCTGTGGAGGAGAGACGTTAATAAGACTAGAGAATCTGTCGCCAAAAATTCTGCTGATAATCTACACTAATGGTTTTCAAACTCATGTGTGTTTGGGACCCCCTGCAAATATTAACAAACTCCTGAGAATACCATGTCCTAAGTTTCAAAAGATAGTATCACCTACCCAAAAGGAAAACAGTGATATTACTGCACTATCATTTTCATTAGTTCACAGCAAATGATATGCTAGTAAGTCAACAAGTACAGAACAATACAGAGTTCTCGAGACACTGCTCACAGCCTGTGGTAAGGACAGCCATAGCTGGACAGAAATCTCATGACCTTGTGGCTCCCTTAGGATCCAGTAAAACAATCACATGCACATTTCTTTTAGCAGGAGCTTTCTTTTTGTGCTCTCTTGTAAATAAACAGTTTGGAGTGACAACTGGCTTCTTTCCCCCATATTTTCTGGTCGAATTATTACATCCAAATAAAGTGCATATTTCTTTTCCCCCTGACCAATGTGTGTAGACCAGGATCCATTCCCCAGGAACCATTTGGTTCATTACATTTTAGTTAAACATTGCATGCCATTTAATGGATGCCTTATTACAGGGAAAGTTTGCTTAACAGGAACATTTGTTGAGGCACCAATTCATTCGCCAAATGCACTTTGCTTCACAGGAACTAGCTAAAACAAAGCTCAGCAAGCTGTGCAAAGGTAGTTCTCACCAAGCGTCTTCTAACAGTTGTATAGTACAACATTATTTAATTAGCGCAGATGGAGTTCTGTGATTAACCTCAGGTTTAGTCGGGTAGACACCATATTGTAATGTTAAATGCTGCAAGGAGGAATTCCAGCAATCTGGCTACCATTGAGAGAGGTGCCTCAGCTGTAAAATCAGGTCAATAAAACCACTGACTTGATGAATCTCCAGTCAGGCTTTATCTGAATAATACAGGGTGTGGATGGATGGCTAAGTTTAAGTGCGAGCCTAATGTACATTGCTAGAATAAATGTAGAATGTAGAATATGGGTCATAATCAGGGCCACTGGTTTATGGTGATTCAGTAAATTAAAATCAGTTTTTATTGCAGGGGATTCTGCAATCTTTGCACATTGTTTTGGGACCACATTCTGGGTTCTCCTTATGCTCTGTAATTATTCAATCTAAGGAGTAAATGTTAGAATATCTAACATTGCTCAAGTCAAATGCTATTAGTTGCTGTGATTTTTCCCCATTAGGATAGTAAATACAACGGTGGTATTTTTATCTTGGGTGCTACACCAGTGAGGTAGGTCACCAGTGAGGTAGGTCACCAGTGAGGTAGGTCACCAGTGAGGTAGGTCACCAGTGAGGTAGGTCACCAGTGAGGTAGGTCACCCGCGAGGTAGGTCACCAGTGAGGGAGGTCACCAGTGAGGTAGGTCACCAGTGAGGGAGGTCACCAGTGAGGGAGGTCACCAGTGAGGTAGGTCACCAGTGAGGTAGGTCACCAGTGAGGTAGGTCACCCGCGCATTACAGAAACCGCCCAATTCTCATTTTCACTAATTTCAATGGAAATGAAATTCCGGCACTTTCTATAATGGGCGGCAAACCGCCACACCAATTTACCAATTTGGCTCCAATATATTTACAAAATTCTCTAACCTAAAATAACTAAGATATTTCTTTATTAGAAACTACAAATTTAATTGAGAACATCCAAAATAACCATTTTAAAATAGACAATAGGTCCCTTCCAAATGTCACCCAAGAGTTACATACAGATGAATCTCCTCTTAATTCCTCTTCTCCTCCCTCCTCCCCCACCACTATGACCTCCACTCAAGTACCTCCCTTCATCACCCAGGGTGAAACTCAGTGAAGTGGGGTGACGGAATCTGCATTCCGTTCCATCACTCTCTGACACTGTTCTTTGCTGCTCCAATGCCTAGTGCCACAATGTGGCAATACATTACATTCTGAAGACTACTGCATGCAATAATATGATGTTCAAAGTTACTCACCAGTAGAAGGTTGAGCCATTCTTCAGCCCGTGACGTGACTGCTATCCAGTTACAGTTTAACAGACTAAGTTTGTCATCCACAACACTGTCACTCTTTCCTAACATGGTCTTCAGACTCTCGCCCGTCTCAGTAATGCTGTTCAGCAGTAGCCGTCGCTTCTCTATATCTTTTTGTGCAGCCTTTAAAAAGAATATTGTATGTCATTACTGAATATGCAGCAAATGAAAAATAAAAAGTCTCTTATGGTTCCGTAAATAATGCTGATCAGAATCACCCTAAGCAACTATGCTCAATTCTGATTTTCATATCCTGTAATATATAAAAAGGGGGGCAGGGGGAAGGGGACAACTCTTTCACTGGCGCAAACAAGGCAGCATTAACATATACTTCTGTTGGCACTACTCTCTTAATATTTTGGATTAAAGGAGTTGGTCTTTATTACAGGCAGGGAAATAAACCAGAGAAGCAAGAATCATTTTTGTCAATGATTCATTAGTATCATATACAAATGGCAAGATGGTGTTTTGTAACCCTATTGTATCGTACCATGTCAACAGCACTGTCACGTCGTAAATGATGTCATTGGGTCATGTATTTTTGAGTAGTGGGGAAATGCTTTCTGTCGGACAACAATGTTCTTTTAAGCAGAAGTTTCACAATTAAAGGATGTTCTGTGAATTAAATTATAGTAAACAGGATGCAACAACACAGCAGGAATTTTTATCAATTAACAGGATGTAAAAAAAAAATATTTAAAATGGGAGCTTCACAATAGTCAGAACATCATGACAAGGTTAGAGATTCTGTGTTTTCACAGCTGGATACTTAGAGGATTACAGCTTCGAAAACTCTCAATGTAGATACTTGGTAATTCAACTGAGAATACTCATTAATAGAGTGTTCCTCACATGTGCATCAAATTAATTACTTTTTACTCTTTATTTCTGGATTTTACAAACAGAAAAAAGTTCTCAAAAGTAAATAGCAACACACAATGATATAAAACTAAAGCCAAAATAAACGTCATACTGCGCACATAACAATTCCTGTGGTAAAAAGACACATTCTTGATGTAACCGTTGCCAACAATGATTGGCATCTAATTTGCACAGTGCCCTTCCGTGGTTGCAGGTTCCGCCCCCTCTGGCTGATACAGTGCATTGTTGTAACATTATTAAAAATTACAGTAACGTTAGAAATAACAGGAATGTGACCATCAGAATTCTCAGTTCATTCTTTTTGCCATCGGGTTAACCTTTTACATGGCATAACAGTATTAACCAAAGTTCCTGCATATCCTAGGCTCTCGGAGGGAATATCAAACATGTTAAGAGACTCTGTTGTATTTGGACTTTAACTAACTCTATCCTTTATTCAGCATTAAAAAAAAATTAGGAAAGTAATTACCACTTAAAAAAATAAAATTATTTTGGTCTAATTATTCTTATTTCCTCTCTCACTTTAGGTTCTTTACACCATATATTGTACCTCAAGAGGGTGATGACAGAAAATGATCCTGGTTTCTGCCAATGCTGCTCTGTTATTCACTGCTAGAAAGCAAACAAGAGCTGCAGGACTTGATGAAAACTCTAATTTACCACGTCTTCCACCCTCTGGAGGAGCCATCTCAATTCAGCACCTCTCGCCAATTCAGATCAAACACTTAGTGTGTTTACACTCACATCAAACCACTGCATTACACCCAATGGGGCAGCATGTAAGCAAGGCATCATCCTGCATTGTTGGATTGGCATAATTTATTACCATATTAACAAATCAAACAAACGGTTAAAGGGTAATCATCAAACTGAAAAGGTGCATAATAGCACCATAAAAGGTGCCCTTCTTTTAATTAAAATGTCAACAGTTTCATTTGTGAAACTGATTTTCATCCTCTCTCTCCTGCAGGCACAATCTCCTGCTGCAGATAACCCTCTGGTATTTCATACACATGGCTATTCTTCACATGTTAACCATAAAGAGTGAGTGTCGAAAGGCATTTGATCATGGTGGGCATTTCAGTTGCCCTCATCTGTTATCCACACACGCACATTTCCCCAGCAGGAGTCAGCAACAGGGGCACCCAGACCAATTGAAGCGCTCCAACTGCTGCCCTCGTTGAAATCAAGCATAGAGCAGAGTAGGAACCTGGAACCTTCTGGTTTGTACGGCTTAGTACCGCACTGCAAGGTGCATTTACAGACTGAACATCAGGAAAAGGTTTTATTGTAAACATTAGAATTTGCCAGAAAACTGGTGAAAGTTGAAACTTTGCTTCATTGTGCAAGAGGAAGGGTAGCGGAGGCAGCAGCATGGATGATCTTTATCGTGGCGACAAAGAAGTCCGTGAGCAGTTGGTGTATGAGGGGAAGATGGGGGAGTGGCCTAAGGAGGCAGTTGGTCACAGAAAAGAGCAACCTGGGGTTAGCCTTGCCTTCCAGGTTGTTACTGAAATAGCAGGCAGTTTTTGGCTGAGAAAAGCTAAGTAGTGCTCGACATGGTCAAGTTAGATCTGGCAATGGAAGTTATGCCAGTTGTGCACCAGGCATGTTCGAGGCTGTGCCCCGCTGACTTGAGGGAGCAAATATAGTCAACATGATTTATCTTATCATGTATTCTTCTCTTATTCATTTGCTCATACTACTTCATGAAGACCTTGCCCTGTTTAGCAACTTTAAAAAAACTTAGCATCAGCATTATATAGTTTCTGATAAAAGAAAATCAGCATGTCACAATCCTTTCTGCACACCATATTATACAAAATACCTAGAGGACAAATTGCACAGCTTCTGACATGTTGCATTTGTTTAAGAAACTATATAATGCTGACACTCCAGTTAAAGTATTTAAAGATGTCAGTGGCAAAGGACTTTTAAAAATCATGACACAGGGATAAAATTGTACACCATAGACCCACAGATCCTGCCCAAGATGTTGGTTTTGTAACTTGATGCTATATAGAACAGGCAACAGTGCTCAGGCAGGTATCCAATTCAACTCAAACCAATGTCAGCATGAAACAAGCGATACACAGGCCGAGAGTTTCTGCTAGTTTGCGCTAGTTTTATCAGCACAATCCAGGTAAAATTGACCAAACCAGCACAGACGATCGCAGAAACTCAAGCATGAGTTACGTCAAGTGTAAATCAAGTTTCCGCAATCTTTAATGCTGGTTTAAAAATAATGTCACCAGAAGTCGCCCCGCCCACAAAATGGGCCACATCCCCAGATCGAAATAACGAGGATAGCAAGTTTACGCTGATTGCACCCGTTTGCAGCCGTTCAAGGAGGTTCTTCAAATCGAGCTTGTTTTCTTTGGCACACAGGCACTAGTAGGTACGTTTTAAAGGTTTTTACATTTAACAAAATATTTAATTTACTAAGAAACTGACCAGTGCACATTAATGAAACTAATAAATGATTCAGCATAGTTTTTTTTTAAAGTCATTTCAATGATTTAAAATCAGGTTACTCACAGGTGGAGGACTAGACACTCTGATTAAAAATGCTTATTTTTTGGTGATACCAGGTTACCACTCTTAAAAACATCAATGAATATTTTTCAACGTTAAGAAAATAAAATAACCTATTACGTTCTATTACGCTGATTGATTGCGCTGGTTCATAGAGGATTTTAGGTTTGTGATTTTGCAAATGCATTTTAGCGGCAACTTGAACTGTAACCTAACCAGTGCAATTTCAAGCGCAATTTGCTCTCAATTTCCCAATTGCACCCAAGGTGGATGTGAATGGTAGCTAAGATTCTAATTAAACTAATGCATCAATTTCCTACATGAAAGAGAAAAACTTCAGGTTACCCAATAAGTCTTAGCTGAATTTATTAAATCAGACAAATCAAGACAGCACTGCAGTTTTGATTGTAGGGGTGGATGTGAAAGTTGAACGTTAAAAATTCGAATCAATTTCACAAAAGATTAATGAAGTAATACTTAAGTGAATATTTCTTTCACAATGGCCAAGAAAAAAAAAGCCTTACATCTCTTCGAACATTAAAAAAAAGTTTTTTTTTGTGATTTACCTATAGAGAACGAAGGCTCCCAGACTTCTGGCAACACTCAAACATTCAATAAAAATCCTTCATAAGCCTGACAGTGAAATATTGCAACATTTATTATGAATTTGAAGAAATGAACGCATTAGTAGTCACTTACCGACTACAAAATTATTCAATTTACTAAATGGAATTCAACCAAACCTTCACCACATGGTGCTTTCCTTTTCTTGCCTCCCATTCCCTCCTCCATAGGTGTTGACTTGTTGCTTCGGAGACTGTCCCATAAGCGCTGAGCACTTCAGCTATCAATCATGATAGTGTGTGTCTGAGGTTATTTGACCAAGTTCAATCCTGTCCTCACCCTGATGTCCACACATGCACACACCAGCAGAAATTGCTGGATAGCAATGAAGAGTGGTAACACTCAGCAGTTTCCCTTCCTTAGCCGATGGACACTGAAGCCAATTTAATCAACCCCCCCCCCGCGCCCGCATCCTTCCTTAGTTATATGGCTTAGCTATTCACTGCCATACCCAGCTGAATATTCACAAGGAGCATTTTTATTAAGATGGTTGAATACTTGTAGTGGTTTGTGGGAACGCTGCTACAAACAGGAATTTCATTGGCCCGATTTTGCGGTGCTAATGACGTTGAAACTGTCAGCATTTGCAGTCATTACTCCTCTGAAACTAACAGCAACTTCTGGAGTCCGCGCATGTGCAGATAAACACAGAAATCTAGAAGTTGCTGCCAGTGATTCTCCACTTCTCCACAGGTGGCGCTGTGGAACAGCACGGAGCTGGCAATCAATTCAAATCACACTGAAATGTAGTTCCTGATGGAAACTTCCCCTGCTTGACTGGAATATCGCTGTCGCAAACTCCCCAAAAAGTTAAGCCTTGTTGAAAGAGGTGTAGCTGGGTTTTTAATGGCGGATTGACTGCTGAACAACTGTTTTGTACCTGAAAAACTAATTTTATATTTGTGGAATGTCAAATTTTTCCATTAATATGATAAGAATTACATTTTTTTTAAAGTTTGTTTGATATTTCAGATTCTACCTTAATCCTATGTGTATGCCCCCCAATCTTTATTTTGCTCTTTGTAAAGTAAATTATAAGCTGTGCATTTTACTTCGTGGTTTGCTGTCAGTGAGAATTCTTCAATGTGATTGGCTGCTTAGCCTCCTCGATAACATCACTGTTGCTGGATGTTGGAGATTCGCTTGATTTGGTGCCAGATTCAAACTAATGTCGGGAGAGATGAAATTCACGCCACAGAGATCACTACATCTTTGTGGGCAACTTTCTTGAGGTCAGCGGTGAGCGCTTCGTCACTGACCGCAAATTCTGTGCCATATTATGTACATCTTGTACTGGATGGCAAACATTAAATAGGAAATAAAGTCATCCTTCTTTACACGCTTCCATCCTGTAGGCTTCGCAAAATCCCCCAGAAACTCGAACAGAACCCTAAGTGAAGTGATTTGAGGTAAAACCCTCAGTTTTGGACATTTTTAAAGATCAGGGAAGAAAACCCTGAGGAAAATGACTTTTTGAATCTTACTGTTGGTAAAGACACCTTTCACAGACACCGACGGGCTGCAGAGGGGCGTGGCCAGGCAGTGGATAGCTTTGGGTATTGGGGCCCAATTAAGCTGTCTGGGAATGTGTTTACACTGCCTTCCTACCAAGGAGGAAGAGACAAAACCCAAAAAGCCTCACACACACATCGAAATATGAATAATCCAAGACCTCTTTTGAAATTCCCAGGCCCACACAGGATACCAGAAGCCGGAAATCAATAAAACATTTAGTAACCCGATTTACTTCATCAAAAACCAATCAACCAGGTATCCACAGGACAGATTTAAAGCCCGCCAAAAGACCTAGGACAATAGGGACAAGATTTGGCGTGTAGATAAAGGCCTTGCCTAAATCGGAAGCTATCAGGACATGTTTAACACCAAGTTAAAGCCATCGAAACTGACAAGCCCGCCAAAACTAAGACAATGGACTAAACAGGGCTCATTTGAAATCTAAAGGAAACCGTTTTAGTAAGGGGTTTTGGGCGTGAAAAGGACAGTATAATTGGGGCCTAATGTCCCAGGACTCACTCTCTCTGGACTCGCTGACAACGCTGGCACAGCTCTCTCTCTCTCTCAGCTCTGCTCCAGCAAAGACACCACAAGCCACGAGGAGGAGGAGGAAGGAAGGCCAACAACTTCACAAACAGACCATCACACAAGAAGAAACCAGAGCGACTGCCTCAGTGACCATCGGACACCTCGCAGCAACAAGGGCCTTATGAAACCTTTTACTCAAAAGACTTTAAAACCGTGTCAAGGATTTGTTTGGTGAGCATTATCCCTGATCTCCTGAAACCAAAACCTAGCTAGATAGTGGGATCTTTGGGAGGGATAAGGTTTTTTTTGTTTGGTATATTGTCATTCTCCCTCGCCTGTACCGTGTGTTCCCCAACCTGTGTTTAAGTATTAAGTGTGTTTTAAGTTTGTAACCTTTTTCTTTTAATAAAGTCAAAATTCTTTCATCAGAACCTGTTGTCTACTGCAATTTTGTTCACAACCCCTAAATAAGTCCAAAGTCTAGGAACCAGGGGCGTGGGAGCGATTCGAACCGCTCACTGAGTCAGAGGTGAAGGCTGACCCCAGTACCACCCCCTACAATCCCTATTTTAGCATGGGATCAAATTGGCTTGAGGATTTTCTTCGTCCAAACTTATCCTGTGATCTTGTGAGCATTATGTTCATTATTTGTCCCATTATCGTACTACAGACAGATAGATCAATAGATAGATCGATAGAAAGAAAGAATTTGCATTTATATAGTGTCTTTCACGACCTCAAGACATCCCAAAGCGTTTTGCAGCCAATGAAGTACTTAAGAAGTGTAGTCACTGTTGTAATGTAGGAAACGCGGCAGCCAATTTGCGTACAGCAAGGACCTACAAACAGCAATGTGATCATGACCAGATAATCTGTTTTTGTGATGTTAGTTGAGGAGAACTACCATGCTTTTCTTTGAATTGTGCCATGGAATCTTTTACGTCCACCTGAGAGAGCAAGCGTGACCTTGATTTAACATCCCTTTCGGAAAGCGGCACCTCTGACAATACAGCACTTCCTCAGTACTGTACTGATGTGTTAATCCAGATTTTGTGCTCAAGTCTCTAGAGTGGAACTTGAATCCACAACCTTCTGATTCAGAGGCGAGAGTGTTACCAACAGTGTCACTGCTGACACCTATATCGGTGGAATTTTTTTTTCACATTATACTGCCATTACATGCGCTGGCCACCTGTACTGAGTACTAACTGTGATGTAATGCAAATTTTGATACTAATAAAAGTAAAAGTACTGTGTGTTAATGTGAAGAAAACCACAACTGCTGCTCAGACCATACGTGCAAGTCAATCTCCATTTTTATAGCTTCGAAGTCAGGCTGACTTCTACACTCACTGCAATTTCTATCAGGGCACCTAAAACCATCTGCACATAAAAGGAGGGACTTCAGGATGAAGGAATGTGTGCTGTGCATTCCGTTTCATTCTTAACTATGAACAAATGACAAAAAAAGGTCCTTTCCATTAATGACCAGGTTGTGCAATTAATTCCTGTTCCACTGTGCTATAAAGTATTATACTTACAAATATTAGTCCTCATTCAATGTCTACCAAATTGTTCTGCGATATTTTTAAGCCTCATTCTTTTAAATAGAATCCACCAAATTCCTCAGCAACATATAATTTTTCCCATTTCTCTGGCTTCTCTTCACTATCCCCAGATGAGATGACAGGAAGTTGAGTTAATGCGAGGCCTCAGTAAACACCACTCTATAATCAGGTGATAGAAGGTGCATGATACACCTCCCCAAGAGATTGGGAACTCACTGTGGGGTGGATTGAGAAGATGAACCAACTTCCTACTAGTTATAGTTGCCGTCTTCAGAATTTTCTGAAGACCAGGATGCGACCAAAGCCTGTGATAGCTAACATGTTAAAAGTACCACTGTAATTATTAACCATTGAATTAATTTATTTACTGATGTAAAGATAGGAAATCTGAACCATTTTCTTGGTAACTCAACAATTTTCCCCCACTGCAATGGATTGTAGTGTAGTGCTCATCTGCATAGCAATCCAATGTCCGACTTTCTAGCCAGAACCTGCTTGCTGTACTAAAAAATAAAAATTACAGAGACGCGTATCAGAGAACCAGTGGCTACCTGGAAAGTAAGAGTGACAGATATAAATGAGCCAACCTCTCCTGAAAATTTCTGTCCCCTCTGTTCTCTTGAGGCTGGTGGCCATCAAACAGAAAATAAATCTTTGTCCTAGAATATCTCAGAAGATTATTCTTTAGAGCATAAGGTGGAACATTTGCATAGTAATTTGAATATCTGAACTTCGTTCAGCCAATTTATACACCAATTTTCCTTTATATTACAGTTATATTAAAATTTAATTAAAACTTGAATCAACTGGCCAGGCAACTGTTAAAATATGTGGCAAGGAGTCATCTTTTGATGCTTCACAAGAATAACGTTGTTATCTTTCTCTAACAGCAAAGTACAGCTCTTTTACTCAGAATTTGACTGCCATTTTGAAAGTTATTATACCTTTTTTTCAGGTTCCCCATGTTATGTATCACACCAATCCATGGCCCATCACAATGATGCCCGAACCCTCTGCACCACTGACTTGCCTGCAATCACCAGCATTGTTTTACATTTCAGCACTCATTTGTAAAGAAAAACAAGCAGGTCTGTGCTGGCATTGGTTATTTCATCATGGAATCAAGTTGATTTGCTAATCCTATGTTGAAAATGAAAGAGAAACCATGAAAAATGGGGCAAATTACTTTCCTAGCTATGGAAGGATAACCATATGTTCAATTTAAAGGGGATAATTTTCTTGGCTGGAGAGAAGAGTGGCATATTTTGTGGCTTTATGACACTACGCAAAAGTAACACCTCAACCTTTTTTTTTAGATGTAATTGAAGACACTTCATCAACATGATGGTTTGGCTTTTTTTTTAATGAAGATACTGCCCCTTTAACAACAATAGGACTAGAAACCAGTGTGTTTAAGCAGTAATTACTATGCAGAAAAGGATTTAAAGAGTCTGTCATAGTGAGTTGAGAGAGAACTGAAAGAATAACATGCGTTCTCTCCCAACTTAATTACATTTTATCTTTCTCTCATAAAAATGTAATTTTCTATTTTGAACTTCACAGCTTCAATCATCCCCTCATCCAAGCTATTCATTTTATCTTCCTAATTGGCAGAGATTGTTTTCCTTTTGGAAATGGATAAAAGCAAAACTAAATTGTTCTGCTTTTAAGAAGGGTTTTGAAAAACAATCTTGTGTCAACTAAGCGGATCAGAAGCAGAACAATCCAAATGATTCACATTTTAGTTTGATATAGTTTCCTGTAAGTATCACTTCGCTTTTCTTATCGATTCTGGCTTTGCCAGAATTAGATGTTTAGTGAAAAGCCTCTGGATGCTACTTCTGCATTTTCAATGTATTACTTGTCCTTCTGTTTACAATATACCTCTTGATCTTATAATTTCACAGTGTTTTACTGGTTTACAATTCTCGTTTTTTAAACTTCAGTCTGGTGCAAATTTACTGGGGTACATCAGTAACAGACCTCCTCCCCTCCACCTCCTATATTGCTACTGGCCCATGACTGTAACATGTATTACCTATAACTGACCATTTGCCTGAATGCAGCTATTCCATACAATCTGTTTAAAACTTAATACCAAAGTATGGCAAGGGTATAGCATAAACAAGACACAAAGAGATAATCAAAAGTCCAACTTATATAGAATCAGGATTGATCGTAAGAACATAAGAAATAGGAGCAGGAGTAGGCCATTCGGCCCCTCGAGCCTGCTCTGCCATTCAATAAGATCATGGCTGATCTGATCTTGGCCTCAACTCCACTTTTCTGCCTGTTCCCTATAACCCTCGACTCCCCTGTAGTTCAAAAGTCTGTCTATCTCAGCCTTGAATATATTCAATGACTCTGCCTCCACAGCTCTCTGGGGTGGAGAATTCCAAAGATTCACGACCCTCTGAGAGAAGAAATTCCTCCTCATCTCCGTCTTTATTGGGCGACCCCTTATTCTGAAACTATGGCCCCTAGTTCTAGATTCCTCCAAGAGGGGAAACATCCTCTCAGCATCTACCCTGTCAAGCTGTAAGTGGAATATGCATGAAAATGTATCGACAGGTTGGTTTTGGAGGCCAGTATCAAGAATACTGACACAGTAGTGATATATCAAAAAATCCTGATCCAACAAGGGGCCCTTCACAACTCTTATTAAACCCCTGATCATCTGATATGTTACAAATAGTGCAGTGTCATTTACCAGTGCAAGGCACAAGTTTCAAATTGCAGAGCCCTATACTGGACTCACATGGTTAAACTAGAACAACAAACGTCAAGTCTATGGCTTCACACTCAACTGGTGATAATCGGAGTTGGGTACAAAAAATCTGTCAGGAACAGTGATCAAACAGAAGCTCGGTATAAGGCTGCATTTATACTACACTACCAGTGTGAGACCAGTAGATGTAGAGTGTAACCTGCAGCCAGCAAGATTGGCCTGCGAACTGCGCCTAATGCAACATACAAGAAGAGAGCGCTGCACGTGTGCTTACACATATCTGGGTAGCTCTGCTCCCCCAGCAACTATTTTTTAAATCTCGAGTGGGAGTGCATTACATTATTTGCACATATATTCCTATGTATAAAAAACGTCTTCCATCCAGCATGCACCTATCACACTAGAGACAACATATTTCATGAAATGTTGAATTTTGTTAGATGCAAAACAATTATAAAAAGAGTTGCGAACACTTGAAATTACAAGCACCTTTGAATCGAAAACATTGCCCATCAAGCGACATTACATTCTAAATGACCTCATCATGTTTCCTTCGCAGAAATTCAACTTTGTGGCCTTAAAGCAACACAGCTCCACCTTAACAGCAGATTACTGCATTGTGAATTACAAGGTGTAATACTCGCAACCTTAACAAAAACAGCATTTCATCAGATTTACCATCTGCTGAGTAACAAGACTCGGCAATAATTTTATGAAGTCCACAGATGACCCAAAAGTTACATAACTACCATTGGTAGAAAGCTCAGGCAGTATGAGAGATTGTTTCTCTTCAGTGTGCTTGATTTTCAGGTCAAACCACAACACCCACATTATACTTTTGCATCCATGTGCAATCAAAATCTCTTCGCATTGAAAAAGTGGTAGTACAACTGCCAAAAAAAGTTTCAAGTGAGAGTCTCTAACTTTTGAGAGCTGTATCTTGCTCTGGTCCTACTGTGCAATTGTCAAGCTGTTGACAGACAGTCCTTAATAATGTATAAAAGAATCTCAAAACTGCACCAAACTGAGACACTGCAGAACTAATCATTGAATGTCATTTATTGCGATATCAAAGTTCAGTGCAAGCTACCAATTTTAAGGTAGTGCAGAAGGTTATCTGAAAATATAACTAACTGCCAAACGTTGATGGGATGGTAAGAGTTTTAGTGACAACAAATGGATTATCCAATAACAGCTAAAACTGGATTTTACACAAGAGCAAGAGAAATACACTTTGGGTAATTTTGTAAGCTGCATCTCCTGGTGCAGTCTCACTAGCAGCGTGTGCTTTGGGAGGACAGCCTCATTAGCAGAGAGCACCTTGAGGGGCCAGCCTGTTAATAAAGAGAAGCTTGGTAAGATAGCCTAGTTAATAAAGAGCGCCGTCGGAGGACAGCCTCGTTAGTGGAAAGCACCTCCAGAGGGCAGCCTCGTTAGTGAAGAGCATCTTGGGAGGACAATCTCGTTAGTGAAGAGCATCTTGGGAGGACAGTCTCGTTAGCGAAGAGCATCTTGATCTTGGTCATGGTCTACAGAGCAGTAGTGATACCCGCCCTCCTGTATGCCTCAGAGACATGGACCATGTACAGCAGGCACCTCAAAGCACTGGAGAGGTACCACCAATGCTGCCTCCACAAGATCCTGCAAATCCATTGGCAAGATAGGCACACCAACGTCAGTGTTCTTGTTCAGGCCAACATCCCCAGCATTGAAGCTTTGACCACGCTCGATCAGCTCCAATGGACAGGTCACATCGTCCACATGCCCGATACGAGACTCCCAAAACAAGCGCTCTACTCGGAGCTCCGACACAGTAAGAGAGCCCCAGGTGGGCAGAGGAAACGCTTCAAGGACACCCTCAAAGCCTCCTTGAAAAAGTGCAACATCCCCACCGACACCTGGGAATCCCTGGCCCAAGACCGCACAAAGTGGAGGAGAAGCATCCGGGAAGGAGCCGAACACCTCGAGTCTCTTCGCCGGGAGCAAGCGGAAGCCAAGCGCAGGCAGCGCACGTCAACCCAAGCACCACATCCACCCGCCCCTTCAACCACCGTCTGCCCCATCTGTGACAGAGACTGTAGGTCCCGCATTGGACTCATCAGTCACCTGAGAACTCATTTTTAATGTGGAAGCAAGTCATCCTCGGTTCCGAGGGACTGCCTAAGAAGAGAAGGGAGGACAGTGTAGTTAGCAGAGAGCATCTTGGGAGGGCAGTCTAGTTAGCAGAGAGCACCCGAGGAGCAGAGTCTCACAAAATTATCCACTTAGAACTCTTTGTTTTACTTCATCAATGTGTAGATACCAGTGAGCATGATTTTGTTTTTGTGCAATAATCAAACGCAATTATTTCAAAGCTGCTGATTACTGGAATCTCCTGCTGCAAGTGGATTTGGTATTCTACAACCTGGAAACTACATCTTCTTTATAATCTGTCCTAAGCAAAGGTGCATACCCAAGGATTAACAATTACCCTGCTTGCAGTAATTCACTCAATTTAATTTATGCTGTCTAAAGTTGTTATCAATTTCTCTTTCAGTAACAGATATTACACACAAACTAGGGGCTTGAAAAAATTAAGGGCATTAATGGGCCGTAATTTGCAGCCCCTATGGGTGCGAACGAGGTCCACACGCGCCCGTCGGGGCTGCGCAAGTTCCGGGTTTAGGTATGCGCTAAAACCCGGAATTTGAGATTTGTCAAGAATTTTCTTGACAGATCATATGAATCCCCGGGATAAGGGCATTCGTGGGCGGAGAGTTGGGCTATCTGCCCAGCGAATGCCTGTGAAATTCTTACGCCTGGTAAAAAATAAAATTTTATCAATAATTTATACATTTAAAAAGCTGCGAAATAAGGTAAGTTTATTTTTAGCCCCTTTAAAACATGTAAATTTATTTTTCAAAAAATTAAATTTCTGTTTTAAATATTTAAATAAATGGCATTTTAATTAATTTTAAATATGTGATTTTTTTTTGAAGTGCAGAGGTATTTTTGCGAGTATTCCTATTCATATTTATGGAGTTTCGGTACATACGGAATCCCCTTAAGCATAAATGGGGATCCCCTTCTGTCATTCGTTGGTCCGGCCCACATGATCCCAGGGACGCTTGCAAACCCTGGGATACGTGGGCCTCTGACCGTGGGTACCCAGAGAGCCCCAAGACCGCGAGTCTCCGTAAAACCACCAGGTACGTGGGCATTTTATTTGCGAATCGGAGGCATTTCCCCGCAGGAAGCCTCCGACCGCAAATTCAGGGCCATTATCTTTTTATTTACAAAATGGAAATATGAAGTGGAAAAACGTGATATATTTGGAGTAAGAAATAGATAAACAGACATGGAAAAGTCTGTAATGCGTCAAAAATACCCTTGGAGTGAATATAGAAGTTGTTTCTGAATGATGAATTCAGCCTGTTTCCATCCTTTTCTAACTAGACCAGTGGATTTCAAACATTTTGGTGTTGTACGCTGCCCTCCCCCATCACCCCACATAAGCCACGAAAGTTGGAGATCTGCTTAAGAATTCCATCATCATTGGTGGAAAGCAGAATGAAAGTGTGAGAGGAAGCACAGCAACTATTAGTGTTGTAAATCTTCTTGGGCTATTTATGAAGTAAAGATTGAATGTGTGCCAGTCAATAACTGGCATGTCTGTAACAAGTAAATAAAGCAGCTTGTTAGAACTTCGCTTAACAAGAACAGAAGAAAGCCTGGGGTAGAGTTTCTGCTTTGAGTGCGATCGGCGATCTGGGAGCAAATTGCGCCCGCTTTCAGAAGGGTATTTTTTTCTCTCGAGTTTCTGCTTATTATTTTTAAAACAAATTTTGCTTTAAAAAAATATTCCTTGATGTATTTAAGAGTGGTAACTTGGTGCAGTTTGATTAATACAGCTGAAAATGGTTTATCACAAAAAATAAACATTTTTAATCACAATGTCAATGCACTACCTATGCGTAACCCGATTATAAATAACTGAAAATGACTTAAAAAAAATATACAGAACCATTTGCTCGTTATATTGGGGTTCATTAGTCAGTTTCTTAGTAAATTGAAAAAATGATATTCAAAAGCTTTTAAGTTGTGCCTATTAGTGTCCTTGCGCCCAAAAGAACCAGCTTACTTTTTAGAGCCTCCTCGAAGGCCCACAAACGAGCGCAATTAGCAGAAACTCCCAATGGTGATTAATTCATCTCGGGGCGGAGCCAGCTTCTAGCGCAATTTTTTAAAACTAGCACAGAAGATTGTGGAAACTTAATTTGCACTGAACATGAATTGCGCTTAAATTTCTGCGATCCTTTGCGTGGGTTATGCCGATTTTAGGCAAATTGCGTTGAAAAAACCAGCGCATCCGAGTGGAAACTCTTCTTCTCCCCCCCGTCTCTCTGCGTAACAAGCAAAATCACTAACAAAATCACAGGAACCCGTAGTTTTGAAATGTGTGATTTTTGGGAAGCTTACATAGAATTACATCCAATTTTACAGCACAGAAACAAGCTATTCAGCCCAACTGGACTATATCGGTATTAATGCTCCACACAAGTCTCCTCCCACCTTACTTCCTCTCCGCCTATCAACATATCCTTCTATTCCTTTCTCCTTCAAGTACCTAACTAGCTTCCCCTTAAATGCTGTCGATGCTAATCGGCTCAACCTCTCCATGTGGCAGAGAGTTCCACATCCTCACCACTCCCTGAGAATCTGATTTCTTTAGTGGATCACTGATTAGAGAGAAGAACAAGTGTTCGCCAATCTTTTCATTATTTCTATGGGAGGGGCCCTCTGAAAATTTCAGCATAATTCCAGGGGACCCCTGAAAATATCTTCAGTTACCCAAAAGAAAACAATCCCATCCATGCAGAAAACAATTTTATTAGCATATAAAAACAGAACTAATGTGCTAGTAAGTCAACAAATAGAGAAAAATATAGATTATGACACTCTACTCAATGCCTGGCCCAGATGGATTGAAATCAGATGACTTCAATATTAAAATACACTGACCTATTCTGCAAGCATTTACTTTTTAATATAAAAATTAATGTGAGGTTTGTGTGCTCTTCAAGAGGAAAGATTATCTACAACTACAACAGACGTCCAGCCATGTCTTTATTATTGATCATGCTACAATGGTAATGCTTGGTAAAGATAAGGATTATTCGGTGTGAATGACCTACCTCCAAGTCCACAAACATAAATTATCCATGTTATGGTTCTTGTTCAATGGCTCTTAATATTTCTAGAGATAATTCTATTATCTGGTGGCAGTATTAAATGCATTTCAGAAGCCATCCATTCATTCTGGGACAACTTGGTCCAATGTCTGGTCCCCACAGGAGTTAAAACAACTTACTAGATTCCTAAATACTTTCATTTCTGTCTACAAAGCACACACACCAGCTTCATGCTGCACTTCAAATTTTTGTGGAGGGCAAAAGGATAGAAGAATTATTTCTTGTGCAAGTTACAACTTATACATTTCTTTGGGCAAGAACACTGGATATAGCCGAGGCATTGTTCCATCGTCGTGCTATTGAAATACTCTGCCACGAGCATGTGAAGCTCGCTGACACTCATATAAAGGTAGACCAAAATCTTTCAAAATCCTCATCACAATTTATCATAAGCCTCAATTTGGTGCAATCTGTACAGTTATGCCTGTGAGAAATAAGAGCACGCCCAAAATGGACCCGTGGAAAACCACTTACCACACTTTTCCATTTTGAGGAACTTCCTTTATTCCTACCCTTTACCTTCAGCCCTCCAACCATCTCTCTATCAATTAGGCTATACTCCCCTTAATTTCATGTGTTTTTAACTTTTCAATATGTCTCGTGTCTCTTATGTGGTACCTTATCAAATGCTTTTTGAAAATTCATATAACCAACATTCACTGCATTTCCTTTATCTATCATCTATGGGTGTTTTGTGAAGAATTCTGTCAGGGTGATCAAGCACAACCTATCTTTTAGAAGTCCATGCTCAGTTGCTCTGATTAGTTCAGGTTTCTCTATGTGCTCAGTAATTTTATCTTGTTATTATAGACGCCAGTAGTTTACCAACGTCTTCAGTAAAACCAACCAGCCTGTAATTACCTGGATTATTCCTGTCTCCATTTTTGAAGTGGGGCATCACATTTTACAACTTCTAGTTCTTTGACATAATTTTCCTTGTCAGCAAAGGAAACCACAAATGGATATTGTTAAGATGAGGAATTCAATGTCAGTCAGTGTGAGGTGATGCATTTTGGTAAAAAAATTAGCAGTAATTATACTCTGAATGGAAGTAGGCTTGGTGCTGTGGAAGAACAGAGGGAATTGGGGGGACAGGGTCACAGGAGATTAAAAGCAGCACCTCAGCTTGATGAAGCTGTTATAAAAAAGCGAATAGAATTCTAGGTTTTGTCTCAAGATGTATAGAATATAAAAGTCAGAGGTAATGATGAGCCTATATAAAACTTTAATAATGTCTCAGTTAGAGTACTGCGTACAGTGTTGAACTGCACACTATAGGAAAGATTTTGAGGCTATACAGAGGGTACAACACAGATTGACTAGAATGCTGTCTGGTATGAAGAATTGCAAATAGAAACAAAGATTTTAAAGACATTTTTAAAATTATGAAAGGATGGGACAGTGCAGATTGAAGCAGACTGTTTCCAGTAGTTGAGGGGCCAAGAACGAGGGGTCATAAAAGATTAAATGTAGAACAGAGAGCTTGAGCAACTTCTTCACACAGCGAGTTGTGAATTCACTTCCAGGGTTAGTGGTTGAGGCAGAAATCATGTCAACATTGAAGATTAGATTTGATAAGGTGGCTGAAGCAAAAGGGGATGATGGGATATGGGAACAGGGCAGGTAAATGTGATTGGGACTATTTGCTCACGTGGAAGGTAAACGCCAACACGGACTGGTTGGGCCAAATGGTCTGCTTCTGTGTTGTTATTTCTATGTATTTCTAAGTACAATATTTCGGAAAGTTATAGGAAGAGTCTCTGCTATTTCTTCCCTAGCTTGCCTCAGGATCCTCAGATGTAAACAGTTAAGTCCTGGTGATTTGTCTACCTTAAGCTTGAGTAATTTCTTTAGCGCCATGTTTATTTCGATAGTAACCTCCACTAACTTTTCTATTTCCACTTTTGATGGTTCTACATCTTCTCTGTGAAAGCTGAGGCAAAGTTCTCATTTATTATCTCTGCCATTCCTTCACTCTGCACTACAAGCTTATCTCATTCATCTCTTGGCAGCACTTGCTATTGGTAACTGTTTTCTAAGAGCCAATTTTGGATTAGAGGCGTTTTGAAATTGCTGATTGGCAGTTGTAATTTCCACTGGCTACGTGTACATCTGATACATTCCATACCTGTTCCGTGACAACCTATTGTCATTTCAGGAATGCAAAGTTGATGCCAATCAATTGCAAGTGTGTTGATTAAATGTACCTCACCTGGTGCATAAGAAAGCCAAGGACTCCCATAGTTTGGAACCTAGTTAGGAAATAAATAATTACCTCTCCTTTCCACTGAATTTGTCAGAATTATTTTTAGTCCACTGAAAAAAAATATATGATGACTCCACAGCATTTAATGGATTTGCTATTTACAAAGCCATGAAAATCATCAAGTGCTCTACACAGAAAGATGATCAGGAGCCCCAGTTTTAACCCTCCCACACCCGATGAGAACAGGGTGTGCAGAGGGTTAAAATACAGGCAGAGTGCTTAGCTCCTCATTTGTGCCACAAATGTAACTCCTGGGTTTTTTCGGAGGCATTGAAGGCTTTCATTGCAGGCAACCAAGGTCCTCATAAATATGGAAAAGTTAAGGTCCTATGAAGTAAATAGGACCCCAACGCAATTTTAACTTGCAGTCATGCGAGTCTTGACCAGTGCAAGAGCTGAGGTCCCCACCATCACAGAAGCCAGTCTTCAGCCAATTCGATTCACTCCACGTGATATCAAGAAACGGCTGAGTGCACTGGATACAGCAAAGGCTATGGGCCCTGAAAACATCCCAGCTGTAGTGCTGAAGACTTGTGCTCCAGAACTAGCCGCGCCTCTAGCCAAGCTGTTCCAGTACAGCTACATCACTGGCATCTACCCGACAATGTGGAAAACTGCCCAGGTGTGTCCTGACCACAAAAAGCAGGACAAATCCAATCCGGTTAATTACCGCCCCATCAGCCTACTCTCAATCATCAGCAAAGTGATTGAAGGTGTCGTCGACAGTGCTATCAAGCGGCACTTACTCACCAATAACCTGCTCACCGATGCTCAGTTTGGGTTCCGCCAGGACCACTCAGCTCCAGACCTCATTACAGCCTTGGTCCAATCATGGACAACAGAGCTAAATTCCAGAGGTGAAGTGAGAGTGACTGTCCTTGATATCAAAGCAGCATTTGACCGAGTGTGGCATTAAGGAGCCCAAGTAAAATTGAAGTCAATGGGAATCAGGGGGAAAACTCTCCACTGGCTGGAGTCATACCTAGCACAAAGGAAGATGGTTGTGGTTGTTGCAGGTCAATCATCTCAGCCCCAGGACATCGCTGCAGGAGTTCCTCAGGGTAGTGTCCTAGGCCCAACCATCTTCAGCTGCTTCATCAATTACCTTCCCTCCATCATAAGTTCAGAAATGGGGATGTTCGCTGATGACTGTACAGTGTTCAGTTCCATTTGCAACTCCTCAGATAATGAAGCAGTCCATGCCCGAATGCAGCAAGACCTGGACGACATTCAGACTTGGGCTGATAAGTGGCAAGTAACATTCATGCCACACAAGTGTCAGGCAATGACTATCTCCAACAAGCGAGAGTCTAATCACCGCCCCTTGACATTCAACGTCATTACCATCGCCAAATCCCCCACCATCAACATCCTGGGGGGTCACCATTGACCAGAAACTTAACTGGACCAGTCACATAAATACTGTGGCAACAAGAGCAGGTCAGAGGCTAGGTATTCTGTAGCGAGTGTCTCACCTCCTGACTCCCCAAAGCCTTTCCACCATCTACAAGGCACAAGTAAGGAGTGTGATGGAATACTCTCCACTTGCCTGGATGAGTGCAACTCCAACAACACTCAAGAAGCTCGACACCATCCAGGACAAAGCAGCCCACTTGATTGGCACCCCATCCACCACCTTAAACATTCACTCCCTGCACCACTGGCACACCGTGGCTGCAGTGTGTACCATCTACAAGATGCACTGCAGCAACTCACTAAGGCACCTCCCAAACCCGTGACTTCTACCACCTAGAAGGACAAGGGCAGTAGGCTCATGGGAACACCATCACCTGCAAGTTCCACACCAACCTGACTAGGAAATATACTGCCTTTCCTTCATCGTCGCTGGGTCAAAATCCTGGTACTCCCTCCCTAACACTATAGGAGTACCTTCACCACGTGGACTGCAGCGGTTCAAGAAAGCGGCTCACCACCACCTTCTCAAGGGCAATTAGGGATGGGCAATAAATGCTGGCCTTGCCAGTGATGCCCACATCCCAGGAATTAATATGTTTTTTTTTTAAACTCGCAGTCGTGCGAGTCTTGACCAGTGCAAGAGCTGCCAAAGGAACCTTGTGACAAACAGGATCGGGGCCAGAAGAAGGAAGGAAGGAAGTCTTGCAATTTGTAGCATTTTTCATGACCTCAGGACCTCCCAAAGCACTTCATAGCCAATTAAATACTTTTGAAATGTCGTCACTGTTGTCATGTAGGAATCGCGGCAACCCAGCCAGGGATCGTTCCCGCAGGTCACAGAGAATCACAGAATCCCCACAGTGCAGATAGAGGCCATTTCGGCCCATCGAGTCTGCACCGACACATATCCCACCCTACCCCCGTAACCCCACGTAATTAATCCCCCTAACACTAAGGGTCAATTTATCATAGCCAAATCAACCTAACCTGCACATCTTTGGACTGTGGGAGAAAACCGGAGCACCCGGAGGAAACCCACGCAGACACGGGGAGAATGTGCAAACTCCACACAGACAGTCACCCGAGGCCGGATTCGAACCCGGGTCCCTGGCGCTGTGAGGCAACAGTGCTAACCACTATGCCACCGTGTTGTCCTTGGTGGCGGCCTCATACCACCAGAATTCTCACTCGCATCTGCTGGTTGGGTAGTAATTCCCACCAGGTTCAGGTGGGATAATCACCTTCAGCATTGAAATCAGGCCTAGGACTTCAAATCTCTCCTGGCCTCCTATGACATATATCACAGTGACATCAACAACAACAACTTGTATTTATATAGCGCCTTTAACGTAGTAAAACATCCCAAGGCTCTTCTCAGGAGGATTATAAGACAAAGATTTGACATCGAGCCACATAAAGAGAAATTAGGGCAGATTTGATCAAAGAAGTAGGTTTTAAGGAGCGTCTTAAAGGAGGAAGAGAGGTAGAGAGGCAGAGAGGTTTAGGCAGGGAATTCCAGAGCTTAGGGCCTAGGCAACAGTAGGCACGGCCACCAATGGTTGAGCAATTATAATCAGGGGTGCTCAAGAGGGCAGAATTAGAAGAGCGCAGATATCTCAGGGGGTTGTGGGGCTGGAGGAGATTACAGAGATAGGGAGGGGCGAGGCCATGGAGGGATTTGAAAACAAGGATAGAATTTTGAAATCGAGGCATTGCTTAATTGGGAGCCAATGTAGGTCAGCGAGCACAGGGTGAATTGGACTTGGTGAGAGTTAGCACATGGGCAGCCGAGTTTTGGATGACCTCAAGTTTACGTAGGGTACAACATGGGAGGCCAGCCAGGAGTGCATTGGAATAGTCAAGTCTAGAGGTAACAAAGGCATGGATGATGGTTTCAGCAGCAGATGAGTTGAGGCGGGGCGGAGACGGGCAATGTTATGGAGGTGGAAATAGACGGTCTTAGTTATATCATGGATATGTGGTCGGAAGCTCATTTCAGGGTCAAATATGACACCAAGGTTGCGAACAGTGTGGCTCAGCCTCAGACAGAGGGATGGAGTCAGTGGCTAGGGAACAGATTTTGTGGCGGGGACTGAAAACAATGGCTTCGGTCTTCCCAATATTTAATTGGAGAAAATTTCTGCTCATCCAGAACTGGCTGTCGGACAAGCAGTCTGACAATTTAAAGACCGTGGAGGGGTCGAGAGAAGTGGTAGTGAGGCAGAGATGGGTGTCGTCAGCGTACACGTGGAAATTGACGCTGTGCTTTCGGATGATGTCGCCAAGTGGCAACATGTAGATGAGAAATCGGAGGGGGCCAAGGATAGATCCTTGGGGGACACCAGAGGTAACGATGTGGGAGCGGGAAGAGAAGCCATTGCAGGTGATTCTCTAGCTACGATTAGATGGAGTGGTCAACCGTGTCAAAGGCTGCAGATAAGTCGAGAAGGACGAGGAGGGATAGTTTACCTTTGTCATAGTCACAAAGGATGTCATTTGTGACTTTGATGAGAGCCGCTTCTGTACTGTGGCGGGGCGGAAACCGGATTGGAGGGATTCAAACATGGAGTTGCAGCAAAGATGAGCACGGATTTGGGAGGCGACTACAAGTCTAGTGGAATAATATAATTACTACAAAAATCCTCATTTTTCGCTACATTAACAGACCATCTTTTAATATCTTGGATCATAAGGAAAATCAAGGATGAGAAAAGACATCCCGCCCAAAGTTAATCCCTCTAGTATCCTAACTATCTCAGCTTTGCATTTTGAACACCCCTGATGTCTTTGTCTCTACTATTTTGCCAGGCAGATATATTCCAAAAACAACTGTCACCCTTTAGCTAAAGATGTTTCTGTTTTCAATTTTCATTCATTTAAATTTATGTCCTTTAGTCCTACTAGCCTGTTAACATTATGACATTCTAAGTTGAATAGTATGAAAATAATAGTATCAGAATGTGGGTGAGGTGCTGAGCAGCGCGGCAGGCTAGGAGTGTCTGGCTGGCAATAACATTACCCACAAGTACCACAGCTCCTGTTAAATCACAGGAACAGCAGCTATATTTGGGTGAGCAATTTCAATTTTTTTAATATTAATTTTACAACTATATATAAAGAGTAACTCTCCACTCATGTAATGTAAGAATGGCTCTCAAGGATCAGGCCAGTATGGACCCTTGCTGCAGAGTACTCCTGTAAAAGCTCAAGACCGAAAGACACGGTCATCTAAACTCCAATCTTCCTATGCTATCCAGATTGCAGATGACAACCCATAGCATAATACAATAAACAAACTGGACACAGTGGAAAGCACAAAAAAAATACATTTTCATATTAGATATTAGGTAGCATAATAACTGAATGCTGTTAGAAGCAAGTATATCAATTGAAATGAAAAATAAAATTGATCCAGGCAATTTACTGAGGGAACAAAAAGATAAGAGTTGGCCTACGGTCTTCCTCTGGCCTATTGCATGGTCAAACACCCCTTGTTCAGGAAATGCTAGCTTTGCGTTTGAGCTTTGGCTTACTATGGACAGAGTTCCAGGCAATGACACTGATGGACGTCAGCACCAAAGACAAAAGTGATGCGTAAGACTTTACTGCTGGTGTTCTGCACAGATTCATAATGTTTCCTTTCCCAAACCATTCAGTTGATCAGTTTTGGCCTGTCTTACTGCTCCACAGTTACCCTATTACACTAAATTGAAAATATATATTTAACTGGGCCCAAACTCATTAATCGCTTCAAAATAGTCTATTTAATACCTTGAAAAAGACAGTAAGGGGATAACTTTCAGAAGTGAGACTCTTGGATTGGAGCCTCGCTAGATGGGAGGTTGGCTAGGAAGTATGACTATAACATTAAAGGGCTGTTCCGACAACCCATATTTCCATCTAATGAGGCACCTCTCAAAATGAGTGCTCATGTCTTTGACATACTTCTTGCAAAAAAGGTCTGTGTGTTCAGAGACAATTGATGTTGAACACAGTATTTCAGTACATGGCTCAATTTTACTGCTAATGATAAAATAAGCCATCTTGAATTAACACTTGAGGAACCACTCTGTTAAATGCCAACAACATCTATTCAAATTTCTTAATACTTTAAGCTGCAAGGTCAAAGGGGACAGACCTTCTTCAGCATTGTTTCCTCTAAAGCTATTAAGGTAATTCTTACCTTACTCCAGGCAACCTCAGTGTCCAAATTAGTCGGCATGCCTTCAACTGCTGATCGCCTGGTCAGCTCTGCGTCAGTTGCCGCCAGCCATTCTGTCAAGGCATTCACTTCCTTCCTGAGCTTTCGAGAAAATTTCAGAGATTTCTCCAGCTCTTGCTTTCCCTCGGTCACCTGCAAGACAGAAAAAATAGATCCCATTTTCACAATGACTTTTTTAATGGTTGATCTGCAGTGAAAACTCAAATATAACTAATCATAACAAGTTGTCTTCATTCACAACTGGATCTTCTTCTGACGTATAAATTAAGGCTACATTCAACTTAATCCCACGGTCTTTCATATTGAGGTCACGAACTTTGCAAAAAGTTCTCATTTCAATTTGTTCATATTCTTTTGTCGATTTTGTTCACTATTTTGAGCATCTGGAAAGTTGGCATAGTTACTCAGCCACATGTTGCAGCAGCAATTTTCAGTTCCATTCACCAAAGTAAAATCAGTTATATGTGCAAGCGAACGAAGATTTTGCTGGTTATCAGCTTTTACTGCTCACAGATGAAAGTATGAGTTTACTATTCATCAATGGGCTATGACACGCTGTTACTAGAACAGTCATACAAACAGCCAACCATTGGCTAAATATGTTCTACAGTTGGGTTGACTGGTGCCCAACACTTGTTGCATTTTTACTTTTGTCAGCTACAAATATACACAACATATATTAAGGTAATCAGCTTAATGTGTGCACGGTATAACTAGAACATTACTTTTATAAAATACACCCATTAGTGACTTAGCATTTCCCAGTTTGAAATAAAGAAAAATATTTTAAAAACTCAATCATCTCCAAAACAGTATACAAAATAGCAAGACTTTATGTTTAAATTTTCTCCCCCCTCTACCCACCTCCCTTCAAGCCCCCGCCACCCCTTTCTTCTCCTCCTTTTCATGAAGGTACTGAATCATGCCGTGTTGTGGTTCTACTGTGCTTTGATACTTCAACTATGTGTTGATTCTTCACGTATGAGTCTAAACAAAGAATGTGGGTAGGCTATTCAATCATGAGAATATAACAGATGAGTCCAAACATGTCCTCATTTGACATCCACACTAATGCACTTTTATTAGGAATCATTTAATAGAAATCAGATGCAGGGACCCTGGAACCTTTTTCCCTTCCCTGGAGAATGGAGGCTAACTATCTTTTTCATTACCAATCCAACTGAGATCAACTAACTCAACATTAGACCAGGGATCAAACTTGAGACATTTATGTGTCATTATGTATTCCAGTAGGACTAAGCTTTTTGACTTTCCACCACAAATTTGGGTGGTTTTAAGGATGTGTGTTGTGTTTCTAAATGTGTTACCTTTCCTTACTGAGTGGTCTCTCTTTTGCTCCTTCTACGTCAGTTAGGCATGGGAGGTAGCTGAGTGTTGTTAAAAACAACGTTTCTTCCCCATTAAAGTAATTCCATCATGTTAGCCATACTACAATCAGCAAATAAACCGATTGTCAGAAAATATGCACTTTCTCAGCAAATAAAAAGTCACAAATATTAAATAATCTGCTTTACAATTGCTTTCATGACTTCTGCATGGCTGGCAGTACACAATCCAAAGTGCTGAACAGAAGTAATATAATTTATAATACTTTTCTGGGAAAGAAAGGGAACATCTCTTACCTACAATCATCGAACAAACAGACTGTTCCATCAAGCTGGATGGTGAATTTTTGTAAGAATTAAATGCCTAAAGCTTAAGGAAATATTAACCTAATTTTCATACTTCTATCTTCTTTAAATATCGCTGCAATATTGTTCCCAAACAGATCCTGCTTAAGTATCACATGGCAAATTGCACTGGATTTGTGTCAAATGAGTGAAGACTTGTGCTCCCTGATGCTCTGCAGACCTGACCTCTGCTATAATTTGTGGGGTCAGTTCATTCAAATATTCATTGGCAGCTCTCAAGCAACAATCCCATGTAAAACAGGAATAATGTGCTGGGGGTGCTTGCAAATTAGAGTGTAGCCTTTAAAAAGCTGTCGGGCTAAATATTGCAGCAGCAGGCTGGGAGAACAGCAAGTAAGTAGGAAAGCGCTTCGCGAAGTAAATCAGGTAGCTGCAATGGATGTCTCATGTATGATTTAGTCCCACTCAACAATCTGGCAGAGAGAGCCAAAGAAGGGACATAGGTATTGCAAAAAGGAATAAAAGGGCAAATAATTTCATTGAGACTGACCTCCAAACCCTGCTCAAGGAGATTCGGCAAAGGAGAGAGAGAGACACACTGTATGGTCCCCACAGAAAAACGCCTCAAAATATGTTTGACTGCTGGCTCTCTCAGACCCTTTAAAATGAAGTACTGCATAACTAAGCCTTAACACTGCAACTGACAGCTGTGACTTTAGAGTCTATAGCCTTGATTTTCAGCAACTTCAGGGAAGCTCTTTCTTCAATAAAGGAATCAATTGAATGCGTGGCAGCTTCACTGGAATCAGCAGCAGCCCACCTCCTATAAAGTGGCCAGGGACTCGGTGAGTACCTCCTCATCCACAGAAGTACAGACTGTAGCTCTGGTGACAATAGGGGATAATATAGACAGCACCCTACATACAAGCCTCCAGACCCTGGGAGCTGGAAAGCATGCTGCTGTCTCTCAGGGCTTTCAGGATCTGAAAGCTGTCATTAGACCAGTCATCCCATTGATCAGTGGGGACACAGATCCAGGGCCCAGTGGAATGGCGATGGCTGGAATAGACCTCTCTATGGCTTCTCTTTCTTAGGACAGCAGCACATGCCAAGCATCCAGCCTTCCCCCTCAGAGCATCACATCAGGGGCATGCAAGAGGTGACACCAGGCTGCCTCGGCACAAGCTCCAGAGGTGCAGGCGGCAGCAGCTCCCTCATGGGACCAAGCTGTCATGAGCAGATGTTTGCCTCAGCACCATGAGCCTTTTATGTCACAGGAGCAGTCAACCAGTTCTTGCGTTACTGCCCTTCAGGTTACACCTAGGAGAAGCACTAGAATAGGCGAAAGAAGGGCATACCTAGCTGTTGGGGAAGTGTGGTGTGAGGAAACAGTAGGCTGGCTTCTGTTCACTTTGGAGTTTGTTGCATGAAGAGAGAATGTGCACTTAAGTCATGCTTTGTTGTTGAAGGAGATTATAACCTTAAAGCAAAAGATGCACTTATTTTTGTGGTGACTTATTCAATCAAGTGATTATTATTGGCATGGTCATATGGGGGCAAAGAGAGCTGATGTGTTGTGATGTTCCAAGATAGGTGCTGGATTGAAAGTGGGGGAGAAAAACGTTAAAACAACGGTAATAAAGGTAACTGTGTTAAACAGATGAGAAGATATCACTGATTATATCTGCTCTGGTGTCCCTTGCAACCGTCAGCGAGGAGATCCCTGAGTGACGGCCCTCCGGATGCTCGCCCCCATGTAATTCTGCCTCCAAAGCAGCTCCATGTATGCCTATAGGGAATCTCATACATGCTCTTGAAAAGCTCATTGTTTTGGGGGGTGGCAGGGGGGGGATGCAAGATATCCTGTGGTCTCACAGTTAGTCAGAAGCAAGTCCGACTCTGTCTAGCCACAAAGATCGCTGAGAAAAAAAACTCATTCCTAGCTGTAGAAATCAGTACTTAAGTTTTCAACAGTCTTCAGGCTCAAAACTCCTCACTTCTGCCAGTCTCAGCTATGCCTTATATTTCCCGTTGTAGCTTACTCTAGTGCACTGCAAGTGCAAATTCCTGAAATTCTGGGCTCACTACAAATGGCCATAATGTCCATATATTAAAAATTAGCTGCATGGGGACCCGGTGACAGATCACAGGAGGGGCCAAATTGCCATCGTTAATTTAGGCGCATCGTTTTTGTGGTGGAAAGCATCGGAAATAGCTTCCAAGCCAATTTACCAACAAAAAAAACTTCCCTGATTGCATATCCCAGAAACACCATAAATAGGTTGAAATTTCAGGGCTTATGTCTAGGTTGAGGAGGTTTTTTTTCGTCTTGACGCCCCTTTCTTTGAATGTGGAACAGTCCTATGATTTCCCTCATAAATAATAAGCGATCCAACTGTCCCCAACCACTCAGAACATATTACAAAATAAACAAGGAATTGCAAAATTTCAAATGCAAGCTTTGCTCGTGACATACGATCCAGCAGTTGGCGGGTGGTGCATTTACTACCTGACATTTAAACCAAAGACAAATGTCCCTATGTTATTATACGGAGCCTGTATGTCATTTAAACAACTAATGCTCAGCATTTATACAGATGTTGTACCTATCTGAAATGCCAGTCAGATGAATGCTGCTTCCTCTATCTGCAGTGACCGACCTTTTTTTTCTCATTTCTTCCCTTCCCTCCTCTCCTGAAGCCATTAACATATTCCTGCAGTATTAATCCACAGGCATCGGTCACTCAAGCACAAGTATTTAACTTTGTGTTGTTAAAAATTAAACCAACATTTTGGAACCAAAAATGTAGTATAAATTTTCTAAGTTATCTATTAGCACCTAAATAGAGCTTTTTTTTTAAACAGACCCCATAGCTTATATTTATTTTACATTTTAAAATGGTAAGGAGATTTCACGTAAGGACATACTGCCATCTGCAGCTTGCATTCTGTCAGCATTAATAACTACAACTGAAGCACCAACAGGGGCCTAAAAAGTGTGTTTAAGCAATAAAGCAAATGGGTGGGAAGTGAGGGGGAGGAAGGAAGGAGAGGGAAGAGGAGGAGGGAAGTGACAGGGTGAAGAGGGGTGAAAGGGAGAGGAGACGGAGGAGGAGAAGGAAAGGGAGAGAGTAGGAAAAGGAGAGGCAGCAGGGGGAAATTAGGAGATGAAGGAAGAGATGAGCGCAATAGAGGGAGGGGAGAGGATAGAGGGGGAGAGGCAGAGGATGGAGAGGAAGGAGGGGGGAGAGGGAGAAGATGGAGGGATTGCAATTCAATTAATGAGTCACAAACATTTCTTTGACCACCGTCAGGCACAATACCATTAGAATGTTCCAATCACACAGTGACTTACTGGGGCAGATTTTGCGGTGGGTAGGACAGCGTACTCTCAGAGTACGCCGTTATACCGCCTTTGAAATATACCGCAAGTTTGGGATTTCCGCATGCTAAATCCCGAACTTGCGATCTGTCAAGGTACGCCTCAACAGATGATCCGCACAGATGGGGAAATACTAATTCCTGGTGCAGAGTTTGGCTAATTGTCCACCAACTGCCCAGCAATTGCGTCTGAAATTTTACGGTTAGTGAAGGCAGGCGCAGGAGCCCGTTTCACTGTGAAAGGAACCCATTTGAGTGTGTCTGAAAGGATTGTTAACCGTTCTGGTGTCACTTCGCAATAAAATACATGTACCTCATGGCAACATTTAAAAAAATATAAAATGACAATTAATGTTTAAAATTATCATTGTTTTCTGCAATATCAATTGTATGATACTTAGTATGAAATATAAATAACGTAACATTTAATACACTTCCCAAGTGATAGAAACTGTGCTGCTTGTATGTGTTTACCGAAGAAGAGAGTGAGGTGACCCGACAAAAGCAGGTTAAATGGTACGTTGATTAACCAGTGAATATGTTTCCAGCAACCAGCCATTAAGAGCATGAATCCAGGTAACGTGATGATACAAGGGAAAAGAAAAGAACCGTGAACTAAGTTTGCACGCACACATCCGTGCACCTAACCCGATCTTCAATATGCAAAGTGTCTGTTAAGTGATGATGCGTGTGGTCCATTGTGTCTGATCCTCAACCAGGTACTTGGTTATACAGGTAGGGAGTTATCAGTCCACAATTACTACCCAGCACCGTAATTCCCGGAGAATCTGGTCTGGTTTAAATCTCTTGCAAAGGAAGGCCTGTGATAGAATAGAACCTGCCTGGCTGGACCGTGAGCACAAACTAACAGCCAGTACAATTGGCAGCACAATCCAGCTAATAGAAGGTTGAACAGCTCAACGATTTATTTCACTTTAGTAAACGGTCAAAGGACGAGAATCTTTCCACTGACCTCAAATTATCTTTTTTAACCTTCAAGTGGAAAACAGATGCCAAATTATGGTTGGTATTTTGTTACATAATTTTAACAAAATGCTGATATATGAATTAAGTCCAAGTACCAGTTTAATTAAAAGTTTTTAAAAGGTAATTTCAACGGAAGAGACTGAAAGAAATTTCTGTGGGCGTGGCTTAGTTTTGACAGATTTTGTGAGCATGTCTAACCTTACACACAGGCTGTACGCTGCGCTCCCGGCTTTCGTGATGTAATATGCTGCGCACAACTCTGCAGCGCCGAACAGCAAGTCTACGTTCTGGGCCTCGCGCAAGGTAAGTTCATATTCTTTTCGGAGGTCGGCGGCGTACTCTGTAGCTACGCCGCCGACCGCAATTTGTGGGCCAATATAGCAGTAAAATCAAAGCTAGCTCAGTTATTAAAGCACCCTTTGTGCAAGATATTTTGAATCTAATCATTGGCTTTGGACTCTTTCCACAAATGGCGAGTTTATTTTAGTAATTTGTATATTTTTTGTAGACAGCTGTAAAAGAAATATCTGAAATCTCCACCTAAGCTGATCAGTATAAACTTTGAGAGTCAGTGTCGGATACAATTATCATCCCCGCTCATCAAGCTAAGCGGAGCTGCAGAACAGAACACTTTCCTACTTTCTGCATCAGTATCGGCATTAAACACTCTTCGGTTTGGTAAACCAGAGGTTAAATACGATACCTTAAATCTGACACCCTACCACAGTAAAGTGGTGTTTCCATGTCATGCAGCAGCTATCCTCATGTCTTTTTGAGGAACTCTGGCAATTTATTAACTTCTGCTAATATGAGCAGTTTCATACTGTAGTTTAATACCCACCAGGAACTGGGTTGAAACTGGGCGAATAGTTCACATGGGGCCCTTACAGCCAACAGAGAGGGAAACCTTCTCCCCATCAGCTGTGCTGAAGCCAAATTCAATCCCACCGATGAAACGAGAGTGTCCTATTTCACCATGCCATTCTCCTTTAAATATGTTCTTTGTACTACCACACGGGTTGACTGACTGTTCCAGAGCAACAAAATGTGAAATTTGATATACAGTAAAACAGCCCACGACATATCAAACACACCATAGAAACACAGAAGATAGGAGCAGGAGTAGGCCATTCGGCCCCTCGAGCCTGCTCCGCCATTTAATGAGATCATGGCTGATCATCCAACCTCAGTACCCTGTCCCTGCTTTCTCCCCATATCCCTTGATCCCTTTAGCCTTAAGAAATATATCTAACTCCTTCTTGAATATATTGAATGAATTGGCCTCAACTGCCTTCTGTGGTAGAGAATTCCACAGGTTCACCACTCTCTGGGTGAAGAAATTCCTCCTCCATGGTATCCTTCTGAACAAATCTGTATGAAAATCACACTCTGTCGATCTAGAGTGGAATATTACAGTGCATGACACCTCAAACTGATTTAAAGTACTTGTGACAAGAACACACAGCGACCAACAGTTTCGCAAAGGAATTAATGAAGTTATGCAATTAATGACTGTTCAGCAGTTAGCGGGGGGGGGGGGGGGGGATCTGCAGGAAGAAAAGCTCTATGCTTCTGTCAACATTCTCTACAGATTCTGTATAGTTCAGTTACTTTGCGAAGTTACTGCTGAGGAATTTTAATGGAACTTACTTACATATGGAAAGGCAGTATACATGCCAACTAGATTGAGAAATATATTCTGCACAATTTTAAACAGGAAGTAGGGAGAAGAGTGAGGAGAGGGAAGGGGAGGAGGGAAGTAATGGAGTGATGAGGGGTGAAAGGGAGAGGAGAAGGAGGAGGGAGGAGGAGGGAAGGGAGAAAGTAGGAAAGGAAGGAGAGCAGGAGAGGCAGCAGCGGGAAATTAGCAGATGAAGTACGAGATGAGCGCAAATGAGGGGGAGAGGGAGGAGGGGGAGAGGGAGGAGGGGGAGAGGGAGGAGGGGGAGAGGGAGGAGGGGGGAGAGGGAGGAGGGGGAGAGGGAGGAGGGGGAGAGGGAGGAGGGGGAGAGGGAGGAGGGGGAGAGGGAGGGGAGGGGGGAGGAGAGGGAGGAGGGGGAGGAGGGAGGAGGGGGAGGAGGGAGGAGGGGGAGGAGGGAGGAGGGGGAGAGGGAGGAGGGGGAGGGGGAGGAGGGGGAGGGGAGGAGAGCGAGGAGGGGGAGGGGAGGAGGGGGAGAGGGAGGAGGGGGAGAGGGAGGAGGGGGAGAGGGAGGAGGGGGAGAGGGAGGAGGGGGAGAGGGAGGAGGGGGAGAGGGAGGAGGGGGAGAGGGAGGAGGGGGAGAGGGAGGAGGGGGAGAGGGAGGAGGGGGAGAGGGAGGAGGGGGAGAGGGAGGAGGGGGAGAGGGAGGAGGGGGAGAGGGAGGAGGGGGAGAGGGAGGAGGGGGAGAGGGAGGAGGGAGGAGGGGGAGAGGGAGGAGGGGGAGAGGGAGGAGGGGGAGAGGGAGAGGGAGGAGGGGGAGAGGGAGGAGGGGGAGAGGGAGGAGGGGGAGAGGGAGGAGGAGGGGAGGAGGAGGGGGAGAGGGAGAGGGGAGGAGGGGGGAGAGGGAGGAGGGGGAGAGGGAGGAGGGGGAGAGGGAGGAGGGGGAGGAGGGAGGAGGGGGAGAGGGAGGAGGGGGAGAGGGAGGAGGGGGAGAGGGAGGAGGGGGAGAGGGAGGAGGGGGAGAGGGAGGAGGGGAGAGGGAGGAGGGGAGAGGAGGAGGGGGAGAGGGAGGAGGGGAGAGGGAGGAGGGGAGAGGGAGGAGGGGAGAGGAGGGAGGAGGGAGGAGGAGGGGAGGAGGGGGAGAGGGAGGAGGGGGAGAGGGAGAAGATGGAGGGGGTTGAATCCAAAACTCTGCTGCCTGCATCCTAACTTGCACCAAGGCCCATTCACATGTCATCCCTGTGCTCGCTATTCTACATTGGCTCCTGGTCTGGTAATGCCTCAATTTTAAAATTCTCATCCTTATTTCCAAATCACTCCATGACCTCGCCCATTGTTCCCGTTAAGCTGCGTGGCCGCGCAGTGGGCTGGAGATCCCGCACAGGCTGTTCATCAGCTTTTAAATGGGAGAAACCACACATGTGCGAAAATTTGAATGGGCCACGCAGCCACTTAAAAAGGGACTGCGCACCCAAAAAAAAATTAGAGGGAACATTGCCTCACCCCTCCCTATCTCTGTAACCTCCTCCAGCCCTACAACCCTCTGAGATCTCTGTGCTCCTCCAATTCTGACTTCTTGCACATCCCCGATTTTAATCACTCCACCATTGGTGGCTGTGCCTTCAGCTGCCTAGGCCCTAAGCTCTGCAATTCCCTCCTAAAACCCTCCATCTCTCTACCTCTCTCTCCTCCTTTAAGATGATCCTTAAAACCTACATCTTTGACCAAGTGTTTGGTGACCTGTCCTAATATCTCGTTATCTGGCTCAGTGTGAAATTTTGTTGATTACGCTCCCGTGAAGCTCCATGGGTCGTTTTACTACATTAAAGGCACTATATAAATGCAAGTAGTTCTTGTTGATGATACATTAATATTTCAACATTACAAGAGATATATATTACAACAGAGCTTGGATCCGTACTTCATCTCCCGCCACACAACTCTGCATGTTCCAAACTTTTCACCAGAATGTGCTTATCACAACATCTGCTCCACTCCATAAGCAGTTTATTTGTTCAGCAGGGAAAGGATTGAGCTTTAAAACTGCATACTAACAGGAATTTCAAAATTTTCAGTTTTCAATGAAACAAGCTTAAATCCAAGATTCAATTATCTTTCTTTTCTTACAAAATGAAAACTATTTGTCTACTTGTTCATCTTAAAGGAGAAGAAAGAGGCAGATAAGTTTAGGGAGGGAATTTCAGAGATTGGGGCCTAGACAGCTAAAGGCACAGTCGCCAATGGTGGGGCGAAGGAAGGCGGGGATGCACAAGAGGCCAGAATTCGAGGAACACAGAGTTCTCGGAGGGTTGTCGGACTGGAGAAGGTTACAGAGAAAGGGAGGGGCGAGGCCATGGAGACATCTGAACACAAGGATGAGAATTTCAAAATCAAGGCGTTGGTGGACCAGGAGTCAATGTAGGTCAGCGAGCACAGGGGCGATGGGTGATGAAGACACTGCCCTTCTGTTCTGGAGCCTGGGTTCAATTCAGCCCAGACCTATGGGTGATGGTTTCCCTTGACTTCCTACTTTAAGGGTCCAATGTGAAATAAGTTTGGACAGTCTCAATCCAGTTCCAAGTTGGTATGGTTTAGAAAGGCTATAGGATGGCAGGTGTGGGAAATAAAACAAAAAGTCACACTGGTACAGCAGGGGATATACTTCTGAAGTTGAAATTGAGGCTGGGACACATTGTTGGGACTGAATAAAAGAAGCTTTACCCTGTTATAAATGATCTTGATATTGACAGAGAGTGCCAGTATTCAATTTCTCAACACGAACATCCCTCATCTTGATAGGCAAGAAATTCACAAAAAATTGTAAAAAATGATATTTATTGCATTTTCTCCATTTTAAATGTAATATTCTCTCCTTTTAATTTTCCCTGTGCCATTTCCTGGCTGAGGATGAATATTCAAATGCCAACAATATCTCTGCTAATACTACTCTGCAGTTGGCAGTTCAAACCTACATGAGAGTAAGGTGGGGTGACTAAATACCAGATTGTCCTTCTCTGCTGCCTCCTCTCTCTGCATTCATGTGTTTACACCATTGACTTGGTATGTGAGCCCACAATCCATGGCACAGCAGGACACATCACCAATCACCGACTTGTTGTCTTATATTTGATTTCACTGACACAAAAGCAACATAAACAGCACACAAGGAGTAATTGTCTGACGTCACGCTGAGTGAGGAGCCTTACCTGCCAGGAGCATCCAAATTTCCAATATGCATTATCAGCAAGTGAGGTTTCCTGCCAGTAGTGTAACGTTGGAAAATTACCCCTTAGGTCTCACTCCCGAAGGCCTTTCACAAGTACTAAAATATACTTCCAGCTTTACAAATATACAGCCCTCATCCTTTCTGGTACAGTTACACAAATAACTTCCAATGAAATTATTAAGTATATAACTAAAAGTTCCATGGGTTAGGATACAGTCCTTTCACAATTGTGATTTGTTTATGAATCATTATGTGTATATCAGTATCAACAACAGTGGAGGGCATTTCTCCCACAGAAACAATAGGGTAGAATGTAATTGAACCTTTGGAGATTTTGGGGGTAACTGCCAGGATACTGTGAAAACTTGGCCAAGACTGAAGTGTGCTTTGAAGCCATCAACGTTGGTTCATATCATGAGGACTTTTAATCCTCTACCCTCTCGGAGAAAAGTAATTACCTTTTATGGCAAGAGCAGCCTTCGTGTGAGCCTATAATAAGGGCAACTTTTCCTTTATGTGTAAGGGAGCTCCTATTTATGGGGATATCTTGTCACACTACGAGTCAAGCTAGGTCCTATTAAGGCAGATTTAAAGCAGCATGGAATCTTCTACTTGACTGTGTAACTGCACTGCTTGATGCTTATTTGAAGGTTCTGTTTGGATGAATAAAGTAATCATTGCTGCTTCATCATCTCCATGTTCTGCAACAAACCTTACACGGCAGCCACATAGACAATAATGCACCAAACAAGACTGAAATGAAAACTAGTTTCCAGCTGTTTTACCTGACTAATGTCTGCAGCTGTGAACCCAACATTAGGCTAATGATCCCCATGCTGGGCTGAACTTTGTTTTTATTTGTGATTGACTGAGCCTATTAATGGCTTAATGATCTAATTACTCTGCATTTTATTTCTCAGCTCATTCTGGGTACACCAGGGCTCCCAGAGGATGCATTTCATTTGTTAAAATCATCTACTCTGATTAAACATCACTTAGTTCACGCTGGAGTAGGCCATTCCCTTCACAGGGATTGGTTGGATTCCTGAACGAAAGTCACTTTACTGGTTCAAGATAGTTTATCTACTGCACTCTACGGGGGGAGTTTTTAAAGTGTCTCACTGGTGGTAGAAGCAGACCTTTCCACTATATTATAAGGTCACTTACTATAGTAATAGTGACCCACAGGTGCAAAGCCTGCTCCTGTGATTTTCTGACGCCTCGGTGCTCATCCTGCCCATACACATGCACCGCACTCGACCATAAAATTTCCCCTTATAATAAAGCCTTTTTTGATACGATAGCAGTTGCTTCGCCCACTTGTCTTTGCCCGAGCTGGATAATTTGCATAGACTGCATATTATCTATGCAGCAATATGACTAGACCAGTGCAACATTTTTACATTCCCCACTTGAGCCACCCCAGCCAATTTCGTGGAATTTTGAGTAGTTTTATGCTATGGGTTCATACCCATCAGAAACTAGCCCGAGAACTTCAATCATGTGGTTACTTGTCAGAGCAGCAGATTCCTTTGAGCCAACTGGAGTGTGTAGTTCCTTACTCACTGAGGTGAAACCTCAAACCCAATGTTCTGGGTCCGAATGCTATGGAGGTTGTCCAGATAGAAGAGCATTATGTATTTTCTCTGACTGGACCAAAAAGAATTTCTCAAGGTGTAAACCACATTCTTGGCGTAGTGACAGAAGTATTTCCCTCTTGTAATGGTCAAGAGAATGTATAAATTAGTCTTGGCTTGACTCTTAGTATTGGAGGAGGTGACGTAGTTGGAATTACCTGATAAGTATATACCTTATATTTGATCCATGAAAGCCATTTGTTGAGGTCATTTGGTTGTATTTCTTTTTGATTCTGAATCCTTATTTTTGAATGGCTGTCAGGGAGTGGATGTTTCAGAGGCATTTCACCTCTGGGGCCTGGGTTTCAATCCAGCCCAACATATGAGATGAAAGTTTCTTTGGTCTGCTGGCTGTAAGGGTCCTACATGAAAAGAGTTTGTGCAGTCTAGCTGCTGGTGGGCATGGATCCATAGCATAAAACTACTCCTAACTGTCACTGAATTGGCTAGGATGACTCAAGAGGGAAATGGAAAACCTCAGTGGTCCAGTAGAGAATGCTCTGCTGAGGGATATTTTTGAAGTAGGGTGGAGGGAGCTTTACTCTGCATGTAACTGTTCGATACTCTGCTTCATGCGGACTTTGGATGCCTGAAATGTTCCATTCCTTAGCACTAACATCAGTTATCCTGATGGTCACAAGAACAAGTCATCAATGGCTCAATTCTTTATATACTATACCTCAATTTAATCCCTCACATTGTTTAAACACGTGGGGCCGTATATTCCGATGCCTATGGGTGTGTACGAGCTGTGTACACACCCGTAGGGACATTGGAAATGCCGGTTTCAGGCATGCGCTGAAAACCGGTATTTCCGATCTCAATGCTCTTGACAGATCGGACGCCTGCCCTAGAGAAGGGCCTCTGCGGGCGGATAGTTCCGCTTTCTGGAGAACCTTCGCCCACAGAAAACCCTTAGAAATCTTACGCCTGGTACCAGCATAAGAGTTGAAAAAAGTAAAAAAAAAAAAAATGTTTTTTGACTCATTTATAATTTAAAAATACTTTTAAAAAAGGTAAGTTTATTTTTAGCCCCATAAAAAAGTGTAATTATTTTTTTCAAAAAATTAAATTTTCTGTTTAAAATATTTAATTTATTGTAAATTCAACTCATTTTAAAATGTGGGGCCAGAAATTCGGCTCTTGTCGGGTGAGTACGCGCTGTGTACTCACCCGTAAGGCCACCTGAAGTGCCGGTTTCACGCATGCACTGCGCATGCGCGGGAAACCGGAACTTCCGCTCCCCTGAAGAAAGGGGTTCAGAAGTCGAACGCGTGCGCGGGAGAGGCAGCGCACACGCAGCGAACTTCGTTTTTTTTTTCAGGTTTCTCCGGGAGGGTAAGTATGGAGAAGCTGCACTTTTAAAAAGGAGGCGCAAGGCCTGTTTTTAACAAGGTAAGTGGTTAATTAATTACAATTTAAACATTTTTTCAACAGGTTTATCTTTTTTACATACTTTAAAGAAAGGTAAGTTTATTTTTAGCACCGTTAAAAAGTTTAATTAATTTTTTCAAAAATTTTAATTTTTGTTTAAAGTAGTTAATTTATGTAATTTATAGTTATTTTAAAAATGTGATGTTTAAAAAAATGTATTTGAAGTTTTAGTGTGGTTTTGGGGCCGATCTCTATTCATAGATTTGACAGGTCTTCCTGTCAAATCTATGAATGAAAATTCCCTGCTACGATTGGCTCTCCATGGCCCACGTGATCCCAGGGGACGCTTCGAACTAACTGCGCCCCTGGGATACGCAAGCACTGCGCGCCGACAGCTGCAGGAGGCCCAGGACCCGAATTCCTCGTGGGCCCGAAGCACAACGGCAGGCGCGGTAGGCAAGTACTGTGCGCGATGCTTGCACCCGCAGGAAGCCAGAGAGCCAAATATCTGGCCCGTGATTTAATTTTTTTTTTAATGTTTTACTGTGATTTTGGGATGATCTCCATTCATATATTTGACAGGTCTATCTGTCAAAAGTATGAAGGGAGATTCCCTTCTTCTATTGGCTCCCCATGGCCCATGTGATCCCAGGAATGCTTGCGAACTGCATGCGCCTCTGGGATATGTGGGCCCAGGAGCGGAAGTATACGCACCTCGGGAGCCCTCAGGGTAAGTCCGTAGATTTTTTCCAGATCGGAGGCCTCCGCACACAGGAAGCCTCCGATCGGAAAATACGAGCTGTGGTACTGGATATACTCTATGTATATATCCTGGCAAATGAGTTCTGTGAAGCGTAACTTCTGGAATTTATGCAGCCTACTTGTTATGGTATTGGACTGGTAAACCAGAAGCTAAGAATTTAAATCCCATCATGGAACGTTGTGAAATTGAATTCAATAAATTTGGTAATTTGTGGGCTCGCACCAGAAGAAAATGACCGCAAAAGCTGCCGGACTGCCATAAAAACCCAACCGCTTCCCCATTTTCCCTGCAAGGAAGGGAAGTTGCCACCCATTCTCAGGCTGGCCTACATGTGACGCCAGTCCCACATTACATGGTTGACTCTTAATGCCCTGTGAAGTGGCCTAGCAAACCACGAAGATGTAAAAACTGCTGCGGCAGAAAGCACACCACAACCTTCTCAGGGCTACCAGTGATGGACAACAAATGTGCCCATGCCAGTGTCACCCAAGAATAAATATATATTTTTTAATTGCATAAATAGAGTTACCAGAAAAAAGTGGAAAAGAGCTCCATTCCCTGCCCTGACGTCTTTACAAAAATTCAAAAAAAGAAAAAAAAACAGTAGAATGTGAAAATCTGCAGGTGCAGAAACAAGTTCACTTGTTCTTTGGAATAATGTATAGAATTATAGTTTTGTTACATTTTTGACGTTGGTGCAGCAGTGCTCCTGCAGTTCTCAGGACACGGAACATTCACATCCTCAACAGCAGAACAGAACTCAGACAATAACATGAAACTGCTGACCTGAGATCCGAGGTCATTATATTGTAGTTTCAGGGCCGTAAGCCTCTCATCCAGTTCTTTGGGATTCTCTGTTTGCTGTTTCTGCACAATCTGACGCCCAGTTTTAATCACCGTTTCCACATCAGACTTCACCTCACTCAGGCTCTTATATAATTTCTAAAGATTGAAAAAAATATATAGACAGGATTCATCTGCACACTCTCAATAGAATGTTCTATTACATAAATTCTAGTAAATATCAGCATGCTATAGCTCTAAGCAGGAACTGCAAAACCAAACATTTTTTATTCTGTGGCTCAGTCTTAATCTTGGGGTGTGGGAGATTCAGGCACATTTTTCTTTTTGCTCGAGTGTTAGCTATTATTTGACTCCAAGTTTTGGAAGCCTGTGTATATAGTGAGGGTGAAATTATATATAAGCACTTTACTTATATGTTTGAATCCCAAAGTTGCTCTTCACTCAGTCTTGCTGGAGGGCCGAGTTCTTGCACTGGTATCATAGAAGTGTGAAAGGCTAGAAGTAGGCAGTTCACTCTGGAGTGGGGCCTCTGTTGGATTCCCTCCAACATCAACTCTACAGTGCGTCCAAAGGCTGCTGAACAGTCATTATCAGCCACCCAATTTCACATCAATGTAATTCTCTGACATAATTTATTCTAGCATTTGATTCAATAAATTTTATGATGAAATGTCACTCACTATTCAACGGTCAACATTCTTGGATTGAGTTGGCAGGTACATGGATTATAAAAATTAGACTGCATCTGATCCAGGCAAATTTTTCACTTTTTTAAGGGTTCAAATACAAGGGAACCCCAACTAAAAATTAGGAGTAGGAAGGGAAGTCATTCAGACTGTTTTACAAAAAGGATAATAGTCCTGTGGAGAAAGTTACTCGGGAAGGCCATTAAAGCAAATTGTATCATTGGCTTTAAGAGATGATTTGGATACATTTCTGGAGTGAGAAAGGATTAAATATGGTAAGTAAGCAGGTTGGTGAGATTCAGAAATATAAAAGGACAGGTTTGGCAACCCTAATAGCCTTTCCCTATTCTTAAAGATTCCCCCATTATCTGTTAAACTAGCTGTTAGTCAACACGTTTTGTTTATGGCAGTCATTTGTCAATCGATTATTCAGGCTCCTCCAGCACACACACAAAAAAAAAATCAGGAATTTCAGCATTTGTCAATGATTGTTTAACCAACTCAAAACAAATTAACATAATATTGACTGTGGGTAAATGGACCATTTATTGGTCAGCAGATTCAAATCTATTTGCAAATAAACTGTTATTGGCATTCAACGGACTCCAATGTATAGGGCAAAATAAAGCTGCCACACCTACCATACAGTGGTCAAGCTGGGACTGAACAAACTCAGGCTCCACACTACTCATCTCCAATATGTGCAGGTCTGCTTTCACCTCATCCAGGAGCCTTTTACACTCCAACAGGTGCTGCTCAAAGTTTGCTGGTTTCTGGAACAAGCGGAACTTGGTGGAAACTTCCTGCAGCTTCTTCTGTGAAACAAGACAAGGACAGGTTCAGAGGAAACACGCACACAAAAATAAAAATAAACATTAGTTGTGGAAATTTCCCACTGAGACCTCATAGTCGAAATAGCTCCACTCCATCTGTTTGTGCCAGTTCCTCTCTGTCTAAAAATGGCACAAGTTGTTATTTCTACCTGAGCATATGTGCATTATAACACTCACATCACACATCTACTTTTTAGCAAGCTAACAGAATGGTTAGAAAGTTTGCATGCCACTTACAAATAATATATATATATATATATAATTACACAGGGAAAGAGACAGAAAGCAAGAGAGGCAGACAGAGAGACAGGAAGATACTGAAGGTGGTACAGAGGTAAATATTACTATAGGTCAGTGTATGCCAGAGATACAGAACTAGTTATTAGTATAGATCTGTGTTTGTTTGTGAATCAGGACTGTTAGTAAACCTTTTATGGAAAGACAATCCATAACAGTTGGCTGCAAGTTTGCTCAGTGCCTCAGCTGCTATTCCATATAATATGTGCTGTTGACACTTTTGGTGTTTGCCACAATCTAATGAAGTACCACATAAAGTATCAAAGACAAAAGCACTGGGTGATGTACAGCGTTATATAACAATTATAACAGAAAGCTAATTTTTCCTTCATCATAAGAGTATAGCATGGATTGAATAAATGAGGACTCTGGCATGATTCACAATCACATTTTAATGACCAATATTTGACTCCATTTCTCGGGCACTTACCAACAACACAGGCAAATCTTAAACAACCAAATGAAAGACTGGTTAAGAATAAAAACACAATATAATTTATTCAAATTTCAATTCACATTTTTAAATATTTCACAGAATCACAGAATCCCCACAATGCAGATAGAGGCCATTTCGGCCCATCGAGCCTGCACCGACACATATCCCACCCTATCCCCGTAACCCCACGTATTTAATCCCCCTAACACTAAGGGTCAATTTATCATAGCCAAATCAACCTAACCCGCACATCTTTGGACTGTGGGAGGAAACCGGAGCACCCGGAGGAAACCCACGCAGACACGGGGAGAATGTGCAAACTCCACACAGACAGTCACCCGAGGCCGGATTCGAACCCGGGTCCCTGGTGCTGTGAGGCAACAGTGCTAACCACTATGCCTCTTTAGATGAAACTGCAGCAAGAGCCCGAGCAAATCTAAGAAAAGTAGTTATTTATTTTATGTAAATTAGAAACACACTGACAGATCTCAGGGAGAGATTATAATATTACAGAGGGTCCGCAGGCAGCCAAGCCGAGTAGTCAGCCCATTTCAGTAAAAACCTCATCTGCCACAAGGTAATGTGGAGACATGCAGGGCAGACAAGAAACGTGGTCTCTCCACAGATGAAATGGAATAGAATTCTGTAACTGATTTTAAATCGTACTTTTGCTAGACTTCCTGCAGCATAGCCACTCTTAAGATTTATCCGATATCAAAGTGTATGCCAAAGTTTGGAAAGAAAACTCCTACATAAATATCCCTTTATTGTTAATCTTGGTACCTTTACTCAGAATATTTACCATAACAAAAACATTTTATCAGCAGCAGGTACAGCTATTTAACTTGGCGATGTCATGGTGATGACGGCTGTTACAGGGAAGTGAATACTAAATTTTCCCGTCTTAACATCTTATTATCGCGCTGGCAATCAGCTGTTGAAGCACTAATGAAGCAGCAGAGATAGCTGATTGTCAGTGCAATATTACTGTATGGAAATAAAGCCATGAAATTGCCTCGAATCGCTCTGTGGGAACAAATACGCTGAGCAAAATACACAGATAGCATCACAGACTATGCAACAGGGCAATAAAATAAAACAGCATACAATCAGGACAGGACGAGTTATGATCGGACATGATATACAATCTGATCATTTTGAGCCTGAAATTACACCATAAATACTGGCATACAAATGCTTATTGCGTTTGTATACGACCCTTTGTCTGCTGTCTTAAGGACTGCCTAAGAAGCTGTCTTAAGAGGTGTTAACCTGTTTAAAATAAACAAGGTAATGCCTCAGTTAAAATATCAAAGGGTCTCCATACTTTAATATTCATACAGTGTGAATTCAAGGCCTTTAACTTTTCCATTGCAACAAATGGGTGCAATTAAAATGGGACGATTTTCCTGTATTCAGCAGCTGATCCAATCGACCCAGGTGCAGGAAAATATCTGCACTTGTTTATTTATGTCATAAAAGTATTTGATCTTCAGTTATTACTGCATCTCAAGGCAGTCCAGTAGCACAGCTGTTAATTTTGAGGTTGCTATATAAATTCTTATTGAAGAAGCAGCCTTGCCGTGTTTTCAGAAGCACTAATTTGACTTCACATTCCAATTAAAAACCTCCATCAGATGCCTGCATTTGGGACGTGACAAATAGCTGGCAACTCAACAAAACCTCTCTTCTTGTATAATATTGCACCACCGCTCAGACTGACAGTTATGATAGTTATGATATTGTTAAAATATAACTGACCAATTTTTAATATAAGCAATATACTTCATAAGACTTCTTACATATACTCATCTGGAAGTAATTTAAAATAGTATTGCACTTCAGCACTGATATTGAAAATGTGCCCACCATGTGAAAATCATTTGCTCTCTGCTTAAGATATCAACTAAAACTCTTCTGTGGCCAATTTAAAAAAAAATTATTAGCATACCAAATTATCCACTCGTCATATTCTAAATGACAGGCATTGGATGACAACTGATGAATACTAAAATCTCGCTCTGCATCTTTCCATTTCATGTCTGCCACTGAGACGTCCTGGACATTACTCATCTGTAAACCATGAAACCACGAGAGAACTGAACTAGAGAAACAGGTCTCTCACTCACTATGAATGATTTTCGATTTGGAGCGACAGGATGATGATGATCATAAAAAGCTCAAGACTTTATATTTTCCCACCATGTAATCAAAGTGCGTGTCAAGGAAGGCTAAGTATTTTGAATAAAAAAGAACCCTAGCAATCCTTCAGAAATTATTTTTCCACACATGTAGATCATCATGCTTGTATTCTTTAGGATTAATATATGGTATAAACAACAACTTGCATTTCTATAGCTACTTTAACGCAGTAAAAATGTCCCAAGGCGCTTCACAGGAGCGTTATCAGGCAAAGTTTGGCACCGAGCCACACAGAGATATTAGGACAGGTGACCAAAAGCTTGGTCATAGAGGTACGTTTTAAGGAGCGTCTTAAAGGAGGAGAGAGAGGCGGAGAGGTTTAGGGAGGGGATTCCAGGGCTTAGGGCCGAGGCAGCTGAAGGCACGGCCACCAATGGTGGAGATGAAAATCGGGGATGTGCAGGAGGCCAGAATTGGAGGAGCGCAGAGATCTCAGAGGGTTGTCGGGCCGGAGGAGATTACAGAGATAGGGAGGGGTGAGGCCATTGGGGGATTTAAACACAAGAATATGAATTTTAAAGTCAAGGTGTTGCCGGACTGAGAGTCAATGTAGCTTAGCAAGCACAGGTGTGATGGGTGAACGGGACTTGGCACAAGTTAGGATACTGGTAGCAGAGCTTTGGATGAGCTCAAATTTACAGAGGGTGCAAGGTGGGAGGCATGCCAAGTGAGCTTTGGAATATTCGAGTCTGGAGGTAACAAATAAAGCATGACATAAAACTGATAAAAATAATGGATTATAGAGTGGTGCGGGTAATTCTAGAATATGGTGCTGAAGCGGAGCGTTTGAAAATGAGCAGCATCTGGGACAATGATGCATTATGGGATCCTTTTGAGAGCTTTCAGTATCACTAGTTGACCCAGATTAAAATAATGTAGAGATGTCCTGGTCAACCTTGAGTATCTCGACAGTAAGGCTGAGGGAACCACCGAACAAAATTTGTGAGTTGGTATTCTCAACGTGTTATGTCAATTAATGGCACATACAAGTGTTAGGAGTTTTCACTGTACTGTTTGTTAAAGTTCATGTTGGTTTCATTTTGCAGTACTTGCACCAATGTCGATGAACGTTACACTGATAGTCACAGAGTTCAGAACAGTTGAAAATCACCTGTGCTATGTCAATTTGAGAAAGAACTCTCCCAGCAGATTTGCTCTGACCAACAGCATCAGGACCCTGGATTCTTCTCTTCATTTCTTCCAAACTGATCTCGTGACTGGTCAACTCAGACTGGATTTTCTGTTTAAAAATCAAATGCATGAAGATAAGTGACAATTTTATTTCAAAATTTAAACTAAATTCCATTTTTTTTTAAAAAGTGAATCGTGCTTCTTTGTCTCATGGTACTACAAAGCATTTTCAGCAGAGGTTGCAAGCAGGCAGTCTGGTCAGTGGAGGTGATACTCTTGAGTTAATCACAAGGACTTGCCTGAAAGTATCTGTGGCCAATCAGCAACTGTTATTCTCTCCTGGTGTGTGAGGAAGCACCGACCTCTCCTCCTTTCCCCCACTACAAGCACACCACACACCACAAAGGAGATCCTAGGCACAATCCCATATCCTACCACTTCACGGTGCAGTCTGTTGGACAATCAATGTGCTCCACCACCAGAACCAATTCAATTCTGCACAACCACGAAGTTCGAAGAATAAAAGCCTTTGGGGGAAACATTGCATTGTGCCCCCTTTGGGACGCTAACTTCGCCAGCGCCCCGAAAAAATTAGCACCGCCCGCGGCCGAAATTCAGCAGTAGCGCCCCAAAAGGGAAGCGGAGTGCTACTGGAAGCACCCCACCTCCCTCTTAGGGCGCTGCAAGTGAATATCGTGGCGCTACGTGCCGCGGTACTGCAGGCCTTCCTCCCCTTCTTAAAGGGGAGGGGCCTTGCGTAGCGCGACCCGGGGCCCAGCTGGGCCACCAGGGATTGGAGTGCCGGCAAAAGAGCCCGGCACGCAAGAGAAGTGCCGGGCTCACGGAGCGTAGTCGGCACTCTGCGGGGGGGCTGATTAGGAGGCCAGGGACGGCAACAGGGGCAGGTGCTGGCAGGCGGCCAGCAACAAAAATTGTTGTGCCCGGGCACTAGTTGTTAGCGCCCTCTTAGGCCTTTAAATATTGGGCCCAAATTATAAAATATTTTATTATGTCCCACACAGTTTCAAAAGCATATGAAAAAGGATAGAATCCAATTAAAGGAAGAAAACAGGAAGAGATACAGAGAGTGTGTGTACAGTGAAAGAAAGATTTGCATTTCTATAGCACCTTTCACGACCACCGGACTTCCCAAAGCGCTTTACGCTGAAGTGTAGTCACTGTTGTAATGTAGGAAACGTGGCAGCCAATTTGCGCACAGCAAACTCCCACCAACAGCAATGTGATAATGACCAGATAATCTGTTTTAGTGATGTTGATTGTGGCCAAAAAACATGAAAGAAAGTAAGGAGAAGATTGCAGACTTTTCAAAATGTACTATCCATCAGAGTTAATTATAGGTTCAGTTTACACATAGACTAGATGTAACCAAAGGCATAGATGCTGTCATTTACCATAATAACTCCAGCAGCAGCACCACTGCTTCAAGAAGTTCCAAGATGCATCTACAGATGTGATTTTCAATGGTGCATCGAGAAGCAGTGGTGACCCACCAGCCCCCATACACTCAAGAATGAGAAAACTGCCACTTTTTCTGGCTTATATTTCACTCACTGGAAAAGTCAGAAAAAAGGTAACAACATTAAACAACTACATTCTATTGCTCCAGAGATGTTGAATCTAACCCACAATATAAATAAGAAGGCTTCCACAGCAGTGAGAGCCTCTGGCTAGTTAACAGAATCCCTCCTGAAATTGTGTTGCATCATAAATTTATCTAAAATTTAAGTTAGTTGCATTTTGCTACAGTTCTTAAGAACGAAAAAAATGAAAAAGACTTGCATTTATATAACACCTTTTACGACCTTAGGACATCCCAAAGTGCTTTACAACCAATTAAGCACTTTTGAAGTGTAGGTAAACTGTCATAATGTAGGAAACGTGGCACACAGCAATGTTCCACAAACAGCAATGTGATAATGATCAGATAATACATTTTACTGATGTTGGCTGAGGAATAAATATTGGCCAAAACACTGCGAGGGGGTGGGGGCGGGGGGGAACTCCCCTGCTCTTCTTTCAAATCGTGTCATGGGATCTTTTACATTGTCCTGAGAGGGCTGATGGGGCCTCGGGGAAAATGTAGAATTGTGCAACTTTATCAAATCATAAAATACACAACTTGCATTTATTTAGCACCTTTAACGTGGAAAAGTGTCCTAAGGCGCCTCACAGAAGCATAACAGACAAAAATGAACACTGAGTAAAAGGAAACAATATTCGAAGTTACTAAAAGCTTGGTCAAAGAGGTGGGCTTTAACAAGGGTCTTAAAGGAGAAGAGGTAGGTGGAGAGACAGAGCGGTGTAAGGATAAAATTCTAGGGTTTAGAGCCTAGAAGGCTGAAGGCACAGTGGGGCGAGGGATTTCTGGATGCACAAGAGGCCAGAGTTGCAGCATTCTCGGAGGGTTGCAGAACTGGAGAAGTTACAGAGATAGGAAAATCCAGGGACATGAGGATTTGAACATGAGGATGAAATTTCAAATTTGAGGCATTGGGTGACTGGGAGCCAATGGAGGTTAGCGAGCACAGAAAAGAAAGACTTGAAACACAGAGGTAATTGGTAAGTGGGACTTGGTGCGGGATAGGATACAGGCCGCAGAGTTTTGGATGAGCTTAAGTTTATGGAGGGTCGAATAGGGGAAGATGGCCCAGAGAGCGCTGGAATAGTCGAATCTGGAGATGACAAAGGCATGGATGAGGGTTTCAACAGCAGATGGGCTGAGGCAGGGCAGAGATGGGCACTGTTATGGAGGTGGAAGTAGGCCATCTTTCCGCTGGAGAGGATATGCGATTGGAAACTCAGCTGGGGCACCAGTAAGACGCTGAGATTGCAAACAGACTGGTTATAGAAATAAACAAAGAATTCTCAAAACCCCAGATTATTTTCTAACATTAAGTAAGTAACAGCTGATCCTACTCCAACAAGACTGCATCTTTTGGTGACTGCTGATGCATGTGGTGCCACTTGCTGATGGTTCAACATTACAGAAAAATCAACTCTTCAATAAGTTGTAATCTTCCTCATGTGTACATGCAAAAGGGGGAATTTCACCATATGCCATAAAGGTAATTATCTCATGATATCAAGTGTAAATTGTGTTCGACTGTCTATTTGACACAGTTAAAAGAGGTCTGAAAAAAAAAGCTGAAGTTCCATTCCAGCAACTTTGCAAACAATCAGGTAACATTCACAGACAAAACATAGAGACTCTGGCCTCTTGCACATCCCCATATTTTGATTGCTCTACCAGTGGCAGCCGTGCTTTCAGCTGCCCAGGCCCCAAGCTCTGGAATTCCTTCCCTAAACCTTTCCACCTCTCTACCTCTCTCTTCTCCTTTAAGATGCTCCTTAAAACCTACCTCCTTGACCAAGCTTTTAGTCACCTGTCCTAATATCTCCTTATGTGGCTCGGTGTCAAATTTTGTTTGCTAACGCTCCTGTGAAGCACCTTGGGATGTTTTACGACGTTGAAGGTGCTACATAAATGCAAGTTGTTGTTGTTGTTGTATCACCACCCAGATCTGAGCCTGCATCTCCCATCACAATCTGTTTAAATCCTTTTGACCCAGTTACTACTTTGTCCACAGCACCAAAGCTGACCTAGCCAATGTCATCAAAGGCATCCTTTTTAACTAGTATCTCTCCTGGCGCTCTTAGACTTCTCTGAATAGGTTGAATGGTTGACCACTCTATCTTCCCCCATGATCTTCCCTGTGTGATTCACCTCCATGTCACTGCCCTGACTTGGTTCCACTCCTACCTGTCACACTATCTTCTGAACTGCTTTCTCATCCCCATTCTATATGGTTGCCGAGTACCTGAATGTTCCAGTCTTGGCCTCTCCTAGTGCCCATTGGCATGTTTCCCCTCAGTGACATCACCATCGGCATGTAGATAACATCCAGCTCTACCTCTCCAACACCACCCTCTACTTCAGGGTCACAACTGATTGGATGATATGAAATTATGAATATGCCATAACTTTATCCAACTCAACATTGGCAAAAGCAAAGACATTCTGTGTGGCTCCCATGCAAATTTCCCCCCTCCCCCCGCACATCCCACCTCCAACCAAGCTACTTCCTCAGGCTGCACTCGACAGTGTTCTGTTTTAAGCTGAACTGATGTAATCTCAAAACCATACTTCCTATGAATCAATAAGAGCATTGAAGTAACATTGCCTGACTTCATCCTTACTTATTCCTGCTGAAACCCGACTCCACACTTTTGTCACCTACAGGCTCGACTTCTCCAACATTTACCTCACTGGCCTCCCAAGCTCCACCCGACATAAACTCCAACTTATCCAAAATGCTGCCGGATCCTATAATGTACTAAATTCCACTCGCCTATTACCCCAGTCTGCACCAACTCATAGAATCATAGAAAGTTACAGCACGGAAGGAGGCCATTTCGGCCCATCGTGTCCACGCCGGCCAACAAAGAGCTATCCAGCCTAATACAATAGCAAAATATTGCGGATGCTGGAAATCTGAAACAACAACAGAAAACGCTGGAAAAACTCAGCAGGCCAGGCAGCATCCGTGGAGAGAGAAACAGAGTTAACGTTTCAGGTCGAATCTCACTTCCCAGCTCTTGGTCCGTAGCCCTGCAGGTCAGAGCATCCCAAGTGCACATCCAAGTACTTTTTAAATGTGGTTAGGGTCTCTGCCTCTACCACCCTTTCAGACAGAGAGTTCCAGACCCTCACAACCCTCTGGGTGAAGAAATGTCCCCTCAAATCCCCTCTAAACCTTCCACCAATTACTTTAAATCTGTGCCCCCTGGCTTTTGACCCCTCTGCTAAGGGAAATAGATCCTTTCTATCCACTTTATCTAGGACCCTCATAATTTTATACACCTCACTAAGATCTCCCCTCAGCCTCCTCTGTTCCAAGGAAAACAGACCCAGCCTATCCAGTCTTTCCTCATAACTAAGATTCTCTACTCCCAGCAACATCCTTGTAAATCTCCTCTGTACTCTCTCTAGTGCAATCACATCTTTCCTGTAATGTGGTGACCAGAACTGCAAGCAGTACTCTAGCTGAGGCCTAACTTGTGTCCTATACAGTTGAAGCATAACCCCCCTGCTCTTGTATTCTATGCCACGGCTAATAAAGGCAAGCATTCCGTATGCCTTCTTAACCATCTTATCTACCTGGCCTGCTACCTTCAGGGATCTGTGGACATGCACTCCAAGATCCCTTTGTTCCTCTACACTACTCAGTGTCCTACCATTTAATGTGTATTCCCTTTCCTTGTTAGCCCTCCCCAAATGAATTACCTCACACTTCTCCAGATTGAATTCCATTTGCCACTGTTCTGCCCACCTGACCAATTTATTGATATCTTCCTGCAGTCGACAGCTTCCTTCTTCAGTATCAACCACACAGCCGATTTTAGTATCATCTGCAAACTTCTTAATCATACTCCCTATATTCAAGTCTAGATCATTGATATATATCACAAAAAGCAAGGGACCTAGTACTGAGCCCTGCGGAACCCCACTGGAAACAACCTTCCAGTCACAAAAACACCCATCAACCATTACCCTCTGCTTCCTGTCTCCGAGCCAGTTTTGAATCCAACTTGACACTTTGCCCTGGATCCCATGGGCTTTTAACTGCGTGACCAGTCTGCCATGTGGAACCTTATCAAAAACCTTGCTAAAGTCCATATAAACTATATCAAACGCACGACCCTCATCTACCCTTTTTGTTACCTCCTCAAGTTTGTCAGACACGACCTTCCCTTAACTCCACTGGCCTCTCATCCTCCAATGAATTCAAAATGGTCATCCTTGTTTCAAATTTCATCTGGCTTTTGCAACCTCCTAACATGCTGGGCTCCACCATTGTTGAGGCACTACCACCGTGCTAAATGGGATAGATTCAGAACAGATCTAGCAGCTCAAAACTGGACATCCATGAGGTGCTGTGGGCCGTCAGCAGCAGCAGAATTGTATTCAACCACAATCTGTAACCTCAAGACCCGGCATATCCCTCACTCTACCATTACCATCAAGTCAGGAGACCAACCCTGGTTCAATGAGGAGTGTAGACACGCATGCCAGGAGCAGCACCAGGCGTACCTGAAAATGAAGTGCCAACCTGGTGATGCAACAACACAGGACTACATGCACGTTAACCAGAAGAATCAATATGATATATATATATATATATATATTATATATATATATAGAGACAGAGCTAAGCGATCCCACAACCAAAGGATCAGATCAAAGTTCTGCAGTCCTGCCACATCCAGTCATGAATGGTGGTGGACAAGTAAACAACTAATGGGAGGAGGAGGCTCCATGAACATCCCCGTCCTCAACAATGGCAGAGCCCAGCACATCAGTGCAAAAGACAAGGCTGAAGCATTTGCAACTATCTTCAGCCAGAAGTGCCGAATGGTTGATCCATCTCGGTCTCCTCCTGAGGTTTCCACCATCACATATGCCAGTCATCAGCCAATTCGATTCAAACCACATGATAACAAGAGACGGCTGAGTGCACTGGATATAGCAAAGGCTATGGGCCCCAAAAAATCCCAGCTGTAATGCTGAAGACTTGTGCTCCAGAACTAGCCATGCCTTTAGCCACGCTGTTCTAGTACAGCTACAACACTGGCATCTACCTGACAGTGGAAAATTGCACAGGTATGTCCTGTCCACAAAAAGCTGGATAAATCCAATCCTGCCAATTACCGCCCCACCAGTCTACTCTCAATCATCAGCATGGAAGATCTTATCAACTGTGCTATCAAGTGGCACTTCCTCACCAATAACCTGCCCAGCAATGTTCAGTTTTGGTTCCACCAGGATCACTCGGCTCCAGACTTCATTACAGCCTTGGTCTAACATGGACAAAAGAGCTGAATTCTAGAGGTGACGTGGGAGTGAATTCTAGAGGTGACGTGGGAGTGACTGCCCTTGACATCAAGGCAACATTTGACCGAATGTGGCATCAAGGAGCCCAAGTAAAACTGAAGTCAATGGGGATCAGGAGAAAAACTCTCCACTGGCTGGAGTCATACCTAGCAGTGTCCTATGCCTAACCATCTTCAGCTGATAAGTGGCAAGTAACATTCGTGCCACACAAGTGCCAGGCGATGACCATCTCCAACAAGAGAGAGTCTAACCATCTCCCCTTTACATTCATTGGCATTACCATCATCGAATCCCCCACCATCAACATCACTGACAGGAAACTTAACTGGACCAGCCGCATAAATACCGTGGCTACAAGATCAGGTCAGAGGCTAGGTATTCTGTGGCGAGTGTCTCACCTCCTGACTCTCCAAAGCATTTCCACCATCTACAAGGCACAAGTCAGGAGTGTGATGGAATACTCTCCACTTGCCTGGATGAGTGCAGCTTCAACAACACTCAAGAAGCTTGACACCATCCAGGACAAAGCAGCCTGCTTGATCGGTACCCCATCCACCACCTTAAGCATTCACGCCCTGCACCAACGGCGTACCGTGGCTGCAGTGTGTACCAACTACAAGATGCACTGCAGCAACTCGCCAAGGATTCTTCGGCATCACCTCCCAAACCCACAACCTCTCCCACCTGGAAGGACAAGGTCAGCAGGCACATGGGAACAGCATCACCTCCAAGTTCCACTCCAAGTCACACACCACCCTGACTTGGAAACATATCGCTGTTCCTTCATCGTCGCTGGGACAAAATCCTGGAACTCTCTAACAGCACGTGGGTGTACCTTCACCACATGGACTGCAGTTGTTCAAGAAGGCAGCTCACCACCACCTTCTCAAGGGCAATAAGGGATGAACAATAAACGCTGGCCTTGCCAACAACAACATTCACTCCCGTGAATGAATATTTTTTTTAAATGTGGCAACGCCTTCAATTGTCTACGCTCCACACTCTGGAACTATCCCCTAAAATCTCTGTTACACAAAACCTGTCTCTTTGAACATGTCTTCAATGACTTCTAAATTTTCTCTCAATTCTGTTCAATGTCCATTTTCAGCTCTTGAAGAACATTAAAGATGCTATATAAATGCATGTTGTTATTGTAGAATTGCACAAGAGTACCCAAAATCACTTCACTTGCCACCCTTGCAGTCAATGTCCCATCAGCCTGGGCTAGATTCAAATGGATGTTCCTGAAGGTCAGTGTGCAATCCACCCACACCCCTGGCCCTGTCATAACTTCTGTAATGTGGAGATGCCGGTGTTGGACTGGGGTGGACAAATGTGAGAAGTCGCACAACACCAGGTTATAGTCCAACAGCTTTATCTGAAATCACAGGCTTTCGGAGCGCTGCTCCTTCATCAGGTGACGAAGGAGCAGCGCTCCGAAAGCTTGTGATTTCAAATAAAGCTGTTGGACTATAACCTGGTGTTGTGCGACTTCTCACATAACTTCTGTAATAATTGCATCCGTCATTGATTACAGCGATGAGCTGACTGTATGCATAGCCCCAGCCACCAAGACATTCCTAGAAATATAACGGCCCAGAAATTGATCTCGCTCTGTTCCCGCGGGGGTAAGCCTTCCCCGCGATGTCTCACCTCGCTTGTGCTTTTTCAGATCCAGCTCGCATGAACTTGATGTTCCAGACATCAGCTGTGCTGGGCTTGCGTATCCCAGCGGCGTAGTGAATTCGTGCGAGCTGTGGGATCACGTGACTCAGTTAGAGCCAATGGCAGCACACCATCTTCCATTCATAAGTTTCACAGACCTGCTGTGAAATCTATGAATCTTACACCCCCCCAAAAGAACAGCTAAACCTCAATTAAATTTAAAAAAAAAACCATCACATTAATAAAATAAGTATAGTTAATTAAATTAACCATTTTAAATAAAAAATTAAATTTTTGAAAAAATTTAAAATCTTTTAAAAAGTTATAAAAATAAACTTACCTGTCTTTAAAGTCTCTAAAAAAGATATACCTGTAAAAAAAAATTCAAAAAAATACTTAATTCACTACTTACCTTCTTAAAAGCGGGTCTTACTCCTCCTTTTTACATTTCTAAAATCTTCAGTACTTACCTGCGCGTCCAAAGCATGAAGTGCACAGCGTGCGCGCAGCCTGTAGCGCGCACGCGATGCACCCAGGACCCGCCCCCTTTTCAGAAGAGCAATTGCCGGTTTTCAGCGCATGCGCAGGGCATGCAGAAAACCGGCAATTGGAGTGGGAATACGCGAGAGTACGCAGCGTCCCGGGATCAATTTTCGGCCCAACATTTACTGGCAAGTGTGGTGTATGTGTCACACCTTCACAGACGCCCTGAAAATCTGCAAAGGTTAGGAGAGGTGCAATTTAACAAGCACCGTAAGCACTGTTTTGCCTGCTGCTTGTCACGTGTAAAAATTGTAGATGTGAATTTTAACACTGCAACTTTCTTCATGACACATAAAAAGAAAGAAATTTGCAGATGACATGAAACTTGGAGGTGTAGTAAACAGTGAGGAATATAGTGATAGACTTCAAGCAGACAGAGACAGGCTGGTGGAATGGGCGGACACATGGCAGATGAAATTCAACGCAGAGAAGTGTGAAGTGATACATTTTGGTCGGAAGAATGGGAAGAGACCATGCATATTAAATGGCACAATTTTAAAGGGGGTGCAAGAGTGGCCTGGGGGGGGCTTGTGCACAAATATTTGAAGGGGGCAGGATAGGTCAACAAAGCAGTTAATAAAGCATATAGGATCCTGGGCTTTATAAATAGAGTACAAAAGCCAGGAAGTTATGCTAAACCAATATAAAACACGAGTTTGGCCCCAGCTGGAGTATTGGCCGTGATTTCGCTAGCCATGGCGAGTCCGGTGCGGCCGGAGCAGACAGCGGCCTCAAATTCTGCACCCATCTTCATCACGGCTCCTACAAGTGATCTTGCCCTGATTGGGTTTGTTAAGCCTGCCCTGTGAGGTTCCAAGCCAATTAAAAGGAAGCGGGTCTGATGACGACGCGTCATCAGCCGGTTTCCTTAAAGGGGCGATGTCCACATTCATTTTGACAGTTGTGCTGTCAGTCTTCTGCAGCATTGAGGTGCTGCAAACACTGACAAGCACTGCACAAAGGTGCACGACTGCACCCAGGCTCTCCCATGACTCCTCCCATATGTTTATGGAGGGAGTCACAGCACGCAGGGAGGTCCTCTTCCCTTCCAATGAGCGGCAGAGACCTCCCCAGGATACCAACGCAGTCTGCTTGCACATTGCACAGGAGGACACAAGCAGGGATGTCATCAGGAGGACCAGGCTGCAGTGGCACAAACCTTTCAATGATCTAAGTAGATCATGAAACGTTACTGCAAATCCACACTCAACCTCATCCTGCTGTGCCACTCATCACATCCCCATCACTCTGCCTTCCCTACCCTACTCCTGTACATCCTTACTCTCACCAACTTACCTTGCACCTCCACCCATCCCTCTCTATCTACATTATCACTTCCTCATCTCACTAGCCACCCACCCTCATCCTAGTCCAATCATACCAACTAACAACACACAAGGGTAGGCACTTGGGTATTTTAGCCAATGTTCATGTAAACTTTCTGTTAATGGGTTGTCAAGAATTGAAATCCTTATGGTCACCACTTTGCCTTCTTGGACAAATTCGTGTGGACCTTTGAAAGTGTCTTAGTGAGTTGCAGTGAATGGTGAGACATAACGTTCCCACCCCCAAGGGTGATGAGTGTGAAAGGAATGGCTTGGACATTGTAGGGATGCTTTATGGTGCTGGTGTGTGGGGTGGTGCCAACCTGGTGCATCATGTGGCAGCCAGGGTGTACAGTGTTAAGTGAACCAAATCTGGACATGGTGAGGCCATCAATGGCATCCCGGGCAGCAATGTGCATGGGTGATGATGCCCTGTGGCCAGTGCAACATGGGGCCTTGGACAACGTGGACCACTTTCCATACCTCGGGAGCCTACTGTCAACAAGGGCAGATATCGATGACGAAGTCCAACACCGCCTTCAGTGTGCCAGTGCAGCCTTCGGTCACCTGAGGAAGAGAGTGTTTGAAGACCAGGACCTCAAAACCGGCACCAAGCTCATGGTCTACAGAGCAGCAGTGATACCCGCCCTGCTGTATGCTTCAGAGACATAGACCATGTACAGCGGGCACCTCAAAGCACTGGAGAGATACCACCAATGCTGCCTCCGCAAGATCCTGCAAATCCATTGGCAGGATAGGCGCACCAACGTCAGTGTTCTCGCTCAGGCCAACATCCCCAGCATCTAAGCTTTGACCACGCTCAATCAGCTCCAATGGACGGGCCACATCGTCCGTATGCCCGATACGAGACTCCCAAAACAAGCGCTCTACTCGGAGCTCCGACACGGCAAGAGAGCTCCAGGTGGGCAGAGGAAACGCTTCAAGGACACCCTCAAAGCCTCCTTGAAAAAGTGCAACATCCCCACCGACACCTGGGAATCCCTGGCCCAAGACCGCACAAAGTGGAGGAGAAGCATCCGGGAAGGCGCCAAACACCTCGAGTCTCTTCGCCGGGAGCAAGAGGAAGCCAAGCACAAACAGCGGAAGGAGCGCACGTCAACCCAAGCACCCCACCCACCCGCCCCTTCAACCACCATCTGCCCCAACTGTGACAGAGACTGTAGGTCCTGCATTGGACTCATCAGTCACCTGAGAACTCATTTTTAGTGTGGAAGCAAGTCATCCTCGGTTCCGAGGGACTGCCTAAGAAGAAGATCAGTTGACTGCGGGAAGGTTGGTGTTGATGTTGGTGATACTTGTGTGCCTGGTGATGCTGGTGTTGGGGCTGATCGTGTTGTGATTGTGAGGACCAAGGATGAGATTTTTTCAAGAGCACCGATGGCAGATGAGGTTGAGATGACAGAAGCAACTGTCAATGTTGAGATAGGTTGTTCCAAGGAGGTGACAGTGGATAGAGAGATACTCCAAACACTTCAAAAGTGCATAAAGCTCAAAAGTGGGCTCCAAATTATTAATGCTCCAGCTTCCAAGATTGGGAAGTGAACAGCTGTGAAATGGTAGGTTTTAAACCACTTTTGCAGCTTTCACCTATTCACAACAATCCACAGTCATTAAGAACCCGACATACTTACCTGACATGATAGCCGCTCTCCGGGAACCTCGTTGAAAACCTGGTAAAATAGGAAGTACATGGGAAAATGGTTCTTAACTACCTTTTAACAAGCTTTTAACTTTCTAAATTGGCTGACCCGCTGCTTGGTGTCGGGTCTGTTCAGGGACGATAGAACCGACACTTCAGAAACTGACAAGGAGGCAGGTTTACAGCGGGATACTGACCCGCTGTCAATCTTTGTGATTTTGACAGCGGACCCGCCTCCAAACCCACACAAAATTCAGCCCATTGTGTCCAATTCTGAGCACCACACTTAAGGAAGGATGTGAAGGCTTTGGAGAGGGTACAGAAGAGATTTACCAGAATGGTTCCAGGAATGAGGAATTACAGTTATGTGGATAGACTGGAGAAGCTGGGGTTGTTCTCCTTGGAGCAATGAAGGCTAAGAGGAGATTTGATAGAGGTGTTTAAAGTCATGAAGAGTTTAGAAGGAGTAAATAAAGAGAAACTGTTTCCAGTGGCTGAAGTGTCGATAATGAGAGGGCACAGATTTAAGGTGATTGGCAAAAGAATCAGAGGTCGACATGAGGGAAAACCTTTTTACAGAATGAGTGGTTAGGATTTGGAATGCACTGCCTGATAGGGTGGTGGATACAGATTCAATAGTAGCCTTCAAAAGGGAATTGGATAAATACTTGAAGGAGAAAAAATTGCAGGGATACGGGGAAAGAACGGGGGAGCAGGACTAACTGGATTGCTCTTCGCAAGAGCCAGCACAGACTCAATGGGCCAAATGGCCTCCTTCTGTTCTGTACTATTCTATGATTCTAACTGGAATTTTCCAAAGAACAGCAAGACGCATTTCAAGGAAGCTGGATTTTGGATGTTTACAGGAAAACATTGACATTTTGTTTTTTTGATTTTTTTTAATTGAATTGTTCTTTGGTCACAGTATACACCTTGTACATGGTACATTACACATTGCTGCAGTGAGTGAGCTTTACAAAGTGCCTTGGGCTGTGCATGACCCTGGGGATTTATTCTGGGAATGACAGTGGCAGTTCATGAATACTTAACAACTTTCAGAAATACAGCCCAAACAATAGTCCAGATTTCATACCATCCACATTCAGGGAGATTGAAAATCCATTAGAATAGTGGCATTAACTTAATAATGTGCAAATGAACAAATACAGTTTGTGATTTCCTTCACAGATTGAAGAATAATGCTTGGGGGCTCAATTGATTCTTGTGTTGTTAATTCATCAGAAATTCAAGGTTTCAGCACCAATATATGATCAGCTCCCAGTGCCCCCGTAATAATATAACTTCCAACTGGCTCTTTATCTTTAATGGAGTTCATATACTGGTACAGAGAAGTAACTGACTGCAGTGACCAATTAACCTTCCTTTCGTTGATAGTTTAATGGGTCCGATTTGATCATGTATCAACAAACTATCTGCCAAAGTTCTCTCCAAATCAGTAAAAAAAAAATCAATAGAGAGTCTCCCTTGGATGGAAATAGAAAAGTGCAGAGGATTTTATCAAAACAAGTTGGAGAAAGATTATTGCTGTAGCATTGATTCTAAATGGTATGGGAATTTTAGCACAGGAGGAAGCCTCTCAGTCCTTGCAGCACTGAAGTAAGGCCCCTCTCAATGGCTGATTTTACACAGTTGCCAACAGGTTTGTCATTAAAGGGAATGCCATTGGGACGGGGGATCAAGGCGACAGCCAGGAGGGGGGTCGAAGCGGCGATCGGGGAGGAGGTGGGCGGCAGCAGTCCACGGTTTTAATGTGGGATCCACATTCAGGTAAGTATATTTTTACAAACTTACCTTTTTAGTAGCGGCCTGCAGCGGTCCCTTTAATGGAACACTGGTTAGGCCGCCTGTAGACATGGTTTTCCTGAACGCAGTCGGCCTGGTGCACAGGGGGCCCCAAACAAGTGTTAGGCCCCTTATTTGTATACGCAAAGCACCTAAAGCCTTATTTTGCTTACACCAATATGGCACGCACTTCTGGCTTGTAATGAGCGTTCGCTTCTTGCCTGCCATAACCGGAGGCTTAGGCACCATTTTAGTGCATGAAAACGGGCATGGTGCCATCAGATTTCTAGGCCTCTATCTTTCATTACCTTGTCTACTCCTTTTGATCATGTCTATCATATCTCCCCTCCTGAGAGAATGCAGGTTTGGTTGCCCTCGCCTTTTCTCATAACTCAGACCCCTCAAATCATGGTTTCACCCTGGCAAATGTATGTCACACTTTCTCCAGGGCTGTTACATTCTTCCCATAGTGAGGAGCCTAAAACTGCACACAACTTGCCAGATTTGACTGAACCATCATTCTGTAGAGTCACCAGAACCTTTTTGCTTTTGTATTCAATCCCTATCAATGTAAATGATAAAATTATATTTGCCTTCTCGACAGCATTTTTTAACCTGTACACCCACTTTTTAAAGTGTGCGCTTCATTGGCACACTTACCTCAGCAGTGAAGTACAATAGTCCCATGTTTATCCCTCACCCACTGAATTTTATGCGTTCAGATTACTCTTTTTTTCTCATCAAGGTGAGCAATGGGAAATGAACACACATCCATTTTGGACTTCCAGTTTCCACCTCAGGAACCTGTTAGTCAAGTATAGCACAGGTTAGATGCAGAGTAAAACTCTGCCCAACAAGGTGCCTGAACTCTAAAATGCAGAAATCCAACAGACATTGCACTAGTGTAAATATTAGCTATTTCCAATACTACCAATCCTATTGCTTTTTTCAATTAGATTGCCAACAGTCAATGAGAAAAAATACTTTTTGAACAAAAGGGATAACTGAAAGTTTTACATTTTAATTCCTGAGCACAACAGCTCAGGGTATTGGCTAGTTTATAGAAATACTAAAACCACTGAATATTCAAGTTGGTGTCTTTTCTGAACCAAGGCAATGTCATTTGATTTTGTTGGGAATAGCAGTAATCAGTCACAATGACATTGTCTGTGACTGTGACCATGACGCACTATCCCTTCTCCTCTTTCTTGATCTGTCTTCAGCCTTTGACATGGTTGACCACACCATCCTCCTCCAATGCCTCTCCTCCACTGTCTAACTCAGTGGGATTGCTTTTGCTTGGTTTCACTCTTGCCTATCCCACCGTAGACAGAGAACCTCCAGCAAAGGCTTCGCTTCTCATCCCCCACATCGTTACCTCTGGAGCCCCCAAGGATCTATCCTTGGCCCCCGTCTTCATCATCTATGCTGCCCCTTGCTGACATCATTGGAAGGCATGAAGTCAGGTTCCACATGTACAGTGACGACACCCAGATCTGCCTCTTCACCACCTCTCATTTACCTCTGTGTTGTCAGACTACTTGTCTGACATTCAGTCCTAGATGAGCCACAATTTCATCCAGATAAACATTGGGAAGACCAAAACCATTGCCTTCGGCTCCCACCACAAACCCTGTACCCTTGCCACCAATCCTATCCCCCTCTCCAACTACTACCTCAGATTGTACCAGACTGTTCATAACTATGGCATCCTATTTGACCCTCAGCTGAGCTTTCAACCCCATATCCTCTCCATCACCAAAGAGGGCCTACTTCTACCGCCGTAATATTGCAGTCTTCGCCCCTGCCTCAGCCCATCTGCTGCAGAAACCCTCATCCATGCTTTTGTCATCTCCAAACTCAACTATTCCAATTATTTCCTGCACCTTCCATAAACTTCATCCTTATCCTGTCCTGCACCAATCCCACTCACTCATCATCCCTGTGCTCCTGATCCCCCAACACCTGAAATTTAAGATTCTCTTCCATGTCTTTAAATCCCTTGCATTGTTCCACGGAAGCTCAGCGTAAGCTCGAGGAACAGCACCTCATCTTTTGTTTAGGCACCCGACAGCCCTCTGGACTCAACATCAAGTTCAACAATTTCAGATCATAACCATGGCCCCCATCACATATATATATTTTTTTATTTTATTTTTTCATCCATCCTTTTGTTTGGCCATTATTTTCCCTCCCAGAAGCTGGCAGCTGTCCTTCATTCTGCCAGCGCAATTCACACTTCATCTAGCCTCTACCTGTCACATTACCACCTCCTCTTGCCTTGATTATCTCTTAATGTCTCTTAATCTCTCCTGCTTTCTATCCCACCACTGACCTTGCCTTTTGTTCTTTCATCCCCTCCCCCTTCTCCCAGCATTGTACTTGCTTTAAATCTATTTCATTTCCTGCTTTTTTCCAGTTCTGACGAAAGGTCTTTGACCTGAAACGTTAACTCTGTTTCTCTCTCCACGGATGCTGCCTGGCCTGCTGAGTTTTTCCAGCGTTTTCTGTTGTTATTTCTTTAAATCCCTTCATGGCTTCATCCCCTCCCTAACTCTGTAGCCTTCTCCAACCCTACAACCCTCCTAGAACTCTGCAGTCCTCCAACTCTGATCTCTTGTGCATCTCCCATTCCCATTGCCCCCACCATCGGCGGTCTTCAGCCACATCGGTTCTACGCTATAGATTTCCCTCCTTAAACCTCTTCATCTCCCTCTCCTCCTTTAAGACCCTTCTTAAAACCCAACTCTTTGATGAAGCTTTTAGTCACCCCTCCTAATATCTCCTCCTTTGGCTCGGCATCAAATTTTGTCTGGTTACACTTCTGTGAAGCGTCTTGGTACGCTTTTCTACATTAAAGATGCTCTATAAATGCAAGTTGTTTTTTGTTAGGAATCTTGCAAAATCATTGCTGCACAAAACCTGCTGAGGATCATACAGATTTCAGTTACAAGAAAAGTCTACCACTTTTGTTGGAGTTCATAAAAATATGAGGGCAATTTATACGAAGATACCAATGATATGAGCAATGTTGTCAAAGTCTGGAATTTGTCAATTACGCTTAAAGTTATCAATGAAAAATCTTTGAATAAATATAACCAATAAATTTCAAGATTTAGCAACTTGAGTTGTTTTATTTTCAATATTTTGCCGTAAGCATTATTTAGAAATAATGGGCCAGATATTCCGATCCCTACGGGTGTGTACGCGCTGTGTACACACCCGTAGGGACATCAGAAATGCCGGTTTCAGACATGCGAAGCGCATGCACTGAAAACCGGCATTTCCGATCTGTCAAGAATGGTCTTGACAGATCGCACGCCTGCCCAAGTGAAGGGCCTCTATGGGCGGATAGTACCGCTTTCTGGAGAACCTCCGCCCGCAGAAAACCCTTAGAAATCTTACGCCTGGTAAAAGCAGGCGTAAGGCCTGCTTTTACCAGCATAAGATTTGAAAAAAGTAGAAGACATTTTTTTCCCCACTCATTTATCATTTAAAAATACTTTAAAAAAAGTTTATTTTTAGCCCCGTAAAAAACTTTAATTATTTTTTTCAAAAAATTAAATTTTTGTTTAAAATATTTAATTTATTGTAATTTCAACTAATTTTAAAAATGTGATTTTTTTTTTTAAAGTTATTTAATGTTTTACAGTGTTTTTGAGGTGATCTCCATTCATATATTTGACAGTTCTGTCAAGTGTATGAAGGGAGATTCCCTTCTTTGATTGGCTCCCCATGGCCCACGTGATCCCAGGGACGCTTGCGAACCGCATGCGTCTCTGGGATACGTTGGCCCTGCACATTTCGAGTTGGAGAGGCCCAGGAGCGGAAGTGTCCGGACCTCGGTAGCCCTCAGGTAAGTCCGTAGATTTTTTCCAGATCGGAGGCCTCCGCACGCGGGAAGCCTCCGATTGGAAAATACAGCCCATTATATCAGATTTCTTTTTGAAAGAAAAATGAACTGTTTTAAAATGTGAACCATCAAATAAGCTCGCATCTGCATCCCATAGTTTTAAGATGAAGTAATCAAATTGCAACAAAGGCAAATAACACCAGGATCAACATGCTCGGAATTAGAATGTATTCCATTCATGTAAACAACTCCACAGTATCTTCATATAGCAGTAATAAGAAAAAACATCACTAAGGACTGTAGGGAATTCTGTTTTGTCACATTCAAGCACATTACTGATCTACGTACTAAGCTCTATTAGTTCTCTAATCAGAGGCAAAGACAATTCCCATTCAATTTACCGTGGTGTATATGAGAAATGTTTCCAATGTCAAGTGACACCCAATACAAATTTTCTGCTTCAGTGTAATCAAGAATTTTATACAATATACCTATTGTGTACAGCAGCCTTCCAGTCCCAAGTGTAAAACCTGCACCTGGTGATGTGTACTGGGATACAAATTAAAAATCTTTGAGCGAGCATGGCAATGTGCCACTTTTACATTATGATGGCAAATTAACACTACCACAACGTCCCCAGATATTATAACAGTAAATTAATAGTTAGCTTAAGCTAAGCAGTAATCAGACATTTCACACACAGTTGCACAGATAGTAGCAACCAGCATATCAAGGGAAGGGAAGCGAAGCGAAGGGGGAAGGAGGGCGCCCAAATTTATCTACAATAAACTGCAGTCATTTTTCAGAATTTAACAAACCAATAAATGTCACTGGTACGTGTACATGGATTTTAATTATTCAAATTGGTAATCCTGCTATCGACAAAGACCATTACACTGTAACAACTACCTTTGTGTAAAAGCCGTGTTAATATCACACTCCAAAATGGATATGCAATGAGTAAAGGAGCAATTTTTTTCTGAATTTGTAATTATTAACTTGTACATCTCGCATTCACAGATAACTGCATCAGTATACCAGCACTCAGAGGAAAGGAATCACTATTAGAAATATATACTATTGATGCATTGCAGTGTGAGTTTCCACACAGTGCTGGGATGAAGGTTAGTGTCCACAATTTGGGAACTGGTAAGTTCCTAGGCTCAATGGGACATCTAAGGGAGGGCCAGAAAAGTGAGCTACCTCTCTACAGAAAGGCTGAGTGTAAATGGAGAAACAGATCAGTGAGTCATTCCAGGTTGTTTCTGCACATGCATTACTAACCATCTTAAGCTAGTAGCCAGGAGCAGGTCACATTTCATTCCTCGGTCAGGAAAAATTATCTTGAAAATGAGTTACAGAGAATGCCAACACAATTTCTGCAAGATTTTACCAAATCTTCACTACTAAAAGGCTCCAATTTATCGATTGAAATTTCTAAATTAAGGCTTGGGTTGGCAAGGGCATCAATCAGTTGCTTTGCCCAAGAGGAAACTGTGGTGTAATTTTCTGAGTAGGTACTGGCAGGATGGAAAATTACGAGTGCACTGATATGCATTGCTGGCAGACGAAGTTCCCCGGTGTCAATGGATCTACAGATAATTATCCTCTTCATTTTATTTCAATTTGAGGGGCATAACACCTGCATTCTCACACAGTTCAAGCAAATTATAAACATATGGAAATCTCTCTGAAGACCCAACATTGCATTTCTGAAAGAATCTGAGGGAAAGTGCCACATCTCATTGAATGAAATGATTGCAACAATTCCCATGGCCCCTCAGTCTAGCCTGGTTGTAAAAGTGTTACTTAGCTGCTGTTATACGATGCCAAAGTGTGTGTAGTCAACGCCAAAGACGGAGGACATGAGCAGCAATGGGCTTGGTGCCTTTTTTTTTATTACATGCTGCTTTTGTACTACATGTATCATCAGTGCACCGACCTGATGCCAAAGGTGCAGTATAAAATGCGCAGAGGTACATTGATATGCTGTTAGACCATCAATTCTGTTCTGATTCTATTCTGATGAAAGGTCATCGACCTGAAACGTTATCGACCTGAAACGTAAACTCTGTTTCTCTCTCCACAGATGATGCCTGACCTGCTGAGTATTTCCAGCATTTTCTGATTTTCTTTCAGATTTCCAGCATCCACAGTATTTCGCTTTTGTAGTCAGAGACACTTGCTGCATGTGTGGTCGTCCCAGACAGGCAATGCATCCAGAACCTCCCAGATTGCGCAGGTACTGTATATGGTTGCTGCTGTCATTTAATTAGCACCATACATACTGTTGAGTATGGGACCCATGCACTGCATAGACCTGCTACCTCCTGATAGACTAGGTGCAGTGCTGTCATCCGGGGAGGGTACCCTGAAATGCTACACAGGGCAACACACCGAGCCTACGTTATGCACTGGTCCATCAACCTTGCCAGTGATCAAACGGGGTCAGGTGCTATGTTGCTCCGTCACTTTCTCAGACTCCATTTTGCAACTTCACATTCACTTCAGATTTGCCTGGCCTTTCTTCTCTCTCCCTCACCCTCCTACCCCTAGTCTTGACAAAGGCTGATAAATATTTAAAATTCGTCTTGGAGCTTTATAAAGGTATTACATACAGTCTTTTAAGTGTAAACACGCCTTTAAATTTGAGCTGCTCGGCCCATTAGCCTAGCTGCTGGTGCAAGACCAAAGCTGTGCTGAGAGCTCATGCTAATTATTCAAATAGGTTTATCTCGCAAAATTGGGCACAATTATCTCAGTTTGTTGTCGACCAGCCATCACCAGCATAGATTTTGCTGGTTTTGAAAAATTGGGGTTTTAACATCTGATTTTCCAAGGCTCAACCAGTGGCTGGTGGTGTGTCCATCAGAAAATTGGGCCTCGGACTTCATTCCCATAAATTCTGTTACACCCAATTTTCCAAGATGCAATACACCCAATTTTCCAAGATGCAATTTGGCTGAGAAGAGGAGACTGTGGTACTTGCCATGTGTGAGCCTCATTAAACAGTGATTTAGATCTCACTGCAAATTACTGACTTAAAGCAGGTCTCTGCCAATAGGGTGTACCTCATCCATATAAAAAGGGCCCATCAGTCACCCTGGCCCGCCTGCCCAAAATAGAGGTAGTTAATGTTGCCTGTTGGTTACGGACGCATTTTTATTGTGTTTTCTGTTAAATGTTGCTGGATTTTACTCCATGCATTAGTTGTTTTTCTAGGTAGTTCATCACTTTGGGTTTTTCCCTTGCCAGTAATTCCTGTCATAAGTTTTGGTTGTTGCTACCATTTGAATAGCACCAAACAAAGTGGTGAGGATGGACATTCGTTGGGGGGTTTCAATAGCACTGGATGACTCAGATAAAGAAAATTCATTAGGTGAAAATAAATGCAGGTGTATTAGCACCTAAGCTGTTTTATTACTACCCTGGGATCCACATCTTTAGATGCTGCCACATCAACCTGGGCACGTAATAGGAGATCTGTATTTGTTGCCTCTGACTCCACAAGAGCTGTTGCCAAACAACTGTAACATCCGCTGCAAGGCAACCTGTGGAGAATACCTGGAATACATAGTATTACATAGGATATACGGCACAGAAACAGGCAATTCGGCCCAACCAGTTCATGCCAGCGTTTATGCTCCACTCGAGCCTCCTCCCATCTTTCTTCATCGAACTCTATCAGCATAACCCTCTATTCCCTTCTCCCTCATATGCTTATCTAGCCTCCCCTTAAATGCGTCTATACTATTCGCTTCAACCACTCTCTGTGGTAGCGAGTTCCACATTCTCACCACTCTCTGGGTAAAGAAGTTTCTTCTGATTTCCCTATTGGATTTCTTGGTGACTATCTTATATTGATGGCCTCTAGTTTTGCTCTTCCCCACAAGTGGAAACACTCTCTGTATCTACTCTATAAAAACCTTTCATAATTTTAAAGACCTCTATTAGATTACCCCACAGTCTTCTCTTTTCAAGAGAAAAGAGACCCAGCCTGTTCATCCTTTCCTGATAGGTATACCTTGCATCGCGTATCATCCTTGTAAATCTTTTTTGCACCCTCTCCAGTGCCTCTATATCCTTTTTATAATATGGCGACCAGAATTGTACACAGTATTCCAAGTGTGGTCGAACCAAGGTTCGATACAAGTTTAGCATAACTTCTCTACTTTTCGATTCAATCCCTCTAGAAATAAACCCTAGTGCTTGGTTTGCTTTTCTTATGGCCTTGTTAACCTGTGTCACTACTTTCAGCGATTTGTGTATTTGTACTTTGAGATGCTTTTGCTCTTCTACCCCGTTTAGATTTGTATTTTTCAAGTAATATGTGACCTCCCTATTTTTCTTATCAAAATAGGGACAACTCTTTCTGTAAAAGAGGTTATCACAGCATAAAGCTTTCATGGTGCCAAACACTTCCAGTCCAGCTTAGGTGACATCTACAGTATTAGGCAGCCTGCAGTGTATACCTCTATCAAACAAGTGGCAAACAGTAAATTTACAAGGGGCAACACTGCCATTACCTTTCCTATGCATTAGAGGGATAGAACACACCTTTCACCAGTTGGCAGGATTTCCTAAGTGTAGATGGCAGCCATGTGAGCATTAGTGCTCTTCATATCAATTACATAACGTACATCAACAGAAAGGGTTTGCACTCAATTACAGGTCAGGTGATATCTGACTACAGAAGCATCATTAGTAGTTATCCAGGAAGCAGCCCTGATTTCTTCATTCTGCAGCAATCCAAAGTGTCTGCATTATTTGAGGGAAAATCAACAAACACAGTGGACAGCTCTTAGGAGAACAGGGCTAAACACTACTGACCACACTATGGATGAAGCCTGGATGTCTCAGTATCTGTTTTCCATTCCTCACCTTGCATCTCCAGCATCGAGAAAAGTATGCCATGCAGCTTTGGTACAATGAAAGACTAGATGCAAAAGGCAATGGTTATGTACAGTATTTCAAATGTTAATGCACAGAGGGTGTGACAGTTCCTAACTTAGCTTTGTGCAATTTAACAAACACACTCCGAGCTGATGGCATAAGCCAGCCGATACCAGTTCAACGCCATTTTACTCATTTGTACCACTGCTGTCAGCCTAATAAGAGTGCAGGTAACTTATTTTTTCTTCTTTTTCTTCCCTACTTACGGAACCATTTTTGTTCCTTTCCCCTGTCTCTCCAAAGGACAGGAACCCCCTCTCCACAGCTTCCTCGCCTCTATTGTTTCATACTCTATCTACCAAGAGTCAAGATCAGTGTTAAAGTTTATGTGGCAGTTGTGCAAGGGCTGTAGCAATTCATCACATTAAACTGTTAAGCAGGTGGATGAAGAGAGGCTATCTCAGTGGCAGTGAATAACCAATGTTCTTTCACAAATGCCAACAACCCATGATTCATTGACACCTCAAGCAACAGTGAGTTATGATGCTCTTTCCCACAAAAGCAAAAGAAAACCTAGAATTAGTGAGACTTAGAAGATATACAACAGGGAGCAGTGGTATATGATATTCACCAAAATGTGTGTGCTGTCCCGCACACTTGCTAATGGCCAGTGCAAATGAGGTATAAGATCAGCATATCATGAGCTGGTGGGTTTTGCAATTCAACCACACGACCACACTCTTGCTTTTAAAATCCTTTCTTGGGATGTGGGCATCATTGACAAAAGCGGCATTTATTGTCTATCCCTAGATAGAAACATAGAAAAATAGGAGCAGGAGTAAGCCATTCGGCCCTTCGAGCCTGCTCCGCCATTCAATATGATCATGGCTGATCCTCTATCTCAATACCATATTCCCGCTCTCTCCCCATACCCCTTGATGCCTTTTGTGTCTAGAAATCTATCTATCTGCTTCTTAAATATATTCAGTGACTTGGCCTCCACAGCCTTCTGTGGTAGAGATTTCCACAGGTTCACCACCCTCAGTGAAGAAATTTCTCCTCATCTCAGTCCTAAATGTCTACCCTGTATCCTGAGACTGTGGCCCCTCAGCCAGGGGAAACATCCTCCCTGCAACCAGTCTGTCTAGCCCTGTCAGAATTTTATATGTTTCAATGAGATCCCCTCTCATTCTTCTAAACTCTAGTGAATACAGGCCTAGTCGACCCAATCTCTCCTCATACGACAGTTCTGCCATCCCAGGAATCAGTCTGGTGAACCTTCGCTGCACTCCCTCTGTGGCAAGTATATCCTTTCTTGGGTAAGGAGACCAAAACTGCACACAGTACTCCAGGTGTGGTCTCACCAAGGTCCTGTATAACTGTAGTAAGACATCCTTGCTCCTGTACTCAAATCCTCTTGCAATGAAGGCCAACATACCATTTGCCTTCCTAACTGCTTGCTGCACCTGCATGTTTGCTTTCAGTGACTGGTGAACAAGGACACCCAGGTCCCTCTGTACATCAACATTTCCCAATCTATCACCATTTAATCTAATACTCTGCCTTTCTGTTTTCCCTACCGAAGTGGATAACTTCACATTTATCCACGTTATACTGCATCTGCCATGTATTTGCCCACTCACTCAACTTGTCTAAATCGCCTTGAAGCCTCTTTGCATCCTCCTCACAACTCACAATCCCACCTAGTTTCGTGTCGTCAGCAAACTTGGAAATATTACATTTGGTTCCCTCATCCAAATCATTGATATATATTGTGAATAGCTGGGGCCCAAGCACTGATCCCTGCGGTACCCCACTAGTCACCGCCTGCCACCCGGAAAAAGTCCCATTTATTCCGACTCTCTGTTTCCTGTCTGTTAACCAATTTTCAATCCATGCCAGTATATTACCCCCAGATCCCATGTGATTTAATTTTGCACACTATCCTCTTATGTGGGACTTTATCAAAGGCCTTCTGAAAATCCAAATACACCACATCCACTGGTTCTCCCTTATCTATTCTACCAGTTACATCCTCAAAAAACTCCAGTAGGTTTGTCAAACACGATTTCCCTCTCTTAAATCCATGTTGACTTTGTCTAATCCCTTTGATATTTTCTAAGTGTCCTGTTATCACATCCTTTATAATAGACTCTAGCATTTTCCCTACTACTGAGGTTAGGCTAACCGGTCTGTAGTTCCCTGTTTTCTCTCTCCCTCCTTTTTTAAATAGTGGGGTGACATTTGCCACCCTCCAATCTGCAGGAACTGTTCCATAATCTATAGAATTTTGGAAGATGACAACCAATGCATCCACTATTTCCATGGCTACCTCTTTTAGTACTCTGGGATGCAGATTGTCAGGCCCTGGGGATTTATCGGCTTTCAGTCCCATTAATTTCTCCAGCACTATTTTTTTAACTAATACTAATTTCCTTTAATTCCTCCTTCTCACTAGACCCTTGGTTCCCTAGCATTTCTGGGAAGTTATTTGTGTCCTCTTCCGTGAAGGCAGAACCAAAGTATTTGTTTAATTGCTCTGCCATTTCCTTGTTCCCCATTATAAATTCTCCCGATGCCCCAAGAAGGTTCTAAGTTCGATGCTAGGCCACTTGAGAGAGCAGTTAAGTGTCAACCACCTTGGACTGGAGACATATATAGGTCATACTGGGTAAGGACGACACGCTTCCTTTCCTAAAGGGCATCAGTGAACCAGTTGGGTTTTTACAACACTTTTGCAGTTTTTATCCCTCCCCCCACAGGATTAAAAAAAATATCGAATTCAAATTCTCCAACTCCCATGGTGGGATTTTAACTCACGTTATCTGGCTTATTAGTCCAACGCTCTGGATTGTTAGTTCAGTTACATAATCACTACAGTAGAGTAACATATTTCAACAGACTGCAAATTGCAATATATTTCAATACCGAGCAAATTACAATTTCCACTTTCAGAATTTGTTCATTCTTATTGATATTTTTGATAAAATTTGAATGTTCACCAAGATGAAAAATGCCAGAACTGGAGAATGGATTCCCCCTCCGCCTCGGATCAGCATTTCTATCATGGCCTTGAAATAGTAAAGCTCCCTCTACTGCGCCCCAACAGTACACTCCTTCTGACCCAATGCTTTTTTCCACTTCCTACATCATTATTACAGCATGCATGCGTGATTATACTAATTTAGTGTCAATTTGATCTGACCTACGGCCAATTTTGCTTGGAGACCTACATTCACTGGGAACCAGTTTGCAACTCCGCTAACTGATTTCACATAGGATCTTTCAAAAGAGCACAGAGAGGTGATGTTCATCCCATCAATTTGGAATGGATTTGAACCCAGGCTGAGAAGGTTTCTTTTGGCGAGATACCAAAGGAAGAACCAAAGGATAATAATGTCGGACATCACCAGCATTCAAAGGAGTAAACAAAGCCAGGGAAAATCGGGATGTAATGATTGTGTTCTACCAAGCTGGGGTTTTAATAATTTGTAGATTGTAGGAGGAAGAAATTCTGAGGAAGGTAAGAGTTCCACAGTTTTGCATTCCCGGAAAGTAATTTATTAGAGTAGGAGACTGTGCAATGAGTCTCAATTTCAATACACTGGGAAGGTAATGAGCAGAAGTGTATTGGATGGTGTATTTAGAGCTTAGAAGGAACATCAGCAGAAAGTTCATAAGAGTACTGTCCACAGGAGTGTTAATAATACAGTGAAAGACAAGAAAGGTTGGGACAGAGTGGGAAAAGTTTTTTGTTTTCTGTCCAGGAGTACAAGAGAGGTGCAAGAAGGCCCTCTTGAGATATGAGAATGGAAATCAAGTTTTAGATTAACAAGGCTTAGAGTGAGTTAAAAGTTGTTGAGGGAATATAAAGTGCTTGGCACACAAAAGGAATCCAAGATTCTTGAAGTGATTGAACACAAACCCAGTGCACCACCCTGTCTATGTTCAATGCATTTGTTAAATTATTTGTATATATTAATTAATCTTCCATAATGGTTTTTAATTGCTTCAAATTTCCTATGCACTAAAAACCAATAAACCCAGCAGCCCTTTGCAGTGTACAGCCATCCCAAACTTTTCTCCATGCTGTATGAACATGTCAGATTCTTTCCCATGTCCCACAAGATTGTAAGATAGATGCCAGATTTAACTACATCAATAAATGAAAAGAAAATTATGATCTCTCGCCTCTCAAGTTATATTCAGTCTATGGCCCTAGCAACACATCTTGAGTATGTTTTATATGTAACCCAACAAGAATTAGTTGAAACAGCTCTATGATGTGACTTGTCATTGTCACTTGGGTGCTTCTTGTTATAGTCACATGACTACTGGGGACCAATGAGCAGTGGCTGCCGTAAATCAATGACAGCTGAGATTTCTTTCCAACAGACCAATTACAGTCCTCAAAATATAAGGAGCAGCTACCACAGAAAGTCACACGGTTACCAGGGTCTAAACAAAGAATCTCTGAATCCTCACTTCCATGCCTTTATGGGCATTTATCCAAAGTCCTCCCAATCAAACAGAACAACCAAGCCATTTAAATGATCAGTTACAACCAATTAGATTGCTAGAAAACAATACAACTAGAAAGGTCATGTGATCACTATTGGTCAATGAGATTGCTAAAAAACAGGACACTTTTGATGGATAAATATGGGAGCAGGTGTTTATTTATAATTTGAGTCATTGTGCTGACGTACTCTGGTAATCCGCCAATGATAGAGCCTCAGCAAGTGATGCAGCAGGTCATGTGATGAGTGACTTAATTCAGATTCTTCATGTTTGAAAGACATTTTTATAATATGATTTAAAATGACTGTACAAGTTTGGCACTAGTGCTAGGTTTTAATGCATTTTTCCTTGTTGATGCTGTCATTAGGTAATATGAGTGAAAATAGTGCATGATGTTGATGTTTTGGTATTAATTCTCTTTAGTGTGTGGATGTTGGGGGAGGAGAATATTGGGTTAATCTGTGACGTCCCTCTTCCCATAGCCAAAAAGGCTGCCAACACCCACTGTCCACATTCACACGTGATCAATGGCCACTTGACAAGGTTTCGGAGTGCTGCTGTCATCTGTGGAACCATTCCCCACCATGGCGAATTTCCTCAGTTTGTTATTTGTGGTAAAAATTATAAAAGTGTTCTAATTAACTGTATTTCCAATTTCACGACAAAAATCTTCCTCCAGTGAGTCAGCACCTTCAAGACAGGAGCGGAGAAATTTGAGGGCAATTAAAAAAAGACACTGGGGCTGATTTTAACTAGGCACTAATGGCCTCCAAATGCGAATGGTAGACTTACCGCCCAGTTAATGCCGATGCTCTGACTGGTGCCATTTTTAAAGGTTCTACCGAGGGGCGGTTGAAACACCACCTGTTTCACGTAATAAGCCCTTTTAATATGCAAATCGGGGTCCTATTATCCCGATTGCTACTTTGGAGACTGGGTGGTACCAGTTAGACTGGTGGTGCAGCCTAGGAGGAGCAAGAAATCCAAGTTCAAAGTTATTGTTGTGGAGCCAGGAGTGCTGCTCCGGACCCCACAAAATCAATCTGAGCCTGTGCTGCCCCGGCCCTCCCCCTTATGCCCCGGCCCTCCCGAGGACTTACCTTGCTGCCGACATGGGCAGCCAGCATGCTCTGCCCATTGACTGCCCAAAAGTTAAAATCTACTGACCTCCAGTAAATAAGCAATACATGACACGATATAATATTTCAGGGACTTGATCACATAATCGGTGAGTAAGAAGTCAGGACTTTGTTACGCCAGTTACAGTCACTCATAGCATAAAAATAATAATCTATCAATTATACCGAGCATATAAATTTTCTTAATTGCTGTTTTCATTTAAAAATAATACAATTGTGCAAAAATGATATTGGGCTGCAGAACCCTGGAATCAGTTAAGGAACAATTTAATGCTGCAATGGGGCGGGGGTAATATAGGGCATGTCTGGATGGATAACGTAAGATTGCTTGAATGGCCCCTCTCAACCTTGTGATCAGGTCTGACGGCCCTTTGCAGTTGTTATAGAAGTTGCTGCATTTCAAGGTGTGGTGCTGTGGGATGGCAATCTCCGGAGGTGGCAATGATGAGAAAGGAAACTGATGGAAGAGACAGCTGTGATAAGTTTCCTGAGCAGGTGTGGACATGAGAGAAAAAGCGGGGACTGAGATGTGTGGGTTTACCGACTGTGCAACATTTTGCAAAATGAGAGGTGATGCTGTGAATTGTGGTGCTGGATTATTATGGAAGGGAAGGGGATATGGTAGATTATGAAATGATTGTCACGAGCTTCACCTTCACTCCAACTCTACAGTCACTATCCCAGCATTCGCTTCAAACAACCACAGGGTGGTGTGCAAGGTACACTCTATTTATCACTTACCACAGAAATACCATTGTACATGAGAGCCTCAGTGTTACTTTTACTCAGCTCAACAATACTTGCCCAAACTAATAGCTGCAGCAAAAAATACAGTTGGAATCCTTTTACTTTTTGGGAACTTGAAATAAAAGATTTGCTGAACTGAATTTAAAGGGATTGCTTTTTATGACTGTGAAGTATATGTTGTGTGTTAATTCTGCAATAATGGGAGACACACCTGGGGGATGAGAACCAAATCCATAGTTTTCCTGAATGGATTAAGTAGGTTTTGTCTGTAATCCCTGTAGGTGGGATTACATGGTCAATGAAGAAATTCAAGGCTTTTGGAGAAAACAATGGTTTAAAAAAAAAAGCAAAGCCTCTTCAAAATGTATTTTACTTAAAAAAAAAAGACCTCTAATCATTTGCTTTACCAGATTAAAAACTGCGTGTGGACGAGCACCTGCTATCCTGAGGGAAACTTCGGTGGGATGCTACTATTAGATGGTTCGATAAGTCAAATCAAGTATTTAATACTTATTTTGTGATACCATGTACAACTCAAGCTATTCTGTTCTGTAATGGGGAATTAGGAAAAAATATATTTTTCAAACAGGTGATGAATGGGAGGCACAGTTGCCATGTTGGCTCCTCTCTCAAAGTGGAATCATATTTCTAATTGTAGCCAACTACGCTGTTTAGTTGTACTTATTTTAATCCTTTTTTAACTGTGTTTCCAAAACTGAACTCCTCCAAGATTCTTAAAGCTGTATCCCATCTTCTACATGTGACTGTTTCCCAGGCAACCATTATTGCGTGCTGTCTATATATTCCACTGTCCATCCTTCTTTGCAGGTTCAGGAGAAAGTATACAGGACAGGTGCAGGCCATTTAGTAGGACCTGCCCTTGTGACACCACTCTTTTATTCAGGTCAAGGCAATTGTTGTTGAACTTGTCCCATAAAATTCGCATGTAGCGTATACTATGCCTACAACCAGGACAGGGATGGCCGTCAGTGGCTGTCACGGCAACTGCTATCTTGCATTTTTATGCTCCTGGGACTTCCAAGCAATAACAGGAGATATTGATGAAGTGCACAGTCACACCATGCAGGTCACAGACAACTTGTTTGCCCAATCCAGTGAACTGATTTATTTCTCCATGGAATACTGACAGCAACGTGAAGGATCCTTGCATTTTTACCATCTGCGTGGATTCTACAAACTGAAGGCCATACAGGCCCCACCGCTAATGCCACCTACTTCAGGAACATAAAAGTACTTCATGAAGGTGCAGCTGACTATAGGTACAGAATCATGCACGTTAGTGCATAATTCCCCAGTCAACTAATCATCAGAATTGCCCAGGGTGTGTAATAAGACACGTGAAAAAAACAGCAATTCTCCACAGCTATTTTACTCTTCCCCATTGTAAATGAAGTGTCAACAACAACAACAACACTGGGGAACGGTAGTGTAGTGGTAATGTCACTGGGCTTGTAATCCAGAGGCCTGGATTAATGATCCAGAGACGTGAGTTCAAATCCCACCACGGCAGCTGGGGAATTTAAATTCAGTTAATTAAAATAAATCTGGAATAAAAAGCTAGCATCAGTAAATGTAGCCATGAAACTATCGGATTGTCGTAAAAACCCATCTGGTTCACTTAATGTTGTTCAGGAAGGAAATCTGCTGCCCTTACCTGGTCTGGCCTATGGCTTCAGGTCAAGCATGGGCTCCTGCTGATTACCAAAGCAATGTGATTGACTCTTAACAGCCCTCTGAAATGGCCTAGCCAGTCAGTTGTAACTAACCGCTACGAAACATCATAAGAATGAAACCAGACAGACCACCCGGCATCGACCTCGGCACCGGCTACGGACATGGCAATGGCACACCCAGCCCAGTCAACCCTGCAAAGTCCTCCTCACCAACATCTGGGGATTGTGCCAAAATTGGGGGAGCTGTCCCACAGACTAGTCAAGCAACAGCCTGACATAGTCATACTCACAGAATCCTAACTTACAGCCAAACTCCTCCATCACCATCCCTGGGTATGTCCTGTCCCACTGGCAGGACAGACCCACCAGGGGTGGCGGCACAGTGGTATACAGTCGGGAAGGGGTGGCCCTGGGAGTCCTCAACATTGACTCCGGACCCCATGAAGTCTCATGGCTTCAGGTCAAGCATGGGCAAGGAAACCTCCTGCTGATCACCACCGACCGCCCTCCCTCAGCTGATGAATCCATGTTGAACACCACTTGGAAGAAGCACTGACAGTAGCAAGGGCACAGAATGTACTCTGGGTGGGGGACTTCAATGTCCATCACCAAGAGTGGCTCGGTAGCACCACTACTGACTGAGCTGGCCGAGTCCTGAAGGACATAACTGCCAGTCTGGGCCTGCGACAGATGGTGAAGAACCAACACGAGGGGAAAAACCTACTTGACCTCGTCCTCACCAATCTACATGCCACAGATGCATCAGTATTGGTAGCAGTGACCACCACACAGTCATTGTGGAGACGAAGTCCCATCTTCACACTGAGGACACCCTCCATCATGTTGTGTGGCACTACCACTGTGCTAAATGGGATAGATTCAGAACAGATCTATCGGCTCAAAACTGGGCATCCATGAGGCGCTGTGGGCCATCAGCAGCAGCAGAATTGTATTCCACCACAATCTGTAACCTCATGGCCCGGCATATCCCTCACTCTACCTTTACCACCAAGCCAGGGGACCAACCCTGGTTCAATAAGGAGTGTAGAAGAGCATGCCAGGAGCAGCCCCAGGCGTACCTAAAAATGCGGTGCCAACCTGGGGATGCTGCAGCACAGGACTACATGCATGCTAAAAAGTGGAAGCAGCATGCTATAGACAGGGCTAAGTGATCCCACAATCAACAGATCAGATCAAAGCTCTGCAGTCCTGCCACATCCAGTCGTAAATGATGGTGGACCATTAAACAACTAACGGGAGGAAGGAGGCTCCATGAATATCCCCATCCTCAATGATGGTGGAGCTCAGCATGTGAGAGCAAAAGACAAGGCTGAAGCGTTTGAAACCATCTTCAGCCAGAAGTGCCGAGTGGATGATCCATATCGGCCTACTCCTGAGGTCCCCACCATCACAGAAGCCAATCTTCAGCCAATTAGATTCACTCCACGTGATATCAAGAAATGGCTGAGTGCACTGGATGCAGCAAAGGCTATGGGCCCCGACAACATCCCGGCTATCGTGCTGAAGACTTGTGTTCCAGAACTAGCCGTGCCTCTAGCCAAGCTGTTCCAGTACAGCTACAACACTGGCATCTATCCGACAATGTGGAAAACTGCCCAGGTGTGTCCAGTCCACAAAAAGCAAGACAAATCCAATCCGGCCAATTACCGCCTCATCAGCAAAGTGATGGAAGGTGTCATCGACAGTGCTATCAAGCGGCACTTACTCACCAATAACCTGCTCACTGATGCCCAGTTTGGGTTCCGCCAAGACCACTCGGTTCCCAACTTAATTACAGCCTTAGTCCAAACATGGACAAAAGGAGCTGAATTCCAGAGGTGAGGTGAGAGTGACTTCCCTTGACATCAAGGCAGCATTTGACCGAGTGTGGCATCAAGGTGCCCTGGTAAAACTGAAGTCAATGGGAATCGGGGGAAAACGCTCCACTAGCTGGAGTCATACTTAGCACAAAGGAAGATGGTTGTGGTGATTGAAGGTCAATCATCACAGCCCCAGGACATCGCTGCAGGAGTTCCTCAGGGCAGTGTCCTAGGCCCAACCATCTTCAGCTGCTTCATCAATGACCTTCCCTCCAACATAAGGTCAGAAATGGGGATGTTCGCTGATGACTGCACAGTGTTCAGCGCCATTCACAACTCCTCAGATAATGAAGCAGTGCATGCCCGCATGCAACAAGACCTGGACGACGTTCAGGCTTGGGCTGATAAGTGGCAGGTAACATTCGCGCCACAGAAGTGCCAGGCAATGACTATCCCCAACAAGCGAGAGTCTAACCACCTCCCCTTGACATTCAACAGCATTACCATCGCCAAATCCCCCACCATCAACATCCTGGGGGTCACTATTGACCAGAAACTTAACTGGACCAGCCACATAAATGCTGTGGTAACAAGAGCAGGTCAGAGGCTAGGTATTCTGTGGCGAGTGTCTCACCTCCTGACTCCCCAAAGCCTTTCCAACATCCACAAGGCACAAGTAAGGAGTGTGATGGAATACTCTCCACTTGCCTGGATGAGTGCAACTCCAACAACACTCAAGAGGCTCGACACCATCCAGGACAAAGCAGCCTGTTTGATTAGCACCCCATCCACCACCTTAAACATTCACTCCCTCCACCACCGGCGTACCGTGGCTGCAGTGTGTACCATCTACAAGATGCACTGCAGCAACGCGCCAAGGCTTCTTTGGCAGCACCTCCCAAACCCGTGACCTCTTCCACCTAGAAGGACAAGGGCAGCAGGCACATGGGAACACCACCACCTCCAAGTTCCCCTCCAAGTCACACACCATCCTGACTTAGAAGTATATCGCTGATCCTTCGTCGTCGCTGGGTTAAACTCCTGGAACTCCCTCCCTAACAGCACTGTGGGAGTACCTTCAACACACGGACTGCAGCGGTTCAAGGCGGCAGCTCACCACCACCTTCTCAAGGGCCACTAGGGATGGGCAATAAATGCTGGCCTTGCCAGCGACTGCCCAGACCCCATAAGCGAATTAAAAAAAAATGTATTTAATCCCTTTTAATCTGTGGAAATAGCAAGATACATCACAGAGTTGTAAAGAAATCTGATGTTTAGCCAAAGGAGACATGAAGGAGGCAGGTTTTAAGAAATTTCTGAAAGGAGAGAGGGTTGGTGAGAGGGAAGGCAATTTCAGAGAATGGGACATAGGCAGCTGAAAACGTGACTGCCAATGGTGAGGTAAGAGGAGCGAGTATGCACAATAGTCTGCAGTCAGATGAAATGAGAGTATAATGGAGGGTTGAACAGATGGAGCAAGTTACGAAAATAGGGAAGGCCAAGGCAATGGCGAGATTTAAACAAAAAGATAAGACTTTTAAATTTGAGCCATTGGCAAAATCGAGAGCCAATGTAGTTCAGTGAGGACCAGAGTGATGGACGAGCATGGCTTGGTGTCAAATAGAATAGGGGCAGCAGAGTGTGTGACAACCTAAACTTTGTGGAGGGTGGGAGGCTAGCCAGAATAGTCTGGAGGTGACAAAGTGATGAATGGGGGTGTGGCAGATGGGCTGAGGTAGGAACAGAGGCAGATGATGTTACCTAGGGGCGGGGAATGTGGTCTTTGTGTTGGGAGAGGATATGCAGTCAGAAGCTCGGCTTGGGAAGAGCAGGATGCTGAGGTTGTGAACAATTTGGTTCAGCATGGGGCAGTTGCTGGGGAAGGGGATGGAATCGTTGGCGAGGGAACTGAGTTTGTGGAGGAAGCATTGGAGTCTTTCCAATGTTTAACTGAAGGAAATTGAAGCTTAGCCAAAACCGGTTGTCGGACAAGTAGTCTAACACAAAGGCTGTGGAGAGGAATTGGAGGGTTAGAGCTCGGTGTCATCAGCGTACATGTGGAAGCTAACCCCATGTCTGCAAATGATTGTGCCAAGGGGGAGAATGTAGATGAGGAAGAGGAGGGCACCAAGGATAGATCCTTGGGGGACTCCAGAGGTAACGATGCCAGGCTGGAAAGAGAAGCCATTACTGGAGATGCTCCGGCTACAATTAGACAGGCAAGAGTGGAATCAAGCAATAGCAGTCCCAATGAGCTGGACAATGGAGGAAAGGCGTCGGAGCAAGATAGTATGGTCGACCGTGTCCAAGTCTACGCTCTTGGACTTGAGGACATGAAGATAGGGGTCATAAATCTAAACTTTATAGGGTTAAAAGCTGCTGAGGGGAGAATATGTTTGCCATGAAAGTGATTCAAGCATCGCACTACATGAGGAACAAAAATGGTGTGTCCTGGGTGTATGCAATACAAAGGTAATTGATGAATGTACAATCGAAACATCAACATCAGAGTGGATATTGATATGAAGAACAAAAAAAGTGGAGAAAGCAGACCCTCTAAGGTACACATGAATTGACGAGAAAATAATAAGAACCATGAACTACAGCACAGTTAAGTGATTTGAAAGGAAACTGGATAACCATGAATAAGCTGCTGCCAACAATCTGAGAAAGATAATTGAAATGCAATAACAGAATGATGTCTTATATGCAGCATAACTAGGAGAGGCCATGTGCTTGTACAGCTTCTGTGACAGCACCAATTTTTTGGTCCTGTTATTTGCATGGGAAGAATGAACAAATACAAAAAAGAATGTCATGCTTTGATTACTTGCATTTAGGAATTCCATCAAAAAATTGGCCTGCTTAATTCCTCTCTTACTTTTAATTAGGAACGACATTTTCTCAGTTATGAAAAAAACATAGCTGTTCTACTGATTTGCAAATTAACTTGAAGTAAATAGCTTTCTGACATACCTGAGCTTCTTGAGGGACCTGGGCTGCATCAATTCTGTCAGCAATGTATGACGTTAGCTGTTTGTCAATCAATGCGAGAGATTCTTGGATTAAACGAAGGGTTTTGTCTGTCTCCTGTGCTGATTGAATGCTGTGCTCAAGGACTTTCTGTCTTCTTACAGCCTGGAAGGGTCAGGGAAAAACAAGTCATTAACACTCTCTGCTTCATCTCTCGCATCAGCAGAACTTCAAGATCTTTTGAGAATAACAATAAGCAGTAACTTATTGAAAGAAGTGAAGTTTCTTAGTTGTTTTCTGTTCATTTCCATTCCACAATGTCCTATAGAAAAGGCTAGTGCATATAGTAAAGAAATGAAATAATCGGGATGATTTTCCAAGTGAAGAAAAAAGTGAAGAACGGGTGCTAACCCCACTTGAATAGTAATGTGCTAACAACAGTCAAATGTTCTCAGTCAGATCATTTGCATCATTAATCACAGATCCAGGTCAAGTGGAAAGAGCACACTAATGGCAAGAGGGAAAAATAACATACGAGTGAAATTTAAAGGGGTGTGTCACAATGGGGGGGGGGGGGGGGAACAAAAATTCAAATGGCATTTCACCCTTTACAACAGTGACTACATTTCAAAAGTTCTTAATTGACTGTGAAGCACTTTGGCATGTCCTGAGGATGAGAAAGGCACTATATACATGCAATTTCTTTCTTAGCAGTTTTTCCCAGTGCGGAGAAGAGATTTTCCCAGTGCTAAGAAGAGATTAAGAAGTGACATCAAAATATGAAGGAAAAGGAAGACCACTGTGCAGATTTAAGGCCAGAGCTGACCAATGCTGTCAGGGGCTGTGTCAGCCCTATGTTGCATTTTAGCAGCAGGTGACCTTACAGCAAATGATGCAGGTCTGCATCCAACTCTGCTGGCTCAGACTCTGAAGACAGTTCCCCGAAGCTTTGAGTGGTAGGTGTAACAATATTTGCAAATATGGTTGGTGCCTTGTTAGCAGATATGGCCAATAAGGCTTTGCAGTATGACGCTGTTCTTGGGCTGCTTCTGAAGAACCATCCAGAAAAATGATTAGTCAGGTTTTGCACTTAGTTGTGTCATTGTGCTTCCTGCCACAACCTACCTTGAAAGTTGGAATTTTCACACTTTAAAAAAAAATGTCTTCTCAGGATGTGCTCAATACTGGAAAGGCTATATCCTTAGATGCCCAGAGAAGGTGGTGGGCGTTCTCCTTATACTGCTACAGTCCTTGTGCTCACACATTGGTGTTAGGTCGAGAATCCCAGGATTTTGACCCAGCAACGTTGAAGGAGTGGCGATATATGGCCAAGCTAAGATTGCCAATGACTTAGAGGTGATGGTTTTCCTATGATATTGCTGCTCTCAGTGGTAGAGGTCGAAAGGAAGGGAAGCGCTGTCGAAGTAACTTCAGAGAGTAGCTGCAGTGCATTCACTAGATGCAGCAGCTACAATGTGTTGTTAATGGAGGAGGTGGATATGGAGTTCACGGACAGGGTGCTATCAAGGAAATTGCTTTGTCGGAGAGGTATCAAAATTTGAGCATGCTAACACATTTCTGATTTGAACCTTGTAGATGGTGGAGAGGTACTGAGCTACTCATCACACTACCCAGCCTCTGCCCCACTCCTGTAGCCATTATGTTGATATAGTTGGTCCAGTTCAGCATCTGGTCAGTGGTGATTCCTCAAGATATTGGTAGTCAGAGAATTAGCAGTGATGTTGCCATTGAAGATCAGGAAGAGATGGCTGGGCTTCCATTTGTTCAAGATTGTCATTACATAGCACTTACGTGGTGCAACTGCTCCCTGTCACTTGTCAGCCCAAGCCTGAATGTTGTCAATCATTGCGTAATCATCAACGAACATTCCTACTCTTCACGATGGAGGGAAGGTCATTGACAAAATGAATGGCTGAGGACACTTCTGTGAGAAACTCCTACAGAGATGTCCTGGGCTGGATGATAAGCCTCCAACAACAATAACCATTGTCCTTTAGCCACTGGGGGTTGGGGGTGGGGAGGTTAGTGTTTCCCTTTGACCCCATTTTGCTTGGGCTCCTGGTGCCACACTCAGTCGTAGGTAACCTTGCTCGCCAATAACTTACTCGCCGATGCTCAGTTTGGGTTCTGCCAGAGCTTATCACAGCTTTGATCCAGACATGGAGATTCTTCTGCCCACCCCAGTGGAAATGTGTGTCGTGTGCAAACAAGATGGAAACCAGGGTCTCCACCTCTTTCCCTCAGTACTAATGCCCTGAAAACTAGCACACAAGGGGTATTCAAATGAGGAAACTTAGCACCAGATGCAGAGAGGATGTTTCCCCTCGTGGGGGAATCTAGAACTAGGGGGCATAATTTCAGAATAAGGGGGAACCCTTTTAAATCGGAAATGAGGAGGAATTTCTTCTCTCAGAGGGTCGTGAATCTTTGGAATTCTCTTCCCCAGAGAGCTGTGGAGGCTGGGTCATTGAATATATTTAAGGTGGAGATAGACAGATTTTTGAACGATAAGGGAGTCAAGGGTTATGGGGAGCGGGCAGGGAAGTGGAGTTGAGGCCAAGATCAGATCAGCCATGATCTTATTGAATGGCGGAGCAGGCTCGAGGGGCCAAATGACCTACTCCTGCTCCTATGTCTTCTGTTATGTTCAATGTCTCTCAAATGCTAATAATTGTTAGGCAGCACAGGTACACTTTCCTTAAAAATCCAGAAAGTAATTCCAGTAAGATGCTGATCTAAGGCCTCCTGCCTTGACTTAATTAAGTCGACCAGGTGAGCTTCACAATTGCTCACAGAATAAGGTTACATTCAGCACACACACACAGAAAAGCAGACCTGCATTATAGAATATATAGATCTGAGATTTATTGGACAAATTGCTAACCATTCCATAATTTCACTACAACCAATGAAGTTCCAGTATCACTGAAGAAACAAAACAAGTTAACATATTTTGTTTTGCTTCTTCCTGGTAAAAATTTAAAAGAAAAAGAATGGATATTCTGGTTTTGTCAATCCGATATTCCGTCAAAAGAGCTGAAGGGATGAAGATGCTCAGTATATTCAAGCAAAATTGATTTTGTGCGCTATAGGATTACCAGTTCTTGTGCACTAAACAATTTCTCACACATTAATTCCCCAGCTTTTCACAGGAATGCTAGTGAATTCAATAACTTAGTTCCACCATTTTTTATTTCGCTGCGCTCAGTTCACTCACTCTGCTTTGATTCTAAACATCTAGCATCACGATAACTGACAAGATGATCTACTGAATATTTAACATTTTTGTATAATGTCAAATCTACTGTGGGATTGAAGGGAAAGGTCCTAATGTATCTTTAATTTAACTGCTGGCTTATTTAATTAAAGCATCAAGTAGACAGCACAAAGATAATGGGGTAGATTTTCATCTTCACTGCTGAGTGGTAATCTGGCAGAGTGGATTGTCCACCCTTTATAGAACTCGCTTCATTGAAGTTAATGCAATGAAAATCAGATGGGTTTTATAAAGGGTGGGCGATCTGCTCCACCAGATTAACACCCAGCGGTGAAGATGAAAATCTACCCCAACATGATATCGAAAATATTCACAGTTTAAAAAAGACTGGTGGTTATCTTTCTTGAGACACAGGGACATATTTTCCTCTGCAAGTATAGTCACATTCTTTCAGTGAACTTTCAGTACAAACTGTAAAAAATAACTAACTTTAGAGAGGAAGAGAAATATAACCTGTAATTTTTCAAAAAATAGTCCAACATAAGGATTAGCAAAGACCTTAAATGGGAAACTATGTTCTACTGAATCAACTGCCTCATAATCAAAACATTACAGAGGGTGATATCGATATACTCACCTCTCTCTTTGCTATCTTGTGCTTTAAAACCTCCGATTAGAGGCAGACTGGGGGTAGACGTCTTGTACAGAACTTCAACTTCCCCTTGCATGACACAATGTTCTGCTCCAGTAACATCACGAGCGGGATTTGCCAATCATGCTGTCATGGAGTGGAACTTCAACACATCACAGAAAGGGTGATTCTATACTGCATGTCTGCTCCCAGACTGCCTCTAACCAATAATTAAAAGTGGTAAAAAGAGACAACTGAAAGACAATAGTAAGTGTGCAGACATCTCCCCTTCCAGTGTTGAAGGATATTGGGTAAGTTACTAGAAAATAATTCCTATTTAAGATTCATCTTGGGGCTAATAACTTGTGTTGCTATGTTGTGGTAAAAATTAAGTCATGTTTTTGTGACTTAGCGATTTTCATTCCAATTAAATTAAACTGCAACAAGACTGTTCATGATTGGCAGAAAAAAGAGAGAATATTTTTTGCTTTCTGCTAACCAAATTTTAAGTTTGTCAGCACAATAAGAGAATGTTAAAGAAATAGGTTGGCAGAATTATAACTAATAAAACATTTTAATATTATTAAAACTTACACAGTATTCTAAATATTTGCTAAACGTGGAACAGCAGATTGTGTACTGATATACAAATTGCTAAGATAATTTGATTTTGCTCACATGGAAATATGATTATAAAAAGTCCAGGAGGGCGTAATCAGTTGATTTATAGGTTGTAGGACAGACTTTATCTGTTCTTCTCTCGGGCACTCCTGCTATTGCAATATGCTGTGTAAGCTTCTGTGCTTGGTACCTTCAAATCATTGCTTGTGTGTGTAAGTTTCAGATTAGCACATCCTTTCTGTAGGTCATCGTACCCATATTAAAAAGGGCTTTGGTCCCTCAAAAGGGGTGCTCAAAAGGAAAACAGGAAATGGTCCTGAGATACAGACTGTTCCTTTCCCTTCCACTATGTGTTCATGCTTCAGGTGGCTGATCCTCTGGGATTGGGATGAAAACACATTGGGAGTCATTTTCAACTTTGATGGGGGCGGAAAACTGCCGGTAGCCGATCGGCTGCCCGTTACATGCCCTGCCTGGATTTTCTTTTCCAATTACCTTAAAGGGCGGGTTGTATAATGAACGGCCGATTCGCTATCGCGCGTTTTCCGCCCTGCCAGAGTTGAAAATTACCCCTAATATTGCAGCAGAGTAGAACGAGAGCTTCAGTTTACAGTGGAACCATGCTACACCCAGCTTGGGAGTTCATGACGCTGATCATAAGTGGTAAAAATGGAAAAATATTCCATCCCACAGAACACACTTCACCTCAAATTGAAAGATGCATTAAAAGATATAAATTCTAAAAGGGGAAACAAAATGAATATCCTATGTCGCTCATCATTCAAAAATGCCAAAAAATTTCAAATGCAATAAAATGGGCATATGTTCAAAGGAAAATCAAACTTCACCATGGATGAAATAATCTAAAAAGTAAATACTAGAGCTTAAACTGGAACAACTGCAGAACTTGTAAAGACAAACAAAGGGTTACAAAAATCTGCACAAAATTCCTAAATGAGGGGACTATGCAAGTCAGTGTTCATTTATATAGGCTGCTGTAAATGAGTAGTCAGATCACTCGACAGAATCAGCACCCTCCTGTTGCACAAATTCTTCTGCATGCATCATTAATCCAAGTGGCCATGGGGATAAAGTCAAGCATTATAAAGCAATTTACATGAAAGATAGAATAAAACAGAGAAAGATGCATGGTCTTACTGCTTAGCAGCAAACTTGAAATTCAAATTGTCTACTGGGATCAAACAGGTCATTCGTAACTTAGTTAAAAATACTGGAATTAGTTAACAACAAAACATGATTAGAAAGATTTTAATTCTAGGAACTAGGTAACTCAGGCATTTCCATTTATCTGTGAAACCTGGGTTTAAATTTAGCTGAAATAGATGAGATGAAGGCTTCATATCCACATTGGCTGCTGCTGAAGATGAAACAAGTGAAAAATGTTATGCCCAATATCAATATAACACAAAATTGTCCTGAAAATTCTCAACAAGCACCAGAAAAATATAAATCAAAGCCTACCATCCATCCCAAGAGCCATCACTAAACTGGATATAGTGTTACTGTTGCTAGGGTGACTTAGGAATTAAGAATAGGTCAGGGACAATGGCAAAAGAAACTGTACCGTCGGTTTGCACTGTAAAGAACTGAAGAAGCACTAACTGTGGCTGCTTGTGATAAGATTACTGGACTCCCATTCAGTGGGTTCCACTTTGGATTCATCCATCACAACTATCACTGAAACTTGGTCTCATCCATGCTTACTCGAATTGAGTTACTTACTATCGGGGGCGCTTCACTACACTGGATTGCTACACATCAGATTGGAAAAAAAATCTTCCGAAGTTCCACTCCCACCTTTTAAGAGTCTATCTAAAGGTCGAATGAAGAAAATTGATTAGTTCATTGAAAGGCTTAGTAGCTAATGAAGAGAATCTTTGATGGCAGGAGAACTCTGACACACAGACAATAATGTACCCCCAACATCTCACAGTCCAACTAATTACTTGCATGTAAAGCACATTGCACAAATTCTGTTCACATTCAAGGCCTTACAACAACAACCCTCCCGACTTAACCTAGTCTTCAGCAAATGAAAGACCTGAACCCTATCAATACTTACTCGTGACCAAATGTACAGATCAGCATAACATTTGCACCTTGTACAGGATTATTGGAAATGCACCAAAGGAAATACTGTGAACCAGTGGGCTAGATGGACCTAATGGGGGACAAATTGGGTCGCGCCCCCTTTGGGACGCTAACTTCACCGGGGCGCTACTTTTAGTGCCCCGCCTCCCTCTTGGGGCGCCACGTTTTGCAGCACGTCGCGCCGCGGTACTGCAGGCCTTCCTCCCCTTATTAAAGGGGAGGGGCCTAGCGCAGCATGACCCGTGGCCCAGCTGGGCCACCAGGGATCGGAGTGCTGGCAGAAGAGCCCGGCACTCAAGAGAAGTGTCGGGCTCACGGAGCTGTGCTTAGACTTCGTCAGTGAAGCTGTGGAGGGAGGTGACTTGCCATTCTTTCAGCTGATGAGCTGACCGCTTCAAATGTCAAGTCAAAGTTCCCAGCTGAATCAGATATCTTCCCTTAGCCACTAGCTTCTCTAAACTGCATTTCCACTACAGATTCAGAATGCTGCAAGTCTTTACACAAGTCTCCATCCAGTCTGACCTCATTACCTCTCCAACCATTGACATATCGCTGCTGTCATCGCTACTTCACCTGCCATCTATCCCATCAGCATCAGTGCCCTTGAAACTCTCTCACCTTGGTCCTCAGAATCCCACCGTGATCAGCCCCAACACCAGCAGCACCAACAACACCACCAACCTCCTCCGCAATCAACTGATGATGCACAGGACACAGGGCATCAGCACCCGACCACATTGCTGCCGGGAGGTCAGTGATAGCCTCACCATAGCCGGATTTACTTCACTTAATGCTGTACACCCTGGCAGCCACATAATGTACCAGGTTGGCACCATCCCACACCAACACCATAAAGCATCCCTACAATGCCCAAGCCATTCCTTTCACACTCATCACCATTGCGGTGGGTACCGTTATGTCTCACCATTCACTGCAACTCACTAATTCACTGCCAAAGGCGCACACAAATCTGTCCAAGAACACAATGTGTTCAAAATAAAGATTTCAATGTTTGACACCACATTAACAGAAACTTTACATGAACATTGCATAAAACACCCAAGTGCCTCCCCTTGTGTGTTGTTAGTTGGTATGCTTGCAGTAGGATGATGGTGAGTGTGAGGGGTGGCTCGTGAGATAGGGAAGTGATAATGTAGATAGAGAGGGATGGGTGGAGGTGCAAGGTAAGTTGGTGTGAGTAAGGATGTGCAGGAGTAGGGTAGGGAAGGCAGAGTGATGGGGATGTAATGAGGCACAGCAGGATGAGGTTGAGTGTGGCTTTGTACTAACGTTTTGTGATCTACTGAGATCATTGAAAGGTTTGCGCCACTGCAGCCTGGTCCTCCTGACGACATCCCTGCTTGTGCCGTCCTGTGCAATGTGCAACCAAGCTGCGTTGGTCTCCTGGCGAGGTCTCTTCTGCCCGTCGGAAGGGAACCTCCCTGTGTGCTGTGACTCTCTCCATAAGCATATGGAGGGAGTCATGGGAGAGCCTGGGTGCAGCCGTGCACCTCTGTGCAGTGATTGTCAGTGTTTGCAGCACTTCAATGCTGTAGAACACTGACAGCACAAATGTCAAAGTAAATTTGCACATGGTCCCTTTAAGGAAACCGGCTGATGATGCATCATCAAATGACGTCATCAGACTGGTTTCCTTCAATTGGCCAGTAAACGCGCTGGGCGGGCTTAACAAGCCCAATCAAGGGAAAATCATTCTGCAGAGCGAGTCCGGAACCCGCCACTGACGTCGTCCACCATGGACCCGCCGAGGTTGGTAAAATCCAGCCCTATGTATTTGCAAATAGTTTGCGATCCATCTTGTACTGTTGCCCAAAAAAGTGCATAAACTTAGCACAATTCATCAAAAAACTTGGCAAAAAAGACAAGTCTTTCTAAAAGGTTTGTTTTACTTAATCCTGGCCAGTGCCATGGAGCCTTATCAAAAACATGATCATTAATATTATAACACAAGGATTATTAAGTCACTTGAACATACAGTAGTGCATCAGCCTCACCTGTTGCAAGAGCTCCTCCCAACGAGTATTGAATGTCTCCAGCTTTTCATTGATCAGCTCATCCAGGATTTCCCCATCAGTCAGTGTCTGCGCCAACTCACGGATTTGATTCTGATTATCCTCTGGGTGACGCATAACACTTTCCAGGGACTGAAACAAATCCAGAACATTATAAGTAAATGACAAAGAAGTATTGCTTTAATCAGGTAGATTGTGTTTTTATATAAATATATGTATACACACATAGGTTAGAATGTGATACAAGGCAATAACACATCAATGAATTCAGATGACATCAAAACATTTAGTATGAGTGGAGATAAGCCCATATCAGAGATAAACCTGTAAATATTTTGATTAGTAAAATATTTCAAATGGACGATAAGCTCAGTGAAGTGGCACTGTACCACATAATTCATGCTCCAGTGATATCAAGTCTTACTTCACAGCAAGATAAAAGGAATAGATTGCCTTGCATGTGTGTATGTATACTGACCTATCCACACACAAAGACAGACTCAAACAGAACTTGTGGTCAGGATGGCGGCGAACTGGCAGCGTTCACCGTCATTCTGTCTTTGAAACTGACCGAAATTGTGGGATGTGCTGCATGCGCAGGCAAATGCAGGAATCCCGAAGTTGTGCTCTGTCAATGACAGCTCTGGAACTGGCTACACTGTCCCCCCCCCACCACCTACATCCACCCCCCATCCCGCCAGCCCCACCCACCAACCCCCTCAGCCTCGGCAATCATGAAATCTCATAAATCATTGAATCTGACAAAAACTTTGGCTCTTCCGCAGTAATTATGCTGTTAAATTCCCCACTTAAACTTAGACCCAAAGGGATTAGGTGTAACTGGGGTTTTAGCAGCTACTAAAAAAAATGTCACGGGCCTGGAAAACTCATTTTAATTTTGTTCAGTGTGAAATTTGTCCATTTTTAAAAAAATAAAAAATTTAAGAAACTTTTCAAAAAAATGTTGATCTTTAGTTCAGGTTTGCTTTTTCCCCTATGTGAGAGCCCCAAACTTTCTTTTGCTCACTCTATCTATTTTAAAAAGTTAAAACTTTAAGTTGGAGAAATTCAGTATCGCCCCGTTTGAGGCGCAATTATCGGCCGGGCGCAAAGTTTAGCGCCTGGCGCGAATTATCGCCTCCGACAGCAAACTTGGCTTTATCGCCCCTGGAGGTGATTGGATCGCTAAATCAGGTGCTACACACCTCTCTAAGGCGCCAACACCGAGGAGCAAGGCGCTACCTCAGAACGCTGGCGAAGCTCATGTGATGTCAGTCAGCAATGGAACACAGACACGCTGGCGCCGCGCAGTTCTTAAAGGGGAGTGTCGATCTTGCTCGCCATCCACACCCTGCTCATTACAGCCTTGAATCTCGGCCTGGAGAGACCTGTACATCAAATCTGCTGGAAAGAACAATGGAGAGGCCCAGGGAAAGAGCTCAGAGTGCAGCCCCCATAGTCTCTTCTAAATCGATGCAAGGAAGGTCAAATCAAAATGAACCTGCAAAGTGCTGCTCAGTACCCAAAACTCCTTCACACATGGTTGAATCTCTTCAGAAGTCTCTCTCTCTCTCAGAATGCGTGGTGCAAAAATGTCGTCGACAAAAAAAGGCAGGAAGCGGTCGCCTTTAAATAGCGCTCCCCCAATCCCTTCCCGACTGCAAAACGCTCCCCTCAACCTGTCGTTGCTAGCGACAGGCGGTAAGGCAGGGGGCGCCACTCAATATCCGGTCCGGGGTGCTACCGGGGCATTGCACGCTCGACTGACGTCATGATCTGCGGGCACAGGAGATTGTGGCGGTAGTGTTTAGCGCCGCCGCAAAATGTCTGGTCAATTTTGCGAGCGGCGCAAACATCGCCGCACCCGGGTGCTAGTTGTTTTGCACCCCATTAGGGCCCTCTTAGGTCGCTAATAGGAGGTGCAAAGCAACCTAATTTTTCCCCGTAAGAGCTTACTCACTTCCTTGTTTGTTGTCTGTGAAAATTCTGCCTTTTGATTAGCTGCTTCGACAGCTTGTTGCCATCACAGCAGTTTTGAACAAGGGAATCCCCATTAAGTTCTGTTGAAATTGAAGGTCAGAAAACCTAAACTTCGACACAGGGATTGCAAAATCCTTGTGCAGAACGTACTTCGGGGTCAGCAGCGAATGCCTTTGCTTCGCTGCTGATGGCAAATTCCAGGCCATTGTATTTTTCCAATTAAAAAAAAATATCAGACAGCCTCAGGTTGCAGGTTACCCTTCACTGCCTACACCTCAGGTCCCTGAACACGTCAGAATGATTTCTCTGAACAGGTCCATTCTATGTCCTAGTGTATGAAAAATTCTTACTCTGCTCCCTGGCAACTGTTTCTAAATCAGTGTTCTATTTGAAGCATTGCTATTCCTTTGTTCATTTTCAGTTCATTTTAGATACATAAATCTTTTAGCCATCATACAAGGTTTAACTATTGTTGAGCGATTATGCTACTTAACACACAATCTATTATCAGGGTTAATGATTGATGGTGTGCAGAGAAATGTAGATGGGGTGGGGGGGGTCAAGTTGTGATTTAGTAGTGTTATGAGGGGGGTCTGGAAGTCTAGTAGCAGTGGAGGGGAGTGGTGGGGTGTAGAAGGAGAGGTGCCGAGTTGTACGAATATTTGTAGGAGGTGGAGGTGCTTGGAATTGGGAATAGTGGGAGTATTGTATTGGGAGCACAGATGTCCTGGGAGGGGTTGTGTTAATGGTGGGAGTACTGAGAGGGGAATCCAGTGGATGAGAACTTTGGATGGAGGATGTTTTCTGCAAAAATTGATAAACTAAACCAGAAAGTAGGGAGGGATGGTTGTGGGGCTGGGTGTGGTGCATCAGAGTTCTGGAACCAATAGAAGGTCAACAGTGGGGGTTTGGGGAATTGGGGATGGGTTGCTGGACTCTGCAAGTAAATAGAATTTAGATTTATATTGTGTCTTATCTCTTCCTTAGGATGTCCCAAAGTGCTTTGCAATTAATTAATTACTTTTGAAGTGTACACATACAACATAGGCAAACACAGCAGCCAACTTGTGCACAGCAAAGCCCAACAAACATCAAATTAATGAATTACCAAATCATCTATTTTTCTTTTGGATGGTTATGATGTTTTTCTAATATTTTTGCCCTACATTATTTCAACACTAGTTACTTGGAGCATTTTCTTGGGTGAATCCCCAGTCCCCATACCTTCAAAATTGTCTATCTTTGCTTCACTTTAGAAACCAACAAAGGATGACCAAAAAATTGATAAAAAGGGAGAAAATAGAATACGAGAGTAAACTAGCAAGAAATATAAAAACAGATTGTAAGAGCTTCTACAAGTATGTAAAAAGGAAGAGAGTAGCAAAAGTAAGTGTTGGTCCCTTAGAGGCTGAGACATGTGAAATTATAATGGGGAATGAGGATATGGCTGAGACGTTAAACAAATGTTTTGTATCTGTCTTCACAGTAGAAGACACAAAAAGCATACCATAAATAGTGGGGAACCAAGGGGCTAATAAGAGTGAGGAACTTAAAGTAATTAATATCAGTAGAGAAAAAGTACTTGAGAAACTAATGGGACTCAAAGCCAACAAATCCCCTGGACCTGATGGCTTACATCTTAGGGTTCTAAAAGAGTTAGCTGCAGAGATAGTGGATGCATTGGTTGTGATCTTCCAAAATTCCCTAGATTCTATAATGGTCCCAGCGGATTGGAAGGCAGCAAATGTAACTCCGCTATTCAAGAAAGGTGGGAGAGAGAAAACAGGGATTTACAGGCCAGTTAGCCTGACATCAGTTGTCGGGAAAATGCTGGAATCCATTATTAAGGAAGTGGTAACAGGGCACTTAGAAAATCATAATATGATTAAGCAGAGTCAACATGGTTTTATGAAAGGGAAATTGTGTTAAAAAAATGTATTAGAGTTTATTGAGGATGTAACTAGCAGGGTAGATAAAGGGAAACCAGTGAATGTAGCATATTTGGGTTTCCAAAAGGTGTCACATAAAAGGTTGCTATGCAAGGTAAGGACTCATAGGGTTGGGAGTAATATATTAGCATGGATAGAGGATTGGTTAACGGACAGAAAATAGAGTGTAGGGATAAACGGGTAAATTTCCGGTTGGTGCCGCAAGGATCAGTGCTTGGGCTTCAGCTATTTACAATCTATATTAATGACTTAGATGAAGGGACCGAGTGCAATGTATCCAAGTATGCTGATGATACAAAGCTAGGTGGGAAAGTAAACTGTGACAAGGACACAAAGAGACTGCAAAGGAGTACAGACAGGATAAGTGCGTGGGCAATAAGGTGGCAGATAGAGTGGGAAATGTGAGGTTATTCATTTTGGTAGGAAGAATAGAAAAACAGAATATTTTTTAAATGGTGAGAAACTATTAAATGTTGGCGTTCAGAGAGATTTAGGTGTCCTTGTACAGGAAACATAGAAAGTTAGCATGCAGGTACAGCAAGCAATTAGGAAAGCAAATGGCATGTTGACCTTCATTGCAAGGGGGTTGGCGTACAAGAGTAAAGAAGTCTTACTACAATTGTACAGAGCTTTGGTGAGACCACACCTGGAGTACTGTGCACAGTTTTGGTCTCCTTATCTGAGAAAGGACATAGATGCCGTAGAGGCAGTGCAACGAAGGTTCACGACATTGATCCCTGGGATGAAAGGGTTGTCTGTCCTATGATGAGAGATTGAGCCTATACTCTCGGCAGTTTAGAGGAATGAGAAGTGATCTCATTGAAACATATAAGATTCTGAGGGGGACTGACAGGGTAGACGCTGAGAGGTTGTTTCCCCTGCTGGAGAGTCTAGAACTAGGGGGCATAACCTTTGGATAAGGGGTCGGCCATTTAAGACTGAGATGAGGGGGAATTTCTTCACTCCGAGGGTTGTGAATCTTTGGAATTCTCTACCCCAAAGGGCTGTGGATGCTCAGTCGTTGATTATATTCAAGGCTGAGATCGATAGATTTTTGGACTCTAGGGGAATTAAAGGGATATGGGGATCGGGTGGGAAAGCGGAGTTGAGGTCAAAGATTATGTTCTTATTTGGGATCTAGATAATCTTTCGGTAAAATGCCCAGGAAAATGAACAGCAAACCCTGTTTATTAATTTTGTTTTAGCTGCTGGAGTTATCTATGCCTCCATAAGATTTTAATTCTTTCCTCGAAGGCAGATTAAACTTCTTTTTAAGTTTAAAATAGTAAGAAAATGATGAACAAGCGCATAAATAAGTCATATAATAGTTATATATTTACAGTAGATCGTCTTCTACCTAACTCAGAATGGAAAAAATAAAAGGATCACAACTTTTACGAAATATGCTAACTCTTTGCAACTAAATCTTAAATAACACACTGATTCTTTTTCTTCCATTTCATAGCACTGTGGGATCCTAATTAAACTACACTTGAAAATTCAAAACAATGTTTCTCTCTTTTAGGAGTTTCATACTGATTTGATTGAGAAAAGAACCAACTGCTTACATTTAAACAGAGTAGCTCCTTTTTATATCCTAGAAAAGACTGACCGAGACTACCTGGAATTTTAACATTTCTCCACTCAGATTTAAAAAGGAACCGTCAGTAATGTTCAAACTGAACTAATAGAAACATAGAAACTAGGAGCAGGAGTAGGCCATTCGGCCCGTCGAGCCTGCTCCACAATTCAATACGATCATGGCTGATCATCCAAATGCAATACCCTGTCCCTGCTTTCTCACACAGAATCCCCATCGAGCCTGCACCAACACATATCCCACCCTATCCCCGCGTATTTAATTCCCCCTAACATATCCCATCCTATCCCCGTAACCCCACATATTTAATCCCCCCCTAACACTAAGGGTCAATTTATCATAGCCAAATCAACCTAACCCGCACATTTTTGGACTGTGGGAGGAAACCGGAGCACCCGGAGGAAACCCACGCAGACACGGGGAGAATGTGCAAACTCCACACAGACAGTCACCCGAGGCCAGATTCGAACCCGGGTCCCTGGCGCTGTGAGGCACCAGTGCTAACCACTATGCCACAGCATTGTAAATTTGAACTACTAAATGAGGCTGAAATTGTGTAACATTTGAAAGTTGATTTCCTTGAAGTTAATATGATTCTTCAATGAATGCCAAATGGAGGATTCATGCAAGTGAGTCTGCAGGCACAATTACTTACATCAAGTGCTTCCGAGATCTCTTCTGCGCCTCCCTGAAGGTTCTCTGTTTCCCTGAGTTTAAGCTCCAGTTCATCAAGCCATAGATTTTCTGCCTCCAGATAGGACAGTAATTCACACCAACATGACCACACCTCCTAAGATTGAATGTAGGAGATCCAAAATTAGAACTGAAGACAAAATAAAACATGATGCACAATAATCAAGCAACAGGATGTAATAAATTTCTGATTCAATTGTAGAGTGTCTTCCAAAAATACAGGAACATTCTTTGTAGAGAAATGAGCAATGAGTGGAGAAATAACCAACATGTGTGTTAACAAAAACAGTTCATCAAATTAAAAAAAAAGTCTGCGTTTAGTATCCATCACATTTTGAACCTTCAGAGGAGGTCGGGTCTCTACTTATCAATTCACTGAAGGATAAACAGACGCGCCATGGCAACATTTTGATAACATAAGGATTTGCACATTACACTAACCGAATTAAATCTAAGAAACTTCAGACATGCAGCTACCGTCTTATGAATGTGTCTTTACCATGATAGGACATACAAACAGCCAATCAGCAGAACTGCTTTCTATCTACCTCTTCCCCTCTCCCCCCACCCCACTCCACTTGTGCACATACACACAAACAAATGGGGAATTATGTTTTTCTTGGACACTACAAATTCCTCTATGAGTATAGGGTCATATTACAGTGTTTGACAAAGACATTCTGTGTGACGATTGAATATAATAAATTACTCTTGCTGTCACCACCATTTTCACCAACTCCCAAATCGCCCCCTACATCCCAGAAATTAGATAAGAATGCCCCTTTAAAATACATACTGGGCATTTTCCCCAGCTTGTTGCAGCACTGGTTAGTGGTGCTTTTTTTTCACATTACTTAACATATGCAACCAATAACTGTCCATTCCAGAAGTAGTTCACAATTTGTTTTAGTAACATGCTTGATGAAAAGAAACATAAAGGCCTGCTGCAATCCAAGAACAGACCTCAAGAGTCTTGCATTTTCTATTCAGTCTGCTGCAGAGCCGCTGGTAGTTGCCGGTCAGCATGTCCAGCTCGGACTTCAAAGATTCATGGGCTGCAGGTGGAGCCTTCGCTATGAAACTGTTAACCCCATCACTCAGGAGCTTCACCTTCACCTCCTTCTGTGAAACTTCTTCTTTGGCTCTCTATAAAATGAATTGCACATAACTACACAAATGAGGGCTCACCATTATAAACTGCAATCATGTTTACACCATATATAACTGCTCCTTTTGTGTGTTTCTCCAACCCTCCCCAAGACAAGAAAATACTACTGGAAGAAAAACATTACCATTTACTGTGATTCAATTCAACCATTTGTTGAGAATAAAGATTGTTGATGATCCATTGGACAACAGATATTTGCAGTGATTATCAGCATTCGACTGTGAAATCTCTGACCCATTTATAGACACAGGGACTGGGTGGAATTTACCTTTTTCATAATATGTCACTGAGGAGAGGGGAATAGTAATTCAAGGACAAGCAAACCATAACTTCTAAAAGCCTCCCATTTTATTTTTGCCATTATTATTATTTGTGGACCATGACCTGGAGTCACTTGCCTAGTCAGAGAAATAATAGCAAAGAGCTGCCAGTACCCCACTCTATTGTGAACTATCTAATATTTTTTTAAATGGCCAGAAAATAACTCCTCCTCCTAATAAGAGTCTGAAAAATTGAGACTTGAATGGTACTGTGGAAGAGCTACTTCATATTTTCCTCTCCAATTCCATCCTTTACCCCATCACACTCAAAGCAGCTCAAAAAGAGTGCTGAAATTCCAGAATTAAAATGATGGAATTTCCTGAAGCACCTATTTGGGAAAGATTTAGAGATTTTTACCTTGGGAATGATTTAGAGAAGTACTGTTACCACCATTCAGTTACCACTGAAAAGAAGACTACATTAACTGTACTGGGGACCATCTTCCACAATCAGACAGCTTACAATCAAAGTTCAATATAAATTTTCACTTAATGTTAATGCAAGGAATTGAGATTAAATATTCTGCTTGGGACATCTGATCTGATGATGCTACAGCAGTTGAGTATAACTGCGATCAACACTTCAAACTGAAACATTGTGAGGACCTGAGATTAGGCACTATAGATTACTTCAGTGATCATGAGGCATTAGCCTAGCTTTTATGACAGGCATCAACTTAACCCTTTCAGTTTAACTGGGTTAATGCCAGTGTTAAAATATCAATGAGAAAATTTAGGCTGACAAGTCAGATCAAATGGATTATCTCAGCTTATTGCAAACCTTGTCCAAATCCCTTTCAGGATCTTTAATACAAAATGGTCTTCTAACATAACAGGGATGGGTGTGTTCATCTGTAGACTACCAGCCTTTGCGGTCTGGCTTAAAGAAAATTGCTGGTCTCAAAAATTTCTCACCAGGCAAATAGGGAGATACTTGCTCTATGCCTTCACTGAAAACAGCAAGTAACTTTTTGAAATCCTGTTTCTATCATGGGTAGGTTTCTCAGATGTAAGGCACGCATCAAATAACTTGAGGTTTAGAGGTAGTAATAGACTGAGGTCATGGTGACCACTCCCACCAGTATTCTATGAGTGTTCTCCGAATCAATCACAATAGCATCCTAACATTTGCCAACTATCCTTACAAAACAGAATTAGCTACCTTGCTATTAGATTAAGCCATCAGCAACTTGCAACTGTACAACTCGTAATTGTCTTTTAGCATAGAATTTTTTTTTTTTTACATAGCACTCTACTACTTTTGTAGATTAATAATAGAATCCAGAGTGCCATGGAAACATAATGAAGTTTTGGTTGTTCATCATGCTGTTACTAAGCAATGTCAGTTGCTGCTCTTTAGCAATCGAAGTGCTATTTGTTTTTTGGTTACTGATGAGTTTTTTTTTAAACAATACTACTGTTTGTTCAGAATTATGAAGTCAACTCACGAGGAGTTTCCATTGAAACGTACAGATGGGTTGCCTGGATATCTTGGTATCCCAATAATCAGCAGCTTCCTCTTAGCAATGACAAGCAGCAGTCCTTAATTATTTCCTCCAAATACATATGTTGGGTGTTTATGAGAAAGCACTCAGTTAGTGTTAGCACTTAATGGTGTTAGCTGTGCAAATTAGACAGATTTCCCCCCAAAACACTCCTGCCTCTTTCAAATCCGAATTAATACTGCATTTTTAATCTGTCTTTGTTTAAAACAACACTCAATGTTCCAACATTTGGGAATGGGGGGTGGGGGGGGGGGCAGGGTGGTGGTAATATAATAAATGAAGAGTCAGTGTTAAATACATTATCATAAAAGTAAACTATCAGAGCTCGAGATAAAGCATGCATTTCAATGCTTCACTCAAGGAAACCTCAATAAAAAGGCAATGAGATTCCCATTTTAAGAACATAAGAACACAAGAAATAGGAACAGGATTTTAGCTACTAAATTGCAACTCTTTTGAGGCGCAACAGTCTCAAGGCATTACATAGCCTGGTCAAATTAATAAAATATTAAAATAATGAAATTTGCTACACAAACCAACCACGACATAAGATGACAATAGTGGAGGAGGAGCTGAAGAAAAGATTAAGCATGAGCAACTTGATTTATATTATCATGTTGCAGAATCTTGTGCATCTTCTCTTGTTTTTAGGGGGCCTCAGAAACATTCACAGTGTCTTTGGGCTGAATATGTTTGCTATAATATCAACCTAGAAATCGAGCAAAATGCTGAGCAATGGCCCCCAAAAACACTAACAATTTAACAGCAGCCTACCTTATAGCTCATGTGTAAACAAGTAGTTACACTGAAAATACAGTGGGACACAGGTGTGTCCATAACTCAATCTCCCGCTTAAACATTTACATTGCAGGGGAAAAAGAAATACATGAAAGTGTGTTTTGCAGCAGGTGCAGATTAGAATTCCCAAAAGGGATGCAAACGCTGAAGACAGGAGCAACCCGCCCCAGCTAATTTTGATCTTGACATTTTATTTGGGTACCTTTCCGAAATTGTGTCAACTTGGCTCTATTGGTAGCATGCTTGGTTGCAGGTTCATGCCCCACTCCAAGGTTTTGTGCAATATAAAAGCAGCTTGTTGCAAACCCACCAGGATTATTGTTGGTGACAGGTTTACCAATCTAATCTCCCCAGCATAAAAAAATTAATCCGAACATTTTTTGAGATTTTTTTTTTATGTATGTGCCTCACATTTGCTCCCAAGCACAGAAACCACCTGACCATTCACCCACGTGGAGCATAACTGTGTCAGACAGCATTGAAGGGTGACCTTGGGACTATATGGCAAGTATAAACCCCGCACTGATTTTTGCCTAAAAAATGTCAAATAGAAACTGGGAAATACTGGCAGCAGGGATTGCTGGTGATTGGCATGTACGCATTACCACTCAACTACTAAAACCGAAACATAGTATATGAAAACACAAACAAATTTGCGAACTGAATTTTACCGTGAGTTCTTCCACAGCCTTTTTGAGCTCTTCTGGGGTTTTATATTCAAAATCCCTTTCCAAATATTCCTCCTCCGCTTGTGCTATCCATTCCTGCATTTCGGACAGGTCTTTTCTGAGACTCATAGTCTTATCCAGTCCTCCCTTTAATGCAATCTTTTTGGCATATGCCTATTTTGTGCAGGTTAAAAAAAGGCAGTTTTAACCGTTATATCTCACAAAACATTTTACGTGGCACACATTAAGAGGAAAGTCTATAATAAAAAAAAAAATCAATATTATGTCTTCTCACCTTTGCTTAGAATGTCTGGGAATTGAATAAAGCTTTTCCTTAGGGAGGGGAGCCACGTATGGACCCAGCTACAGCCCTCTGGAACCATATACGCAGCCAGCGGCATACTCACAAACACTGGGGCAAGCAGGCTGATGAATGGTGATAAATAATCCTCATGGGTGGAAAGAAATGCTCATTTTTATGAGACTAGTGAAACCTTAGGACCTTTTATTCAGCCACGAGCAAGAATTTATTATATGTGGTTGGGGGGGGGGGGGGCGGCGAAGGTTACTTTTCAGCATTAAAACAAACTACGCTGCAATGCAAACAAATTGCACCACCCTCTCCACCTCTCCAATGGTGCATCTATTTTGCAGCGTAGAAGTGGAGAAGAATCTGTGATGCCCAGGCAGCACCTAAATCAGTCTGGTCAGATTTAAGGTCGTATGCCTGCTCTGCCTCAGAATTATTCAGGACTTTTCTCTGCCTTTGTGGTAATCTGAAAGTTTCCATTGGAAGCCCTTACCACTTTGGAGGATACATTTTATAGGCATGTCGCTGTGGGCATTTTACTCAGCTCCTTGCACTTGGATGCAGCTGCTGCAAATGAACTAATAAAAGATAACAACCTCACAAAATATTCCCAAAAATCATTTGCTGCATTATACTAATTGTTGCCGTATTTATAGTGCCTCCTTATGGCAAAATAAAATCTGAAAGATATCAGAAAGCTTCGTGCTTACATGGCTGCAGGTTTCAGCTGATGGAATAACTTACAGGGTCAGTGAGTGAGAAGAGAGAAGGCTGATTCTCAAGCTTTTTCCCCAGTGTCAATGACAGTAACCTGCAGACATTTTATTACCAACAAGATTGTGATGTTTCACATAATCGGGCAGAAATTGGAAAATTATCAACATGCAAAGTAGCAAACTCAGCCATCATTTGATTTTGTCACAATTTAGTAATACTACGTCTTCCAGAGAATGTCCTTTTCAAACATATTTACATTTGTGGTACCAGTAAGTTCATTGGCTGGTGCAGTCTCTTTTTCCAGTAGGCTAATTTCTAAACATTAATAATGTCAGCAGACTTGTACTCCTCAGTACAGCCTTGAGTAAAAGGGGAAGAGCAAGAGAGTGAAACTACAGGAAACTTTTTCGTATCTGGCACCAAAGGGACCGGATGGTGCCGGTTGATTAAAAATTCCGGATAACGGAGAGGTATATCTACCGAGGCTATTTTTAACAAACAAAAATAAAAAAATCAAGAATTGTGCAGTATAATTGGGTACTCCCCTACAGAATGTTGTGTTAAATGGATGGTGGAAGATGCTTGATTAAGTACAGTAATGCCAGTTGAGGGTAATCCATAACTCTTTAATTACTTAACAGTAAAATAAAACTTATAAACGACTGTATACTGTAGTTTTCGGAGTATGAATTCTGCCGATTATTAGAGAATTCCGGATATTTAGGTGCCGTTTAAACGAGAGTTTCCTGTACATCCCTCCTAAGAAAGCATAAGTAGGCAGACATTTCTCTTTATGGGAAAAAGAAAACTAAACGTCATATCACTCTTTATGGAAGGAGTTTTGGAGGTAGAAATTCCTGTTGGCAATATTAGCCGTTGAATGCACGTTCCGATGATATTCCTCTACCCACTGTTTTAAAAGGTGTATCCACATATGTGTCAAACACCTGACTGACCAAAACAAAAAATTGGAAATATAGTCTTAAGTAATTCAAGACATGATCTGAATTAAGAATGCATATTCATATTTGCTTCTTAGCACTGCTAGAACATAAGATCGTGCCATTAAGATTACTGGACTTTATGTTGCTCAGATGCATATTCAAATTGCTATCTATGTTTCAATTTAAATCTCTTTTTCTACATTTTATTCCTGTTTAAATAACAGTCTGAACATCCTGAAGTTTTACTTTAATGCTGCTCATTGAAGCTTTACAATTTATTTTTGTCTATAATACTGCGAAGCACAATGTTTCGAAGATTATTGCCTTTTGATGCATTAAAACTGTGCACGTGCAATAACCTAAGCTACTGGCAAAAGGCTCCCATACAAATGAAATTACTCTGGAGAGCTATTATGTATTCAACAGGTTTGCATGATTAAACAAGTCAGTTGGAAACAGCATTGCGATTTATCACTTTGTAGCCATTAAAAATAATATAATAAAACCTGAATCCATCTCCTTAATAAGAAACCAGATATTGAAAGTCATAGTTTGAGGAAACTAGGAGATGAGTGTGCTAGTATACTGCCCTTGACATTTTAAAACATGAATGTCAAATCTAACCAGCATAGACCTGCCTTAATTGTGTCCCATTAAAACCCCAAAAGGTGCACAAAGTGATTAGCATTTAGTACTAAGGCAATTTATTCATTTACACCCAAATTTTCACAATCTTTTAAGCTGCTCAACTTGTTTGCGTCCAGATTACACCTGTATCTGGGTGAAAATCAACAACAACTTGTATTTATATAGCGCCTTTAATGTAGTAAAACGTCCCAAGGTGCTTCACAGGAGTATTTTAAGACAAAAAATTTGACACCGAGCCACATAAGGAGAAATTAGGGCAGGTGACCAAAAGCTTGGTCAAAGAGGTAGGTTTTAAAGAGCATCTTAAAGAAGGAAAGAGAGGTAGAGAGGCGGAGAGGTTTAGGCAGGGAATTCCAGAGCTTAGGGCCTGTGCAACAGAAGGCACGGCCACCAAAGGTTGAGCGATTATAATCAGGGATGCTCAAGAGGGCAGAATTAGAGGAGCGCAGATATCTCGGGGGGGGGGTTGTGGGGCTGATGGAGATTACAGAGATAGGGCGGGGCGAGGCCATGGAGGGATTTGAAAACAAGGATGAGAAATCAGGAGGAAACTCTGGGTCCAAGTTTCACAGCTCCTCTGATAGCTCAGTGGGGAAATACGCCACACAGTGCGGCACTGAAACATACAAACCCAGAATGATTCCAGGTTCAAGCCCTAATCTGTGGTGAGTTAGTCAATCTCAGTCTGTGGCAGTCTGGTTGCTACAATTCATCTTGGAATTCCTTGGCCGATCAAAGGGGGAGGAGGGGAGTGGTAATAAAAATCAGTCAGGGTTGCCAACCTGATCACAATCCAGTGATCCTCGTTAGTCAGTTCATGTGTGGGTAAATATTAGGTGAGGACAAGCTTACTCTGGTCTATGACACCTCCCATGTCTGAAAAACTCACGGATACACACTCTCTCCATTTTCACACAAGACTATCTACTTGGGCAGGGGGTAGCAGCCTGCTATTGATGCCTGTGGGACCATTCTCCAACATAGTCACTGCCTTCAGGAGAGAAGGGTTATGGGCAAATAAAACTTATTAAAAAAAAGTACCAGGGTCAAATGCAAATATTGTCAATATTCACCACACCCCATCCCCCATCGCCACCTGCTGCCCATGACATACTTTGTAAGTAATAAATTAATAAAAAAATAACTTGAATAGACCAAGAAAATGACCTGAATCTGAGTTGTGATTCTAGTTTTCCATTGAGAGAATAATTTTTTTTTGCCAATCTTTTTTTCTGTCCCATTCTCTCCTGAAAGTGTTGTTTCTTACTGGATTACTGTTCCATGGGCTCACCTACATGCTGACCTTTACAAAATCAGCCATCAGAGGCATCTTGGAGATGGAGGGTAGATTTTTGCCTGGGCGTAAAATTGGCGTGGCAAATTGGCCGTGCAATATAGAAACCGCCCAATTTCAATTTCTAGCTATTTTATTTTATGCCTGTCGGCAAGTTGAAAATCTACCCCAGGATTTCCATTCCCAGGGCTAATTCTGCACACAAGAGTTATTACATTCTGCTATCTTTATGAAACAGCTGCAAAGAATGGAGCTGCACCAGAAATGCCGGAACTGCCCATCAAACCCTACCACCTCTCGGCAACACACTGGACACGACTGCTGTTCACAGGATACCTTTAGAAAGTGATGTAAATGCCAAGAATTCAATATTATCTCATTCTCTTCTGGAGATTATTTTGAATCAAAATAGGTCAACTTTGCAGAATTCTCTGTAAACACGGACAAAGGGACTAAAATTCTTCCTGTTGATAACTTCAGTGAAAAGGTTATCCCATTTTGTTCTTGCATTGACTTTTTCTATACAATCAACAGCAAAAGGAATATCATGACAAAAAGTGTCTGAAGGAGAGCAAATTAAGAAAAAAACACCCGTGGAAGAATTTGCTGTAAATTTTGATCAGTCCAATGCTGTTGCCACTTTATGGGACTCAACAGACATTAGCATTTTATAAATCCCATCTTTTCTGCTTACGCATAGTGGACCATGTCAGTATATAATCGAATTAGCAAACTTCTGGTTCAGAATGATACTGCACAAAAATATTTTTTCACTATACATTACTTGTAATTTTTATACCATATATTTGGTCTGAAATTCAGTGAATGTTTTAGTGGATTCTTTTCAAAGCCAATATCTTTTTGAATACTGAAATGGTGCAATAGATACACTCAAATATTCAATTCACGAGCCTTTTTTATTAAGTTCCCTTACACCATTGCCCACCAATTACAACACAATTGAAACAGCACCCATTTTTTCGAGATTACTGTCATTATAACAAAGTTGAAAAGTTTGCCAGGATGGCTAGTTTCTACCACATTTCTATAAGCACATATGCCAGCTCCACGTTACGCAGAATTTATTGACTGCTACATCATGACACCTCAATATTCTGCATCATGCTGAAGGTAAATGCCCACACATTAAACCATTATGTTGTTTTTTAAAAATCTTTCAAACACTTTTATTAGATAATGCAGATTCCAGATGTTACAAAACTAACGGCTGGACTTGGCCACACGTTCCAGCTCATCCTTCTTCTTAATGGCGTAAGAGTTAGAGGAGCCCTTAGCAGCATTGATGAGCTCATCAGCCAGGGTCTTAATCTCTTTGCAACAAAATTGGTGCCCAACATCACTCAGTAGTTTACTCTTTGGTGAACAGATACTTTGATCTTTTATGCATACTTTGATCTATAAATGTTAATAGATATGTAACAACATTATTTATGCACTTTGGGCGAAGATACAGCAGCGAAGTGGGAGCAACTCTGATGAGATTCACGGCCATAGTCAGTTGGAGACTCAGCAATTTTACTAATTAAAAAATGGGAAATGTCCCATTCAACGCCACTACCACCCTTCTCTGCATGAGAACATGGATATCTGAAGACACCATTACATTGCTTTTCAGAGATTGGACTTCTCACCTGTTTACAGATGTTCTCCCAACATGCATTCAGCTCAGTGAGTTCAGTCTGTAATTTGCCCACATATGTGGGCTCAGCCTGGCTTTTCAAGGTTTCCCCCACCTCATTAATACCATTTAAGCTGGGCTGGATAGTTTGGATGTCATTTACTAATGCCTGAAAAAGAAACATGATGCAGTTATCAAAAATACTCAAACACGCTTGTAACCACATAGATGAAACATGGTGGTTCAGTGAAACCTACGGCTAAGTTGGGGAACCAATCTACTTCTGGTACCAATAATATAGCAAGAGAAGTTAAAGCAAACTTTTAGAAACACAGCACATTTTAAAGTAAATTGAACATCTAGAGGTTTATCTTCCAAACCATCTGTAATTGAATTCGAGTTTGTAGGAAGGATTCACATGTCATTTGTGGAATTGCTCTGATTTGGTGTAGCAATGCTGTAGAAGTCCATGACATTAGTTTGCCTTTACTTTGATTTTTTTTCCACAAGTACAACTGAGATAGGATTTTTGGCACTTGATAACACTACTAATATTTCAGTTCTAATTAACAGATAGAAGATAATAAATGACTTGTCAATGAGCTAAAAGCTACTAATTCAATGCAGTGGTTCAAATATCATGAACAGAGAAAGGCACAAGCAGTTTAGGAATGTCAGCAGAAAGCGGAGATTGAATTACTGCCTTTAACCCACTGGGAGCTGTCATTCTTTAAAACAAGACATACTCAAGATTTTAGAAAGACCACCGTAGCCACACTGAGAAACTTCTTACCCAAATCCTTGATGCTGTGCCCGACGTTCCCTGCCCGTCTAATTTCCAAAGATCGTACTCCTCAAACATTCATAGTTGAAGCTTCCCAGGAAATGAGCTCTACCCAATTGCCTTTGTCTCATTTGGAGTATATAGCTTCATTGTCAGAACTTGCCAGCCAGCTGCCTGCTTCCCTTAGCAACTTTTTGAATCAGCCGATTTAGATTTCCAACACACCAGGGAATAATTCATGAGGCAACTTCCAATAGCGCAGGAAATTTGAACTGGCTAACTCATTTGGGCGCAAAGAACAAATGGCCCAACAGCTGGCAAATTCCAGCAATGACCCATCTCAACTGAGGTAAACGGTGTTGGCACCTGTGGGGAAAGCAATTCTAGTCCTTCAGTAGAGGTGGCTGCAGTGAGGCAGAGAGTAGCAAGTACTTGGGATTAGGGCTAGTGCAAAGACACCAGAGATGTCCCAGGTCTCAGGAACTGAAGGGAAAATCTAACATTACCCCACAATTCAGGAAGTGGATATGCCCCTGCTTTATAATATATGGTTCACAGTTTATTTAAACTTTGCCTTCTTTTAAACTGAATCATATCATCTTGAACTCCTCCATGCTTTTAGTTAGGGCAGTGAAAATTGGTTTCTTTCAGTTCTGCAAAGATACTTTCTCAATGTCGTGTACATGTCTAACTAACACCTGTCACCTTTTACTTTTCATGGCTCCATTAAGTCTTTCTTCATCCAGTAATATTTGCCTCACTGTCTCCTGTACTGCCCAAGCTCGTTACAGTTTTGGTATTTTCAGTACCATCCTCTTTTGGAACAGCCTGACAGCAGTTCCTGTAAGTCCGACGTCACCCCCTACAATTCAGAAGCTGCATATTTTCTGTCTTCTTTCCTCACTGAGGTGTCTATCCAATTAGCTATCAATTAGCCAAGTTGCAGTAATTTGCTTGCTGCATTTACTGCAGACTCTTGCTACCAAATTCTCTTGGAAATGGCAAACATTAAGACACAGACCAGAGATTTGGAGACTAAAGCAACAAATATCTATTTATATCTAAATAGGAATATGAAGCACAAAAATTGACAACTACTAAAAGAAACAAATATGCATACGCTGACAACGTCTACAATGACTCAATTAGCCTATGTAAGAACAGCTTCTGTTTGAAATTTGAGAGTCTCTGCTAAATAATAAACAAAGCTCTGGTTATAGCACAGCAAATTCAGCCTCGCTTCAGCTCTTTGTTCACCCCAGGCAGGGCTTTCTTCTCTCTCAATTCTTATTCAGTTCAGGCAACCACTTTTGATGAAACTCCTATATCGTTTCAAACTCCCTGCTTTTAACCACTTCAGGGTCAAAATCAACATTTCTGTTAAGTCCTTGGTGCAGTAGTTCCGAAACAAACTCAACAATATTTTATACACATATCCTATTAACAATAGAAAGCACATGCGTCAAACATACAAACGTTTGCAAGGCATAATACTCCTGTCCTTAATGAGCAATTCCACTCTGTTACCACAAAAAGCCTGCTATTACTACAGCACTCTTCATGCCGAGTACCTTGAGGTCTGAAGTCAACTTTATCTATTTATCTGCATATGTCCCTGATCATTTGCCATTTTCAAACTTCACTCCCCATCAATAGTTAAATAACAAAAAAATAACCTAGGGTTGCCAGCAATTTGGCTTTGGACCAGACAGTCTGGCTTTGGAGTGTGGGTGGAGATTGGAATCCTCTCAAATGTAAGTCAGATGCTAAAAGCCTGTTGCTTTTAAAACATGCATTCATTGTTTTCAACTTATTTCTGTGCCTAATGTGATGATATTACGAAAGTTATTAAGGTTTTCAATTACATTTCATCAGTAAAAAAACAAAAATTAAAACTCAAGCCATGATTTCACCCCACCATAATAGATTTGCCTCCCCAAAACAGTATTGACTGAAGGTGCCAGTCATGAATGACCTAGTATGCGTTATGAAGAGTAGAAGAATGGCTGGCCCTGAGACACAAGACAATAGTCAAATCTGAATGTTCTGGTGACACTGAAAGTTGCTCAGGATGTTCGCTCACGGGTTACACGGTGGGAGCTCCTTCATTCAGTTATGGGCTGTTACTTCCCCACCAGCTATCTCTTTTTTTTAACATTCCCAAAACTCACAGTAACAAAGGTTTCTTATTACAGTGAAGAATGCTAATTAATTAAATTGTTTTATTTTTGTGGTAGCTTCCAGTAACTGTCCATCTAATAAATATGACAATGGACCTGCAACTTTAGTTACGCTTGAAGTATGGATGTTTCATGCATGAGCTTGTCATACCTTCGATAAAGACTAAAATTAGTCTTGCAGGAAATGTACTTACTGTACATTGCTCTAACTGCTTTTCAAGTGCCTCCGAATCACCAAGAGCAGGCCATTCTTCATTTAGGAAAACATCCACTTCAGCCATCCATTTCTTTAAGGTTTTTGCGTCATTCTGTTCAACACAAAGAAATTATAAAGTTGCATGTGTATCGAACCATTACCATTATAACAAATTCCATCAAAGTCTCTCAACAGTTTCAAATCCACCTTTTTTCTAACTCGTTCAATATCGTTAGCACTTTGTACAGCCTGTGCCCACGCTGTTCAATTGCAGGAATTACAATACTTGCAATCTTTCTGGGAACACAGCTAGAGGTCAAATTGAATGAGGTAAAGCAAATTTAGTTTATCTGGGGAAACAAATGGAATTGCAATTGTGTATTCAATTTGCATGTTTATTTTGCACACCTCATCACTGGTCAGGATTGCACAAACTTACTGTTTGCGCTTTTCCTCCAAAATGTTATTTTCCGACCAAAAATTCCCTGCATCCTTTTTGACAGGGGCAGAGTGATATCTACTCCATGAGTGGCTGACACAATACAAAGGCCAATTAGGGTGCGCATTCAGCAGACTTGTACTGGCTTCACAACAATCTGGATGATTCCAAATCTTTTAAAAGATATCGGTCACTTCCAACCTGAGTTGGTTGAAACTGAATCAAAGTTCACACTTTCCAAGTATCAGAATTACAGTCTGACAGGATACAAATGTGTATCATTTAGTTAGTACTCCTTTCCTCTCAAAAATTGATATTACATAATTTGAACAGTGGAAAGGAAAGAGAAATAAGCCAGGGTGAGAGATACGCATTTTGGTTCAGCCTGGTGTATTAAATTACATTATTTGTTGCTATAATAATCAACCTAATTTATTCCTCCCTTCCCAATCTTCATAAGCCTCACTGCATTTAATCAACAGTATTCATAACAGAGGACTGGGTGACTTAATGGTCTGCATACTCTGCTTTCACCTCTGTAACCTAGATTTTCCTCGAGCTCAAATGAAGGCTTCTCCTCTCTGCAGGATGCAAGGGCCTTAAGTGAAATGAGTCTGGAAAGTTTCAATCATAAGAAATAGGAGCAGGCCATTTGGCCCTTCGAGCCTGCTCCACCATTCAATAAGATCATGGCTGATCTTCTACCTTAACTCTACTTTCCTGCACTATCCCCATATCCCTTGATTCCCTTAATATTCAAAAATCTATCGATCTCTGTCTTGAATATACTCATGATGCGGAGATGCCGGCGTTGGACTGGGGTGGACAAAAACGAGAAGTCGCACAACACCAGGTTATAGTCCAACAGATTTATTTAAAATTACAAGCTTTCGGAGCTATCCTGCCCCTTCTTCAGGTAGAGTTACTGTGAGTCACAGTAACTCTACCTGAAGAAGGGGCAGGATAGCTCCGAAAGCTTGTAATTTTAAATAAATCTGTTGGACTATAACCTGGTGTTGTGCGACTTCTCGTTTTTGAATATACTCAACGACTGAGCCCTCATAGCCCTTTGGGGTGGAGAATTCCAAAGATTCACCACCCTCTGAGTGAAGAAATTTCTCCTCATCTCAGTCCTAAATGGCCGACCCCTTATTCTGAGACTCTGACACCTGGTTCTAGACTCCCCAGCCAGGGGAAACATCCTCCCTGCATCTACCCTGTCAAGCCCTGTAAGAATTTTGTATATTTCAATGAGATCACCTCTCATTCTTCTAAACTCTAGAGAATATAGGCCTAGTCTACTCAATCTCTCCTCATAGAACAATCCCCCCATCCCAGGAACCAGTCTGGGGAACCTTCATTGCACTCCCTCTGAGGCAAGTATATCCTTCCTTGGGTAAGGAGACCAAAACTGTTCACAGTACTCCAGGTGTGGTCTCACCAGGGCCCTATACAATCAGTTGCTAGTGGAAACATGTCCACAACACAAAACAGACAATTCAGCACTAATTGGCAGTATCTTGCAACAAAGTCATAAGGCTCCTTAGTTTGGAAAATTGAATTACAGTAATACACCAACACAAACATATTGGCCCAGATAGGTGCAGCAGGGAGTAGATGTTAGGCTCCTCCAACTGAGAAGGGAAACACTAAATGACAAGCCATCCTTGGCCATTCTCATGCACCTTCAACTGTCTATGGTAGTATTCCAGAAGCTAATCACCCTCCCATTCCCTCAGCTCAGGAAAGCATATGATGTGGGAAGATGTGGGGGAGGGGGAAGCACCTTAAAGGCGCAAAATTAAAAGTGAGGGTAATAAGCAGGCCATTGTGAGTTACAATAAATGATTATTTAAGATTATTTTTAAAAATGTGAACTCCAATGTATGATTTTTTTTTTTAAGTGTGCTGCATTCAAAGGTAGTCATAAATAGGAATTTCCATCAATTATACAAAAATGACTAACAACAAAAATCATAGATTCATAGAATGGTTACAGCACAGAAGGTAGCCATTCGGCCTGTTGAGCCTGTGCTGGCTCCCGGCAAGAGCACCTCAGCTAGTCCCACTCCCCCGCCCTTTCCCTGTAGCCCTGCAAATTTTTTTCCTTCAGGTACTTGTCCAATTCCCTTTTGAAAGCCATGATTGAGTCTGCTTCCACCACCCTTTCAGGCAGTGCATTCCAGATCCTAACCACTCGCTGCATAATCCCAGAACAACCCAAGCTTCTCTAGTCTATCCACGTAACTGAAGACACTCATCCCTGGAATCATTCTCGTAAATCTTTTCTGCATCCTCTTCAAGGCCTTCACATCCTTCCTAAAGTGCTGTGCCCAAAATTGAACACAATACTCCAGTTGAGGCCGAACCAGTGTTTTATAAAGGTTCATAACTTCCTTGCTTTTGTACTCCATGCCTCTATTTATGAAGTCATGATGCGGAGATGCCGGTGTTGGACTGGGGTGGACAAAATTGAGAGGTCGCACAACACCAGGTTATAGTCCAACAGTTTTATTTTAAATCACAAGCTTTCGGAGTTACAACTCCTTCGTCGGGTGAAGTGAGGAGATACAGAATCGTCAAAGCATATATAGATAGAGAACAATGCATGTGTAACTTACAATTGCAGACAACTAAATTCAATCATCCTGACTGTTTATCTGCCGAGGTGTGATAAAGTTAATCAGGTCAGCCAAGAAGGTACCACATCAAAGACATAGCAAGATACAACTGAGACAATGAGGTGGAGTTGCATGGGGTCTAACGTGTCAAAAGCTGCCGTCTGTATGTAAAACGATTAACTTTAAAATTTTTACTTTTTTACTGGGAATCACATCTGTGAACAAGCCAACGACGACTCGAGTCCGGATCACGTCATGTATCGTGACATAAACCCAAGATCCCGGTTGGCTTGTTCACAGATGTGATTCCCAGTAAAAAAGTAAAAATTTTAAAGTTAATCGTTTTACATACAGACGGCAGCTTTTGACACGTTAGACCCCATGCGACTCCACCTCATTGTCTCAGTTGTATCTTGCTATGTCTTTGATGTGGTACCTTCCTGGCTGACCTGATTAACTTTATCACACCTCGGCAGATAAACAGTCAGAATGATTGAATTTAGTTGTCTGCAATTGTAAGTTACACATGCATTGTTCTCTATCTATATATGCTTTGACGATTCTGTATCTCCTCACTTCACCCGACGAAGGAGTTGTAACTCCGAAAGCTTGTGATTTAAAATAAAACTGTTGGACTATAACCTGGTGTTGTGCGACCTCTCAATTCTATTTATGAAGCCCAGGATCCCGTATACTTTTTTAACCGCTTTCTTAACCTGCCCTGCCACCTTCAATGATTTGTGCACGTATACCCCAAGGTCTCTCTGTTCAGGCACCCCCTTTAGGATTGTACATATAAGGCTAGCTCGGAAGTGCCATTTTCAACAACAACTCGTATTTATATAGCGCCTTTAACGTAGTAAAATGTCCCAAGGCGCTTCACAGAAGTGTTATAAAACAGAATTTGACACCGAGACACACAAGGAGAAATTAGGGCAGATGCTTGGTCAAAGCAGTAGGTTTTAACGAGCATCTTCATGTTCTTTGCCAGTTAATTGCTTCAGGGGGAAAAAATGACATTGACAATCTCAGTTATAACTGTGCTCCCTGTCGAAAGAGCAGAGTGCTATTGTTGTGCGCTGTATAGATTGATAGGGAATGAGTACTTCTGCACAGGCTCACTACGTCCCAGCCGCAAATGCGCATAGAAGCAGGAGCGTCTGGGGAGACTGAAGACGCTGTGCGTTCTCTGAGCTCAGTAGTGTTCGTGCTGTGCATTCTGTGTAATTGGTAGTGTTAGCGCTGTGCGTTCTCTGAACGCGGTAATGTTAGCGCTGTGCATTCTGTGTAATTGGTAGTATTAGGGATGTGTGTTCTCTGAATGCGGTAGTGTTAGCGCTGTGCGTTCTCTGAACTCGGTTGTGTTAGCGCTGTGCATTCTCTGAACTCGGTAGTGTTAGCGTTGTGCGTTCTCTGAACTCGGTAGTCAAAAATGAGAAGTCGCACAACACCAGGTTATAGTTCAACAGTTTTATTTGAAATTACGAGCTTTCGGAGCGCTGCTCCTTCGTCAGGTACAATGAGGGAATACAAATCGGTTACAAAGTATATATAGACAGAGAACAATGTGTCTGCAGAGATACAATCCATCAGGGAGGCATTACATCAAAGACACAGCAGAGTACAGCCATGACAATGAGGTGGGTCACAGGGGGTCCAACGTGTCAAATGCTGCAGTCTGCAGTTAAGCCTTTTACTTTAAAAAAAAAATGGAAATCACACCTGTGAACCAGACAATGATGTCGAGTCACGTTCTGTAGCATGACATGAACCCGAGATCCCTATTGAGGCCATCTTCATGGGTGCGGAACTTGGCTATCAGTTCCTGCTCGATGATTTTGCGTTGTCGTGTGTCTCGAAGGCCGCCTTGGAGAACGCTAACCCGCAGATCCGAGGCTGAATGTCCTTGACTGCTGAAGTGTTCCCTGACTGGGAGGTAACAATCCTGCCTGGCGATTGTTGCGCGGTGTCCGTTCATACGTTGTCTCAGTGTCTGCATGGTCTCGCCGAGGTACCATGCCGCGGTTTCATGTCACGCTACAGAACGTGACTCGACGTCGTTGTCTGGCTCACAGATGTGATTTTCAGTTTTTAAAAAAAAGTAAAAGGCTTAACTGCAGACTGCAGCATTTGACACGTTGGACCCCCTGTGACCCCACCTCATTGTCTTAGCTGTACTCTGCTGTGTCTTTGATGTAATGCCTCCCTGACGGATTGTATCTCTGTAGACACATTGTTTTCTGTCTATATATATTTTGTAATCGATTTGTATTCCCTCACTGTACCTGTACCTGACGAAGGAGCAAAGCTCCGAAAGCTCATAATTTCAAATAAAACTGTTGGACTATAACCTGGTGTTGTGCGACTTCTCATTTTTGTCCACCCCAGTCCAACACCGGCATCTGCGCATCATGAACTCGGTAGTGTTAGCGTTGTGCGTTCACTGAACTCGGTAGTGTTAGCGCTGTGCGTTCTCAGATCTCGGTAGTGTTAGCGTTGTGCGTTCTCTGAACTCGGTACTGTTAGCGCTGTGCATTCTCAGATCTCGGTAGTGTTAGCGCTGTGCGTTCTCTGAACTCAGTGGTGTCAGCGTTGTGCGTTCTCTGAACTCGGTAGTGTTAGCGTTGTGCGTTCACTGAACTCGGTAGTGTTAGCGTTCTGCGTTCTCTGAACTCGGTAGTGTTAGCGCTGTGCGTTCTCTGAACTCAGTAGTGTGAGCGCTGTGTGTTCTCTGAACTCAGTGGTGTTAGCGCTGTGCGTTCTCTGAACTCGGTTGTGTTAGCGCTGTGCGTTCTCTGAACTCGGTAGTGTTAGCGCTGTGCGTTCTCTGAACTCGGTTGTGCTAGCGCTGTGCGTTCTCTGAACTCGGTAGGGTTAGCGCTGTGCGTTCTCTGAACTCGGTAATGTGAACGCTGTGCGTTCTCTGAACTCGGTAGGGTTAGTGCTGTGCGTTCTCTGAACTCGGTTGTGTGAGCGTTGTGCGTTCTCTGAACTCGGTTGTGTTAGCGCTGTGCGTTCTCTGAACTCGGTTGTGTTAGCGCTGTGCATTCTCTGAACGCGGTAGTGTTAGGGCTGTGCATTCTCTGAACTCGGTAGTTTTAGCTCTGTGCGTTCTCTGAACTCGGTTGTGTTAGTGCCGTGCTTTTCCTGAACTTGGTTGTGTTAGTGCTGTGCGTTCTCTGAACTAGGTTGTGTTAGCTTTGTGCGTTCTCTGCACTCGGTTGTGTTAGATTTGTGCGTTCACTGAACTCGGTTGTGTTAACGCTGTGCGTTCTCTGAACTCGGTAGTGTTAGGGTTATGCGTTCCCTTAACTCGGTAGTGTTAGCATTGTGCGTTCTCTGAACTCGGTAGTGTTAGCGTTGTGCGTTCTCTGAACTCGGTAGTGTTAGCATTGTGCGTTCTCTGAACTCGGTAGTGTTAGCATTGTGCGTTCTCTGAACTCGGTAGTGTTAGCGTTGTGCGTTCTCTGAACTCGGTAGTGTTAGCGTTGTGCGTTCTCTGAACTCGGTAGTGTTAGCGTTGTGCGTTCTCTGAACTCGGTAGTGTTAGCGCTGTGCGTTCTCTGAACTCGGTAGTGTTAGCGTTGTGCGTTCTCTGAACTCGGTAGTGTTAGTGTTGTGCGTTCTCTGAACTCACTTGTGTTAGCGCTGTGTGTTCCCTGAACTCAGTTATGTTAGGGCTGTGCGTTCTCTGAACTCGGTTGCGTTAGCGCTGTGCATTCTCTGAACTCGGTTGTGTTAGCTTTGTGCGTTCACTGAACTCAGTTGTGTTAGTGCCGTGCTTTTCCTGAACTCGGTAGTGTTAGCGCTGTGCGTTCTCTGAACTCACTTGTGTTAGCGCAGTGCATTCTCTGAACTCGGTAGTGTTAGCGCTGTGCGTTCTCTGAACTCGGTAGTGTTAGCGCTGTGCGTTCTCTGAACTCGGTAGTGTTAGTGCTGTGCGTTCTCTGAACTTGGTTATGTTAGGGCTGTGCGTTCTCTGAACTTGGTTGTGTTAGCGCTGTGCGTTCACTGAACTCGCTTGTGTTAGTGCCGTGCTTTTTCTGAACTCGGTAGTGTTAGCGTTGTGCGTTCTTTGAACTCGGTTGTGTTAGTGCCGTGCTTTTCCTGAACTCGGTAGTGTTAGCGCTGTACGTTCTCTGAACTCACTTGTGTTAGCGCTGTGCGTTCTCTGAACTCGGTTGTGTTAGCGCCGTGCTTTTCCTGAACTCGGTTATGTTAGGGCTGTGCGTTCTCTGAACTTGGTTGTGTTAGCTTTGTGCGTTCTCTGAACTCGGTTGTGTTAGCTTTGTGCGTTCACTGAACTCGGTTGTGTTAGCGCTGTGTGTTCCCTGAACACGGTAGTGTTAGCGCTGTGTGTTCCCTGAACTCGGTAGTGTTAGCGCTGTGTGTTCCCTGAACTCGGTAGTGTTAGGGTTATGCGTTCCCTTAACTCGGTAGTGTTAGCATTGTGCGTTCTCTGAACTCGGTAGTGTTAGCGTTGTGCGTTCTCTGAACTTGCTTGTGTTAGCGCTGTGCGTTCTCTGAACTCAGTAGTGTTAGCGCTGTGAGTTCTCTGAACTCGCTTGTGTTAGCGCTGTGAGTTCTCTGAACTCGGTTATGTTAGGGCTGTGCGTTCTCTGAACTCGGTTGTGTTAGCGCTGTGCATTCTCTGAACTCGGTAGTGTTAGCGCAGTGCGATCTCTGAACTCGGTAGTGTTAGCGCTGTGCATTCTCTGAACTCGGTAGTGTTAGCGCTGTGTGTTCCCTGAACTCGGTTATGTTAGGGCTGTGCGTTCTCTGAACTCGGTTGTGTTAGCGCTGTGCATTCTCTGAACTCGGTTGTGTTAGGGCTGTGCGTTCTCTGAACTCGGTAGTGTTAGGGTTATGTGTTCCCTGAACTCGGTAGTGTTAGCATTGTGTATTCTCTGAACTCGGTGGTATTAGCGCTGTGCGTTCTCTGAACTTAGTAGCGTTTCTGCTGAGCGTTCTCTGAAATCGGTAGTATTATCACTGTGCCTTGAAACTCTGGAGCTTGCCTGACAATGACTGGATCAAATTACACATTGCAGAGAACTTGAATTACACGACAGCAGTCTGGATCAAATTACACATTCCAGTTGTGTGTGATTTGTTCTTTCATATACTGTTGGTGTCAATACCGAAGTATGCTGATTCCACCAGAATGGTGCAAATAGACGCAACCATTGTTGTGAGGTGTGGATGAATCTGCAACTTGGATTGCCAGGTTCTGGATGCATGACAATAAACTGCAAAAATTGTACCAACCTGAAACTGCTGAACCTTTGTCATCAGTTCCTCAAGTTTCTGGCTTTGCTCCATCAAATGAATGGTCAATTTCTTCCAACGGCCAACAATCCCTTCAAGCTCTGATCGATATTTGTGGCTGATTTCTGCTGGGGCTTTCCTGGATACCTCTTCTACAGCTGTGGTGAGATAATTCAGCCCACTTTGCTGCTCCTGAAAAGAGCCTTGTAAAACCTCAAAAGGAAGATTTAATTCTTTTTAGAAAATCATAAAAATTATGAAGTTTCAATTAAGAAAATATAAAATATTTTCTGTAGTCTTTAACGTTGGAGCAAGCAATATGATTTCAGCATTTCAGACATAGCTTTAGTTTCTTTTTCCAATTAAGACCATATTAATCACTGAAGATCTCAACAGTTTCCTGCCTTAACTTTATGAACTCTGTGTTCTTAACATTCAAATTGACCAAAATTTATGACACAAAGAGGACTTTGGACTGTGCCCGAACAGATAAAGTTCACAGTTTGAAACAATTTAATTTCCCAAGCAACTGCCAAAAAACTCATCCTGGTCCTCCATTTAAGTCAAGCGACCCCCAAGTAAGGGAAATCATCCTGTGGCATAAATAACAAGTGATGTTGCTGGGTCTTCAGGTAGCTAAATCAAGGCAACCTCAGTTAAATCAGCTAATGTTGGCGAGATTCCTCAACTCATTAATGTTAATATTGAAGCTGTTGTTGAGGCAACTGATCGCCTCCCATCCCTTCCATTATGATCCTGACCTATGTCCTAACCCCCTACCTCCACCGTAACCCTGTTTCGCCTCCCTCCCCAACAAATGTGAGCAATTGACAATATCAATATTACAGGAAAATTAACATTCTTAAATTGGCAGATTGGGGAGGAACAGAAGTGTGCAATGCATCCTGTTACCACTATTTAGCTGTTAAGACTGCATGTCAGCACTGTTAAAATGTATTTACATTCCATATACTTAAGAGTCCCAGTGAGTTTCAAAGCTAGGTACTTAAACTGACTCCACGACAAATTATGAAAATATATGGCAGTACTAGTGTATAATTTTTAGCTTTAATTCCTCCTTTGGGATTTTCAATTACCCAACAAAATACACTGGAGAGAAGTGAAAGCTGTTTGTCACACACATATACACACACAGCTGACAGGTATCAAAGGTTTGAGTTGCTGAGACGAAAGAGCGAATTTTAATCCTATCCGCCAATGGAAACCAGGCAGGCGGGCAGTTAAAATCGGCCTGGTGAGTTCCCTGACGATGTCCTGCACCGATCCAGCCATTTTCAATGGCGGGGAATTCTTGATCTTGCACAACTATCACAATTCTCAGAGAAGGAGAAGGGGGCGGGGATGGGGTTGGGCGGGAGAAAGAGTAAGGGGAAAAGTCATCACTCTCGGTAAGACAGCGGTTTGTTTCACGATGTAAATGTAAATGTTCCAGCAGCCCCTGGGCATTAGCTGCAGGTGAAGCAGGAATTCACTGAAGAAACCTTAATACAGGGCAACAATCCCATTTTAAGCCTGAAGTTCAAACTGAGAAAAAGGAAAACAAAAAGGGCATCTTTCATGATTTAAAAAAAACCCACTGGGGGCCATTTTAAAATCAGAAAAAAACATGTTGCAGTTTCTGGATGACTCTGATTCCCATTTATGATGGACGCTGGCCCCAATTTTAATATTGGGCCAGTTTTGGGCCGGTGTGGAGAGTTAGAAACTCACCCACTGCTTCAAAAATGAGAACCTGGTAAAACGCCTGGGTCTCATTTAAATCCTGCAGGCTGATTTCCCACACATGGTAAGTCAGTGAGGAACAACGGAAAATCACGTGGCCCCAAGGGTGCCCGCCAACAGAAGCTAAGTGGCAGGATTGGCTGCTGGCCCATCAGTTTGGGGGGGGGGGGGGGGCGGGTACAAATCGTGGCAGGAGAGGACTAAGCTCTTTCTTGAGAACTACCACACCTCTGCCAGTTTTTGTTACCTAGCTTTGTCACTTGTTTGGCTCAGCATAATCAGTCATTATTACCAAGCTCAGGAATTCAAGTTTTTAACTGAAAAGATCTTGCAACCCTTGAAGACTAGAAATGGGTGGAAAACAACATAATCGATCTTTCTCAGCAGAATTATTGACTTGGATTCTCAGCGCTTAATATGATATTGATCTGCCCCAGTGTCCAATTATATCTATTATTGCTGACAATGAGTCAATTATTGCTTGTCTTTCAGACAGGGACTTAACCACTCTACAGAAGGTGGTGGTATCAGCAAAAAACATCTTCGAAAGAGGTTTCTGTACAAAGAACCTACATATCTATCGGTGATTAATGGATGGTCCCTCACGCCAAGGCCAACTGGATCATTGGAGGTCTCTAATCTACCATTACAATAATTGGTTATTGTAATAATTAGGTACCCAAATATATCGAATATTATGAAAGCAATACAACTCCATTGAGACTTTCCAGCAGAAATGGCTGACTAAGGATTCATACTTTCAGTTCCCTGAGTCGCTGCTCCATAATTTCATATTCTGTGACTGTGACACGAGGGACAGTTAACTTGGCTTCAGATTGCTGGATCCACAGAACCAGGGTGTTCATCGTCTCCTTGTAACGGAGCGTAGGCAGGCTGTGCAGAACTGGAAAATTGAAAAATTACATTAACGATTAAGCATAATTCAGATAGATTTTTCTTTTACAATTTAGACAAAAAAACATTACAGTTCAGAAAATTGTAAGCACAGCATATGTCCTAGCCTACATTTATATGGTCACTGTTCTTCTGTCATCCCACCATGGCAGCTGGGGAATTTAAATTCAGTTAATTAAATAAATCTGGAATAAAAAGCTAGTATCAGTACTGGTGACCATGAAACTATCGGATTGTCGTAAAAACCCATCTGGTTCACTAATGTCCTTTAGGGAAGGAAATCTGCCGTCCTTACCTGGTCTGGCCTATATGTGACTCCAGACCCACAGCAATGTGGTTGACTCTTAACTGCCCTCTGAAAAGGCCGAGCAAGGCACTCAGGTGTAAAAAAAAAAAGCTACGATAAACAATAAGAATAAAACTGGAGGGACCACCTGGCATCGACCTCGGCACTGGCTACGGACACGGGCAACGGCACAACCAGCTCAGTTGACCTTGCAAAGTCCTCCTCACCAACATCTGGGGACTTGAGCAAAAATTGGGAGAGCTGTCCCACAGACTAGTCAAGCAACAGCCTGACATAGTCATACTCACAGAATCATACCTTTCAGCCAATGTCCCAATCTCCTCCATCACCATCCCTGGGTATGTCCTGTCCCACCGGCAGGACAGACCCACCAGGCATTGGCGGCACAGTGGTATACAGTCAGGAAGGAGTGGCCCTCGGAGTCCTCAACATTGACTCCGGACCCCATGAAGTCTCATGGCTTCATGTCAAGCATGGGCAAGGAAACCTCCTGCTGATTACCACCTACCACCCTCCCTCAGCTGATGAATCAGTACTCTTTCATGTTGAATACCACTTGGAAGAAGCACTGAGAGTAGCAAGGGCACAGAATGTACTCTGGGTGGGGGACTTCAATATCCATCACCAAGAGTGGCTCGGTAGCACCACTACTGACCGAGCTGGCCGAGTCCTGAAGGTCATAGCTGCCAGTCCGGGCCTGCGACAGATGGTGAGAGAACCAACACGAGGGAAAAACCTACTTGACCTCGTCCTCACCAATCTACCTGTCGCAGATGCATCTGTCCATGACAACACTGGTAGCAGTGACCACCGCACAGTCATTGTGGAGACGAAGTCCCATCTTCACACTGAGGACACCCTCCATCGTGTTGTGTGGCACTATCACCGTGCTAAATGGGATCGATTCAGAACAGATCTAGCAGCTCAAAACTGGGCATCCATGAGGCGCTGTGGGCCATCAGCAGCAGCAGAATTGTATTCTACCACAATCTGTAACCTCATGGCCCGGCATATCCCTCACTCTACCAATACTATCAAGCCAGGGGACCAACCCTGGTTCAATAAGGAGTGCAGAAGAGCATGCCAGGAGCAGCACCAGGTGTACCTAAAAATGCAGTGCCAACCTGGGGAAGCTGCAACACAGGACTACATGCATGCTAAAAAGCAGAAGCAGCATGCTATAGACAAAGCTAAACGATCCCACAATCAACAGATCAGATTTAAGCTCTGCAGTCCTGCCACATCCAGTCGTGAATGGTGCTGGACCATTAAACAACTAACGGGAGGAGGAGGCTCCATGAATATCCCCATCCTCAATGATGGTGGAGCCCAACACGTGAGTGCAAAAGACAAGGCTCAAGCGTTTGCAACTATCTTCAGCCAGAAGTGCCGAGTGGATGATCCATATTGGCCTCCTCCTGAGGTTCCCACCACCACAGAAGCCAGTCTTCAGCCAATTTGACTCACTCCACGTAATATCAAGAAAGAGCTGCGCGCATTGGATACAGCAAAGGCTGTGGACCCCGACAACATCCCAGCTGACGTGTTGAAGACTTGTGCTCCAGAACTAGCCGTGCCTCTAGCCAAGCTGTTCAAGTACAGCTATAACACTGGCATCCATCCGACAATGTGGAAAACTGCCCAGGTATGTCCTGTCCACAAAAAAAAGCAGGACAAATCCAATCCGGCCAATTACTGCCCCATCAGTCTACTCTCAATCAATCACAAAGTGATGGAAGGTGTCGTCGACAGTGCTATCAAGCAGCACTTACTCACTAATAACCTGCTCACTGATGCCCAGTTTGGGTTCCGCCAGGACTACTCGGATCCACACCTCATTACAGCCTTGGTCCAAACATGACAAAAGAGCTGAATTCCAGAGGTGAGAGTGACTTCCCTGGACATCAAGGCAGCATTTGACTGAATGTGGCATCAAGGAGCCCTAGTAAAACTGAAGTCCACGGGAATCGGGGGGAAAACTCTCCACTGGCTGGAGTCATACCTAGCACAAAGGAAGATGGTTGTGGCAGTTGGAGGTCAATCATCACAGCCCCAGGACATCGCTGCAGGAGTTCCTCAGGGCAGTGTTCCAGGCCCAACCATCTTCAGCTGCTTCATCAATGACCTTCCCTCCATCAGAAGGTCAGAAATGGGGATGTTCGCTGATGACTGCAGTGTTCAGTGCCATTTGCAACTCCTCAGATAATGAAGCAGTCCATGCCCGCAAGCAGCAAGACCTGGACGACATTTAGGCTTGGGCTGATAAGTGGCAGGTAACATTCGCGCCACACACGTGCCAGGCAATGACTATCTACAACAAGCGAGCATCTAACCACCACCCCTTGACATTCAACGGCATTACCATCGCCGAATCCCCCACCATCAATATCCTGTTGGTCACCATTGACCCAAACTTAACTGGACCAGCCACATAAATACTGTGGCAACAAGAGCAGGTCAGAGGCTGGGTATTCTGCAGCGAGTGTCTCACCTCCTTACTCCCAAAGCCTTTCCACCATCTACAAGGCACAAGTAAGGAGTGTGATGGAATACTCTCCACTTGCCTGGATGAGTGCAGCTCCAACAACACTCAAGAAACTGGACACCATCCAAGACAAAGCAGCCCGCGTGATTGGCACCCCATCCACCACCTTAAACATTCACATCCTCCACCACCAGCGTACCGTGGCTGCAGTGTGTACCATCTACAAGATGCACTGCAGCAACTCACCAAGGCTTTTTCGGCAGCACCTCCCAATCTCTACCACCTAGGAGGACAAGGGCAGCAGGCGCATGGGAACACCACCACCTCAAATTTCCCCTCCAAGTCACACACCATCCTGACTTGGAAATATATCGCTGATCCTTCATCATCGCTGGGTCAAAATCCTGGAACTCCCTCCCTAACAGCACTGTGGGAGTACCTTCACCACACGGACTGCAGCAGTTCAAGAAGGCGGCTCACCACAACCTTCTCAAGGGCAACTAGGGATGGGCAATAAATACTGGCCTTGCCAGCGATGCCCACATCCCATGAACAAATTTTTAAAAAAATGATGTCATAAAATGCATACATAGAAACATTAGGAACAGGACTAGGCCATTCAGCCCCTCGAACCTGCGCAGCCATTTAATTAGATCATGGTTGATCGGTACCGCAACTCCATTTGCCCACCTTTGCTCCATATCCCTTGATACCCTTACCTAACAAAAATCGATCTATCCTGGTCTTGAAAGCTCCAATTGTCCTAGCATCCACACAACCTTTTGGGAGAGAGCATTCAAGATTTCTACTTCAGTTTGTGTGAAAAAATGCTTCTTGATTTAGCTCCTGAACAGCTTCGTTCAGATTTTATTATGTCCCTTCGTTCTTGATTCCCCAGCAGAGGAAATAGTTTCTCCATATCTACCCTATCAAATCCTTTTAACATTTTAAATACCTCGATCATATCACCCCATAATCTTCTATACTCAAAGGAATACATGCCAAGTTTACGCAACCTGTCCTAATAATTAAACCTTCTAAGCCCGGTATAATCCTGGTAAATATAAGCTGTTCCCCCTCCAAGGCCAATATATCTCCAAATGGGGATCTGACCAAAGCTCTGTACAACTGAAGCATAACTTCCCCCTCTTTGTATTCCAGGCCCCTGTTGTTAAGCCGATTATGTCATATAAGCAATCAACTGCAACTATTCTGATGTACTAGGCAGGAAAGTAATACATTTATTTTTCTCAAAGCTACATTGAACGCTGCAGTAATTATGAAAAGTGTTTGTAATAATTACAGCTTAAGGGTCATTTCCACAGCAACTTTAGCATCATGCCAAAAAGGTTTCCAGGAAGTAAAGAAGTTATGTTGAGAAGGACACTCACTAGTGATCTAACTTCAGATCACAGGACAACATTCGAAGATCATCTCTATATGTTGTTATCCTATCAAATAAATTTATTTAAAAATTCCTTTGGGATTCATACAGCAAGAATATTGTTGCAAGGGACACGCTTCAGAAAAGATGTTTTATTTTATTTTCTTGGTAAAGAAGAAACCATAGTTAGGACTGCCTAAACATCTGAATGTCACAAGGCTTCAAACTGATTTCAAAACTAGGAAATATAATCAAGTTTGAAAATGACAATCAAGATCAGCTTTTCAAACTGATAGCAAACCTGAGAGCGAGTCACTCCCAATTTGCTTGGAGAAGTGTAAATGCACTAAGACTCGGACAGCCTAAACTATAATTCATCTAAAACTTTGCAGCCTGCATTCTATCCCACACTAAATCCCAATCCTTTTCCCCCCTGACCTTGCCAACCTTCAAATTCAAAATCCTATCCTCACTTGCAAATCTCCCCATTGCATTCCTCTTCCCTACTTCTGCAACATCCTCCAGCCCTAGATGTTAGCTTGCACCACCTGCTCTTCCCACTTTAACCTCCTTTGCCTCTCCCCTCCATCATTAGCAGCAGAGCCCCCAGTCATGCTGAGCCTAGAGACTGGAACTCTTTCCCAAAACCCATTCAACTCATTCTGTCCCTTCTCACCTTTAAAGGCCTCCTCAAGACCCAACTCCTTGACCATGCCTTTGGCCACTTCCCCTACTTCTTTTTCTCACTACAGCTTGGAGTCCATGTTCACTTCGGTGAAGTATCTTGGAATGTTTTACTGTGTTAAAAGTGAATGGGCCAGAATTTGCGGTCGGTATGACAGCATACTCTCAGATTACGCTGTCATATCGCCTTTGAAATTGACCACAAGTTCGGGATTTCCGCATGCGCTTGCGCTAATTCCTGAACTTGCGATCTGTCAAGTTCTGACTTGACAGATCATCCGCTCAGACTGTGAAATCCTTATTGCTGGTGCAGAGTTGGGCTAATTGCCCACCAATTACGCAGTAAAAATTTGTGGCTGGTGCAAAAAGGTGCAGGAGCCTGTTTGCACAGCACAAGTGGGGGTGAGGATGAGAAATTTGTAATTTCAGGGCCATAAAATAAAATTGAACACGTAAAAGAACCTACCAGGCAGCTATAATGGTTTGGTTTGAGGGATGAATTTTAAAAAAAATCTTAGAGTCTTCCATTAAATAACTGTACTTATTCCAAAGTATTCCCCATGCTTTTTAAAGTCAAGTACTGCACTTGTCAAATAAATATCCGCACTGTTTAATTTAAAATTTGATTGATGTCGGGCATTGGCGATTTCTGTTTCCTGATTGACTGAGTGAAAGGAGCACCACTCCACATAATCCCAGGTACGCTTACCCACACGGTGCACCCCTGGGATCCATGGGCCACTACGCTGCGCACAACTCTGCAGCATTTCAAAGCAAGTTTTCGTTTGGGGCCACGCATCAGGTAAGTGCGGATTTCGTTCGGAGGTCAGCGGCGTACTCCATGGTTACGCCGCTGACCGCAATTTCAGGGCCAATATAAATACAAATTGTTGTTAACAAAATGACCACTTTTATTCAAGTTTTCTATGATATAATTCAGAACAGTTCCAAAAGTGGGACATTTAAACATTGCTCATTCAACAAACTTTTTTGAACTTTGCTGATTTAAATAAAATCTAGACCAAAATAATGAGCACCTGTAATCTGTGCAGTACAGAGAAACTATACAGCAAACTGAATAATACTCAGTTCACTCCAATGCCATCCTTCTGGATTTATCTATGGTTACGGTGGAGAGACCTCCTAAAATTGGATCAAAGGCCATATGCAAGCCCTTGACAGAAGTTACTGCTTTTGTAACCAACAGCTGTTTCAGAGCTTTCACAGCAGATCTAGCCATCATCAAAGAGCACCTTCTTTTAATCCCACATGACACAGACAAGGGCAGAGAGAGAGTACGCCAGCTCAGCTTTGACAGCTTTGTAGTACAGTAGGAGTCTACTAAGTCTCAGCTCTTGACTGGCGAATCTGCTCCATCAGCAAGTAGGAAAACAAAGCGTTCTTTATCCATCTTATGGTCTGTGATATTCTGAAAACTGGAATTACTGAGCAGCTAAATGGGGGCTGACATTCTCAGCAGGCAAAATTATTTGGTCCAACTTGTGTTTAGGAAACTAATTAATGTAATTTTCTGAATTGAAATGCAGTTTCAAAGCTTGTCAATGCTATGAACAAGTTAACGATTTATAATGAGCCAGTTTGACAGAAACATGTTTCATTTTTGTAGTGTTCACCTGGTTCCATTCTTATCTATCCAGTCATCGGCAGAGAATCACCTTCAATGGCTTCTCTTCCCACTCCCGCACCGTTACCTCTGGTGTCGACCAAGGATCTTGGCCCTCTCCTATTTCTCATCTACATGCTGCCCCTCAGCAACATCATCTGAAAACAGTGTCAGTTTCCACATGTATGCTGATGACGCCCAGCTCTAGCTCATCATCACCTCTCTCGAACCCTCCACGGTCTCTAAATTGTTACACTGCTTGTCCGACATCCAGTACTGGATGAGCAGAAATTTCCTCTAACTAAATATTGGATCCATTGTCTTCAGTCCCCGCCACCATCTCCGCTCCCTAGCCACCGACTCCATCCCTTCCCTGGCAACTGTCTGAGGCTGAACCAGACTGTTCGCAGCCTTCCGGCCACATATCTGTGCCATCACTAAGACCGCCTATTTCCACCTCCATAACATCGCCTGACTCTGCACCTGCCTTAGCTCATCCATGCCTTTGTTACCCCTAGACTTGACCATTCTAACGCACTCCTGGCCGGCCTCCCACTTTCTACTCTCCGTAAAATTGAGGTCATCCAGATCCCTGATTTTAATCGTTCCACCATTGGCAGCCATGCCTTCAGCGATGCTCTGGAATTCCCTCCCTAAACCTCTGCCTCTCTACCTCTCTCTCCTCCTGTAAGATACTCCTTAAAACCTACCTCTTTGACCAAGCTTTTTGTCATCTGCCCCAATATCTCCTTATGTGGCTCGATGTCAAAGTTTGTTTGATAACGCTCCTGTGAAGCGCCTTGGGACGTTTTACTACGTTAAAGGTGCTATTTAAATACAAGTTGTGGTGCACATCATTCTATAAAGCCAATAACAGACAAAAGAAAAAGAAAAAAAAGACTTGCATTTATATTGCACCTTTCCTGTCACCCAAAGCTTCACAGATATTGTTGCTCATATATATATTTGGGCTTATACTTATTACTTGCTGGTTGTCCTATTTGAATGTTGTAGTCCTGGCAGTTTTTAGCACTGTTGCCTCATTGGAGAATGAATGCTAATCAGAAGTGCAGAAAAATTTAAGGGAGAACTGGATAGATATTTGAATCAGTGGGCAATTGAGAATTATTAGTTTTGGGAACTGGCCAAATGGACTGCAGAGCTATTTTTGGTCTGACACTTTCCTATGTTCCTGAGATTTGTTAGTATCAGCACTTGAGATATATGTAGATTAATGGGAACATGGATTTAAATTTTATATGTGGCCCCTGAGGCTCTATGATACATTCCTAAGCAGACAAGCAAAAAAGCTCGATACCCCAGATGGGATTTTACAGCGTGGCAGAAAGCGGCGTGACTGGCTTTGCAGCCGTGCGACTTTCCCCCCATTGTCCCTGACGAATGTTTGGGGTCAGACCTATTTGCATTTCTTAAGGGGTTCCTGGCAGGATTCCCACCTGTGCCATGGAGACTGCCCAGGATGAGGGAGAGCAGAGGAAAATGGCTGCTGCAAGCCTGGGGCGCCTGTGTAAGTGGAGTGGGGCTGGCTGCCAGTGGGGCTGCTGAAGATGAAGGCCAGCTGTTTAAAAAGGTTAAAAATTCATGGGCCGCCGAGAGCAATCTTGTAGGGGCTGTTTTAAAATTGGAAATCTTCTTCTGCCCTCTATGACAACACTGGATGCTTAGAAAATGCTGGTGTTCCCCACGGCAAGAGTTGCTATGGCAATAATGATGGAAAACCAGAAGACATGGGCCCGTAATTTCCGATGCCTATGGGTGTGTACACACCCGTAGGGACCTCGCAAGTGCCAGTTTCAGGCTGTCAAGAACCCTCTTGACAGATCGCACGCCTGCCCTGGAGAAGGGCCTCTGCGGGCGGAGAGTTCCGCTTTCTGCAGAACCTCCGCCCGCTGAAATCCCTTAAAAATCTTACGCCTGGTAAAAGCAGGTGTAAGGCCTGCTTTTACCAGAATAAGAGTTTAAAAAAAGTAAAAAAATATTTTTTTTCCCACTCATTTATACTGTAAAAATACTTGTAAAAAAAAGTTGTTTATTTTTAGCCCTGTAAAAAACTTGAATTATTTTTTCAAAAAATTTAATTTTTGTTTAAAATATTTAATTTCATGTAATTTTAATTCATTTTAAAATCGTGATTTTTAAAATAAATTTATTTAATGTTGTAGTGTCTTTTTTCAGTGATCCCCATTCATACTTTTGACAGGTCTACCTGTCAAAAGTATGAAGGGGGATTCCCTTCTCCGATTGGCTCGCCTGGCCCACGTGATCCCAGGGACGCTTTTGAACTGCCTGCGCCCCTGGGATACCCGGGCCTTTACACGTGCGCACCAGGAGAGGCCCAGGAGCGGAAGAGTCCAGGACCTCGAGAGCCCTCAGGTAAGGGCGCAGATTTTTTTCCGATAGGAGGCATCCGCATGCAGGATGCCTCCTATCGGAAATTACGGATGTTTTGAGGTCACCTCATCATTACTACCCAATGTGAATATGCCCACCATAGTTGGGCAGATGTATTCAACAGCTGTCATCACTTCCAGACGATTTCCTGCAACAGACCAGACAAAAAGGGACTGGAAAATTTTGCCTCCCTAGTCAGGGAAACGTTTATCATTGTGTTTAATCAGGGTCTCTGTGCTAACCTTTCTGTGTACTTTTAGATTTCTCTGATATGTCAGCTATTCATTCAATTTTGTACAGACCTGAGGCATTATAGAATCATACAGTACAAAGCAGGTCATTTGGCCCATCGTACCTGTGCCGGCTCTTTGGAAGAGCTATCCAATTAGTCCCACTCCCCTGCTCTTTCCCCGTACCTCTGCAAATTTTACCTTTTTATGTATATATTCACTTCTCCACTCAAAGTTACTATTGAATCGAACAATTCAGGCAATGCATTCCAGATCATAACAACACGCTGAGTAAAACAAATTCTCCTCATCCTCTCCCCCCACCCCCCTGGCTTTTCTGCTAATTATCTTAAATTGGTGTCCATTAAATCTATGTATTAATTTTTTCTTTAAATAGTGAAGGTATGTTTTTCCCAGTCGAACTCGCAATGCTTTTTGTTCCCCTCTCTGAGTCCAACACCTGCTATTCACTCTTGTAAGCATTAAACATAAAAATTGAGACAGAAATATAAAAAATCTCCACCAAGCACTTCAAAAGATTTGAACAGCTTTGTATATGTCTCGAACTGAAGCTGTAACGAATAGCCTTGACAGAGATATACAAGAGATGGAAGAGTGTTGAACCGGAACTCATTGTTTCACAGATGTCAGCTTTGATCTTTGAAATGAAGACCAGTTATGTCCTGATTAACAAGATGAATGTGTAAATTTAATCCCATGAAAGTTTCAAATAAATATATGTGAACATTTATGCAAGAATGGATGGGGTTGTCTCAAATGTTGATCATTTAATGAGAATGATTAAATATTACAAAAAAGGAAAATGTGTTATTTGATTTCTGTACACCAACCACAGTTGAATATGTAAGAAAAATGAGTGCTTATATATCCAGGAAATATATTGTTTGGCAAGTAACTTTCTCTTTTTTTAATTTTCTACTCTTAAAGACATCAGCAGGATAACAAGACAATGCTTAAAAAAAAATGAACTAATTATTAACCCAGACAGTGGAATGGAAAGGGGCAAACAGGCAAGGGGTCCCTATGGCTAACTAACTGAGGGCCTCCAAAATACTAAAACTGGCTGCAGCACTGTGCCCATCAGGAATACAGAATCCCCTCCCTCCCCCCCCACCCCCCCCAACCATGCCCCAAACACTTGGAAAGCAGATGCTTTGCTTTATTTCAGGCGTTACATATATGTTATTAATCCCCAAACTTAATTCACTCACAACTGTAAGAGAGTCTACTTTTATCTAATTGTCATGGACTCATTCAAATCCAGATCCAGTAGGTAAGTTATTGAGCCACTCCCATCATGGTATTTATGGTGACAGTTAATATAATTATCAATAAACTGCATTATTATTCATGTGTCTTACAAGCAGTCCATAAATTTGCTTAAATCATGGCTAGAAATTAGCTTTGATGTAAAATTTAAATTATTTATTTTAATGTTATATAGAAAGTAAAAGCTCGCAAGTCAATAATTGATTTAAAACCAGTTGGAATCAATCTGGGTTGTGTCGCGTCCCAGCATTTCACAAGACTCCATCTCAGTTTAGTAAGTGCACACATTGAACATTGAACAGTTATCCTGTACATAGCCTGGCTTCGGCTCAGCATCTCTTTACAACTAAAAGGCTGAAATCGGCAACTCAATGAGTGAAAGATTATGGATACAAACTCATGTCCTGACCTCTTGTATTGCAACATGCTATGCCATATATACGCGCACACAGAATGAGAGTGCCACGTGTATCTGTAGATTCTGGCAAAACAACACTACTGCCGAACAATCGATTTCCTCTTTATTGAGTGCAAAATAGGGAATTACTGCCAGATCCCATCAGGTTATTTTCTCTTCCAATGTTGGCACTACAATTGAGCCATTGCACAATAGTTGAAGTTACCCTGGAAGTTACCTCGCATCTGACATTCCAATGGCATCTTCAGTAGGGCAAGAAACCAAACAACGGTTTAATTTTGTTAAACAAGGAAAATTTACCCACTGCAGTGATACCAAGTAAAGCAGATGTTGTCATCTGGCCGCCATTGGTGTAAAAAGGTTTTCTGCCCGGCAGCAGACAAGCAAAATGCCCACTTTGAATGTTAGCAAATTTTATGTCAGCATCATTGGCAATAATACTGCTACCAGTCTCCATGAGAGAAAATGTGCCTGACAAGTAACACCAATATAGCGACTGCAGAAATCCAGACTAAGCAACTCAATTTGCCTGTAGGTAAAAAGGGTCAGAGCTGAAGACTGAACTTAATTTAGAACATAAGAAATAGGAGCAGGAGTAGGCCATCGGCCCCTCGAGCCTGCTCCGCCATTCAATAAGATCATGGCTGATCTTCTACCTCAACTCCACTTTCCTGCACTATCCCCATATCCCTTGATTCCCTTAATATCCCAAAATCTATCGATCTCTGTCTTGAATATACTCAACGACTGAGCCTCCACAGCCCTCTGGGGTAGAGAATTCCAAAGATTCACCACCCTCTGAGTGAAGAAATTTCTCCTCATTTCAGTCCTAAATGGCTGACCCCTGGTTCTAGGCTCCCCAGCCAGGGGAAACATCCTCCCTGCATCTACCCTGTCAAGCCCTGTAAGAATTTTGTATGTTTCAATGAGATCACCTCTCATTTTTCTAAAAACGGCCTCGTCTACTCAATCTCTCCTCAGAACAAACTGCCACAGGACAGAGAGTGAGGAGACTCAGAACAAACTGCCACAGGACGGAGAGTGAGGAGACTCAGAACAAACTGCCACAGGACAGAGTGAGGAGACTCAGAACAAACTGCCACAGGACAGAGAGTGAGGAGACTCAGAACAAACTGCCACAGGACAGAGTGAGGAGACTCAGAACAAACTGCCACAGGACAGAGAGTGAGGAGACTCAGAACAAACTGCCACAGGACAGAGAGTGAGGAGACTCAGAACAAACTGCCACAGGACAGAGAGTGAGGAGACTCAGAACAAACTGCCACAGGACAGAGAGTGAGGAGACTCAGAACAAACTGCCACAGGACAGAGAGTGAGGAGACTCAGAACAAACTGCCACAGGACGGAGAGTGAGGAGACTCAGAACAAACTGCCACAGGACAGAGAGTGAGGAGACTCAGAACAAACTGCCACAGGACGGAGAGTGAGGAGACTCAGAACAAACTGCCACAGGACAGAGTGAGGAGACTCAGAACAAACTGCCACAGGACGGAGAGTGAGGAGACTCAGAACAAACTGCCACAGGACAGAGTGAGGAGACTCAGAACAAACTGCCACAGGACAGAGAGTGAGGAGACTCAGAACAAACTGCCACAGGACAGAGAGTGAGGAGACTCAGAACAAACTGCCACAGGACGGAGAGTGAGGCGGACCTGGGTGGAGCAACAGCGGCGAGGCGGCGGCGGTAAAAGGCGGCAGCGACCAGGTAGGCTTTCACCAAGCCGAGAGCAGGAGAGAGGTAAAAAATAATCGAAGTGTGACATCACCAGAAAGCAGGTAAGTGATTGGTTGGTGAGTATTTCTCTTTTTTTTTTTTTTTTTTTATATACAAAACTTCAATTTTATTGTTTCTCGGGTATCTGTGGTGTAGCAGAGACTGCTGGCATAAATTAACTGAACAGTAAATAATACATTTTTAATTAATTACATAGAATGGGAGAGCAGGTGATGTGTTACTGCTGCAATATGTGGGAGCTGGTGGACACCATTGATGTTCACGGTGAACACATTTGCAGTAAGTGTTGGCTGCTCGAGGAACTCCGGCTCCGTGTTGATGAGCTGGAGTCCGAGCTTCAAACACTGCGACACATCAGGGAGGGGGAGAGTTACCTGGACTCCGTGTTTCAGGAGGTAGTCACACCAATTAGAGTAACTAATTCAGAAGTAGCCCGTGGTCAGGGACAGGAAGGTGTGACTACGAGTGAGGCAGGTACAGGGATCCAGGAGGTAGTGTTGGAGGAGCCGCAGCCCTTGCTCTTGTCCAACAGGTTCGAGGCTCTTACTCCCTGTGTGGATAGGAGCGGGGACTGCAGGGAGGATGAGCAACCTGGCCACAGCACCGTGGTAAGGGGGGCCATTCAAGTGGGGGGAGTAAAAAGAAATGTTGTAGTGGTAGGGGATAGTATCATTAGGGGGATAGATAGGGTTCTTTGCAGCCAAGAGCGAGAGTCCCGAAGGCTGTGTTGCCTGCCCGGTGCCAGGGTTAAGGACATCTCCTCTGGGCTGGAGAGAAACTTGGAGTGGGAGGGGGAGGATCCAGTTGTAGTGGTCCATGTTGGTACCAATGACATAGATAGGACAAGGAAAGAGGTTCTGCTGAGGGAGTTTGAGCAGCTAGGGGCCAAATTAAAAAGCAGAACCTCGAGGGTAATAATCTCTGGATTACTACCTGAGCCACGAGCAAATTTGGCTAGGGTAAATAAAATCAGGGAGTTGAATGCGTGGCTCAAAGACTGGTGTGGGAAAAATGGGTTTTGCTTCTTGGGACACTGGCACCAGTACTGGGGCAGGAGAGAGCTGTTCCGTTGGGACGGACTTCACTTGGCCAGTGCTGGGACTAGTGTCCTGGCGAATCGAATAACTAGGGCTGTGGAGAGGGCTTTAAACTAATTAGTGGGGGGGAGGTTTCAAGAGAGCAAAAAATAAAAATGACAACAGAGAGGGTCATAGACATAGGTAGCAGTAGGGGAATCACAAATCAGAGCGTGGCAGGAAGGGACAGAGTGTGTGGAGTAAAAGGTAAACTGGTAAAAAGTGAAAAAGCAGGAACTAAGTGCCACAAAGCATATTTGAAAGTTCTCTATCTGAATGCACGTAGCATTCGTAACAAAATAGACGAGTTAATGGCACAAATAACTACATATGGTTATGATATTGTGGCCATTACAGAAACATGGCTGCAGGGTGACAATGCCTGGGAATTAAACATACCAGGTTATTTAACGATCAGGAAGGACAGGCAGGAAGGAAGGGGAGGTGGGGTGGCTATGTTAATAAAGGAAGGAATCACTGTAATACAGAGTAATGATATTGGGTCAAAAAATCATGATAATGAAACAGTTTGGGTGGAGATAAGGAATAATAAGGGGAAAAAAACATTAGTGGGCGTAGTCTATAGGCCTCCGAACAGTTGCAACTCTATTGGACGGAGTATCAATCAGGAAATAGTTGAGGCATGTAATAAGGGAACATCTATAATTATGGGGGATTTTAACTATCATATTAATTGGACAAATCAAATGGGGCAGGGCTGCCTTGAGGATGAGTTCATTGAGTGTATTAGGGATGGGTTTCTTGAGCAGTATGTAACTGAACCGACCAGGGGGCAAGCAACCTTAGATCTGGTCCTGTGTAACGAGACAGGATTAATTAAAAATGTCCTAGTAAAGGATCCCCTTGGAATGAGTGACCATAACATGGTTGAATTCCATATTCAATTAGAGGGTGAGAAGGTTGGATCTCAAACAAGCGTGCTAAGCTTGAATAAAGGAGACTATGAAGGTATGCGAGCGGAATTGAGTAGAGTGGATTGGGAAAATAGATTAAAGGGTAAGACGACACATGATCAGTGGTGTACATTCAAGGAGTTATTTTACAACTTCCAAAAAAAATATATTCCACTGAAAAGAAAAGGGTGTAAAAGAAAGGACAGTCATCCGTGGCTAAGTAAAGAAATTAAGGATAGTATTCGACTAAAAACAAGGGCATATAAGGTAGCGAAATCTAGTGGGAGGACAGAGGATTGGGAAAACTTTAAAAGGCAGCAAAAAATAACAAAAAGATTGATTAAGAAAGGGAAGATAGATTATGAAAGTAAATTAGCAAAAAATATAAAAACAGATAGTAAGAGTTTTTATAGTTATATAAAAAGAAAAAGGGTGGCTAAAGTAAATGTTGGTCCCTTAGAGGATGAGACCGGGAAATTAATGGTGGGAAATATGGAGATGGCAAAAACACTGAATGAATATTTTGTATCAGTCTTTACAGTAGAGGACACTAAGAATATCCCAACACTGGACAAACAGGGGGCTATAGGGGGAGAGGAGCTAAACACGATCAAAATCACTAAGGAAGTGGTACTCGGTAAAATAATGGGACTCAAGGCGGATAAATCACCTGGACCTGATGGCTTACATCCTAGAGTCTTGAAGGAAGTGGCGGTAGGGATTGTAGATGCATTGGTAATAATTTTTCAAAACTCCCTGGATTCCGCTAAGGTCCCGGCAGACTGGAAAACTGCTAATGTAACACCCTTATTTAAAAAGGGCAGTAGACAGAAGGCTGGTAACTATAGACCGGTTAGCCTAACATCTGTGGTAGGTAAAATTTTGGAGTCCATTATTAAGGAAACAGTAACAAGACATTTGGATAATCATAATTTAATAGGACAAAGTCAGCATGGTTTTACGAAGGGGAAGTCATGTTTGACAAATTTGCTGGAGTTCTTTGAGGAAGTAACATATAGAGTGGATAAAGGGGAACCAGTGGACGTAGTGTATTTAGACTTCCAAAAGGCATTTGACAAGGTGCCACACAAAAGATTATTGCTTAAGGTAAAAAATCACGGGATTGGGGGTAATATTCTGGCATGGATAGAGGATTGGCTATCTAACAGAAAGCAAAGAGTTGGGATAAATGGTTCATTCTCAGACTGGCAATCAGTAACTAGTGGTGTTCCACAGGGGTCAGTGCTGGGTCCCCAACTCTTCACAATCTATATTAACGATTTGGAGGAAGGGACCAAGTGTAACATATCAAAATTTGCAGATGATACAAAGATGGGAGGGAAAGTAGTGAGTGAGGAGGACATAAAAAACCTGCAAGGGGACATAGACAGGCTAAGTAAGTGGGCAGAGATTTGGCAGATGGAATACAGCACTGGAAAGTGTGAGGTGATGCACTTTGGCAGGAAAAATCCTAGAGCAATTTATTATCTTAATGGCAAGAAACTGGAGAGTACTGAAGTGCAAAGGGATCTGGGGGTCCTGGTGCACGAAACTCAAAAGGTTAGTATGCAGGTGCAGCAAGTGATTAAGAAGGCAAATGGAATGTTGGCTTTCATTGCTAAGGGGATAGAATATAAAAATAGGGAGGTATTGCTTCAGTTGTACAAGGTATTGGTGAGACCGCACCTGGAATACTGCATACAGTTTTGGTGTCCTTACTTAAGGAAAGACATCCTTGCTCTCGAGGCAGTGCAAAAAAGGTTCACTCGGTTAATCCCGGAGATGAGGGGGTGGTCATATGAGGAGAGGTTGGGTAGATTGGGACTCTACTCATTGGAGTTCAGAAGAATGAGAGGCGATCTTATTGAAACATATAAGATTGTGAAGGGGTTGGATCGGGTGGATGCGGGGAGGATGTTCCCGATGACGGGTGAGACGAGAACTAGGGGACATAGTCTTAGAATAAGGGGCTGCTCTTTCAAAACTGAGATGAGGAGGAACTACTTCACTCAGAGGGTGGTAGGTCCATGGAATATGCTGCCACAAAAAGCTGTAGAAGCTACAACATTAATTAAATTTAAAACAGAAATAGACAGTTTCCTAGAAGTAAAGGGCATTAAGGGTTACGGGGAGCGGGCAGGAATTTGGACATGAGTCTAGGTTCGGATCGGTCATGGCCCTGTGGGTAGTGGAGCGGGCCCAGGGACTGTGTAGCCTGATTCTGCTCCTATTTCGTGTGTGCAATTCTGTTAGATGCAGGAGATGTTTCTGTGATAGATAGTAGATTGGCGGTTAGGATCAGATCAGCCATGATCTTATTGAATGGCGGAGCAGGCTCGATGGGCCGATTGGCCTACTCCTGCTCCTATTTCTTATGTTCTTATGTTCTTAAGACAATCCCCCCATCCCAGGAATCAGTCTGGTGAACCTTCATTGCACTCCCTCTATGGCAAGGAGACCAAAACTGTACACAATACTCCAGGTGTGGTCTCACCAGGGCCCTATGTAATTGCAGTAAGACGTCTTTACTCTTATACTCAAATCCTCTCGTAATAAAGGCCAACATACCATTTGCTTTCCTAATTGCTTGCTGTATCTGCATGTTAACTTTCAGTGATTTGTGTACAAGGACACCCAGGTCCCTCTGAACACCAACATTTCCCAATCTCTCACCATTTAAAAAATACTCTGCTTTTCTATTTTTCCTACCAAAGTGGATAACTTCACATTTCTCCACATTATATTCCATTTGCCATGTCCTTGCCCACTCACTTAGCCGGTCTATATCCCCCTGAAGCCTCTTTTCATCCTCCTCACAACTTACATTCCCACCTAGCTTTGTATCATCAGCAAACTTAGATATATTACATTTGGTCCCATCATCCAAATCACTGATATCGATTTAAAGAATGTTGCGGTCCTTAGGTGATTAATTTACATCCACTGTCATTCAGATATGTCACAAAACAGGAATTCTTGAAGTTTTTCCACTAACCGTCACCAAACCCAAGCACCAGTGTTTGAGGATAAAGTGTGGATTACTCCTTCACTACCTTGTTTATTGTTCATTACACTCCCTTAGTGAAGCGCCTTGAAACACTTCATTATATTAAAGGTTCTATGCAAATACCTGGATATGCAACTCAATCACTTTGCAAATTGAGATAAGTACCACCAGGAAAGCAGTGAGTTTGGAATTTCATGTCGATAAGAAGACTGGATGGGAGGACCTGAATTGGTGTAGTATCAAAGGAGCTGAAGGAGTATTGCATTAACGTCCCGCCACAAAAAGTAAAAGCAAAAGTTTACAATAAAAAAATCCTCCAAAGGAGAAACTATTTTTTCATGTCAATTTTCTTTCCTTCCCTCTTCAAGGTGTTGATTTCTTGCTGCAGTCTAGCTCCAAGGCACGAGATCCCCTCCAGTACCTCATCCAATTATCCATGATTAATGTGTGAGCTTTGACAGTGAGGACTGATCAGTTATTCTATCATAGAGGGCAAGTCCTGTTCCCACCATGTGCACTTCTGGCAGGGGTCACTGGATAATGATCAGGAGCCAGATGCTTGGACAACTTTCCCCTCCCTCACCTGGGTGGCAAAAATGAGTTGTTGCAACCCTGCCACGTTCCTAGTTGCAGGTTGTTAATTTAGCACAGACAAGGGATTGAACCTGAGAACTTTCTAGCCTTTATGACCCAATTGCTCATTGTGTAAATCTGTTCAGCCATCAGAGGAATTAATTAAGGTAAAATGATGTGCGTTATGTGAAAGGATGCAACATTCGGAAAGGAAAGAAAATAGCAAAAACGAAACAAGTTTGTAACTGAGAGTTAAAAGAAGCAGAGGGCAGGAACTCAGTATATGCAATAGAAAGTGTAGGGAAGATCAAGAGAAACAGTAGGCCTTGGTCAGCAGAGAAACAGATGTTGTGAGAGAGAAAAGAAGAAACTAACATTGGATCAAAGCATCAAGGTTAAATCGGTAAGAATGGAGAATGAGAGGAATCAGAGCACTGACAGCTGACTTTAATTGGAGTTTCAACTCTTGGGCTTGGAAAATCAATGCAGTCGAGTCTTTATATAACAAAAGATAACAGTGAATGGAAAGCAGCAGCATATTACTTCTGAACTCTTAAAAACTTTCATTCTTGTGCAAGTGCTGAAATGTTTGTTCAATAGAGATTTATAGAACTACAGCCAGAAGTTTCTCTCCGGTTACTTTGATTCGTGCAAAGGTTATTCAGTGTCTGTGACACAGACTTCTGCTCTTCCACTTGAACTATTTCGAAGGTTAGTGTTCAGTAAGGATTTAGAAAAAAAACGAGATAGCGCATGCATCCCTTCCTCTGAGGAACTTGCAATACCATTTGTGCTTTGTGAAAAACTGCTACTGCAATTCTCAAAAGATGAATTGCTTCTATGATTTTGGAACATTTTGGTTAGAGAGATACAATTCCACATGTTTGAAACTTTACTGACTGAAAGATTGGCTTTTAGCACGATTAAGCATATCCTGTATGAGCACTTATCACTTACGAGACTGCAACAGTTTCTCTCTGGCCTGCAGGGCTGTAAGAACGTGAGCAAAATGACTGGTCGAGGCCACAATATCAGCCCCTAAAGACTTGGGCACCTCCTCCTTCTGTTTTAACTCAGCTCCTTGCTCTGTCAGCTTATGAACCAGCGGCTGCAATGCTGTCAATCGCGAGATTTCCTCCTGAAAGGTTTACACAAAAACAGATTTTACTTTGTCAATATCAGGAGATGAATATTTTTGAAAGCTCTGAAAGTTTTAGATTGCATGGGAAGTCATCTAATACACACATGAAAGTCAGGGCTGACCAGTTTCTCTGGAGCATTTAAACCCAGCAACCACTGGAACCACTGATTAGTCAGCATTAAATCTTGCTGTGCAACCAATCAGGAGTTTAAATTTTCAATGCTAATTTATTTGGTAAATTAGAACATGAATCAGTGATTCTGGAAGGGCTGGGAGACATAGTGATTTGGGAGAGCACAGGCCTTTCACTGATGGACTTGGGTTTAAGTCAGGCAGGACTGAATGAATTCATATCGTCTCTCATTGTTGTCATGCCTGTTAAGTTAATTGAGCCTGGACAGCCTGAATCTAGTTCGTAGTAAACATTAGTCCACAGCACAAGTACGTATATAACTAAATGCTAATTTGCACTAATTGGCAAATTTTACCTTGCTCGGCAAAAGCATGAGGATGGTTAGTTGGTGTGGAAAATACAGATGAATGCAGTAAAGAGTGCTTTTCCACGTGTGGCATTAAGGTACAATGGTGGGCAGTCATGTGTGAACCAGCGATGGCATCTAAACTGTGCTGTACCAGATCAGGGTGAAGTTGATGCAGTGAGTGGGTGAAAATAGGAAAAATCATCTATCCCCGAGTGATTTTATCATCCTCACCAACATAATCAACAACAAAATACTAGAAATATGAGCACTGCTTGCAAATGAGGCTTCATGAAAGATTTTGACAGGGAATGTAGGAATCAAATTGAAAAGCTGTCAGGATATGCTGAGAAGGGCATACACATAGGGCAAAGTAAAATAACATGTGTGTGTGCATGCGTGCGTTTGTTCATGTACGCTCTTATCAAAGGCGCACCATCTCCACAAAGTACTTAAAAGACCTGTTTCTTTAATATTACAAACACACAGTCAAAATTGTACTGAAATATTTCATTACCACTTCTACGTGATGTCACCTCCCTCTCCAACTAAATAAAGTTGTCAAACACAGTGTCATGAATGCAGAATTTTTTGATATTGGAGTTTGCACTTTGTTTGAACATTGTATCTGATAAGTGGTAGACACTTGTGAAATTTGATAAAACTCTGCTGAAGCATTTTTAATACTGAGGAAATACATCACTCTTAAATGCATATCAACCAGATATGTGTCGTGCTACAAAAATCTCCATTTGCCCAACAAGCACAGTGTCTGACCAGGGACAGTCCGCAATTATGTTTGACGAAAATCTGAACTTTTTAAAACATTTATTAGGGTGACAAGACCACTGAAATTGTATTGTCATTCAATAAAGTGAAGAGAGATTTCTTTTTAGTAAATCTTGATGTGCTTAATACGACAGAAGACATCTAGCTTGGAGCTACATTACATATATAAAAGGAAAAGTTCAAAGAAAGATTATGCAATACTGTGTTCCTAATACTCCTTCCAGCAATATACCTATTTTTTATCCCCATATTTATTTTTTTTATGTAAGAAATTCATACGATATGATTTTTTTGTTCTAAAACCATGCCTGCTTTCTCAACGAGAGTTGCTATTCCAATGTAGGTTCTGCGTCAAGAGTGTAGCAGGCAGGTCTCATGAACAAGATGAGCTTTTACTGAATGTACTGGAAGGTAGTGCTGGAGGAAACTGTAGACACAGGTTGGGGTGAAGCTATAGAGGAATTTGTAAATGAAGATGAGAATTTTGAACCATATGTGGTCACTTTATATTTCAGTAATATTCACAAAGTTAGCACTGCTCTCACTGAGTTAGCGTATCATCAGTTTGCCCAGTGGAAAGTGTTTCAACCATTAGGGAGCTTACCTAAAGAGTACCCATTTCAGCAAAAAGTAAAGAATTAGTAATTAGACAATATTGTTTAACAAGCACCATGTTAGAATGAACTCCCTGTTTAGAGCAAATAGATAAATAGTAGACTGTAAGTCAGAGGAGGTATGCTCAAACTTCATAGAATGCTGGTCAGACCATACATCGAATAATGCATCCAATTCTGGTCACCAAGAATGAGCTGTTCAAGCCTAGGAAGCAGTGTAGAGAAGAGCCATAAAGTTACTGACTAGTGTCAGGGATCGAATGTGGGAGCTGAAACCAAAGTTGGGAGTTGAGAGGCAGAGAGCACTGATTAGTTGAAGTAGAGTTGTCATTTAAAATATTAGGAACATAGGAACAGGAGTAGGCTATTCAGCCCCTTGAGCCTGCTCCACCATTCAATGAGATCATGGCCCAGAAATTAAAGACTGAGTGTTGACGCGGGGGTAAGGCTTCCCCGCGATATCTCACTCCGCACCTTCCTTTTTCCTCCGGGCCCACACGAACTTTAGTTTCAAGGCTGCAGCTGTGCAGTGCTTGCGTGACCCAGAGACGGAGTTAGTTCGTGCGAGCTCTGGGATCACGTGATTCAGTTAGAGCCAATGGCAGCACACCATCTTTCATTCATAGTTTTAACAGCAAGGGCTGTCAAAGCTATGAATCTTACACACCCCCAAAAGAACAGCTAAACCTCAATTAAATTTAAAAAAAAAAGCCATCACATTAATAAAATAAGTATAGTTAAATAAATTAACCACTTTAAACAAAAAATTTAATTTTTGAAAAAATGTAAAATCTTTTTAAAAGTTATAAAAATAAACTTACCTTTCTTTAAAGTCTCTAAAAAAGATAAACCTGTTGAAAATTTTTTAAATTATTCCTTAATTAACTACTTACCTTGTTAAAAGAGGGTCTTACGCCTCCTTTCTTTATGTGTAAAATCTTCCATGCTTACCTGCGCGTTCAAAGCACTAAGTGCACTGCGTGCGCGCAGCCTGTAGCGCGCACGCGGTTCACCTAGGAACCGCCCCCTTTTGAATTCACGAAGTGCCGGTTTCCCGCGCATGCGCAGTGCATGCTGGAAACCGGCAATTGGAGACCTAAAACGCGAGAGTACACAGTGCGTACTCTCGCGTATTAGGTCTAATTTTCGGGCCCATGGCTGATCTGCGACCTAACGCCTTTGGCCCGTATCCCTTAATATCTTTAGTTAACAGAAAGCTATCAATCGTAGATTTAAAATTAACAACTGATCTAGCATCAATTGCCGTTTGCGGAAGAGAGTTCCAAACTTCTACCATCCTTTGTGTGTAGAAGTGTTTCTTAATTTCACTCCTGAAAGGTCTGGCTCTAATTTTTAGACTATGCCCCCTAGTCCTAGAATCCCCAACCAGCGGAAATAGTTTCTCTCTCTCAACCCTATCTGTTCCCCTTAATATCTTGAAAACTTCGATCAGATCACCCCCTTAACCTTCTAAATTCTAGGGAATACAACCCTAATTTGTGTAATCTCTCCTCGTGACTTAACCCTTGAAGTCCGAGTATCATTCTGCACTTCCTCCAAGGCCAATAAATCCTTCCTGAGGTGTGGTGCCCAGAACTGCTCACAGTACTCCAGGTGCGGTCTAACCAGGGTTTAGTAGAGCTGCAGCATAACTTCTACCCCCTTGTATTCTAGTCCACTAGATATAAAGGCCAGCATCACCATCACATTCGCCTTTTTGATTATTTTCTGTACCTGTTCATGACATTTTAATGATCTATGTACCTGGACCCAAGTCTCTTTGAACCTCCACTGTTTTTAGCCTTTCACCATTTAGAAAGTGCCCTGTTCTATTCTTTTTAGGTTCAAAGTGGATGGCCTCACATTTGCCTACATTGAAATACATTTGCCCCATTCTCTTAATCTGTCGCTATCCCTTTGTAATTTTATGCTTAGTGTTGAAGCAGGGAACTTGCCAAAGGCCACTTGGCTGATAGGAATGCTTTTGCGTGAAAGTGCTTAGTAACCCTCCTTTATAGCCATGCCAATTCAGTCAGTAACTATAATCAAGCTATTTATTTTCTTCGCCATTTTAATTAAATAATGCTCCACGTGTTTTTCTTGCACTTTTAGTGAGCAACCCATTCTACATATAATTCAAGAAACATCATCACATTTTACAAAGTTTTGGTGCAGCAAATTGCACTTCATTCCAAATGATGTTATCTATCCGAGTTGTATTTATATTTATTTTCTGCTTCTTTACCTCCCCAAGATACAGACTATCCCATCAAAGGGGTGGGAGAAAGGCACCCAAACGTATGAAGAGAGATTGGGACGATTAGGCGTGTGTTCGCTGGAGTTTAGAAGAATGAGAGGGGATCTCATTGAAACTTATAAAATTCTAACAGGACTAGACAGACTAGATGCAGGAAGGATGTTCCCGATGGTGGGGGAGTCCAGAACCAGGGGTCACAGTCTAAGGATAAGGGGTAAGCCATTTAGGACTGAGATGAGGAGGAATTTCTTCACCCAGAGAGTGGTGAACCTGTGGAATTCTCTACCACAGAAGGCAGTTGAGGCCAATTCATTAAATATATTCAAGAAGGAGTTAGATATATTTCTTAAGGCTAAAGGGATCAAGGGATATGGGGAGAAAGCAGGGACAGGGTACTGAATTTGGATGATCAGCCATGATCTCATTAAATGGCGGAGCAGGCTTGAGGGGCCGAATGGCCTACTCCTGCTCTGATCTTCTATGTTTCTATGTTTAGGAGATGCACTCAAACAGCCCAATTTTGGTTTTCTCCCATTTAAGCAGTGACTGGCTTCCACTTAGCAACTTCCCACATCATCACAAGTGAGATCAGGAACTCAATACATGGGAAATTGCTGGTAAAAACTCGCATCCTAGCACATTATATCGGATAGCTGATGTCATGCAGCCATTACTCTGCAATAAACCAGAACTCTTCATCAGTCAGCAGGCTTTCAAAGAGTTATGATTTTTTTATGACAGCTCCAGTAACAGAGAATGTTGGTCTGCGTGAATGAGCAAGCATTCCCATAATTTGATGTGCATTCCAGTTCTCCGGGGCTTGTTTGAACATTGTGTTAAAACACTGGGAAAACTGGTTCTCATGTTACTGTGACCATTATCACAGTGATCTCCCATGCCCAGAGAGGCAGCTCTGAATAGAACAGCACCGAGTGCTAAATGTGCAAAGAAAATTTGCTCTTCTAATTGTTGAACGTTCTAACCTTGCATTTCTCCAGTTGGATCTTTGCTGTATCTGACTCAGTGGCCGGTGGCTGCTGTGCTTTTAGCCAGCCCTCTGAAGAGATCACGGCTTGCTCAAGCTGCTGCAGCTGTGAAGAGACAGCGATGATCTTGCTCTGATACTGAAGCCAGTCCATCCGCTCCACCAGTAGTTGACAAAATTCCTCCCAGCGGTTATGGAGCTGTTCCGAAGCCTGTTTGATATCATCAGCAGATGAGACCCCCTCTGTGGTTAAAAACAAAATCAGGGAGAATAGCCATTGGGTTTGGTGGTGTTTTAAAAGAAAATCAGACAACAGCCTTTTTATAGACTGCAAATAAACAGATACTGAAGTTACTTCTCGTACCAAAAGTGAAAATGCCAAGTGAATTGTTGACGTGTCCAGAGCTGCAGATTATTTATATTCGGACTCTATACATGAAGATATTAAAGATGCTGAATGAAGTGTCTGAAGAGGTCATTACAAAAAGTAGAATTGATGCTCTGCTGGATTAACCAAATAAGTCCACATATGTAATCAATGACCATTAGCAAACGTTACTCTTGGTTTGCTGCTTGATTCAGACATATTACATTGTGTGCATAAAGCGTGGAATTGGTAGGAACTAATTCCATAGAAGATGAGGCAATGTGATATCATTTGAAGTTCAAATTACATCTCATGTTGTTCCCATAGCAACCCACAGCACATAAACAAACACTTCTCATTCAGATTATCATCGAACAATTTATTTGATAAAATTACCACGTTAGTGTCTAGTTAAGAATAAGATTATATAATTTATGAAAATAAATGCTAATGTACTGAGAGCAGCCAACAGAACAGAAAACATCGTTCTATAAATCATAGAATTAACACTTCTGGATGTTGATGATAAATTTAAGGCATGTAATGAAAGATTTACGAACATACAAAACTGACGGGCAGGAAAAGACCGGCTGGTCCATCAAGCCCACCCCACACCATGATGGCCGAAGCATCACGACCAGACACTTCGTGTGTTACCCACCCACTCCCCCAACACCCCATAGCCATAAAAGCACGTTTTATGGGGAAGAAGCAACTGTTTTATTGATTTCATCTCCCCCCAGCTACAGATTTTTTTCTTCATTTTATTCCTTTCTCATCAGGGAACCCATTAACTGAAAATATCAAGTCATTCACTTACATGCTACCAATCCAATGTAAAAGGGAGAAAAATAAGAAAGGGAAAAGAAACAAACACAAAAAACTGGAAAACCCTTCAGAGTATGTAGGTGCAGAGCCTAGAAATTATTGTTTCTGATATTGGCAGATGACACTTAATGCATTCTTATGACAGTTCTCTGTCCAGTATTTTAACACAGGCATTCATTCATTTAAATTTAAAGTAAATGGTTAACATCTTCAATAAAATAGCAGATAAGAGAATGCCATTCAAATCTGTTAAGCATCCACCATTATTACCAACAGTAATTTCTAAACATTATACATCTATATCTTATTAAAAGCCTTACATCTCCACACACACTTCCTGTCTGCAAAAGCTTACTTTCTGTTGTCATTTTTTTTTGTCACAATTTTGGGTCAACTTTTTGTTCTATTATATATTTCTAAGTCTACATTTATAATGGAACTTCATTTGTAAATTTGTCATGATTTGTAATTGCACAAACTGGCCACTGGGTGGCCCTGTGGATCAAAATTTCTAAACTCTCGGCTCTGCCATCTTGGTTTCTGTGCAGGTAAGTTTTAAACCAGTTTCTTTCAGTATTTTTACATTATTTTGGATTTTAAATATTTCTTAAACTTTTAATTTCATTTTAACAATGTATTCGTTCCCACCTTTTATTTTTCTTACTCCCTTGCTCTGAACTTGCAGCTATTTAGGCCTTGCTTACCTCATCAGTGCCTTTGCCTGCTCTCTGCTCCATGACCCTTCAGCTTATTGCCCCACCTGGTTCTTTATCCTTTTGGCCCACCTCCAACTTTGTCATACTCCATGCTTCTTACTTGTTCAGACATGCTCTGCTGCTTTTAGACTTGCTCCATTTTTCAGTTGGTCATGTAGCCTGCGCCCTATTGCCCAGTTTCAGATATAAAGCTTACATGACCCAGGCCAGTATAACAGACTACACAATCCAAATTCAGCTTAGAGTCACAGCTCTGGGCAAAAATATCATTACCAAGCTCAGGTTTTTGGAAGAGGCTTAGCCTTCAAATTAAAACTGTAATGAAGGCATTAAAAAACACAAAAGTGGGGGGGAAAAAAATCATATTTTAAAATATTAACTTATTTTGAATTTTTTAAATTTTGCATAAACTTTTATTTTGGACAAGTTAATGAGAAAAGATGCTGGAGGCAAAAAAAAAAATCAGAAAACATTTTGAAAGAAAGAAAGACTTGCATTTATATAGCTCCTTTCACGACCTCAGGACATCCCAAAACACTTTACAACCAATGAAGAACTAGTCATTTGTGGGTACCCAATGGAAAGATTGCACTATTATAGGGTGATTTACTCTCACTATAAAATAGCAGTTATTGTGTGACATCTTTAACATTAAAATGGCCCATCACAGCACCAACTCCAGGAGTAACAGGTACTTAGAATGAAATAAGTGCCGCCCATACCAAATTCAATCTATAATAAATTTCTGAATTTTAAAACTTATTAATTGTATTTAAATATTATCTCCCTTCCATAGGCCCCTCACTGTTGCTTTTTATTTCCCATCAACTGCCTGCCTGCCTCTGGTCACCCAGATTGTGGGAGCAAAATAATTTTCTGCAACTCCTTTCGGCCCATCCATTAGTGTAATTTAATGTGATTTTCTCTGCCCCACTTTCATCCAAAGATTAGGTTTATTTTGCCACCAGCCTGCTCCCAGCTATAACTCAGGTCCTGCTAATTCCCATCACTGACACTCCCACTATGCTCCATCACCCATCCACGTACTACGATTGTGACTCTTCTTCACAAAGTCTCCCTGCCTGCTTTGAAGAATGATTCTTTCCTCTCCCATCATCAGCAGCCAGTGCTCCAAGCCAATAAGTCACTCTGTTGGCAGCCCCAGTGTGTTCCTCCTTCTCCCCTTTCTTGAAGCTCTCAACCACCGGTCCCTTTTAGGTCAGCGATACCATTTCAATGTTAGGGGAGTTTTTCACTTCTGTGGGGGGTTTGTTTTGACGCTTGCATCAACACGAGTATTTTCATTGAATTTTTTTTGCCGACAGCTACAAAAGCCAGTGGATTTCAGTATGGAGGTGGGATGGCTGAATCAGTTCCAGCTGCGCATGGCGTCCAAGTTGGAGAACCACAAGCAGGCGCTCAAGAAGAGCTGGCGCTGGCAGTCACTGCTGCCAAAAGGCTCAAGCAGCAAGGAGACAGAAGCCAGCCCATAGTGAGTGATCCTCTGTTCGATATTTACGAAGATTATTATACTAAACAGTGATTAGGGGCGAGAAATTGGGTGCCTTGACGCTAACGGGGCACAAATGGCTTTGTGACCGGGCGCGGCAGCTGACATCGACTCCCGCCATATTCGGCGGGAGTTTTGCGGCAGCGCTACGGTGCTGCACCCCGATCTCCTTCACCCAGAGATCATGACGTCACCGCCGTGCGCATCCGGTAGCCTTGGTGGCCGAAGTAAGTAAAAAAATCCCTTACGTTTCTTGTCGAAGTTTTTTTCGCGGGTTCCTGCCCGCGATCCATCAGCCCAGCACTCTGCTTGAGTGCCGGGCTGATCGCATTGGATCGTGGCTGCCTTGGTGGTCCAGGTTGGTAATTTTTCTATTGCAGAACCTGCAGCGATGGCCCTTCCCTTTAAGGGAGGGAAGGAGCCTTTGAACACGGCAGTGCTGCTGAAGTCTCCGCCCTGCCTGCTGCCAATTGCGCTCCAAGAAGGAGGAGCACTTGATTTAGCGCTCCACCTTCTCCCTGGAACGCAAAACCGAATTTTTTTTGAAGTTTCGAAACATTAGCGCCTGGTGCTAATTTTCTCAACTTTTAAAGTGTTAGTGACCCAAACGGGGCTATACCGAATTTCTCCCCCTAGATATTTACATTAATTATTACAGCATTAGATATTTACAGTGATTCTTAAACTGAACAGTAATTAGATACAGAGTGATTATTATTCTGAACACTAATGGACATCCAAGTAAGTACTTCACTTTTTAAAAAAAAGTTAATTTGTTTTTTTTATTTTCCCGCTTCCAGTTACATCAAGTCTGCAGCACAGAAACAGGCCATTTGGCCCAACTGGTCTGTGCTGGCGTTTATGCTCCACACGAGCCTCCTGCCACCCCTCTACATCTAACCCTATCAGCATACCCTTAAATGCATCTTTGCTATTTGTCCCAACTACTCCTTGTGGTAGCACGTTCCCCATTCTCACCACTCTTTGGGTAAAGACATCTCTCCTGAATTCCTGTTGGATTTATTAGTGACTATCTTATATTTATGGCCCCTAGTTTTGGTCTCCCCACAAGTGGGAAACATTTTCTCCACATCTACCCTATAAAACCCTTTCATTATCTGAAAGACCTCTATCAGGTCACCTCTCAGCCTTCTCTTTTCTAGAGAGTTTTGTGCTTAGGTGTTTATTCCCCAACCCCATTGATATCTATCTGGTTGTCGACCTCTATTGCACTTTGAGGTGTGTGTTCCAGATCTCAATAACCTTCTAGTTCTTTTGCCAATTATTTTAAATCTATGATCTCTGGTTCCCGACCCACTTGCCAGAGGAAATAGTTTAAACGTTACAAATCCTAAAAATGTGTCCTCAGCCCTTGACTGAAATCTAGATAATCTTGGGAGAAAATGATGAATCGATGGCCATTTCCCATGGGTAACTGATAGAGCATTTCATTATGCAGCGACAATAAAGATCTGGCCAACACTTCATAGACAGTTAATTAAAGCTTGATTGAAAATCAAAAGTTAAATTATACCGGAGGACATTCAATAATTTGAGGTCGGGATGGATTGAAATAACTCTTTGTTGCCTTGTTTACAACTATTTGTGGTGACAGCAGTGGCTCAGTTGGTAGCACTCTCGCCTCGGAGTCAGAAGGTTGTGGGTTTAAGTCCAACTCCAGAGACTTCAGTACAAATCTAGGCTGATACTTCATTGCAATACTGAGGGAATGCTGCACTATCAGAGGTGATAATTTTTGCATGAGACGTTAAACCGAGGCCCCGTCTGCCCGGAGGTGGACGTCAAAGATCCCATGGCACTATTTTGAAAAGGAGCCCGGTGTCCTGGCCGATATTTATCCCTCAACCAACATCACAACATGTCATTATCACATTGCTATTTGTGGGATCTTGCTGTGTGCAAATTGTCTGCCACATTTCCTATAACAGTGACTACACTTCAAAAGTACTTAATTGGCTGTAAAGTGTTTTGGGACGTCCTGAGATCATTAAAGGCATTGTATAATTGTAAGTCTTTCTTCTTTCTTTTAAATTTGTGTTTTGAGCAATGAACTAATTAATCCCTACAGCAAATAAGAAGTTGGGTATCAGAAACAAAGAAAAAACAGATCATTTGAATTTATAGTGAAGGACAATAGAGAATAAAGAGGAGAGTGTAGAAGATGTGAAATGGGCAGGAGAAAAACTGGGTAATTTTCTTGAAACGCCCACATTTAAAAAAGGATGTGGGCTGAAATTCCACTCCCGGCACATTGCATGGCATAATTCGCACCACAACACATAGAGGACACCTCCCCACCCTTTAGATTTTCTGAAATTCCATCATTAACATCTTGCAGGTGCGCTTCCAATCAGATATGTTGGAAGCACAAGTTTCGGAGGCGAGTGGTATTTCCTATGCAGAGCTTTAAAAGTGCAGGTGCAGTATTTTAAACCTCTACCTGCACTTTCTGTTCTGAGGGGAAAGATTCCTTTGGTCTGGTATTGCTACAAGTCTTCAGGGAATAAGACAGCCATTGCCAAGGGGAGGGAGGACTGCTCCCTTTAGTGAGAGATACTGATAAGGGAAGTTCTGCAAAGGAGGAATGCCATTTTTGGATATGAGAGCCATCCTCCTCAGCAGATGGCATTCAGTGTGTCTTTGGAAGAGGTGGCTGAGCAAGTCAATGCAGTGTCTCCATTCTCGAGAGGTCACCACCCTGATAAAAAATAAATTCAACAACTGCAAGAAGTTTGCCACAGTAACTAAGTGCTCTGTTTGTTTCTTTATAGCAGTCTGCAATGACAAACCTGTAACACACACATATGCTTTCCCCTTAATCAGCTGCATAGTCATTTAGGTTGCTTTCTTGACCCGGATTTTACGGTGGTAATGACGGCGACACAATGCCCCTCTGAAACTGACAGCAACTTCAGGATTTAGCGCAAGCACAGATAAACGCGAAAATCCAGAAGTTGCTATCAGTCATTCCCTGCTCCGCCACAGGACACTGTGGAACTCCCCAGAGCTGGCAATCAATTCAAATCATACTGAAAGGCTGAAAACCTCCCCTATTACCATGGAACATTGCAGTTAACCGCCCCCCAAAAAAGTTGAGCCTTGTTGAAAGAGGTGTAACTGGGTTTTTAATGGCGTATTGACTGCTAAACAACTGTTCTGGCCTTGAAAAACGAATTTTATATTTGTGGAATGTCAAACTTTTCAAGTAATTTGATTAAGAATTACATGGTTTTTAAAATAATGGCCCTGAATTTGCGGTCGGAGGCTTCCCGCGGGGAAATGCCTATGATCTGCAAATAAAATGCCCGTGTACCTGGTGGTCCGGGAAGTACGGAGATTCGTGGTCTTGGGCCTCTCCGGGTACCTGCAGGTAGAGGCCCACGTATCTCAGGGGCGCAGGCGGATCGCAAGTGTCCCAAGGATCATGTGGGCCGGCCCAACCAATGACAGAAGGGAATCCCCATTCATACTTATGAGGATTCCGTATGTACAGAAAGCCCATAAGCATGAATGGAAATACCCCCCAAAAATATATCTACACATCAAATAAATAAAAATTACATATTTAAAATTAATTAAAATGCCATTTAATTAAATATTTAAAACAAAAATTTAATTTTTTGAAAAATAAATTTAAATGTTTTAAAGGGGCTTAAAATAAACTTACCTTATTGTACAGGTTTTTTAATGTATAAACGATTGAAAAACATGTTTTTTTTTAACTCTTACGCTGGTAAAAGCAGGCCTTACGCCTGCTTTTTCCAGGCATAAGAATTTCACGGGCATTCGCTAGGCAGAAGTTGGGCAAATAGCCCAACTCTCCGCACGCAGATGCCTTTTTCCCAGGGATGCGTTGGATTGGTTACGAAAATTCTTGACAGATCGCAAGATCTGGGTTTTCGCGCATGCGCTTCGCACATTATGGACGTGTACGCACCACATAGGCGCCGCAAATTACAGGCCTATATATATACTTTTAAAATTTCTTTATGATATTTCAGCTTTTACCTTAATGTGCATGTCCCAATCTTTATTTCACGCTCTGTAAAATTTATAAAAACTATATTAGGATCTGTGCATTTTACTTCCTGGTTTGCTGTCTGGTGTGAATTCTTCAATGTGATTGGCTGCTCAGCCTGCTTGATGACATCACTGTTGTTGGACTCTGGAAATTCGCTTGATTTGGCACCAGATTCAAACCAAGGTTGGAAGAGGTAAAATTCACGGCACAGAGATCACTAGATTTTTGTGGGCAGCTTTCTTTGAGGTCAACGACGAGTGCCATCGCTTTGCCACTGACTGCCCTTATCTTTAAACCCACCTTGGTTCTATAGCATTAGCACAAGGTAACCCATATTCATGAAGGATGCTCTTTTCATCATCCCTGGAACCTTTTTACTGTTGGTGGGTAGGTCCATTAAAGACGCCAGTATCTTGTTTCAGGAAGTGCAATGGTCAATTACTTAGGTCTGATAGGCCTCAGGAAACAGTCAGCATTTTATTTTCATCATCTCATTCCAGACCAAAGAAGCCCATAATAGAAGTAGGAGGCTACAAATTGGAGCCCCCCAAATCTCCAGATGTTGATACACCTTGAAGAACTCACCCTGGATAAAGTAGGCCAATACTCCATGATTCCCAGAGACAAGGAGTATGCTAGTGATGAACTGGAATCTGCAGGGTAGTAACAATTCTTGTGCCTTTCTGATTCCTCAAGAAATGTTTCTTTCACTTACACATTTTGCAAATAACCAACATACCTGGCACCACTACTTCATATCGAATGCTGCTGAAAGTGTTCCAAAAAGTGGATTGCAGATTTCCCTTTTAATGCTTTTCCTGTTAGTGGTTTCCGTGAGACCACTCGAGAAGCAGAAACAAGGCCAAAAGGCAGACAATCCCACCTACTTCACATCACACTGCATTGCTCACTCCAACTGCTGTAAGCAGCAGCCCAGGGATATCCAATCCAGGGGATGATTTAGAGTTAGAAGAGGGAGAACCGGGTCAATCTCACGGTACAAGTGAAGAGAGGCAAGTGAAGATGACAGGAGTGGTGCACCTTGAAGTAGGTCACAGCTGAGCTTCAGGCTGCCCTCGAGAGAATGGGGAAATTTTAACCCCAAAAAATGGGTGGGTTGGGGTCAGGTGGGAAGTTAAAGTGTTAAAAATCTGAATCTCGACCCCAGCCCGCCCACTTCCGGATTTAATGGAGGTGGAACAGGGGCAAGCAGCTAACCTGCTTCCCAGGAGGCGGGTCATCTATTTAAATATTATAATGAGGCTGGCGTGCCTCCGATTTAACCATCATTTTAAATTTAACAGTGGCTGGTCGTGTGTTACAGGCCTTGTGAAACCCGGCAGTTAAAATAAAGCGAGACTACTAGATCCAGGAGGTAAGTGCCTTTACACTTACCTCCTGGATCCAGTGCCCTGCCTGACCCATCCCCGCGATCAGAGACACCCCCCCACCCACAAAGCCTCCGATTCCCCCGCTCCAGGCCACCGATTGCCTTCCCGGACTCCACCCCCCCCCCACCAATGATCTTCAGGCCGCCCCTGATGTTTTCTGCATGCCCACCCTTCCCCACCCCTCCCCTCTGATGCTCCTCCAGCCCCCCAATGTCGTCTGCCTCCCCCCACCCCCACTCGATGCTCCTCTGGTTCCCCGATGTTGTCTGCTTCCATCCCCGATACTCCTCCAGCCCCCACTTGATCATCCTCCGCCTCCCCCCCCCCCGCCACCCCGCTGCCGATCAGCCCACAGCCCCCCCGATCATCCTCCAGCCCCCACTCGATCCTTCCCTCCTCTCTGCGGCCTAGTGCCGCAGGCCTACCTGCCCACAGCCAGCCAGCATCTCATTCTGGCTGGCTGCGGGTGGGAAACAGAGGTTTCAAATGCAAATCAGGTCCTGCCGTTAACTTCGGCAGGGCCGATGGGAAACCCATTCTCCCAGGTTTCCTGACCACTTCCGAGCCCCCCTCCCCCCCCCACTCCCAATCCACCAAAGTATTAAAATTCAGGCCAATGAGTTCCAAGTTCGATGCCATGCAGAACCTGCCTACAAAAGAAGGTGCACAATTCATTGAGTCTTTTGAGAGTGTGCAAAGAACACTGCACAGAATGACAGTTAAGTTGAAGAATTCATATGCGGCCATTTTTGACCGAGTGACAGAACTGCAGTTCACCCTGGAGTGTGTGACATTTTCAGGGGCATCTGCAGGGGAGTTCCTCGTACCAAGGTCTTAAGTGCAACAGTGGGCTCCCTCAGGAGCACCATAACTAATGGTATGGAGGCCACGGGCTCTGATCTCAACAAGTCTGTTCCGATGGGACTTCCCATGCTGGGAGGTCATATGAACTAGCATAATACACGGGATCCACAATCTCAGAGCGAGTCTGTGGTCTGCCCCTCCACAGATGGCCAAAATGCAGAGGGAGTGCCCATCAACAAGGGCATGGCAGGAGAAGGCAAAGATAAAGAATGTATCCCTCTTAATGATTCATCATCCAGGGCACCCATCTGTCCTACTCAAAGGACTGAGACTGAAGGTGAGAAGACTCAGGCAATCACCACAGAAGCACAAGTGGTGCCAGCAGTTACATGGGCTTCTAATGACCCTGTCGAAGGATCCAAGGAGTCATCCCCCACCCTCCAAAGAACCTTTCTAGGACAACCAGTTACCTCACTTTGTTCACTCACTTAAGTGGCACTTAGAAGAAGCACTAGATCAGGTAGTACAAGGCACTCAATATCCAATGTCACCAAGGGGAAGCTTCAGGGGGGAAAAAAATGGTCAATCAAAGCAGCACAATAAATTAAACATAGTAAACTGGGATATTCGTCAATTATTGTAGGATTCCTGTCCTTTATGTTGGAGTATATACTTTGCTGTGCATTCATGGTGGGTGAGTAATAATGAAGATTCACCATATATTCAGTTGGTGTTTCAGGTGGGTAACACTGATCTTGGGATGTTTGTGTGGGAGGGCTCTGACCATTTTAAGTGAAGTGGTTTAAGTTTATCTCATTTCATGAGCATGGGCCTGCTCCAGGGTGTTGGCAAATTTGCTGATTTTACCTTTCGGGATGGCTCATCTGCAGCCCCTTCCTGAGCCTATTGCAAAACAATGCCTCTCTGAACTATAAAATTATGAAGCAGTAGATCATGATCATTTGGATTCCTTGGTGGGACTGTATAGTCAGATGCTCCCTAACTGATCCAGGCAATGGAACCTTTGCTTCAGCATTCAAATGTGTGCTTGATTTGGGACCTGGTACAAAAATGGTCCTCATTGACTTTTTTTTTCTGCTGCTGCTCATGTGATTTGCTAGGGCTTTAGTGGGTATCCCTACTCTCTCAGAAGCTAACCCTGGAGGGCCAACTGTCCCTGGAACAAGAGTGGCATTCAGGACTGTTAAAGGATATCATATTTGCTCTTTTAAAAAATGTCCCAATGACTGCAACGCACTGCATCCCTGCTATATGGCAGATGTCCCCTGTGCACTTTGAAAGGAGCCAGTAGAAATTCAAGGCTTTAGTAAGTTGCTGCCACAAAAAGTGCAGAACCAGTCCTGGAGGTAGTTTGCAGGTTTATAAGAGACGATACAGTTCAGCAACTGTCTCCCTGGTGAACTTTAATCTTCTGAGACAACTCCTCTGACATTTCCAGGAACCTATGTCTGGGCCTGTACACACGTGTCCTACAGTAGGCCCAGGTTCAGTGTACATCCGGTGAAGCAGGTGCATCTACCTCTTCTGCTGGTGGCAAGAGGTTTCTGGGAGGTAGAGAAGTAACGTTCAAATACAATCGCAACAAATGAATGCTGGGCTCCTAATTAAACAGAAGTCGACAAAATCCAAAGACTCTCAGAAGCAAAAAAGATAAACTGGCAAAACAAAGAACAAGCAGCAAGCTCAGCGAACTTAAATCCAAAAATGCAGGAGTACGTCATTAACTGCTTCCAGTAGATGCTGTGCCAGCCGGCTTGCCCTCTGCTCCTAGCTTTTATAGCACACCTGAACAACGTTCTGCCAATGGTACAAACCAGCACAATTTACTAGGCCCACCGGACATGCCTGCAGAATTCCCTAAAAGCATATATTAATGATCCTTACACACATCCAGCGGAAAACCTGGGGCTGATGCAAGAGTGAGCAAAGCAAAATTCCCGCTGCACAGGAGCAAAATTTCAGCATCTAATATGTCTTCCAAGGCAACGTGCCTAGAAACCGAAGGATTCCCTATTATGTGATCTTGCGATAATATTTAGGTTGTTGGCAGTGTTGAATGATCTTTTTTATATCACAGATCCAGCACAATCTTGCTCTCGACAGATAAAGGGGTGGTGGAACAAGGCAGCCGTCAGATCAACTGTTCCAAGAACTGAGTCTGCCTACTAATCTCCTTCAAGACCAAAACAATCCGTAAAATATGCAACAGACTTGACATTTAATAGTTTGATCCCCTCATATGAAATCAGACATTTCAAAATATTCAGTTTGGTGGTTCAAGTCTTTTGAAGATGTGCATGCTTTAATATTATAGGATCAGTTGAGCTCAATGGTAGGTCATAACCTCTCATATAATCTATCTTTGTCATAATTCCCTCTCCAATTGGAAGCCCATACAAAAATCTCCATTACACACACATCTCAATAACAGATACAGTTCTACAGTATACTGCAACAACCCATGTAGTATTATTTAGAAAGTATTCACTCTTAAAGGAAGGACCTTAATACTGTTTTAGTTACTGAACTACCCTGGACTATAAAAGATCAAATGTATGTGCTGGAAACAAACGATAGATGTCTCAGAAATTTAACCGTAGTTGTTTCTGAATGCAGAGACAGATTTGGAGAAATTCTACTGCGGTACGAACATATAATACAGATTGCCACAGCCTAATATATGCTCCAGTGTGCTTCCTCATTGTTTCCCACTGGAAACAATGGAAGTGCAAATATGCCTGAGATATGTACCTCGTACAATATGGCTTTCAATAGGAGATTCATTTAAATATGTTGTCAGTTTTGGTTATAATATTTAGTCTTACTCCTTTTGTAAAATTAAATATGAAAATTGTACATATGCATGATAGTATAAGATGCAAGTAAACTTGTATCGTGCATGTTGTAAAGGAATTGGACTCTCACATTGAAATTTGAAGGAGATAACCTTAGATATCATAGAATCATAGAAACTTATAACACAGAAGGAGGCCATTTGGCCCGTTGTGCCTGTGCTGACTCTTTGAAGGAGCAGTCGTGCTTAGTCCCACATCCCTGCTTTTTGCCTGCAAGTTCCTCAGCCTCAAGAACCCGTCCAACTCCCTTTTAAAATTATTGATGGAATCAGCTTCCACCACCTCTTCAGGTGGAGCGTTCCAGATCCCCACAACTGAGTGAAAACATTTCTCCTCATCTCCCCTCTAGATCCTTTGCCAATGATTTTAAATCTACGACCTCTGGTTATTGACCCACTCACCAGAGGGAATAGTTTTGCTCTCTCTACTCTATCAAAACCTCTAATCCTCTTAAAAACCTCTGTCAGGTCACCTCTTAACCTTCTCTATTCCAAGAAGAACAGTCCTAACTTTTCCAACCTCTCATCATAACTGAAGTTCCTCATCCCTGGTAACATCCTGGTAAACCTCATCTGAACCCTTTCTAAGGCCTTTATATCTTTCCTTTAGTGTGGTGTCCAGAATTGTCCACAATACTCCAGCTGAGGCCTAGCTAGTGATTTATAAAGTTCCAGCATGATCTCTCTACTTTTATATTCTATGCCTCTATTCATAAATCCAAGTAACCCATATGATTTTTAAACCACCTTATCAACTTGCCCTGCCACCTTTAAGGATTTGTGTATATGGACACCAAGGTCTCTCTGCTCGTCTACACTTTTCAAAATCGTGCTATTCATAGTATACTGTCTTTCCATATTAGTCCTCCCAAAGTGCATCACTTCACACTTCTCCAAATTGAACTCCATCTGCCATGCTTCTGCCCATTTCACCATCCTGTCTATGTCATCCTGAAGTCTACAACTGTCCTTATCATTATCTATTACATTGCCAAACTTTATAATGCTGCTCCCTACACCTGAGTCTAGGTTGTTTATAAAAATTGACGAGTAATCATAGAATGGTTACAGCACAGAAGGAGGCCATTCGGCCCGTCAAGCCCATGCCGGCTCTTGGGGAACTCCACTGTAAACCACCTCCCAGTCTGAAAAACATCCATCCACCTGCTTCCTGTCACTGAGCCAATTCTGTATTCATACCGCCACTTTCCCCTTAATTCCATGGGCTTCCATCTTCTTAACAAGCCTCCTGTGTGGCACTTTGTCGAATGCCTTCCAAAACCCATATATACAACATCTACTGCACTACTTTGATCAACCTTCTCTGTTACCCCAAAATTCAATCAAGTTAGTCAGACACGATTTGCCTTTAACAAATCCATGCTGGCTCTCCTTGATTAACCCAAGCCTTTCCAAATGATTAACCCATGCTTTTCCAATCTTCAGTGTGTTTTGAACCAGTAACACATCAGGGCCTTGATGTAAAAGCACCTTGGAAAATAGGGTTGTGATTTATTACTATTTCCAAGTACAATATTCCATCAGAAAATGTATCATGACAGACAGCAACGGATCGGAGACTCCCAGAGTTGAGTCATGCGATCTGAAACACAGTGATATTGTGTCATGTGAATGGGTAAGTAGTGGTACTGGGATTTGTTTAACTAAACAATATAGGGGAATGTTGTCGACATAATGGTCTGATCATCAAAAAAAATACAAGTATAAGAAAGGCAGTGGGTTGAATTTCCTGATCATCCGTTGGTTCTCCAGGGTTTCCATGGATCTTCCACCAAAATTATGGGGGATGATTGTGAGAACCCCTTTGGAAATTCTACCCCATTGTGTCAACATATTCACTCCTGGCAATGATTGTGAATGTATAGCAGAATCACTTCAATTAAAGTAAGACAGAATCACAGAATCAAGCCTTGTTTTCTGATGACATAATTTATAGTATGTGTTAATGTTTATGATTTGTCAGTTCATTTTCAACTGGGTTGCTTAATGTATGCATCACACTTGATGAACACATTAAATATATGCTGTGAAGTTGGTGTTTGCTTTCAGATTGCTGTTTGCTAATATCTCCTGTGTGATAAATGTGAACTTATGTGTTGCACAAATCCCTTAGAAGATTATTTGAATCAACTTGCATGTAATTACCATTCACCATCTGTTCTACCAGGGCTTGAGCTGATCTGCTGGCATCTTGCAATTTTCTGTATTTTTCAGGTTTCTCCCTCTCGATAGCCTACAACAGGATAACAAAATGAGCTTGCGCAGTACCATGTCTTGAAAGAGATAAAACAAAAAAATCACAATTCCCCTAAATAAGCACAACATTCCTTGGCTGAATTAACTTGAGTGTAGAGATTGGTGTCTTTTTGCCATTTGTTGAACATGCAATTTCAGAGTAAATAAGACATCATAAACTGATATGCATGTGTTTGTAGCCTTCATAAAATTATGCTTTATGGATTACCAATATCTCTACTTGTCGAATGTGGGGTATCATAGTTTCTGGAACAGGGGTAGGTTTACACTCACTCACAGCACTCCTGGATCAGGTAATAGTGTAAATCATTGGGGCGGGGGAGGTTGAGGGAAACCTTGGCACTCTGGCATTGCAGCCTGAATCCAAAGCTCAAACAAGCATATGCCAGCACACCAAGTAACAGTTTATGTTCAGTTTTCTGGTTCCCCTTAAAATGGAGATAGCTCAATTCATATCTTTTCTTGGCCTAACCCCATTTCCACAGAGCTAGAGATTATAATCACCATTTCCTGAGCTGAATTTAACCTTAGATTTAATGCACTGATTAAAAGGCAGACATATTAAAACCTGGTATTTAAAATTCTGTATTGGTGTCCGATAATTTAACATAATAATATGTAAATAAAAGTATTTCACAGATCTCGTCACTGTCGAAATTTTGTCAACGTGACGAGAATATGGTCTCAACATTTGAGATATATTATTCCATCAACATCTGTGACAAAATGGCTAATTTAAACTGTACATTTTTTACATGTTAAATACTTGACGTACATTAACTTTCTCCTGAAGATCTGAGATACTTCCTTCTTTTCGATAGATTGCGAACTCTGGGCTTTGAAGGATGGCTTCCGATCGTGTCATCCAGCTGTGCAGCTCTGTTGTATCAACATTAAACCTACAGAACGTACAGCCAATTATTAATAAAAGTCTATCATCACTTCACATTTAAGTTTCTATTCCGAGTATGGACACTCAATCCTGCATCTCGAAGAGGGCATGCCAGTTCAACTCCAATTATTATGGATGAAATGTCTGCAAGTAGACTTCCTTTATTAAATTCACTACTGCATTAAAATGGAACAGTTCCAGAATTTAGGTGTGAAATGTGGTATGGAGATGGGATTCCTTTAGAGAAAATAAAACATGAATGATGAATTTCATTATTGGCAATAGTCTTGGTGTCAGTTACAGTTGCCTGCAGTGCAATGGTGCAAAAGCAATACTTTATTCAGTGGAGCCATGCAGTATGATGAATACATAGGTTGTCATTTACATGTCCATTTGACTTGTTTTTGTTTATCCACTGGAGTGTAATGTGCGTATGTTGCATGAGTAGTTAAAGGCATTCTTCTTTCCATAAAATGGTAGCACTTATTGCAGACCCTGCTTGATTGGGGTGTGGGGTTCTTGCAACAAATCTTGTTTAACATCATAACACTGGAATAGAGGAGCAAAAATTCTGAAAATCTTTGGAAAGGATCAAAAGGAATTCAACCGTTTGTCATCCTGTGTTTGACAAACAAATGGGGGTGGGGGTGAAGTTGGAAAACATTATTTTATGCCCCTTTAAGGATCAATCCCATTTGGTGTCAGGCTGCAGATAATCAGCATGATTAATGCTCCATTGTTCAGCACCGGTTAAATTGCTGAACCAATGATTATTTTCTCTTTCATTTCACAAAGTGCGTACACTTCAAAAGATTGTGTGGGAGGAATATAATTGGTCTCCAGTTTAAAATCCTTGTCTCAATTTTCTGCCAATACCTTAAGCTTGAACATAGCCTAAGTACTTCTCAACATTTCTAGTGAATATTTACTAAACAAAAAAAAATCAGTTCACTGTTAAGAACAGCCACTCAACAGGTCACGAAGAGAGAGCATATGAGTGTGAAGTATGAGCTGTGATACTTTATTCAATGGCCCTGAATTTGCGGTCGGAGGCTTCCTGCAGGGAAATGCCTCCGATCTGCAAATAAAATGCCCGTGTACCTGGGGCCGCGGGATCCACGGAGATTCGTGGTCCTGGGCCTCTCCGGTTACCCGCAGGTAGAGGCCCACCTATCCCAGGGGCGCAGGTGGTTCGCAAGAGCCCCTGGGATCACATGGGCCGGATCACTGAATGACAGAAGGGAATCCCCATTCATGCTTATTGGGATTCTGTATGTATGGAAACCCCATAAGTATGAATGGGAATACCCCAAAAAATGCATCTACACATCAAATAAATTTTTAAAAAATCACATGTTTAAAATTAATTAAAATTGCATTTAATTAAATATTTAAAACAAAAATGTAATTTTTTGAAATTAAAATTTACTTGCTTTAAAGGGGCTACAATAAACTTGCCTTATTTAACAACTTTTTAAATGTATAAATTATTGATAAAATTTTATTTTTCTGTTTTTTAAAATTCTTATGCTGGTAAAAGAAGGCCTTACGCCTGCTTTTACCAGGTGTAAGAATTTCATGGGCGTTCGCTGGGCAGAAGGTGGACAAATAGTCCAACTCTTCGCCCGCAGATGTCCTTTTCCCGGAGATGCGATCGCAAGTTCCGGGTTTTAGCGCATGCGCTTCGCATGCCTAAACCCAGAACTTGCGCAGCCCTTACGGGCGCGTTCACACCTCATACGCACCCGTATGGGACGCAAATTATGGCCTATTGTGTACAGTTTAAAAAACATCTTTGAATTCAATAAAAAATAATATTTATTAGTTATAGATTTTTTAAAAATAAAAGCGGTTTCCTGCTCCTCAATGAGTCAATAAATTTAATACAGGGAGTGACTGAGCCTACAAACCAAGAAGGTCCATCCCTGGTCTTTGCTGAATGAGGTGGTCCTTGTTTGAGTGTCATTACAGGTGCTAACAGCTACCCTCACTGCCCCTGGGTCAGGAATAGGGAAATCAGAGCAGAAATTTAAGAAGAAGAATTTTCTTCTCATTTACTAGCCCCAACACCTCCCCCTTCTACCCTCCCTTCACTTCCAGACTAACCAACACACTGACAATGTAATAAACATTTTGAAAGTAATAAGACTACTCAAATCATTAACTACTAAAATACAATTTTACAAAAAACCTAAACACTATGGCCCGTAATTTCCGATGCCTACAGGTGTGTACGCACCCGTAGGGACCTCGCAAGTGCCGGTTTCAGGCATGCGAAGCGCATGTGCTGAAAACCGGCACTTCCGATCTGTCAAGAATCCTCTTGACAGATCATCCGCCTGCCCTGGAGAAGGGCCTCTGCGGGTGAGAGTTCCGCTTTCTGCAGAACCTCCGCCCGCTGAAATCCCTTAAAAATCTTACGCCTGGTAAAAGCGTAAGGCCTGCTTTTACCAGCATAAGAGTTTAAAAAAGTAAAAAAATAATTTTTTCCACTAATTTATCATTTAAAAATACTTTTAAAAAAGGTAAGTTTATTTTTAGCCCCGTAAAAAACTTTAATTATTTTTTTCAAAAAATTAAATTTTTGTTTAAAATATTTAATTTAATGTAATTTTAACTCATTTTAAAAATGTGATTTAAAAAAAAAAATATTTAATGTTGTAGTGTCTTTTTTCAGTGCTCCCCATTCATACTTTTGACAGGTCTACCTGTCAAAAGTATGAAGGGGGATTTCCTTCTCCCATTGGCTCGCCTGGCCCACGTGATCCCAGGGACGCTTGTGAAGTGCCTGCGCCCCTGAGATACCCGGGCCTTTACACGTGCGCACCAGGAGAGGCCCAGGAGCAGAAGTGCCTCGACCTCGGGAGCCCTCAGGTAAGGGCGTAGATTTTTTCCCGCGAGGAGGCATCCGCACGCAGGATACCTCCTATCGGAAATTACGGGCCAATGACTGTTCAGCGTTGTTCTGTGTACTGCTTCTCTTTAAAAAAATATATATAATTTACTCTTTTCTACCTTTTATACACTTTGCTTTCCAATAATTTTAACTTTAAATTTCTACTTAACTTTACATTTCTACCATGCTGCTCCTATCTCATGTCTATTTTTTTGGTCATGATGCGGCGATGCCGGTGTTGGACTGGGGTGGACAAAAGTGAGAAGTCGCACAACACCAGGTTATAGTCCAACAGTTTTATTTGAAATCACAAGCTTTCGGAGCTGCTGCTCCTTCGTCAGGTGAAGTGGTGGGAGTCAGTCTTTTGATATATTAAAAAGAGTTTCCTTTTGTTGAAAACCAGCCTTAAAGGCCAATTAGCCAAAGAACAAACTAACTTGCATTAATATCACATCTTTCACGTCCTCAGGACGTCCCAAAGCCAATAAAGTATTTTGAAGTGTAGTCACTAATATTATGTAGGCAAACACGGCAGCAAATTTGCACACAGCAAAGTTCCACAAGCATCAATGAGATAAATAACCAGTTTATCTGTTTTTTTAGTGGTGTCGGCTGAGAGACAGTTATTGGCCATAACATGGGGATAACTCCCCTGTTCTTCTACCAAAGGTGTCATGGAATCTTTTACATCCACCTAGAAGTGCAGACTTCTGTTTAATGCCTCAACTGAAAAGAATAGCTCAGACAGGGCAGAATTTCCTCAATATTGCAGTGAAATGTCAGCATAGAATATGTGGTCAAGCCTTGGAGTGAGGCTTCACCCCACAACCTTCTGACTCAGAGACAATTGTGTTACCACTAGGGTCAGCCAGGAGTGCGTTGGAATAGTCAAGTCTAGAGGTAACAAAGGCATGGATGAGGTTTTCAGGAGCAGATAAGCTGAGGCAAGGGCGGAGACAGGTGATGTTCCGGAGGTCAAAGTAGGTAGTCTTGGTGATGGAGCGGATGTGGTCTGAAGCGCATCTCGGAATCAAAATACGACACCAAGGCTGCGAACAGTCTGGTTCAGCCTCAGACAGTTGTCAGGGAGAGGAATGGAGTTGGTGGCTAGAGAACGGAGGTCGTGGCGGGGACCGTAGACAATGGCTTCGGTCTTCCCAATATTTAGTTGGAAGAAGTTTCTGCTCATCCAGGATGTCGGGCAAGCAGTATAACAAATCAGAGACAGTAGAAGGGTCGAGAGAGGTGGTGGTGAGGTAGAGCCGGGTGTCGTCAGTGTACATGTGGAACCTGACGTGTTTTCGGATGATGTCACGAGGGCCAGCATGTAAACGAGAAACCCTTACTGAATTGAAATCAAGATTTGTACTCCGACTATTCTTTCCCTGCAAATTATGGAAGTTCTTATCTTCTTCAGTCACTTCTTCCTCCTACAATCTTCAGGCTTTTAAAACCCAAGTTCTGTCTCATCTAATCACTGCTTCCCGATTTACTTCATTTTCTCTTTTCAGCCTTGGTGGTGTTCTGCATTATAGAGCTAGCTCCCTCACCTTATGATCTCAATTAGAATAAGTGCTGTTCTACTGGAAAGAGCAGTAATTAAGGAACACCTCTAATTTAATTGGAAAGGATTAGCATCAACTTTGACACACCTTTGATTTTCTTTTTCATTTTTCTTTAAATATTGAGTGCCAATGACATCATCAGGAAGATGGTTATGAAATCCAACAGTATGAGAGAAAGGAACTAAATGATACACTGTTGAACTCCAGCACCTTGGAGTTAATCATGCTGTTAGCCGATGGTAATTTACCTTCCTCACACAAGTGGAATGAGTAAATCATCCAGGCCAGTATCAACAGGAATTTAATCTGGACTCAACACAACTGAATATTTTAAACAAACCGAAATGGAGAAAAATCCAACAAGTATTCAATTTTACTCACAGTTCTCTGTAGCAATTAAATGTCTAGATGCCCTATCAGTAACAGCAGTTCTTTAAGTTCGCAAACTACATGCATGTAGATTCCCATCGCCAGTTAACAAGCAAACAACATTTGGAAGATCAATTTTTTAAGCAGGAAATTCTTATAGTTGAATATCAATAACACGTAGCAATGCAGCACTGCAGTTTTTAACAGGGTGCTTTTTCAGACCTCCAGAGTAATTCGCCCTTCGCATCATTTTGTGTGCTTGGTTCTTGTCACTTTACAGTGATCATTTTTCAGGATGCTTTACTGAAGCCAGAAGTATTGATTCCAGACTCACAGCTCAGCAGTGCTGAACATAATGCAAAGAGAAAATGGAATAATTTGAAATTTTCATGTAATAAGTTATACCGTCAGGCTAAGGTAGACACCTCCAGCCCGGGTTTTCCAAAGCAAAGTTTCACAATTCCCTTTTTGATTACTTACACTTTGTGCTTTGTTTTTTAAGATGTTTATTATTTTCTCCTTTTTCCCTTTTGGTTTCCTTGCATTTTCTCAAGCGGAGGGTGTGCTGATCACCTGCCCCTGGCCTCTGTTAAATACCCTCTCTATGAAGCTACCAGACGGGTAAATGGAGTTAAGATACAGATCAGCAATGATCTAACTGAATGGCGGAATGGGCTCGAGGGGCTGAATGGCCTATTCCTGTTCCTATGTTCTTAGAAAGTGTGAAAGAGCAGCCAAGTGTGACTTATCCTGCAATGTTTACTTCATTCCTATGGGAAAACGCCAGGCCTCTTACTGAGTGCCTCTCCATACATTAAACTCACAATGTTTGCAATTGCAGGCACAAACCCCAACATACCATAAGATAATTATTTTCATCCAATTTACTTCCCTAATCCATAGTCTGCTGAAAGTGAATGCTCGTGCTGTCACCCTGCAGTATCACACCCAAGTGATAATTTTTCACGTGTGAGCCTAGTTAATGAGTGTAGACAGTGACGTAAGAAAACTACTAGGCACTTGGTCTAAGCGTTAAACAAAGCTTTAATCAACTGTTTTTCAACATGGAGATCTAGTTGTGTCCTTCGATAGTTCCTGTTAAAGAATGTCCTGAGCAAGCTGGGCCCATGCCCGAGTATTTATACTCTCCCTGGACAGCGCCACCAGCAGGCCGCCCAGTATTATTTCATAAGTCATTTCCACATGAATGACAAGATTCATGTCAGACAGGTTACTCAATGGAGTGGGTGAGATGGAGTAAGTATAACAGCCAAGCGTATTTCCATCTGATTTCCCCAGACATGTACTGCCAGCAGGGTCACTAGATAGTGATGAGGAGTGGAAATCTTGGCTTTTTCTCCTCCTCCCCATTCAAGGATATTCAGCCTGCATATAATACAAGCTCAACACAGATGGAGGATCAAACTTGGGCCCTTCCAGGTCTGGGTGGCTCAGTTGCACACACACTGTGTATTTACCCAATGAGGTATCAGAGTAGCTGATATAAAACAGTTCAAAAAATGAACAGAGTTTAGTTTTGGACAGGCTATCTGGGACAGGGAGAACTAGTTGCCAAAGGAAGATCCCTTTGGCCCTCACAAGTGCTGGTAGGTAGACCAAGGATTGGCAATTATGTTGCCTAAGGATTGAACCATCGGCTCTCTAAATCCACACTAACACAGAATTGTGGGGAAAGTTCAAATCCAGAGCTCCAAATAATTGAAGACAATCATTTTTCTCCTCCTGTCCTCAAGTCGAAAATGAGTTATGTGATAGCTGTAGATCATCTGTCAATTCACTGCAGAGAACTAATCTTCAGGAAGTTATAGCAGAAGGAAAAAAGTACATTTGCTCTTTGTGTGATCCCAATGGAAAGACTTTGCTCTTCATATCACGTACACCAGACAGCTTTTGTGGGTTGATACTGAAGATCGTATTGCATATTTGAAGTCCCTTAAGTATTTCAAATGCAATATTTATTTTTTTATAACCAGCAATTGCAATCAATATTACAGTTACATACCCCTCGGGTCCAATGATGAACTTAGTGAGCTAGTTGTAAACTCAGTAAAGAGATCTCACATACTGGAAAACTGTTCAGAATATTGACCTCTGACTGCACTTAATCTCAGTGCTACTTTGACAATTATGGTGCTATTATACTTTTAGGTAGTAATCTCAGACAGTATCGTACACAGGTAGCAGATCTTAGCTACACTGTTCACTGCATTTTGCGCTGTATCCAGTGACAAAGAAGCATGCTCAGTGTTCTCGTCGCTGGCTAGATCATTTTAAAATCCTAGGAGGGAATGAACATCAACTCTTTACTAACACTTAAGAGAATGCAAAAGAATATTCAAAAATTCTCAGGCAGTTCACTGGATTAACTGGGCACTTTTAAAATGTGGCTCCTCACCACCCTGGGGCAATACTGCCAGAACAATCCAAAACTCTCTCCTTGAGGTAATATTGCATCTCCTTGGCTTCAGTAGCTCAGGAGTCAGATCGAGAGATTTTTTTATTATTTGTTTTCGGGATGTGGACGAGGGCAAGGTTGCATTTATTGCCCATCCTCAGTTGCTCTGAGAAGTTGGTGGTAGGCCTTCTCTTTGAATTTCTGCAGCCCTTGTGGTAATGATGCTCCCAAAATGATATTAGGTAGGGAGTTAGAATTTTAGAATCATACTGCACAGAAGGAGGCCATTCAGCCCATCATGTCTGTGCAGCTCTTTGAAGAGCTATCCAATTATTCCCACTCGCCTGCTCTTTCCCCACAACCCTGCAATTCTTTTTCTTTTCCAGTATATATCCAATTCCCTTTCGAAAGTTACTATTGAATCTACTTCCACCATCCTTTCAGGCAGTGCTTTGCAGATTTTGAGGATTTCCAGATTATTTCTCCAGCGACAATGAAAGAACAGCGATATATATCCTAGTCAAGATGGTATGTGACTTAGTGGGGAACTCGGAGGAAATGATGTTCCCACAACAGTGCAGCTCTTGCCCTTCTCGGTGGTAGAGGTCGTAGGGGAGGGAAGTGCTGTTGAAATAACCTTGCTGAGTTCCTGCATGGCATCCTGTAGATAACACAGACTGCAGCCACAGTGCACTGGTGATGGAGAGCAGATATTGAGTCCAGTATCAGGGTCGATTAAGCAAACTGGTCTATCAAGGATGGTGTTGCGCTTGGAGTCATGTTGCAGCTGTACCCTTCCAAGTGAGTGGTAAGTATTCCATCAACTGCCTATCTTGAGCCTAGTAGATGGCAGAAAAGCTTTGAGGGGTGAGGAGGTGAGGAGTTCATCAGAGTAGCAAGCTTTTGCCCAACTCTTGTAGCTATGGTGTTGATATGGCCTGTCCAGTTAAACGTTTTGTCAACGGTGACCCCAAAATGTTGATGATGCGGTTTTCTGCATAGTGGTGGCATAAAAGGTCATGGGGAGATGGTGGGACTTTCTCTTGTTCAAGATGGTTGAATGTTACCGGCCACCTGTCATCACAAGCCTGGATTGTCCAACTCTAGCTGTAGACTGGCAAAGGCAGCTTCATTATCAGAGCATTTGTGATTGAAGCTGTGGAACCATCAGCCCAACTCCTGACTTAACTTCCAAGTTACACCAGCACCTTCACGTTCATACACAACTAAAGTTTACTTTGTACTGATGCAAAAGCAGTAGTGTAACAACATTGTTAAGATATGAAGCATTCTAGCTCTCTGTGCAGCTTCCTTAATAATGCACCTGGCTTGCTGCAAAAATTAATTAATCTACATTTTCAATGCTAAATGTTATACAATGTGAAGCAGTTAGAATCATCGAATCTTACAGCACAGAAGGAGGCCATTCAGCCACAAGAAAGAGATGGCCAATTTAGTCCCACACCTTAGCTTTCCCCCCATAACCCTGTAAATTAGTCCTCTTCAAGTACATGTCCAATTGCCTTTTAAAGTTCATATGGAATCTGATTCCACTACCCTTTCAGGTAGTGTGTTCCAGATCTTAATAACCCTCTGTGTGAAGAAATTTCTCCTAATTTCTCCTCTAGTTCTTTTAAAATTATTTTAAATCTATGACCTCTGGTTACCAACCCACTTGCCAGAGGAAATAGTTTCTCCCTACTTGCTCTATCAAAACCCCTCATAATTTTGAATACCTCTATTAGGTCTCTAAGGAGAACCATACCAGCTTCTCCAATCTCTCCACATAACTGAAGTCCCTCATCCCTGGTAAACCTCCTCTGTACCATCTCCAAGGCCTTGACATCCTTCCTAAAGTGTGGTGCCCAGAATTGTCCACAATACTCCAGCTGAGGCCTAACCAGAGATTTACAAAGGTTTAGCATGACTTCCTTGTTTTTGCATTCATTGCTCTATTTACAAAGCCAAATAATGCATACACTTTCCTAACCACCTTCTCAACTTGCCCTGCCACCTTCAAAGATTTGTGAATATGGACCCCCCAGGTCCCTCTGTTCTTGCACCCCCTCAAAATAGTACCATTTACATTATACTGCCTCTCCATGTTGTTTCTCCCAAAGTGCATCACTTCACACTTAAATTGCATCTGCCATGTGTCTGCCCATTTCACCAGTCTGTCTATGTCTTCCTGAAGTCTGCTACTATCGTATTCACTATTTACTACATTGCTAAGATTTGTGTCATCCACAAACTTCGAAATTATACCCCGATACCCAAGTCCAGGTCATTTATATATAACAAGAAAAGCAATGGTCCTAATAATAACCCCTGGGGGACCCCACTCCATACATCTCTCCAGTCAGAAAAACATCCACTATCCCTTAACCAATTTCATACCGAAGTTACCACCGTCACTTTAATGCCTTGTGCTTCTATTTTCCAAATAAGTCTGTTATGAGGTACTTTATCAAATGCCTTTTCAAAGTAAATATATACAATATCTACTGCACTACCTTTATCAACCTTCTCTGTTACTTCATCAAAGAATTCAATCAGGTTAGTCAGATACGATTTGCCTTTAACAAATCCATGCTTGCTGTTCCTTAATAACCCATGCTTCTCCAAGTAAGAATTAATTTTGTCCTTGACAATGGTCTCTAGTAGTTTTGCCACAACTAACAATAGACTGACTGGCCTGTAGTTATCAGGTTTATCCTTCTCCCCTTTTTTGAATAAGGGTGTAAAATTTGCAATCCTCCAGTCCTCTGGCACCACTCCAATATCCAAGGAGGATTGAAAGATTGTGGTCAGAGCTTTTGCTATCTCCATCCTAGCTTCCCTCAGCAACCTAGGATGCATCCCATCTGGTGACTTGTTAACTATTTTTATCCGATCCAATATCTCTTCTCCCCCCTCCTCTACTCTGACATTAAATTCATCCTCTTCTTTTCGGAAGATAGATGCAAAGTACCTATTCAGTACCTCCATCATGCCCTCTGTCTCCACAAGAAGATTTGCTTTTTGTCCCTAATCGGCCCCACCATTCCTTTAACTATCCTTTTACATTTTATATGTTCATAAAAGATTTTTGGGTTCCCTTTTATGTTACCTGTTAATCTTTTCTCATACTCTCTCTTTGACCTTCTTATATTCTTTATCACTTTCCCCCTGCACTTCTGCCTGGTTTTCGATTGTATTCTGTACCTGACATAACTATAAAACTATTAAAGAAATATATGGAAATAAATTATCACACAGAATTACCTCAACAAAACTATGGTGTAGAAACATGTTCTGACGAAAGGTCTCTTTCCACAGATGCTGCCTGACCTGCTGAGTATTTCCAGCATTTTCTGGTTTTATATTAGTGTAGAAACATGAATGCAATCCCAAAGAGTTAATCGCAATGCCAGTAGTGATGGCACAATATTCTTCTATAAGATTACTTTCCCTGATGCATGTATAAAATAACAACCTGGTTTTAGTGATAATAGTTTCAAACACTAGATGGAGATCTGGCTCCTGTTTACTGAAGTACATAGCATACACCTAAGTTTCACTTTATGGGAGCAGGAACAGGTAAGCCTCTATATACCATGATAAAATTAATTCAAATTTGTTCTGATTTATTTAGTACAAAGAGTAGGTGTGTCTTCACTGAATGTCATGATTTAAATGACTACCAATGGATATTCCTGGTAAATGTATAAATTACAATTGACAACAGTATTGGTCAGCATGTGACATTACAAGCATTTTACTCCTTTTTCCAGCAGTAACATCAACATAATGCTTTTATATTACTCTTTAACTCACCTCTTCCTGAGTTCAGAGTCCAAAAGTACCTGCCTCTTCTTAGGAGGAGGGGGTGGAGGAAGTTCCTCTTTCTGCTTTACCAAAATCTTCTGTTCCTTGGTGGTAACCATGGTTACAGTTTCCATCACGGTGGTTAATGACGTCTGAGTTGAGGTGACAGACTGCGAAATCTGAGGGAAGTATTAAGACAAGAAGTCACAGACTGCTGGGCTGACTTCAATAACAATTGTTTGAAGTCTGAAAAGAAAATACTGAGAGCAACTGCTCCAGTCAGGTCATGATCTGACCTTCACAATACAACAATGTATGATTCTACCAAAGAATGTTTAATCCAATTCATCCTGTGGCTAAACACTGATTAAAATGAAAAAGGATCTAACAGCACACATGCAAAATGAAATGTGAGTAAATATATCAATTTAATGGCAAACTCAACAATATTCCTGAATGCACAAATATAGAACATGAGGCCAGCAACACAAGCAGGCCTGTCAAGCCCATCCAGCTCATTCTAATTGAGGTTCTATATAGTGAATTTGCATTACAGTCAGGACATGTCACCTGTGTCAATTCTATGCTCCTCAACTTTTTCCCTAACCAGCACCCCATTCAGCTTCTTGTTGAAACATACAATAAATTCTGCACTCCTTGTGCCTAGTGACAGTTTATTCCACAAATTCAGTACTCTTAATGAGAAATAAATAGTGCTTTAAATCATCTTTGCCTTATAATCAGCTCATATTTTGTGTTTTTTACTCCGACTGAAGACCCTCCAATTTTCACAACAACATGCATTTATATAGCACCTTTAATGTAAAAACATCTCAAGGCACTTCACAGGAAGGTGCAAGAAAAATAACAGCCAGCCAAGAAGAGAGTGTTTTGGAGAGATGACCAAGATACTTGTTGCAGAGGTGCATTTTTCAGATTGTTTTTGGAGGTGTAATATAGGCTTGGAGGAGATTGCAAAAAAGGGTGAGGCAAAACCATGGAGGGATGAAAGATGAGGACAAGGATTTTAAATTAATGCGTTCGGGATGGGGAGCAAGTACAGGTCAGCGAGAAAGAGTGGCGATTGGAAAGTGGGACTTAGTGTCAGACAGAATATGTGTAGCGGTTTTTCACAAATTGGAGCTTACGGAAGGTCCAGGATGGGACGCCAGCAAAGAGACTGTTGAAATAGTCAAGTTTCAGTGGCAAAGGACAGAGGTGAACAATGTTGCAGAAATGGGAGTAAGCGGCCCTTGTGATGGAAAGGATATGGGGTCTGAAACTCAGCTTAGAGTTGAACAGAATGCCAAGGTTGCAAATGGTCTGGTTCAGCTCAAGACAGTGGCCAGGAGGGGAGTAAAATCAGGAACATGGGAACAGAGTTTGTTTTGGGGGTGTGGGCATCCTCTTCTCAAAGTTGAGTTGGGGAGATATTATGACTCATCCAAGACTATATGACAGCACAGAGCCAGTCAGGGGTCAAGAGATGTGGTGGAGAAGGAGAAGGGGGGGGGAGGGGGTGCGGTGGTCATCAGCATACGTGCAAACTGACTGTGCCTCCAGATGATGTTGCCAAAGGTTAGCATGTAGGTAAGGAAGGAATGGAGGCCAAGATTGTTGGAGGACTCTAGAGGTGACAGTGCCAGAGAGGGAACAAAAGTTGTTGCTGGAGATGCACTGGCTATATTCGGACAGGTAGGACTGGAACCATATGAGGCCAATGCCACAGGACAATGGGAAGGTGATAAATGAGGATAGTGTGGTCGTCTGTGTTGAATGCTGCAGAGAGAGATAATGCTTCAGGTTTGTAAGTACAAAGGATTTTGTTTTGTCATTTGGGTTAAGGCCATTTCACTTTGGGAAGGGTGGAAGCTGGACTGGAGGAATTTGAAGAGAGTTTTGGGGAGGTGTGAACAGAGCTGGGAGGCAATGACATCCTCAAGGACCTTAAAGAGAGAGGTTGGAGATGGGGCAGCAGTTGGTGAGGACTAAAGGGTCAGGGGTGTGTTTTGAAGGAGAGAGGGAGACTGCCTGAAAGGAGGGAACTGTTTACAAGGTAATTCCACAATGGGAGCCAGGAAAAGGGGCTGGGAAGTCTGGGCGACACGGTGGCATAGTGGTTAGCACTGGTGCCGCACAGCGCCAGGGACCCGGGTTCGAATCTGATCTCGGGTGACTGTCTGTGTGGAGTTTGCACATTCTCCCCGTGTCTGCGTGGGTTTCCTCCGGGTGCTCCGGTTTCCTCCCACAGTCCAAAAATGTGCGGGTTAGGTTGATTTGGCTATGATAAATTGACCCTTAGTGTTAGGGGGGGAACAAATATGTGGGGTTATGGGGATAGGATGGGATATGTTAGGGGGAATTAAATACGTGGGGTTACGGGGGTAGGGTGGGATATATGTACTGTGGGGATTAAAGCAGGGACAGGGTACTGGATTTGGATGATCAGCCATGATCGTATTGAATGGTGGAGCAGGCTCGACGGGCCAAATGGCCTACTCCTGCTCCTAGATTCTATGTTTCTATGTTTCTATGAGTTGAGTGGGAGCAGGAAGTAGGTCTCATGGAAGAGGCGAGCTTGAAGAGTGCAAGAGGAGATAGGTGAAAAACTGCAGAAAGATAGGGAATTCAGGACCAAGGTGGGTGGAACATTGAGGGGAATGGCAGGTGCCTGGGCTGAAAGGAATTAATGGGTGCAATAGAGATAGTAAGAGGAATGATTTCAATCTTATGATAAAAAAAACCCATGAGCTCATTGTACTTGGATTCTGAGGTGAGGTGGTGATGGAGTGCTGTTCAAGGAGGCAGCTATTCACTGAAAAAAAATTGCTTGCATTGATTTTTGTCCTCCTCGATGACCTGTGAGCAGTTCTGGCTGAGGGTAGCAAAGCATAATAGAGCTTTTAAGTAGTCATGCCAGATCTGGAGAGGTCATGTTTAATCTCTCATAATTTTAAATACTTGAATCATGTTGTGTCCTTGAATTTTTATGTTCTAGTGACAATACAGTGAGCTCCATGAGCTAATTCTCATGCATCATTCTTGTTGACCTTCTTTGTGCACTTGATTGTTTTTGGTATGGCGAATGCAAGTACTCTAAATATGGTCTCACTGATGCATTAAGAGAGTTTCAACTCTCTGTATCTCGATTCTATTCACCATTACAATCATAGCCTTGCATTATGAACATGTTTTCAATGACTGGTCAACTATCATGCCCAAGTATTTCACTTGTTCCTCATTCTGTGCTCAGTTTGTGAAAATAACTATACAATCATGCAAAATTGAACAGCTCACCTTTTTCCTTTGGAAAACTTTTTTGTGAAATAATATTTCCTCATTACCGATACCTTCTCACAAAAAAACCCACCAAGCTCTCCTTGGATTGGTTGACGGACAGAAAAAAGAGTGGGGGAATAAGCGGGTCATTTTCGGGTTGGCAGGCTGTAACTAGTGGGGTACCACGAGGATCAGTGCTTGGGCCTCAGCTATTCACAATCTATATCAATGATTTGGATGAGATGACCAAATGTAATATATCCAAGTTTGCTGATGATACAAAGCTAGGTGGGAATGTAAGTTGTGAGGAGGATGCAAAGAGGCTTCAAGGGGATATAGACAGTCTAAGTGAGTGGGCAAGGACATGGCAAATGGAATATAATGTGGAGAGGTGTGAAGTTATCCACTTTGCTAAGAAAAATAGAAAAGCAGAGTATTTTTTAAATGGTGAGAGATTGGGAAATTTTGGTGTTCAGAGGGACCTGGGTGTCCTTGTACACGAATCACTGAAAGTTAACATGCAGGTACAGCAAGCAATTAAGAAAGCAAATGGTATGTTGGCCTTTATTACAAGAGGATTTGAGTATAAGAGTAAAGACGTCTTACTGCAATTATATAGGGCCCTGATGAGACCACACCTGGAGTATTGTGTACAGTTTTGGTCTCCTTACCTAAGGAAGGATATACTTGCCATAGAGGGAGTGCAACGAAGGTTCACCAGACTGATTCCTGGGATGGGGGGATTGTACTATGAGGAGAGATTGAGTAAACTAGGCCTATATTCTCTAGAATTTAGAAGAATGAGAGGTGATCTCATTGAAACATACAAAATTCTTACAGGGCTTGACAGGGTAGATGCAGGAAAGATGTTTCCCTTGGCTGGGGTGTCTAGAACCAAGGGTCACAGTCTCAGATTAAGGGGTTGGCCATTTAGGACTGAGATGAGGAGAAATTTCTTCACTCAGAGGGTGGTGAATCTTTGGAATTCTCTACCCCAGAGGGCTGTGGAGGCTGTGTCGTTGAGTATATTCAAGACAGAGATCGATAGATTTTTGAATATTAAGGGAATCAAGGGATATGGGGATAGTGCAGGAAAGTAGAGTTGAGGTAGAAGATCAGTCATGATCTTATTGAATGGCGGAACAGGCTCGAGGGACCAAATGACCTACTTCTGCTCCCATTTCTTATGTTCTTATGTTCGTGATAATTTAAATATTGTGAAAAACAAATATTCCTACTTTTCGTGCCAGCTTGGCTCAGTGATAACACTCTCAACTCTAAGAGTGCGAGTGCTGCAGATGAGACATTAAATCAAGGCCCTGTCTGTCGGTTCAGGTAGACATAAAGGATCCCATGGCACTATTGAAATAAGAGCTGGGAGTTCTCCCAAAGTCTAGGCAAACAATCTTTCCTCAAACAATGCCACCCAAAATTTTAATTTACTAGACAAGTTCTGTTTATGTTATCTTGCTTTGTGCAAACTGGCTGCTACATTATTCAAAATAAAAACAGTGACTTGGCTTCAACAGTAATTCACTGGATGTAAATTGCTTTTGGATGTCCCGAGGACATAATAAGGTCCTATATAAATGCAAGTTCGTTCTTTAATGACTTTTAACACTTGGTCGAATGAATTTCAATACTCAAAGTGCAGGATTATTTCCCAACTTCCAGCATCTGCTTCATTTGTAGAAAATACAAAAATACAAAAATCTTTCTGAATCACCCAAAAGAAAAGAGGGATACAGACTTATATATTGTTAACTGCTTTCTTTTCAAGATTATGTCACTTTTTCTTCCTGGCCCAGATGAATGGATGGAAAATACTGGCAGGCACTGAGACTACATAAACACATTAATTTACACTGGCTCATATGATGCTATCAAAGTGCTATTGTTAATATTTAATAACATTGCTTTCTTCACTCATCTTAGCAAGTCCAATAAGGATACTGCAGCTGCTCCTCATCTACCAATATCTGTTGGCTTAATCATAGAATCACACATAAGATTTCTAAAGTAAAATGAAAAACTGGCAATGAAACAGCAAAACAAATTGTAATATCTTCTGTGATACTCAAGGTTTTATTCCCCTTGCATGTGTTTTCCAAGCGTTAGCTAATCAAGCAGCATTAAGCCCCCACCAGCTTCCTGAGCAAGCAGGAACAAAAGTCAACTAGCACATAAATGACTGGCATTTTAAGGGTTATCTGCTTACTGTATTTCACATGCAATTTTTAAATATAAACCTGTTTATCTGCTAAACTGCAGAAACTATCTGTGACAACTGTGGTTGCATTTATAGATGTCTCAAGATAAATCCAATTTATAAAGATTATGAATGGCACATTAAGAATGCCACTTGCTTGGTTACCATTTTATTTTAATTTCCTCTGTATATGAGAGGGAGGGACGACCAGGGTTATATAAAGCAGTAAAACTGTTTATCACTGCTCTAGGGACGGTAATGTGACATTTAAAAATGACAGATTCAGCTCCCCAAAATAGCGACAATGTCAAGCTCAAAACTTGATTAAAACTGTCGCACCAGTACAGTAATTGATTAGTCTTTATTACAGTGGATTTGACGGAATCTAATCCTGTAAATTTTTCAAAGAACGTTATCGACCAGCTAACTTTATGAATCATGAAAAAGCTGTCAAATTGAAAATTATGCCCGAAATCCTTTTAAATGCAGTTAGGGGACAAAACAGAAAGGCAATTTTTATGCAGCTTTACAAAGGAGGTGTCATGAGTGATGTCACAGCCTGGGTATAATTGATTAAAATGTGTTATATATGCCAAAAATGGACTGGAGCAGATTTATTTCTTTTGGGAATCATGGATACAGTATAGTCATTTCGCAATATAACTGAGCAAACTGTCCACATATGCAATTAAAGGAAATAGAAAGAAATTGTGAATTTGGTTAATTAAAACTGCAGATTTCAAATGCATTCTAAATTACATTTAATTGTGCTTTATCGAGAAAGCATTTTCCACGTCAGACCCCATCATTCTACTAAATAGGAGCCCTTCTATCGGTGAATTAGATTTGTGGCATATAAAACACACACAAAATAGCAGAGACAAGAAAGGTATCTTAAATGGTGAGCACAATCCTTTGTAACCCAAAATAACCCGGCAAATTAAACACAAGACAGGTTTGTTTAAAACAAATAGCCATCTTCATAAATTTGCATACGAGACTCTCCAATATATTGTATGACAACCTCGGATTAAGATGAGCACAGTTTACGGTTCTGTCAGAAGTAAGTAACAGATCAGCCGCTCATTATAGATCCCACACGATTTTCCTTTCCTGTTTTGAGCACCCGCCGAACTTCAATTGTTATAAATGGAAGCTCGCTGCAGTTCATAAAAAGCAGTCCAAAGAAAAATAAAGTTCTCCTCATATGTATGATGTTCTTCTCTGCATTCCACAATATAATGGTATCCTGTTGTGGCACACACCAGGTATCTGCAATCAGGGAGGCCAGTGGTAGAACAGACACTCTGTCCACATGCATGCATTTTCCAGCAGGGGTTACCGGATAGAGGCGCCTTGCCTGAATTTCCCCCCACTATTGTTCAGCAGTGCTGAGGTCAATGGTAGCATTCCCCTCCCCCACTAGAACCTCAATTCAAATGAGTTAAATAGACATGGATCAGAAATTAGACCTGGAACTTTCTTGGCCTAATATCATTGTTGAATGGTGTATTTTCTCACTAAGCCATCGATGTCTATAAAATGGTAACTCTATGATGCTACGCAATCCTTACCTCAGATTGATTTTTAAAATTAACAGTCACATTAACAAACTGTCTGTTTCATGCTGCTACATCAGACCCGACCAAACTACCCTCAAGCCCCACTCAGCTAATTCAGACACTGCTCTGAACTGAAGTCACATGGGGTGTCCTAATTTACTGCAAATCTCCTTCCGTCAAAATTAATGACACCTAGATGAGTAATCAGCTGTAAGGAAAGATACTCGGGTATAAATCAAATTAATTTTATTCTACTGCACAGTCATTTCACTGCTTAGAGCATCACTCTTTGTACATGTGGAAAAGCAAAATATGGATCTTTTGAAACATGAGGTAAGATTTAAGAAATTGTACTGTAAAGGTATTTATACTGCACTGTGGTTTAGGTCTGCAGTGTCACTGTAGACAATTTTCCATGGCGAGATACCAATAGCACCAACATGAAACAGAGCCACAAGACCAACTCTATCCTCTCTGTTATCTCAGAGACACAGAGGCCGCTAAATCGATAGCCCCCGAAAATGGGCACGGGGATCACGATGCGCGATTAACCCGCGCCCGTTGCTTCCAATGCAGGAAGCATGCCAACTTTGTGCTGCCTGCTCATTTAAATGATTTTAGCGTCCAGCCAGTACTAACTGTGCAGGTCATTGGCTGGGCGCATCTGCAGGGGGCAATTGTCATGAGAGGCTAGCACCAGTTAAAGCTAGCCTGCACTGTTTAAAGCTAGTCTGCACCTCTTAAAGGGAGAGGTGCATTGTATCTGCAGCAGGTGCTGGGAGTTGTGGTTGTTGAGATTCTGACCTAGGAAAGAGTGAGGAATGGCACAACGGAGGAGAGAGCGGACTCCAAGCTTCTCGGACGCTGCACTAGAGGTCTTGGTGGAGGAGGTGGAAAGGAGGAGAGATGTCCTGTATTTGCGGGGGAAGGAGGCCCTCCAGACACATGATCAGAAGGCAGTGGGAGCAGATTGCCGTGGAGGTCAATGCCAGGAGTCATGCCCCGAGGATATGGATGCAGTTCCGCAAGAAGTTCAATGATCTCACACGAGTGGTCAAGGTCAGTGAGTACTTCTTCAAATGCCATCTCCTACCAACTGCACCAGTAGCCTCAGACACTCCTCAATTCACCACACCCCCATCACTCACCTACCAACAATCTCTATCAATCAGGCCGTATACCTAACATTCACAGCTTCACCTCATCCTCACACACTTAGCACTGCTGCAAGCCCACACCCACATCTCACAGCTTGCACACACTGCCAGCTATTCAACCAGGACAGCCACATCACCCAAACAGATTGCATGACACTGACTGACACACTTCCCTCTCTCTTTCAGGACAAGGTGGCGCACAACTGGAGGACGCAGCAGCTAACCGGAGGGTGAAAGGCATGCCTGTATGTCCTAACCACCATGGGGGAGACGCTGATGGCCATTATTGGGATCAACATTGCTGAATCCGTGGCCAGCGGCGGGGCTGAAACCATGGAAGATGATGGTATCCTCATACCTAATCCTCCTTCGCTCATCCCACTTCCCCCTCATCCCACAATCTCTTCTGACTTCCAGCTGCAGATGGTGTAAGCATGCACCTCTTACTTTCCCTCTGCTCCCCTCACCACAACCCTACCCTTGTGCCTTTCTCCTTTCAGATACCCAAGAACTGCAACCTGGCCAGGCAGTGGAGGAAGAGCAAGAAGACAGTGATGAGGAAGATGCACAGTCACTTGATTTCACACTCACAGCCACCAGCTCAGATACTGACACTGTGCTTAATTTAGAGGAGAACACTGAGGCGGGATCTGGACATGTTGAGTCACCGAGCATGAGTGGCTGCAGCCAGGGCAGGGGGGCAAGGATAGCGCAGGTGACAGCTCGCCGGAGCGTGAGGTCGCACACGAGTTCTGCTGCAGAGGACTCAGATGAGCACTTCGATGGGGTGGGCTACAGAAGAAGGTTGATGGGTATGCACGATGAAATGCTTGGTGCATTGGGAAGCCTGCGTGCAATGTTAAGGAGCATGGAGGTGTCCGGCACCAACTTGGCACAGGGCTTTGCGCAGAGCTTGGAGCCCATCCTTTCCAACATGGAAGTGGTGGCCAACTCCATCAGCACACTCGTGAACCCAACCATGATGTAGTGTCTGATGGCCGATGTCTCAGCTTCCGTTGCAACACAAGCAGAAGCCACCCAACGCCTGGGTGCTGCAGTGGAAGCTCAGATGCTGTCATGCAAGCTCTGACTGCTGCCATCAGGACTTGCAGGGTGTCACAGCAGTCCAGCAATCTGTCCTCCAACAGATTACTGGGATTGCTGAGGCGCTGCCCTAGGGAGTGGAAGTGGCTCCAGGGAACATAAGCCTGCTGTCCTCTCTCAGGATGACAGCATTCATCCTCCCACCACTGCCAGAGCTCAGACTGCTGCCGCACATGCCAAAATGGAGTAGTCCGCAGCCGAGCCTTCTAGGCCCAGAGCTGCTCGAGGTCATCCTCCAAGGCCATCTGCAGTCTCCTCCACTGAAAGTCAGCAGCCTTCCATCAGCCATGCTGCAGCCACTGGGGTAGCATTTCATAGGTGCACTAGGACAGGCAAAGGCACACGGAAGACAGGCACTAAAGGAATGCACAAGGGTGATTAGTTGACTTTTTTATGCAATATGGCATGATTTCATTCATAAACTTGGTTTGGAATGTTTATTTTGTGTTGGCTTTTATTTTTGCATTGTGGCCAAGCAGACGTTGTGCTGGTCAGTGACAGAGGGAAGGTAAGGAGTGGGACTGTTGGTGAATGGGGAACTGGGGTTGTGGTTGCTCATATCGCACTCAGATGAGTTCCTCACGTACAGCCCGGGCAGAAAGGGGCTGTCAAGGTTTCCTCCTCCCTTCTTCCTCCTCCTCCTCAGCTGGTCACCGTAGAGCTGGTGGCAAGGGCTGTGCCCTCATGATGATGAGGTTCTGCAGCACGCAACAGACCCCCAAGAATCTTGACACCAGCTCTGCAGCGCTCCTCCAGAGTGCTCCAGGCACTGGAAGTGTTGTTTCAGCACGGCAATGGTCTGCTCTGTCACATTTTGTGTGGCAGCATGGCTTTCACTTGTATGCATGCTGCGCACTGGAGTCATGAGCCATGCTGTCAGCAGATAGCCCGTGTCGCCCAGTAGTCACCTTTTGGTTTGCTCCCTCAGTACTGCACTGAAGTGCCAGCCTGGATAATGTGCTCATGTCTTTGGAGTGGGACTTGAACCCACAGCCTTCTGACTCATACAAGATAGTAAACAATATGGGAAAGGTAAACCTGGAAAATCACTCTAAATTTAACTGCAAATATAGAACAAGCAGACACAGGTTCAAACTTGTAAAAGACTAATATAGGACTGAGATCCAGACTTTGTTCACACAAGGAGTGATCAATGTATGGAATGAACTGCAGGGTAGAGTACTGGAGGCATAAAATGTGCAATCTTCTCAGTAACAACTGAAAGCTGCAACTGGAGAGGGAGGGAACTTTAGGGTCATTCTGTGTGAATGAATTAAGATGGGCTAAATGGCTTTCCTCATGTGTAATTATCTTGAGATCTTGACAAAATGCAACTTTAAAGTATATGCAGCTACTGAAAGTAGGCTTTTCAATATTAGTATTGAACTCCCAATATAACAATACTGATATAATGAAGAGTGCTTTTTAGTATTCCAGCCATATTGTGATACTCATAGCAAGAAGTAAAAATATCAAAATGAAAAGGACCATCTGGTATTCTAAGAGATGTAACCTTTGGATGATGCAGAAGGCAGCACATTGGAGCATCAATACCAAATATTGGTGGACATGGACCTGGGCCCATTATCTTCAAACATTGAGCTTTCAACTTAAGTTGTGACTTTAGGGTAACTACAGAGCCATTCTCCACCAGGAGTCGGGGTGGGAGAGTCAATCAGAGGGTCATCCCGAGCTTCAGCAGCCAGTTTCAGAGTTGTATTGACAAAGATCTGGGGATTGCAATGAGAGACTAAAACTGGAGACTCAAAAGTTCCTTTAATAAAATTCTATCTCATCCTCAAAAAAATTATGACCTTTTATTTTTGCAGTTAAGCTATTATCACTTAGTATAAATACCTATTTGAGTTTACTTGATCAACATATAAGGAGCAAGTGGCAAACAGTAGAAATACTCCAGGCTCCAAACAATTCCCATTTTGTACAATAAACATCCCTCCAATATGTATTTCCCAGCACCAATTAATTTTTAATCATTTCACCTACACAACAACTCCAGTTAAAGTGGAATGCTCTTCTCCAACTATTAGCTTGCACTGCAGCCTCTGGAACTGACAAAATGTTTCATTTATAGTTTATGAGCACCCTTATTGCCACTAAACAATCCCCAAGGGAAACAATTCAACAGTGGCACTAGATTTCTGGTCTGTGTGTAGTTTTCACTGTTAATGAGAACTTCACCCCGAACTAACAAACTGTGAAGGCTGTGGCTGTTACAAATGTATCTAAGACTGCTGTCACGTGACTGCCTCAGGGCTCAAGTTCAGATTTTTGTTGTGATTATTTGTGGTTTTTGCACCACGGCATCTTCATCTCTCACGTAAGTAATTCTATTTTCTGCTGCGTTCCACTTGACACCTTTGGAGAGGATGCGAATGTTGAAATCCTTTATATTCAGTGCCATAAAGTGGACCGACCATGTTTTTAGCTGCCTAATAAAGGCAAATTGCCTCAAACAAAGACAGAAAAACTGGAGACATTCAGCAGGACAGGCAGCATCCATTGAGAAAATACAAGCCAGTTGACATTTCAGGTATAAACCCTTCCTCAGAACTGCCTCAAACTTCATAGAAACATAGAAGATAGGAGCAGGAGTAGGCCATTCGGCCCCTCGAGCCTGTTCCGCCATTTAATGAGATCATGACTGATCATCCAAATTCAGTACCCTGTCCCTGCTTTCTCCCCATATCCCTTGATCCCTTTAGCCTTAAGAAATATATCTAACTCCTTCTTGAATATATTTAATGAATTGGCCTCAACTGCCTTCTGTGGTAGAGAATTCCACAGGTTCACCACTCTCTGGGTGAAGAAATTCCTCCTCATCTCAGTCCTAAATGGCTTACCCCTTATCCTTAGACTGTGACCTCTGGTTCTGGACTCCCCCGCCATCGGGAACATCCTTCCTGCATCTGGTCTGTCTAGTCCTGTTAGAATTTTATAAGTTTCAATGAGATCCCCTCTCATTCTTCTAAACTCTAGCAAATATAAACCTAATCGACCCAATCTCTCTTCATACGTCATTCCTGCCATCCCAGGTATCAGTCTGGTGAATCTTCGCTGCACTCCCTCCATGGCAAGAACATCCTTCCTCAGATAAGGCGACCAAAACTGCACACAATACTCAAGGTGTGGTCTCACCAAGGCCCTGTACAACTGCAGCAAGACATCCTTGCTCCTGTACTCGAATCCTCTCGCTATGAAGGCCAACATACCATTTGCCTTCTTAACCGCCTGCTGCACCTGCATGCTTACCTTCATTTGATTGCTTGCTTTGAGTCATCTGACTTTGATCTCCTGTGGCTAAAAATTTGTCTGTCATATCTCCCTAAATTCAGTTGCTGTTTCTATCACTGTCCTAATCTTGATAACTCTCTTGAACTTTTCACCTTTTTATCAAGCAAGTCAAATCGATATACTCCAAATTCCTTCTTGGCAACCCCTTAGTTCACCATCAGCGATGGCTCCATGTCTCCCTTCTAGTGATCAGGTCAACACGAATGGAAAGCTGTTTGCTATCCTAAATGACAAACAACTCTTCAATCAGCCTACCCATAATCCTGAGCTTTATAAGAACTCAGCTAATCTCTGAGAATATTTCCTTGCCTCCGATCCTCTCTCCTTATCACTGGGCTCTTCTGACCAGTATCTCATATTTGCTTTTGCATAATACGCTACAACAAATCACCCTCCATGAATCATTCAGTCTTGTTTGGCACTGTATGTCATCCAAGAAATTTTCTGCCACCTTTACCTGGCCTAACTGCCACTTTCACTCCTCTGACACTCTTATCAGTTACGGTGAAGTAAATGAAGGTTCCATACTTCACCTTTCCTCTTTCTATGAGATTTGGTACTAAATTTTAGCTCAATTATGCCTGCTATCTCTTGCAAAAATGCAGTCTATTAAACCTGGAATCAGACAGAAGCATGTCAAGGCAATTTTATCTGTTTGTATCTTCTGTAAATCTACTATTAGAATTCCTGAACACAACATTTTTGTAAACAAGCATTGACTTCTGACTTTCTGCCCACTTCCCAGCAGCTCCTCCTTCTGGTTTCTTGTCAAAAGTTTCTCTTGGAAGTTCTGTGAATCCTCCTTTCCACCCCCTTCTATCATGAAGGTACAGTGCTAGCTCTCCGAAGGTGAGCACATAGAACTGCCCATGGGCAATAAATGCTGGCTTTGCCAGCGACGCCCACATCCCATGAACGGATTAAAAACACTTGCCGCAGATTGGCACCAAGTGGACAATGTCCCTCAGAAAGACCACAACGAGGACTCATGTGTGACTTGAAAACCTCATGATGGTGTAGTAGGGAATGATCCTCTTAGTTTTTGGTCAAGGCACATTGTTGAAGCAGAATAAAATGAACTTTACTCTACATCTAGCCCATGTATACCAGACCTGGAATACTTGCAACTAACACCGTGAACAAAAAGTCCCTCACACTTTGATGAGCACAACATTGATAAACATATAGCTATTAGCATCAGATAAACAGCAAATCTAAAATCAAGCCCTTCACCAAGCACTAATATCAGCTGGCAAACTTAATTAACAAAGTAGGCAAAACATAACTACCTCAAACAATTAATTGGGATGGATAAGCTTACCTTGGCTATTGACCTGAGCTGGTTGAATGGCAATAAACGATGCACTTTATGAGTTGATTAGCAGGACTGAATCATAAAACTGACAAGAAAGTGAATAGCAGTGGCACGGATTTGTGGTACAGACTGTTGACAATCAGTGACATACCTGCTTAGAGTTGCTCTCCAGTTTCTGTACAAGATTATCCCAGCGCTGAGCAAATTCCTCAAGCCTTGCCTGTAACTTCTGAGCTACAACCTTGTTTTGCAGACTCATGAGGAGATCCTGACTGAGGGCACAAAGTTTATCCATGGTCTGTCGTTTCATCTCCAGCTCTCCTTTTAGAATCTGTTGATCAAGAAAAGATGTCACTAAAAGGGCAGCCAAATAGGTACGGATCACACTATTCATCACACACTCAACATCCTAGGAGTAGCTGAGAATATTGCATTTCTTTAGTTAAGTTCTCAGGAACAATTTTGCTGCATGTAAAGAACAGTTTCTGCAGTGAACTTTAATCTCTCATAAGATACAAATGATTCTGAAAAAATGAATAAAAAGTTGTCATTGAACTTTCCAGTCAAAACTGGACTTAATTCATCGATATAAAAACTGTCTAATATCCAGAATACGTCCTTGACATTCAAAGTAATTTTTGCCTTCGAGGGTTCCTGGCTGTCACTTGCATTGTTCAGAAAACAGACAGTAACCAAAACCAACATGTTCTTGTGCAAAGCAGCAGGATATGGTCTGCACTAGTCTGCCTATTGACAGGTGGGAACAGCTAAAGCTGAGTGCTAAGGCAAAAACAGTCAAAATCTGAACATTTTTCCCCCCACTCTCCCAAAGGTCTGGACTTTTGATAATGTACAGTTCCACAGGCCTATTATACTTAATCCAGTGCTCATTCTTCATGGGCAGCCAATGGGTTCTGGTCCCTACCAATTAGCTGGCTATATTATGGAACTGCATTTGACCAGGTTATCCTCCAATAGGAGAAAAAGGGAGAAAAGATAGTCCCAGATCTGAGGAAACAAAATTATGTCGGAGAGTACAGGGAAAAAAAATGAATTAGAGTGAAATAGTGGGAGGGGTGAGGAACGGTAGTAAAAGAAAATCTGACAGTCACCTCAGGACACTAACGTTAGAGTGGGGCTTAGCAGTGTCTGTGAGATGCTGCCGTCGTAATATCCCGAGTGATTCAAGAAGATCTACCTCACTTATCTGGGGAGTAAAAAAAACTTCCTGGCTGACTTTTTGCATTTTTTCAGTCAAATGAAGTTTGAAGCAGTTCTGAGGAAGGGTTTATACCTGAAACATTAACTGGCTTGTATTTTGTCAATGGATTCTGCCTGTCCTGCTGAATGTCTCCAGTTTTTCTGTCTTTGTTTGAGGCAATTTGCCTTTGTTAAGCATCTAAAAACATGGTCGGGTCACTTTATGGCACTGAATATAAAGGATTTCAATATTCACATCTTCTCCAAAGTTGTCAAGTGGAAAACATCAGAAAATTTAATTACTTACGTGCGAGAGATAAAGATGCTGTGGTACTCCGCTATTTAAGGATGATGAGATAGGGAAACCAGGAAATTATAGACCAGGTAGCCTAATATCTGTTGTCTGGAAATTGTTATAGTCTATAATTAACTGGTGACTGAACACCTTGAAAATTTTCAGCTGATCAGTCAGAGCCAGCATGGATTTGTGAAAGGTAGGTCATGTCTGAGGAACCTGATTGAATTTTTTGAAGAGGTGACTAAAGTAGTGGTCAGGGGAATGTCTATGGATGTTATTTATAGAGACTTCCAGAAGGCATTTGATAAAGTCCCTCATAAGAGATTATTACTAAAGTTGAAGCCCATGGAACTGAAAACAAATTATTGATTTGGTTAGGAAATTGGCTGAGCGACAGGAGACAGGGAGTAGGGATAATGGGCAGGTACTCCAATTGACAGGATGTGACTAGCGGTGTCCTGCAAGGATCTGTATTGGGGCTTCGACTATTCACTGTGGGCCGGATATTCCGATCGGAGGCTTCCTACGGGCGGATGCCTCCGATCTGGAAAAATCTATGCACTTACCTGCTGGCTCCATAGGTCCCGAGACTTCCGATCCTGGGCCTCTCCTGGTCTGCGCACAGAGGCCCGGGTATCCCAGGAGCGCAGGCGGTTCGCAAGCGTCCCTGGGATCACGTGGGCCATGGGGAACTAATCAAAGAAGGGAATCTCCCTTCACACTTTTGACAGGTCTCTACGCATAGATCTGTCCAAAGTATGAATGGGGATCACATTAAAAACACAGTTAGACATTAAATATTTTTTTTTAAATCACATATTTAAAATTATTTAAAATTACATTAAATTAAATATTTTAAACAAAAATTTTATTTTTTGAAAAAAATTAAAGTTTTTTTATGGGGCTAAAAATTAACTTACCTTTTTAAAAGTATTTTAAAATTATAAATGAGTGAGAAAATTTTTATTTTTTTAAACTCTTATGCTGGTAAAAGCAGACCTTATGCATGCTTTTACCAGGCTTAAGATTTTTTAAGGTTTTCAGCGGGCGGAGGTTGTGCAGAAAGCGGAACTCTGCCTGCGGAGGTCCTTCTCCAGGGCAGGCGGATGATCTGTCAATAGAATTCTTGACAGATCGGAAGTGCCGGTTTTTAGCGCATGCGCTTCGCATGCCTGAAACTGGCACTTGCGAGGCCCCGATGGGTGCACCCCATACACACCCGTGGGGGTCGGAATATCCGGCCCTATATTTATTAACGACTTAGATGATGGGATAGAAAGTCACATATCCAAAGTTGCCGATAACACAAAGATAGGCAGCATTGTAAGCAGTGCAGATGGAAGCATAAAATTACAAAGGGATATTGATAGATTAAGTGAATGGGCAAAACTGTGGCAAATGGATTTCAATGTAGGCAAATGTGAGGTCACAGAGTTATACAGCACAGAAAGAGGCCCTTCGGCCCATCATGTCCGCACCAGCCATCAAGCCCTGTCTATTCCAATCCCATTTTCCAGCACTTGGTCCGTAGCCTTGTACGCTATGGCGTTTCAAGTGCTTATCTAAATGCTTCTTGAATGTTGAGGGTTCCTGCCTCTACCACCCTTTCAGGCAGTGAGTTCCAGATTCCAACCACCCTCTGGGTGAAAATGTTTTTCCTCAATTCCCCTCTAAACCTCCTGCCCCTTATCTTGAAACTATGCCCCCTGGTTATTGACCCCTCTACTAACGGGAAAAGTTCCTTTCTATCTACCCTATCTATGCCCCTCATAATTTTGTACACCTCAATTAGGTCCCCCCTCAGCCTTCTCTGCTCTAAGGAAAACAACCCCAGCCTGTCCAGTCTTTCTTCATAGCTGAAGCGCTCCAGCCCAGATAACATCCTGGTGAATCTCCTCTGCACCCTCTCCAATGCAATCACATCCTTCCTATAGTGTGGCGACCAGAACTGCACACAGTATTCCAGCTGTGGCCTAACTAGCGTTTTGTACAGCTCCATCATAACCTCCCTGCTCTTATATTCTATGCCTCGGCAAATGAAGGCAAGTATCCCATATGCCTTTTTAACCACCTTATCTACCTGTCCTGCTGCCTTCAGGGATCTATGTACATGCACACCAAGGTCCCTCTGTATCTCTGTCCTTCCTAGGATCCTACCATTCATTGTGTATTCCTTGCCTTGTTAGTCCTCCCAAAATGCATCATCTCACACTTTTCAGGGTTAAATTCCATTTGCCACTGTTCTGCCCATCTGACCAACCCGTCTATATCGTCCTGTAGCCTGAGGCTTCCCTCCTCGCTATTTACCACTCCACCAATTTTCGTGTCATCTGCGAACTTACTGATCATACCTCCTACATTCATATGTAAATCATTAATGTACACTACAAACAGCAAACGACCCAGCACCGATCCCTGCGGTACACCACTGGACACAGGCTTCCAGTCACAAAAACAACCTTCGACCATCACCCTCTGCCTCCTGCCACTAAGCCAATTTTGGATCCAATGTGCCAAATTGCCCTGGATCCCATGGGCTCTTACCTTCTTGACAAGTCTCCCATACGGGACTTTGTCAAAAGCCTTACTGAAGTCCATGTAGACTACATCAACTGCACTACCCTCATCCACACACCTAGTCACCCCCTCGATCATCCACTTTGGACCTATAAAGGATAGAGCAGCGTACCTTCTAAATGGTGAAAAGCTAAAAACAGTGGAGGTCCGAAGAGACTTGGGGGTCTAGGTACATAGATCATTAAAATGTCATGAACAGGTACAGAAAATAAGCCAAAAGGCGAATGGAATGCTGGTCTTTATATCAAGAGGACTAAAATACAAGGGGGTAGAAGTTATGCTGCAGCTATATAGAACTCTGGTTAGACCACACCTGGAATATTGTGAGCACTTCTGGGCACCACACCTTAGGAAGGATATATTAGCCTTAGAGGGAGTGCAGCGTTACCAGAATGATAGTTGACTCCAAGGGTTAAATTACAAGGAGAGATTACACAAACTAGGGTTGTATTCCCTGGAATTTAGAAGGTTAAGGGGGGATCTGATCGAAGTTTTCAAGATATTAAGGGGAACAGATAGGGTAGATAGAGAGAAACTATTTCCGCTGGTTGGGGACTCTAGGACTAGGGGGCATAGTCTAAAAATTAGAGCCAGACCTTTCAGCAGTAAAATTAGGAAATACTTCTACACACAAAGGGTGGTAGAAGTTTGGAACTCTCTTCCGCAAATGGCAATTGATGCTCGATCAATTGTTAATTTTAAGTCTGAGATTGATAGATTTTTGTTAACCAAAGCTATTAAAGGATATGGGGCAAAGGCAGGTATATGGAGTTAGGTCGCAGATCAGCCATGATCTCATTGAATGGTGGAACAGGTTTGAGGGGCTAAATGACCTACTCCTGTTCATATGTTCCTACAAAACCCTGTGATAGGGTGGAAGGCAGGAGTGATTAAATGACAAAAGGGATGATGGTGCAAAGCAAAAGGGGTGGTAACAGGACATGTAAAGAAACATAAGATGGATCGAGAAAATCATTACCAGCACCTGCTGTCTGAAAAAAATGGGAGCAGTGGTTTTGATCTTAAATTGTTGAACTCAATGTTGAGTCTGGAAGGTTGTAAATTGCCTTATTGAAAGATGAGGTGCTGTTCCTCAAGCTTCCATTGAGCTTCACTCCAGGTGAAACAGCGATTTACTTGCACTTCTTTCAACTTCGTATACTGTATTCGCTGCTCACGATGCGGTCTCCTTTACATTGGGGAGACCAAACACAGATTGGGTGACCGCTTTGTAGAACACCTCCGTTCAGTCTGAAAGCATGATCCTGAGCTTCTGGTCACTTGCCATTTTAATTCTCTGCCCCACTCCCACTCTGACCTCTCTGGAACAGTGTAGGAAGCCGAGGACAATGAAGCGCAACGGAAGTTCCGTAGCCTAGGGGTGTTAAAGACCTGTGATGCACCTACTGTCAGGTACAAAAAATAATTAAAATGGCAAATGGAATATTCCCCTTCATCTCAAGGGGGTTGGAAGACAAAAGGGTGGAACTTATGCTACAGTTGTATAAAGATCTGGTTAGACTCCATTTGGAGTACTGCGTTCAGTTCTGGAAGGATATATTGGCCTCAGGAGGGCTACAGCGCAAGTTCATCAGAATTATACCGGTTAAATTATGAGGATAGTTTGCATGGACTAGGCTTGTATTCCCTCGAGTGTAGAAGATTAAGGGATGATACAACTGCAGTGTTTAAGATGATTAAAGCATTTGACAGGGTAGATAGAAAGAAACTATTTCCTCTGGTGGGTGAGTCCAGAACAAGGAGGTATAACCTTAAAATTAGAGCTAAGCCATTCAGGGGTGATGTCAGGAAGCACTTCTTCACACAAAGGTAGTGGGAATCTGGAACACTCTCCCAGAAAGAGAGTTATTGGCCCAGAAATTCCGTTCACAGCCCTCCCGCGGGCGGTGGGCTGCGATTCGGAAAAATCTGCGCCTGGACCGGAGGGCTCCCGGGAGGCGCAGAATTCCGTTGCTGTGCCTCTTCAAACTGCCGGTGCGCAGGGCCCACGTATCCCAGGGGCGAAGATAGTTCACAGCGTCCCTGGGATCACGTGGGCCATGGGGAGCCAATCAGAGCAGGGAATCTCCATTCATAGATTTGACAGGAAGACTTGTCAAATCTATGAATAGAGATCGGCCCCAAAACATAAGTAAAATTTCAAATAACTTTTTTTTAAATCACATTTTTAAAATGACTATAAATTACATAAATTAACTATTTTAAACAAAAATTTAAATTTTTGAAAAAAATAATTAAAGTTTTTAACGGGGCTAAAAATAAACTTACCTTTCTTTAAAGTATTTTAAAATGATAAATCAGTGGAATTTTTTTTTTACTTTCTTAAACTATTAGCCTGCTAAAAGCAGGCCTTGCGCCTTCTTTTCTAGGCGCAGCTGTTCCCGACTTACCTGGACTCAAGCCAGTGTGAAAAAAGCGGAAGTTTCTAACGCATGCGCTGCCTATCCGGCGCAGGCGTTTGACCAGTCAAGCCCTTTCTGCAGAGAACAGAAGTGCCGGTTTCCAGCGCTTGCGCAGTGCATGCGTAAAACCGGCACTTCCATTGGCCCTACGGGTGAGTACACAGCGCGTACACACCCGTAGGGAACGGAATTTCGAGGCCATTTTCTTTTTGGTTGATTGAAAGTCATTTATCTGGTATGATGTTGTATATGTTGAGCTGAGGGACTTAATCAAGGAAAATTTGGATCCAGAGAACAAATTCCCTAGGACATCTTGGGTTTTTAAACTAGATTTCCCCATAGTAGTTTAATTTCTAGCATGACTTTTCAAACATACCTTTAAAAAATTAATTCAACCAACCGGTAATTATTTAGATGAATGATGTTGCAATTTTACTTAATTATTTGCAACATCCTGATAAGAAGAAAACCTGTTTCGTGTTAAGAATTCATGATACGTGACTGATCCCTTTAAAATGGAGTCTCTGTTATATTTTAGCAGTTAAGAGCTGAAATGTTGGTGTATTGTCCCATAGTGAAGGGACAACCCTGAGGTGTTTGATTCTACTCTGAGAATTTGGTTATGAGAGACTCACGTTCATAAATGACTTTCAAGTTTTGTAGGAAAAGTCAATTAGGTTGTTTCATGCCATTTATTGTGAAGGTTGATGTGTCACATGAGCAAGCTGCAAGTGAAGGCAGGCTTAAAAGTTATATAAAAGAAGATTTTGCTCCAGCATAATTAGGTGTGCCCACTCTGGAGGGAACTGGGGAACAGAGCAAAGCACGGTGCAAAATAGTGGGACAAATCAGGAGCCGAGGAGCAATGCACAGCATGACCAGAGAATAGAGCACAGAATTTTAATATTAAAATGACTGGTCCTCAAGAGACAAAGGAATTGCAGGGAACTGTGATGGCAGTTGTATTGAGAGAAAATTATTTTTCCTGCTACTGATTTCCAATTAGAAGGCTCTTTGTTTTCATTTGTCCAGTCAGAAAATCAAGATGCAATATTGAAGCATCAGTTTTTTGTTATTGGCCCCGAATTTGCAGAACAATAACGACGCACGCCGTTATTAATGTGCAAATCAGCCAGCAACTTGTGGCGAAGAGGAGATATCCCGTGAATTGCGAATTGCCACAAGTTGTTGGCCGATTTGCCATTAGCTTCGCGAAAATGGCATCTCTCCCGTGATTTTCACGAAGTTGCTGCACTTGTCCATTAATTGCCCATTAAACTTGCCACAGAAAGTTAAGTCTAGTAATTAATAGTGCAAGTACCCTTTTAACGATGTGATAATTGTTAATGACTGCTAATCACCCTCTCTGGCCCAGAAAATGAACAATTGGAAGTGTGGAGTCTCATTCTTTCAGGTAGTGAATTGTTGGAGATTTTAAAAATGAAAAATTTAATTTTTTTCTTGTTGTTTATTTTTCCTTTCTGTCTCTTTTCTCTCTCTCTTAATCCAATCTTTCTTTCCCTCTTTAATTCTCTTTCTGTACTTGTTTTGATATTGAATTCACCCACTCTAATTCACTCTCCTTCTCATCCTTCCTCTGTTTATTTTCAATCTTTAAATCTCATTGGCTAAGGAGATACACTGTTTGTCCTGTTGTTCACCAAAGTCCCAGATACTCTGTTGCCCTCACCGTGCCATTATCAGCCTGCACTTCCAGCAACTTTGTGGTCAAAAGATTTTTCAGCTGAAGGGTGCAGGAACAAATCTAACTAACATGGCTCGCCCTGAGATGCCCTGCTTCAGCAATTTCTGGGCCATTGTAATTAACAGCAAGACTAGCTATTCAGAGTGTGCCATGACTTTCCTGTTTGTAAGCCCAGTACTTCCTCTTCAGTATTAGACTCAGGATAAGGTGAAAGCCTTAAACTGCTTAAGAAAGAGCCAGCTTGGATTCAGTAGGGGGAATGACTTTGCTCGACAAACTTCCTCAATCTTTCTGAGAATGTGATCAATGAAGTTGATATTGGAAATCCCTATTAGAAGTCTCACATCAGAGACTTATAATAAAACTAAAACTCTTGAGAATCCAGTGTAGAAATCAGGATGTATAAAATTGTGGTTAAAAAGAAAAACAGCACTTGTGAGAGATGTATTATCAGATGGGGGGAGAGCAGGCGGAGGAACTGTAGACTTGAGTAAAGCAGAGGTTAATGTTTGGATCCCTGTTGCTTCTTAGGTCCTAGATAAAGTTAGCAATTTGCAGAAGGATACAGATCAATTATTTAACTGGGCATGCCAACAAATGTATTTTATCTTAGATGAAAAATTAATAAATAAAGAAGGGAACAGAATCACCATAGAGACACTCAGAAAAGGGCCTGGCAGTAACAGTGGACTGGTCACTCTCAATGTTGAAGCAAGGCAGAGCAAATAGAGTGTTGAGAAACATAAGCAAAACAGTAGATTGCACAGAGGTTATTCATGCATTGGTCAGACACTTGGAGTACTGTATACCATTTCAGTCACCATGCTTCAAAAAGAATATATGCAATGGACTGGGTGCAGAGAAGAGCAAAAAGATTGATCCCACGTGTAAAGGGGAAAGTACAGAGAAGCTTAAGCTCCAGTCTAGGGAGAGGGTGGCTTGGGGCGGGGGTTGGGGGAACTTGAATTAAGAAATATAAAATATTAAAACGGTATAGATAGGGAACCCAGAATATTACTTAAAGGCAAGTCAGCCCTTTAGGACCAGAAAACATAAACTTAAATTACTGAAAACTAAATTTTAAATGGACTGTAGAAATAAAACCTTTACTAAAAGGGAGATAAACATTTAGAATAACCAGGTACGGTAGTGGAATCAAGGACATTGGGAGCATTCAGAATGCAGTTATATGCCAGGCTGGGTGAGTTAGAGTACTAGAAGGACCAGCTTTGATGGGTTCAATGGCTTTTTTATGTCCTTGACTTTACCATATGTTTTTATTGGAGAGCTTACAAAAAATGTTCAGAATTTTTTTTTTAACAAACCCCTGCGGAAAGCTGGTTTTAAAAATGATCTATTTTTTATTGCTATCAAGTCAATTTAGCTTTGAAATGCCCGTTCTCATGCAGAAAGGAAAGAACGGGAGTCTGTCAGGAGCTTGCTTGATTTCAACAGATGCTCCTTCTTGCATTTAAATTGACACACCGCCTGGTGACACAGTTGGTTTGTACTTTCACATGCAATGCCACAAGGTCATGGAACTGGTTCAAACTAGGAATTCACCACAAGGTGAGTTCCTGGTCTCAGCCAGAGCCAAGAGGAGGAAGATGATGATGTTTTCCTTCTGGAACACACAGAATTGGGACAGTCAAATGGAGTTGTTTATCTCCAAACACAGAGCAGCAATGCCAGGGTATGAGAACAGGTCACAGACTGCCCTTTTACAAGAGGCTGCAGCTGTGATGGACACAACACAAGGAAGAAAATAAGTGGAAAACAGGCAAAAAAATAAAACTAGAAAAGACGATAAAGAAACAGAGAAATTAGTGTGAGAGGAATACATGATTCAGTGATATTGACTGATGGAATATATGAAAATAGCATTTTGTGGTACTAGTTTGTCCTAACCAAATCAGTGACATGAATATTCATTACAATGGCTTCTATATACTTGATAATTATTGACTGATCACATTAGTGAAAGACTACTTTTCAACAGCAAGTGCACTCACCGCTAATTTCCTCAAATTAGCCACCATCTCATTCTGGTCCCTGAAACCAGTTGTCTGAATCTTACTCACTGATTCCTCCTTCTCCATCAGCCATGTATCAAACAGGCACTGAAACAAAGAGGAAGGTTTATGTTGAAAACATTGATCTTCAAACTGAGGAAGTCAGAATGAAACAGCAATAATTGATAAATCATACTTGTTCACTAATGTGACATAGAAGTCACATCAAGTCAGTAATTTTTATTTCTTTTAACATTTTGTTAAAAAAAAGTAACGTATTTAATGGAAATGAAGAGTCTTTGGTGTAAAGGCAAAGTGGATTATTGTAACGATATGCTCCGTTTGAGTAAGTAGTGCTGGGATGCAAGATTGTGCCTGTGGTTTGTCACCTGCACCAAGGTTCTGCCAGCTGCTTGGATGAGGAGTTGAGCAAAGGTGAGTCACAGTCCTGCTTATTCAGAGAGTATGTTTTGTATAGTTCTAGCAGAAAACTTTAGTACTAATTTCCATAACCACGTCATAGGAGAGAAATACCAAATAAGCTGTAAATTCCCAACATTTAGTTTTATCTATCCCCGAAAAAAGGCTTGAAACAGCAGCACTGGCACAGGCCAGACTAATTGGCATTGCTATGCTGTCCTGAGTATGGAAACAGATAATCTGTTGTAGATGTATGACTTTGCTTTTCTAAATATTGATATGGCCAGAGCTTTTGAATATCTTTATACCATTTTCAGAGCATGGCTTGTGGTTATTTTTAGGGATAAGGAAAAGAATTAAACCTGCATTTACATAGCATCACAATCATGTCTCTCTAAAACATCTCAAACAGCTAGATCTACAATGAATAACTTTGAAGTGCATTAACTGTAATTATGTGGCAAACACAGCTACAATTTTGTACATAGCAAGATGCCACAAACAGCACTGAGATGAATGATCAGTTGATCTGTCTTCTGTGGAGCTGGTTCGAGGAGGAATGCTGGTCAGGAAGCCAGGGAACTCCCTGCTCTTCTTCAAGTAGTGCTGTGGGATCTTTAACACTCATCGAAGCCACCCAAACAGGCAGCCAGGATATCGGTTTCCCTATTCTAATGTTATAGGGGCACTATCACTCACTCATTGGTACTGGTCATCATGGATTCACAGCAGGCTTCCAATTTTCTGCCATCTATGTGTACTAATGGTAGGGAGTCATTAGCAGGGAAAAGAGAAAAAAGAAGAGGTTGCCTAGTAATGCCTTGGATGCATCGGACTACCATTGGAAAACAGGACCATATGGAGCATGGCATTATATCTACCACGACCAAAAACCTCTGAATAGCTTTTGGCTAGTGACAGATGTAAGGAAAGTACTGACGCTGACCACAGCCAATATCAAGAAATGGGGTCAGTTCAAGATGTTATGCCAAAATTTCCTTACCAGAAATCTATTTCAGTGTGAACTAAGACTGTATGTCAGAAAAGTAACTGGTGGTGTGAGCTACCTGTTCTTCAGTGAAGTACTGCCATTTAAAAAGGATCTCTTGCAATAGTACCCAACGGTCCTCAGTCCATTTGCAAATAGCTGCCCATCTCTCTCCAAGAACCTGCAACACAAACATCATTGAAGAAGAATATTACAAGGTTAAGGTGTTGCCCTAAGCCTAGGTGTCTCCACCTGATTTGAAGTCCCAGTAAAAAGATTACTAAGGCCCCCAAATTTGCTCTGCCGTTCTGGGGGACTCTCATCATAACTGACAGCGGTCCGCCAGAACTGGCAGATACTCCACCTTGACCTGGATACACCAGGTCTCGGCTTTATATGGGAGTTTCCAGGTGCCGCGTTTGGGGGCGCAGCCTCTGCCTGCCCCTAAACAAGGCCACTTACACAGTGGGGGAGAGGCTGAGGTAAGGAATTCCACAGCTTTGGAGTTCCCATTTCCTCGGTCACAATCGGACCCAGTTTATGGTTGGAGGCTAGAGAGCCCAGTTAGATGAGGCATACCGATCCCCTGAAAGGCATAAGTGAGCCCTATCAGGTAGAGGGTTGGTGAGGGGGGGGGGCGGGGTTGTGTTGTTGTCCAGGCCAGAATCAAGGGATGGACCCTAAAGATAAAGAAGAAAGATTTTTAATATGTTTTTCTTAAATTTTTTGAAAACAGCTCCCAACAGGGGCTGCTGCAGCTACAATCTACTGCTTTCCTGGGGAAAGAGAAAGTCGGCACCTCTGCTCAGACATCTTCCACCTGCATTTCTCAGATCATCAACACGGGACGCAACAGACGCTACCCCACCAAATATCACCAGAGACCCACTCCTGCAGACTCCTTGCCCTGGCTCGGTGGGGACAGTGGCAGAGTTCCATGCTGGTCTATATATTTCAGAAAAAGTGAAAACGACTTTGGCTTAGTTATTGATGAGTTTGTTTTCACAGCACTGAATAGTCAACAGAGGGGTTTCAGTCGCATCAAGCCTAACAGTAAAGGGGGGAAACAGAAGAGCATTAAGGGCTTTTGCTCAAAACATTGCTTGCCTTTTAGTTGTTAGCAGTTTTACATTGGTGCAGTAGAATTTTCTGTAAATATATTTTGGGGGAAAAAAAGTGTGAACAAAATGGAACTCCACTATTTGCAACTCCAATTGCCTATGAGCTTTTTATCCAAACTATAATAATCCGTTATAGGAAAATAATTTCTAGACACTTGTACTGAACCCAACACACTTTTTACATTTCATGCATTTATACTTTGGAGCTTAGCATTTTTATGCTAAATAAAGGCTCCACTTTAGTAAATTAAATAACACTGGCAGCTGGGCAATAATGCAAATGGGACACCAGCGTTTACTTCATTTATATGAGATTACAACAGCAATATTACAGCGGATATGAAGGGGCAAAGGCACAGGCATTTGAGAATACAGATTGCATTTTGATGCAGAAATAAAATTCCACACAGACAAAATAAGTAATGGAAAGGGCAGCAACATGCAAATCATCACAAAGACGACTCAGGTAGTTTGAAAGCTCCTCCACAAGGACTGCATTCTCAATTTAGATCTTAGGATCATTAATAAATCAGGAAAAGTTTCCTACAGGGAATTTCTTCCTGATTAAAAATTGCTAACTACATTGAATGCTAGGTTTTCATCGTCTCAAACCAATAACAGGAGAGGGCAAGTGTGGGGGCAGTACTTTCATTCTAAAAAACCTCCCTCTCATCTCAGTCATGTGGGAGAAAAATCTTTCTCAAATGAACTCAGCCAAAGCTAACGTAGTGAAAAACTCAGACAGATTCCTATTTCTGATCGCTGGCCAGTGAACCCTGCTGGAAAATGCATGTGTCTGGATAAGGTTGAGCTACAAGGCCTTCCCACACCTCACAGTTGAATAGTCTGCCAACATCATACTTGCCAACTGGTCAGTGCTTCATGCCGGCAATCAGCATTTACTAAGTTCAGTCCGTGTGTCAATGTTTGCTTCCAGAAATCAGTGCTTTCTACTGCCCTTGGCCCCTTTCCCAAAGTCACCCTAGAATTCCCCACAAGTTGCTCGTGTGCAGCCTCAAAGTTTGTGCACGTTTGTGTATGAGTGAACACATGGATCCTGCTCTGGTTCAGAATCAGTACTCGGTGGCAGACTGTTAAGTAAAATGAAATATTTCTGAATCATGTTATAGAAGCATAGAAGATCGGAGTAGGAGTAGGCCATTCGGCCCCTTGAGCCTGCTCCGCCATTTAATGAGATCATGGCTGATCATCCAAATTCAGTACCCTGTCCCTGCTTTCTCCCCATATCCCTTGATCCCTTTAGCCTTAAGAAATATATATATATATATATATATCTATATCTATATCTATATCTATATATCTATATCTATATATATATATATATATATAGATATATATATGTTGTTTGGGGTTATTCTCAGAGTGAGCTCTTCTGCCCCTACAGCAATCCACATTAGGAAAGTGAGTGACCTCTGGCCATAGCATGTGGCCACATCAAATTTGATCTAAAATTACTGCAGAGATGAAGTACCTGGTAAAACCAAAATTGATAAGTCTTAATCTGAATGGTAACCATTTTAACCTCCTGCTCCTAACACAATTATTATCCTTGCTTTAAGTGGTTTACTCAACAATCAAAACAATAGCAATGAATGAATCCAATTCAATATTCTGCAATTTCAGTGGATAATTTACTGAATTGCCTGCTATGGTATTGAGCGATACAAAGAGTTCTCCTGGTTCAATCCCTGAACTGCATACATGCCAATGTCAGCACTTCACGGACTCTCAGCATTTACTAAAACGTGTCAGCATGGATTTGTTAAGGGAAGGTCGTGTCTGACTAACGTGATTGAATTTTTTGAGGAGGTAACAAGGAAGGTCAATGAGGGTAGTGCGTTTGATGTAGTCTATATGGATTTTCGCAAGGCTTTTGATAAGGTCCCGCATGGCATATTGGTCACGAAAGTAAAAGCCCATGGGATCCAAGGCAAAGTGGCAAGTTGGATCCAAAGTTGGCTCAGAGGCAGGAAACAAAGGGTAATGGTCAAAGGGTGTTTTTGTGACTGGAAGGCTGTTTCCAGTGGGGTGCCGCAGGGCTCAGTACTGGGTCCTTTGCTTTTTGTGGTATATATCAATGATTTGGACTTGAATGTAGGAAGTATGATTAAGAAATTTGCAGATGATACAAAAAATGGCCGTGTGGTATGATAATGAAGAAGAAAGCTGTAGACTGCAGGAAGATATCAATGGACTGGTCAGCTGGGCAGAACAGTGGCAAATGGAATTCAATCTGGAGAAGTGTGAGGTCATGCATTTGGGGAGGGCTAACAAGGCAAGGAAATACACTATAAATGGTAGCATACTGAGAAGTGCAGAAGATCAGAGGGACCTTGGAGTGCATGTTCACAGATCCCTGAAGGTAGCAAGACAGGTAGATAAGGTGGTTAAGAAGCCGAGGCATAGAATACAAGAGCAGGGAGGTTATGCTTGAACTGTTTAAAACACCAGTTAGGCCATAGCTAGAGTACTGTGTACAGTTCTGGTCACCACATTACAGGAAGGATGTGATAGCACCAGAGGGGGTGCAGAGGAGATTTACGAGGACGTTGCCTGGGCTGGGGAATTTTAGCTATGAGGAAAGATTGGATAGGCTGGGGTTGTTTTCTTTGGAACAGAGGAGGCTGAGGGGAGGCCTAATTGAGGTGTATAAAATTATGAGGGGCCTAGATAGGGTGGATAGGAAGGATTTATTTCCCTTAGCAGAAGGGTCAATAACCAGGGGGCATAGATTTAAAGTAATTGGTCGGAAGTTGAGAGGGGATTTGAGAAGAAAGTTTTTCACCCAGAGGGTGGTGGGGGTCTGGAACTCACTGCCTGAAAGGGTGGTAGAGGCAGAAACCCTCATCACATTTAAAAAGTACTTGGATATGCACTTGAAGTGCCGTAACCTACAAGGCTACGGACGGACCGAGTGCTGGAAAGTGGGATTAGGCTGGATAGCTCTTTGTCGGCCGGCACAGACAAGATGGGCCGAATGGCCTCCTTCTGTGCTGTAAATTTCTATGATTCTATGTGTCTGTATGTGTGCATTTCCTGACCAAAATCAGGCCTTTCCGCACTACCTCCTGCTTCTCAAGGTCACCCTAGAATATCCTGCAGTTCTCTTCTGTGTGTGTATGAAGCTTGTGCACGTGCAAAATCACATCTGTCCCACGCTAGCTCATGATTGGCACTGAGCGGCAGGTGGGAATATGAAAAACAATTCTCCATGCTGACCTTGTACCTGCCAACTGTCAGCTTTTCACACCAACAGCCAACAATCGCAAGGTGTGTTAGCATTCGCTGTCAAACATTACGTGGCTGGTTCACAGTGAAATGGCACCAAAGTGGCATGTAAGAACTTCAAACCTTCTGGGAGATATTCTGCAGAGGCTAATCATGTAAATTATACTGGAAAGACTAAGTAATGCAAAATGCATCAAGAGGAGATACGCAACAGCGATTGAGGTAAAATATACTGGAGTTATGTAAAATGTACAACCAAGGAGCGCATATGTAGAAGCTTTTGGCTGTTGCTCTAGGCAATGGTGGGGGAGGGGGGAATGGCTGTGACCTTAGAGAAGGTGGGGGGGGGGGGGAATGGCTGTGACCTTAGAGAAGGTGGAGGGGGGAATGGCTGTGACCTTAGAGAAGGTGGGGGGGGAATGGCTGTGACCTTAGAGAACAGTACGAGGAACCATTGATTCACCTTGAAGCTGCCTCTGTGGGGTCACTGAACAGGACTCTGTTTGAAGCACACATACCCCATGGTTTTCCAGAACACGTTTATGGTTTCTATCCACAAAGAGAGATGTTATAAATTTTCGGTTCACTGTAGATACCTTCTCGGGTTCAGTGCCATCAGTTGCTCCTGTAAGTGGATCCCAGACCTCAAATTCCAGAGTTGGCTCACACACTGCCCCATGTTTACTTATATGATAGTGTAGCCCAAGGTATGCAACAATGCTTCCCCTTGACATACAAACTGGATACTGTAAACCCGCAGCTGCCTCCATGTGCACTTCTCTCATTTTTCAAAAGGCACAACTGATGAACACTACAGTAAGGTGAGGTCGATGACGACTTTGTAAGCTGCTTTATTTTGCAGAATACAAATGACTGAATAAAAGTAGCAAAATTCTTGATCAAAATTCCAGATGATTTTCAACATCTCCTATAATGCTACCCATAATAGCACAAAACAGCAAAAACACACTGTTATTCTGAATAACCAACAGAATATTATTTTTTTGTCTTATTTCATTTTGGGTCAGCACTCACTCTATATTAATTCCCACGTCAGGCCCAGACCTGCATTTTCGCAGCCTCTGATAGACCTGATTGAAACTGAACATGGGTGTTGTTTTCTAATTTTTTTTGTTAATTCTGGACCTCGGAAGCAAAATCTCAACCACCCCTAGCAATTACCCCTGTTGAGCTTAAATTAATCAACCCGAATAGCTGTGAATGATCACTGACTAACTAACTTTCATTGTCTGAAGGAACAGATTGCATTTTGTTCGTACACGGAATGTGTAGGGCAGGCTGTGGTTTTATACGATTGTAGAATGTCATTGGATTACGAGGAAGCTCATGTGAATTGCTTTTATAAATGTTCAAACTCATGCCTTATGCAACCCTCCAACAAGGCGCTGAAAACTGTGACAATACATGGCTAAAACATGGATTTTATCTGAGAAGTGTACTCCAGTTGCAGGATCCTCAATGGTAGATGGAAAAATTAGTGAATCTAATTTTATCAAAAGGAAAGTAAGGCAAGGTTTTCCACTGTCAAATGTTCCATTTGATGTCTTTATCAATGAGTTGGATGTCATTATAAGGGAGGCTCTCCGAGTGTTTGCTTTGGGCATTTGCAAAACACTTTAGTGATCCATTTAACAGAAGATATTAATGGGCCAGAAATTCGGCTGTTGTCGGGTGAGTACGTGCTGTGTACTCACCCGTAGGGCCACCTGAAGTGCCGGTTTCCTGCATGCACGGGTAACCGGAACTTCCCTTCCCCTGAAGGGAGGGGTTCAGAAGTCGAACGCGTGCGCGGGAGAGGCTGCGCGCACGCAGCGAACTTCGTCTTTTTTTTCAGGTTTCTCCGGGAGGGTAAGTATGGAGAAGCTGCACTTTTAAAAAGGAGGCGCAAGACCTGTTTTTAACAAGGTAAGTGGTTAATTAATTACAATTTAAACATTTTTTCAACAGGTTTATCTTTTTTAGATACTTTAAAGAAAGGTAAGTTTATTTTTTAGCACCGTTAAAAAGTATAATTAATTTTTTCAAAAATTTAAATTTTTGTTTAAAGTAGTTAATTTATGTAACTTATAGTTATTTTAAAAATGTGATGTTTTAAAAAAAATGTATTTGAAGTTTAAGTGTGGTTTTGGGGCCAATCTCTCTTCATAGATTTGACAGGTCTTCCTATCAAATCTATGAATGAAAATGCCCTGCTAGGATTGGCTCTCCATGGCCCACGTGATCCCAGGGGACGCTTCGAACTAACTGCGCCCCTGGGATACGCAAGCACTGCGCGCCGGCAGCTGCAGGAGGCCCAGGACCCGAAGTTCTCGTGGGCCCGAAGCACAACGGCAGGCGCGGTAGGCAAGTACGCGCGCGATGCTTGCACCCGCAGGAAGCCGGAAAGCCGAATTTCTGGATCGTTGGTGGACTTGTCTAGAGATTTAGTGTGCTCTACTCACCATCTTATACAATGGGATAACCAGTGTGCATGGTGGTGGGTGTGCAAGTACACTATTATGGCTCGTTTCAAGAGGGAACCTCCAAGGTAATTGTGCAGAACATACAGTGGGCAACCATCCCAATTGTTGATTCATATCAGTACCTGAGCCTGCTGGTAGACAGTCATTTAGGAACAAGCTGACTAGGTGGTGAAAGATGCTTTGGGCTTTCTAGTCTTCCTTCGATTACAACAAAATCACAGCGTAAGCTAAGCTTGTGGTGTATAGGACGTGCATCCAAACAATTCTCTTTTATGGTTCATAACTCCTAAGAATGCAACAGAAGGGCTTCCTCCAGCCCATAACTGAGATCGAGGGCCACTTATTATTTAACTAATTACATAATTTAGCTATGGTACCTGTATACATTAGGCTTGCTGTGTTATACTCACTATGTATTAACTTTTGATGGTATAAAAATCAAAAGTTAATTGTAATTTGCAATCCTTTCAGAATAAATTATTTTTTGCATTATAGACAGAATCACAAAAAGCTCCCAAATGCTGGAAAATGCATGAAAAAATATTACAAAAAACCTCAATTTCCTAGTGGTTGGGCGGGGGAGGAAATACCCCAAAGTTGATAAGCTCCGCTCAAGTGGCAAAGAGGAGAATTATCCCCTGCATTCTCGGTGTCTGCACGCAACAGCAAACTGCTCAGCTAACATCAGCTACTGAGCCATCGGCGAGCGGGTGCATTGGAAATCAAACTGATCTTTATCATTTCTTGTCCTGGATGTCAACTGAGTGGCATCAAAGCCAGAAAATGGCAGTAATTGATAGGCGCTGCGCTCTACCAAATATCTCCCACTATGTTCTGCATTTGCAAATCTGGCACAGGGAGAAAGCAAACATATGTCACCCAAACCAGCCTTTCTCTCAGCTCCACCAAGCTGTCTTTTAAGAATGTCTATGTGTTGGGGAGGGTGCGGGGCGGAATTACATGTGTACACACAGGAGAAGAAATAGAAACTCTCCAGAGATTTTACCCAAGAGGTTTCTTCTTCTCTCCCTACTTCCTGGAGGCATTTAGCGTGGGAGTCCTACTGAGACTCCAACGGTTTCATGAATACACAGCTTAGGAAAACAAAATAAATAAAGGGAAAAAAAATTGGGCTGCTCATTAAAAGTTACTTTAATAATAAAGTACCATTAACCACAGCTCGCCAGCTCAATAACTGGAATCAGAATTAAGAAGAATTGAGTTAAACTGACCATCCGCACCTTTAACACATTTTAAGCAACCGGCAAGTCAGTACACTCCTAATTATTTGTCATATTCTTCAGCAAACATTAATGCAGGAGCTTACTGAAGGAGGAATTACAATCTTGTATTCAGTACAAAAAAAGTGATCTGCCACACACTAAAGGTATACAAATTATTTTATGGCTGAGTGAACATGCCTTTGTAAACAAAAAATTTACCTACTTCGCAGATAATAACAAATCAAAAACTGTCAAGATTAAACTGATAGGAACATTTAGTCTATCAGACAGAACTACTGTCTCAGCTTTTACGCTGCCAACCACCCTCAGTATGAAATAGACCAAAACTGACTAAACACTGCCCGCAGTATTCTGAAAACCTGCTTGAGCGCCATAAGACTGTAAGATTATTTAGGAACAGGAAAAAGCTAGTCAGCCCAACTAGCCCATCTCTTTTTGTCAGATCAAGCCTACATACCAGCCTTCTCAGCATGTCACTCAATCCTTTCTATCTCCAGAAACAATTCTAATGATCTCTTGAACTAATTCATTCTGTCCACTTTGGTGGTCTTCTGTGGTAACCTATTTCATAACTCTATGATCCATTGACTGAAAAGGCTGTACCTGGCTTTAGTTCTTGCTCTCAATTTCCTCATTTTTACCATGTGTCATAAGAACATAAGAAGGAGCAGCAGTAGGACACACGGCCCCTCAAGCGCCCTCTGCTATTCAATAAGATCATGGCTGAACTTCTACCTCAACTCCACTTTCTCGCACTACCCCTTGGTGTCATCCAGTGTTAGAATCCCTTGCCATTTTAAACAATTGGCTTGGATTTTCTTCATAACCTGAACAACATTAATTAGGCCACCTCAAAGTATCCTTTTTCCCCGTCACTCTCATGGTTTATTATGTGATCTGCACCTGTTGACTGGACTAATATATTGTAATCACTCCAGGATATGCATTGTGTAAGCACATTGGACTGAACAGTGATTGCCTTTATTGGCCCAGAAATTCGGGTCGGAGGCTTCCCGCGGGTGCACTTACATAGCGCGCCTGTGGGCCCGCATGGGATTCCGATCACGTGTGCAGTGCTCGCGTATCCCAGCGGCGAAGCTAGTTCGCAGCGTCCCCTGGGATCACATGGGCCATGGGGAGCCAATCGGAGCAGGGAATCTCCATTCATAGATTTGACAGGAAGACCTGTCAAATCTATGAATAGAGATCGGCCCCAAAACCTAAGTAAAACTTCAAATAATTTTTTTTTTTTAAATCACATTTTTAAAATAACTATAAATTACATAAATAACTATTTTAAACAAAAATTTAAATTTTTGAAAAAAAATTAAAGTTTTTAACGGGGCTAAAAATAAACTTACCTTTCTTTAATGTATTTAAAAATGATAAACCTGTGGAAATTTTTTTTCAATTTTACTTAATTCACCTCTTACCTTGTTAAAAGCAGGCCTTGTGCCTGCTTTTTCCACGCACAGCCGCTTGGGACTTACCCGCACGGAGAAACCTGTAAAAAAAGCCGAAGTTCCATGTCTACGCGCTGCCTCTCTGGCGCACGCGTTTGACCTGTGAACCCCTTCCTTCAAGGGAACGGAAGTTCCAGTTTCCAGCGCATGCGCAGTGCATGCGCGAAACCGGCACTTTCGTTGGCCTTACGGGTGAGTACACAGCGCGTACTCACCTGTGGGGACCCGAATTTCTGCCCCATTAAAACTCAGATTTAATTAACAGTTGTCAGATCCATGGAACTTATTGTAGCTATGAGGTCAGAAGGTTACAAAGCAACAATGTCCTTGAAGGGATTGTGACAGACCTGAGGATCCACCCTGTCTCAGATCATAAGAATTTCTACATTATATAAATTTTACAGGAGTTCGTAGCTATGCCTAGTGTTGTAACATATTAAAAATGGTTACTGTGACTGCTTTCTGGGATAGATTTCTATTGTCTTTGTGAAGGAGAGAATACACAATCTGCCTGGGTTGATACTGAAGTGTCGGGAGTTAGTCTTTTGTTGTAAACTGTCCATTGTCAGAGACCTCAAGCTTGTGTTAAATAAATGGGGGTAACATTGATCTTGAGCGGTAGCACGAAATGGGTGATAATGAATTGGCAGCCTTTTTTATAACGCTAAACATTTTTTTCTTTTCCTTGGAAAATGTGCAGCTGATTCGTTATCACCCATTTTGCAGTAGCGCCCAAAACCAATTTCACCCCCAATATATCTAAGGTTGCCAGTGAGAGAGAAAATAACATAATTGTCCCCGATGGCAGAAACACCAAAAATAAGCTTTGATTTTCAAAAGTTAGCTCGGTGCACAATATGTCAGAACTAGCACCTCCTGGTTGCAGCAGACACATTACCACTCAACATGGTATGCACAACATTCTCCTGTCATTGTATCTTTGCACTGATTCTTGAATCAGTTCTGCAGCCAGAAAGAAGCTGCCTCAATCTAGAGATAAGTATGACAATTTTTGCCTTTAATTTAGTTCATGAACACACGTGTAGTTTGCTGCATTGAGGTAGGACTCTACATAGCAGCATGCACTTATGTGAAAAGTACCCCTTTGTTAATTTGGTTTGAAAAAAGTTTTGAAATAATGGTGAAAATTAAGGTCAGTATAATGTTTTTCATTTGATCTTTTTTCCTCTGTATATCTTTACTTAACAAATGTGATTTGCAGTTTTTAGTCTTGTGGAGTGATGATTTCCACCAATGCGGAGAGATCTGGAGTTCATACTGGGTAGGTCATATTATTTTCAGTGCATATCCTAACTGTAGAAGGGTTCATTGTTTGCCCTGTGGCAATGCTTTCCCAGAAATTCTGTGCATCCTGTCAAACTGCAGTTATTTCTGCCTATTCACATTTGGACTTCCTGCTCACTAAGACTAAGGCAGCATTTACTGCAAGAAACATCACAACATATCTCATCACTCAAGTCTTCTCTTCTGTTGAACCTTTGGCGCCATCACCTTACCACCTGCTGCCCCACTTTCAAATAAAAGAACATTCCCTTAATTCATTACCCACCCTACCACATGACAACATATCAGCCTGCTTTTCCCCTACATGATCGTGCCACTGATCGTGCCAATGATCATCACCTGAGTGAAGACTTCAGCACCACATAAGTGCACCCTTTCCTGTATATCTCTACCCTCCATCAATAACAATGCACCATGTCAGTGAACATTCTATCTTATTTCAGTGAATTACAAAGTACATACACCCCACACCCCCCTGGGTGCCTACATGCCTTTAAAAAAAATATATATTCTTGTACTTCTAGGTTCAAGCTGAGGGCCAGTACTACGTGTGGTGATTTGGCTCTTCAGGCTCTGCAAAAGGCCCATGGGACTGAGGGCCGTTTGCTCTGAGCACGGAGCCGCTGCATGTATGGAGGATGCTTCTGGGCAGTCTTCAGTCCTCTCACATGTTCCAGTGTAACGGTGCTCTGAGGGAAAAGGCTGCAGGCCTGGCATGTATTAGGGTCATGAGAGACGGCATATCAGGCAAATGGATTCCAGCTGTCACCCACCCTGGATCTGTGGCTCCATTGATCAGAAGGATGGCTGGTCTAAGAGTAGCCATCAGATCCTATAAGCCCTGTGAGACAGCGGTTGCCACAGGGGTCTGGAAGCCACTGTGCAGGCTGTGCTCTATCCCGCTCCCTAATGCCTCCAGAGCAGCAGTCTGTGCTTCTGTGGATGTGGAGGGACTGACTGGTCCCTGGCCACTTCTTAGCTGGGGATCTGGTACTAATTGCAATGTAGCTGCCACTTGCTCCATTAGTTCCTGCAACAAAGACAAATCTTCCCTGATGTTGCTGCAAAGGACAGCTGTCGACTCGAGAGTTACACTTATCAATTGCTACACTTAGACAGAAAGAAAGAAAGACTTTTATTTATATAGCCCCTTTCACGACCTCAGGACGTCCCAAAGTGTTTTACAGCCAATGAAGTACTTTTGAAGTGCAGTCACTGTTGTAATGTAGGAAACGTGGCAGCCAATTTGCACACAGCAAGCTCCCACAAACAGCAATATGATAATGACCAGATAACCTGTTTTAGTGATGTTAGAAACTGACCTCAAGAGCCTGCACCTAGGTACAATGTTCTTCAAACATCCTTCAAGTACCCATGAAATATGGGAATATGAGTCTGTTAAAGTGGAGGAAGGGGTTTTAGGCTTGTACATGCAAGTAAATGCTGTTAAGGGAGCTGGGTAACCACAGTGCAAGAACCTAAGTTACGATCTCCCTGAACCAGAATGCATTATGAAAGGTTAATTGTGCAAGTGTTGCTTTAAGAGTGGGGAGAGTGTGCTGGTGCCCAGAGTGGGCAAGGAAGAAAAGGAGAGAGTACCCAGTGTGTTACCCTGCCTGCCCTGGTGAAGTTGTTGAACATTTTCTATCTCTACTCTGCAGTCCTGGCTTTTAGAAAGCAATGATTTGAAATAACAGCACAACACATTTTGATGTCACTGTTTGTTAAACACGCCCCAGTTAAATTTGCATGTTGCGTGCCATGTGAATTTGTGTCAAAATGGGTAATTCTGTCACACATTAAGTTAAAAAACAATTTATCGGTTATAATTGTAAAATTATTTAATAAAGATCATTCTTATTTTGATTAACATAGTGTTACCTCTGGATCAAATGTTGCTGCAGTCAATCTTAATCAAAAGTCAACCATATGGGAATTGGCAATCTCTCATTGGCCAAGGGCCATTTGTGTGCAATTCCTCCAGCAAAGGCCTGGTAATCTCGCCATGGACTACTAATTACTTCCCAGTGATGTTGGTGCCCATTTAGCAGCTGGTTAAACTGAAGCACATTTCAAGTGAGTTCCTCACTAAAGCAGATGGTTCTTGTAGGAACTTTAAAAAAAAAATAGAATTGAACCATAGATAGGCCTAGTTGAAAACTTGACACCAAACCACAGGAGTCTTTGCATCCCTGAATCCTGAGTTCAAAAATAAACAACAGCACAAAGATATCTGTTGTGGAAAGTAAAAGCAATTACAGTAGAATGGTACCCTACAGTGAGGGATACCTAGAAAATTAACAATAGCTGGAAAAACAATTTCAGAAAAGTTAACAGCTCAAAAACAGCCCTGAATATGACACATAAAGAAAGATACAGGCTTTTCATAAGTTAAGCTGTCGATATACCCAAGGTTCAAACATATTTTTGGAAGGGGGGCGGAGGGGAAATGTTAAGTAACCAAAGTCACAGTTTGTACCAGTGATGGATTTAGAAATGACTGAAAGGCACGTGTACTAAAGGCATGAGATTTATTTTCTAGAGTGCTAGCAAACCGCATCACTGTAATAAAATCCGATATGGGAATCGCAGTACAATTTTTTTAAATTAAGTAAAATTCACCAAAAACCCAACCCCCTACCATGTTACTCCAAAACCCTGCCAATTCCATAAGTGCATTAACAAGAATACTCAAATAAAGCCAGTTAATCCCTTCACACTAAGGAACATTCCCCTTATCTCAAAAAAGCAGCTGCAACTCTCGAATCATAGAATGTTACAGCGCAGAAGAAGTCCATTTGACTCATCGCGTCTGTGTTGGCTCTCAAAGAGTTATCCACTTGGTCTCTTTCCCCATACCATTTCCAATCTTTCTTAAAGAAAATCAATCTTCACTGAAGACAACAGCTGGGAATGTCCCAGAAAATTTATTTGAGGAAAATTAAAAGTTTTTAAAAGCTACATTTTAGTAGCTTATTTGTTATGCATAACTTCTTCAGAAACCATGAGCTCATCTTAAAACTTTCTGCTTCAAGTTCATGTGCAACTAGCAGTTGGAGAAAATAATGTCTGATTAGTTCTAACGGGCTCCAGTTCCACCTTCAAACTGATCTGGTTGTTTGATATTGAAAATTTCTAATTTTCTAAAGTGAAAAAAAAAGCTGTTTTTTTTCCCCAAGTGAAAAGCTAACAATCTGACATATGAGTTGAAACACTGTCAACTTATAGCATTGCCAATTGGCAGGTATGCATTTAAAGTCAACAGGGAAAAAATCTGCCCAGTACTACTTCCTCCTTCACTAAATCCTTTTTGTCCTCTGTGGGAATTAGTTGACTGAACTGGGGAAAGTTTAAAGAAAAACAATGTTGCCTTGGTGCTACTAAATGCTCCTCAATCAGCTTGGCAGAATGTGACAGGAATACAAGCACTTTTCAGCAAGCCTGGAAATACAATTTCTGGGAAGCAACCTTTGATGGATTTGATAATACTCCCCTGGTCTACATTTTCATGCAACAGAGATATAGGGGGAAAAATTCAGTATCGCCCCGTTTGGGGCGCAATTATCGGCTGTGCAGCAAGTTTAGCGCCTGGCGCTAATTATCGCCTCCGACTGCAAACTTGGCTTTAATCGCCCCTGGAGGTGATTGGAGCGCTAAATCAGGTGCTACACACCTGTCTTAAGGCGCAAAGGCCGATGAGCGAGGCGCTAACTCAGAGCGCTGGCGAAGCTCATGTGATGTCAGTCAGCAATGGAACACAGATACAATGGCGCTGGCCAGTTCTTAAAGGGGAGGGTTGACCTTGCTCTCCATCCACATCCTGCTCATTACAGCCTTGAATCTCGGCCTGGAGAGACCTGTACATCAAATCTGCTGGAATGAACAATGGAGAGAACCAGGGAAAGAGCTCAGAGTGCAGCCCCCACAGTCTCTTCTAAATAGATGCAAGGAACGGCAAATCAAAATGAACCTGCAAAGTGCTGCTCAGTACCCAAAACTCCTTCACACAGCGTTGAATCTCTCCAGAAGTCTCTCGCTCTCTCTCTCTCTCAGAATACGTGGTGCAAAAATGCCACCAACAAAAAAAGGCAGGAAGCGGTCGCCTTTAAATAGCGCTCCCCCAGTCCCTTCCTGACTGCAAAACGCTCCCCTCAACCTGTCGTTGCTAGCGGCAGGCGGTAAGGCAGGGGGCACCACTCAATATCCACTTCGGGGCACTGCGCACTCGACTGACGTCACGATCTGCCAGTGCAGGAGATCGTGGCGGTATTGTTTAGCGCCGCCGCAAAATGTCTGGTCAATTTCGCGAGAGGCGCAGATATCGCCGCGCCCGGGCGCTAGTTGCATTGCGCCCCATTAACGCCCTCTTAAGGCGCTAACGGGAGGCGCAAACCAACTGAATTTTTCCCCCATAAACTTTAACTGGAGAGTAAGTTTAATATAAAAGTGGCATATTCGGTCTCCTCCCCAGCTCTGTAAAATCTGAAATCGATTCAAACTCAAGTCTTCAAAGGCAAACTGCTACCATGGTTCACTTCGACACCTCAGCAATTAGCTCAACATAATAAAGCTGATGAGCTAAAGGAACTTGAGGAAAGTAGCATCCTCCCTCTTTTTAAGTATTGAGATCAGTCCCTTCTTTATGGTGAATGTTTAATGAGGCTTGGCAATCATATACTATTGAGTAGTTTCCCACAATGGAACAAGGACCAGAGGTCTGATTAAAGAGGTAACTGTCTAAAGTGAAACCTCCTCAATCATGTTCTACAGCTATGACGAGAGAGTGCAAGCTTAACCATTTAAAAATCTATTTTAGGTAAACATTTTTGTTCCTGGCCATTAGAAATGATGAATATGTGATGCCAGTACCAAATGTGAATTAGGAGCTCTTTGTGAGCCAATTAGTCTCTTACATTTATATTCTTGTGCAGACCACAAATATTTCATTGCAGTACAACCCCAGGAGTTTTATTACAGTCGGATTTACACTGAGATTTTTAAATAAGTATTTACCTTTGTAAAATTTACTGAGTTATTCTGTAAATATGGCTTTAGACATGGAAGTTGTTTCACTGAGGGCAGAGGTTCAATCTGCTGTTTTACTTTAGCAAAATAACAAGACTTTACTCAACCGTATCACATTGTACATTTCCCAGCCAGGGATATGCTTCATAGCTGGTCAGTGTTCCTTGTCATGATAATCCTCTGCTGACACCAAGCACATATATCTCACTTTGCAGGGAATATGGACTAACAGAACATTTTGTTATCCTGCAGATAGGCAAAGTCTCCAGATTTAATGTAAGTAACAAGGTAGCTGCAGAAAACATGTCTGCGGTTTGCTCCCAACTGGTAGCATTGATACTGAAAAGGAAAGAGTACAAATCCTGGCAAGAAATCCAAACTAATCCAATGTTAATTGGTTTAATAAGCTGGTTTATAGTCAAACCAACCATATCCAAATATCTGAACCAAGGCCAGTTGCCTGGTCACTAATGCAGAACACACAATAGCAGCAACGTCAAAGGAGATTCAAAATGATAAATGTCAGTAATTCCTTAACAATTCAAACCCAGATAAATGTGCTGCTTTCTGGATGATATGCTGATAGGGTTAGATGAAGTAGAGTGGGAGGAGGCTCGTGTGTACTCCAAGTAATACCATGTAGTAATCCAATGTCATTGCATTGTATCTTTCTGCTGCAATGCGTTCCGTGTTGATGACGTACTGTGGCCAGTACTTGCTCTACCATGAACCAAATGTCTGTCAATAAGCGAAACTACGGCTGTAATAAAGAAGTCAATTATATATAATGACAACATACAGAATGCACTGCAGGAAGGGGAATTAATGATATTCTAATAGTTATTAAAATGTAGAGTTTTTCATTGCACGCAGTTCAGAAAGCTTGATGGAGACTTTAGTTGTGAAATTGCAACATCTTTTAAAAATAATCTTTTATTCAGAAAATAAGATAAAAGAGCCATAACATAGGAGACCCTCTCTGAGTTAATGGAATTTGACTCGGAGGAAGAATGATTTGAGAGAAAACTAGGTAGCTATGACATAAATTTGGCTGGGAATCCATATGATGGTAACTTGATTAGAAATGCACGCTGCCAAATCACATCAAAGGCTTTAGAGATGTCCAAGTCAGTGACAAATGGTTTCCCCCAAGTGTGAGAACAAATTGCATAATATGGGGAAGATCACTAATGTACTTTAATGTGCTATGGATTAGGCCAGAACTTTAAAAGGTGATAGATTTGGGCAGAGGACCCTGTGTAGCTGCAGCTCTCCTTACTTTTTCTCAGTCTTATGTCTATCCAGTAAAACAAGCAGGTCGTCAAACCAACCATATTCAAATACCTGAACCAAGGTCGCTGTACTCTAATACACAACATACAATGGCAGCAACACAAGCCTTGTTCTAACAAGTATGAATCACACAGGTGCCAAATCCAAACTGTATACAACTCCCTGACACCCCATCAATGGGTAAACTGATGATACAGCATTTTCTTTCAACTGACAATACCACAGTAGGACAGATCTGTAGAACATTGCCTATGACAAGAACAATATGACTGCATTCATGATCAGTCACAAAAATATTCATATTTTGAGGATCAATCACTGGACTTTTCACTTTGTATCCTTATGGCACTAATTTTCCTGCCAACATTCCATCTTGCACCAAGTCCTGTTCACCCATCATGACTATCCTCACTGACCTTCACTGGCTTCCAGTCCACCAGCACATTGTTTCAAAATCCGCCACTTTATTTGCAAATCCCTTGATAGCGCTACTCCACACTAACTTGGCACCCTCTGCTCTTCTGAATCTGTTCTAAGTGGCCCTCCTCCTCCACTCTATCATCGCTACCATTGCTATTCTCATCCGAAACCCCTCCACTTTCATATATCTCTTCTAAGCTTCAAAAGCCACTTCAAATTTACCTTTTCATGCCAAAGACCATCTCCCCCAATTCTTCTAACACCTGCTCAGTGTCTCTTCTCCCTGGGAAGGGACTCGATATGTTTTGCTACATTAAAAAGGTTCTATACAAGTGCAATTGGTTTTGTTTCCCAGTTACTGGCTCTGTGCTTGACAGCATTCTCTATCTCAACTAAAAACATTCAAATATCTTCATTATAAATCACATTTCAATCCATGTTTTCTCCCCAGGTAAAGGACCCATGGACAAGAAAAGACTAATTACAGCTTTGATAATGTCCTGTTTGAGCTCCTGAAGCATCATTATTTAGTTAGGCGATATCTGCAGTTCTCACCTGGAGCTCTTCCTCCAGAGCAGCAGTAGCATTTTCTCCATTGCTCTCATCAACTACCACCACCATATGTGTCAGAGAGTTGACTCGTACTTGTTCTTGCTCCAGGTCTTCTTGAAGCACCTATATGGGAACAAATAATCAGGACTGAAGACATTTCCTGGAATATACCAGATTTATTGATTCTTAGTTATAATAAAAAGGTCACCATTTTTTCCTGTGTGTGTGGTTGTGTGCTCAGCAAGGAGAGGAACAATGCAATAAACGCAAGTTCTACAGTTCTACATTTACACTGGCATGCCTGGGAAAGTATGGGTCAGAGAGTTGCATCACACTGGCTCGATAATCTGCCTCCGACTGAACCTCAGGAGGCCTCGTCATGCCCACATTCTGTACTCAGTGCTTCATTTAGGGTTGCTTTCCTTTTAAACCCCATGGACTAGGAACTGAACAGAGGTTTTACTTCGAATTTGTAACAGGCAAAAGATACATTTATCCTTTTGCCTAAGCAGCACCTTCAGATGAAAGGACAATGTTTATTCAATGCACTGCACAAACTAGGTCACTGCTGTTCAACAGAAGTCATACACAGGGCAACTAGACTTTCTCTTAAATTTCTTTTTAGGTCACAATGTGATCAATTTTGATCAGATTTGAACAACTGTTGTAGGGATAATCTCAAAACATGCCTCAGGTTCCATGAGACATTTTACAACCATGTCATCTTGCATTACTGCTGAGACAATAAAAAGTCCCACTGTTCCACCAAGATAACCTGAGGTATTGAATTATCACAGGCTGTTAACTGCTTCCCAACCCAAACTTTACAGTGTTTCCATTATTTTCATGAGGTACTTAACTATTTCGGCTAGAAATTTGTTTGCCTCCAAAAATGGGCGCGGAGATTGCAATGTGGGATCAACCTGTGCCCGTTCAAAGTAATGCAGGCAGCACACTAACTTCATGCTGCCTGCAGATTAACATGATTGTGGTGTTCAGCCCAGCACTGAACGTGCTGCTGGGTGGCTGAACGCTCAGCAGGGGGCCCAAGTTCATACGAGGATAGCACCGATTAAAGCTAACCTGCACTTCTTAAAGGCAGTCTGCACCTCTTAAAGGGGATGATCATTCTGCCTGCAGCAGGTAATTCAACTGGCTGGGGACCAGAGTCAGAGCAGCAAAAAGGACTACTGATGTCGCAACAGGAGAGAGAGCGTGCTTCAAGGTTCTCCAATGTAGCACTGGCGGCCTTGATGCAGGAGGTGAACACGAGGAGAGAGGTCCTTTTTTCACAGGGGGCCAGGAGGCCCTCCACACAAATGCACAAAAGGCATTGCGAGCAGAGAGCCGTCGAGGTGAATGCCAGCAGTGTCACCCCGAGGACCTGGACGCAGTGCAGGAAGAATTTTAATGACCTCACACGAGTGGTCAAGGTCAGTGTATTCATCTTCAAATGCCATATGTTGCCATCTGCACCACTAGCCTCACACACTGCTCAATGCACCACACCCCCATCACTTACCTACCAACAATCTCTACCAAACACGACTCATACCTCACATTCATAGCTTCATCTCACCCTCACACACTTCCAACTGCTGCAAGCCTCACACCCACATCTCACAGCTTGCACACAGTCAGCTATTCGACCATGACAGGCATATCATCCAAGCACATTGCACCCCACTCACTGACACACTTCCCTTTCTCTTGCAGAACAAGATGGCTCACAACCGGAGACAGCAGGACCTAACCGGTGGGGGACAGGTGCGCCTGCACAACCAAACCCAGTTGGAGGAGACAGTGCTGGCCATGATTGGGAGGGCCATCGCTGAGCCCGTGGTCAGCGGCGGGTCTGAAACAATAAAAGATCACCACCTCCAAGTTCCCCTCCATGTCACACACCATCCTGACTTGGAAATATATCGCCGTTCCTTCATCGTCGCTGGGTCAAAATCCTGGAACTCCTTCCCTAACAGCACTGTGGGAGTACCTTCACCACACGGACTGCAGCGGTTCAAGAAAGCAGCTCACCACCACCTTCTCAAGGGCAATTAGGGATGGGCAATAAATGCTGGCCTTGCCAGCAATGCCCACATCCCATGAACGAACAAAACAAAAAGATGGTATCCTCATATTTAATCCTCCTTCTCACATCCTACTTCCCCCTCATCCCACAATCTCTTCTGATTTACAAGCTGCACATGGCGTAAACGTTCACCTCTTGCTTCCCCCTCTCTCCTCACCACAACCTTACCCTTGTGCCTTTCTCCTTCCAGATAGCCAAGAACTGCCACCTGGCCAGGCACTGGTGGAGCAGCAAGAAATTGAAGATCACCAAGACATTGATGAGGAAGACACAGCACCGTTACTCGATTTGACACTCGCAGCCACCAGTTCAGATACTGACACTCTGGGTACTTTAGAGGATAGGTTAGACACGGGATTTTCACGTGGTGAGACACCAGGCACGAGTAGCCTGCAGCCCGGGCAGGGGACAAGGGTAGCGCAGGTGCCAGCTCCCTGGAGGGCGAGGTCGCACATGAGTTTTGATGCAGAGGACTCAGATGAGGACTTCGATGCGGCGGCCTACAGAGAAACGCTGATGGGTATGCACAATGAAATTTTTGGTGTATTAGCAGGCCTTCCAGAAAGCCTGAGTGCCATGTCAAGGAGCATGGAGGAGTCCGGCACCAACCTTGCACAGGGTTTTACGCAGAGCTTGGAGCCCATGATTTCCAGCATGGAAGTGATGGGTAACTCCATTAGTGCATTTGTGGACCCAACCATCATGCAGCTTCTGATGGCCGATGTCTCAACTTCCATTGCAGCACAAGCAGAAGCCACCCAATATCTGGGTGCTGCAGTGGAAGCTCAGGCTGATGTCATGCAGGCTCAGACTGCTGCCACCGTGGCTGTGTTTACCAGTGTTCAAAGAGGTTTGCAGGGTGTCACAGCAATCTGTCCTCCAACAGATTACTAGGATTGCTGAGGTGCCGCCCCGGGGGAGTGGCAGTGGCTCCGTGGAGGTCGACCCTGCTGTCCTCTCTCAGGATGACAGCATTCGTCCTCCCACCACTGCCACTCGCCAGTGCCCTTGCTGTTGCCTGTCAGCCAGCCAGTCCAGACTGCTGCCGCTCAGGCCAAGGTGGTGCAGTCTAAAGCCAGGCTTTCTCGGCCCAGAGCTGCTCGAGGTCGTCCTGCAAGGCCATCTGCAGTCTCCCCCACTGAAAGTCAGCAGCCTTCCATCAGCACATTACAACAGTGACTACACTTCAAAAGAAGCACTTCATTGGCTGTAAAGCGCTTTGGGACGCCCAGTGGTCGTGAAAGGCGCTATATAAATGCAAGTCTTTCTTTCTTCTTTCTTTCCATGCTGCAGCCACTGGGGTAGCACTTAGTAGGAGCACTAGGACAGGAAAAGGCACACGGAAGATAGACACTAAGGGAATGCACAAGGGTGATTAGTTGACTTTGTTATGTAATATTGGCTGGATTGATGGATAAAGTTGGTTTGGAATGTTTCTTTTATTTCAGCATTGCTGGCAAGAGGATGCTGTGATGGTCAACAGAGGGAAGGTAAGGTATGGGACTATTGTTGAACGGGAAATTGGGGTTGCGTTCACTGGTACTGCAGTCGGATGAGACGGTCACGGACAGCCTGGGCAGAAAGGGGCTGTCTGGGTTGCCTCCTCCCTTCCACTTCCTCCTCTTCCGCTTCTTCCTCCTCTGCTTCCTCCTCTTCCTCCTCTGCTTGTCATATGCCTCGTGGCAAGGGCTGTGTCCTCATGATGGTGAGGTTGTGGAGCATGCAGCAGACCACGAATATTGAGACACGCTCTGGTGAGTACTGCAGGGCTCCTCCAGAGCGGTCCAGGCAGCGGAAGCATTGTTCAAGGACACCAATGGTCTGCTCTATCAGATTCCGTGTGGCAGTATGGCTCTCATTGTATGCATGCTGCCGACGTGTGCGAGGGTTGCGCAGCGGAGTCGCGCAGCGGAGTCATGAGCCAGGTGGTCAGCGGATAGCACTTGCTGCCCAGTAGCCACCCTCTGGTTTGTCGCGGTGGCTCAAAGACCGAAGGAACAGCAGGCTGGTGCAGAATAAAAGCATCATGACTGCTGCCAGGAAACCAGACATTCACCATCATGATGTGCTGAGCATGGTCGCATATCAACTGCACATTCATCGAGTGGTGACCTTTGCGGTTGCGGTACATCTCAGCATTTAGATGTGCAAAACCACCAGAAGTGTACGCGCGCGGGCACCATTTTCGACACAAAACAGCACCCCATAGCGCCAAAAAATCGGGTGCTACCGCTCCAAATTTCTAGCCCTTTATGCTTTGAGTTAAGTTTCTCAAAAATACCAATAGAAAATAATTGTGTTTTACTGTCCTCTGAGATACATGTCAATGCTTATTAAAGGTTTAATTAGTTGGGTTCTATGCTTGCACAGGCAGTAGCCAGGAACAATGCTACTGCCAGCAGTATTAATGTGAACTTTCACCTTGTCCTCTCAGTAGTAATGAGAAGTCGCACAACACCAGGTTATAGTCCAACAGATTTATTTAATTTTACAAGCTTTCGGAACAGTTCGCTCCTTCGTCAGGTAAATTAGCAGTGAGAGAATCTCCCAGAATTCACAATTTAAACACAGGTAGTAAGCAGACCTAGCAAAGGGCACTCATTGGGGTGAGACTCATTCGTTAGTTCAACTTCCTGTAATCCTAACAAATAAACACTGTTTTATTTGATTAAAGTGTGCCCTGTTTATCTATTTATCATAAATTTCTTCCCAGTAATTTCTTGGTGTCAACAGCTCTGGTGATGAGCAGCCACCATCAATACAACAACCTGCATTTATATAGCTCCTTTAACGGAGAAAAACATCCCAAGACTCTTCAGGTGCGTGATCAAACAAAAATGATGCCGAGCCAAAAAAGATATTCGGAAAAGGATCTTTAAGAAGGAGAGCAAGGTGGAGAGGCAGATAAGTTTAGGGAGAATAGTGCACCATGGTCAGTCACAATCACAAATGATGTCATTTGTAAATCTGATTAGAATCATTTCAGTGCTGTAGCATGGTTAGAAACCTGATTGGAGAGTTTTAAACATGGAGTTGCAGGAAGGTTAGAGATAGGGCAGTAGTCTGCAAGGACAGAATGGTTGAGGCTGGGTTTTTGGAAGAGTGGGGTGATGACAGCGGTTCTGAAAGGAAGGGGGGCAGTGCCTGTGGAGAGGGAACTATTTACAATGTCAGTTAACATGGGCCCAGGAAGGGTAGTTAAATGATCAGCAGTTTAGTGAGAATGAGGTCAAGGGAGCAAGAGGACAATGAGCTCAGAGAGGGCATGAGGGGAGATAGCAGAGAAACTATACAAAGACGCAAGTTCAGTGCTAGGGCAGGGGTGGGTCTTGGGGAAGGTTTGGTTTGGTGAGCAAGCGGAAGGGGCAGAAGCAGCCAAAAAGGTAGGCAGTTGGCAATATGAAAGTGCAATTGTAACTAACTTGGAAGAGTTTTTTCCCAGGATGGATGCAGAAGGAAATGGGGTTGGAAGGGTGTAGAGGTATGTGGGTTGTGAGGGATACAAGGAAGTGTTTGGAGATGGCGTTGGCTGTGATCGAGACCATTGGAGTTGAAGCGCCACGTGTGATGGCAAAGTCAAGGGGGTGGCCGTGAATATGAATAGGAGAGCTTATATGGAACGAGAGGATTAGGGAAGACAGAAGGGCAGTGAAATCAGAAGAGAGGGCAAGATGAGTTGAAATGGAGTTTGAAAAGAAAGGAACAAGAAAGACTTACATTTATATAGCGCCTTTCACGACCACCGGACGTCTCAAAGTGCTTTACAGCCAATTAAGTGGGACTTGAACCCACAACCTTCTGACTCAGATGCGAGGGTGCTACCCACTGAGCCACAGCTGACACGCTCACCAAGAATGAGGAGTCACTCAGTGCAGAGGCCAAGAGATGAAGGAAAGAGGATATCTTGAGTGAGAAACTCAAGGTCAGGCTTAGGTTGGCTGTACAGAATGAGGATTTTAAAAGAGAGTTGCGAGGGGTGGAACAAGGTGAGGTTACTGAAGGAGGAAAAAGTTATCAGCGGAGTAAGCAAAATAAGGTGTGATTCAGTTATAAGGGGCACACCACATCCAAGGCCGTTTGAGCAGGCCAGGCTGTAGAAAGTATAACCAGGCGGGGAGGCTTCATTAAAGAGCAAGGTGTTACCACACATGAGCTAAGTTTCTGTCAAAGCCAGGTTGTCAAATGTAATCATCCACAATAATATTGTTGGTTGGCAAGGGCCTTGTTTGAGAGTGAACGGACATTCTGGAGGGAAATGACAATAATGGTTGACCCATCGGCAGAGTCTGAGGGGCAATGGTGGGCGGGGTGAGTGGGACAAGATGGAGGTTGACAAGATTAGCTCCAAGAGGACGTGCTAGGCAAGAAGGTTGGCGAGAGTAGGATGGGGCAGTTAAGATTGCTGTTCGTGAGGAGGTATCAACAGGTGCCTTGGTGAAGGAAAGGTGTGCGCAGCTGAAGCTAGGTTCTGTTACACAGGATTATCACCTTTCTGTGGTGTTGATAAAACCAGCTAGACTTTGGTTATATTCCCACTTCAGTTTTTAAAACAAAATGCTACCAAGCATGCCTTAGCAGTGCTGGAAAAAAGGCACATTTTCTTTTCTCACTCTGGTACTGGCCCCATTTGGTACACAAGCAGAATTTTCACCATCTCCAGTTGGCCAGCAACAGGCAAGAGAAATGGCCAGCACAATGTCGATACTCCATTGTGTCGCTATTTAAAATTTAGATTTAGTCATTATAAATGGGAGTGGAAGCTGCAAAGCGAAGCAGGCGCAAAGTTGCCCTCTGGTTCCACTTCTCGCCATTTAAAGAGACTTAAGCCTCATAGGTAAAACATTTTTTTAAAAGCCTTATCGGAAGCACTACCTGTTCAAGCAAGATTCAATTTTTGTTGACAGGTACAGAAGAATAAGTACTCACTTTATGCTCTTCCACTTGTTGTTTTAAAGCTTCCAGATCTGGTCCAAGGGGTCGTGCCTCCATTTGGTGAATTCTGTCCTCTGTACTTGTTAACCAATCAGCTAAATGCTTCAGCTGCTGCTGCTGCAGATCCATGAGCACTTCATGTAATCTAGAAACAATTCAATGAATTATCAGTATTACATGTATCCAGTTAATTCATAGCTAAAGAGGTGATTCTGCAGCTTTTATTTCCCCAAATGATTTTTTAACCTTAATTTTGCTTCAATTTAAATTAAAAAAATACAACCTAAATTTTAAAAATTCAGGGACTTTTGATTAAATTAATTTTTAATGCAGTTTTATTCACAATTACACTGAAACCAAATTTTATTTCTGCAGTATTTCTTAAAATACTGGCTACTTCTCAAAGATTATTCCAGCTCCACTGGCCCAAAACCCCAGGTAAGTGCAAAGCAAAATGCAAAGCTCCAATCTTGCCTCCTTGGTACCATCTCTCAATTACCAGAAAACACAGGTACATTTACTCCTCTTACCACGCACGATAACAGTTGCAGAATACAGACATACTCAACTCCACACACACGGAATTGTAAGTATCCCCTGCACACACACCTTTCACAAAGAGCACTGATCATCAATGATCTGTAACAACAGGAATCTACCTGCTAAGAGGGGAGCAAAACCACAAACAACCCAAATTAAGCAAAACTAAGTTATCCACAAGTACAACTAAAAAGCCTCTTTTTGTGTTGCATATTCCCACTGGATCATGAGTTGAAGGAATTATTCATGTTTTTCTTCTGCAGCAGATTTTCTTGATGTTTGCATGATTGTATGCAATTTAAAACACAAAATGGCAAAGACAAGGGAAAAGTCTCAAGTTTTCCAAATATCCTCTCGCTTGAATTTATGATGTAGAAAGAGCACTAGAGAACAGACCTTCCACTTCTATTAGATCAAAGTAAAAACATGTTTGTGAAATCATGTCAATCCCTCAGTTTAACAAGCGAGAAGGAGCTGTCATCTAAAATTCTTAATGAAGAGTTGTTAGCAGCTATGATACAGTACATTCTGATACAATCTCCAACAAAGAGGTCAGAGAAGTGTTTGACAAATCCAAAATCACATGCCATGCTTCTAAGCTCTTCTCTTATCAAATTATATTACTCCATAGAAGTGATAAAGAATGACCGGGAAGACATTGCCATTTAAAACCCTGATATTTCAAATCATGTCACTTTATTATCTTTCCTATGAAGCATCTGAATGAACAATTGACCTTAATGTTTTCAGGGGTAATCATTCATGCAATCCTCCTCACATTTCATTAAGAATAATTGACTGGTGAATGATAGAATAGGTCCCAGTGACCTGAAATAGCAAGTAGGTAAATCTGCTCCTGACAACGGCTCCCTTCTTCTAAAATCCTTAATATTTGCAGATTAAAATGAAGTAAAAGTACCAGGTATAAAATCATTTGTTAAAGGTTAGAAGAACACTACCCAGTGTGAAATGGAGCCATGCAGACCAAGAAGCTTCCAAGTTAAATCAGTAGACTTTGCCAAATTAAGTGATCTACAATTAGCTCCCTGAACTAGGAAAGAGAAAATCTGGGAAGGCTCCCACTCCTAATTGTAACCCAAGGATCCTTACTGAGAAGCATGCATGCGCGGGCATCAGGTGAGGACAGGATGATGTTCGCTGTACTTTCCCTATCTAGGCTGACATGATGTTTAGCCGCTTAGATCAGACACTGGGGGCGCCTGGTGCCCATGGAACCGTATTCCACTTTCAATCAGTGCCTTCCGTTGGTGGAGAAAACTGGAAAAAATATTTTGACTGTGCAATCAGGTACACACGGTATGATTTTCAATCAGATGAGATCATCATAGAATGATTTCATCATAGAAATTTACAACACAGAAGGAGGCCATTCAGCCCATCGTGTCCGTGCCGGCCGACAAAGAGCTATCCAGCCTAATCACACTTTCCAGCACTTGGTCCGTAGCCCTGTAGGTTACGGCAATTCAAGTGCATATCCAAGTACTTTTTAAATGTGATGATGGTGGTACAGGCAGAAACCCTTTCAGGCAGTAAGTTCCAGACCCCCACCACCCTCTGGGTGAAAAAATTTCTCCTCAAATCTCCTCTAAACCTCCTACCAATTACTTTAAATCTATACCTCCTGGTTATCGACCCCTCTGCTAAGGGAAATAGGTCCTTCCAATCCACTCTATCTAGACCCCTCATAATTTTATACACCTCAATTAGGTCTCCCCTCAGCCTCCTCTGTTCCAAAGAAAACAACCCCAGCCTATCCAATCTTTCCTCATAGCTACAATTACCCAGCTCAGGCAACATCCTCGTAAATCCCCTCTGCACCCCCTCTAGTACAATCACATCTTCCCTGTAATGTGGTGACCAGAACTGTACGCAGTATTCTAGCTGCAGTCTAACTAGTGTTTTATACAGTTCAAGCATAACCTCCCTGCTCTTAAGCATAACCTCACTGCTCTTATATTCCACGCTTCGGCTAATAAAGGCAAGTATCCCGTATGCCTTCTTAACCACCTTATCTACCTGTCCTGCTACTTTCAGGGATCTGTGGACATGCACTCCAAGGTCCCTCTGATCCTCTGAGATGTGTGTATTGTGAATATTCCCATGCATTCACTGTGTCAACGTGCTTTGCCTGTGCATGTTGGTGTAGATACATCACTTGTAAAGGAGGACTTGTAAGCCACAAATGGTTTTAATCTCCTAGCTCCAAACAAACTCTGGACTCAAATAAAAACTGGAAGCATCATGGAAACAAGAGTTTCTTAGAAACGTGAATACCTTTACAAAACACAGTAGCCAGAGGAATGGGTGTTGACAGAGGAGAGCTTCATACATTCATATTTTGGACCAGACCAAAGGAATAAAAGTCACCTCTGTTTGTTTGCTGCACATGAAATGAGTTTGGGTAGTTTCAGTTCCTGGTGGGCACGGCCATAAAGATGGCTCGTGTGGAAAATGAGAACGTCACAATGATGTGACAATAGTATACTCTTCTGAAGGTGAATTTAAGGCACATACTTGACCAGAGTAAACGGACCTTTACTATCCATCTAATCTGTGCTATCCCTATCATGGCACCAACATCCCTCAACACTATGAGCTTTTAAGGTTTATTCCAATTAAGCATTTTCAGGCTTAAAATGGGCGTATAGCACACCAATTTAGCAGTGTAACAACCAGTGCCTAATCTGCATAGGCGCTGGTCCCACTGCTTTGTGGGGACCATTTTTAGGCAGAAGCCTAAAACAGGCATTTGGACCCTTAAATATGCTAATCAGAGGCCTACCACCCATTTAAAGACCTGTTATAAAATTAGTTATCGATGAGGAAAGCAGGCATCATGCTCAGATCTTCAGTGGCCCCTGCAGCCGCCAACAAAAGGCGTTAGGTGTATTTGTTTTTTCAATTACATTTTCTGTGGGGCCAGGAGGAGCAGGTCCTGATGATCGGCCTCCTCATTGCCCGATTCAACCCCCGTCCCTCCTGGAACTTACATGAGGGCCGTTGCCGGTGGCCTAAAATTCATTTTTCACAGGGAGAGCTGCCTTTAGAGGCGCGTCAGGTACCAGCTGCTCGCCCCGAGTATGAGGAGGATGCCGAGACAGATGACGACAGGGCCACCAATGATGGGGAGAAGGGAGTGGGGGATGCAGGAAAGCAGAGATCTCGGAGAGTTGTAGGCTGAAGGAGGTTACAGAGATAGGGAGGGGTGGAGGCCAGGGAGGGATTGGAACACGAGGATGAGAATTTTAAAATCAATGCGTTTGGGGACCAGGAGCCAATGTAGGTCAGCGAGCACAGGGGTGATGGATGAACGGACAGCAGAGTTTTGGATGAGCTCAAGTTTATGGAGGGTGGAAGATGGGAGACCGTCCAGAATAGCATTGGAATTATCGAGTCTGGAGATAACAAAAGCATGGGTGAAAGTTTCAGCAGCAGATAAGATAAGGCAGGAGCGAGAATCGGCGATATCATGGAGGAGGAAGTAGACGGTCTTTGTGATGGAGAGGATATGGGGTCGGAAACTCAGCTCAGAGTCAAATAGGATGTCAAGGTTGTGAACAGTCTGGTTCAATCGGACACTGTAGCCAGGGAAGGGGATGGAATCGGTGATGAGGAAACAGAGTTTGTGGCAAGAGCTGAAGACAATGGCTTTGTCTTCTCGATGTTTAATTGGAAGAATTTGTGTGTCATCCAGGAGTGGGTGTTGGACAAGCAGTCTGACAACATAGCGACAGTGGAGGGGTCGAGAGAGGTAGTGGAAGGTAGAGCTGCGTGTCGTCAGTGTACATGTGGAACCTGACGTCTTGTCTTTGGCTAATGTCACCGATGGGCAGCATGTAGATGAGAAACAGGAGGGGGCCAAGGATAGATTCTCGGGAGACTCCAGAGGTAACGGTGCGGGGACAGGAAAAGAAGCCATTGCAGGAGAATCTCTCGCTATGACTGGATAGGTAAGAGTGGAACCAGGCACAGTTTGGTGATTACTAAATATGTAATCTATTTAAAACTTAAGTGTGATAATGGGCTCTGCAGCAGCTGTTAATTGCATTGGCTCTTTTATTTGAGAATTATAAAAGTTGTGTGTACAATCTGTTACAAAAAAGGCAAATTGATAAATAACTATAATAGATTTCTCACAATTTGCCTGCCAGTGTTAGTCATGGCAAATTTCCAGGTCATGTGTAAGTGGTGATCCAATTCACAAGAATTCTATCCAGGCAATGATGAACATCTTCTTTCATGGATTTATGGATAATGGCAATTGCTTTTGCTAGGGATGAGCATGCTTAGAATATTGTGTCCAGTTTTGGGCAGCTTACTTTAAGCAGGATGTCAGGGCCGTGCACAGGGTGTGGAAGAGATTCATTAAGATGATATCAGAGATGAGAGGCTTTATTTATGAGAAGAGACGCATTTCATTTGAAGCTTGAAGGTTAAGAGGGGTTCTGCTGGAGGTTGTCAAAATTATGGGGGATTTGATCAGAGAGAGAAAAATGATTTCCATTGGTTGGCACGTCAGTACTTAGAAGGCATAAATTTGTGATCACCAAAAGAGCGAAGGGAGCGGTATTACACATTCGGTTATTAGGACATGGGTTGTCCTGCAAGAAACAATGGTGGATGCAGAAACCATAATAGCTTTTAAAACGGAAGTGGATAAATTTTCAAAAAGGAAAATTTAAAAGTGTCGGTGGGGGGGGGGGGGGGGGGGGGATGAGACTAAGCAGAGAGCTCTTTCAGAGAGCTGGAACAGGCACGATGGGCTGAATGGCTTCACTCTGTGCTGCAAAATTCTATGGCCTGGAATGTGCGGCGGGTAATAACAGCGAACGAACAGCGCCCGCTGTTATTACCCCTTTGAAACTGACCGCAACTTCAGGATTTAGCGCATGCGCATATCCTGAAGTTGTGGTCAGTCATTCACTGCTCCGATACTGGCTGCGCGGCGGACCCCCCCGTCCCGCCCCCGCCAATAGCCAGCAATCAGTGAAACTGATGGAAACTTTGTTTTTTCCGTGGTAACATCGCTGTTAAATAGCCCATTAAATATTATGCCTTGTTGGATTAGGCGTAACTGGGGTTTTAACAGCATACTGACTGCTAAACAAACCTTATGGCCCTGAAAAACTAATTTTAGTTTTGTGGAGTGTCAAATTTATCCATTTTAATAAAAATTACAATTTTTAAGAAACTTAAAAAAAAATATTAAAAAAAAAAGTTTGTTCATCTTTATTTCAGGTTTACCTTTACCTCATGCGAGCGCCCCAATCTTTGTTTTGCTTTCTATAACATTTTTTAAAAGTTAGAATAAAAGGAGCTTATTCACCTTCCTGGTTCCCAGTCTGTGAGAATTCTACATTATGATTGGCTGCTTCAACAGCTTGTTGATGTCACAGCAGCTCGCGTTAGGGAATCCCCATTAACTGACACTGATCTCAACTGAACATCAGAAAAGCCGAACTTCTTGCCACAGAGATCGCGAGATCGGGGCCAGCGGCGAAGGCCTTTGCTTCGCCGCAGACCGCAAATTACGGGCCATTGATTCTAAGAAACCAAATTTGGAGCAGTTCATATTTGGACTTTCAATTTGCCCCTCCTTTTTTTCTCTTACATTTCACCGGTAAATAACAGATTCTGTATCTATCACAACTGTCATTGGATATTTCCATCCTGCTGCAGTTATGATGAATCACCTTACCCTCAGAAGCTCTGGTACACTACTACAACTCTCCTTTCTAATAAATTAAATATTAATTTCAATTTCAGCATGAAAATAGTTGGTAGTATAAATAAGACATCAATGCAATAAGTTCATAGACGTTTCACAGCAAGCAGAATATAAGCAGAATACAGTAAAGCTGTTATATTTGAGACAGGCAGGCAAACAATAGTTTTGCTCCACAAATCCGATCTTAATGAAGAAATCAGGAATACTGCTGAGAAAGAATACTGAAGACTGGCAAGAAGAAGTAGAGCAGATGGCCAAAAGTAGCATATGCAGTGATAAGAAAGGAAAGGAAAGGACTTCCATTTACATAACACAACCTCCGGACATCCCAAAGTGCTTCACAGCCAATGAAGTACTTTTGAAGTGTAGTCACTGATGTAATGTAGGAAACACGGCAGCAAATTTGCGCACTGCAAGGTCTCACAAACAATAATGGGATGACCAGATAATTTGTTTAATGATGTTGGTTGAGGGATAAATATTGGCCAGGACTTCAGGGAGAACTCCTCTGCTTTTCTTCGAATAGTGCTATGGGATCTTTTACGTCCATCTGAAAGGGCAGACATGGCCTTGGTTTACCATCTCGTCTGAATGACAGCACCTCCAACAGTGCAGCTCTCCGTTACTGCACTAAAGAGTCAACCTGGTTTATTTTCTCAAGTCTCTGGAGTGGGACTTGAACCCACAACCTTCGAACTCAGAGGCGAAAGTGTCACCACTGAGCCAAGGTTGACGCACAAAAAATGGGAAATTCCATGATAATGTTGCAAAGTAGTAATCCTATTGATATATAGATCTCTATTGGGTATTGTTGGACAAATTATTTACAAAAGTTGATGAAGGTATCATCTCTGCAATATTGAAGTATCTGTAATGATCAACTGACAAGACATACAAATTAATAACAAAAATTCAGGAACTATAACAGAACTGAAAAATGGAAATTCAGTTGTCACTTGTTATATCTATGCAGTGACGCTTAACATTGGCATCTATCCAGTAATGTGGATAAAACCCTTCAAATGAGAAGAAATGAATGATAATAAAGACAGATAAAGTTGAGAATTACTGGAGACTAAAGTATTCCAGTCTCTATGGGGATTCCAACATTTTATAGGATCTATTGGCTGTCTGCATATATGGGTAAGCAATCTTTATTTTTGACATATTTACTAGGTCTTCTGATGCAGCATCCCTTAAATAAACAACTTTTTTTTTAAAATGTGGAGCTGATCTCTTCAACTTTTGTAAAATGGGAGCTACAATTGGCAGAATTTGAAAACAGCAGCCATTTTTTAATCTCGTCTCAATGTGCTGACAAAGATTAAGCAGGGAGTCTGAGAGAGTTACCCCGAGTCAGACCTACAATGGTGATGATGGCATTGCACATCTACATGGAACCTATATAGTATGATGGAAAATGAAGTTAGTGGAGTAAAAATTGGACCTTGTTGCACCCATTTTATAAGCATAATAGAAAAAAAGAAAGAGATACAGAGAGCACAACAGGAAAACTATAAATATTATAGTATAGAAAATGATGCAGCAATACAGAGTGCCATGGAATGGGAAAATACCTTCTCCTGCTTTGCTTTGTTCCCGCCTTAACCACAGTGAGTAGTGGGGAATGAAAAATTAGACAAGGACGTCCTGGCTGGACATGACCCTTGCCTCCTCCCTACTACCAAAGGGAGCTTCAGTGCATGTCTGTAAATAGGTTGGCCATCCAGCCAGTCCAGATGAACTGAAGTCATTCAGGATAATTTACTGAGGGGAAAAATAACATACACATCTATAAAATCCTACAAGGATACAAGTGAAAACACAAAGCAAAGTTTAGAAACATGTTCATTGTTTCTCCAAATTTTCTTGGTGTTTTCACATTCTTATCTCCACAGGAAAATATAGGGAACAACAAAATAAGAATTGTGTGTGATTTACAGAAAAGGCATAAACTCACTAGAAGAACAACGCAGTGTTAACATCCATCCACTATTCTTCCCTTTGGGACTGAAACATGAATAAGCTATGATGGAAGAGGTCAGTACATTGCACTGAACTCACAAAGGATTCCCGGTGTGAAGTAACTTTATAAAATCCAGACCCACAATCGACTGCATAATTGGCACACATCATATCCTGTGTGCGAAAGGAAGCTGGAATTACAGTTAGCCAAAAAAAACATTGGCTTGACAGCAAGGATAGAGCAAACAGAACAGTGACAAGAGAGTATGAAACATGTGATTGAAGGTGATCAAAAACATATTCAATTAACAGTAGTGTGGCGAAAAGCCTTCCACTGTCTCCACAATGATTCAAAATGGTACAAAGCATGTGAACTACAATGGAACAAGATAACAACTAGAACTCAAAGCGAACCTACAGTTTGGTATTCAAACACAATGCAATGTTTTGTTAATTATTTTGCAACTATATGAGATTACGGCTTGATGCCAAATTATCAAATGATTGTTTTAATACTGAAGAGGCTAGGAAATCTGTCCAAGATAGATAATGCCATTTACTTACTTGCTTTGTCTCTCCATGCTGGCTACCCTGAGATTTTCCCATCGGGAATTCAGCAAGTTCATCTGTTCCCGAATTTCATTTTCTTCATCTTCGGTTAGTTTTCCCTCTGCAATAAGTTGATTCCCAGCCTGCAGAATACTACCCACACTACCTTGATGTGCAGTGAGCTCCATCATAAAACCCTGCCAAAAATAATTGAGGTAAGTAGAAAGAAAAGATTTGCATTTATATAGCGCCTTGCACGACCACCAGACATCCCAAAGCGCTTTACAGCCAATTAAGTACTTTTGAAGTGCAGTCACTGTTGTAATGTAGGAAATGCGGCAGCCAATTTGCGCACAGCAAGCTCCCACAAACAGCAATGTGATAATGACTAGATGTTTTAGTAATGTTGATTGAGGGTTAAATATTGGCCAGGACACTGGGGATAACTCCCCTGCTCTTCTTCAAAATAGTGCCATGGGATCTTTTATGTCCACCTGAGAGAGCAAACGGGGCCTCGGTTTAACGTCTCATCCGAAAGACGGCACCTCTGACAGTGCAGCACTCCCTCAGCACTGCACTGGAGTGTCAGCCTAGATTTTTGTGCTCAAGAGTGGGACTTGAACTACACAACTTTCTGGTTCAGAGGCGAGCGTGCTACCCACTGAGCCACAGCTGACACTGCAAGTAATGCATAGATTTATAAGATGTTCCAACAAATAGAAGAGAAAGCATATGGACAGAAAAGGTAAAATTCATTATTGGCGAATTAAATTCCAGAGATGTATCATCTTTGGTGCAAGTAAAATTATAACTCAACAACAACTTGCATTTAATTCAGGTCTTTAATACAGAAAAACATCTCAAGGTGCTTCACAAAGATGCAAAGAAGAAAACCTGACGAAGGAGCAGCGCTCCGAAAGCTTGTGATTTCAAATAAAGCTGTTGGACTATAACCTGGTGTTGTGCAACTTCTCACAAAAATAGAGTACTATAGTATCTTTATATTCAGTACTTTAAGTAATTAACACCTAATATGTGCCTCCCCATCACGGTAATGCACTTACTTCGTGACCATGAAACTGCTCTTTGACCTCCTCCACGTCATCTGAGACCTCGCCCTGAGCCTGCAGTGAATCCTCGGCCGAAAGCAGCCAGGTCAGCACCACCTCTAATGCAGTCTGGTAGCTGTCCAGGTCCACTTCCGTTTCCATCAGTGAGCTTCCAGCTGGCTTCTCTACCGAGGGCTCCGAGAGCTGCTCAATGTGAAACAGAGTGGAAGTTCTTCAATTAAAGATGGCTCAAACTGTTCCATTACATTAACTAAATAATCAAGGCAACAACACTATAGATTTGAAACTTAGATAGGAGTTATGAGCTTGTTTCATTTTCTTACCGTCTCCAGAGAATTTATTCCAAATTCAAGAGCGAGTTATAAACAGGTAATAAATCTTATGCTTACTTGTCCCTTTTCCAATGCAGAAAAGGACACGATTGGATTTTGCACTATTCATTACTTTGCATATCCCCAATTACAAAACCATTTTAACTGCATAATACATTCAATACTGATTATGTCTTCTGGGACTGATCAGTTTTGCAATTTCACTTAAATAAAACAAACAACCCATTCAATCTTTCATTTCTAGGGATAACTTTTCTACAATAATAATATTGGATTTTGCCATCGGCAGCACTGGTAACAGCAATATCATGATTCTGGACCTGGTAACAGTTGCAGAAATAAAACTGGTAATAAGCTACTAAGCTTCTTCCCAATCCCAACCCCACCGCCCCTCCATTCTCTAATTCTATCACCAGAGAGTCGATAATTTGGATCAGAGAAATGGCAGGTTGGTTGATTAGAGGATGGGTCAAACAAGTGGATGATCCCATCACTTGTCACAGCTTTTTTGTTTCTATTTCCTCGGTCCTCTTGCATCAATTGTCATGAAAAGTGTCATTAACCACAGAGACAATCTACTAATCAGACATTAAGAAATCATCAATCCCAGTAGGAAGATGTAAACAAAATATCGAAGTGGTGCAATATTCCAGTTGTACTGCCTGAAGGTCCACATCTTTTCATCAAGGTAAAGAATTCCTTTTCAAGCTTCTTTTCCTGTAAAGCCCATCAATCGTAAAACTGATGGGAAAATGGTCCAGAATCCCGACGCTGGTGAGGGTGGTTCTGTAGTGTAATGGCAGCTGGTGAGGGTGGTTCTGTGGTGTAATGGCAGCTGGTGAGGGTGGTTCTGTGGTGCAATGGCAGCTGGTGAGGGTGGTTCTGGTGTAATGGCAGCTGGTGAGGGTGGTTCTGGTGGTGTAATGGCAGCTGGTGAGGGTGGTTCTGTGGTGCAATGGCAGCTGGTGAGGGTGGTTCTGGTGTAATGGCAGCTGGTGAGGGTGGTTCTGGTGTAATGGCAGCTGGTGAGGGTGGTTCTGGTGGTGTAATGGCAGCTGGTGAGGGTGGTTCTGTGGTGTAATGGCAGCTGGTGAGGGTGGTTCTGTGGTGTAATGGCAGCTGGTGAGGGTGGTTCTGGTGTAATGGCAGCTGGTGAGGGTGGTTCTGGTGTAATGGCAGCTGGTGAGGGTGGTTCTGGTGGTGTAATGGCAGCTGGTGAGGGTGGTTCTGTGGTGTAATGGCAGCTGGTGAGGGTGGTTCTGGTGTAATGGCAGCTGGTGAGGGTGGTTCTGTGGTGTAATGGCAGCTGGTGAGGGTGGTTCTGTGGTGTAATGGCAGCTGGTGAGGGTGGTTCTGGTGTAATGGCAGCTGGTGAGGGTGGTTCTGGTGTAATGGCAGCTGGTGAGGGTGGTTCTGGGGTGTAATGGCAGCTGGTGAGGGTGGTTCTGGGGTGTAATGGCAGCTGGTGAGGGTGGTTCTGGGGTGTAATGGCAGCTGGTGAGGGTGGTTCTGGTGTAATGGCAGCTGGTGAGGGTGGTTCTGGTGGTGTAATGGCAGCTGGTGAGGGTGGTTCTGTGGAAAATGTAGAATGTCACAACAGGAGATAAACTTTCTGAGGCAGAGGGTTAAAGCACACTGTTGGGGCAGAGTAGAGGGAGCTAAACAATACTTACCTTTATCTGCCACCTTTTCAGATTCAAATATCCCAAAGTCCCTCACATAATAGATTTTGAAATACAGATGTTGACACTGAACCTGCCTCCTTGGTGTAAAAATGGTGTTGTGGATCGACCACCTGTAATAAAAATTGCCCAATTTCCATTGATATTAGACGGGTCCTTTAACAGGCGGCTGATCCGCAACACGAGTTTTATGCCTGGGCAACAAGTTGAAAATCTACCCCACAGTGTTTATTTTTTACATAGATAAAGCTGGCTGTGCTACACGTGATCTGCAATTGCTTAATGCTGAAACATTGTACCCAAAGTAAGGAAGTGGTCCATTCCCCAGTACTTACCGAAAAATTCTATTATCAATACTTATGACTGGCTTATACCGCTATTGGTTTATATGTGTACCAAGAACCACAAATCATGTGTTGCACTTTCTCCAGGGATGTTGTATCCCTCCCATAATGAGCAGTCCAAAACTGCACACAGTATTGCAGATGTTGTCTATCATTTTGTACAGTCATCATGATCTTATTTGCATTCAATTATCCTTGATATAAACCACAAACTCCAATTTGCTTTTTTAAGTACACAAGATTAGGGCTCATGGGGTTGGGGGTAATATAGTAGCATGGATAGAGGATTGGTTAATGGACAGAAAACAGAGGGTAGGGATAAACGGATCTTTTTCAGGTTGGCAGGCTGTAACTAGTGGGGTGCCGCAAGGATCAGTGTTGGGGCCTCAGATATTTACAATCTATATTAATGACCAAAGGAAGGGGCCGAGTGTAATGTATCCAAGTTTGCTGATGATACAAAGCTAGGTGGGACAATAAACTGTGAGGAGAACACAAAGAGTCTGCAAAGGGATATAGATAGACTAAGTGAGTGGGCAGTAAGGTGGCAGATGGAGTATAATGTAGGGAAATGTGAAGTTATTCACTCTGGTAGGAAGAATAGAAAAACAGAATATTTTTTAAATGGTGAGAAACTTTCAAATGTTGGTGTTCAGAGAGATTTGGGTGCCCTCGTGCAAGAAACACAGAAAGCTAGCATGCAGGTACAGCAAGCAATAAGGAAGGCAAATGGCATGTTGGCCTTTATTGCAAGGGGGTTGGAGTATAAGAGTAAGGAAGTCTTGCTACAATTGTACAGGGCCTTGGTGAGACCACACCTGGAGTACTGTGCACAGTTCTGGTCTCCTTATCTAAGGAAGGATATACTTGCTTTGGAGGCGGTGCAACAAAGGTTCACTAGATTGATTCCTGGGATGAGAGGGCTGTCCTATGATGAGAGATTGTGTAGAATATGCCTATACTCTCTGGAGTTTAGAAGAATGAGAGGTGATCTCATTGAAACATACAAGATTCTGAAGGGGATTGACAGGGTAGATGCTGAGAGGTTGTTTCCCCTGGCTGGAGTGTCCAGAACTAGGGGGCATAGTCTCAGGATAAGGGGTCGGCCATTTAAGAATGAGATGAGGAGGAATTTCTTCACTCAGAGGGTTGTGAATCTTTGGAATTCTCTGCCCCAGAGGGCTGTGAATGCTGAGTCTTTGAGTATATTCAAGGCTGAGATAGATAGATTTTTGGACTCTAGGGGAATCAGGGGATATGGGGATCAGGCAGGAAAGTGGAGTTGAGGTCGATGATCAGCCATGATCTTATTGAATGGCGGAGCAGGCTCGAGGGGCAGTATGGTCTACTCCTGCTCTTACTTCTTATGTTCTAAGTAGTGTTTTTTTTAACCGGCTCCTCCAAGCATGGAGAAATTTACCCTGTAAAGTATATTTCTATTCTTTGTCTTTAGAACTGATTTTTATGTATTAAACTGTATCTGCTGCATATCTGCCCATTCTCCTAGACTGTGTACATTCTCCTGTATTCTCCCTGGTAGTTTGATACACCTCCAAATTTGGTATTAAACATGGAGAGCAGTTTCTGCTCAGTCCAGAAGATATTTGGGTAGAAATTCATCAACGTCCAGCTTCGGGCTCAAGGTAATGTTGCGGCTGCAGCGTGCGCCTGAACCAGGAGACACAAAGCCGGCCCAAAACTGGGCCTCGAGTCTCATTAATATTAATTGGGCGAGCTGCCGGCGCCTCCACAGACAGATCGCCCATTTGAACAACATAAATGTTGGGACACTGGCCTGGCTGGCAGTGGCCCAAAGGTAAGTCCTACAACCGTGTAGGAGCCGGATCAAGAAAGTCCAGCCCATATCTGAATATTATTATGTTCAATATCTTTCTCTTCTAATACTGAAAGGTTCTAAATACTGAAACCCCTTCCTTAATAAGTAATGTCATGTCTCTCTCTTTTTCCTTTACCTGTCTTTTCTAAAAATGTAATAGCCTTGAATATTTTGTTTTCAGTCATGCCCTGGGTTCCAGTTAAAGCAATGTAACATTTATTTAACTGCAATTCTTCTTCTAATTCTCCAATTTTATTCCTTAAGCCTCTTGTATTATTGCACATACATTAGTTATTTTTCCTTGTTATATAAGTAACTTTTGCTCCTTCATTACTTTTCTTCTTTTTTTCACTATCATACATGCTCTTTGTCTCTTCTCAGGTAAGTCCCTCCCCCTCCTATCTTCTCCAGTGTTACCTGGTTTATGTTATTGTTCCCCTTCCCTTTGCTGCTCTTGAAGCCTCCTTTATCTAATGTTAACATCTTGGGAGCCTCAATACTCATCAACTTTCCTAGTTTTTGGTCAAGTTTAAATCTTCCCTATTATCCAATTAATCCTCTCTGCATGGACATTCGTGTTATTTTGGTTCAGGTGAATACTGTCCTGCACAGCTCTCATCTTTCCCAAAATTTGCTCCAGTACTTTCAAATACTTCAATCTGCAACATACTTTAAACCACACATTGATGCCTCTCATCTCCCACCTCCCGAAGTAGCCAAGCACATGACACTGGAAATAATTGAGAGATTGCTACCCTTGAGCTCCTGCTGTTCAACTTTGATCCTGTCAAATTCCCTCTGCAAGACTTCTTTTTGTACTTTTCCCTCTGTTATTGGTTCTGACATAAATCACAACATCCTTTTCAAAAAGCTTTTCCACCTGCTCTGTTATGTCCCTTACCCTGGGACGCAACACACCAATCAAGAGCTGATGTCGGCTGCAAAAAAAAATGCCTATCTATCTCCCTAATTACTGCACATACACTTTCCAGAAATGGTCACTTGATAAAGAGTGGAAACCCTAAGTTGACTTTCTCGTCCTAGCCTAGGGATGCTGAGGTTGAGTGTAGTCTTCTGACGACACTGGCTGAGAACCAAATCTGAGACTTTTCTGATCTGTATCACTCAGTAACACAGTAGAATCATAGACATTATGGAGCATTCAAAATTCAGCTGGAAGCCTAGCTAGGTCGGGTAGAGTAAGAGAGGTGAGCTTTGATGAGCCAAATGGCCGTTTCTCATCCTTCATTTTTTATTGGGCCAAAAATTGATGCCGCTACGCGAGAGTACGCACTGCGTACTCTCGCGTATTCTCTCTCCAATTGCCGGTTTTCTGCATGCACTGCGCATGCGCTGAAAACCGGCCCTTGGTCTTTGGAAAAGGGGGCGGTTCCTCGGTGCACCGCGTGCGCGCTACAGGCTGCGCGCCGCTGTGCACTTAGTGCTTTGGACGCGCAGGTAAGGACGGAAGATTTTAGAAATGAAAAAAGGAGGAGTAAGACCCACTTTTAACAAGGTAAGTAGTGAATTAAGTATTATTTTGAATTTTTTTTAACAGGTATATCTTTTTTAGAGACTTTAAAGACAGGTAAGTTTATTTTTATAACTTTTTAAAAGATTTTAAATTTTTTCAAAAATTTAATTTTTTATTTAAAATGGTTAATTTATTTAACTATACTTATTTTATTAATGTGATGCTTTTTTTAAATTTAATTGAGGTTTAGCTGTTATTTTGGGGGTGTGTAAGATTCATAGCTTTCACAGCACGTATGTGAAACTTATGAATGGAAGATGGTGTGCTGCCATTGGCTCTAACTGAGTCACGTGATCCCACAGCTCGCACGAATTCACTACGCCGGTGGGATACGCAAGCACTGCCCAGCTGATGTCTGGAACATCAAGTTCGTGCGAGCTGGATCTGAAAAAGCCAACGCGGAGAGAGAGATCGCGCCTGCTCCTTACCCCCGCGGGAACAGAGCGAGATCAATTTCTGGGCCAATATATTCTTGTGCAGCACACTGGGTGGTGCATTTATCCTCTAACCCATCAGGAGTGCAGTTAAAGTTTTGCAATGAATTCTCACTTACAGCAAAGGCAATATCAGAACTCAAGCTATGATTTCACCCTCTGACCTGCTCCATTCTGCCCCTTGTTTAGTTTTGAACATAGCAAAAGATGAGTGATAACAGCGTTACCTAAAGTTGTCAATTGTTTAAAAGTTTGAATCCCATAGACTCCATTCACCATGGAAGGCTTAAATTAAGCAAGCTGGTGTTTTTAGCACCAATCGTCTTTTAAACCGTATTTCATACTTAAATACCACATAAATGTGGGCACAAACCTACAAAACATTGAGTTCTTCACTATGAGAAGGCATTGTGTTCAGTCTCTTCAATTGCATTTTAATACCTACTTGTCTAGTTCCAAGATTATAGACTTAAACATATTAATAAGCCATATAATATACCAATGGATTCTGAATTATGCTCTGCAGTAAAACAGTAAATAATCTGTTCGCAGTTAAATGCTGCCATTTTTATAAAGGACATTTTATGTAAAATGCATTTTAACACCTCAGCAGCAATATTTCTCTATACTACTAGATGATAAATTTCCCAGGCAAATTAAGTTGTAACGGCCTGTTTGATGCATGGAGAATGTGAAAACCTAAAGTCAATGTAAATAAAACACTCACCCTACAGCCCCAATGTGTTACATCCAATATATTTACTTAAAGATAAGCCAGCATGTGTCTGCAAAAATTGAAACATGCAATTAAGTTTATTTTGGCCATTAATCAACGTTGAAGGCAATAAGTCCTTCATGATTTCTAAAAGGAATAACTGAAATTAACAAATGTTCAATATTATTTCCAGTGTTCCTGAGAAAGAACAAGCATCTTCTTTTCTCTTCCTTGCATAGATCACAATGAATGTAATAATGCCAATAGGCTGAACAAAATCGACAAAAAAAGGTCTCCTTCTCCAAGTCAGTGAAATGTTTCTGACCTCATCTTCTACATTTTGGTCACTTAATTACTTTTGGTCTTTTACATGAATCAAAACGTTGGTGCCTTTTTGTAAATTGTATATCTGTATTACAAATTAAATCCATGTAAAAGACGGAAACAAGTAAATGTCACATCTATTACTATGCATGGAAAGTGCAACTTAAATGAGCAAAATCATCCTAAAGCAGCAGTTAGGGATGAAGGCTGAAGTGAATCGAAAAACCCCATAGCAATCTTAATTAGGATCTGTTTCGGAAAAATCATTCCTGGTTTGAGGGAATCTCTAATTAAACATGGCAGCACACATGTAAGTCAGTAAAATAAAACCTCTACATATACAAAAACATTTTGTGTGCAGTGGTGTAGGTTCACAGGAGCATCAGGTACTTCAGTCTAGGCCAGGGAATGTGTCCCCTACTCTCTAACAGATTCATACTCGCCTGGGTTACTGGAATTGGTCAGCAAATCCCCAAGCACCAGAAGCTGAAGCCCAAAGCACTCAACACTTTCAAAAATTCTGTTATTCATATTTCTTTATAAAAAATCAATCTGGATAAAAAGGACCAGGGCCTATAATACAGGACATCTCCAGTGTTGAAAAGAATGAGAGGAGACAAGACGTGCTGGTTAGATGATGACAAGCATGGGTTTTGAAAGTGTGTAGATTGTCGGAGAAAGGGAAGACTGAGGAAGCTAAGGAGGAGTATGAGTTCCTAGGATAGGATGGGTTCAAGTTGGAAATGGTGCAATGAGTCTTGGCATAGCACTGAAATGCAGCAGATCTTCAGATTTACATGCAGAAGAAACACACATCACTTGCAAGTTTAGAAAACAAACAGATGATGAGCAAAATTATTTTTACAAATTATATCAGGACATTAGTGCCTGTTACTGAAGGCATGCAAGTGATGATGAGAATGTACTTACAAAGTGAAGTTGCTGCTATTCAGGATGAAACAGTTTTTTGCCTTGTAATACTGGATCTGCGGCAATTTATAGCAGCACACTGGGTATGTTGGCCCTGGCTCCACTGTGAATTAAATCCTAATGCACAAACTATTTTTAGTTCCTGAAATGCATATCTACTCAGTATTATATGACCAGAGAACTCAATTCTTTTTAATAAATGCTGCCAGTACACTGTGGAACTGCACCAGGAAAATACAATGCCAGGACTAAGAGCCCAACAAAACAGTGTAATTTAAAACATGATTTTGGGTGGCTTATCAACTCGAGCTCACTAGTTCAAGTCTTGGGGCAAACTGCAACTCCAACCTGCTTGGGTGAATTTCATCTTTTCGCATGTCAGACCACTGGACAGGGTACCAAGGAGGGCATGAGACCGATATAGACTAACTTGCTCTCAGCTGATTGACGCCTCACATCAGCCAACCTTAAAGTATTCATGATGTTGATACTCGCCTGCTGGTGCACCATAGCAAGTGCAAATAGCAGTTTGAAGGACATTCAAATTCAAACAAAAGCTACACCTACTGGTCCATCAAACCTCAAAGGATAATATCTTGCTTTATCAGACTACAAAACGTGGGCTTAAGGAACTTAGAAGCAGATAAACTTTCAACTATCTTAACTCTTTTAAACTCTGAATTCCTAAGTGGTTGATATGGCAACTGATCAACATTCTCTCCTTTTGGGTGAAGTATGCCTCATGTAATATCACTGACACTCGGTGGAGACATACATTAGTGCTTCAAAAAAGAGAGTAATCTGAAAACCAGCATTTGTTGTGAGATCACTGTAACTGGATTCAAAATGCTTCAACTCAAACTAAAATTGTGAATATAAAGTTTGGATCATTCTTTACAAATAGCTAAGATCACAAATTAATAAAAAAAAGTTGTGCTTAATGACAGGATTTGGGGAATTTGTTTGCAGTTAATTTGGCCTCCATTTGGCTACTCTAAGAAACAGAGAAAATAAAATCAGTGCTGTACCGATGGACTGCTGCACTGTTGGAGGTGCTGTATTTCGAATCAGACATTAAACTGAGGCCCAGTCTGCCCTCTCAGGTGGATGTAAAAGATCATTTGGCAGTATTCAAAGAAAAGCAGGTAAGTTCCACAGGTGTCCTGGCCAATATGTATCCCGCCACCAACATCACAAACAGATTATTTGACTGATTTATCTCATTGCAGTTTGTGGGACTTAGCCGTGAGCATATTGGCTCCTGTGTTTCCCTACATTACAAGTGTGCCTATACTTCAAAAGTACTTCATTGGCTGTGAATTATTTTGAGATGTCCTGAGGACTTAAAAGATGCTATATAAATACAAATTCTCTCTTTCTCACTCATCCTTTCCCTTCCCATAAAGTTTGTTCTGCAATTGTATTTCCTTTTGAAACTAGCCATGCCTATTTCTATCTGCTAAATTCTATCACCGTCAACCTTTCTTGATTTCTGCTCTTCAGTATGCACCTGTTGTCTCTCTCCCATGAACCTCCCCCCCCACCCGACAGCCTGCAAATTTGTCGCCCATTATCTTTGTTTCCCCCTGCTCAACAAGACACTGAGCGATTGGTACAGGGTAAACAATGCATCGTTACATTTCCCTGATTGTCCAGCTCTTCACAGGTCTTACTTGGTCCACAGGTCACACCTTAGCAGCGAGAAAAAAGCTCCAAGCTGTGACCACCAGGTAAATTTACATGGTACCTTAATAATAAAAAATCTTCAGCATATATACATCATTCGCCCCTCCTGACACACATGCACACACTCATCACAATGCTGAGAAATATGGATAGTCAACAAATGACTATATACATTTACTTGTCACTTGGATATACAAATTCCTCCAGTACAAAGTATTATACCAGATGCACAAGGTATCATATCCCACATAGTTTCTGAACATCACAGGGCCGAAAATCCTCAGCCCCCTCACACAGTCGCACCACAACTTGAGCAGGTGCGCACCAGAAGAACCAGATTTTAGGCCAGGACCCAGCAGGGTCCCACTCTAATGTCAGGGTCCCCGTGGGCTTTGTAAGTCAGTGGCATCAGAAGGGGTGCAGTCGGGAATCCCTTTGTCAGGGTTTCCTACGACTTTGGCCCTCAAAGGGACCCACTGCATCTTTGGTAGAAGTATGCCTGATGAGAACAGGTACACCCCAGCCGCCAAATGGTGCAAGTGGTGCCCACCTGCAAGTTCAGCCCATGACTCAGGCCTGGACCCCTGAAGAAAGAAAGATTTTGCCAATGTTAACGGGGCCCCTTATAAATAAGCCCACGAGGAGCACATCAATACTCTTTCCAAGGGGACCACAGCAGCCCTCTGGACTCAGCAATAGTCACTAGACTTCCTGGCAGCCTGGGCTGATGGGCGTCCAAGATATGCTGCCAGTTGCATGGGTGCCTGCCCATGTTATACTAATTGAGTGACCTCCCCACTGCCTCGCATACTCCAGTGGGGTCAGCAGTGAAGGTCACTGGCCACCACGATCCAGGAATAATTGTCAGGATTGAGAGCCCACAGGTTGTCTGGGCCCACAAACTGAAGCTGCATGTTCATAAATATACAACATGCACTACGCACATAAAGGATCATTTTGTTGTAGTTTTGCACCTCTATACTTATTCTTATAACTTTCAGTCCCATCCCTAACCAGTTGACTGTCCAGCTCCTTCTGAAATTAATTAATTGACATAGCATTTATCTGCTACTCCGCTGGTAAAGTAATATTGTTACTTCTAATTCTAGTTTTAGACACCTTTAGCTGACTTTTCTGTGTTTCCCAATTTTTCTCCCCCAGATTATCCTCGTTAAGCCACTGCAAGCATGATTCTTTTCTTTCTTACAGAAATAGACTTCCTACCACATCCCCAAAATAGACTAAAATAGTTCCATTTTCCATCTACCTGTCTGTATTGCCCCAATTCTGCAAATTAATGCAGTTGCTGCTGTTGTTGAGTTTCCAGCAGTTACTTTCCGTTACCTCTCAGTGATGTGGGCTCCAGGAGCCAAATAAACAGTGCTGTACTCTCAGCAGAGCTCAACAATCCACTCCCTAATAAAGCACACTGGGGTTTGCAGTGTGGTCACTCGGCGCAGAATCCCACATGTGGCTGTGAAGCTGATGGTTCGTTTTCTATATAGACCATAATAGTTCAGTTAAACCTTTCCGTACCTTTGAGGGACTCGAAGTTTTCTTGTTGGATCCTGTGGAATCTGAGTGCAAAGAAGCCTGGTACTGTACAACAAACACTTTTTGTCATCAACCTTCACAACTCAAAACAACAAAACAAATTTGGCCAGGTCTATTTACATCTTTCCTCACAAGCCGTGCATGCCTAGCTGACATTTCCTCCTATGTGCATCTATAGTCCTGAATTGTCTTGCAGTACCTGCTCCCTGGGAATTGTCATCCTACCTGTTGGCACTCAACATGACAACGGGTCAGTACCACTCTGCTACCTCAAGCTGTTCATATATCCTGCAGCACTTGTCTCTGCAATATCATCTTTATTTAAACAGTATGATTAAGAGCTATTTCACTTTGAAAAAAAGCACTGATCCAAACTTACAGCTCTGCATATTTATAAGACGCAGTGAAATTAAATAATGGAACAATGTAGATACAGTCAACATCACACAAGAACACGCCTCAGATATAAATAACAATGGTCTGGATTTTGCGGGGCCGATGATGACGTACACCCTCAGAATGGCCCAAGTTCTGAGTTTCCGCAAGCACAAAAACCCGAAACTTGCGATGTCAATTTTCTCCTTGACAGATTGTCCACATGCGCCCCAAAGACACTTTCACTGGCTCAGAGTTGGGCTATCTGCTCAACTACTGCCCAGCAAAAGCTCACGAATCCCTTACGTCTGGTAAAAGCAGGCATAGGGCCTGCTTTTTACCAGCGTAAGGGCTAAAATAAATGTTAAATTAAAATTTTAAAAATGATTAAAACATACAAAAACATTTAAAATTAGTTGATGTAAATTTTGGGCCGGATTAAAATTATTATTTTCCAAAAAATTTAATTTTTATTTTAAATGCTTAATCAAAGCGGCTTTTAATTAGTTTTGAACATGGGAATATTTATTTTTATTTAATTATTTATTTATTTGGGGATTTCTCAAAAGCTTATGAGGAATTCCCCCTTTCTAGTTGGTTGGCCGGGCCCACGTGATCGCAGGAACACTTCCGAACCGCCTGCGTCCCTGGGATCCGTGGGTTTTTACGCAGGCGTACGCCTGGAGGCCCCGGACTTGGAGACTCCACAGCTTGGGAGCCACCAGGTACTTTCGTATTTTTTTTCGGGTCGGAGGCGTACTCCGAAGCCACGCCTCCGACCGCAAATTTCGGCCCAATACATTTTTAACAGTTTGCTAACAAAGTACAATTTTCCGCTGCTGTACTTTATTGCTTTCAACAGAAGCTTTAGATCATAAAGAATATTGAATATTCATATGATTTGAGTGAAATATTTAAAGCATATACGATGACAACCAACTAAGAGGCCACAGTGATGTCACCTTACTCAGAACGTACCACACAAAGAAGAAGAAATAGTTTCCCCTTGTTATGCAAAATCGATAATGTTCAAGAATTATTTTCTTTGAAAAGCATTAGGTTTCTAAGTGGTCAAAATGTAACTTTCTAAAAAGGACATTCCTCAGTGATTCAATTAGTAACGGTGTTCACCGACACCAGGAAGGTTCCAGATTTGATAATACCCTGTACTGAGTAATTTGATGGTTTGGCACTACAACTGGTCTGGGGTACCCCAGACCTGCCAAAAAATCAGTGGGGGTGGGAGGCAGAGGCCGAAAGCTTAGGCCATAAAATCCAAACTTATTGGGCCAGAAATTCGGGTCTCCACGGGTGAGTACGCGCTGGGTACTCACCCGTCGACCCAACGAAAGTGCCGGTTTCGCGCATGCACTGGAAACCGGAACTTCCATTCCCCTGAAGGAAGGGGTTCAGAGGTCGAACGTGTGCGCTGGAGAGGCAGCGCGTAGACCTCAAACTTCGGTTTTTTTTTCCATGTTTCTCCGTGAGGGTAAGTACGGAGAAGCTGCGCGGGGAAAAAGGAGGTGCAAGGCCTGCTTTTAACAAGGTAAGTGGTGAATTAAGTACAATTTAAACATTTTTTCAACAGGTTTATCTTTTTTACATACTTGAAAGAAAGGTAAGTTTATTTTTAGCACCGTTAAAAAGTGTAATTAATTTTTTCAAAAATTTAAATTTTTGTTTGAACTAGTTAATTTATGTAATTTATAGTTATTTTAAAAATGCGATGTTTTTTTAAAAAATGTATTTGAAGTTTTAGTGTGGTTTTGGGGCCGATCTCCATTCATAGATTTGACAGGTCTTCCTGTCAAATCTATGAATGAAGATTCCCTGCTCCGATTGGCTCTCCATGGCCCACGTGATCCCAGGGGACGCTTCGAACTAACTGCGCCCCTGGGATACGCAAGCACTGCGCGCCGGCAGCTGGAGGAGGCCCAGGAGCCGAATTCCACGCGGGCCCGAAGCACAACGGCAGGCGCGGTATCTAAGTACGCGTGCGATTCTTGCACCCTACCCAACATTATTCCCCATCAGTGTCCATTGTTTCCCTTCCTTGAACCAATATTTATCCTCCTCCAGGTCCCCCACTGAATTCCCATTGCTTTCGGCTTTTGTAGCAGCTTTTAGAAACTATACTGAAGAATTTTTGGAAATCTAAGTGCACGATGTCCAAGGATTTCCCGCAATCCACTTGGGATGTTAGTTCCTCTAAAAAGTTACGGTCAGACAGGGTTTTCCATTTTGGCCATTATTGACCAGATTGCCACATAGGTAATCCTCAAATTTTCTTTTGATACTTGATTCTATTATTTTACCAGCAATGGATTAGTTGTTCCCAGATTAGAATAATTATTCTCTGATATATTCATTGAGATCCAGCTGACTTCCTGCCAGGGCCTGAGCAACCAGGTCTTGTATGGGGTCTCTGATCAGTCCTTCAGTTTCCTGGTTCAACTGCACTCTGGCCGTCAGTATTTAACATCACGCTGTCCTCGCCTTCTGCACTTGAGATTTCCACTATTTTTTGAATGTGAGTACTAGGTTAACTTGCTTGCAGTTTAGCTGGGCCTCCCCAGCATTCAGATAACGCACTCCTGATGATTTTTGAGAGTATATCGGTGACTGGATATTTCACACGGAAGAATTAAGAGTTTATACTTTACGTGCTCAAAGTCTAATATTGCTTTGCAACATCTAAAAAACAATAAAATTGTTATTTTCAAAAAAGGAAAGGAAAGGAGGTCAGGCACTTCCCTGCAGAGAAGAAGGGCAAGACACCCTCAGGCTGTTCTGGTGCACCTCCTGCCAGACTGTTCATAGCAGCGGAAGCACAGGCCAGCCAGCAAGTTGCCTGCTTGCTCTCTTGACTAGGGAGAGGTGTATGGCATGGGAAACCTAAAGAATGGATGATAAATCAATCTGAAATCGTAATTAAATTACATGAAACATTAAAGTCCCTGTGACAAAACGCAAGCGGTTCACCTGTTACTTTCCTCGTCCCCGTCACTTGCTGACCGCTCCATCTCCTGATGTTGTTTAAAATGTTATTTCAACACTAATAAATTATGAAATGTAACTTGTATTAAAAGAGAGTGGTGGTGCAGCACTCTTGACCTCCAACACACTGTGCCACACTGAGATAGGTTTGTGCCCATAATTCTCCGCGTAGCAACTTCTCAATCTTAAACTATACCAGTGGGGATGATGGCAACCAAAGCACCGCAGTTTGACCACCCAGAAGGGGATTCAGAGAACGGTTCACCCTGCTGTTGCACCTTCTGCCGCAACTAGCTCAACAGACCTGGAAGCAGGCTGTGTGACTGTTCTCTCAGTTCCACTATGTTGCACATGGCTATGGATACCTAGTGATGGGGAAAATAGAAAATAGTTTGCTGGAAAGGAAAAGAAAATCTGGATGAAATGTTGATTTTTTAATTTCAAAGTTAACCAATTTTCTCAACATATTGGTGCTATTGCTTCCCCAATCAGTGTCCTTGCAATTTTTTTAAAATTTCATTCTTAGAAGGTGGGCATCGCTGGCAAGGCCGGCATTTATTGTCCATCCCTAGTTGCCCTCATGGTGGTGGTGGGCCTTCTTCTGGAACTGCTGCAGTCAATGTGGTGAAGATACCCTGCATAATGCTGTTAAGTAGGAAGTTTCACAGTTGAGTGATCCATCCGGTTTGATTCTTGCTTTTCACTCTTGTGTTATTTTACAACTGAGTGGTTTGCTTGGCCACTTCAGAGGGCAATTAAGAGTCAACCACATTGATGTGGGACTAGAGTCATATATAAGCCAGACCGGATAAGGACGGTAGGTTTCTTTTCCTAAAGGACATTGGTAAACTAATTGGGATTTTATGTCAATCAGACAACTTCGTGATCACTTTTAATGATACCAGCTTTTTAGTTCCAGATTTTTAAAATGCAATTCAAATTCTCAAACTGACATGGTGGGATTTGATCTCTCATTCTTTGGATTATTGGCCTGGACCTCTGGATGACTAGTCCAGTAACATAACAACTACACTACAGTACCCTGTAAACTACACGACTGTACCCTGTAATTACTCAGAATCCATCTACATGAGGCTCGTGGAAATTAATTCTGTTTCCTATATTAAATGCAACTTAAGGAAGCAGGAAAGGAGACAGACTGCATTAGTTGAAGTGTCAGTCCATTCAGGACTGAAAGCAGGCGGCCTGGCACCGGCTGCATTCAGCGCAGCCCAATTTTACAAAGGGGGCTAAAATAGGCCTTCGGCCCCTTATTTGCAAGTGCAAAGGGTCTAACACCTGTTTCAGGCCTGAGCCCCGGACGCCTCTTTTTCTGCCTTCAACAATATGTGGGCAACGCACCTCCGCCCATAATGAGCACACACATTCCACCCGCCATATTGGATGCTGAGGTGGCTGTTTTGCGCCTAAAAAATGGGCAGGGCGTCATCGAATTTCCAGGCCCCCATCTTTTAAAGTGGGTGCCTGTCCTGCTGGGCTCCACTGTGGAATGTAGAGAGCCAGTTGCTCCATCAGTGGAAATGCACTCTTCATTTTAGTGAATCCAGCTAACCTTTATCTAAAGTACACATACAGACCCACGTTTCCATCTCCCATCAGCTGCGCTCCTTTGTAATATAAAAGTGCCTAAACTACACTTATTTTTGTTCTCCCATATATTATGTGGAGAATTCACATACACATTCACTGGAAATCTGAATGAGGTGGAACTTCTTCAGCAAATCTACAAATTACTTTTCAAGAAGCCGAATGCATACTTAATAAGAAGTGCTTCCTTTCCATAATGGTTTACTGCAGCCAAATAATAGACTATTATTTCAATAACATCCAATTACACAAATGGTTGATTAGCTCGAATTCATATTGCTAGCAGTAACTCCAATGCCTCATTCTTTCCACTTACTAATTTTCTTATTTACACATTGCTTTATGTCTAATATTGTTTGTCAGCCTAGAGCTAGGTTGGTTCAAAACTAATTAAATGGCTTCTTCAGAAAACAAAATGCAAATGAACTCTGAATGAACATTGTCCCCAACTGCGTCCAAGGACTGCCACATTGTTCTGAGTAACATTATCACAAACCAAATAAACAACCCCACCTCAAAGAAGCTACAAGGATATAATTTACAGTGCCTACATGGCAGAATGATTCCCAACACTTGTTTCAGGCCTGTATAAATCGAAGGGAAAGGGATTCAGACAGAAGGCCTAGCAAGTTCCTGCTTTGCGTGTAACCTTTAACCCATAACAATTTTACCTGCTCTGTTCTGACATACCAGTCAGTGCTCATTACTAACAATTGGAATCTTACTTGTGTTTAACCCCTTGTACAAGAATTTCTATAGAAATTTCTTGAAAAATAATGGTGAGCTCACATCGCCCACCATTATTAGTGCATAGAAAACCCAGCAATTTGTGGCGAGGAAGAAGTTCGCCACGAGTTATGAATCAGCAAAAACTGCTGGATGATTTGCGCCGCTCCACCGTTGGCCTCGCAAAAGCGAGAGCTCGCCGTCAAGCCCCCGCCACGAGTGCCACAAAATTGTTGGATTTTCCCGTAAATACGAATGGATCTCGCCACAGCCATTTAGGGCTGGTATTTCATGGTGTAAGGACCCTGTTGGTGATTTATGGTCTTGACACAAAGGGAACAATTGAAACGGTCAAGTCTCACTCCAGCAGGTAGTGAATTGTTCCCAGATATTTTCTAAATTTAAAATTTTGAAATATTTTTCTCACTTTTCCTTTGTCTCTTTTCTCTCTCTCTTTTAATCCAATCTTTATTTCCCTCTCTCTATTTCTCTTTCTGTATCTAATTTGACACTAATTCACCCTATTTCCTTCTCTGCTGTCCTCTCTGTTTCTTTCTCTATCCTTAAATTTCATTGATTAAGGAAATAGACTATTGGACCCAATGTTAATGAAGTCCCTTTTGCATTTCCAGCATTCTGATAATACAATCTGAAAATAATACAATCTGAAGGGTGAGGTAAAAAATCAGAGTACTCTCAGTGAGGTGCGCCGTTCCAGCAATTTCTGGGCCACTGTATCTTTAATTATACTACAATTTAAAATATATATATGTATATATATTATTGGAACTGAATTCTTAATTGATCTATAATATATTAAAGGTCTTGCATATGGTGCCCACTTCCTGTATGCGTCACACATATTCCCATCACACTTTCTCTGTGTTGTGAACAATCCTATTGTTATCAAACAGCATACACCCATTTAAAAAAAATGTTGTTCCTAAGATCAAAATACGCTCGAGTACAATCCACTTACCCAGAGGATTCAATTAAAAAACACTACTTTATTTATTTCACCATTTCACAAAATTCTACCATGTCCTCCAACCTATCGTGGAGAGCATATACAAAGGACTTTACTTAATAAAAAACATGAGTTACTGTAAGTATAATATTTCAGTCTGGATATCTCTCAAATAAATCATAGTTAGATTGGCTTTAGAGATGCTTTCTGCATATTTGAATGCCCCATCTCCCTCAAACTTGGTAATTGGATTGTAATGGTTACGATGATCTAAGGAGAAGGTCACCCACACCTTCTTGGTTTCAGAGACAAAAGTATTGCCAGCATCATCCCTAATAAAACATCAACATAAAAGCTATTGTGCCCTTTTAGATGCAGTCATAACATTAGAGAAATTCAAGGAAGATATATCACTTTAATTAAAGCTGCCAGTATCAGGTAGGAGTATTTTATTCCTTTTCTGGACAGCAAAAAAGTGACATAAAACCAGAGCATCAGACCATTCATCAGCACCAGTTACTGAAAGACCCAAATAGGACAGGTAGGAACATCCCATCAGAATAGAAAGTCTTATACTGCATTGAGAATGGGATGAACATTCTGATAGAAGCAATAACACATCTTGGTGTGTCAAGAAATGCTCAGCCATCATTACAATAAGCTAGTTCCCTCCATTCAAGCCAGGTTTATGAGATTATAAGCAAGGTTATGAATTTGTAGTTTTCATGAGTAAAATTGAATTGTGGAATGCGACCGCCAAGGCTCCCAAAATCCAATGCAGTAAAAATCCAACTTTAATTCGTTATCATTGGTTGGCCCAATTCTAAACTGATGAAACTACAGAATGAGATCCCAATACATGTAAAATCTCTAACAGCTACTTAATAAAATTAGAATTTGATCTTACTTATCAAAGTGGCCCTAGTTATCAGACACTGGAAGCATGTTATATCCTTCAAGCCACTATTCAACTGGCAGCTTCAGTGAAAACCAGCACAGTCTGATGTTGACAAGATTTCCCCCCTCCCTCATATATCTGCGTGCATATCTTTACAGTGCAGCCACTTTAACACAGACACTATCATGGTACTAAGCATCACCTGCACATCCTGAACATAAAACTAGGCTCTTAATTTGTTACTGATACAGCTGTTAAAAATGTGACTCAGATATTAAACATATTTCTGCAGAAAAATTAAAACCAAAGATGGGAACTGACTCATGCATGTTCAAAGGTGAAGCACAAAATATACTGTCTTCTTGCCATAATTTTAAATATTCAATTTAAAAAGCTGAATCTAATATGGGAAAGCCTAGTACAGTGGAACTTACTCCAACAACCATATCATCCATTTTAGTCTTCTCTAGTTAATACCACAGCAAACTTCACCTTAGAACAGATTAGATCATAAAATTCATATTTGCATGCATGGACCATTGTGAGATTTTCATTTTCATAACAACCATCCTAATGATATTAACATTGGTAACTTAGCATCAATTAATGCTGAATTATGATTAATTTTCTGCTATGGACTTGCAACTAGTAGGTTGCTAGTTTAAAATTGTCTAAACTCGTATCACTGAGTCTCTGCAGTCAGCTATTGAGATTTTCATCATGAGCCAGGGCTGAATTCAAACTAAGTCCGAGAAGTGAAAGTAGCCCCAGTATGCAAGCCAATCCCACTTCAATATAGTTTTAAGGAATATATTTTTTCTCATATTTTGTGCTATAACACCTAAATTCACATGCTAGAGGGAACCAAGATAAAGTACTGAAAGAAAATTACATTTCTCCATGGATTTCATAATACATAATACATAATAAAAATCTATCATCCATATGTTTGCTCAACAATGCAATAATGTAAAATAGATCACTGAAATGGCCTTAAGTGCTCAAAGTGGTCTTCCAAGAGAAAAAAATAGGCAAACCAATGTTATACTCGTGATCAAAATGACTATAGATATTGATAATGTTCTGGTCAATGCTTTTTTAAACACTGCAGATTACTGCTGTTAGTCTGTTCAGCACAAAGTTTGTGGCTCAGTAACTGAAATCAATAAACATGGAAGTGCAATACATACAGTGTGAACCGAATATACTCCTTGCTGCTTGCAATTCTACAAAACTAATAGGATTACAGTAATTAATAAAATCCTTAATCCAGTATAGCATTTAAAAGCTCACAACAGTCCTCAAAGCGTACATCATTAATCATTCACTTCAGTGTTAGTTAGTGCTTCTACAATTGGAACGTGCAAGGTTTTATTACAATCTAAATCATAGAGCAGTAAGTAGATCTAACTAGTCTAAGCCACAAATACTGGCTGCATGAAATCAGGAGAAAAGAACAGGCAAGCTGAGAAGATCAAGCAGTGATGACAGACCTTTGGAGGGAGGTCCATTTTTTGGTCAGAAGACATAACGTAAGCGGCTTGTGTGTAGGCATAGCTTTTGTAGCGTTTAGAAGGTGAAGGAGTGCGCACATGGCCTTGTGCGACACAGACTGTGATCTAAAAGGGGGAAATTGGGAAAAGCAGACAAACATTGTGGAAAGGGTGTCAGCAAGTAGAGAGATATGAAAAAGAAATATAAACTGAGTGAGGAAATCTTAGCAACAGCACAAGAAATCTACACAATAATCCTGCTCACAACCAATCTTTTTGTATCTTCCTCCAACAAGAACAATGAAAGCCGGGACTGAAAATTCCTCCATCACTATCATCAAAACCAGAGAAGACAATTCACATGAGAGGGACAACATATCAACTTGTCTTTAGGATAAACATGTCAGCTTTTCACTGTCTGAGGCAGAATACTTCACTTCCGTATGGCACTCCATCCAGCAAACTTGCTGAAAGCGAATTTACCTCAATGTTAGTGGATTACTCTTAGTGGGACACTGCTGAATCTATCAGGTAATTACTATCATTTCTAAAACTGTAAGTTTATATCGTATGAAGTAAGTCTTAACCAATCAGAAACTCTTAAAAGGTGATCACCTAACTGAATGAAGTCACTGGTATACGAGAATGCTTATTATCATCAGTTAACAGAAAATTAAAGTTCAGGTTAATGTATGCACTTTTTGAAAATGTATTACTGATCTTGGGCCTGCAGAAGCTTTAACAGTTGTGGTGAGAGACTTGAACATATAATCTAGTCAGTCAGGTGTCCTGGCCAATAACTATTCCTCAACCAACCGTACTAAAACAAAAATGATTTGATCATCTATCTCACTGTGGGTTGTGAGGCCCTGCTGTGTGTAAATTGTCTGCCACATTTTCCGACATTACAACAATAATTACCCTTCCGAAATATTTCATTGGTAGGAAAGTGCTCTGTGACAACCAGTGAATGTGAAATGTGCTACATAAATGCAAGTGCTTTCCCCATTATTATTTGGCTGGAGTATTTTTCCAAGAGTGCTACACTGGATCGCTCTTTTTCGGCTGGCACAGACACGATGGGCCGAATTGTCTCCTTCTGTGCCGTAAATTTCTATGATTCTAATCACATATGTACTGTATTTGTAAAAACTGCTCCAAATATATTCAATAAACTTCTTCAGATTAAGATTGTTCTGGACAGTGTGATGTTCCACCATGGAGCCCAAAACACACTGCATCACAGAGCGGCGACACGAGGCTTATTCCACGACATTTTCAATCTCGAGCATATCAGTAGCAGAGGCATCAAGCAGAGGCCAGGTACATTCATACAGAAACAAAGGGGACTGGTCAAGAATTATCTCGAGTCCACTCTTGTGCACATCCTAGTGACCAGTTCAAAGCAACAGCACTAGACGCCTGGGAGCCCCTCACCTACTATTATGGGTACAGTAGCATAGTGGTTATGTTACTGGACTAGTAATCCAGAGGCCTGGATTAATGATCCGGAGAAGTGAGTGTAAATCCCACCACAGGCAGCTGGAGAATTTAAATTCAGTTAATCAAATAAATCTGGAATTAAAATCTAGCATCAGTAACGGATTGTCGTAAAAACCCATCTGGTTCACTAATGTCCTTCAGGGAAGGAAATCTGCCGTCCTTACCCGGTCTGGCCTATTTGTGACTCCAGACCCACAGCAATGTGGTTGACTCTTAATTACCCTCTGCGGTTCAAGAAGGCGGCTCACCACCACCTTCTCCAGGGCAATTAGGGATGGGCAATAAATGCCGGCAACGCCCACATCCCGTGAACGAATAAAAAAAAATTCCCTTGACTGGTTAGTGTGTAATCGCCAGATACTTGCCGAGAAAAAAGAGGGAGTTTATCCTCAAATTAATTTTGAGAGTCTCTGTACCAGTCAATGTGCCATAATTTATTTTAGTATATTCAAAAATATTATACATTAGTCTCATCATCCCCTGTGCAATTATTACAAGAGTTCTGATCTCAATTTAAAAGACTTATCTTTGACTATTCAATTAGAAACACTGCTCACTAAGAGCTATATTCTTCTCTTTTGTTAAAAAGCAGGTTAAATGCCAATTTTTATTGTTATTATTTTTGACATGCTAACAAAATCACAGCAATGTGTCATTTTGAAATGTGCACTTCCTGATCATGTTAGTGGGAGTGAAAAAGAAAGGTAATCATACCCCACCTGCAATAATGATCCTTGAACACATCTCAAGCTGCTATTAAGCCACTTAACCAGTATAAATGATGAAAAGGTTGTTCATGCTGCTATGGAGTGTAATATTGGTGCAAAATGGCTCAGCATCACTTCTGAAAAGCTCATTTTAACCATGAGCCACTGCATGTGCATATTCACTACAATTATTGCCACTGACCAGAGTGAGAGAGGCGCATATTATAACTATATTGATTTTTTTTGTTGATAATTCAACATTTTTCAAATGGCTTAAAATGAATCAGAATTTGGATGAGGCGCTGGATCCTCCTGAAGAAGAGCTGGATCCACCAGCAAATACATATACAATCGGTCCAACTGTACAGAACCTGTCTCACAACCAACCATTTCCATGAACCCTTTGCCCCCATGAACGTTAATGAAAGGAAAGCCCCATCACCAGCACCACAGAAAATAGATCTCCGAGGAGCATCTCAAGAGTGCACATGAGCAACAGCAGCCTTCCACCAGCTCTGCTGAAGCCACTGGGGGAGCACCTCCAAGGACTGGTCAAGTTAATAAGCCTTCATTTAAGAAAAGCACAATGGATTGATCACTTGGGTGACAAAAGAATTCACTACAATATTGTGTTTGGAATTAAATTATCACATTTGGGATTTTAGATTATAGTTCATTTTCATCGCAGCTTGTTAGTCTGCATTTTCAGAATGTCATTGACATGGAGGGTGGGCGAATGATGTCAGCCTTGACTCAGTGGTAGCACTCCAGCTTCTGAGTCAAAAGGCTGTGAAAGTCCAAGTCCTACTCCAGAGACCTGAACACACAATCCAGGTTGACATTTCAGTGCAGTAATGAGAGAGTGCTGCCCCGTTGGAGGTGCTATCTTTCAGATGAGACGTTCAACAGTTAAAAGAACCCACGGCACCATTTTAAAGAACTGGGGAGTTCTGGCCAATATTTATCCCTCAACCAACATCACTAAAATAGATCATCTGTTCATTTATTTCATTGCTGTTTGTGGAACCTAGTGGTTCAAAAATTGGCTGCCGTGTTTCCGACATTACAACAGTAAATACTCTTCAAAATGTCCTTCATTGGCTGTAAAACACTTTGTGATGTGCTGAGGTTGTGAAAGGCACTATATAAATGTAAGGTCATCTTCTTCCATTTTTTAAAATGTAGAATCAAGGAAGCGCTGAAGGAGTAACAAGAATTGTTAATGCTGAGGGCATTTTATGACTTCTCAGATAAGGGGATTGAACGGGACACCGAGAGCTCTTTCAATGGCCCCCTGGCCTATCTAGCTGCAGTGCGCTGTGCTGCCCTTCCTTCCTGTGGTTCTCCCTGGCCTTTATCCAATTCTTCCTCATCTGATGAGGCCTCTTCTTGCTGCTGTGCCTATTTCAACTCCAAGTCTCTTTGTATGGCCAGGTTGTGCAAAATGCAGCAAATTACAATGATACAGCTCACTTTCACGGCCCTAGGTTTGATCATGCACTGTGCCAAGTTAGCTAACCTCAACGAGGCAGTGGTAGGAGACCTCAAATTGGCCTCAGCACCCCTGGGTTAGAGGAGGAGAAAGTTGGCCAGAGTTACTAGTCCTAATCATTATACAGTAGCCCCTGTTGGAAATGCACATGTGGGATCAGGTGAGGCCAGAATTGGGTTTGGCTGTGATGACACTATCACAAATAGCCTGAAGACACTCGCTAGCTATGCTCGCGCAAGAATGGCCACTTTGATGAGGTACTAGATAATTACGAATTGTTTTCAAATAGAGGGTTATAAAATAATGAAAGGGCTGGACAGTGTGCCAATTGATAGATTATTCTATTTTGACAGGTCAATACAGACTTCAAAACAACTCCCACCCTCAATTAATGTGACTCCCCAACAAACAATCCAGACAGTCCATTCCTGGAATCTTCCTGCTGAGGTCTCCAGCTCAATCCCCCTGTTGCCGCTGAAATTCCCAACCAGCTTGGAGCCCCACATTCCTCCTCGACCCACGCAAAGCTCCCCCATGGTCCCTGACCCAACCGCCCTTTGGCATTGAAATTGCTGCCTGGCCTTGGACCCCACATTCCTCCCCAACTTGTTACAGGCTTCCTGCTACAGTCCCCAACTTGGGGTCCCTACTGCCACTTAAAATACTGGCTGGACTGCAGCCCTACAAACCTTCCATCCCAAGACCTATTCCTGAATCTCCTTGACTTTGTTACTTTGGTCTCCAACTTAGTTGTCCCCTTCCCTAAGCTCCCTGGCCCAACTGCCCTACTCCTGCTTAATTTCTAGCCAGCATGATTTATGATCAGATGAAAATGACAGGCAGGAAAAGACCAGGACTAAAGAACCGGTCCAGCTGCCTTTTGAAGGCATGCAGAGAGTCAACATCCACCGCGCCAGCCAGCAACACGTTCCAGAGACTCACTACTCTCTGGGAAAAACATCCAGTCTATTCCTACTCTTGCGTAGTTTAAACTCACGCCCCATGTCCTCCTCAACCTGTCAAAATAGAATAATCTATCAATAGGCACACTATCCAGCCCTTTCATTATTTTATAACCCTCTATCAGGTCGCTTCTAAGTCTATGCTGCTCTAAATAAATAGACCAAGGGGAAAAAATTGGTTTGCTATGCGCTAACGGGGCGCAAATGCCCTAGTGCCCGGCATAGATAATGCCTCCCGCAAAATTCAGCGGGAGGTCAGCAGCGACGGTAGCTGGTCGCGCCCCGCTCCGCTGGCGATGATGACGTCATCGCTGTGCGCAGCGCCCCGGCCGCAAACTTCCCTTGCGCCCCCTGAACTATCGCCGGGCGATGGGACCGACAGAATCAGGGGGCAGTTTTGCAGCGGCGGTGCTACTTAAAGGGCAGGTATCGGGTGGCCATTTTTATTTTGGACGACTGCCAGCAGGCAGGTGCCCACCTTTAACATTTCTATGCAGTGTGCCGGCCGCAAACGCTCAGCCCGGCACTCCTCGAGTGACGCGGCTGCACGTAGTGCCCTGACATTGCGTAGTAGCGCCCCAAGAACGAGGTGGAGTGCTTCCAGTAGCACTCCACCTCCTTCTTGGGGTGCTACTACTGAATTTATGGGGGAGGGGTGCTAACGTTTTCGGGGCGCTAAAATTAGCACCCCGGCGACGTTAGCGCCCCAAAGTGGGCGCTAACCAATTTTTCCCCCCAAGTTTTTTAAACCTATCTGAGTAGCTAAGGTTCTTTAAGCTAGGAATCATTCCCGTAACTCTCCTTTAAACCTTTTCCAAGGCCATTATATCACCCACCATGTGAGGGGACCAAATCTGGGCGCATTACTCCAGCTGCGGTCTAACCAGCGACCTGTATAATGACAGAATGGTGTCCTTTGATTTGTAGTGCTTGGTTCTAGTAATACAACACAATACCCTGTTAGCTTGAGCTACAGCTTCTTTACATTGGTCATGAACCTTCAGTGATATGTGCACAACAACACCTAGATCTTTTACTCTTTCAACCTCTTTCAGTATTGTTCTCTGCAAATGCTAGGTATATTCTGTGTTAGCCTTACCAACATGCATGACACTACATTCATCCAAGTTAAATTCCAATTGCCATTGTGTGGCTCATTCCCCTAGCACATCTAAATCTCTGCATTTGATTGCACTTCTGTACTACCTTAATCCTTGCACAGATTTTGGAGTCAACTGCAATCTTACTGACCCATACTCCCAACACCACTGTCCAGATCATTAATAAAGACAGTGAACAGTAGTGGGCCTCGGGCCAATGCCTGGGGGAACACCTCCCTCTTGTGTGTTCCTTTAGGCTGCCTTTTTCCCCCACTTGCCCCTGTTGTACTTTTTTTTTTACATTGCCCATTATCTAGATTTTTTCAATAGCCCCAGATTTACTGCTTTTTTAAAATTTGCCTATTCTTCTGCTTCCCTCCTCCTCGAAGAGCCCTATTTCTGCCCTGTTTGTGCTGACTTTTCTTTTAAAATGTATCCGCTGTACTCCCTGGTTGGGCTCTTTTTTTTCTTTTTTAGTAGAGTTCCTTTAATTTATATCCCATTTTCTTCCTTGCATTTTTAATGAACTGCTGGACCCCCGGTTCCCCGCACTTTTTCCAATATGACCATTCTGCTGTGTATGTCTTTTTTAAACAGCTCTGTTGTGCTGTGTGCACATTACTTAAATTTACTGCAAAATGACTCTAACCCTTTCAGCACTCAGTATGCGTTGTACTTTGCAGGACATTCATGTTTTCCATCAAGAGTTCTTACAAATTTCATATATAAAAATAAAGCTTTAGCAACATATTGAATGTCAAATTAAAGGGGGAATTTACAACGTTAATATGTTTTTGCATTCATTCTTAACCTACAGTCAATTCCCTTTCAATTCAGAGGCAGAGACCCTCAGCACATTTAAAAAATACTTTGATATGCACTTGAAGTGCCATAACCTACAAGGCTGCAGACCAAGAGCTGGAAAGTGGGATTAGGCTGGATTAGGCTGGAGGAGGCGGACCTGTGTGAGAGCGGCAGCGGGACCGGAGAGAAGGCGGAGCGGCCATAAAGGAGCGCTGCAGAGGAGTGCTGCGAGTTAGGAAAGAGTCCGAGAGCGGGAGCAGTCAAACAACAACAACTGCAAAACCGCTAAAGTGACGTCACAACCAGGGAAGGAGCTGATTGGTAAGTAGGACCTGGTGAGTATTTCTACAGTCCAGTCGTTGATGTAAAAGTAAGGTCTCTAGTTTAGAGTAAGTAGTGTTTAAAGAGAAGTAAGGTCCCTAGTGTATTTAATATTCTTTTATTTAAAGGAAGTAAAGGGAGTAAGTTAAGGTTAGGACATGGCAGGGCAGCTCGGCAGTGTGGAGTGCTCCTCCTGTGTAATGTGGGAAGTCAGGGGCACTTTAGGTGTCCAGGGCGAACACATGTGCAGGAAGTGTCTCCAGCTGCAGCTACTCGAAATCTGCGTTTCGGAGCTGAAGCTGCGGCTGGAGTCACTGTGGAGCATCCGCGAAGCTGAGATCTTCGTGGATAGCACGTTTAACGAGGTGGTCACACCGCAGGTAAAGAGTGCACAGGCAGAGAGGGAATGGGTGACCGCCAGACAGAGTAAAAGAACTAGGAAGGTAGTGCAGGAGTCCCCTGGGTCCATCTCCCTCTCCAACAGATTTTCTGTTTTGGATACTGCTGGGGGAGATGGTTTCTCAGGGGAATGCAGCAAGAGCTAAGTCCATGGCACTACGAGTGGCTCAGCTGCACAGGAGGGCAGGAAAAAGAGTGGGAGAGCAATAGTGATAGGGGATTCTATCGTAAGGGGAACAGATAGATGTTTCTGTGGCCACAGACGTGACTCCAGGATGGCATATTGCCTCCCTGGGTGCCAGGGTCAAGGATGTCACTGAACGGCTGCAGGGCATTCTGAAGGGGGGAGGGCGAACAGTCAGAGGTCGTGGTTCACATTGGTACCAACGACATAGGTAGAAAGAGGGATGAGGTCCTGCAACAAGAATTTAGGAAGCTAGGTAACAGATTAAAAAGCAGGACCTCACAGGTTGTAATCTCTGGATTACTCCCGGTGCCACGTGCTAGTGAGTATAGGAATAGGAGGATAGAGCAGATGAATGCGTGGTTAAACAGTTGGTGCAGGAGGGAGGGCTTTAGTTTCCTGGATCACTGGGTCTGCTTCTGGGAAAGGTGGGACCTGTACAAGTCGGACGGGTTGCACCTGAACCGGAACGGGACCAACATCCTTGCGGGGAGGTTTGCTAGTACTGTTGGGGGGGTTTAAACTAACTTGGCAGGGGGATGGGATACGGAGTGGAGCTATAGTAGGGGGTGATGCACAGCCAAATATAGAGGAAAAAACAAGTCAGCCTGGAAGGCAGAGCAAATATGTAACGGCACAAGGGAGTATGGCAAGGCTGGATGGCATTTATTTTAATGCAAGGAGTCTTGCGAGTAAGGCAGATGAATTGAAGGTGTTGATGAACACATGGGAGTATGATATTGTTGCTATCACAGAGACATGGTTGAGGGAGGGGCAGGACTGGCAGCTCAATATTCCGGGGTATAGAATCTTCAGGCAAGACAGAGGGGGGTGTAAAAGAGGAGGGGGTGTCGCAATATTAATCAAGGAGTCAATTACTGCTGTAAGGAGGGATGATATCTTAGCAGGTTCCTCTAATGAGGCCATATGGGTAGAACTTAAAAACAAAAAGGGGGCAAGCACTTTGCTGGGAGTGTACTATAGGCCCCCAAACAGTCAGGGGGAGATAGAGGAACAGATATGCAGGCAAATCTCAGAGAAGTGTAGAAATAATAGGGTAATAATGGTAGGGGATTTCAACTTCCCCAATATTAACTGGGATAGTCAGAGTGTGAAAGGCTTAGAGGGTGCGGAATTCTTAAAGTGCATCCAGGAGAGCTTTTTGAGCCAGCATGTAGAAAGTCCTACAAGAGAGGGGGCGGTACTTGACCTAATTCTAGGGAATGTTGCCGGGCAAGTGGTAGAAGTGTTAGCAGGAGAGCATTTTGGTGACAGTGACCATAATTCGGTGAGATTTAAGGTAGTCATGGAAAAGGACAAAGATGGACCGGAAATAAAGGTTCTAAATTGGGGGAAGGCCGACTTTAATATGATAAGGCAGGATCTGGCCAAAGTGGATTGGGATAAGCTACTTGTAGGAAAATCCACATTAGTGCAGTGGGAGCCTTTCAGAAAGGAAATAGAGAGAGTACAATGCCAACATGTTCCCGTAAAGGTCAAGGGTGGGACCAACAAGCCCAGGGAACCCTGGATGTCAAGGAATATACAAGAATGGATTAGGAAAAAAAGGGAGGCTTTTGGCAGATACAAAGGACTAAAAACAGTGGAAGCCCGAGAGGAGTATAGAAAGTGCAGGGGGATACTTAAAAAAAAGAAATTAGGAGAGCGAAGAGGGGGCATGAAAAAACACAGGCGGGCAAAATAAAGGAAAATCCAAAGGTGTTTTATAAGTATATTAAGGGCAAGAGGATAACCAAGGAAAGAGTAGGGCCCATTAGGGGCCAAAGTGGCAATCTGTGTGTAGAGCCGGAAGATGTAGGTGAGGTTTTAAATGAATATTTTGCATCTGTGTTCACTATGGATAAGGACGATGTAGGCACAGAAATCAGGCAGGGGGATTATGATATACTTGAACAAATTAGCATTGAGAGGGAGGAGGTACAAGCGGTTTTAGCAGGCTTAGAAGTGGATAAATCCCCAGGCCCAGATGAGATGTATCCCAGGCTGCTGTGTGTGGCAAGGGAGGAGATTGCAGGGGCTCTGACACAAATTTTCAGAACCTCTCTGGCCACAGGGGAGGTGCCAGAGGACTGGAGGACAGCTAACGTAGTACCATTATTCAAGAAGGGTAGTAGGGATAAACCAGGGAATTACAGGCCAGTGAGTCTAACATCAGTGGTAGGGAAATTATTGGAAAAAATTCTGAGGGACATAATTAGTCTCCACTTGGAGAGGCAAGGATTAATTAAGGATAGTCAGCATGGCTTTGTCAGGGGGAGATCATGTCTAACCAATTTGATTGAATTTTGAGAGGGGGTGACAAGGTGTGTGGATGAGGGTAGTGCAGTTGATGTAGTCTACATGGACTTCAGTAAGGCTTTTGACAAAGTCCCACATGGGAGACTGGTCAAGAAGGTAAGAACCCATGGGATCCAGGGCAATTTGGCACATTGGATCCAAAATTGGCTTAGTGGCAGGAGGCAGAGGGTGATGGTCGAAGGTTGTTTTTGTGACTGGAAGCCTGTGTCCAGTGGTGTACTGCAAGGATTGGTGCTGGGTCCTTTGCTGTTTGTAGTGTACATTAATGATTTAGATATGAATGTAGGAGGTATGATCAGTAAGTTCGCAGATGACACGAAAATTGTTGGAGTGGTAAATAGCGAGGAGGGAAGCCTCAGGCTACAGGACGATATAGACGGGTTGGTCAGATGGGCAGAACAGTGGCAAATGGAATTTAACCCTGAAAAGTGTGAGATGATGCATTTTGGGAGGACTAACAAGGCAAGGGAATACACAATGAATAGTAGGACCCTAGGAAGGACAGAGGATATCAGGGACCTTGGTGTGCATGTACATAGATCCCTGAAGGCAGCAGGACAGGTAGATAAGGTGGTTAAAAAGGCATATGGGATACTTGCCTTCGTTAGCCGACGCATAGAATATAAGAGCAGGGAGGTTATGGTGGAGCTGTACAAAACGCTAGTTAGGCCACAGCTGGAATACTGTGTGCAGTTCTGGTCGCCACACTATAGGAAGGATGTGATTGCATTGGAGAGGGTGCAGAGGAGATTCACCAGGATGTTACCTGGGCTGGAGCGCTTCAGCTATGAAGAGAGACTGGACAGGCTGGGGTTGTTTTCCTTAGAGCAGAGAAGGCTGAGGGAGGACCTGATTGAGGTGTACAAAATTATGAGGGGCATAGATAGGGTAGATAGAAAGGAACTTTTCCTTTAGTAAAGGGATCAATAACCAGGGGGCATAGTTTCAAGGTAAGGGGCAGGAGGTTTAGAGGGGATTTGAGGAAAAACTTTTTCACCCAGAGGGTGGTTGGAATCTGGAACTCACTGCCTGAAAGGGTGGTAGAGGCAGGAACCCTCACAACATTCAAGAAGCATTTAGATGAGCACTTGAAACGCCATAGCATACAAGGCTACGGACCAAGTGCTGGAAAATGGGATTAGAATAGACAGGGCTTGACGGCCGGCGCGGACACGATGGGCCGAAGGGCCTCTTTCTGTGCTGTATAAATCTATGACTCTATGAGCTCTTTTTCAGCTGAGACAGACACAATGGGCCGAATGGCCTCCTTCTGTGTTGTAAATTTCTATGCTTCCATGATTCAGGTCTCGGACTATGGCAGATCGTGCATAATGTGCTGTTGTACAGAATTTGCAGCATTGGTTAACTGTTCAGTTCATGCTTGTCACACTTATTGTTAAGCCACATGCATGAACAAGTTGAATTGTTCCTGGGGAAGGACTTTCAACATAAATAGCCAAGAGAGCTTAAATTAAAAATACATTAGGCTTCCATGTTTATTTAATGGCTCCATAAGGAACAGCATATAAAATAGCAAGTCTAAAGAGCAAAGGTAGCGGCACCAAAAATGGACAGTCAAAGGCATAGTTTTAAAATACATCAGCAGAAAAACTGTCTTGGGCGGTAGTGCAAGACAGGCGATAGCGGATCGGTAGCCCATTCTGCACTTCCCCGAATTTCATTTCCATTGACTTCAATGGAGAAGAAAATTGGGCAGACTGCATAACGGGCTGCTGATTTGTTTTCACCCAAGATGAATTTTCTGCTTATATATTTTAAAACTGAGCCCAAGATGAATTTATACCCCTATGTTCCTTTGTGTATATTAATGCCAAATTATTTTCAGTCGAGTCCTATTAATCCTTTATCTAATTAGCTCATGTTTCAGTGTCAGTTCCCAACTACGTGCACTCTATTTTATTCTTCCCACACATTTCACACTATTTTATTCTTCCTACCCTTCTTTAATGTTTCCATATTATTCCAGTCAGATGTAAACACTCAGAGCTCCTTCCTAATGGACAACGTAATCAAAATTTCCACTAAACCACAGCAGCAGTCACTATGAAGATTGACTGACTTATTTTACGGTTTGAATACAACATATTTCACTTGAATATTTCTCAGAGGAAATCATAATTTTGGAATGAAAATGTCATTACCACATCACACTTGCTGTCGTTTTTTAGGCTGTTATTCAAAAGTGATGATAGGAATCCACTATTCTTTGTTATGTTGTGAACAGGATAATTTAACATAGTTCTGAAAGAGTTAAGACTTAAAACTCCCATTCCAATTCCATTTCTGTTTTGTACAACTATAATTTATTTTGTTTGGGTATTGTTGTATTATGTGTTATCTAATCTACCTGTTAAGAAGAAATGCAAGGACGTGCCTGTGAAAGCTACACAACTGATCCCTGATAAATAAAATGGTTACCATGACAACTAAATACGCAGTATGGCCTACCAGGAAACAAAAACACAATCTCAAAAATCTGAAGCAAATCACGAACAACAAAAAGCAATTTTTAGGGCATGTAGAAACAATTCATAAAAATATCAACAGATATTTAAATTTCTTTTTAAATCATATGCCCACATACCAAGCATGAATTTCTGGCCAGATATGCAAACCACTCCCGGGTCTCTGAGGTGATCAGTTTGCAACTACTAGGAATTCCATGCAAACCGCCTCGAGTCATTTGTCCTATTTTCGTTCTCACCTTGTGGGAAAAGCACCTCGCCCTTGGCCTATAGCAGGACACCAGCATGTGGACAAACTATTAATCAATTGAATCAAACTTTTGAGGAGCTAAGAATATTCCCGTCTCAACTCACAGACTTGTGGAATATGGAAATGCTGTGTGTTCCTCTGACTAAAGTTTGCAACACTTCAGTCTTCCAAATTCTCAGAATGCCAGCTTTGCAGATAATACATCGTGGACACCACATGCAAACTTCGAACATGCCAAAGAGTCTCAGCATTCAAAGGGTTAAGTGTAAGGCTAGCGACTACTCTTGAAGCATACTTAACAGGTACTTTGGGTCAAGCTTTCAAATCATCACCTGCTGGGAGAAATGCTGCTTTTGAAGCATCTCTCTTTGTTCTTCCTGAGTGACCTTTGGCTGTCGTGGCAGGGTTTCAACCTCCTGGATGGCTTCAATGGTTACTTGCTGGGGCAGAACCTGGAAGAGCGACGTGATGTACATAATGATGGACTTCTTGTCCGGATGTGCAGTTGCAACGTCTGTAAAAAGAATTGTGTTTTTTTTTTAAAAGGTTTGTTTACTTGCACTTCTAAAGTAGAGAGATGCACGCTGTTACACAGCAAGAATCAACCAATCAACTCATCAGGAAGCAGACAGCCTAATGAACAAGGCAATTCTAGATGCATGTCCTCCAGAGACTAATTAGGACAATGTGAGATAGCTCTACACTTCAAAATATCAGACTTGCATACAAATGAAGACAGTACATAATTTCATGATGGTTATTATTTTCTTTCCTTAGGCAAAGCCAATTCTGTCACCGTTCTTTGAAAAATAAGCTGGCTGCAGACATTTCATATTTCACTGATTGTTATTGTAAACAGACCTCAGAAACAATTTGCCACATACTGAAGTGTCAAATCCTTTAAAGGTAAAGTGGGAATGTGGATATGGGCTCAACATAATAATTACAATCACAATAAAAACAATTGAGAACAAATGTTCCTGAAAGCATTCCTGAACCAGTGGGGTTGTTACAATACATAAAATAAAGCTCATGATGTGGAGATGCCGGCGTTGGACTGGGGTGGACAAAAATGAGAAGTCGCACAACACCAGGTTATAGTCCAACAGATTTATTTAATTTTACAAGCTTTCGGAGCTATCGCTCCTTCGTCAGGTAAGTTAGCAATGAGAGAATCTCCCAGAATTCACAATTTAAACCCAGACAAAATCTATTCACATTATTCGCTACAACAAAGAGCACAGAAAATAAAGCTGTCATTAGTTTAACATGCTGCTCATTATATTTCTTATTAAAAATAAATGGACTTGATTCGACTTCTATGCTGCTTTGTGGACCAGCTTCTTGAAGCAGTGAATTTCAAAACTGGGTTTCAGAGCCTTGTCTTCCTTGAAAAGGCATTTCTTTTGCCTCCACCACCCCACCCTGCCCCCCACCACCACTATTTTGTCAGTAATTTCCCCCACCCCTTTCCTTAAGGCACCTACTCCTTGCTGGGGTACAGTTCCATAAGTGTTTGGGGCACTCTGGTCCCTCACCCAAATGGCCATTATTCTTGTTTAAGCCTCAACAGTGACTCTCAGCAGCCTGTTCTACCACAGGGGGGCACCATAGCCAAGACCAATTCCGCAGAGGCCAAGGGCTAGCAATCAAGACCAGGACCCCTGGTTGATTTTCCCGTCTCGAATCTGGGACACACAGGCCAGTTGTAGCACCCTATCACTGCCTTACTGAGATCAGAAAATTCAACACAGGCTGATGACCAAGTCTCTCGAGTTATGTCGATAAACAAACCGGGCCATCAGAGAACTTAAAAATATACTGCTCACCCCTCATCATTGTACAATGCTTCTTTTAGAAACAAAAATGAGAAGTCGCACAACACCAGGTTACAGTCCAACAGATTTATTTAAAATTACAAGCTTTCGGAGCTGTCGCTCCTTCTTCAGGTAGGGTAGCTGTGAGAGAATCTCCCAGAATTCACAATATAAACACAGAAAAAATGTATTCAAATCTTTCCCTACATCAAAGACACACTAAGAGCACAGCCAAGACAATGAGATGTGTCCCAGGGGATCCAACGTGTCAAAACACCTGCTGGCCGCATATCCTCTCCATTTGGGTTTGGTTCTTGTGTTAGTTTTTTTTTAACCTGGAAAGACCGGCCATGATGTCAAGTCACGTTCTGTATCGTGACATGAACCCGATATCGCGATTGAGGCCATCCTCATGAGTGCGGAACTTGGCTATCAGTTTCTGCTCTATGATTTTGCGCTGTCGTGTATCCCGAAGGCCGCCTTGGAGAACGCTTACCCGCAGATCCGAGGCTGAATGCCCCTGACTGCTGAAGTGTTCCCCGACTGGGAGGCAACCCTCCTGCCTGGCGATTGTTGCGCGGTGTCCGTTCATACGTTGTCTCAGTGTCTGCATGGTCTCGCCGATGTACCATGCCCCAGAGCATGGTACATCAGCGAGACCATGCAGACACTGAGACAACGTATGAACGGACACCGCGCAACAATCGCCAGGCAGGAGGGTTGCCTCCCAGTCGGGGAACACTTCAGCAGTCAGGGGCATTCAGCCTCGGATCTGCGGGTAAGCGTTCTCCAAGGCGGCCTTCGGGATACACGACAGCGCAAAATCATAGAGCAGAAACTGATAGCCAAGTTCCGCACTCATGAGGATGGCCTTAATCGCGATATCGGGTTCATGTCACGATACAGAACGTGACTTGACATCATGGCCGGTCTTTCCAGGTTTTTAAAAAAAAACTAACACAAGAACCAAACCCAAATGGAGAGGATATGCGGCCAGCAGGTGTTTTGACACGTTGGACCCCCTGGGACACATCTCATTGTCTTGGCTGTGCTCTTAGTGTGTCTTTGATGTAGGGAAAGATTTGAATACATTTTTTCTGTGTTTATATTGTGAATTCTGGGAGATTCTCTCACAGCTACCCTACCTGAAGAAGGAGCGACAGCTCCGAAAGCTTGTAATTTTAAATAAATCTGTTGGACTGTAACCTGGTGTTGTGCGACTTCTCATTTTTGTCCACCCCAGTCCAACGCCGGCATCTCCACATCATGTCTTTTAGAAACAGCTTTGACATTCCATACAACTGAAACTGGAGAATTTCTCTTATAGCACTATTGATGTCTTCTTCAATCTAACTTGTCACCACAGTAACAAAACTGAATTACCGTAAGAGTTTCTGAAATTAATGTAAAAAGGAAAGAAAGGCCTCGTACAATACTATTGTTTGGTTTCAACGAAGCAGTCTTTTATCTCCTTTGTCTTTGACTGTGTTCTTAGTGTCAGGCAACCCTGTGAGCAATCCAGCATCAATGCCATCGGAGGCATCAAATCCTCCTCAAAATGAGTTTTGTTGGGTGTAGCTGTATGTAATTGCAGCCCTTGGCTTTCGGTATGTAATTTTATTCTATCCAGAGGTGGGCTGACGTATACGGCAGCAATGTGCTTTTGGCATTGCTGTATGAACTTCCAAGACAGAACAACAAAGTCACAAATGTGAAGTTACAGCAACTGCATGTACATTAAGATTTGCACTTGCATAGTTGCGTTTACGCCACATTCCCAACTTCCGGATAATTGCAGTTTGCCCATTTGTCCGCTACGCAGCGGGAACACTTTCAATGGGAATGGCTTCTCTCCTATTTTTCTGACAGATTTTAAATGGCAGTAACACTGTACACTTGGCATCGAGATCAAGGAAGGTCATCAATCTGTGCTGCAACGAAAGTCACCTGCTGATGGGCTCAATGTGCAAGTCAGCACAGCAATTCTCTTCTCAGCTGGGACTTCTGACATGGCTGATCTGCATCAGGCTGCCAGGCAACAGTACTGTTATATCAGAATGCCACAATGGCCTTTCCCTTCAAACAGCAGCAGCGGTATCTTCAGCAGTGCATGCAGGGAGTTGTAGCTGCATTTCTATGCAGTCTAGAAAGAGGGCCCAAAAGTTCAAAAGCTAAACCCCATGGAATCTTATGTATGATGCCAGTGATGTGGTTCTGGTACGCAAATGCTGTTGATAAAAGGTCAGCTGTTGCAAAAAAAAAGTAATTTAATATGAAACGTTATTGCATTTTATAAAAACTCGTCTATTGATGTCTTGTGAATACAAGCTTGGTTAAACTAAAGTGATCCTTTTAGGAAATAATTGAACATGATGCAGTCCAAAGCAACCCAGCGAATTGTATGATTTGTCTTCATGGGCACCAACGCACTGTCACACATCACACATTGCAAAAGAGTAATAAGAACACTGTCCTTTCATAGTGAGGACTGGACTCAATCAATGAACCAGCTCTATCCGGTCATGGTTTAATTATTTGCACCTGTTTTTGTTTTAAAGCTGTAGTTTTTGGCTAGCTGTCCACCAATTTAATAACTTAATTCAACAATATTGTGTATAAAAATAGAATTATGTGACTTGCATTTAAAAGGCAATGACCCATCAAGGTCTTCTGGAATATTCCTTAATATTCCCAGTGAAACCTAATTATGAAGCTAATCATCCTTAAATGCAGTATTAAATTAGAATATCTACTTTATTCAAAACCCTCTAGGGTTACAGATAAACATATGGGCACAATATTAGATTTTCAGCAATATTTTACAACATAATCGCATCTTTAAAAGTGCGATTGTGAGTTTTACAGACTGAGAGTTTTCTCAATTTTATTCAATTACTGGTGCTAAGTATCAAGGGTCCCCTGACAACTGAATTGATTAATGGACTGCATTGTGTGGTGCTGAGCTAGACAGACTCGAAAGATCCAAGCTTAGATTCCTGATTTGTTGAATTAGATCTCAGCCAGGGTAGTGACGGGAGCACTACTGCTGACCTCAATGCTCCAAACCACGGAGGGTAAAACTCAGCTACCAGAAAGTATGCATGTTTGACATTAGATGATGACATTATTGGGCTCAGTTTTGAGCCACCAGCAGTTCAATAGCCTACTGAAACTCGGGGGCGGGGGGCAATTCGGCCGGCAGTTGGAAACCAGGGAGCAGCTCGGCTGCCCCACTGACGCTCAAGGTCCACCTGATACAAATTTTAAGGCACGTGGGAGGCTGCTTATATATGCAAATTGGGGTCCTATGCCTGATGCAATTTTCAAGCAGGCCTGTAAATGGTCAAGCACCCTGCCTGCCTGAAACAGGAGGGAGGCTACTTAAATAAGCAAATGGTTTCCTACACCGATTGCAATTTTCAGGTACAAATGGCAGAGCGTGTAACTCCACCCATTTGTACCAGGTGTTGAGCGACCTATGCAGCCATCCTTAAAGTGACTGCTGGAGGCTTCTCAAAAAGTGGTTCAGCAAACTTGTAATTTTTTTTTGTTTGATGGGCTCAAAAGGAGCATGAGTGCTCCTTCTGGGCCCCCAAAAAACTCTGGCCTGCTGTTGGCCAATTTAAGGGCCACTTGGGATTCTCTCTCTACCCCTCCCCGTCACCTCCACCCCCTTCCAAACCCAACCTTCTCAGAAGTGGCAAGCTGCAGTGAGTGCCCACTTGATGCCCGCAGCTCAGCGGCACCATGCTAATGAAGCCCTGGCCTCAAAATGGCTCGAGCCTCATACCAGCACGAATGAACCCTCTGCCGATTTCGCTCCTGTTTTGTGCATGACTTGAAGATTGCCCCCTTAGTGTCTAGGCTCACACATCAACAATGGCCACTTGAACAAGGTACTGGGAGGCTGCCACCACTGTGATGGTGGGGACCTCAGGAGGAGGCCGATATGGATCATCCACTTGGTACCTCTGGCTGAAGATGGTTGCAAGTGCTTCAGCCTTGCCTTTTGCACTCACGTGCTGGGCTCCACCATCATTGAGTTTGGGGATATTCATGGAGCCTCCTCCTCCCGTTAGTTGTTTAACGGTCCACCACCATTCACGACTGGATGTGATCTGATCGGTTGATTGTGGGATCGCTTAGCCCTGTCTATAGCATGCTGCTTCCGCTTTTTAGCATGCATGTAGTCCTGTGTTGCAGCTTCCCCAGGTTGGCACCTCAATTTTAGGTACACCTGGTGCTGCTCCTGGCATGGTCTTCTGCACTCCTTATTGAACCAGGGTTGGTCCCCTGGCTTGATGGTAATGGTAGAGTGAGGGATATGCCGGGCCATGAGGTTACAGATTGTGCTGTAATACAATTCTGCTGCTGCTGATGGCCCACAACGCCTCATGGATGCCCAGTTTTGAGCTGCTAGATCTGTTATGAATCTATTCCATTTAGCACGGTGGCAGTGTCACACAACACGATGGAGGGTGTCCTCATTGTGAAGACGGGACTTCGTCTCCACATGTACCTGATGCATTTCATTTCTGAAGTGATCTTCTGGCTCTATTTCTGAGGCTTATGTTTTTTTTTGTCGGGGGGTGGGGACTTTATGATGATATAAGGGGGCTGGGAAAGTCGGTAGCAATGGTTTCCTTCCCTCACCATCAATGTTTTTATTCAAAATTTCATGGCATGAATTTGAATCTGAGGGAGGGTAGTGAAAACAAGAACACTCCAACCAGTCAGGACACAACTGGGTGCTGTAATGGGAGATCTACCGTTTTCTTTCTGGATGGTGCGATTGAATGGGCCAAATAACTTTCCTCATCTATCTTCCATAGAATCATATAATGTTACAACACAGAAACAGGCCATTCAGCCAGCCCATCAAGTCTGTACCAGTGTTTTTCTCCACATGAGCCATTTAGTCTTATCCCACTCTCCTGTTTATCCCCTTACCCTTTAATATTCCTCTTTTCAAGCAACTATATAATTCTCCTTTAAAAGAATTAATGGATTCTGTTACAACCATGATTTGTGTCAAAGAATTCCACATTCCAACCATCCATTGTGTAAAGATTTTTATCTAACCTTTGATTCTGTTTGTGAATACCTTAAATTTGCGCCATGTCAGTCCTCATGAAAAAGCCGTAATCCCTCATCACTGGTAACATCCTAGTGAATCTACGCTACACTTTTTCCATTGCTTTTATTTATCCTTCTATAACAGTGTGCACAAAACTATACATAATACTCCAACTGCAACTAAGGTTTTGTACACGTACATTACCTCCTTACTTTTATATTCTATGCCTCCGGAAAGTAGACCAAGGATTCAGCTGGCCTGTTTTATGGTTTAATAGACTTGTGCTGCAACCTTTATTAACCGTGTATCCGCATGCCAAGGTCCCTCTGCTCATTTGCTCAGTTTAAAATCCTTAACTTTTAAAGGTGTATTTCCTCCCTATTTTTATTTCCAAAATGGATTACTTCAACTTTTGCGACACGAAACTGCATCTGCCATATTTATTTTGTGCTCCTGCAAAACACTCTGAAAAAGCACTTAAATATGGCGTATTTAGACAATGGATGTCGCAGCAGAAACAGTTAATCATTGAAGAACGTTAGGCTGCATTATTTCTTGAGGAAGCCTCTGCGGTAGCAAAGCTGTGATTGTAAATACCAGAATTCCCCCGTGGCCCAGTGGATGAGTACAGACTGTGATGCAGTAATGAGACTTACAGACCAGGGAGGTCCCAGGTTTGATCCCTGGTCTGTGTTGAATTGCCTAAGGTGGTTGGTATAACTGGCTTCAATCCCTTGGGTTTGGGAGGAGCAAAAGCAGAAAGGGTTCCCACTGCTGATCGCTGTCAATGACTACGTGCGTGTGTGCAGCCGTTGAATGTGAACAAGATTAAGCTCAGTTGCAATTTCTCCCTCTCTAGGATCAAATATCCTGCCGACGCTGGGTAACTAGTCCCACACATGAAGGGTGACCACTTGGATGAAGGATTTTGGTTCCCACAGTACTGCATCTCAGCAATGTCACTGCCTCCAAGGGAAGGATGTAAGGGAATAAAACTGGAGAAAAAAATATTAAAACATGAACAAACTGATATATTTTGGTTGACAGTAACATGTATTTTAAAATTGCACAGTTCATGCTACGACATCCATTGTCTAAATACGCCATATTTAAGTGTTTTTACATTGTAAATTTGCAGCTGACCACAAACATACAGCTCTCCAGCCATCAGCTGTGCTCAGACACATAAACGCCCTGAATTGTCTCGTGGCAGTAGAGACATATTTTGTCTTTGATCTTGTGAATTGCCGATGGTTATGCCAGCTTTCCTTCTGGTACATATCTGACAGTACCGGGTGGAAGTGTAACTTGAAACCAGCAGTGCAGGGAGGCTGGTATAGAGATGCTCTCTTGAAACAGACACCATCACACAAAAGCAACTTTTAGCACATCGAGGCAATAGAATTCCTCCCATCGACAATCTTAGTGAAAAAGCCACACATGTGCAAAACAGGAAATGGTCTTTAGTCAACTGACTGCTTTTTCACTAAAATTATCCACAGGAGGAATTTCACCCTGAAAGTCTTCACACCAAGACAATCAGGTATGGGCTCAA